>CM065778.1:8973887-10202221 GCA_033296515.1 Macrochelys suwanniensis | reverse complement strand
AAATCACCAAGAATTGAAACTCTTTAAAGTTTCAACTGACTTTAATTTTTTATTTTCAAGCTAGCAAAATGAATGAGGCTGTGTATTGCTATGGTATGACTGCAAGTAGGTATGACTTATGGGGTAATTTGAAAATCAAAGCTAGTATTGAGTTATACAACCACAAACAAGCATCGAACACTAGTAAATAATATACATTGTTTTACATGGTGTACCTTAAAATATGCGAATATCCTTTTGAACACTTGTAAAAAATGTTGTTCTGGGTTTCTGTCCTGTGTCCCACCTCCCCTTTGCCCCTAAGGGCTGGTGTACACTCAGTTTTATTCTGGCTTTATAAACCAATATAGTTAAATCAGTACAGCCCCTAGCGTGGATACAGTTATATTGATAAAAAGGACTTTTATTGTTTATTTCAGTAAATTTACCAAAATAAGCTATTGCAATATAAATTCGTTTACATTAGTATCACTGCATCCACACTAAGAGCTTACAATGATGAAGCTATATTGGTTTATAGAGTTAAATCAGCACAAAAACTGTGTGTAGGCCAGCCCTGAGAGAGCTGTCTACAAATGCTATATGTACTTCCTCATCTCCAAATTACTGCTGGACCCACTCCATCCGGCTTCTGTTCTTTCCACTCCACCAAGCTGCTTAATCTAATCTCATGGTTTTTAGTCCAATTTCACCATCCTGCACCCTTTTTTCCTGTAACTTCCTTACCTCTCATTCTCCCTTGCTTGCTATGATTGTTCCCTCCTACCACTCAAGCCACTCTGCCAGCATTTCAGTAGCTCTTCCTCCTCTCCATGCCCCCTCTCTGAGGGCTCTTTTATTAACGATGCTGCTCTCTTCTCTTCTCTTCTCTTCTCTTCTCTTCTCCCATCCTGGGTGATCTGTCCTGTTCCTTATTCCTCTATAACATTTCAGTAATCTGCTCCTAACAGGCAAATCTCCTAACACTTCACTCATCTTCCACCTCTGCTTCTGTGATGTTCTCTGCCTGGGTGTGTGATACTATCCTGGTCCCCTGCCAAAAGCAGCTTTCTTGTCCGTATTCTTGACCACGGCTCTGACTCTCCGTTCTCTTTGAGTCACAGTATATATCATCTGATTTTCTGATTGTCTGACCACAAAGAGGAGCCATCTTGACTCATTTGCTCAGAATGGATATGAGGAAATATGCCCTGGAAAGCTTGAAGAAGGCAGCAGACATGATGTCTCTAAAGACACCAGATAAGGGTACTAGGCCACAAAACTTCCTAGATGAAGCTATTCACTTTGTTTTTCTTATGAGGCTTTCCAGTGCTGAGGCTGATTTACTGAAGGCACATATACAATATGTAGTTTGGGAATGGGAAGACTTGTTTGCTGGAAATTTTGCTATGTTAATGCTACTTAAAGGTGGGTGCAAAATACTCCAAATTCCTATAGGCCAGGAATCCCAAATCAAAAGCATCAGGCTGCCTTGTATATCTCTACAGTAAAATTCAGGTCCCACTGAAGTCGATGGCAAAAATTCCTGTTCACTATAGTGAGGGGTCAGGATTTCATCCTTAGTTTTATGCAGCTGAACAACAGCTGCACTCGGTCAAAACTTCATACCTAAAAATCATCACCACAAGGATGAGTACAAATGACCTCATTTTCCTTTTCAATTCTCATTACTTCAGTTTTGTTTATTCTCATGTTGCCTGTCACTGAAACTTGCTTTATTCTCTGAACCATCTGTGGTACCCTGGTGTGGAGAAGGCCACACCAGGAATCTCCTTCCTTAGCTTTTGGAATCTCCTTCCTTAGAGGTTTTAAAGGTCCGGCTTGACAAAGCCCTGTCTGGGACGATTTAGTTGGGGATTGGTCCTGCTTTGAGCAGGGGGTTGGACTAGATGACCTCCTGAGGTCCCTTCCAACCCTGAGATTCTATGATTCTGTGATTCTAAGGCCAACTTTGCTTCTGCCTGATATTATTATTGCATTAAACTTTCAATGGCTAATCTTTAATCCCGTGGCTGGCGGTGTGAGCTGCACATCTACATTTGGTAATGTTTTGGTGATCCAGTAAGGCCCCAATTCAGTGAAGCACATGCTTATGTGCCTTTGACTTAAATGTGGCTTAAACACTAGCATACATGTTTAGTTGAATAAGGATGGGCTTGAGCGTATGCTTCAGTGATTTGCTGACTCAGGGCCTAAAAGCTGTGCAAAGCGCTCCTGGCTGGAGACCAGCCTGGGTGGTCTGTTAACTCTGTAATAGCTACTCTGGTTGCTGCTGTCCTAGTACCACATGATACATGTGCCATGTCAGCTGGCATCTGTCCTTTTCTGATGGCGGATCATGGCGTGGACTTGAGTATACTTCTCTGTAGGTGCTCTTGGCTTCAATCCATGTTGCCATGGTTCCTATACATTGCCTAGGACTATGGGTAACCTCTTTCCCATATTGTGTGTGTGCCCCTTGCTTGAAATTGTAAGCTCCTTTCTCATTCAAGATACAGTATTCTAAAATCTTAGTTAATGTGATCCCTTATCCCCATTTACCATTAGCTAGATCCACAACCTTCTTACCTGCCCTCTGCTCTTCTAGCTTTTCTCCCCTGAAAAGACAGTGTGGAGGACTATGTACAGGATGTATGTATACAGTAAAGCAGAAATAATACATTCTTCTCGCTAACTTTCTCCCACCCTAAGCCTCCTCCACGGAGAGTCAGTATCTCATAAATGGCCACACTTTCCGCTCATCACATGATGCTTGCATAAAATTGCCTTTTGTTCCCCCCCCCCCACATTATTTGGTGCAGAAAATATCCATTCCCCTAAAAGTCTACAGAACAATGAAATTCTGGGAATGGGAAATTGCCTCAAAAAGGAACAGAGAAATTTGCCAAGAAAACACACTTTCATACTCTCTACTAGTAATGCAGATAAGAGAGAGATTTGCCTTCAGCATTCTTGGATAGCACTGCACTTCCTACCCTTTCTCCCCCACCCTCCACCCACCACCCACCACCCACCCTTGCCATGGTGCTCTAAGCAAGGGCACACAAGTCACATATGAAAGGCCAACAATAGTTTTACTTTTACCTAATGTTGTGCTTTCAGCTTATCAGCTTGTCTGCCTGTCCAGATAAACAGATTCCAGCTAGAAGTGTTTGTAAACAAAGTTGAAGAAACTCTCCTAACTTTGCCTTAAGTACTGCATCATAGATAGTATAATCATGCAATGAATGCCCCTAGGAAGAAAACTACCCTATGGCACTGAGCTTTGAATTAAAAAAAAGCAGCAGAGACTCTTAGTAATCAACAATCCCACGTACAAATACGCTGCACTTTTCCTTCTCTTTATCATTGTCTAATTAAATTTCAGTCAACCCGAACAAAAGATATCCATATTTGTTGTAGGGAGTAAATAGGGGATGTGCTGGAAAATTAACATGTGCAATGTCTAGCTGCAGGTTGGAGAAGAAGAATACTTACTTCCTTTTAGATAATTTCTTGATAATTCAGCTCATACTGTACATGGTGTTTGCTGGCAAACGTTTCTATTTTAATAATCCCACTTAAAATAACAAAATATTACAATGGTGATATCAACAAGATGGTGTGTACCAATATATGGGATTAACCCAAAAGAGATCCAGCAAGTTGTAATTTTTATAGTAATGGATATTTCTCAAAAATATTCTATTGATATTTGACACTGTAATGGATGGTGTCAGCTTACATCAATGTCACTTTCCAAAAAATTGTCTGGCTTTTAAGGATGACCTTTTAAAGGTTCATTTTTATCCTACATCATGGGATGGGCTAACTGAAAATACCTATAGTTGGGAAATTTTATATTCTTTAAATACAGAATAACGTAATCAGTGATAAGTTAGCATGGGCACCGAAGAGCAATATTTGACTTTTAAACCCTGAATCAAAATGGGATCAATATGTATGGGCCTGACCTGTTACACAAGCCCATTGACTACAATGGAACTCCACAGTGGCATTGGCTTGCAAACTACAGAGGAGTATTTTTCACCATGTTTTTCTCCTTTTTATTAGAATTTAATTATTTTTTTTAAAAAGAATACAATATAGAAGAATGGGGAACTGTTACATTCTTAGGGCTTGTCTTCACTACCCGCCGGATCGGCGGGTAGCAATCGATCTTTCGGGGATCGATTTTTCGTGTCTCGTTTAGACGCGATTAATCGATCCCCGAAAGCGCTCCCCGTCGGCTCCGGAAATCCACCTCATCGAAAGGTGGAAGCGGAGTCGACGGGGGAGCGGCAGCGATCGACTCGCCGCCGTCCTCATGGCCAGGTAAGTCGATTACGATACGCCGACTTCAGCTACGCTACTCACGTAGCTGAAGCTGCATATCGTAGCTCGACCCCCCCTCCTAGTGTAGCCCTGGGCTTACACTGCAGTTCTTTGTATTATTCTGCTCAGGATTAATAGCTTCTGAGTGCGGTAATAGATACAGTGCTTTTCATCAGTAGATCTCAAAATGCTCTACGAAGGAGGGAAATAGCATTATCCCCATTTTACAGATGTGGACTCTGAGGCATAGAGAGGGGGAAGTGGCTTGCCCCAGGTCACCAAGCAGGTTAAACCAGGAATAGAATCCCAGTCTCCTGAGACTGAGGCTAACGCCTTAGTTACCAGACCACAGCACCTCCTCATATGCAATGGGTTAACTCCTTCCCTTTGTCACATGGGTTTACTGGGTATGGGGAGGTTGCCAGTGTGACCACCCCTTCTCCCTAGCGCTCTCTTGGACACAGACTCCTTTGCAGGATTGACACCATGAGTGTAAAGTGTGGGCCTATCTGTCCTGCTTGCTGTCAATCCACATCCTGAATTATGGTTTGCCAGGGAGGGGACATAACCAAGCACTCAGCTTGCCTGGGAGCATATTATTTGGCAGTAAGTGCCACATAAGGGTGAAATGGGGATGGGCCAGCAATTGAAAACATTCTTCTTAGCTGCCCTGAGTCATCCTACCCTTTACGGGCAGGTTGGCTCAGGGATCCTTCATGAATCCTGCTGGTTACAAACTCATCTCCCCCATCCCCAAAGTGGCCATATATAGTTAGAAGTGGGACTCCTTGCCGCATAAATTACTACTCAGAATTAGACCTTGTATTCATTTCTTTTGGACATTTCTAGCACTTGTTTGTAGGGCTTATTCTAGCTGCCATCATTCCTTCTGATGTCCAAAGATACGTGGAAAGGAGTGCCTCTTGGAGCGGTTGTAGTCTCTTGCCACTTGCGGGTGTTGATTATTTTTTTGATAATTTTCACTTTGTTTAGAATCGGAATATTGGCAAAACCACACACAGTCCAAAGCTGTTGAACCAAAGCCCCTGTCGGCATCTATCTCTCGTTTGCTTGCTTTAGGAAATTTGGGAAGGGTGTTTATGACTAGCTACTTCTGCTATCCAAACTAGTAAAAACAAGTCCTATGAGAAAGAGAAGGAACATTGGCTGCTTTGATGACTGCTTTGGTAACCATGGTCAGTACATCTGTCTCATTTTATCTCCAACTATCACATAGGCACCGTCATGGAAGGAATCTTAAAAAAAACATTTTCAAATAGGAGAAAATAATGAAAGCAAAAGGGTGAAAAGTTTAGGAAGACTTTGCTTTGAAGTTGTGTAATGTTTAGTAAGGTTGAGCCTTGCTTGTGAAAGATGTGTCCCTGAAGAATTATTAACTTCTATGTAGAAACCATTTTTTTTCTTCTGCTTTGTAGCTCTTTAAAATGTTGGTCACTTACGCTCTGTTAATACTCCTGATTTACCCTAATCTCAGTTGGACTAGACCAGTGGTGTCCAATAGAAATTCGATGCTAGCCACACTGCTAGCCACACTTGTGGTTTTGAATTTTTCTTATTAGCCACATTATAAAAAAAGCCGCATGCATTAGCCACAATTCAATAGTCTATTAGCCACATGTGGCTAGTGGCAAATGTATTGGACACTGCTCGATTTAAACAATGGTGAATCTGGAAGAAACTGAAACTCAAGTAGCTGAGGGTGATACAACCAAAGAAAGAGCTTAAGACAAAAGTTCTTTCATTCAGGAAAAAAGTTCCTGTTGACTTGGGCATTGTAGTGCTAATACGAAGTCTGATTTTGCAAGGTGCCAAGGACCTTCTGACAGGAGTTCAGCACCCTGTAGTGTCAGGCCCATAAGTAACAGGCATTGGCTTTGCTGATGGTAGAATACTGCTCAAATCCATTAGTAGATAGGAAAAAGGAGAACATGCCAAAGGAAATCTAGAATGAAATCCTGGCCCCACTAAAGTCAATTGGAGTTTTGCCATTGACTTCAGGGATGCCAGTATTTCACCCCAGGTCTAGAAGGACCTTAAGTGTGAGAGCCTGATGCAAGAGAAATACAGCTTTTCTCAAAAGAATAAAAGAGCCTACGCCAGACACGACTAATGAAGTTTCCAAGCCAAATAAGGCAAAAGAAATATGCCAAATCACCACAGTATAAACAAATAGAATGTGTGCATTTTAGAGCATCTACCAACACCTGGCACATCAGGGTAAATTGATATCAGCAGTTTGGTAATGTTTTTGTATTGACACTAAAAATATTTGATAAACTTAGGTGAGCTATTTTCTTTTATGTCAGTAGCAGCATAGAGAGGACAGACACAATGGGACTTTGATTAGAAAAGAATCATCTTTTGGAAGTGAGAAAAATGTGAAAGATAATCAAAGAGAAGAGGACAAGTTATCAACAAGCTTTAGGGGATGTTAAAGTCAGAACAATAGAAATAAATACTCTTAAAGCCCATTTAAGGAGCAATTCAGTGCTTATATATCTTGGGAATAGGCAACAGTGAGATAGATATCCTGATGTTATGTATGGTGTCAGGTAGCAGAATTTGGCTTTCTCATTTGAATGACATTTGGAATATGCTGCATAATTCAGGAAATGCATCAGGAAGGAGTTCTGTCAAAAAAGGCAGGCATTCATAATTTCTTACAGACATTCCCCCTTGAACCATACTAATTTGGGCAACATTCCTTGATGGTCAGTTGGTTTTGACTCAGATGAACTATCTTTCATCGATTTGTCCAATGCAAACATTTTAAAACCACCACCAATCTTGCAATATCAGTTATACACACTATGCCGTCTCCTTTTACCTATTTCTTTTTAGATAGCGATTACAAAGACATCTATTGTTCACTATTAGTTGATTCCCTACAGTCATTGTCTCAGGTATCTAGCAATAGCTGCTGTTGTTGTTGTTGGCGTCCGTTAGTCTCGAGAGACGATGGATATGCACCCATGGGGAATGTTTGGAGTGTCCTCTCCAGGGCACAAGCCAGGGCAGGGTGATATGGAGGAACAGCTGTTGCCCATGCAGCAGAACCCCCCTCTCCACGCAACTGATGGACCCAAGGGAAAGACAATGTCGATACAACTTGGCACCAGTGGCGTCACAGGAGTTGCCGGAATGACATTGAGGACAATGTCAGACCGCCATCGGGACTCCGACACCGGATTTGGTTTCAGGGTTGACTCCCTTAGCCTTTCCCATGAGTGGGTATGGCCACAAGGCAGTGGAGGTTTTAAATCAGAGTTTTCCTTCTCCTAGGTGGGCTGCCTTCCAAGGCTGACGAGCCCCACCTACCCGAACTAGCAATAGCACAAATACCCTTTTCCCACAAGTATGTTTCACAGTGCTGCATCTCATTTTTTTATGGTCAGTCTTCGCAACAATTTCATTTTCCAGGCCTCTTTACTACAAAGAGCACCATATATATAGCACCAAGTCATTGAATGTTGGGTTCATCTTCATTCAGCCATCAGAAATGGTAATACCAATACCATCAACACTAATAGGATGCAATGAATCATTTCTCCTCACCATTTCCCATTAACCCATGGAATTTAAATGTCCTAACTGCTTCTTTTCAGCAGAATACCTGTACGGTATACAGCAGCGGAAGACTCACATGGTTATGAAGTAGCCTTGGTGGTGTGTGGAATGGGCTTCCATCTTGAACAGTCCCTTGCAAGTCTTTTTCCTTGGGCAAGAGTCAGTATGGGAGGATTTAGGCTTCTTAAAGCCTTCCAAATTGCATCTTCCAACCTCATTCATGGTCAGCCTCGTGCTCTACTTCCTTCAAACTCCACTCTCTGTAAAAGTGTACCTTCCTCTGCCTGTTTGCCATGATCCCCACCATTGCTGCTGTCTCATTCTCATTTGGTCTAAGACTGCATCTTGCTGTGTTCCTCCCTCTATCTCTGCATTTGTGACCAAATAAAGCCAATGAATGTTAAGAATACTTTTAACTGTTACTGTTAAGAATGTTAAGAATGCTCTAACTTTTGACACTGAAAACTATTTAGTTTCCTCTCCTCAGCTGTTTTTAACAGCCATGTTTCTGCTCCATAGAACATGGTTGTCATCACTGCCGTACTGAACATTCATATCTTAGTTGTCACACAAACATCCTGCCTCCCAAACAGATGCCTCTGAAGATGCTGAAATGCCATTGATGCAAGACTGATCCGACATGTGACTTCTTCCATTATAGAACCTCCTGCTGCCAACTGACTACCCAGATAGATAAAACTATTCACCCATTCTATGACATTGCCATCTGTATGCAACATCGGCAGGTCATTTGTCCCTGTTTTATAGGAAGGCTGCATTACTTTGGTTTTATCACAATTGATCTTAAGTCCCATAGAGTCTGCAGTTTTTCACAGCTCTTCCAGCATTAGCTGTAATTGTTCAGTAGTCTCTCCAAGCCAGGCAATATCATCTGCATACTCTGAAGATGAATGTTTAAATTTCACACCTTCTACTTTGGCCTCAATCAGCATTGTCATGAGATAAGTGAGAGAATGCATCCCAGGCGTATCCCTGATTCTGCTGAAAAACCAGTCTGTAATACAACCGCTCACCCTCACATAGCTAAATATACCGGGGTACAGTTCCTCCAAGTCTTCAGCCCACCCCCACCAAGACTGTGGAGCAGCATCTGCAGTGTTGATTGATGCACCGAGTCAAAAGCAGCTGCAAAGTCTACAAACGCAGTGTTAACTTCCTTTTGTCACTCTAGCTGTTTTTCAATAATGTTCTGCAGAGCCTATAGGGCATGGATTTTAGATCGACCTATAGACAGTATTTCAGGCAGTATTTCAGTTGGTATTTCAGTTGTATTGGTATTTCAGTTGGTGTTTCAGTTGGTTCAGTAATATGATCGTAGTATGATCATAAACAGGGCCGGCTCCAGGCACCAGCAAAGGAAGCAGGTGCTTGGGGCGGCACATCTGAAGGGGTGGCATTCCGGCCATTCATGAGGCGGCACATTTCAAGGGCTGTTTTTTTGGTTTTTTTTTGCTTCTGCAGCTCCGGCCGTGGCTTTTTTTTTTTTTTTGCTGCTGCTTGGGGCGGCACTAAAGCTAGAGCTGGCCCTGATCGTAAACACCTTCCCCGAGACTGACAACAGCATTAGTCCCCTATAATCTGAGCATGCTGATTGCTCTCTTTTTTTTCAAAAAAGGGATGCAGCCAGTTTTCCCCAATGTTCTGGAATGTGACTGGTTTCTCAACTTGACTTTATATGCCAAATATATTTCTATGGGGAGGAGAGGGAAGGATGGTCTGGTGGGGGCTGGGATTCATGGCCCTGCTCCACCACAGACTCCCTGAGTGACTTGCACAAGTCACTTAGCCTGTATGTGCCTCAGTTTCTCCATCTGTGAAATGGGGATAATAGCAATACCATACCACACAGCAGCTTTGTGAGGATAAATACATAACAATTGTGAGGTGCTAGTGACCAAAGAAATGGGGCCCAGATAAGTTAAATAATAAAGAAAAACACTGTCAGTCTATGACATGCTATAACATTATAAGGAAATCATACTGACATTTTTTGGTTTTTGTTGTTTTTTTCAACTAGTCCAAAAATTATAGCTAGATCATTGGCATGGGAAAAGGCGCTTGCAATATTTCCTTCTGTATAAAAGGATATTTCATAAGAGAACTGAAAAGTAATGAGACCAATATTTGCCACTGCTGTGTATCAGAGTTCAGATACTGGATTATATTTAAGGTATGGAGGAAGACCTCATTTCAGTTAATGTATTGCTGATATGTAGCAGCAGTTTGGTGGGTGGTTTAGGTCTTTCAATTCTAGGCTCTAGCCAATGTAAACAAACAGAAAAGTGAGATTGGTTAGCACGTGCTGCGAAGGAGGCTAAAAATACTGCCATTACATGATGCCGAACTTCCACTGCAGTTATGTGCTATAGGACAGCTTAGATCGAGAACGTTAGGGGTGACATGTAAAATCTGTGCCACTTACTTAACCACTCTGTCAAACTGAATTGGTCTATCGTTGCTGCTTTAGCCTTGAGAAACAAATGGAATGGGCCTTGGCTGGCATATGCTGAGATAGCTGAGGAGTCAGCCTTACTGTCTCTATGGCAGTTTGACAAAGCAGCCAAAGGCAAGAGGACGGGTTTCTTTGCATTATCTTTATGTCAGCTAAGGGCCTCCACGAACAGGTCTCTCAGGGCTGATATCACAACTGCAGTCCAGTCTGTAGGAGCCCTTGGCTAGCACATAGCTAATGACTGCGGTGAAATCAGCCTTCCTGGCTTTGAGGTGGCCCAAATGGTGACCTAGCTGACATGTTGCCTGGATGAGAGCTCCCAGAAAGTAGGCCACCAACATTTCTAATTATGATAATGCCTTGATGCATTTATTTCTTCCTTGGTGTGGGAGAGAGACACAGTCCAAATGCACTTTCCCAAACAAGTGAGAAAGTGAGCTTTTAGAGTCCATTCCATGACAATGAATCACTGGAAAACAGGTTTTTTTAGGCCAGAGCCGTAACTAGGAATTTCTGTGCCCTAGGCAGGGACGCAGAAATTCCTAGGGGCTTACCCTCTGCCGAATTGCTGCTGAAGCCGCGGGACTGGAGGATCTCCCACAGGCAAGCGGAAGCGGCTTCAGCGGCTGCTATTAATACCCTCTGTTGAAGCCGCTTGCCTGCGGGAGGTCCTCTGGTCCCGCGGCTTCGGCGGCAATTCGGGGGAGGGGGCCTTCTGCAAAGACGCTGGAGGACCTCCTGCAGGTAAGTGGAAGTGGCTTCGGCGGTGGGGGGAGGACAGGGTGCCCCTGGCAGCAGGCTTTTGCACCCCTGCCAGCAGTGAGCCCCGAGGTGAGTGCCTCAATGGCCTCACCCTAGTTACGGCCCTGTTTTAGGCCCACCCTGTTACTACCAGACTGCTATAACAGTTTCCTTGGCTCTCCTGGCTGAGCTTGTATGCTCAGTAACCTGTGGCTAGTATTTAAAGAGTCCATAGTCACTTCCCTCCATCCCAACAAGATGATCCTAACCAAAAACATTTAAAGAGAAAAATATCAAACTAAAAAATGAAGTGGATTAGAGCACTGTGAAGAAAATATTTATGCAAAGAATGTACTTTTGTGCAATAGTGTGTCTAGGGTGCATCTGCAATCCTTGTATTGGAATCGAGCTAGTCGGAAACTCTCGGATGAAACATTTTTTGTTAGAAAATTGAAACAGAAACTTTTTGCAGGGACTTATGAATTTTGACAAAATCTTCTTTGGGAGGGTTTCTCAGGTCCAGGATGGAATTTATCATCAGAGAAAAAAAATATATGGAGATATGCCTATCTAATAGAACTGGAAGCACCTTGGAAGGTCACCAAGTCCAGTCCCCTGCCTACACTAGCAGGACCAAGTACTGTCCCCTGACAGATTTTTGCCCCAGATCCCTAAATGGCTCCCTCAAGGATTGAACGCACAACCCTGGATTTAGCAGGCCAATGCTCAAACCACTGAGCTATCCCTCCCCACTAAAAACAAAGAAAGAGAGAGTGAGACCACAATAACCAGTAGCCTAGTGGCGAGGGCACTTATTGTAGGAAAATCAGGTTCAAGTCTCTGTTCTTCCTAATTCAGTGTTTCCCACAGCACACTAGCCATGAGGCTATAGAATAATTCTCATTCTTTCAATCTGGCCTAATTCATATATTTAATCATTTATACAAAGTGCAACAGCTGAGATTGAATCTGCTCCAAATTAAGTAGAGCAGGGACTGGTCTCCCACATCCAAGGTGAATGACCTAACACTGGGCTATTTGGGATGGGTTTTCCTCTGTTTTTTCCATAAAATAATTTAAAAGGTCTCGCTTTTGTTCCAATGAACAATGAAAACCAATTCCAAAACCTCAATTTTTTTTTTTTGTGAAACAGAATTCTTGTTTTCAGGCCAGCCCTAGATGTTAATCTCTTAAACAGTAGGCCAACTTCTGCTCTCTGAGCTATGCCTGTTCATTGACCGAGGGAGGAGAGGTGCATAGGTATGATGGAGAGCAGAGATTGTCCATGGAACTTTAAAACAAGTATAAATCTCCAAAGTTTTAAAGTGAAATTAAGATCATGTATAATTTGAACAAGTTTGCCCTTGAGACGAGTGGAGAGCATATCAGCTGGCTCTAGCTAGCATGTTTTCCGCAACACTCTGTAATAAAGAAATGAAGTACAGTGTGTACTTTTCTGGTGAAACATTTAGATTGGCTACTGACACACTGTAAATGTTTATAAAGAAAACAAAATATGGATGTTGGCCATTTTAATTAAAACTTGCAGAATCAGTTTACCCCCCAGTCACATGATCTCCGAGCCATATTCTGTCTTCTTTGGAGACATCTGCTTGGCACCAGAGTAATAGGGAACCGTAAATCTTACAAACAAACTACTCACTTGGTTGACTGGCTTGGTAAGCAACGTGGCTGATATAGACATTGCCAGGTATCTGATCTTTATCTGAAGGTGAAGGTTAATATTGTGTGCCCCTGCCACCTAAATTTGATTTTAACACTTGAAAGCTAAGAAGCAGTTATATTACTGGAGAAGGCAGGCAGCATTAAAACTTTAACACACACAGACCACTATCTTGTTCATTCGTCTGTTATGCTGCATCAAGTAAAATCCTTAACTCTCTTGCTTGCTAGGGGTACTGGAGCTCCAAAATTGTAGTATTGGTGAATAGCTGATTGCTGTCTTCTCTTGTTCGATTCGCAATGCGCGTGCTCTGTTAAAATAATGAGAGAACACTGTTTTGTGACAATTCTGCCGCTACTGTCACTTATTTCACCTCCTAACTATTATACCTTTTTGCAAGTGAAGTAAGGGAATCTCATATTTAGTTGTCACAGAATATTTCCATCGCTGAGCTCTGCTTCTAAAGCCAGGGAACAATGATTTCAAGTCTTAGCTCTTTGTTAAAAAAAGGATTAAAAGAAGTCCCTCCAAAGTGTTGGCACATTGGTTGGTCATGTAATTAGAGAGCTGACAACACTGGGTAGAGACATAACTTCAGATTAATCCTGGTGGATCTATTCACTTAAATACTGTTACCCCAGGGATTACTTTGCCTCATTGTGAGTGGGTGCTGTCTAAGCCTTCCTACGCAGCTCTTGTCAATGCACTGAACTGCCAGCCTGCAAAACTACTGCCTGGTCTATGTAGTTTTTGGCCACTTTGAGTTGTGAACAAATGTTAACTAAAGAGTGTAGCCCAGTTCAGCCCCTGAGGTAGGGAGCCTTCCGTGTCACAGAGCTGCAGGAGTGGCTCCTACTAACCTCCTCCCTGCAGTGTGGGGGTTATAATTAGTATGGGGCTGTTTCATCTGGCAAAGTTAGAGCAGCGTTCAGGCCCTGTGCAGAACAGCCTCAGGATCAGGGGAGAGCAAAGGTGGCTTAAACCCACCTTTGTAGACTCCTTTCTGAGTGGTTAATAATGAAAGCTCAGTATTGGGCCAATATTTGGACTATTAAATACACAAGGTCTGATTCTCCATGACCTTGTTCCTTGCATAGTCTATGTGCAAAAGGGTTATAAAACATTATCAAATCAGAATGTGCTGGCATTGTCTATAGATTAGCACAGGTGTAAATGTATATGACTCTATTAGAGAGACAAGGTGGGTGGGGTAATATCTTTTATTGGACCAACTTCTGTTGGTAAGAGAGACAAGCTTATGACTTACACAGAGCTCTTCTTCAGGTCTGGGTGAAGTCTCACCTGTGGGATACCAGAGAGCTGTGGCTGTCCCACCCCCGATCTTTCCCTCTCTTTCTGTTTATTGTATGTTTGTATATATTCTACATACTGCAAAGGCTAACGTCCAGGCCTAATTCTGAAGCCAAAAATACATTGCCTACATCTCATGTTGTCCTCTGCTTCAAGTCCCACCTTCTCTGCAGCATTCAAGCCAAGCGTTTTTGCTTCCCTTTCCATAACTGTGTGTTCTGGAGCTCAGAACTGGCTTTTAAACTGAAGCAACTGCTGTGAATCTAAAACAAATATTCTTGATTTCAAATGCACATCAACTAAGAGAGAAGAATGAATGGCAACAGGCTAGAAACTACAATGGGCTGGAGTATTTACAGTTCCACCAATGGCTGTGTGATAATGAATGGAGTCCTAAAATTACCCATCTATTGATGATGTCTTGAATGTAGCAGACATATCTGAAAGACAGTGACTGGCTCTGGCTGCATCCTGAAACTGGAAATATTAGAATCATTGAACTGGAAGGGACCTTGAGAGGTCATCTAGTCCAGTCCCCTGCACTCATGGCAGGACTAAGTATTATCTAGACCATCCCTGACAGGTGTTTGTCCAACCTGCTCTTAAAAATCTCCAATGATGGAGATTCCACAACCTCCCCAGGCAATTTATTCCAGTGCTTAACCACCTTGACAGGAAGCTTTTCCTAATAGCCAACCTTAACCTCCTTTGCTGCAATTTAAGCCCATTGCTTCGTGTCCTATCCTCAGAGGTTAGGGAGAACCATTTTTCTCCCTACTCCTTGTAACAACCTTTTATGTACTTGAAAACTGTTATCATGTCCCCTCTGTCTTCTCTTCTCCAGACTAAACAAACAAAATTTTTTCAATTTTTTCTCATAGGTCATGTTTTCCAGACTTTTAATAATTTTTGTTGCTCTTCTCTGGACTTTCTTCAATTTGTCCACATCTTTCCTGAAATGTGGTGCCCAAAACTGGACACCATACTCCAGTTGAAGCCTAATCAGCACGGAATAAAGTGGAAGAATTACTTCTCGTGTCTTGCTTACAACTCTCCTGCTAATACATCCCAGAATGATGTTTGCTTTTTTTGAAAAAGTGTTACACTGTTGACTCACATTTAGCTTGTGCTCCACTATGGCCCCCAGATCCCTTTCCTAGGCAGTCCTTTCCCATTTTGTATGTGTGCAACTAATTACACCTTCCTAAGTGGAGTACTTTGCATTTGTCCTTATTGAATTTCATTCTATTTACTTCAGACCATTTCTCCAGGTTGTCCAGATCATTTTGAATTTTAATCCTATCCTCGAAAGCACCTGCAACCCCTCCCAGTTTGGTATCATCTGCAAACTTTATAAGTGTACTCTATTTGCCATTATCTCAATCATTGATGAAGATATTGAACAGAACCAGACCCAGAACTGATCCCTGCGGGACCCCACTTAATATGCCCTTTCAACTTGACTGTGAACCACTGATAACTACTCTCTGGGAACGGTTTTCCAACCAGTCATACACCCACCTTATAGTAGCTCCATCTAGATTGTATTTCCGTAGTTTTTTTATTAAAAGGTCATGCGAGACCTATCAAAGAAAACTATTAGGTTGGTTTGACACAATTTGTTCTTGGTGTTTTCAAATTGATTGCTTAATTATTGCTCTATTATCTTTCCGGGTACTGAAGTTAAACTGATTGGTCAGTAATTCCCCGGGTTGTCCTTATTTCTCTTTCTATAGATTGGCACTATATTTGCCCTTTTCCAGTCTTCTGGAATTTCTCCCGTCTTCCATGACTTTTCAAAGATAATTGCTAATGGCTCAGATATCTCCTCAGTCAGCGCCTTGAGTATTCTAGGATATATTTCATCAGGCCCTGGTGACGTGAAGACATCTAACTTGTCTAAGTAATTTTTAACTTGTTCTTTCCCTATTTTAGCTTCGGATCCTACCTAATTTTCACTGGTATTCACTATGTTAGCTGTTCAATCGCTACTAACCTTTTTGATGAAAACTGAAACAAAAAGGTTATTTAGCACTTCTGCCATTTCCACATTTTCTGTTATTGTTCCCCCTCCCCTCCATTGAGTAACGGGTCTACCCTGTCTTTGGTCTTCCTCTTGCTTCTAATGTATTTGTAGAATGTTTTCTCATCCTTTATCGCTCTAGCTAGTTTAATCTCGTTTTGTGCCTTGACCTTTCTAATTTTGCCCATACATACTTGTGTTGTTTGTTTATTTCCATCCTTTGTAATTTGGCCTAGTTTCCACTTTTTGTAGGACTCTTTTTTGAGTTTCAGATCATTGAAGATCTCCTGGTTAAGTTAGGGTGGTCTCTTGCCATACTTCCTATCTTTCCTATGCAGTGAGATAGTTTGCTCTTGTGATCTTAATAATGTCTAAGGGGAACTATTTTTCCCCTTAGACTTGTCAAAATCAAATCTAGAACAGCCGCTCCCCTAGTAGCTTTCTCCACCTTCTGAAATAAAAAAAATGTCTCCAATACATTCCAAGAACTTGCTGGATAATCTGTGCCCTGCTGTGTTATTTTTCCAACAAATGAAGTCCACCATCACTGCCAAGTCCCATGCTTTGGATGATTTTGTTTGTTGTTTAAAAAAGCTTCATCCACTTCTTTTTCCTGGTTAGGTGGTCTGTAATGGACCCCTACCATGACGTCACCCTTGTTTTTTACCCCTTTTATCCTTACCGAGAGACTTTCAACAAGTCTGTCTCCTATTTCCTTCTCAACCTGGGTACAAGTGTATACATTTTTAATATATAAGACAACATGTCCTCCCTTTTCCCCCTGCCTGTGCTTCCTGAGCAAGCTGTACCCTTCTATACCAATATTCCAGCCATGCGTATTATCCCAACAAGTTTCTGTGATGTCAGCTATGTCATAGTTGTGCTTAGTTACTAGCATTTCGAGTTCTTCCTGCTTATTCCCCGTACTTCTCTCATTAGTATACAAACATCTAGTATCCAGGGGGGAGGGATAGCATACAGACATCATAGTATCCAGGGGGGAGGGATAGCTCAGTGGTTCGAGCATTGGCCTGCTAAACTCATGGTTGTGAGTTCAATCCTTGAGGGGGCCATTTAGGGATCTGGGGCAAAAATCTGTCAGGGGATAGTACTTGGTCCTGCTATGAAGGCAGGGGACTGGACTCAACTCAATGACTTTTCAAGGTCCTTCCAGTTCTATGAGATAGGCATATCTCCATATATTATCTAAGATACTGATTTGATTTCCTCCCTATGTTCTCTCTTGCCTCTCCCTTATCCTTCCTATATACTGGTTATTTTTATCACACTAAGGTTAACTATTTTTTTGGTGGGGCATTAAAAACCACAATCATGTGACTCCTTTTGCTATCTTCAAGCATGGCAAATTTTTGAACTTTACGGCTACAAGGCTGCTTGGTATGTTACTCTACTCTGTCCATGTAGAGAGAGAGAAAACTCACATTATGGCTCTTAAGTTAAAACCCCTCCGTATGAAAAGTAACAGCCAGGATAATTTAGCTGTTATTGTGACAAAATAACGTCTGAAGATCGTAGTAAAAATATCCATTGCATTGCAATGATTTGCTGTAATTAAGGGGAACGTTTTCATGGAGGGTGCAGTTTCTGCACATGGTTTTTCCCCTTTCTTTGTTTTATGTAAGTGATGTCAAAGATGCTTTGGCTGCACAAAATGGGAACAGACTGGAGAAAGTGTAAGAAGTCTCTGGAGGATGTCAGGCTGGAACTTCCTGTTGACCAATAAGGCAGACCAGTAGCTTTTTCAGGCTGGCCTTGTTTCTGCATCCGGGCACAGTCCCAATTTCTTGGGACTTTTAGCACAGCATTGCTGAAAGCATTCTAATTTGGGGAGTTGTGTAGCAGCGGCTAAGCCCTGGTTTCTTCACAATGCATGGCACTGTACCACAAAGACAATTCCAGCACATCAGCGCTCAGCGATGCCCTGTAGGTCCATGTTTATTATTTGCTGGGGTAGCTTTCAGAGGTAGAGGTATTTCCACAGGTCAAGTGATAGTCTGCTTATACAATATAGTGTATTTATCAGACATGCCAGTAGGTTAAAAGGCTGCTGAAACATACAGCTCTTCAGAGCCTTGGGGAGACCTGAAGAAATCTTGATAAGCAGCTTTTAGTGTAATACATTGTTTAAAATTTGCCCTATAAATTCAGATCAGTAAACACATTTTTCTTTGGGTTACACTGCTGCCTGTAATTTTCACCATACGGAAAAACATATTTATTTTAAACAGCACATGCTACTTATCTAGGGAAATTTGTAGTAATTTTTTAAAAATACCCCATATACAAGAAAACTAGTTCTATATTTTTTAAACAAATGCTTTTAAACAATTTGGCAAAACATAAAAAGTGTACTCTGTTGAAGATAAACTATGGAAATGTGAACATCCTCTTGAGGTAAATCAAATAATGGACTGTTGGCCTATTTTTCAAACCATTTCTCCTCAGTAACTTGACATTTGATAGGATTATCTATTACCGTTGGATTTTGGTTGACTCTCTGGCATGCCTGAGAAGATTGTCATCTTGTGATTTAAAGATAATAGAGCCAAGCATGTGAAACTGCACACAAAGAAGAAACCTTTGACTCATAACTGAATATTTTTTTAAAAGAAAGAGGAAGAATTTTGTCTTCAGCTTGTTTTGATACACTCACTGTTAATGAAACTATTCAGTGATAACTTTCTATTCTAAATGTTGCCTTATTATTTGTTAGCAAGGCTCTTATGGCATTCCATATAAAACTACACAAACATTGCAAAATACGATAATGGTCGAAAGAGCTGAGGAGGGTGAATTTGATTAAACGCTTGTGACATGTAAGCTTTAATTCAAAAATGTCAAAGCCATTTGTTGTGAGCTTAAAAAGAATTTGGGGATCTGTATGAACTGTAGGTGCTGTAACAATTTCAAGGCAAAACCACATCTAATAGGAAAGGCAATAGTGTATAAAAGTGAAATAAACCATATACCATATATAAGCATGTAAATACTGGCAAAGAACTTGACTATTCAGCATTTCCAAAATACCTGTCTATTTTTACTAGTAAACCTTACAACAGTGGGGGAGGAGGGGAGGAGAATGAGTTAGAGTGGGCTTTTTATTATGCATGGTTTTATTTCTCTGGATTTCAAAATTACCTAGCATGCGTTTTAAACTTTCTACAATTTACAGGGTATTTTCATTTCTATTTAAAAAAGGCTAAACACTAAGATGTCTCTGCTTTGCATTCTAATTCCATGTAACTGATTTGCACATCAGAACAAAA
Organism: Macrochelys suwanniensis; assembly: GCA_033296515.1. Lineage (NCBI taxonomy): Eukaryota > Metazoa > Chordata > Testudines > Chelydridae > Macrochelys > Macrochelys suwanniensis. The sequence goes on along the minus strand of CM065778.1, from coordinate 10,182,800 downwards.
ACCTAATTTTCAGATTATGAATCATGCACTGAGAAATAATTATTGTTCCACTAGAAAAAAATGTTTCCACTTTTTCCCCCCTTGCTCAATTTATGTGAAGAGTTTACAGGTTGCTATCTTTCACAGACCACCATCTATCACTCTTTAGGGACTAGAATAAGGCAGACATGCAACTGTTTTGACTGCATTCTTTTGCTTGCAATGTAACACTTGCCTTTTATTATTTTATCTTTGACAATCAAGGGGTGACTAAATGGTTGCAGGTGGTGATGAAAATAAAAGCCATCCATCATTATTTATTAGGCATGAAAAAGATACACAATAATGTAATTTAATCTCAGAGCAGACAATTATTTCCACATATTGATAATACAATGTGAAAACTGTCATGAATCCTAATATGATGTTCGCCTTTATTGGTGAACCACTAGTAGCAATACAAATAATGAAATTGTATCAAAAAGAAAAAAAAAGTACTTATTTGCATATACCAGTACTATCAAGAGAAACATCATTACAAACTTTGGAAAATGTAATAATCACACTTGATGCGTTACTTTATTTCTGAAGTTTGAAAATGTGAAATCAGAGATTACAGGAACGAAATATTTTAATTGCTGTGTCATTCAAATAATTCCTCAACTTTTGATAAAAGACAACTTCAAAATGATGAACATACTAGTCTATAAGCACTAAGAGTTTAGAGCCTCTCAAATCTGCTAATCTGTTCACATGTTTATGAGAGGCACTTACTCCATTACAAATAATTGATAAAAACTTTGCTCAACGTGGGCCTGATTCAAAGACGGCTGAAGTCAGTGGAAAGAGTGGCTTCTGTGGCTGAGTGCTATAAATAAAGTACAGTTGGCTCCAATTTGGACAAAAGACTTCACACATGCATATTTTTAAGGGTGACATTTAGTCCTGGGCTGAGTGCCAGCAAAAGGTCTTTGTGCTACTTAAGGTCCACTTAAGTTTTTTCTTTGAGGACTTGAGTGGAATTTAAGTGGTGCATAGGCCTGGTCCTGGATATATATAGACCAGGCCTATGCACCACTTAAATTCCACTCAAGTGCATATATATATAAATTTAAATATTTATAAAGTGAGGCCCTATATATAGAATATATATATTGTGATGGGGCAAGGCCAGAAGGCTATAGGAAAGTGGTAAGGAACCAGTTTGTTAGCCCCAGGCTAAACAAATCCCTGATACCTTATGGCAGTTGCTCCAGGTTAATCAAGACACCTGGGGCCAATTAAGAACTTTCCAGAAGGCAGGGAGGTTGATTGAGACACCTGCAGCCAATCAAGGGCTGGCTGAAACTAGTCAAAAGCCTCCCAGTGAGTCAGTGAGGGGCGCATGTCAGGAGCTGTGGAAGGAGGTTGCATGTGAGGAGCTGGGAGCAAGAGGCACTAGGAGCTGAGAGTAAGAGGGCGTACTACTGGAAGATCCTGTGGTGAGGATAAAGAAGGTGTTGGGAGGAGTCCATGGGGAAGTAGCCCAGGGAGTTGTAGCTGTCGTGCAGTTGTTCCAGGAGGCACTCTAAACAGCTGCAATCCACAGGGCCCTGGGCTGGAACCTGGAGTAGAGGGCAGGCCCGGGTTCCCCCCAAAACTCCCAACTCCTGATCAGACACAGGAGGAGTTAACCTGGACTGTGGATTCTACTAGAGGGGAAGACCTCTGAGGCAAGCAAAATCCGTCAATAAGCGCAGGACCCACCGAGGTAGAGGAGGAACTTTGTCACAATATATACATATATAGGGCCTCACTTTATAAATGGGGATTACACATCAAAAATATAACCACAATGGTATACCTGATTTACATTTGAGTTACCATAGCTGTCCATGCAAATCAGGCATTTACTTGCTCACCTATCCAGTTACGTATCTAACTGGCCATTTGTGTGCACAAATACCCAGTCTAGGCCTTCGGACTTGGTAACGTATGTCTGCAGCATTTTGCTGTATCTTATTAGTGACTAGAGTGAGGAAGATGTTTTAAAATGTTCTCTTGGGGATTGGGTACCTGCTAGAAAAATCTCAGTGGATTAGTAATTTTGAGAAGACTTGTAAACTAGCTGTGCACATTTAGTTTTGAAGTCAGTTGTTCAAAGATGGTGTAGACTCCATCCTAGAGCATGTGTGCTAGGGGAAGTGTTGAAAATGAGCTCTGAGTGGGTAGGACAGTGTCCTTACTACTCTGTATATAAACACACAATCTTAACCCCTCATCCTGCAAACAGTATGAACATAATGGGACTTGCCCTGAATTTGGGCTAAAATGGAGAATTTAGGTTTTCTTTATTTATAATTGAAGCTGGGCCAATTGTTGGTCATTTGACGCAATCTAATCTGATTTAACAATCTTTCCAAACTCATAAAAAGATAAGAACGGTAATGGGGATACACAGGATGGCATTTTGTAACCTAGCAACATTGGAAGATTTTTCAAAATGATTCCAAAATATCTGCAGAATTTCACCCAAAGGCCTGGGAAATGCTGGCAAATGTGTGAAACATGCTGACATTTTGGGCTGATCCTTTGTGTCACCACAAATATTTGGCAGTGTGGAAAACCAGAGGTTTTGCTTAGCCCTGGTTGGAATCAGATAGCCAATCAGTCTTGGAGGCTTTCTCTGGAAATTCCTCAGAGTTTTGGGAAACAAAAGGTTTTCAGGGGAAGCCCTATCTTTGTTGTGCATTAGATTGTTATGGGAGGAGAAGGTGGGAGTCAATGGCTATACAGAAGAATAGGGCAAGTCAGAGCTTTGCTGAAATTCTGTGGATTGTTTCTGTCCTTAGATTTGTGTATTTTCCCCTTAGGAACATGGATCTTCATGTTAGAAAAAAAATCTTTATTAATGTTTGTTTGTTATTATTTATTACTGTGTCCTCACTACATAGCACCATGCGTGATCATTTCAAGTGGGTGTACAATGTTATGAAACCAGAAAGGCAAAGGGTCATGTCCAGAGCTCCTCTGCACCATGGTGATCTCTGGCTGGTGGAATAGCAGGACCAACTGGACAAAGACAGACTAGCCCTGAGATGGCTCTGTTTGGTGCCTGGGGTTGAACCCAGATTTAGGTGGTATTCAAAGGTGGTGTGCAGCCATATTTGTCACCCCCCCTCAGTTCCTGCTCCAGATGGCGTTCAACAAGTCTTGAGAATTAGGCACAAAGTGTCCTGAGTTGTCCTCCTGCGCCAGAGTCTGCACATCATGGGTGAAATCCTGGCCCCATTGAAGTCATGGGAGTTCTGCCATTGATGTCAGTGACACCAGGATTTCACCCACAGTACAGATCTCTATACACCATGTGTAGGAGGATTTCCACTTCTGAGCCATGGAAGCAGAAATTGACTTTTCCTTTCCAGATTTAGCTAATATTCAGAAAGGGAATCTAGCACCTGCATTCCAGATTTGAACACCCTCAAAATTCAGGAGTACTCAAGCTCAGTTTGGGCAGCTGTTACTTCATTTCTTCCAAATCAAATATACTGATCCACCGTAACTTGCTGCAGAAAAAGTAGGATAAAATTGAGCAAGCAATGCTTCCCAGTGGTTATCAGGACTGGAATTGCTATTTTCAATAGCCATTGTCTGTTTTTTTTGTTTGTTTGTTTTATTTGTTTAAAAGGAAGACAGTGATATTGCATTGTCAAATTCCCCATGGAAACAAAGAATGGAACAAAAGAATAATAAAGGCACCTCAACTTTTCCTCATTAATGTAGGACAGTCTTATAATATGCATCCAGATATCCTTCAATCACACAAGCTGAAAATTGTTCCACTTTACTGCAGTTCTGTAACCATATGGCAACCAATCCTGTTTGTGTTCTGTGCACATCCAAAATTCCTACTGAATGACCTGCCCTGGGACCGAGTTACCAGTGACCCAGGGCTGGGGCAGCAGGAGGGTGCAGTTGGGGTGAGAGAGCCCAGGGCTGGGGCGGTAGGGGGTTTGGGTGGGGGGAGGGAGAGTGCAGGCCTGGGGCAGTAGTGGGTGCGGGTGCGGGGGGGGAGAGCCCAGGGCTGGGGCGGTAGGGGGTGCAGGTGTGGGGGGGTGGTAGGGGGTGCGGGTGTGGGCAGGGAGAGCCCAGGGCTGGGGCGGTAGGGGGTGCGGGTGGGGGCGGAGAGCCCAGGGCTGGGGCGGTAGGGGGTGCGGGTGTGGGGGGGGAGAGCCCAGGGCTGAGGCGGTAGGGAGTGCGGGTGGGGGGGGGGAGAGCCCAGGGCTGAGGCGGTAGGGAGTGCGCGTGGTGGTGGGGAGCCCAGGGCTGGGGCGGTAGGGAGTGCGCGTGGGGGCGGGGAGAGCCCAGGGCTGGGGCAGTAGGGGGTGCGCGTGGGGGCGGGGAGAGTGCAGGGCTGGGGCGGTAGGGAGTGTGCGTGGGGGTGGGGAGAGCCCAGGGCTGGGGCGGTAGGGGGGTGCGGGTGGGCGGGGGGAGAGCCCAGGGCTGGGGTGGTAGGGGGTGCAGGTGTGGGGGGGAGATCCCAGGGCTGAGGTGGTAGCGAGTGCGCATGGCGGGGGGAGAGCCCAGGGCTGGGGCGGTAGGGAGTGCACGTGGGGGCGGGGAGAGCCCAGGGCTGGGGTGGTAGGGGGTGGGGGGAAGACCAGGGCTGGGGCAGCAGCAGGGTGCGGTGGGGAGCCCAGGGCTGGGATGGGGGGGGCAGCCAAATTTTTTTTTGCTTGCGGCAGCAAAAAACCTAGAGCCAGCCCTGTGGAGGATCCAGTGGTAAAACCTCTGGTCCTGCTGCTCTACCAAACTAGCCAGCTTCCATTCCCATGCTGCTCTGCAGGGAGCACCTGCAGAGCTAGGTTCCTCACCGGGCAGGGGAATCACACTTCCTCTGTGGTCTCACAACAGCAAGCCACCTACTATGCAGCGGAACCTCAGCAGTTCAGTTGGTGGGGGGACCACTGTGTCCCCAGAGGTGAGGTTGGATAGAGAATCATAGAATTGCAGGGCTAGAAGGGACCTTCAGAGGTTGTCTAGTGACTCTCCCGGCACTGAGGGAGGACCAAGTATAGCTAGACCCATAGACCCGAGCTGGAGCACCCACGGAGAAAAATTGGTGGGTGCTCTGCACCCACCGGCAACTCCCCACCCGCCTCGGACCCGCGGCAAACTTACCGAGCACTGGGAGACGTTGCGGGGCCCCGCCCCCAACGCTGGGCAATGTTGGGTCGGTGTCGGAGGCGGGGCCCTGCAACGTCACCCGGCGTCGGGAGCCCTGCCCCCGACGCCGGGTGACGGCACCCACGGGCGTCGCCAGAAGTCAGCTCCTGTGGCTAGACCATCCCTGACAGATGTTCATCTAGTTCTCTAAACACCTTGGTATTGTGAGGGAAGATTGTGCTCTCTAAGTATGCACATTAAACCTGTTGAAAAAGCGATTGTTCCAGCTAAGCAGTCACGTTCTGAATCACAACAGTGTGCAAATTCTCAGCCTTAAATCCCAGCAGTCTTTTGAGAAGTATCATATGAAAGCAGCCCATTCTGATACCTCCGAGCATTCATTGTGATCCTCATTGCAAAGCAAAAGCAGCCAACCCAACTTTAAAATTCACCAAATGTCATTAAAACGTCACCAACATTCACCAAATGTAACAAAAATATCATCTCTCAAACCTCAGCCTGGAGTGAATCTGTGTATCCTGTTGATAATTCCCTGAATTACAGGGTTTGTAATGGAACTGTTGACTAATTCTTAACTATTGTGTCATTAATAAGATATTAGTATACGGGAAGAGAGCGGCCACAAGATATGCTTAGTAAACTCCCTTTATTATAGCTCATAGCAACCCCCTGTTCAAATACGTGTCTCCTTCAGTCATGACAAACTTTATCCATTGTGTGTGTGGCTTCTCCTCCTAAGACGGCACAATGATAAGTGTAATAAACAGGCTGGTGTGAGGGGGATACTGATAGATGTTCTAGAATGTGTGTTCTATACACTGGGCACACCTATTGCATATCACTGAGGCTAATTCTCCTCCTTTCACACTGGCGTAAATCAGGACTAAATGCAGTCATTGATGTCTTACACCAAGGTAAATGTGGTGAAAGGGCGTGGTGATTTTAGTGTGTGAAAAAATAGTTTAATATGTATCTTATGGCACTGCGGCATCTCTATTGTATTGTCCAAGCATGATTCTGTGCAGCGGGACCAAGTTGGGTCTCTAATGAGAACTTTGCTCAAGAGCAAACATCATCATGTTGCATACTGGAGACAGTGCGGTTGGAGCACAGAAACATAAAAATCTCTCTTTCTCCTATATAGTAACGAATCACTTACTCACAGTTGGATTCTGTAAGTGCATTATTTACCACTATTTACCGTAACTATCCTCCCATTAATAAAGAAATTTGGCAAAGGAAACATGTGCCTGTGGCTTGGCTAGTTGCATTAGATTTTATTTTATGCTAAATATTTATAAACTGTCTTTCCATGTATCCTTAATGTGTAACAATATGGTTCGAATCCAGCCCAGGTCACTAGGGACTGTGGCACCATTACAGCAAAGCACTTATGCACGTGCTTTACTTTAAGCATGTGTTTAAATCCATCCCTGTTCAACAAAGCACTAACGCTTGTGCGTTGTACAATGCCTAGTAAAATTTCCATAGGAAGTGCTCAGCCCATCTCAAGAGCAGGCCCTTGGTGGCCTATATGAAATGAGTTTAGGAGCCCCGTTGACAACAGGAAGGGCTCCACATCTCAGAAACCATCACTGCAGGAGGTATTGAGTCCCATTGTTGGCAGTCTTACCAGAGAAAAGATATTGTGACTGAACTAGCCACTTACCCCAATATGGGAAGCTAGGACAGGGCTAGGGCAAGCTCTCTTGGAACATTTCTTGGGCAATCATAGAATCCTAGGACTGGACGGGACCTCGAGAGCCCAGTCCCCTCCACTCATTGCAGGACTAAGTATTATCTAGACCGTGTGGGGAAGCTTGAACTGCCACCGGGGCTGGCGCTACCATTAGGCGACCCTAGGCGGTTGCCTAGGGTGCCAGGATTTGGGGGGCAGCATTTCGCCGCCTTCGGCAGCCGCGGTGGGAGAGGCTGCCGCCAAAATGCCGCCAAAGAAGTGGCCACCGAAGTGCCGCCGAGGACCCCAGCGGCTGAAGAAGCTGCCGCTGAGGACTCCGGCAGCACTTCGGCAGCAGCTTCGGCTGCCGCCACCTAGGGTGGCAAAAAAGCTGGCGCCGTGCCTGACTGCCACTGCCCCATGTCTGAGACTGTTCTTTGGCTACACAGAGGATCCTGTACTGTGGATGGTAAGATAAAACCAACTGGATGGAGGGAATGCAAAGGAAACCTAGAGGCATGCTGGCTGACTCAGCATTGATCTAACTGTGCTCACAGCCAAGTCAATGGGTAACTTCATGTACTTCAATGGGAGCAACGTGAGACGAGTGCCAACTACTTTTGAAAATCTTATTCTACATGTCTTAATTAAGTAAGGTGCGTATACTTTAGACAGTGATAATTTCAAGAGACCAAATCCCTTGAATTTACACTAGTGTAAACCTGGATTAAGTTTACTAAATTCTGTGTAACAGAAGAAAACTTGGCTTCATGCATTTGCACTGGGAAACCTTTCTTGGTTTTCTGTTATAAATGAGCATACCAACGGTGCCCTTCGTTTACAAAGAACACTGTAAGTCTAGCAAGAAGTGCGTAGGAGAATACCTACCTTAAATATGTCACAAATAATAAATGACAATACATTTAACTTACCGTTTGGTGTTACTTTCTCTCTACTTGGCAAACAATACTGTCTGCTTTCCACTCCTAATCAAATTCCAGGGTACTATTAAAACAAATCCAAATGAATAAAGCACATTTCCTTTGTATTAATCCTCTTAAAGTTATCAGGGTTTCACATCCCTAGATAGGACCAGTACTGTCTGACATTAAGTTGGGAGATAAAGGTAGGATAAAAGAACCATTTCTATACAACAGTATTAAGACAAAAATATAATTGCAAGGGCTGAACTTAACTTGATTATTATTTAAAACATGTGTTGGGTGGAGGCACTAGTCTGCAGGAAGCAGCTGATGCTGTTGAACCCACACAACCTTGGCACGAGCAACTTTTCAGCATGAATGTAAGCTATTTATTAATTTTATTTTAAAGCTATTCTATTTGTTTTGAAAATATTTAAGCCTGCAAAACACATGAATTCTGTAATTGTTTCCATAGAAGATTTGAGGGCTAGAACAACATTAGAGGTAGTGGGATATTTTTTTTTTCTGGGAAGAATTTCCATTAAAATTAAATCTAGTTTAATTATAGCTCCTCAGCAATGAGTATGTGATTTCTGATTATGTCCCTGGTGGATGCTAAGACTGGTGCTGCTATGGTTGGATTGAGGTCTGCTCCATTTCATTACTTTTTCCTTGAAGAGAAACCTCACTGGTATTTGTAGAAACCATGCATTGGTTTGTGCAGTGTGCATTAACATATCCTACAGTTTAAAAAACATTATATTGTTTTTTCCGGTAGGATTCGCCTTATGTGAAATATATACTACATCATTCTATATGTTTCCATTTCAAAAACCAAGTCCCCGGTCTGGTTAAACAAGGGGTTAATTGTATATGCATATAAACACATTTCTTGGTGTACTTCCAAAAAGCACAAATAATTAGTGAAGGGTGAAGCGCAAAAGCTTTGGAAGTTTGGTTTGGATAAACACACACAAGTTTGAATCCTGTGCAAAGCTGCAGAGGAACATACATAATTAGGGACACATTCTGATCTCTGTTACACTGGTGTAAATGGAGTCAGTGGTGCTATACCAAGGGAAGAGAAAGTTTAGAAAATGACCCTTTGGCTGGAAATCTCAGGAGAAGCTTTTTTTGTGAGAGTTCTATTACTTCCTGTTTCTGGTCATGTCCAGGTCAAGAATAATTTTTCTCACAGTGCTAGGGCAGTTGTGTTTCCATTCTCAACTGGAACCAGGAAGTGCTGAGGAGCATGGAAATAAAAATGTTTCATAACTCAGAAAAGATTTGCTTTGGGCTAGGTCTGAGAAACAGGCAAAGGTCTGAGTCAGTTCTTATTTTGTCTGAACTGGTTCCCCTGTCTACAGGCATAATAATAATTGATAATATGTAAATAATAGTGTAAGATGAGACTATAGTTATCACAATGTGCTATGCCTCACCTAGGTTCATAAATTCACAGATTCCAAGGCCAGAGGGGCAGGGCCGGCTCCAGGCACCAGATAGTAAAGCACGTGCCTGAGGCGGCGCTCTGTAAGGGGCGGCAGTCCAGGGATTCTGGGGCGGCTGGTTTTTTTTTGCTTTGGCACTTTGGCGGCGGCCATTTTTATTTATTTAATTTTTTGCTTGGGGCGGTCGAAAGTTGGAGCCGGCCCTGCAGAGGGGACCATTATGGTCATCTAGTCTGACCTCCTGTATAACACAGTCCATAGAATTCCCCCAATATAATTCCTAGAGCAGAGCTTTTGGAAAAACATCCCATCTTGATTTAACAATTGCCAGGGATGGAGAATCCACCATGACCCTTGGTAATTTGTTCCAATGGCTAATTACTCTCCCCATTAAAAATTGATACCTTATCTTCATTCTGAATTTGTCTAGCTACAACTTCCAACCACTGGATTGTGTTAGACCTTTCTCTACTACATTGAAGAGCCCATTATGAAATATTTGTTCCCCATGTAGATACTTATAGACCATGGGAGGCCGGTGACTCGGACGTTGGGGGAGGCTAGCCCTAGGCCCCTCCCCTTCTGCCCCTGGCCCCAGTGCTGGGTAGTTGGGTGGCCCGGCCGCAGCACCCTCCGCCCCAGCGTGCTGGGTGGTGCGGTCCGCGCGTGGGGCGGGCAGCATGGCCCTAGCGCCAGCCTCCCTGTGGGAGGCAGCCCCAGCCAGCCTGGGCTAGGACTGAGCGCTGGGGGGAACTACAGGAGGGGGCCTGGCCTGGGGGTCAGGGGCCACACTAGGATGTTTGGGGAGGCACAGCCTACGACACCCATGTTACAGCCTGTAATCACGTCCCCCCTTAACTGTCTCTTTGTTAAGCTCAATAGATCAGCTCAAAGAACTCAATAACTATAAGGCATGTTTTCTCATCATCATCATAAGAGGAGTTTCTTGAGAGCGACTCCCTGAATAAGGTGAGTTGGAATAACTGAGTTTCATGGAAAAATTTAACAAATTGGCCAAGATTCTCTGCTCTTCTGGTTCTGGGCTGAGGTGGGGAAACCCCTACAAGAAGGTGGTTCCTGCTCCTTTTATGTTGCCGGGACACTGTAAAGAGCCCAAAATGTGGGGCAGAACCTGGCCCACCATGTCCAATTATGTTCTCAGTTACTCTGCAGTAAATCTGTTCTAAGTTGCACCTGGCTGCTCACAGCTCCAAAAGGCCATGACAGCATACAGGGATCATCGGTGGAACTCAGCTGTGTTCTGGCCACACCCTCTTTTCTGAAGACATGCCCCGGTCCTGGGGTTTGCAAAGCATGTGTGTGGCACAGAGTTACTACACTGGGTCCATGCAACCCACGGATTCCCCTGTGCTGGGGGAACATCCCTGGTAGATAATCAAGCTAGCTTTACAACTGTGCTAAGCAGCCATATTGGGGTACCTGGACCTTTTCTGAAAGTTTCCAGTAAAAGGAGTTATTTCTAATTGTTGCCATTCCCCAACACTTCTCAGCAGCCTCGTCACTAGTGCAGTGTAAACCTTTAGTATTGAAGCTCAATAGAAAGTGAAATTAGGGCATCCCTATGTGGGCAAATTCTGCTGTTGCAAAGTGAATCTACAGGTTGACTCCCGTACAAGCAATCAACTGCACTACTTAGGCTCACAGCAGGGCTAACGTGGCAAGAGAAGGATCTCAGTTAGGCATTGCAAGAGAAAGCTTTGAAAAATGCTGTTGAGAAAAAAAGCGGGTGTTTTTTCATCTCATGAAATTTCCTAACCCACTGATGCTCAACCTGTATCTCCTCATAACTCTGCATGAATTTCTCTCTCTCTCGAGTGTAGCATCAGGTCTATTGAAGTAGTGGGTACCCGAAAAGAAATGGCAGTTTAAAACAAAGACACAACCAGCCTGAGAGAGACCCACACAAATGAATGGGGACAGCAGTGACATTGATTGAGCCAGACTTCGCGAAACTGGTGACAGACGCTGAATACCAAATCTCTCACTAAGCCCTAACTGATACTGCTGACAGTGACGAGTTTTATTTAGGTGTTTTGATTCGAGCATTTTATGTTACTGTACAAAGTTGCGACATGCATTGTTGTTCTCAAACATTATTCCGGCTTTGATGACCCTCCGCAAATTATTTGCTGAGGAAATGTCTGATCTAGAGTTGGTTCAAAAAAGGTGAAAGTTTTTCATGATTTTTGGGGGCAAATTTTGAAATTTCAATCAGCTCTGGCCTCTTCTCTGGTGACCGAAAAATGTCCTTGCACAATGGCTACCCTTTTTCTGTAGTTCTCTGCCTGTTCTATTCATATAGCTTTCATTCCACTGGTACATTGTGTCTGGGCTTTCACATGTTATTAGCGGCCCACTTTTGCTTTATGCTTCCCCTAGCTCCCCATGTAGGGAAAGAAACAAAAATACCAACATTACCCTGGTTTTCACCATACAGCTTGTGATACACCTGCTAGTGTGTATGTTACCACTGCCCTCTGCTGGCTGGAATATCAGGCGTGCTCAGGTGTGTGCCATAAGCCCTAGTAGTGCTACAGCTAAAGCTAACGTCTTAGCTTCAGTGGGGATTGGGGGCTGCTTTTAGAGTAGAATGTCCAGAGTTTTATCACCACTTGTGATCGGTGCCCACAATATGTGGTATGGTGGCTCCTGAGTGCTTATGGATCTGTTACAATCTGAAAGCTCTTTCATTGGGCACTGATCAGACAGTCCCATATACTGCATAGGGGAAGTCATAACGGGCAGAGAGTTGATCATCATAGGAACGTGTGGGTGATATGTCCAATGCTTCAAGGGAGTTGTATGCACAGATCTACTTAGTTAATATTGTACCTTCTGCGCACTTCTTTGAACACACATTTAAATGTATGATTGCTAAGATAGAATATATCCTGACAGCCTTTTTTCTTAATTAAAGTTTTGCGAGTTATGAAATACTGTCCTTTATATTAAGCTCTTATTCCTGTGGAGAAATTTCTATTTGTTTTTATCTCATTTTGAGCCTCGAGGTTAATCTTAGTTTAAGATTCTCTCTTACTATGAGAGCAAACTCATTGCGCTCCATTCTGGGGTCTATGTGTTCATTGCCTCTGAAGCACCTGGCATTGGCCACTGTTGGAAGACAGGACACTGGGCTAGAGCAGTGGTTCTCAACCAGGGGTATGTGCACCTTGCAGGTATGCAGAGGTCTTCCAGGGGGTACATCAACTCATCTAGATATTTGCCTAGTTTTACAACAGGCTACAGAAAAAGCACAAGCAAAGTCAGTACAAACTAAAATTTCATGCAGACAATGACTTGTTTATACTGCTCTATATAGTATACACTGAAATGTAAGCACAATATTTATATTCTAATTGATTTATTTTATAATTAGCTGGTAAAAAGGAAAAAGCAAGCAATTTGTCAGTAATAGTGTGCTGTGACACTTTTGTATTTTTATGTCTGATTTTGTAAGCAAGTAGTTTTTAAGTGAGGTGAACCTTGGGGTACCCAAGACAAATCAGACTCCTGAAAGGGGTACAGTAGTCTGGAAAGGTTGTAGTCTGGGCTAGATGCACCATTGGTCTGACCCAGTAGGGCCGTACTTATGCTGAGGCTGGCTGCCCTTAACTGGGTACATGTTCTGTATACGAGTCTGCTTTCATTAGAAATAGGTGCCTATGTGAATATGCACAGAAGAGATTTTCAAAGAAGGGCATGAGCGCACCACATAAAGTAAAAAACAAACATTCAGATGTGCAGAATTTATAACATTTTATTTGTCAACATCAGGAAAAATAAATAAATCAACATCAGGCTGATCTAGTGCACAGCCTGGCATTTAATTCTGGAAGCCTTGATAACTACGCACTTGTTTTGTTATACGATAACAGCAAGTGATAATTTATTCTATTATGAAGAAAGGAAGAAGTTACGAAGGGAGGAAAAGAGAATAAAGAGCAAGATGTTTAGCTCAAACTAGCAAAAATGAAATCATACAAAATGACCCATCCCTCACCCACAAACACTACCTGTCTTTGTTTTAGAATTTATCACCATTCCCAATAAGTGTGTGTGCGTGAGAGAGAGACCAGTATAGTAGCATGAGCTTCAGCCACAGCATAGATCCTAAAATGAATCCTGAAGTCTGTCACAATAGACGATGTTGCCTTGGCATGCTCTAGTGGTGCCTAATAAGCACCGAGCCACATTTCCATACAATGGGTCAGCTGCTATTTCCAGTTCATCAGTATTATGTTTTGATGGTGCCTGCAACCAACAAAAGTTGCCCTCCTTGGTTTCATGATATACAAAGAATATTACTTAGAAAAAAGGCAGGTGGATCCATTTCCATTGACATTCCTAATCTGAGTGCCATTCTTCCTGATGCAACTCTGCAAATGAGGAACTCATAGCGCAGACGCGTCTCATGTCTATAGTTATTATTTATATTCCAGTAGCATCCAAAGACTGGCAGGTGCTGCACAAACATATTAGATGGTCCAGTCATGCCCGACAAGAACTTATTAAATGAAGATACTTTGTACTCCGCCCTCCTCCATTCCCTTGAATATAGGATAACATCTATTTGATGTAATCTAGTAGGATGTCCAGTGTTCATTTGCATTGAATTGCCCTGATTCTATAGTCCATGAAACGCACATTTGAATATTGCAGTTGACCGAAGTGTCTCTGTCTCTCATTCTCTTTCCCTACTTACACAATTCCAAGTGGTTATCTGGGCTGCAATGGCATCTTTAATATTGCAGGTACAATTTTTGTGCCCATAATTAAATATGGCCACAAATCTGCAGCGGCAATTAATTGTACCCACAGTTGTGCCCATTTGGATGTCTAGCTACAAGATTGGCAGTTGCCATCAGGCTTCTACATAGGTTCAGTGAAGGGTGTAATTAATGATTCCTGCTTTTAATTTCAGGCTCAAAAGTGTGTCTGCAATATTGGAGGCCATTTTTGAAAGTTTAGGCCTATGTGCCTTAAGGGCTTGTCCCTACAGAGACTGAGGGCTAGATTTACAAAGGTGCTTAGGTGTGTTGATGCTCAGTGACTACCTTCTAGGCACCTAGAAAATCACTGGGATTCGCAATGTCTGAGTTGGGAGCCTAGGCTTTTGTGAAGTGTGTGTGTTGGGGGGGAGGGTACAGGGCTGGTGCTACCATTAGGCGACCCTAGGCAGTCGCCTAGGGCGCCAGGATTTGGGGGGCGGCATTTCAGGTCCCTCGGCGGTTGCCGGGTCCTCGGCGGCATTCAGCAGCTACTTCTTTGGCCACCAGCGTCCTCGGCGGCACTTCTGTGGCTGCTTCTTCGGCCACCGGGGTCCTTGGCGGCACTTCGGCGGCAGCCTCTCCCGCCGCTGCCGCTTAGGGTGGCAAAAAAGCTGGCACCGCTCCTAGGGGGGTGTTGTGAATTGCAGTGGTGTCTGATTCTGGGATGTAGGTGTCTAAAGTGGCAGTTAAGCAATTATTCAATGAATGGGGAAGATACAGGCACCTCAGAATATGATTCACAAATGCCAGCACCCTAGGTGGCTTCCCACCTAAACCAGCCAATGGGAAATACTAAGGTGAGGGGTTGTGTCCTAAGCCCCGCCATACTCAGGGAGTTTGATTCCTAAGCCCAGGGTGCAGGGTCCAGGGTGCAGGGTGAATCATGCTGCTTGGGATTCTCAGCAGCAAACCCTCTCTTGGGGTAGGTACCTACAGTGTTTGGTGGTGATGGAGGACTTCGCTTCTAGCCATGAGATATTCTGAGGTGGGGCTCCTTCAGTCTCAACTGTTGCACTTTGGATAAATAGTCATTTGAGCCAGGGGTGGGGGGGCTGGATCCCACAGGAGTGCTCTAACCAGCCACATATAGAGTCATTCTCACGTTTGTGTTCCCGCTCTCTGGCCCAGTGACTCTCCTTATATAACCACAATGGAGCAGTTTGAAGAGGAGAGACTGAGGGAACCTGCATATTAGAACACCCTACAGCCCACTCACTAGGGCACGCAGTTGAGAGGTAGCAGATCGCTGCTCAAATCCTGGTGCCCCCTCACAGACAGCGAGGACTTGAACCAGGGCTCTCCCACATCCCAGGTGAGTACCCTAACTATTGGGCTAAAGGTTACAAGGGAGGACTCCCCAGCTGTTGTCTGTGAGTTCTCATGCAGGGCCGGATCCAGTAGGCCAGCTCTGAACATGCTTACCGGATCAGGCCCCATAAGCAAGTTATGTGGAGGAACATCTATCTTTCCCTGCATCATGCATTGCTCTGGGGCTTAGAGATCTGGATGTCTGGTGTGGGGTGGCCATGTGTGTGCTCACAGGCAGAAACACAGATGCCCTGTGAACTTTTACTACAAAAAATTAGGAACTGGGCAAGTTTAGACACCTACAGGATTGGGCAGCAACTGAGGGGAGGTTTGGGGGGATTGCAGTGGGGCCTGATTCTGGGATTTAGGCACTGAAAGTGGCAGTTAAGCAGCTAACCCCTTTTGTGAATCTAGCCCTTAGTACTCCATAAGCTGGGGTGTAAATGCACAGAGCACCAGCCTGCTGCACACTAGCTGGCTGCCTGGCACCTGCTACCATGCACTAAAAGTTCCCTCATGCTCTTTCTGTACATCAACTTAGGCCTGGTCTACACTGCGGGGAGAGGGGGGGAAATCGACCTAAGATATGCAACTTCAGGTACACGAATAGCGTAGCTGAAGTCGGTGTATCTTAGGTCAACTTACCTGGCCGTCCACATGGTGGCAAGTTGACTGCTGCCACTCCCCTGTCGACTCCGCTTCTACCTCTCACCGAGGTGGAGTACAGGAGTCGACGGGGAGTGCGTTCAGGGATCGATTTATCATGTCTACAGTAGATGCGATAAATCGATCCCCGATAGATCGGTCACTGCCCGCTGATCCGGTGGGTAGTGTAGACGTCCCTTACACACCAGCTTGCTGTGCACTAAATGGCCATGTGGTCAAGCCTCTAGTCTTCTTTTGCCTCGATGCTTGCAGCCACCTCCTCTTTTCTGACCTCCCTGCAGGGCCGTAACGAGGGTGAGGCGAGTGAGGCACTCACCTCGGGGCGCACTACTGGCAGGGGCATAAAAGCCTGCTGCCAGGGGTGTACCCATCCTCCCCCACCGCCGGAGCCGCCCCCGCTTACCTGCGGGAGGTCCGCCAGTGGGTGTGGAGAAGGGCCCCCTCCGCCAAATTGCCGGCGGACCTCCCGCAGGTAAGCGGAAGCGGGCACTTCCGCCCTGCCGCCGAAGCCACTTCTGCTTGCCTGCGGGAGGTCTGCCGGTGCTGCGGCTTCGGCGGCAATTCGGCGGAGGGTAAGCCCCTAGGAATTTCTGCGCCCCTGCCTCGGGCGCAGAAATTCCTAGTTACGGCTCTGCCCCCCCGCTTCTCACCTCATGCCCCTAAATTATCTAAAATGGGGCTGTAAACACCACCTTTGACTACTGCTACCTGACCAAGTGAATCCCTTCAGATTGCCTCCTCTTCCTTCTCCTAGAGTTTAGCACTGTGCTGTCATGATCTTGTCTAATCTCTGTTCTCAGTTCCTTCTGCTTTCTTTCTGATCACTAGGCTTCTCCCATGCCGCTCACCTGGACCTCCTATCAGTATTTACTTCTCCTACCCTCTTCATTGTGCCTTTATCCACGAGACTTCTTTCTCTGCTTATTTGCCACATGAATTACTCTCCATTCAAATCGCTCTATAAAATGCAGGCCCATGAGATCTTTAAATGGTGATCCACAAAGTACTGAAGCACTAAATTGTCATACTATGGCCCTCGTGGATATGGCCTTAAAATATGGCTTGTTTTACACGATATATAATGGGCCCAATCTTATGCCCATTGAAACCAAATGGCAAAATTCTCCTGGCCGTCCATGGGAGCAGAAGCGGATCAGATCTGAAATTTGTCCCACAGCCTTTGAGACTGTATATATTCACGACATGCAGATGGATAAAGGAATTTGTGCAAAAAGTTACAGTAGTGGCAGGAGCATGACATTTCAACTGCAACAGTTATGGCACTCTAGCTCTGTTCTTTAATCAACACAGCAGACGGCAGAACAGTTTTGTAGCACAATAGATTGTGTTCCAAAAAGCAATAACATATCTTGCATTAGGTATGATCACAAATTTAAAAAAACACTTCAACATCTAAAACACCAGGCTACCACTGACCTCCAAATTTTAATTGCACTCCTTATCTTCCTTGTAACATTATATTTGGGAACAAAACATCCTAAAAAGGTGGTGTTATAATGAGATTTATCCTAGTGGGACACAACAATGTTGGGGCCAAGGTACAAGAGCCTTATATTAGACAGAACAAGAGAGAGCATCTCTTTTTGCCTTTATAACGAGGGTGAAATTCAATGTAGTCATTGTGTTACCCCATTTAACCATAGAAAATGTTGTTGAGAACTAAAATATAAAACATAGATCCACTGTTCTCCCCCCCCACACACACTTGATCTTTTGTGTTTGATCATAAATGCACATTGTGAAAAGATGTCTTATACCTCCAAGCTAACACTGTTTGCTACTCATTAGTGATTTATAAATGATATTTTCTCCCTGGTGACATATCTTTTGATATGATTCTCTAATAATAACATCCACCAATATTAAAATAAGAACATCCCCATGTATTGTGATCACCTTCAACCACATTTCCTCACTAAAATTAAATTTTAGCATACCAACTGATATTGTATGCATATATTTGTCTACCATCATTATAAATCTCCTAAGGGTCTCTATAAAATGATAGTTTTGCCTCTTTGCAGTAATTCTACCTAATGCTCCAAAGCAAGAAACTAATTACATGCTGACTTTTCACTAACTTTGATCTTTCAAATACCATACTATGGAGTTTCTATAGGTAATCATATAATTACAATACACTAAGTGGGATGAAATTAGCCATCAACCTTTTTTATTATTATTTAAATTACATTAACTACTTTTTATAAAAACATTTAATTTAAAAAGTATATTAATCATTTCTTCAGTAGTTTGCTATTTATGATGCCCTACTATATAAGTTTGCTGATATAAGGTTTCAACGTAAAATCTAATTATATGCACTAATGTTTATAACAAATGTCTCATTATAACACAAAGCGCTTTAATGGAAGAGACTATGGTAAGAATTCTTTAAAAATATGCTTAAGGAAGGGCAAGGATAAACGATGGTGGTGTTAGGAAATTACTGAGATTACTCAAGGGAATCTTTGAGTCTGTAGAAAAAAAATGACTTCATTTGTATTTTCCCAATGACTTGGTATGATATTTCCTGTAAGAAAAATTGAAAACAATAGTTGCTTTCAGTTGAACTCTGTTACTGTGTAAAAAATTCTTGGATTTCCTCTTTAAAAAATATGAGTTTCTTACTTTCCAAATTCAAATGTATTGGTAAGAAAGTTGGATTTTAAAGAAAACAAACTACTCTGTCTCTTTATGTTGTCTAAGAAATAATAGTGTTATTCCAGCGTTATACCCGTTACATTTTAGTTGCTATGTTAGTTCAGTAGTAAAGCCAGAAAATCATCACATCGAAAATACTGTGGGCTACCATCCGCCACTCTGACTGTATTTCTTTCACACAAATGCAAATGTGCAATGACAATACAGCTCTCTCTGATTAGGTTCCAGGCCTACATATCCTGCACACCTAAACATCCCATTGATTTCAATGAAACGTCTAGGGGTGAAATCCTGCCCCCACTGCAGTGTCAAAACTCCCATTGACTTCAGAATTTCATCCTACACATGCAGGGAAGGCAGAGTTAATTTCATTTTATATCCTGCCTATATCTATTTTATAGCTTCCTGGTACGACTCAGCATGGAAGAATCGAGTTCTACGTTAAAACAGCCAATGGCATTAGCCAGCATGACGCATTTACAGTTACAGGAGGAGAAATCCAAAATGGTCCCTGGTATAAGGGATGGATTCATGGTCAGGGCAGAAATAGATACTAGTGAACAGTTAATACATAAATTCAGTACAAAATTGTAACGTTAGACCCAGCTTTGTATGAGGCGGCCTATAAGTTGCACCACCCACAGGGATAGCCCTAGCAGACATTGTGCTCGGGTTGTGCAATTCACTCATGACTCCCCCTGCTCTGAAGGGAGGAGGGGTAGTAATTTGTACCTGTGCCAGCACAAAATTATAACACCTTCTGCTTTGATGCAGCTGCACTGGCCGGTGCATTGGAATGAAATTGCCAATGTTCTGCCCCTGGGTTGAGTAACCGGGCACCAGGCATCCACTTACTCCTGTGTGCTCAGACCCAAGGCCTAGGTACCCTATGCAGGGCCACAAGGAGGTGGTCTTACTCCCTGCTGTGGGTCACAATCTACCTCTTTGTGAATACTTGAGCTTAAACTCCCAAACCAGTGGACTATAATAACCATGCCATATTCTTATTGCCATGAATTTCCTTGCAACTGCCTCAATGGTACGGAAAGGAAACATGTTGTTTGTGAAACAGAGCTTTACCTTTCCCACATGTGTACCTTGTTTGTCTAATAACATTCAAAACCACAGAAAAATCTGAGTACCACATTCACTTTAAAGCTGAATAAACAAAATTTGTTTTGACTTATCATCAATCATGTCATGTGATCCCAGGGCATATTGTGTGCAAACGGCAGTTGTTTTATCTGGAGCTTCAACCTTTAAAAAATTCAAAACAGTAAAGTTGTTTATTTGACACTGGTCCTGACCCTCAGACTTGAGCACTGTATTCTGACAAAGTGAAAGAAAGAAAACACATTTTGCTTCTTAACTGTTATGGCATAAAGGAAACCTGGTTTCTTGAGAGACTTTTGACATATTCCTTGCATTTAAAATGTTACAATGGGAACCTTATTTTATTTTAAATTTTTTTACAGAAACTAAAGGAAGAAAAGTGCTTACTTGGTAGTACACATGATAGTAACTCTCATTCTGAGGAGTTGCAGACACAGTATGGGCTTTCAACTTTGGGAATTGCATCACTTAAGAGCCCTGTGGTTAGAAAGATGAAGTCAGACAGACAATAAGGAATAACAGTGTGAAAGAGATGTATAAAAGACATTTGCACAGATCCTGTTAACAAATGATGGGTTTACGAATATTCTTTTCATGCACTGACATGAAAATTTATGCCAACATGTTTTTTTTTCCACCGAGCATAACATTTTTTTAAAAAAATTTCTTCCAGAGATAAATAGATAGTGTGAACAATGTCCCAAAATACCACCACTTCACTTTGTATTTAGACCAGTACAGATGTGGATCTTTGGTGCATTTTTAATTTCAAACATCAGGACTGTGGAAGCATACTCGATTGGGTGCCTAAATAACTTCAAGGAGCTGGGCCTGAGAGGTTGGGATTATTAAGCATCGTCGTGAAAAATTCCTTTTTAAAGCATGTATGTGTTATGTTCTGGAAAAAAAATATTGCTCATCAGGAACTCCATTCTGTATAAAAATTTTCCTTTCAAAAACATACAGTAGTGATGACTTAACTTCATAGTGTTGAGGACAAACTTTTCAAATTCAGCACTTATCCATGAAGTCATAGGATGGCTTTATGGCTAAGGTTGAGGCCTGGCAGTCAGGAGATATGGATTTTATTCCTAGCTCTGGCACAGACTTCCTCTTTGACTTTGTGCAACACATTAAATCTCTGTTTCCTTATATATTAAAGGAGATGATAATAATTGCCTCATATCTAAAGATGGTGTGAGGCTAATCAACCTAATGTTAGAAAAGTGCTTTGCAATCCACAGGCACAGAAACATAGGCACTGCCTTAATGAATCAGAGTTGCGCGGTCTATCCAATCTAGTACCCTGTTTCTGACAGTTCCAGATGCTTCAGAGGAAGGCGGACGATTCCGTGTCATGGACAATTTTGGAATAATGGGCCCAAAAGACAAAGATTTTTCCCTAACTCCTGTCATTTAGTGGCTGGTTTAAGCAGGCTCATTTGAAATCTCTCCTCATAATTGTCAATGGCTCTACTCATTTGCGCTTCAAATTTCCTCTCAGTCTTTCAGTTTAGCTGCCATTGTTTATACGCTCTTCTGTGGGGGTTAGATCTTCATTTTCGGAAAGATGACTGGATAGCTCCAATAACCTCTTGAACCTAGCCTCTATCCTGCCTGTCTGCTTCCTCACTTTTATTTAGTAGTATGTGTGCCCTCTGTGATTCTGTTTTCATACCACGTAGCTGCAACAGAAACAGAGCTACCTATAATGAGAACATTGATGGGACATCATCAAGAACTATACAGAAAGGACCCACATGAAAATGGGATGAGTGAAGACCCCCAGAAAGAAAATGGGGTCTATTTTCCTCCAGATCAAAGTGGACCTTAACTTCTTCCTTCCTGGTCTACACAGGGCTGGAAGAGGAGAGCTGACGCTCATCTCTGCTATAATTTGGAAGTAACTCCATTCACATCAATGGCATGTCATGGGTGTAAGTTAGCTCAGGATCAGCCTGACGGAGTCCCTCCGTTCCACCATTGGTGTGAAGTTAATTATATTTGGATGAAGAATTCTAATAAAGCTGTGACCTTTAATGCCAATTGGTGGTTTTAATTTTGATTCATAGTCAGTCACCTCGCTGTGAGCCCTTCTCATGTGTGAGCAGCAAGCGAGGCTACTGTGCATATTTACACACAAAAAACAAATATGGGCACAGGGAAGCTTCCCGTGGGGTGAATGCATATATTGTAGATCTTAAAAAGAGATTTGTACATTACTGGATTCTGAAGTGAATAAAAGTGCATAAATTCCTAAGAATCAAAGATATGTCAAAGGGAAAAAAAAAGGCATTCACAAGTAGAAAGCAACCCCCACAGCTCATGAATAGCCTAATTATGTGAGAGCCCCACAGGCAAATGCAAAGTTACCAACACAATTGCCTTTGGAGCTCACAGAGGGGTCAGATGCTACCCTCAGAATATTATCTTCTGTAGCATAACACCTGGGTCCTGTTCTTAAGGGTGCCATTCAAAAAACATAACAAGGGATCGTCCGAGGCGGTGCAAGCACACAGGAACTCAACATGGATTTTTTTTAATGTTGGTATGTTTGAGACTCTTCTGTCTTTTCTCATTGTAACGCTTCTGTTCTTAACACCAACATGGTCTCAGAACTGATAGGACCACTTTGCCATAACTCTCCACTCTCTGCATAGCTGTAAGAACGCCCTGTAGTTCCTGCATTCTTGTAGGATTAGAGACGAACTGTGAGAGGCACGGTGCTGAGATAGGAAACATTTATTAAAAATAGAAATAGTTCATGTAACACGCTGGCCCAATGTGGCTGCGTCTCCTGCTTTGCGGCCGATCCCCCAAAAAATAGCTGCCTGCTACTGTGAGCAGATAATAAATCTAGTCCTTTAACTCAAGTAATAGAGGTCTCTTTTTGGAGCTAGAAGGTCCAGGTTCAATCGACCCAGTAGAGGGGTCACTCGCTTTAAGTAGATTGCCATGCTGCCCTGTGCTGCGATCCAGTCATAGCTCACATGACATTTAGGGCTAGCTTAGGAAGGCAACTGGATAGGATTTTTCTATATGCATCCATCTTTCATCTGCGGTTGTTAGCGTGAGGCAGGGACCTTGTCTTCTCATGTGTTTGTACAATGCCTAGTGTTTTCTTAGGCACCATAAATAAAGAGCACCACCAGGGCTGGATTCACAAGGGACTCGGCCATTGCAATGTTCAGTGTTTGGGCAGCAATCCACCCAGTGATAGCCATAAAGCCTGAGTTAGGCACATAGGCTCCCTGTACAATGTATAGGACGAGATAAGCGCCTAAGGATGGGAGACACGGAAGCCAGCATGCTGAGTGGGGAGCCAATAGCAGACACCAAGGAGAGTGGGTCCTAAGCCCCACATTTCTCAGAGAGTTTGGTGCCTAGTTTCACTTGGGATTTACAGCAGGGAAAACTTTCGTGGAGTCAAGGGCCTATGGTGTTTCTTGCAAGAAAGGCAGCAGCACATGCCTAACTGCATATGAAAAGGCCAGAGGAGGATGTCTCCCTTATGACCTTTAGCCCAGTGGGTAGGGTACACAGCTGGGATGTGGAAGAACCTCCATTCAATCCCCTGTTGCCTGTTAAAAAGGGATGTGAACATGGGAGGCCCACTTCTCGGGTGAGTGCCCTAACCACTGGACTATAGAGTTGTTCTCGCCTACTTTGGCCTACTGCATACTGACTCTCTTAGATATTTCATACACTGGGGTAGGCAAACTTTTTGGCCCGAGGGCCACATTGGGATTGCAAAATTGTATGGAGGGCCGGGTAGGGAAGGCTGTGCCCCCCCAAACAGTGAGGCCCTGCCCCCTATCACTTCCCATCCCCTGACTGCCCCCCTCAGAATCCCTGACCCATCCAACCTCCCCTCGCTCCTTATCCCCTGAGTACCCCCTCCAGAGACCCCCCCTGCCCCTAACTACTACCCCACAAGATCCCACCCCCTCTTTATGCCCCCCTGCTCCTTGTCCCCTGACTGCCTCTTTCAGAGACCCCCTGCCCCTAACCAGCCCCCCGGGACCCCACACCCTCTCTAAGTCCCCTTGCTCCTTGTCTCCTGACCACCCCCTCCAGAGAACCCTTGCCCCTAACCACCACCCCCGGGACCCCCACACCCTATCTATGCCCCCCTGCTCCCTGTCCCCTGACTGCCCCCACCTCTATCCACCCCCCCGCCCCCTGACAGGCCCCCGGGACTCCCATGCCTATCCAACCCCCCCCCCCCCCGTTCCCTGACTGCCCCCCCAGAACTTCCGCCCTATCCAACCTCCCCCTGCTCCCTGTCCCCTGACTGCCCCTTGGGACTCCCTGCCCCTTATCCAAACCCAGTCTCTGGCCCCGGCCCCCTTACCATGCCGCTCAGAGCAGCGGCCAGAGCCAGACACGCTGCTGCCCCGTCTCCCAGAGCACTGCCCATGCGGTGGCGTGGCTGCGGAGGGACAGTGGGGGAGGGGCCGGCGGGGGTCTCCCTGGCGAGCTCAGGGATCGGACAGGATGGGCCCGTGGGCCAGATGTGGCCTGCAGGCCATAGTTTGCCCACCCCTGTCATACACAGTGGAACAACTTCAACAGGAGAGACTGAAAGCCTCACACCAAAATATCATAGAAATGTAGGGCTAGGAGAGACCTCAAGAGGTAATCTAGTCTAGCCCACTGTGTCGAAGCATTACCATGTAAACCTGAACAGGTGATGTCCCAAAATACCTCCCGTGATCGGGGTTTCACAATTTCCTTTGGAAGCCTAGCCCAGAGCTTAACGATCCTTATAGTTAGAAAGTTTCCCCCTAATATCTAACTGACGTCTCCCTTGCTGTAGACTACAGCTTGTCCTGCCTTCAGTGGACATGGAGAACAAGGGATCACAGTTCTCTTTATAACAGCCTCTACCATATTTGAAGACTAGCATGTCCCCCCCCCACCCCATGCTTCTTTTCTCAAGACTAAACATGTCCAGCATGTTTAACCTTTTCTCAGAGGTCAGTATTTTTTTAAACCTTTGATCATTTTTGTTGCACTTCTCTGGACTCTCTCCAATTTATACCCATCTTTCCTAAAGTGTGGCACTCAGAATTGGCCACAATAACCCAGCTGAGACATACCAGTGCCAAGGGAAGCAGGACAATTACTTTCTGTGTGTTACATACAACACTGCTGTTAATGATAGTAGCCTTTTTAGCAATTGCATCACATTGTTGCCTCATACTCAATTTGTGCTCCACCATAACTAAGGCTGTTTTAGTCATGGGTATTTTCAGTAAAAGTCATGGGCAGGTCATTGGCCGTAAACAAAAATGCATGACCCGTGACCTGTCCATGACTTGTACTATATACCCCTGACTAAATCTTGTGTGCTTGGGGGTGGTGGGTGGGGGGGGGTGGGGGTGCCGCAGGTGCTCTGGAGGCAGCCTGGGGGGAATGCCGCTGGGGCAGGGGGCAGTGCCCTGCCTGGATGTGCTGAGGGTACGGGAGACAGGTTCTGGTGGTGCCACAGGTTCTGGAGGGGCGGGGGAAATCTGGGCGGTGTTGCGCAGCCCAGGACCTCTGCGGATTCTGGGAAGGATGTGCTGGGTGGTGCCGTGCAGCCCAGGACCCCCATGGGGCGGGCCCACGGGTGTTGGGGTAGGGAGAGGCCAGGCAGTGGCACATGGCCCACGATGCTAGGGTGCTAGGAAAAGGAGGGGGCGGCGAGCGGCCAAGGACCCCAATAGGTGCTGGGGGCGGGGCAGGCAGTGGCACACATTGCTGCTGCTGGGGCGTGGGGGTGCGCAGCTGCCCAAGACTTGTCCCAGCTGTGGCCAGTGCGGATGGCCCTGGGGGCGGGGGTGGGTGGGGGGGCTGCCCAAGCTGATCAGGCCACTGCAGAAGTCAGGGAGGTCCCAGAAAGTCACGGAATCCGTGACCTCCATGACAAACTCAGAGCCTTACCTAGAACCCCCAGGTCCCTTTCAGTGGTACTACTGCCTTGGCACTTAGTCCCCATTTTGTAGCTGTGTATTTGACTTTTCCTTCTTAAGTCAAGTACTTTGCACTTATCTTTATTGAATTTCACCATGTTGATGTCACACCAATTCTCTAATTTGTCAAGGTCATTGACAAATGGTCAAGGTCATTGTCCTCCAAAGTGGTTGCAGCCTCCGACATAGCTTAGTGGTTATGGCACACACCTGAGAGATAATGAACCCTTGTTCAAATCGCTTATCCTCATTAGGCAAAGGGGGCAACTGAAATGGGGGTCTCCCACCACCTGGTGAGTGAGTGTCCTAGCCACTAGGCTAAAGGTTATAAGGGAAGCTGATTTGTGTGGTGTTGGGATCCCTTACTGGATTGGGCCCCACAAGCACGCTAGCCCAGGGAAAGCAAAGCTGCCTGTTGAAGTAAGGCAATGACACACACACACAAGATACACACAATAAACAAACAGGCACACACACAAGCTCTGAAGTGCATGCGCATCTGAACATACTGATGAATTTCACGGCCACCACACACACATCTCAAGCTATTAGCAGATAACGGTTTAAGGATGTGACATACTAAAATGGGAAGAAAACGAACATCTGTATCATAATACATTTCAGAAAACAAGGAAGTATTAATAAGTTTAAAAAAAAACAAAAATAGGAGAAAAGGATGAAGTTGAGTGTATGCTCTGCAAATGGTGTGGCCCAATTATTAAATGTAAATGTAGGTGAATAGTTCTAGGTCTACAACAGGAAACTGTTTATTCAAATGAAAAGTTTTATTTGGGGATTAGAGATGTATTGTTTTCTTAAACTGAGAGGTGGCATTGTGTTTTGAGTTCTGTTTTAGTTCTTCAGCAAACCACATTGATGAACGGAATTCGAAGCATTAATCTACTGAATACTCCCCCACCCCCCCAATCTTTCTGTCCACCAAAATAAACCCTGGAATTTACCCAGAAAAATTATGAATAGTTTTTTGCACTGATTCTCACCTGTTTTTGTTGTTGTGGCAAAAAACACTGATGAATTCCCAGGTAAAAATAAAATAAAATAAAAACCGAAAACAAAGGGCCCTGTTAATACTGCGCACATATCCCATTCCATATGGGATCTTCCCCGGTCGTGATGGTGGTGTTGCTTATTGTCGGAGACCATGAGCTCCTTAGAACAAAGAGCGTCTCTTCTATTTGCTAATTCATGCCCTGAGCTTCATGCCCAAGCAGGAACACAAAGAGGAGCAACAACTCCCCATCCATCCCTATGTGAGTGAAACAGTTCTGTGTGCCCACTACTCCTGGGCACGCTCCAGACGTCCCGTGCACTGATCAGTGTGGCTCCGCCAAAACTAAGGGAGTGGTCATTTGTTGCTAGAGTAGGCCTCTAGAGAGAGCAGGGAGGAAATGGTGGCTCGCTGATTGTGATACTCCCAGGGCAGTACAGCAACATGCTGACCTTACTCTGGGATAATAAAAAAAATGCACTGGGTAGATCTATATGTTTGTACAGCACCCAGAACAATGCTGATTGTGGTCTGTGGGCACTACCACAACAGAAATAACATGCTGAAGAATGTAAGTGCAAAGTTGTCATCTTATTATTACTTAATAAAGAAGAGCCATTTATCCTATTAGACAGTAGCCTGTTTTTGTATTTGCTGTGCTGGGATCCATGAATATCATATGGTTTTAGAATTTACAGTCTAATTTGATTCAAAATTCATTTCTCTCTGACAGAATCTAAAATGATTCAGTATATGTGGTTTTAACTAAAATAATATTTTGTTAGACTCTAATATGATGTTAATACCCATATGAGACAGGGTAATACCATTCAGTGTTCATCTTAATTAACTAACATTAACTATCATTAGACTTTTATATGGTACAATGCACATTACTTCATAACTTCAACACAGATCGCATGCAGCTAGATTATAATGCATAATATCAATCATGGCTTTCTCCAGGCTTTCCTAGCACCTAGCTTTCATTTTAAAAGTTAAGGTCAATCTTAAGTGTTACACTTCAGCTGAAAAAGTTAAAATCAATGTTAATTAACAATGTTAATTAAATGTTAATCAGTTAAATGAATGCATTTTTCATCCATTTCCTCGGTAAACTATGGCCAGGTAATCTTGCATACATTGTCTGAGATGTCATATAAATACTGTATGTTATCACCCTTGGGATGATGGGAGGGAAGCCTGAGATAACCATTCTTGCAAAGGAAAACAACTTGCTTATCTCAGTAGAAAGGGGACTAAATTGTACTGGAAACCCAAAGCCCAGACTCACAAATAGGCAGTTACAACAGACACAGAGGAAAATCCCACCACCCTCTGCCACTACTAGTTACAAAAACTGCCCCTCAATATGTGAAATTTGGGGATGAATTTAGAAGCCATTTGGGCTCCTGTGAACGTGACAGTACCTGCCTAGACATGTGTGAGAAAGGTAGGTTATAAAACACACATTGGTTAACCAATATAGTTACCTCTATAGGTTTCTCACTGTCCTTTAGATCTGTGTACCTTAACTAAAGCGCAACCTAGAGAATTATTATAAATGTAAGAGTTTTATTAGCTAAAATAGATTTCAAAGCAAACATGAAATTACAAAAAGCAAAATAAAGATAGTTACATAATAGTGTTCACAGTATCAAAAATTGAACTCAACATGAGATGTTAAAATTTTCAAGGGATTAAATTAATTCAAGGTTTTACCACAATCTTGTTACAAAGGCAATTTTTTACCCTACTTCTATACTAGTCTGGGCAGATGATTTTGGGAACAACATGGAACAATAAATCCTTAAATATAGATCCTTATACTTCCAATCAAGATTATATGGCAGTGGAATTATGGACTGTAGGATTTAGAAATCTAGCCAAAATACAACTTGAACACATGAAAATTAATCCAGAATAATGTAGGGTGTGAATTTAGAGCAGATTAACTATTCCTGATTAACGCCATGTGTCAATGCTCTTATTCCAGGATAAGAGTGCCTTAGGTCTTGGCCACACTTATGAGTTACAGCACAATGAAACCACCCAGAGCGTTGTACCTCACTCACCGTCTACACTGGCAAGGCACAAACAGCGCTGTGTCTCCGCAGCTACAGCGCTGCTGGTACTCCACCTCCCTGAGAGGAATAAAGTTTGTTGCGCCGCTGCTGGTGCGCTGTGGCTCCAGTGTGGCCACCCAATGCTCTCTGATTGGCCTCCAGAAGTATTCACAAGTGTCCCACAATGCCTGTTCTAGCCACTCTGGTCATCAGTTCGAACTCTACTGCCCTGGCCTCAGGTGACCAACCGTCAGTCCCACCCTTTAAATTCCCTTGGAATTTTAAATATCCTCTTCCTGTTTGCTCAGCCAGGCGTGGAGTGCTCTCTGCGCATCTTTCCAGGTAACCATGCCTCCATGTGCCAAGTGAGCCCCAGTATGGAGCAATGGCGAGTTGCTGGACCTCATCAGTGTTTGTGGGGAGGAAGATGTCCAGTCCCAGCTGCACTTCAGCCGTAGGCATTACGATACTTTTGGGCTGATATCAAGGGACATGATGGAAAGGGGCCATGACTGGGATGCACTGCAGTGCAGGATAAAAGTGAAGGAGCTGCGGAGTGCCTACCGCAAAGCATGCGAGGCAAATGGCCGCTCAGGTGCTCCCCCTGCAACGTGCTGATTGTACAAAGAGCTGGACGCAATACTTGCGGGTGACCCCACCACCATTCCGAGCACCACCATGGACATGGGAGAGCGGGAGGAAGAGGAGGGGAGGGGAAAAAGCGGGAGTGAGGGTGCTGGGGCGGGGGGGAGACACCCCTGAATCCCTGGAGGCATGCAGCCAGGAGCTCTTCTTGAGCCAGAAGGAAGGTAGCCAGTCGCAGCGGCCGGTACGTGGTGGAGGACAAAGAGAAGAGCAGGTTCGCGGTAAGCGGCTTTTTTTTTGGAGTTTTTTCGGTGCGGGCTCTTTGGGAGAGGAGGGTTTGGGCTGCATGCATGCCTAGATGAAGAATAGCGCATTGATGTGGTCTATCACATCGCAGTAATCGGCCACTGTAATCTTTTAGAAAGTCTCATCCAGAGCGTGGGCAATGCGCTTGCGCAGGTTTATTGGGAGAGCCACTGTGGTCCTTGTCCCAGTCAGGCTAATGTGTCCATGCCACTGTGCCGTGAGGGGCAAGGGGACCATTGCTGCACACAGGCAAGCTGCATATGGGCCAGGGCAGAAGCTGCATTGTAGTAGAAGACCCTCCCTTGCTTCCCCGGTCACCTTCAGCAGCGAGATATCTTCCAGGACGAACTCCTGTGGAAAATGTGGGGACAGTGTTCAGTGTAGGTGCCCCCTGAGCTGTTGGCTCTCCCCAAGGCATAGAAACCCGCAGGACAGTACATCCGTCAAACAATCAGTCCCCCTTGACCCTGTGCTTACTCACCATTTTGGGGCTCCCATGGGGTCTGTGCACTCTGTTTGGGACGGGAAAATTGTGCTGTTGTGCAGACTGTGTGTGCCCTCCTTAAGTGTGGGGGAATCATTGCTCTGTCTGGCATAAAACAATGCTTCCTCTGTTAAATATTGCATTTTGCCTTCACAGATGCAACCTTGAGATCTCAGCCGTCCGACTTATCACCGGCTGAGAGACTGCAAAGACTCAGGAAGAGGCCCAGAAAAACCAAAGAAAACATGCTGCAAGAAGTTATGAGTCAATCTCTTAAAGAGAATCAAAAAGCTCAGGAGTGGAGGGAGAGAGAAAGTAGGATCCACCAGGAAAACGCACTGCACCGGCAGCAAAGCACGGATCGGCTGATTAGCATCATGGAGCGCCAAGAGGACTCTATCCAGGCGCTCGTAGCCATGCAGGCGGAGCACTACCGTGTCCGCCCACACCTGAAGCCATTGTCCTAAAACTCTTTGCCTTGTGCCCCCATGTTACCTCCAGCCCACTTCCCCCAACATCTGGGTTCTTATCGCCCACACCAACCACCTCCAACATCTGTAGCTTCACCACCCAGCCTTGGAAACTATGACCCTTACCTACTGCACTCAACCCCAATCCTGAATCATAGACATCCTGAAGTGCAGCACTCACTGCACAGCACTCCAGACAGAAAGGCTGAGTATGAGAGCAGGACATACCATAATCTGTGATTGAACCGTTCCCCACACGACTCCCTTTCCCTTTCTGTTTCCCAAGCAGTTGTGTTTCTTTTTAATACATGTATTTTCTCTTCAATAAATTGATTCTTTGGCTTTGAAAACATTCTTTATTATTTCATAAAGTAAAAGATACCTTAGCCTAGAAAAGAAACAGGCACTGCAACTCAGCTTAGCAAACACAAATCAGCTTAGCAAAGACAGATTCCTAATAACATTTGAACTACTTCACTTCAGTCCCGTGCAGGGAAACAGACATTACTGGTGGTTTTCAAATTGCTCAAATTGGTCCCTCAAGGCATCCCTAATCCTTGCAGCCCCACGCTGGGCCCTTCTAATAGCTCTGCTCTCTGGCTGTGCAAATTCAGCCTCCAGGTGTTGAACCTCGGAGGTCCATGCCTGAGTGAAGATTTCACCCTTCCCTTCACAAATATTATGGAGGGCACAGCACGCGGATATAACCGTGGGGATGCTGTGTTCGGCCAAGTCCAGCTTCCCATATGGAGATCGCCAGCGGCCCTTTAAATGGCCAAAAGCACACTCCACAGTCATTCGGCACCGGCTCAACCTGTAGTTGAACCGTTCCTTGCTGGTGTCAAGGCTCCCTGTGTAGGGTTTCATGAGCCACGGCATTAAAGGGTAAGCGGGATCTCCAAGGATCACAATGGGCATTTCAATTTCCCCTACCGTGATCTTATGGTCTGGGAAAAAAGTCCTGGCCTGCTAGCTTCCGGAACAGGGCAGTGTTCCGAAAGATGCATGCGTCATGCACCTTTCCGGGCCAGCATGCATTAATGTCAATGAAATGCCCACAGTGATCCACAAGCACCTGGAGAACCATGGAGAAATACCCCTTCCGATTAATGTACTCGGATGCTAGGTGGGGTGGTGCCAGAATAGGAATATGTGTCCCATCTATCGCCCCTCCGCAGTTAGGGAAACCCATTTGTTCAAAGCCAGCCACTATGTCCTGCACGTTACCCGGACTCATGGTTCTTCTGAGCAGGATACGATTAATGGCCCTGCAAACTTGCATCAACATGATTCCAACGGTCGACTTTCCCACTCCAAACTGGTTTGCGACCGATTGATAGTGGTCAGGAGTTGCCAGCTTCCAAATTGCAATAGCCACCTGCTTCTCCACTGTCAGGGCAGCTCTCAATCTCGTGTCCTTGCGCCGCAGGGCGGGGGCGAGCGCCTCACACAATCCCATGAAAGTGGCTTTTCTCATCTGAAAGTTCTGCACCCACTGCTCATCATCCCAGACTTGCATGATGATGTGATCCCACCACTCTGTGCTGGTTTCCCGAGCCCAAAAGCAGCGTTCCACAGTGCACAGCATGTCCGTGAATGCCAGAAGCAAGTTCATGTTGTATGCGTTATGTGACTCGATATCATCATCGGACTCCTCGCAGTCAGTTTGGATCTTAAGGAATAGCTCGACTGCCAAACGTGACGTGCTGGCGAGACTCATCAGCATTTTCCTCAGCAGTTCGGGGTCCATTTCCCACTGACCGAAATGGAACACAGATCGCGCTGCACAGAAACCATTGAAAGATGGCACCAAATGTGGATGGAAACACAGGGATTGCTAGGATGCGAAGTGATGCATCATGGGGCTTTGGGACAGGACCCAGAATGCCCCGCACCTAACGCCCCCTTCCCACAACCCACGGCACCAGAATGGGAAGAGGTGTTCTGTGGGATACCTGCCCATAATGCACTGCTCCCAATGCTGCTGCAAGTGCCGCAAATGTGGCCACAACAGTGCGCTGGCAGCTGCTAGTGTGGACAGACTGCAGCGCTTTCCCTACTCGACTGTATGAAGGCGGGTTTAACTCACAGCGCTGTACAGCTGCAAGTGTAGCCTTGGCCTTATTCTGAATTAGTTTATGTGGATTAAGCTAATAGGGTACTCTTACTCTGGAACAAGACCGTCGGTCCACACGTGGAGTTAACCAGGAATAGTTAATCAGGTATAGCTCCTCATGTACACAAGACTTTACTTAATCATTAAAGAATGGTAAATTCAGGTCAAAATTACATTGCCCAGGTGATACTCATAGCCAGTTCTGAACCTATACTAATTTCTCTGGAATTTACCCAGCACTGTAGATTCTTATGCCACTTTAACCAAAAGTTCAAATAGTGGTAAACTCTTTAGTTTATGAGCCAATTTAAACTTCTCCTTTTTGTCTAAGAAGCTCTCAATTCTCTTGACCACAAAATCTGGGTGATTTTTCAGCTGAACTCTTCAAAACACTCAATGTTTCTTGCAGTAACTTCTGCTGTAGGGAACCACGGTATCCTCTTACAACTAGTACTAGGTTTGGTTATTGTGATGAGTTTGTCCAGCCTCAATTTCTTTTTTATTCAGCGTAACTTATAGACAACTAAGACTAAACCTGTTAGTAAAATACAAGCACACTTCAGACATTTTAGTCATTTCAGAGGCTTTTAACACATGTGTGTACTTCCAGAGAAGCACTGAGTTTATCAGACCCAAGTTGTTACTTGGGTAAATAGCCCATGTATAAAGGTCATTGTTTGTTCTAATCAGTTGGAACTGGCCTGAAGGTGGATTCTCCAGCTCAGCTTCATAGTTGCAACGACCAGTTTCTTGAAAAAGAGAAGAGTTCATTGAGAGGATTCATTTAAAGTGTTATGACATCTGTATTCTTATTCTCTTGACAGATTTGCAGAGGTCTCCCTAGATTGGGCTTTAAAAGACAGAGTTAATAGGATGATTGTCAACAACAAGACGTTAGTTGTTATCAAGCAGGGGGTGCTCTCACTGGCCAGGCAATGACAATTCAATTTACAATCGCTCTTGTCCAGAAGTTTTAGCTTTAAGGAACAAACTGGTAAAACAGCACAGGTTGTTTTAGGTATCTTCTGCTAGGCAGTGTAACCTGATTCCTCTTCTTGGCATAGCTGATGTGAGTCAATCAGAAAATGACCTTCTGGCAATGATTTGAAATGTCCAACCAGGATATGAGTTGCATCCCTTCTCATCATTCAATGAAAAAACAAGGCATCTCCATTATGACTTCTAGCAACTATGTATCTGGAAAATTCCAGTATCTTCCTGCAAAACATCTTGTGCCATGGCAGTTTGTGTAAAGCATGTTGGGTGATATGTTGAACACCTGCTAGGTTAGCTCCGGTCAGCAAGCTACTTCCATCAATTATTTTCCATGGGCCCTTTTGTGGTATGATTCTTTGGCCAACTTTGCACGACTTCATGAGCTTTCTACTGATGCTTTTAAATGTTTGCAGAAATGCTCAAGTTAGAACAGAGTCATTATGTGAAGTCTATGCTCCTTAATGGTTTTGTTCTTATTAGTTCATTTTGCAGCAATATAAAGTAATTTGACTCATTAGGTTAGTCAATCAACAACAGGAGATAATAGCTAATGAATCATACAAAACACCTGTATACACCTTTGTACCAATACTTGGTTATTCCCTACACTTCAGTGATCAGGCTAGTAGGATTGCTTCAGATGCATAATTCTCTGTGCAACTGCTAGTCACACAGTTAATCTGGCCTTATGGTCATTCAGGGCTTGTAACATTTTGGTTGGTTCATGTTAAAGTTTTACACTTCACATTGATTTCTTAGAATACCATATGAATGTATCACCTTTAATACAGAATAAATAGCGTATAAATCTATAGCTATCTATCTATCTATCTATACACACACAGACACACACACACACATCTTTGTTAAAGATTAGTTTTATATCTATCTATCTTAACCTTATGATACTGCATCCAATAGTTCAGGTTGATTTACTAGATCTCTATTACAAATGTATAGATGCACAGCATATAAAATAGAAGAAAAAGGTAAAAGAGGAAGTTACTTCACAACTTAGCCAATGTTTGTACTTAAGCCTAGCAAGTTAGCTGTAGTAGTTACTCAGCCTATGTGAAACACAGAAACAGCATCTGCTTTTTCATAGGTTTTTAAGGCTTAAGCCTAAATTATGCCTGGGATTCTGGCCTGTGTGTGGATGTCTGTGACATTATTGTTATTAATAAGCTCCATATTTTCTGTATGGCCACTAAATGTGTATAGGCTGGGCATTTCTCCATCCACCCTATGCAGGGATATTCAGCCCGGATAAAATTCACCTCCAGGCAGAGACATGTAAGAGGCTCTATGTCCCACTTGAATCCTCCTATTAAGTGCATCATGCACAGTCGTGAAGTTCACCCACAATGAGTCTTCCCAGTAATAAACTTCATACAGATAATCTCATGATCTGGAAATGACTATTCCTAGAAGGCTACATTTTAAAAAAAGCACAGACTGATCTTTTTTGAAATTGTATTTATTTGTATTAAAGTAGTGCTTAGAGGCCCCAGTTAAGAGTAGGGCCTCACTGAACTGGGCCCTGAACAAGCATGTAGTAAGAGAGCTCCTGCTCCAAAATGCTTACAGCATGACTGGAAGAGACAGCTCAAGAAGGCATTTTCAGTCTCCATTTTACAGGAGGGGAACCGAGGCACAGACAGATTAAGTGACTTCCCCAAGATCACGCAGGCGAGCCAGCCCAGGGCCTCAGCCACAAAAATGAACTTCCTCTCACACTGCTTGCCAGTCTCATCTATTTGTCAGCTAGCTGCTCCATAGGACCTAAAACATCATGTGTCAAATATACAAAGTCAATATCCTTTCATCAATAACTCGTATCTGTTTTTACTATTCATTCACTAGTCCATTTGTAACAAGCTTAATTCAAGTCTAATAAGTTCTCAAGCACCTTTTTTTTTTACTTTGTCCAGGTGTATCTTTCGATTATTATCGATGGAAATATTTTGTCTTCAATTGGCGTACAGCGAAATTGTTTATCAACCAAAATCGAATCCTACCAAGCCCACTTATGGGTGTTGTAACTACATCATGGGAAAATGGAGAATGTGTTGTTATTTTTATAAAAATAAAGGTCCATTAATTTTTTGTTATGGCATATTATACCTTTGTTATTTTATCCGTGAGGTATGAGCCAAAGCTCAATGACTTATGGGCCACATTGAGTGAGTGTGTATGGTTCCCATTTACTTCAGTTGTGAAATGTGTGTGCTTACCCAATGGCAGAATTTGATCCGTTATAGCTGTGTTTTCCTGAGAGTATTCTAAAATATGATTGGAGTGTCTCATTCATAGATTGTCTGGAATATAGCTTTATGTTACACCCTACCCCAGGACCTATACAATCAGAGTACCATCAGGCTAAAATGCAAATGCGTACAATCTAAAGAGTATTGCTAAAGCTTATTCTCCCTCAAGTTCAGAAATGTTTTACCAGCTCCAGGGTGTGCTGTGCCTGCTTGGCAGGCTGGGGGAATTTTAAACAAGAGACGATTCTTCTAATTCTTTAAAAGTATTGCTTACAATCAATTAGATCTGTAACCTATGCTCAAGCTGGCATTTGGTCAAAGCCATCCTTCCCGGCATGTTACTGAGATGGGTCTTTTGGCTGAATGTTAGACACTTCTCCTGCCATGTAGAACATCTATTAACAAAAATAAAATATAATAACAGAGACACAATGGGCGTGGGGGAACAGCATCCCACGGGCTCATCTATGAAAAGCGTCCATGTAAAAATGGCACCCCTCCTAGTCAACAGATCTGCCCGTGCGTGTATTCAGAGCCACAGCTACATATTTTATTGACAAAAATAAGTTATTTTTCTACCTTTTACTCTTCTTAGCACTGCAGGGCCAACACAGCTAGGAGAGAGTGAGCTAGATTCTATACCAGTTTGTGCAGCATCAATAGAATTATTTCTAAGCCCTAATCAGTTACACTTATGCAAATGCACTGAGGGCAATGGTTCTTTATACTCACCAAGCACTTTATATGTCACCAAGCACTGAGTCGTCTTTTGTAGGTGACAAATCTGAGGAATTGTCACAGATTGAAGTGTCACTAGAGGAGGTTTTGGAACTAATTGATAAACTTAACTGTAACAAGTCACCGGGACCAGATGGCATTCACCCAAGAGTTCTGAAAGAACTCAAATGTGAAATTGCGGAACTATTAACTAGGGTTTGTAACCTGTCCTTTAAATCGGCTTCTGTACCCAATGACGGAAGATAGCTAATGTAACGCCAATATTTTAAAAGGGCTCTAGAGGTGATCCCGGCAATTACAGACTGGTAAGTCTAACATCCGTACCGGGCAAATTAGTTGAAACAATAGTAAAGAATAAAATTGTCAGGCACATAGAAGAACATAAATTGTTGGACAAAAGTCATGGTTTCTGTAAAGGGAAATCATGTCTTACTAATCTATTAGAGTTCTTTGAAGGGGTCAACAAACATGTGGACAAGGGCGATCCAGTAGACATAGTGTACTTAGGTTTCCAGAAGTCCTTTGACAAGGCCCCTCACCAAAGGCTCTTACGTAAATTAAGTTACCATGGGATAAGAGGGAAGATCCTTTCATGGATTGAGAACTGGTGAAAAGACAGGGAACAAAGGGTAGGAATAAGTGGTAAATTTTCAGAATGGAGAGGGGTAACTAGTGGTGTTCCCCAAGGGTCAGTCCTAGGACCAATCCTATTCAACTTATTCATAAATGATTTGGAAGAAGGGGTAAACAGTGAGGTGGCAAAGTTTGCAGATGATACTAACCTGCTCAAGACAGTTAAAACCAAAGCAGACTGTGAAGAACTTCAAAAAGATCTCACAAAACTAATTGACTGGGCAACAAAATGGCAAATGAAATTTAATGTGGATAAATGTAAAGTAATGCACATTGGAAAAAATAACCCCAACTATACATACAATATGATGGGGGTTAATTTAGCTACAACTAATCAGGAAAAAGATCTTGGAGTCATCATGGATAGTTCTCTGAAGACATCCATGCAGTGTGCAGTGGCAGTCAAAAAAGCAAACAGGATGTTAGGAATCATTAAAAAAGGGATAGAGAATAAGATGGAGAATATCTTATTGCCCTTATACAAATCCATGGTGCGCCCACATCTTGAATACTGCGTACAAATGTGGTCTCCTCATCTCAAAAAGGATACACTGGCATTAGAAAAGTTTCAGAGAAGGGCAACTAAAATCATTAGGGGTCTGGAACGGGTTCCATAGGAGGCGAGATTAAAGAGGCTAGGACTTTTTAGCTTGGAAAAGAGGAGACTAAGGGGGGATATGATAGAGGTATATAAAATTATGAGTGGTGTGGAGGAAGTGAATAAGGAAAAGTTATTTACTTGTTCCCATAATAGAAGAACTAGGGGCCACCCAATGAAATTAGTGGGCAGCAGGTTTAAAACAAATAAAAGGAAATTCTTCTTCACACAGCGCACAGTCAACCTGTGGAAATCCTTGCCTGAGGAGGCTGTGAAGGCTAGGACTATAACAGGGTTTAAAGAGAACTGGATAAATTCATGGAAATGAAGTCCATTAATGGCTTGTCATAAATATAAAGGGAAGGGGGAGAGGGTCTGATGCAGTGCTATAAAACCCTCTTACCAGTAAAGGGTTAAGAAATGCAGGTAGCCAGGCTGACACCTGACCGGGATGGCATCTGACCAATAAGGGGACAAGATACTTTCAAATCTTGGGAGGGGGGAAGGTTTTGTGTGTGGCTCTTTGTCTGAGTCAGTGTGATCTTGGGAGACAAAAAGGACCTGCAGAAAATCAGTCTTCTCCAAAACCCAGCCTCATCAAACCTTCCATATTTCGAGTAAGTTAGTCAGCATTGCGAATAGGCTTTGTTTGTTTTGCTTGGTGAGCTTTCCTTGTGGTAGAGGGAGGGGTTATTCCTGTTTTTTCTGTAAATTTAAGGTTTTGTCTAGAGGGGGAATCCCTCTGAGTTTGGAAATTGAGTACCCTGTAAAATAGTTACCATCCTGATTTTACAGAGAGGATTTTTACCTTCTTTGTTTTAATAAAATCCTTCTTTTAAGAATCTGACTGTTTTCTATGGGTCTAAAACCCCGGGGGTGGGGTTTTAGATCACTGTGTAACCAATTGGTTAGGAGATTATTCTTAAGCTCCCCGGGAAAGGGGGTGTACGGGCTTGAGAGGGTATTTTGTGGGGAAGGGGAACTTCAATTGTTTCCTTTCCCGGATTCCTGTTTAAACCACTTGATGGTGGCAGCGAAAGAAGCATTTCTCAGGGTGCAGGGAATTTTGTACCTTGGGGGTTTTAACCTAAGCTGGTAGAAATAAGCTTAGGGGGTCTTCATGCGGGTCCCCACGTCTTTACCCTAGAGTTCAGAGTGGGGAGGGAACCCTGACATGGCTATTAACCAGGATGGGTAAGGAATGGTGTCCTTAGCCTTTGTTTGTCAGAGGGGGGTGATGGATGGCAGTAGAGAGATCACTTGATCATTACCTGTTAGGTCCACTCACTCCGGGGCCCCTGGCATTGGCCACTGTCGGTGGACAGGATACTGGGCTGGATGGACCTTTGGTCTGACCCAGTACGGCCACTCTTATGTTCTTATGTTCACTTAACTTGACCTGCAGAACTTCTGTTACAGGTGTAAGGCTTAACAAGCAAAGAGCCCACATTGATTCTCAGATCCTAGGTTGACTTTGCAGAGCTGGCAACTAGTATAAACATCTTACTTGTAAACTTGAGCATGGGTGATATGGAAATCCATGAGAGACACTAAGTGCAGATGCCCTCAATGCCATTTTCAGACTCTGAGAAGAGCTGCAGTTCCAGGGCTGAAGAAGCAGCTTCATCATTGAACGGCTTTGCAGAGAACCACAGAATAATCCCAACAGCATCTGAATAGGGCGGGGAGGGGTGGAGTCATAGCTCGGTCCCACCTATGTGCTGGCCAACAGAGCTAGTTGGCCATAATGGAGGAGAGGAGAACTATTCCGGAGCCATGAAGATATTGCCTCATGACGTTTGTGTTCTTATGTTAGCAGGTGTTCAGGTTGAGTCTCTTGGGCACCTGCAATGGGAAAGTGACTCTTCAGCTCCCCTTTCCTGTCTGTCTTCCATCAGAGACTGGATGCTTCTCTTCAGCTCTCCTCCTTTTTGGTCTCCCAGACACCAGTCTATCCAGAGAGGGAGGAGACATCTCTCTGTTCCCGTCTTCTTCTCCTGCTGAATCCTGCATGGAAAGTGCAGGAAATGGAAAGGGTATTTCTCCTTTCTCTGCTATCTTGTGCTTTGTTACATTCATTTAACCCTGTGGAACGTGAGTGCACATGGTGCATGTCAAATGCTACCAAGTCGAAATGGCAGGTGTACATGATTACACAAGGTGCAAGCAATGAAAGATCAAGCCTTCTGTCTCCTATTCCTCTTCTAACAGGCTGGCTTTTCACCTTCCCCCTTCCCCTTCCCCTTGCTCAGGATTTGGGGGAAGAATGAAGCTCAGAGCCGCTCCTACACAACCGACTGGTGAGTTTGCTCAGTGCTTCCTGTGTTGAATCAGGGCATTCTGGGAAAAGATCTTTGGACCAGCCTCTGCCTTGCAAAAAACGTATCCCAGAGCCGTAGTTTCAGGATTACTACTTTATACCTCAATGTGATTAAACGCTTTGAACACCCAGAGTAGTTTTAATAAACCAGCCATTTATAACTAATGGGTTGGCCAGTATATCATGCAGTCGGAAAATGTGACAAAGTATTTATAATCTATATAATCATTTCTAAACTGTCTTTAACATTGAATTATGCAGCATATACATGACTAAACATTAGGAGGTACAAAACAAGGCAATGCAATAAAATTATGGCACTTCTAATGCATTATTAGACTAAAAATACACCTTGTAAAGTGCCAGAGCACTTTTGCTCATAAGTCTTCATAATAATCAAGACACACTTTTGGCCCAATCCTGCACAGAGGCAGATGAGGGGGGAAATTCACCTCGGTGCTGAGGGCCAGCACAATGCCTGTGAATCTCTTAAAATCTATTTAAACCCTCAAAATGAGGACTAAGGCACACCTAGCTCTTGCACTAGCCCCTTTGCACAGGGGTCAACTGCCCTCCCCCGGCTTGAGAGAGCAATGCAAGTGCCGCTGGATGTGATTCTTTGCCATTCCCCATTTAATGAGGTGAAGAAAGTTGAGGGGAGCTGATGCTGCTGGCTGGTGAGCTCCCAAGAGCATAGTGCCTAGTTGATGTCATGAGGCACTGAGCAGCTGGCTGCAAGAGGCTCCTTTTGGTTAAAAAAAAAAATCACTGAAAGCATTTTTTGTGACTGTGGCTGGACCTTAATTAT
The DNA here is from genome assembly GCA_033296515.1 of Macrochelys suwanniensis. NCBI lineage: Eukaryota > Metazoa > Chordata > Testudines > Chelydridae > Macrochelys > Macrochelys suwanniensis. Next base: position 10,141,688 of record CM065778.1, on the reverse strand, counting down.
TGGGCCAGATTGCAGCCATGGGATTGGCCCTTAAAAATCTTGTTTCGATGGAATTTGCCCATTTGGCAAAATCAGAAACTTTTGCAGCGTGGTCCCAATGTTGTGACGTTCTAATGCAGGGATCTCAAACTCAAATCACCACGAGGGCCACATGAGAACTAGTAAATTGGCCCGAGGGCCGCACCACTGAAACCTTTTCACACAATGATATAAAAATATAGTCAAAAATGAAATAAATGAAGAGTGATATAGTATTCTATTAAAAGTCAATGTATTAACTTTTAAAAACTGTAATGCAAAGAGGGGTTTTAATAAAATATAAACACTCAGTAATGTTTGGAGCTTGGCTGCCAGTGGAGTTGGCGCTTATGGCGGGCCGCAGGAAATAACTCTGCGGGCTGCATGTGGCCCACGGGCCATGTGTTTGAGACCCCTATTCTAATGGAACCCAGGCAGTAAATGGCCAATGCGCATGTCTAGCGCCTTGGCAGCCTGGGCTTCCCGGATCCGCAGACTGCCCTGGAAGGGAGTGGATGAGGGGACCCCAGAGTTTCCCTGGTCCCTGGCTCTGAGTTAGACAGCTAGGCAGATTGCCCTAGAGCCGGGACTCCGTTCCCTTTCACAGAACATTTCGGAATTTTTGGTTTTCACTCCTAATCTCAATGAAGCCAAATGTCAAAATATTGAAATCCTCTGCAAAATGGCATCACCTTTGGCCACACCCCAGAAATAACACCCGCAGACACTGTTCCTTGGACGCCTCCCTCTGAGGGTACGTCTACATTGCACATAAAAACCTGCGCTGCTGAGTCTCAAAGCCCGTGAGAACTGACTCAGGCTCAGGCTGCAGGGCTAAAAATAGCAGTGTAGACATTCCTGTAGGGAGTATAAGGCTTGCAAATCTGTGCAGCCATTAAAGGAGCCATCCAGGCATCTTATTCCTGCACCTGCCACTTCCCAGTTCACCTGCCTCTGGCCCTCGGTAATTAATAATAATGATGACTGGAAGTGTAACTACTACCGAATAATGAGGGACTTTAAGCTTTAAGACCAGCTTCTGGAAATGCATCCTTGAAAGTCAATCTGATTGAACACATTTGAGTTTCCTCATTGTTACTCCTAGACCCGTAATGAGCTGCTCACCAGAATCCTGAGCTCAACTAAGGGAGCCCCTTTAGTGTGCCAGTTCCACACCACTGGGTGAGGGCCAAGGAATTTGTCAAGGGCTGGAACGAAGGAACAGCCATTGAAATGGGGCAGTGGTCCTGGGTGGGGAGTTGGCTTTCTGATTGTTTAGATGAGATGCGTTCACTCAGGGCCGGCGTTTCCACTAGGCGACCCTAGGCGGTCGCCTAGGGCGCCAGGATTTGTGGGGCGGTATTTCAGCGGCGGCGACTCCCAGCAGCAATAAAAACGGCCACCGAAATGCCGCCGAGAACGCAGCTTCACAGGAGCTGCTGGCGCTGGTGGAGGTGAGCTGCTGCCGCGGGTGGGTGGGGAGCCGCCGCGGGCGGGGGAGTGGCTGCCGTGGCCCGCGGGCAGGGGGGCTGAGCTGCCGTGAGCGGGGGGGTTAGCTGCTGTGGGGGATGGGGAGCTGCTGCGGGCGGGGGGCTGGCTGCCGCAGGGGGTGGGGAGCTGCCGCGGGCGGGGGGAAGCTGGCGGGGGGGGGGGGGGCAGCGGCGTTAGCTGGGGGGGGGAGGGGCGCAGGGCTGGTGCAAGGAAGTTTAGCCTAGGACGCGAAACTTCCTTGCACTGGCCCTACGTTCACTGGAGACAGTAGGAATGGGATCTGTGTTTTGCTTCTGGTAGTAGGGAGAAAAAAGGACGAGCAGGATGTGTCGTTTTAAACCATTTTTGTTAATTGGGGATCTGAAGCTGTAAGGGGTGGGGAATGGGCAAGTAAAACAGCATTTTGTGTTTAAATTAGTGTATTAATCGGGGATCAGCATGGAAGAATGCAGCTGGGACATGGAAGGCCAAAGAGACAGCAGTCATTTTTTGGATCATCAATTTAGAACATGTCTGTTTCAGAGTTCCTTTGATTGAGACCAGTAAGGAGGGCATTTTTAAGCCATAGCAAGTCAAAGCTGCGCTGAGGATTAAGATGAACTTTTTGATGCTCTAAGAACTGTTAAAATGAAATGGACATCTTGCTCCTGGCTGGGGGGTGGGGGTGGGATTTTTTTGCGGGAGGAGTTTTTTTTTTTCCTTTACTTCCTCTTCCTCTCAGTATTGATGTACCATCGTATGATTTGTTACATTTGTCTCGTCATTTTGGAAATCTCCATCCCCTTTGATGGCAAAAGCTGTCACGTCCTCCCATCCAGAGGGATAGCACGGCAAATGAACTATCAGTCCCCAAACCAGATGAAAATGGGGGTGAGTCAGTAAGAGGAAATTTAGTAGAAATGATAACATTTTTGCAAAAATGAAAAAAATTACATTTACCGTACGTGGGAACAGTAAAACAAAAACAACCCACATCTCTTTCATTGCTCTTGCAATTGAATAAGGAAGAGCTGACATTTTTACAATAGGATACACTATAATTCTTTTGACAGCCGCTTGTTTTCCTTTTAAATGCAATTTGTTTTGTATTTCTAAGAAATATATCAATATTTCTGTCAAAGCCTTTGCATGGCCATTAGAACAATAGCAGAGTTTATTTTCATGTCTTTTCAAAATTGTTATACTCCACCATTCAGAGTTACCTTGTTTCTTTAAGGAAACTCTTAAACTTACTGCCTAACAGTATCTGGCAGTTTCTATTTTGCAATAATAATAATAAAAAAGGAATAATAACATAAATAATAAATAATAATAAAACATGGGAAAATATATACAAAGTGTCTCAAGCATCTTTTATGGTTGAGCATATACAAGACAGGATTTTTTTCCTTTCAAGAAAACATATCTGAGTAATGTCCCTGTTTAAGACATCAAAGTTCAGTGTGTTAAATATAGGATTTCCCAATCCCAGTCGCAGCAGAACATAAAAGGATGATGCATGCAGCAAAAAATTCAGTTACCTTCACTTTAGTGTAGTTTTTCATCTGTGGATTAAGTTGTCTTCCTGACTGTTTTTGCTATTTGATGTGACTGGCATGCTGATGAAACCTATTTTTGGGTTACAGTGCATGAAACTTTTGGCTGCTGACATGGAGCTTTTCTGTCTGATGCCACAATCTCAGCTAAAATAACAAAGAGATTTAGTAATACACTGGGTCAGTCATATCAAAAATCTCAGGGTAAAATTCACCCCTGGTCGGTCTGTAGAGGTCCAGCAAGGCCTAGGTAACAATTCGTAGTTTCAAAGATTGTAGGGCCAGAAGTGACCAGTGTGATCACACAGCCTGACCTCCTGCATAACACAGCCTATAGAATTTCACCCAGTCCTTCCAGCATCAGGCCAATACTGTGTGGTGGGGCTTACATGGGGTTTAGGCCTTGTTTTGGCACTCTGCCCAGGTGAGAAACTCCCCAGCCCCCTGAACTCAGACCCAAGGCCTATGGGTAAATCCAGTCATTGAGAAGGCTAATCTTTCAATTTTTCTTCATTGGCAGGGACACTCCACTCTTCAGATGTGCTGCTTCTACACAAAAAGTTGTAGTTCCTTTTCATCAATGTAAATCACAAATCCAAGAGAGCAAAACATTTTGACCAAGGTTATGGGAGAATTTATTTCTGTAAAACAAATTAACCCCCATCAAGATCAAGCTTTTTTCCCTCAGTTTTTTTCTCTCCTTCCCAATCCCCATGTTGGGTCTTTCTCCTGCAATTTTTAAGGTCAGTGTCCAAGCTGCAAGCTCACTGTTGATGGTGAACTTTACATAAGAGATAAGATTGGCCATACTAATGCTCCATCTAGCCCACTATCCTGTCTTCGGACAGTGGTCAGTGCTAGATGCTTTAGAGGGAATGAACAAACTGTGAAATTTATTGAGTGATCCATCTCGTCATCCAGTTGCAGCTTCTGGCAGTCAGATGTATAGGAACATCCAGAGTGTGGGGTTGTGTGACTGACCATCTTGGCTAATAGCCATTAATGGACCTATCCTCCATGAACTTATCCAATTCTTTTTTTTCCACCCACTTATACTTTTGGCCTTCACAACATCCATGGCAATGAGTTCCACAGATTGACTGTGCACTGTATGAAGAAATACTTCCTTATGTTTGTTTTAAACCAGCTGCCTATTAATTTCATTCGGTGACCCCTGGTTTTTGTGTTATGTGAATGGGCAAATAACACTTCCCTTATTCTCTTTCTCCACAGCATTTTACAGACCGCTCTCATATCCACACTTAGTCATCATTTTTCTAAGATGAACAGTCCCAGTTGTTTTAATCTCTCATCATACACAAGCTGTTCCATCCCCCTAATCATTTTTGTTGTACCTTGTCCAATTCCAATATATCTTTTTAAAGACGAGGTGACCAAAACTGCACAGAGTCTTCAAGGTGTGGGCGTATCATGGATTTATACAGTGGCATTATGATATTTTCTATCTTATTAGCTATCCCTTTTCCAATGGTTCCTCACATTCTCTTAGCTTTTTTGACTGCTGCTGAACACTGAACCGATGTTTTCAGAGAACCTTACTCAATGACTCCAAGATCTCTTTCTTGAGTGGCAACAGCTAATTTAGACTCCATGTCTCTTTAGACTCTTCATTTATAGTAAGGCCCTCATGTTAAGGAGTATCCAGGATGAGAGCTGGCCATGTATTAGAATGGCATGCTCTGCTCTGCTGCCATGGAATAATGATGGGATTGTGGAGCGGTAGGGTCTAGCATGGCAGAAGACTCAGACGCGTGGTGTGCTCAGAGTGATACAACAGATTTAAAATAATGTTGTGTAATCTCCTCTCGCCACATAAAGAGGCGATCCTTCAGAAACAGTTCCATCAAGAAAGGGGAACGTCTGGAACGGTGAGATTCCTTTCTGAGTAAGCACGATCCTTAGGACAATGGCCCATTGACCCAGTCTCGTCATATAGAAAATGTTTACAGTGGTATTGCATGACTTCCAGAAAGAAGGGAAACTAAGAAGGGCAGCGAGTGATGATTTAAGGGGCTAGTTAATCAAGCACAAATATATGTCTAGGCTTTTCATTCTACCATTTGTTTTTCCTTTGCAGTGTTTTAACAGCATTTATTTCCCATAAATGAGTTCTGCAGAAGTTTAATTTTCTAATGGCAGAAACTGAACACACAAGTCAGAATTACTGCAAATAAGGGCCAGCTCCAGTGTGCAAGATACATTACAACATGTGAAAAGGGAATGTTTGTTTTTAAAAGGTTTAAAATATTGTTTCTTTATTTTCCCCTCTAACTCTGAGAACTTTGGCATTTGACTAATTTACCGTGCACTTAAGGCTGGTAGCAATATTGGAAAAGAAATATGATAATCACATGCTGCCACAACGCATTCTATACCTCTCTCTGTTTTCCAGCTCTAGTTTCACATGTGTTGGTTCAATGGAATATTCAATAGACATTTATAGGAAATAAATTGAGAGATGAATGTAAACCATATGGCATCTGGAGGTTTATTTGTAAAGCTCCTGCATCAAAGCTCTCTCCAGATCACACCATATTAGCTATGTTTTTCCAGTCCAGCAGAATCAGGAAGGTAACCACAGACTTCCTTGATGGAAAACACATGAAAAACAGAGCAAATCTTAATATGTAGCTAGAGCAACTGTTCAAGTAGCATCATTTAAAATAATTTTATTACTAATATGTAAGGAGTATTGTTTGGCAATGGATTCTAAACCAAAACCAAAAGTAAGTTAATTTGCTCAGCTTCCCTCCTCCCCCAATTTGTACAACACATAGACTATTAAGACGTATCAAACAATATATAATTAGTGTTCGTATTTTTAAGGTATTTAGGGCAATTAGAACCTTTCTTGAAGCCAAAATGCTGCACTGAATTTATATAGAGAGACTTTTTCCACAGAAAACATTTTATAGGCACTCACATTTGTATAAGTAATAAAAACTATTGATTGGACAGAATGAAAAATTTGTTCTCAACCTTATTTATTTTTGAAGAAAAAAATTTCAACCTTAAATGCTCTCTCTTTTCTCAAGTTTAGGACCAGCCAGCATTACATTTGAAATTAAATTAAATTGTATTCTCATACAATATGTTATATAAATCATTATGACGTGCCAAGAGCTTGTGCATATATTTTTAAAAAGTTTTCACTTATTTTCCAAAATAGTTTACATTTTTCAATGTCAACCTTTTTCAGCCAGTCAGTTCGGCTGTAATGATTTTTGTGTTAAACTTCCTTGTCATTTGACTTTGTTTTTTTAAAAAAATCACCTGTTTAATATTAAACCTTACACCTACTGGCCAGGTAAAGTACATGTAAGGTGCAATGCAAAGCACTCTTTAGCGCCCCCCACTCCTGCTAACACTGATGCAAATGCTGACCTTGCTGCACTTCTCACAGGTCATGAAGCTTAGCACATGTCTAAGGGCAGGTTTTCACTACTCGCCGGATCGACGGGTAGTGATCTATCTATCGGGGATCGATTTACCGCGTCTCATCTAGACGCGATAAATCGATCCCAGAGTGCGTTCCCCGTCGACTCTGGAACTCCAGGTCGCAAGAGGCGGAAGCGGAGTCGACAGGGGAGCAGCAGCGGTCGACTCGCTGCCGTGAGGACGGCCAGGTAAGTCGACCTAAGATACGCCGACTTCAGTTGCGCGATTCACGTAGCTGAAGTTGCGTATCTTAGGTTGACCCCCACAACCTATTGTAGACCAGGGCTTAGTCCCTGCAGCATGGTGGCCTTACACTGTTCAATACAAGGTCCAGTTCAGGAAAACAACCCTGTTCAGGACAGCACTTAAGCATACACTTACCTTTGAAGTCAAAGGGATTTTAAGAACATGCTAAAAGTTCAACACTGAATCGAGGCCTCAGGGCCTGATTCAAAATGCACTGGCATCAATAGAAGTCTTTCCATTGACTCCAGTTGGCTTTGGATGACACTTTAACACCCAAGCTCAGGACAGACTATTATTAGAATAATACATTACTCATAAAGCCATTTCAGTCTTTTAAACCTCCTCCTTTGAATACGCACCTTTACACTATGAAATAATGACTACTTTAAAAATATTACATTACAAAAGCACACCTTCGAGATGAGAAGAACTATCTTTATTCATAGCATTTAGTGAGAGATTTTCAGCCAGATATCTCCAAATCACTATACAAATGTGGTTAGAAAATTATTATCCACATTTTACAGATGCGATAAATGAGGTATAGAGAGGCAATGGGCCTGCTCCAATGCCCAGTTAGTCAGACTTTGATGGGCATTGGATCTGATGCTAAGAAATTTGCCCAACGTTACAGTGTGTAACATGAACTAGAACCAACATTTCCAATGCTGTTTCAATAGGGTCATTCTTCCTCTTTATCCATTTAGCTATCTTGGTATGGAGAAGTGATTATATTCTAACATCTTAGTTCATGCTAGAAATGAGGTCAAGTGCCCAGATTTAGAGTCACATCCAAATTTCAAATGCACCAACGTTTTGGGAAGATGGCTCCAGCGTTTTTGTTTGGTCCATTCCAAAGACAGATTTTAGGGAGTTGGGGGGTTAATAGGCAGAGGGATTGGAGACTGAAGGATGATTTAAATAGGACCTTATGATCGAATATGGTTAGGCAGAGTCTACTCACTTCTTTGATAGGAAACCTATTAACTGGAGAATTTGTAACTGGAAAATGGACAATCAAAACTGTTGTACTAATTGGGTGTTTTAAATTTGGTACTAAGCTCAGAATTCCGGATAGGCACCAGTGAAATCAGAAATAAAACAATAATTTGTAAAATCCAAATTTAGAGATTTTAGAGATGTCAAATACCTTAACGGACCAGGAGTGCTTAGATCTCAGGTTTTAGTCTGAGCACTTTTCTATTTAAAACTCTCTTCTTCTCATCAATTTCTTTCATTCATCAATATACAGGTTAGCCTTTAAATGTATGGAAGTCAATGAATGCCACTCACAAACCTTAGAAAATAAGTATGCAAGCAACATCAGTTTAAAAATATGCAGCTAAACTGCTGGAAGCTATTAAAACCCAAATAAACAAAAGAGATTATACTTCAAAGAAATGTCAACAGTTTTTCCTCTCTTAGAACAGAGCAGTTTTCTTTACTTCTGTCCACAGCCACATCTGGAAAGTGCTTACTGCTTTACACATATCTAACAGTAAAATGCATTTATTGATTTTTTAAAAAAAATCCTGATAGATTTATGCAATTTCCAAAACAAAGGTAAACTCCTGTCCCAGTTAGAAAAATATTCTCATAATAACAATAGAGAATTCATGAAATCATAAGAGCATGATACTTATTTAGACAAGCAAAACCAGCCACTTGCCAAATAACACACCACCTTTGAGAGTCTTTTTAGGTAGCAAGAAATTGCCATTTAAATTACATCCTTCTAAGGAAATGAAAATAAATGTTGGTTTCTTATGCCCTATTTCAAACAAGAACAGCTAAGTAATTCAAAGTAAAAAAAAAGAAAAAGGTGTGTAAGACTAACATGATGCTCAAATGAACATATTTTCTCCAAATGATCAGCAACAGACTTCCAAAGGAAACCAGCAGATTTCCATATAAAGATTTCACAATAATTAAACACACATAGGGTACGTCTACAGATTTTAGAGATTCCATACAGAATATTTACATTATAGAGGTAGCTGGAGCTTTTATTGCGTTAAAATACTACCTGATTTTCATTATAGCTAAACTGAGTCAGTTTAGGCGGTCCAAATGCTGAATTATAATTTGTTTAAGATTCCACATTTGTGGCAGCCAAAGCCTGCAAAGGCTGTTAATTTGATTTTGGTTTACAATTAACTACGCAGTAGCAACTTCGCCCATGCAGAAGACTGCCAAGAAAAATGCTGTCTTTGGTAAATTACCAAGTATCGAAATGTGGACAACAGATTTTTTTCCCCCTGCTACAAACTATTTTTAACTAACAACAATGTTTTTGATATAGCAGCATTTAATAGAAAATATAATGACAAGGTGCAAAATTTGAAAAACAGTCCAAGATTATATAAAGAGCAGAATATGTTTAATATTAGACAAAAATACAATTTAAGCATTAAGCCTACAGTAAGCGCTCTGTAGTCAAATGAAAAGAAAATAAACTAACGGGACTGCTGCAGAATGGGAAAGCAGGTCCAGTTTGTTTATTTATAAATGGGTAACAAGCAGATTCTTTCACACTAACTAAACCAGACAGTAATTATAAACACAGATTGGTTAAATTCCCTGCACCCTATCAAAGGAAATGAGTTCCTCTCTTTTCCAAACATTGTCATTTGTTTATTGAGCCTCTTTTGGGCTTGATTTCATTAAAAACGATGTAAAAATCCACATCTGCAGCCTCCCCCAAAACAATGTCAAGCTTGTTAAGCCAATCCAGAGTCCTCATTACACACAAATTTGCAAGCAACATAACCAAAAGTAGCCACTGGAATACAGAGCAAAGAATTTGGATTATTTTTGTTCCATTACAGAAAACTTATATTACTGTGCAATAGAACAGGAAGCAAACAGTAACCGCCTCAGTAGTTCTGGATAATTAGTTACCTAAATTCTCTGAGGTGAACACAATGTACTTAGATGGGGGAACATTACTGCTTGTATTCTGAAATAATGGAATAATCTTAGTTAAAATGAAAATTATAAATATAGGCATAAAAAGTCACGTTTAAAATCATTAGACTTTATCAGTAGAGTACAACCGAGTTCCTCATTAAAGTAACGGTTTTATTAAAAAAGGGGATGATACTGCTTATATTAGCTAGTGTCAGATATCAGATTTCAACAAACTTTAACACAGTCAACGCTATTAAAACATCATTATTAGAGTTGTTATGCTTGGATGGTTTGAACTAAAGTGAATTTCATGTATTTGTTGGAAGACAGCAATAATAAATCCTGGAGCTTAGAGTTTGCAGGACTAAAGTTAAAGGAGTTTTGCCACCAACTTCAGCAGAAGCAAGATTAGTGAAATTCAGCCCTGTGCAGAGGCCCAGGCAAGGCCTAAGCAGCACCGAAACCCTGTTTTAAGGGATTAAATAGGATTTAGGTGGTGTGGGGCTTCCTCCACAGGGGTAAATAAGCCATTAACACAACTTATGGTCTTCACTTGAGAGTGGATTGGTGGATACGAGATATTGGGGGTATAACCTATTATAATAGAGTATAACATAATAGTTCCTCTCTAAGTGTGAGAAGTACCCATTGAGATCAATTGGTGATACAGTCCAGGCATATGTCTATTTGTGAATAAACTAATGAGAAAGGAAAGAAGATCCAAAAGGGAAGAGGAACCAAAAGACAAGGGTGAATCTGCTAAAATGGTGCAGGGAAAGCAGAAGAACGTGAAACTCCATAAAGGCTCTTTTGTGAAAAGATCAAGCGGCAATGGGAGGTATGTTAGGAGCAGCAGGAACAAGAGCATTTCTATCTCTCTAGCATTTATATCTATATACCCCTATTTCATCCTGTTTTAATACCTTTTGGGTATGTATAATAACCCATGTGCACAGCAGGGCAAAAAAGGCAAGCTATGGGCCTGAGGGAACCAGGAAGAGTGAGAATGCACATGGTAAACTCGCAAGTTTACTTAGATTTTCAGAAGCCTTTGACATAGGGTGACCAGACAGCAAATGTGAAAAATCGGGACAGGGGGTGGGGGGTAATAGGAGCCTAGATAAGAAAAAGACCCAAAAATCGGGACTGTCCCTATAAAAACGGGACATCTGGTCACCCTACTTTGACAAGGTCTCTCACCAAAGGCTCTTAAGCAAAGTAAGCTGTCATGGGACAAGAGGGAAGGTCCTCTCATGGACCGGTAACTGGTTAAAAGATAGGAAACAAAGAGTAGGAATAAATTGTCAGTTTTCAGAATGGAGAGAGGTAAATAGTGGTGTCCCCCAGGGTTCTGTACTGGGATCCAGTACCATAGGCGCCAACTCCGTGGGTGCTCCGGGGCTGGAGCACCCACGGGGAAAAATTAGTGGCACCGGCAGCTCCCCGCCAGCCCCGCGCCCATTACCGGAGCACTTACCTTCGCCCCCAACGCTGGCCGACGTTGTGGGGCCCAGCCCCCGACGCACCCAGCGGAGCCGACGGAAGTCGGCGCCTATGCCCAGTACAATTCAACATATTCATAAATGATCTGGAAAGGGGGTGAACAGTGAGGTGGCAAAATATGCAGATGATACAAAACTACTCAAGATAGTTAAGTCCAAAGACTGTGAAGAGTTACAAAGGGATCTCATAAAACTGGGTGACTGGGCAAGAAAATGGCAGATGAAATTCAATGTTGATAAATGCAAAGTAATGCACATTGGAAAACACAATCTATACATATAAAATGATGGGGTCTAAATTAGCTGTTACCACTCAAGAAAGAGATCTTGGACTCATTGTGGTGGCTAGTTCTCTGAAAACATCCACTCAATGTGCAGCGGCAGTCAAAATAAGCTAACAGAATGTTGGGAATAATTAAGAAAGGGAGAGATAATAAGTATTAATATTATTATACACTTCTTTATGGAAAATAAATGGGGCCAGATCATGCCCTCCTGCAATAAAACCCCATTGCTGAACCTGGAAGAGCCCTGGAGAACCACTGATATACTCCAGCCATATGTCCTCCACTGGGCCTCTTCCTCTGGCGGCTTGGCTCCAGTGGAAATACACTATCAGGAATGACCCCTGGCTGAAGCTGCCCCAGGCATGCCTTTTAAAGGAGTATATCCACTTGCAGGGGGCTTTGTGGGAGCATGTAATAGAGCTGTATTATCTTTTCTGGGTAGGCTCAATGGGGCTGATGAGGGGACAACGCACAACCCCACAGCAGTGTTCCAACCCTGATTAATATGATAAACACACACGTCAGCACAGTACATTGTGGTGTTTATTCACTGACCCATGGCACGAATGAATAATTTGCACCACCCTCTTGTCTGTAAACCCTAGGTGGGAGATCGCTCTCTATCAATGGTGATGGCTAATTCCAAAAGGACCAGCCGTCTGGATACAGGAGCAACACTTCCAACTCCCCCTCCACCCCGCCAATCCCCTCTCCCCCACAAAAAAAGCAACTTGGCCCCAGAAATGCTAATCCTCCCTGTGTGTTTTTGTCCATAACATCCCCATGACTAGAACTGCCTCTCTCTCCCTGTAAGGCAGATAACTTCCTTCTCCTAAAAGTCCTTCCTGAAAATCTCATTTCTACTGGTTTGCTTTCAATCCAAAACAGGGTTTTATATAGCTCCATCACCCTAGTATCGGAACACCTTCCATCACTTACCAATCGCCACTCCTGTCCTCTGCCATCACTTTATGAAATTAAACAAAACACCTTTAATTTCTCAATAGTATTTCAAAATTAAAACAATCAAGCAAGAATCATTGGAAACATCATGAAGCAGAACAAACTTAAACAGTTAAAATTGCTTTCTTTTGTGTCACATCCCCCCTTCCCAACCCATATTTATGACTATCTTGGAGCCTGGTCCTGCACAAACCTTTCCCACTGAAGTCATCACTGCGCATTGAGGGGTACTCAACATCTCACAGGATTGGGACATGGATACCTGTGGCATTGTAGAAATAACAAGTCATAGTAGGTCCTCAGGTAGTGCAAAATCAGCCTTGCTCCATTAATTTCAAAGGAGGTATGCTGATTTACACCAGATGAGGGAAGACCTGGCCCACAGTGTCCAGATTGATTTAAATCCTACACACAAAGAAATAACTCAGTACATCCAGCTCTGCATTGAGGGTGAACATAAAAGGGATGGGTAGAAGAAAATCCATCCCTTTTTATTTTTAAATGCTCAAATGTTTACCAGCTGACCTTCCTCTTTACTGCAGATCTGGGAATCAAGGTGCATACAATAAAGTTCAAACCAATCAACTGCTTTCAGCTGTTCTTGTGCAATGAATTTTTAAACATTTGGTCATTAAGACCAATCTATATGCAGGTCAGTTTTTTGAACAGGATGGGAACAGTTTGGGAGCAGATGCCAGGGCACTGACTCATGAAAAGGGGCTAGTTAAGAAACTCAGAGTACATTTATATTGGCCCACCCATGAGGTGCATGCTACTCAGCCTACCCCCCTCCTTAGACTGCTGTAATGATCAAGAACAGTTATTAATTTCTGCTACAATTTCTTCATTAATTGAACAGTGGTCTAAAGACATTGCAAAGCAATAACCAGAAGCATTAATAGAATTTGTCAAACCAGTTGAAGTAAACAATTTATTCAGCAATTTTAGACTTTCCCCCCTCCTATTTGCAGATTGTCTGGAAACAGCACAATATTTAGGAATGTATTTGTTCTGCAAAACTGTTTGACAAATTGTTGGTGTGAACATATTTCAGCCGGTCTGTTCTTGAATTGTTCTCTGCAAACACTCAATAGTCTGAATATGCATATAATATGTGACTGGTCACCTACATCACATGGTACTGCTTTTGCTCTCTTATTGGATGACCAAACTTTTATCAACGAGTCAGTGCCAGTATTCTACAGTCTGAATTTTCTCCCAGAGCCATGCAATTGTGCACTTAAGTCACATGGCATTATTTCCGTTTCATGATTGGTTTCCCCTCACCTGTATGAATAGAAAAGGTACCTGTGGTTTTGATTCTCTCAGGGAGATGTGGGAGTACTTTACGGACAGAGATGTAACACGAGATAATCCAGTCTAAAAGGACACACACACACACACACACACTTGAACAGATCCTCCTTTAACCAGGGAAAGGTGAAGAACAGAAGACTCTGTGAAGTTCACTAGAGATTTTCAATGTATAACTAACTTACCTGTGAAGTGCTTAACTGTTATGTGATGAATGCTACTGAAATCCTTTAAATCAACAAAATATAGTCAGAACATGATAAACTTTTTCTTTTCCTTCTTTCCACAATAAGGAGTGTGATACTCTGGTAGCATAAAAATAGACAGTGACTTCCTAGCTGAGGGAGAGAGTAAGACATAACTACTTGAAATTTGGTTTTATTGATTGTTTTCAATTGATACTATAGTCCATATTCTCTTGTCACAGTAAGTTAAAGGTGTTTCTGATTTGTGAAGGAGACAATCACTGAACCATGTCATCTTGTTTGATCAGTTGTCTCAGTAGCAGGACTCTGGTTGAGGAACTGCTGGGTTAAGTGTCTGTCCCATATATCATAACATTTCATAATTTGCCAAGTACATTGGTTGAATTTACAGGTCTCCATTTTCTTCCAGCGTGCATACTTGGGATTGCACACGAATATGCTTAGCTGTGTGTGAGCACACCTGTGTGCATGAATCTGAGCCCTGGTAAACATTCATGCGAATAAAAGTTGCTGGCATCAGTGTCTACCGAAATGTGAATAAAGACTGTAGAAGAGTAAAGGGATTGACATATCTGAAATGCAATGCAATTTGGAATTCACAAAAGCTTCACAAATAATTCCCATCATTTGCCCAGTTCTAAGTATAAGCATATTCTTCATGCAGGGTTTATGGTTGACTAATAATGCAAATAGATCTCTGAAGAAACTTTGCATTGTGTTCTGTTCATAGGTAATGCATTACTTTGTTAGTGTTCAGACGATCCACTCAGGGTCTCCTGGACTGGATTCTCCTATCCTTGAACTTCAGTGAGAAAATGAACAAGACTTTAAAGCCATTTCCCTTTGCTGAATTCTGCCTGTGTAGATGTAGGTATTTCTATAGTACCTAGTCACCATGATATTCTGTCTATCATGCCTATGAGCACTCACTGCACAGCGTTAGCCTTTAGTTCAAAAGACAGTTTATTTAGATGGTATCATTAATTGACTAAAAAATGGATTCAAAACAGTGGGAGGCAACAACAGAGAATGGAAATCAGGAAGCCTGCGCTCTAGTCCTAATTCTGTCTCTGACTCGGCATGTGCCCTTCAGAAATCAACTTCTCTGTGCCTCAGTTTCTCCATCTCTGTAAAGCTGGGATGATAGTAATAAGGCATATTCACCTTTGTAAAGAGGTCAGAGAGTCTCAGCTGAAAGCTGCTGCAAGCGCAAAGTAAGTATTATTAATTATATTATATATTATATAAATATTATTACATTAAATAACAGATGGCCCAAAGCAGAGACCTACTTAAAATAACTGTGCAGTGTTATAAGGAACACCTTGCTGTGACGTATGCACCTTCTGATGTGCATCCCCTCAGACAATGCGTGATGACTCGGCTGAAATGGTTTATGTTCTGGATTAGAACACACAGATAAATAAATCTACGTTTATGTGATCCCAACAAACAGGAGGCGTGGACAGGAATGTCTGGCCGACGGAAAAATGAGACACCACAAACAAACCACAGCTTGATGATAAAAAAGCCTGAGATTTATATGGCACAGCTGGTTATGTGTAGTGCTTTTGTAAGGCTACAGCATCTGGTCCCTTGTTTTAAATATCTGGACAGATAGAATCCTGAACCTTGCACAAGACATGTTCCAAAATACCCTTGCACTTATACAAAAGAAGTGGAATCCCTCTTTGCTCCTGTGAACAGATGCATGGAGGAGAAGTGCCAACAAATCTAATCCAACGTCCACTGAATGTGATGAAAGTATTTGCAGTGGTTCAATCAGCATTGGATCAGGCCCTGGCTGTAATCTGTATGCATGCAAGAAGATGTGTGCATGCAGGGACTGTCCAGTAAAGAAGCAAACTACTAACAACATTTTTAGCACTAAATACCATGCTTCTTTCATTATCTACAGTCTCTTCCCTGTTATGATCATGAGGACAGCATCAAACTAATTGAAAAAGGGAAAAGAATGATCTATGTGTCTGAACGTTGGACCAGCTGCAAGGAACTCCTGAATTCTTGATCTGGACACATAAGTGTATGAGGACAGACACAGGGATGGATTTTAAGCAGCAGGCCACAACTTTACAGGACATCTATTGTATAGGGTAGACTCTCCCCTGCCTGCCCCAAGGATTCAGCTTGCTCTGCTGAAGCCTCTCACCCTCCCCACTGCAAAGGGGACAGAAGGTACCAAAGAGGGACTCCAGGTTGCAAGTGCCTCAGATCTCCCCTTTGCCCATGGATCTGGAGTCCACCAGCAAAATCCCATTTTCTGTTTGCTGGACCTTTTATCCCCACTGGCCACTAGAAGCACCAGCAAGTAGCTTTGTTGCACCGCACCCACCTGCACTGCCTGATATCTCATACCTACTTATGAGATATCTAAAACCTACCCCATCCAGTCCCTAATATTCTGATGCCAGCTTGCGGATCCAACCAAGTTTCCCATCTGTTAAACCAGTGGGTAGCATTATTGTGCTGCTAAAACTGGCTTTGGGCATCTGATCTGATCTCCTGCACAACACAAGACATAAAACGTCACCCAATGATTCCTGCATCTAATATGTGTGATGGAGAATTTACCACATCGTTTCCAGAGCTTCATTGAGTTCAGTGGAGCTATACTGACTTACCCCAGCTGAGCACCTGATCCATTGTCTTTTAGGGGAACTAAGGAGCCAGCTGAAAACTTCACAGAAATCATTTTTAGAACCAAAATGAAGGGTACTTCATCTACAAAGGGAGCTAAATTGCAAAGCCTGTTAAAAAGAAAGGAGAAACTAAACTACCTTCACGCCTTACTTGTAGGGTAATTGACTCTCCTGTTTCCAGCAGATGACTTTTTTATCCAAATGCTCAAAAGATACAGCATTTCACAATGAGTTCTGGGAAGTGCAGATTCAAAGTCTGAGTCACAGAGAGGAATGAGAGTGTAGAATTTTATTGAACCTAAGAACAGCACAATGGAGGTTAGTGGAGATGGTAGAAGCAAGAGGATAAGGAAATAGCTAAAGTAAATTCTAGTATTGTATTTGAAGGGAGTCTACAAAAAGTCAAGAAGATGACTGACAAGAAGAATAAATGATGTAATACACTAAGCATCCAGGTTGTGCCAAAATAAGGAACAATCACTTCTAATAGAAGGCATGTAACTTTTTAAAAACAAATGTATCCTAGCTATTATTATCTGATGGGGAAAGTCTGATTGGGAAAGTCTTTCAGAACCTAAATATCTAGACTGTTTTAAAATCTGTCATGACATCACAGAGAAAATAAAAAATAAGAGATTTTATTTCCTTTAAGTCTCACCAAAAAACCCTAAAGGTTTGTGCTCCCTCTGTTGGCTTCTGAACAGAGTTAATTCACAAGGATTGTATCTAATTTTGTAAAAACAACAAGGAGTCCTTGTGGCACTAGAGACTAACAAATTTATTTGGGCATAAGCTTTCATGGCCTAGAACCCACTTCATCAGATGGGTTCTCGCCCATGAAAGCTTATGCCCAAATAAATATGTTAGTCTCTAAGGTGCCACAAGGACTCCTCATTGTTTTTGCTGATACAGACTAACACGGCTACCACTCTGAAATCTAATTTTGTGTTGCCATCAATGGAAGAACAAAAATGTCTGCATGACAGGATGAAATTTACACTGAAGTTTCTGTTGTTCAAACAAGAAAATACACCTGTTAATTTCAGCTCCATCCCAACTGCAATGAAAAATGAATAAAAGTTAATAAACAATCTGGCAAACTGGAGAAAAAGAAATGTATTTCTACACTTCCGAAGGGAATATTCCAAGCAATGGAGAATAAAAAAAATAACAAACACTATACAAAATTACCTCACAGTAAATAGTGCTATTGTTCTCAAGTGCACTGAAATCCATATCCCAAAATGTCTTCATTGCTCATCTTTTTTTTGCAATTGCATCATCAGGCTTCACATTCAAGCTGGAGGGAAAATTAAGATGATGTGAGAAGAGCCAATGGCAAAAATAAGTTATCTGTAGTGTTATTCAAGCCTTGTTGGTCCCAGGATATTAGGAAGACAAGATGGGTGAGGTAATATCTTTTACTGGACCAATTTCTGTTGGTGAAAGACACGTTTTTGAGCTACACAGACCTGAGCTCTGTGTAAGTTCAAAACCTTGTCTCTTTCATCAAGAGATGCTGGTCCAATAAAAGATATTACCTTACCCACATTGCCTCAAGAATAAGATAGGTGGTCTTGAGTCTGAGGGCTGGTCTTCACTATGGGGAGATTGACACTGCTGCAGTAGATGCAGCAGGGGTCGACTTAGTGGTCTAGTGTAGTCCCATTAAATCGACGGCAGAGCGCTCTCCAGTGA
This sequence comes from Macrochelys suwanniensis, assembly GCA_033296515.1. Classification (NCBI taxonomy): domain Eukaryota; kingdom Metazoa; phylum Chordata; order Testudines; family Chelydridae; genus Macrochelys; species Macrochelys suwanniensis. The sequence continues at coordinate 10,123,399 of CM065778.1, read as the reverse complement.
CCCTTATACTCCATCTTTCCGAGAGGAGTAAGGGAAGTCAATCGGAGAACGTCTCCTTTCGACGCAGCTCAGTAAAGACACCGGGGTAAGTCGACCTAAGCTACGTTGACTCCAGCTATGTTATTCACATAGCTGGAGTAGCATAATGTAGGTTGACTGAACCCGGTAGTGAAGATGAGCCCTGAGACAGCGTAAAACCTGAGTAGCCAGAAAAAGCAATCTGAAAGGATGGTCTTGTGATTAAGGCACTGCACTAGAACTCAAGTGCACTTGGTTCAGGTTCCAGACTCTGCTACATACTGTGTGATTTTGGGCATGTCCGTTAACCTCGGAGTACCTCATTCGACACTAATAATTCTGCCTTGACTCTTTATACTGAAATCCGTTTGAGACATGGACTGCCCTGTACTCAGTCTTTGTTTAGCACTCAGCACAATGGGATCCTGATCTTGATTGGAGCCTCTAGATTCTACCGTAATAAGAATAAATAAATATGAATATGCCATCGCATAGATTGGTCAGGTTGGGTCAGCTTAGGGACAGAGTATGGAGGCCTTACTGGCAAGAGCAGTCCCTTCGGCTTCAATGGGACTATTTAGGTTACAGTGTAGTAGCCGTGTTAGTCTGTGTCAGCAAAAAGAAAATAAGAAAGAAATAAATACTTGTGGCACCTTAGAGACTAACAAATTTATTTCAGCATAAGCTTTCGTGGATTAGAACCCACTTCATCGGATGCATGGAATGAAACATACGGTAGACAGATATTGTTTCAGTAAGTGCAGAACAGACTGAGCAATGGCGCCACACTCTGGCCCTTAGTGGTAGTAGATAGTATTGATTCTATTTAATCACATCACCAAGTGCCCCACAAATTCTGCAGAGAGCTTAAGGCCTGCTGGGAAATACTGGTTTCCTTATCTATCTAGGTAGCTATATGAGTGCTCGAAGCACCTCAGTCATTAATGGATTATATCCTCACAACAACCCTGTGAGAGAGCACTTACCTATCTTCATTTTGCACATGGAGAAGAGAGGACCAGAGTAGATTAAATGACTTGTCCAAGGTCAGACAAGAAGTCTGTGGCAGAACATCCTCCCTACCATTGCAGACACTGGAATCTGAGGGCATTCAACACCTCCCAAGAGGTGCTCAGCACCACACAGGATCAGGTCCTAAGAGTATTCCACAACATGGTGATTGTGGGCAAGGAATCTCAACTGCAAAATTAAAGTTCCTGCATTTGCTTTGTTTTCAGGGGTTTGCAAACCATTGCTGGCTCAGGGGTTGATCATACATTTGCAACAGTGAAAATGGTGATTCTGCAGCTTACCTCTGCCACACCACCATCCAAAATACAAACTATTTGAATAAACTTTTGAGGAAGACCAAACTGCATTTATTGTAGAATGCAACTGCAGAAGCATTAGCTTGGTAGATGACTTAGCGGCAGACCTAATGTATCTGACAACAGTGCTAGTATGGCATATGGTCTAAATGCTGGCAACACGCACACACACACACACATCTAGTTAACCTTGCTCGTCACTGGTTTCTAGCCTGATAGTTGTGACACTTCAATTATACTGGGATGGCATGTAGAATCCGTGGATACTTTAGCCACTCTGTCAAAGCTCGAAAAATCCTGAATAAACTGGAGCAGGAAAACAATCTGCTGAAGCGTCACCTGAAGCAGGAAGTGATTAGATGCTTGAGTGACTTCTAGAACTGAAAATGGTGTATGAATATGTACACAAGGCAAAACAGATGTTGTCCTGACCTCTGCATACTGGAATCTTAAAGCTGCTTTGTTTACTTTCTTCTGTCCATCATGCATCTTTAAGCCAGGTACTGCCACTTATCAGGTATCTACATCTCTTGTTTAAACAAACGTTAACTGAACTTGACAGCAAAGGGGACCCCTGCAGCAAAAATGGCAGAAGACAGCTTTAAAGCTACCTTCAGTTCTTACTCCTGAAATAACTGCAGTGTTGTGTGAATATGTAAGGGAGCAAGGTTAGTAAGTTAAACTCTTGACCCCATCTCAGTGGAATTTTATACACATTCTGCTTAGCTCTCTGCCTGTACATAAAGTTCAATTGCACAGGCAGAGATGACGACTAATCTTCAGGACATGTCGGGGTGCTGCTATGAACTCTGTAGCCTTTTTTATATTGTCCTCCCGGGACCTCTTGAAACTGTGGATTTCCTCTGTCCACTTTCTCCCGCCTGCAAGGACCTGCTGTCATCACAACCACAATCTCTCTGGCAGTGAGGCGGGGTGCCTTGTATCCATCAGAGGGAGCTGCCAGAGAGTGACATCTGGTAAGCTGTGACTTTGGCAACATGTCCTCTTCAAATGAGAATTTGAAGAAAAATACCAGTGCAGACAAGGCCGTAATGGTGTAACGCATGGTAGTCTATGGTGAAGTCACTCTACGGCTACCATCTGCCTACCACCATAAGAGCTCAGCATCTTCACCATGGAATCTGAGTTTCTGCATTCTGAGCTCTATTGGGAAATCATTCAGCATCTTGTGATATGTGAAATTAAACTGTGTCACCTCTTCGTCGAGGGCAGAACTGTAACTGTTCCTCCATGAGGTGAAAACAACAGATGCTGAAAGGATGATTTGTGGAAAGCTTTTGAGCCTGGCCCTTCTTCTCTTTCTCCTCCCATGTCCTGACACATACATCTGAGATAAAGGGTCTTCAGATCTGTGCAAGTTCCCGAAAAAGCTCAAGTTGCAAGAGAAGCCTAGGAAACAACACTGACACTAGCAAGAAGGTTAATGAAAAACACTGATCGTGTGAAGGTTTTGTTATCAGCGGAGAGTGGGACAACACTATCAAGACAGAACCAATCTATACTTATCATAACAGTGAATACACCTACATGATGAAAAATGCCTTGGCTCCAGGGCTATTTTGCAGCCTTTTGGAAGTCTCCAATGAGGATCACTTAAGAGACCTCTGTACAGCTGTTTCACTCTTCACACATTGCTCAGGAAATCAACAACTTTCTTATCAAAACATAGTTTGAACTGGATTTTATTTTCTGATTGATTAATTAGTCTCAGTGTTCTATGGGTGGTGTTATACATTAACTGCTCAAGAAAGCCTATCAGATCATAGGAAATCAAAGACAACCTAAATATATATATAATAATAAATATAAATATATATTTAATATAAATATAAATATACATATATTTAATATAAATATTATATATTTTATATATAAATACAGATAAATATATATTTAATATAAATATTTATATATTTAGGTTGTCTGATATACTTATATATTAGTGTTTATTTTAATTTAAAAATTGATAAGAGGTACATCATAACAGGTCTGGGTAGCACACACAATTGTAAAGTTTGACTTTCAGCTTTCACTCTCTAATCCCATTTTTCAGTTGCTCATAACTACAACTGGTCAGGACCCAAAATTCCTGTTCTGTGGAAAATTCTGAAATTTCAATTTTTTCCCTTCCAAATCAGAATGAAGTTCTGAAATTTCATTTTGGGAAAACATTTAACTTCAACTTCGTTTAAGCATTTTGCGTCAATAAAGTTGAAATGTTTAATTTTGATATCGAAACATTTTGATTTTTGTATTATGGATTATAAAGTTAATTTTTTTGACCAGCCCGACTCAGAACTTTCTCACAAAAACTAATTTTGGGATGAAATTTCCCATGCTTGGTCTCAGTCCAATTGTGTGCCCCATTTGAAGTTGCAGCTACAGATCTGTTTTGCACCTTTAGAGAATTGGGCCTGTAGCTGACTAGATGGAAAATTCAAAATAATTCTTTAAAAATTTGCCCATGTCCATGCAATAACAGGAAAACCCTGGTTCTGGTTGCTGAAAGAAAAATGCAGAACACAACAGTGATGTTCTACAGATATTTTACCCCAAGGGGGCTCAAGTAAATCCTAGAACGATCATCTGAAGAAAAAGGCTACCCATTAACTTTAGTTTTCTTCCTCAACAGCATTCCCCAGCCACGACATCAGCACCTCTACACCCCTTGTCTCTCCTTTGCCTTGTGGAAGGGGAAGGAGATCAGGTCAAAAACATTACATATAACATCACACTTTTATCCCTAAGGTCTCTCCTGTCATTCCTTCATATCACGACAAAAGAAGTCTAGCACAACCAGCCTTTGCTGCTTTTTTTTCAAGTAAGGAATATTTTTTTAAAAAAGATTTGAAATATATAACCTGATCTCAAATATTATTTCTGAACAAAGTCATTTTCCTAAAAATTATTAAATGACTTCTAGAGTTGGTCACATTTTTCTCAATTTCAATTTTTCGAGAATCATTTTCATCACAATTTTGAGTAGGAAAAAAACCTGTGATTAAATATTCATAATTACCCACCTTTTCCAACAAGCAGCTCCTTACCTGGTAATACCTCTGATGCTGCAAACACTTACACACCTAAGCAGTCCCATTGAACTTAATGAATAGTTAATTTGTTTGCTTGCAAATTAGTCAGCAATGCTTGTAGCTCATCACCAACTGAGAAAAATGAAATGCGAGATGGGTTATACTAAGGCATGGGTGAAATCTGCGTGAGTGAAACTACATCTGTGTAGTCACATGAGCACACAACCCTAATGTAGCTGTGTTGTGCTAGTACAAATCTGCACTATTCTGGTGCAAACCCCTAATGCTACTAGATTAAGTTGCATTGGAATAAACCCTGGTTTGTGTTGGTGCAGGGCACCTACTTTAGGGGTCTACAATGGGGGGGTAGCTTCACTGACGTAGCTATACACTGGTGCTAGACAACATAGACTGAGCCTAAAGGTGAGACTGAGACATGAAGCATCTGGGAAAATACTGTGTATCAGCTCTAGTGGGAGAACCAACACTTTTGTAAAATGTCAGTGTAACTATTTCTCCGGATAAGTATGGAAGTATACAAGACAATAATAGGAAACAGGTGTGCATAACGGGGCTCTCAGCTAATACTGAGCTACGAAACTACACACTTTGCACAAAGGTTATGTTGACCATCTCAAAAAAATCCGTATTCTGCACAGAACCAGGAAATATGCATTTAATGACCATATCATATACCCTAGCTAGTTGCTGCTTTGAAACTCACAATGCCAGACAGAAGGAGGATGAAGATGCATGCCAAGGTAGGGAGGCCTGTTCAGTTGAAACCTGCAGCTGAGTATTATAGGGAGAATAGGAATGTGTTATGGGGAATTTATTAAAACTATTTGAACATCACAGGTTCGACATTTCCAGATGAAATTGAGCCTTGTATGGTTCCATTTGCCGTACTTTCCATTTATGACTGGTTGAGAAGGAAGAGAGTTTAAGAGACAGTTTTCTCAACCACCACCCCCAGGCCACCTGATCAAATTGTGGGAGATGGTCTGAGTGGCACGTAAGAAGAAGATGAGAATAAGCAGGTAAGCACCATGGGCATACGGAGTGAGTGATCTAGTTGTAGTGGAATCAAGAAGATAGCGTAGTTGACAAAGCGGGGACAAGAGGATACAGAGAAGGGACTGAAGGAAAATGTTTATATGGAGAAGAGGAAAGGGCCTGCAACAGACAGAAAGGACCTTGATCAGAGAGAAGCACCTCAAAAGAGAGGTAGATCTAGGGCAGGCAGAGTAAATGTCTGGTAGAGGGGCTAGGGAGGTATAGATTTCAAGCACAGCATGACTCTTGCATGCAGAAAGATTACTAGTCCACAGAAGAGCTGTGCTAGCTAGAGAAGCAGAGAGCGTGTGCCTACCATTTATTCCAGGCAGGAGATCTCTTGTTCCAGTTGCAAGACGTGGGAACTCTAAGTGTTCTGAATAATTTCAGATTCTCTGAACGTGTGGTTACCTGTCCAGCAGCAGATAGCATGGTTATCTTCTTGCCTGTGCACCACCTCCTTCCTTAGGAGATGGTGGAGTTTGGAATAACAACATGTTTGATCAAACATCGAGAGGGGAAAACCCCCCATACCAACAAACCCTCACTGAAATGAATGTAACCACGTATTTCAATGAAAGCAGGGCAGAGTGTTCCCCATTTCTATGAAAGTTCTGGCCGAGTTACACAGCACCTAAAATCATCACCGTTTCACTGCCAGTGTATGGCTCACCACCATTAGGAGCCTCTTGTTAACATGGATTTTTTAACTCTAGCTGATTAGCGAATGAAAGTCTCTGGTCTGGCTTTTCCAGTCAGAGTTGTGTTGGTGTTTGTGCGTATATGCGTGCGTAGGTGCATCCCAGGAGCCATGAGAAGGAGAATGCCACCAGGGGCTCTGAGGAGAGCACACTCAGAAATGGCTTTATGCTCTGGCAATACCTTCACAGCTAGATACAGCCCATTTGCATGTGGCATACATCTGGGGGTAGGTCTACACTACCCGTCCGATTCGGCGGGTAGAGATCGATCTTCTGGGATCGATTTATCGCGTCTCATCTGGACGCGAAAAATCGATCCCAGAAGCGCTCCCCGTCGACTCCAGAACTCCTGCTCGGCGAGAGGAGGAAGCGCAGTCGACGGGGGAGCCTGCCTGCGCCACGTGGACCCGCAGTACGTAAAATTTATTTCGATCTAGGAAACGTCGACTTCAGCTACGCTATTCTTGTAGCTGAAGTTGCGTATCCTAGATCGATCCCCTGCCCCAGTGTAGACCAGCCCTGGGTACACTACATACCATTAACTTAGGTTTGAACAGAGACTGGGAGTGGCTCGGTCATTACATTAATTGAATCTATTTCCCCTAGTTAAGTATCCTCACACCTTTGTGTCAATTGTCCGAAATGGGCCATCTTGATTATCGATTCAAAAGTTTTTTTCCCCTGCTGATAATAGTTCCTCTTAATTGATTAGCCTCTTACAGTTGGTATGGGTACTTCCACCTTTTCATGTTTCTCTGTATGTATAAATATCTTCTTACTGTATGTCCCATTCTATGCATCCGATGGAGTGGGACTGTAGCCCACGAAAGCTTATGCTCAAATAAATGTGTTAGTCTCTAAGGTGCCACAAGTACTCCTGTTCTTTTTGCTGACACAGACTAACACGGCTGCTACTTTGATACCCAGCTCCTGTCACGCCTTGGACCCAAACTGCATGTGCAGCTTCCAAATCGCACATCCTGCAAATAATCTGTTGCACAAGGTGATGGAGGTGATAGCTGCTGGAGACCTCACTCATCTATCTCCGCTGTTTAAAAAAAATTCATTTAAAAAAAATGAAAACGTTTGGTGAACCACAAAGCTGAAAACAATTAACTTTGGGTAGAAAAAATGTTTTATTTTGGCACAATCAAATGTTTCTTTTCAATGTCAACAGTTTTTTGATTAAAAAAAATTAAAGGAAATTTTGAAACAAAAAGTAATTTCAAACCAAAAAAAAATCAAAATGTTTAATTTAAAAAATGTCAAAATGAATTTTTTTTTTTACTGAAATGACCTAGTCAGTGAAACAAACACAAATTTGTGAAACTTAGCTGAACCTGCATTTTGCTCCAAAAAAGTTTTGGCCAAAATAGTTGTGCACAGCTCTAAGGCCTGTCTGTCTTTGGGAAAGGACAACAATGACTTCTAGTATGGAGTTTCTTGGAGCAGCAAGCTTCTTTCAAATGCAGCTAGGCTTCTGTTGAATACAGGGGCATGAGCACACAGAACGTTGCCAGATCTACAAGGATCCAGTACCTCACTAGTCTGTGAATCTTAAACAACATCTATTACTTCACCGCTGTTCAGCATGTCTCTGAATGCACCCGAGAAAAAGTAGGATTTCATTGTTAGCAGAAAACAGCAAACAAAGAACTGGCTTGTCATCCCACACAGAATATAATCAACTGATTAGAAAACCTTGGCCATATTATTTCATATTGTGGCTAAATAACTGTCTTTTGGAATACATATTGGAAAGAATAAAATTGGACATTCTTTGGGACCCAGTTTGCTGAGCCAGCACTTACTTTGGCTTGCTACCAAGCAAATAAAATCGGTGCTTATAAAATAAGAGATGAGGCAATTTTCTGATCTATAAGGTTATTCTAAGATACTCTGACAGCCTCTAATTTAGCTTCGGGTATAAATGGAAAATTTGTGCTTGAAATCCCTGTCTCAATTAGGAATTTTAGTTTTCAATTCTAAAATATCTTTATAGCTAAGAGAAATAATAGCACCCCTGAGAAAAGTTTTGGCTGTCTCCCAGAACAATATAGGGTTATGGTACATGACAGGGTTAGGTGAGGTAAAAGTTTCCCACTGCTCTTCCAAAAATATAGAAAATTGTTGTTCTTTAAATAGAAATGGGCTAATTTACCAATTAAAAGAGCTTGGAACAAAGAAGATGAAGTGGTATGAAATGATGATTATTTCCAAATCTAGCAAAGGAAACCATACTGCAGAAGGTTGAGGAGATAATTAAGAAAGCAATCTAACAGGGAGTAAGATTTATGGATTTGAGGATAAAATATGAGTTGCTTTGCACTGGGATGTGGAACCTGTCAACTATCTAAGAGTGATAATTCTAGACCATAAATATATATTGGACTTTATTCTCTTGCCAACAGAGTTTCCTTCTGCTTCAAGGCTGGCAAACCCACTGGAATCTCACCAAGGACAATGAAAGTTTTAAAATTGGGTTACTGAAGTAAAGACTGTGTATTGTGGGTAAATAAAGAATACATTTGGGGGGTATTTATAGCTAGTCCTGGCAGTTCACAAGTTACTCAACCGTGAAAACATGACATACTAGAAGTCCTAGTTTAACAATTTTTAACCAAGAGTTTTAAAAATGTATGGGAACTGATATTCGTTTCACCCAGTGGAGCCTGTGAAGTTAGTATGCTTACAGAGAGAAGGATCCAAAAATAAAATATCATCACAATTTTTAAAACACTCTAAATATTTTTCTAAAATATGTGTCGTACCAAAAACATATTTAGGTCGATATTTTATGAGTAAGCAACAAAGTCATCTCAAAGAAATGTCAGTAAAAACTTAATACAACTACACACCTTCATGTGTGACATATGTAACATGATTGTTGATAAGAACAGAAGATTAATGTATAGGGAACAACATATGTTTTATCAGCATAGGTTTACATTTCTGCATTACTCACAAATGGCAACGCCTTAAGTAAATTATGCAGTTTATGCCAATTAACCCTTCATAGGATCACACCAACATGTAGCCTCTCTCTCTTGCACTCATTTCTGCACACACACTCACCCCTTAATTCAACGTATTATTAGTTCAGTGTATGCTTCTGCTATTCAAACAAGACAGAAAACATCTGCACAGACACATCCCTTCGTGGGTGTGTATGTCTTTTGTCTGGTTTGACTACATGATTCAAACTAGAAAGCAACATTCAGTTCTTAGACTAAAGAAAGACCAGGGACTGTAGGTTCAAGCCCATAGGGATACATTCTATTCCAACACCCATCCTGAGTAGCTGAGTTGGGGCTGGGGCACATGCATATATGAGGTGTCCAATGGCAAAAGTAGCCTCTGTGGAACATCACAGAGTCCTCTTCATGGTAGGAGAAAGACTGGAGGAGGATCTGTATAGTAGCATATACCCTGCCCCACCCCTCCCCCCGGCCCCGTCAGTCTGCCTATGCCCCACCCCCACCTGCAAATGCCTTGCAGGGACCTCCCATAGAGAAGGGGTCTGCACCATGCAAGACATATGAACATCCAAATTTCTGCCCTGGCTATGCATCTACACCATTTCAGCCGTCAGGGGACTTTCCATGGTTGCAGAGCTGCCTTTCATTAAAATCACATGAGAAATAACACCTAGATGCAAGAACTGTGGCAGGAGAACTACGCGGTCCCATGAGCGATTGCAAGAGGAAAACTGCACAAGGACTCATGAGAGGTGATGCTGGAATTTTCAGTAAGGACAATGGCTGGGACTAATGGGAAACATAAGTGAGGGCATTTACGAGCTCTCAAGATTTACAAATAGTCTTCTAGTAGAAGAACTAGGAAATGCCAACTCATGAATGTTTTGGAGTTTGGAAAATTCTAGCCATGGGAAAGATATGTACATACATAAATAGGAAATAAATTATTAGCTTATTATTAGTGGCCTTTTATTAAATATTCCGAAAAGATAAACTTTGCAGCTGCCAGACATAGTAATATGATCTCATTCATTCCATCAATATATCAAAGTGAGAGAATCAGGTGGGAAGGAGAAGGACGGCCAGCTAAGCTACCATGCACCAGAGGAGGAAAGGCTCAAAATATATGGGCCAAATCCTCACTAGGTGTAAAGAGGCACAGTTCCATTGATTTCATTGGGAAGTACTCCTTTATACCAGTTAAGAATCGGACCTAGTGAATAGTGGTCTATAATTATAATATTTTTATTACTATTTGTTAAGAGATTCTGCATGTGAAATTAATATTTTTGTTCTAAGAATACTGGGCTCATTTCTGATCTCACTTAGCCTAGTCTAGCACAGGGATAACACCATTGACATCAACAGTTACCCCCAATTTACACTATGTTAACTGAGATCTGATCAGATCCATAATATGTAACCTCAGTAATTAGGAAGAACGGTTTCTGCAATGTTCTTTTTAATTTTTAAGGAAAAACTAAGTAGTTAAAAAGAAAAAATGATATATCCTGTATCTGGTTTTTATTACTATTATTATTAAATATTTATTGTAATAGTATGTAGAGTTCAACCCACTGTGCTAGGCATTGGACCCATGTATAGTAAATGGCAGTTCCTGTCCCATAAAGCCAACTTACCATGTGTTGTGGTGGATTCTCCATCACTGAAAATTTTCAAAGAAAGGCCATGTCTTTTAGATTCTAGGCTCTTTGGGGTGGATAAGAGAAACATGCAGAGTGTAGGGCGGGGGGCTATGGCAGATGAGGTAGTAGAAAGTAATAGAATTTTTAGCAGTCAAGACCAATAATCACGACTTGCGAGCTGTCTAGCCACATATGAGGGAACAGGCATCTCTTGTGCACTGAAACCTAATACAATACGGAGTGTTGCTGACTGGGGAACTCCAGGGGGTACACACTTCGAGTTCAGACGTGTGGAGGCCCAGCAGGAATTCTCCCAAATGAGAGGATGGGACATGAACCTTTATCAGCTTAAGCTAGTGCAGTTCTTGAGTAGCCTGAAGCTTGATGGATGGCCAGGACCCTACAATATGTTGGGAGAGTTGCCAGAAATATGTTAGAACTGCTGATAAATATTTTCCTATCACTAGTCTAAATACAGGAAACGTTTTTATTTCACTGGGAGGCAGTATGAGGGATAGTGCACTGGACTAGGACTCAGGAGATCCAGGTTCCATTCCAAGCTCTGCTACTGGCCTACTGGGTAACCTTGGACAAGACCCTTCACCTCTTTCTGCCTCAGTTTGCTCCTCTGTAAAATGGTAATAATAGCTGGAAGCTGAAGCTAGACAAACTTAGACTAGAAATAAGGTGCCAATTTGTAACTGTGAGGGTAATTAACCATTCTCTGTAACCTGAAGTCTTTAAATGATGATTTGTGGACTTCAGTAACCCAGCCAGAGGTTAGGGGTTTATTACAGGAGTGGGTGGGTGAGGTTCTGTGGCCTGCAATGTGCAGGAGGTCAGACTAGCACGATCATGATGGCCCTTAAAGTCTATGTCAAAACAAGGGCAATGAAAATGATTATGGGTATGGAACATTTATTGAAGAAAAAATATCAGTACGGGAGAGATTAAAAAGACTGGGACTGTTCTGCTTAGAAAAGAGATGACTAATGGGAGATATAATAGAGCTTTATAATATCATTAATGATATGGTGAAAGTGAATAGGGAAGTGTTATTTATCCCTTCATATAACACAAGAACTAGTGTTCACCCGATTAAATTAATAGGCAGCAGGTTTAAAACAAACAAAAGGTTCTTCACACAATGCAGAGTCAACTTGTGGAACTCATTGCTAGGGGATGTTGTTAAGGGCAAAAGTATAACTGGTTTAAAAAAGAATTAGATAAATTCATGGAGGATAGGTCCATCAATTGCTATTAGCCAAGATGGTCAGGGATGCACCCCATGGTCCAGTTGTCCCTAAACCTCCAATTGCCAGGCTGGGACTGGATGACAGGAGATGGATCACTCAAAATTGTTCAGTTTTGTACATTCCGTCTGAAGCATCTGGCACGGACCGTTGTTGGAAACCGGATCCTGGGCTAGATGGACTATAGGTCTGACCCAGTATGGCTGTTCTTATATTCTTATGTTTTAAAGAGCAAGCTTTGGTTCACTGTCAGGGTTAGACACTTTTTTCAAAAAGAAAAATGTTAATTTGTGGCTTTAGAAAGTGGCAATCATTTTGTCACGGGAAAGTGGGAGTTAATATAAAATGTTGCCTTTTTCTAAAATCTTGTTATGACTTCATGAATGAGTCCTGCACATTCTTTTGGAAACAGAACAGTACAGTCACAGACTTTTCAATATTTTCTCTTCAGGGATTACGAAGCACAGAAATTTCTCCCATCCGAGTAAATTTATCACCGCATGTTGTAAAGCACCTACAATATACACAATCAGCGAGAGCCACCTTTCTTGTTTTCTTTTTCCTTCATTGACTAAGTAATTCTTTACATGTAAAAATCAAATATAAACAGAGCTAAGACTAAAATAATACTTTCTTGGAACTTCACTTAAATTAGAGCTGTAAGAACTTGGGAATGTTTACATTTCATTCTTGAAGTCCTCATCTGTTTATATCTAAACTGCAATCTGAATTTAGACATAACTATAAGTCTCAGTAAAATAACAGCACGTTCCCTTGAGCCAGAGTCCTGGAAATCCAGCATTTTTTCTTCATTGATATCTAATCCCTCTTCAATAAGAATTTCGCTACTTTTATGCTGATATGAAACTTAGAGGTTGCCTTTTTCACGCCACTGCCTGCTGCTTCTAAATAAAGCAGTGGAGGTGGTGTTTGTGAGTCATAAACACTCTGTCATTGTAACATGTCAGCTTTCGCCAAAAGAAACATTTGTATACAGGAGATTATTTTATTATTAGTTTCAGAAGGTTCGTTTAGATCCCAGCAAAGCCACGAGGAAGAATTATGCACTTAAGCATTTCTATCTCTGATGTGTAATGCCTTGCAGACATTTAACATGCTGAGACAAACAAGAGAATCCCCAGAGTCCTCATCTACTATGGGACTTATTTCATACTGCATCAATAATGTAAATTGAGATGTGAAGATAGCTCCCTGTTTTTGTAAGGTATGATTACACTAGTGCAGACAACATCCACTCAGCTTTGCTGGAAATACTGAAGTCAGCTCCCTAGTAAAACACTAGGTAATTCTTTATTTTAATGTCAAAAATGTTTTTATTACCATGGCACTAGTGTGATCACAGTCCTTTAGTATGATAAAATATTGACCTCTACATTTTCCAAGCATCATGTGGGGATTTAGTCAAGTAACTTACTGATGTTACAGAAAAGGAAAATGTAAAGGTTAATATCTTTTTACAATCCTAACTAACTAAAATAACCCCTGGTGCTAGTTATTTGTTATTATTGGGCTAAATTGTACAATCCTTAATCACTCTGGTGAGCACTTATTCACACAAGTAGTCTTCATACAAGTGAGTTCAATGGGACTTCTTGTGTGAGTAACAAAAGGATTGCACAGTCTAGCCCAATGTACTTTGGGGAGCAAGAAAACCACCAGAGAAATCACAGATTCCGAGTCTGACCCTTTCCCTGCTCCAGTAAGATGTCAGGTTAGCTCCCCAGTGCCCATATTTACTATAATGTACAATACGTAGAATAAATATAAAAGACATCTATCCAAAACCTCCAAATATCTTTTCCTGCCAAGATGCATAAATGTTTCCTTTCACCCATCAAATTATTTTAATTACAACTGCTGAGCTTCATAAGTATTTTTAGCTGGGCTGCCTCTTCTGTTGTTACTGAATGTATGATATGTACTGTATTGCATTTACTCATATTCGATTTACACATATTATCCCGTGTTTTATTATACAAGGCAAGTCCTTTAGCTAAGATTGTGAAGTGTTTTTCCATTATGTACCACCCTCATATCCGTATGAAATGTTCACATTTTGGGCAGTCATTTTCTCTGTTTGGTCTTTGAGTAAAGGAAGAATTTTGTCTGGGGCAGAGGCGGGATTATTGGAACAAAAGCTCTAAGGCTATTTTTGAGTTTTAGGAGAGAAAAAAGCAAATAGATTTTGTTTACAGTGCAAAATCTAACAACTGGGGGTGGAGGTGCAGGAAAACCAGTAAAACCAGCTGAAATCTGAAAATTGAAAGTTGGCATGAACAGTCCTCACTGAGAACCAGGAGCCTTATTCTTCAACCCAAATCCCATTGGTTTCATAACTACATATGATGCGGGGCAACAGAGAATTGGGACCCTAATCTTTTCATGTCCTGACTTCTTGTGATTTTTAACAACGCAACCTTAATTTTGCAATAACGCAGCAGTCTGCAGTTAATAAAGCATAAGGTAATTATCCAAAATCAAAAGCTGGCTGCAGATGACTAAAAACAATTGGAACTCAAATATACACCATTGAGGCACCTGTGTGTTTTTGCGTGCTTCTGAAACACATGCCATTTATAACACTACAATAGCGAGGCTCTTCTGAAAGACACTGCTAAATGTGCAAGTCACTTACCCAGGAAGAATTTGTATTGCATTTGTGAAAGCAAAATTACAATAGCTGACAAAACATGAAAGTTTCATCATGGTGGATTAGAATGCTCACAAGGAATTCAAAGGAATTTATCATTATTCAACATTTCAGCTAGTGTTCTCTTAACATGTCTTCGGGGAGTAGATTTGTCTTTGCTCTCTGTAGGAAACCCATACTCATAAAAAGGTTAGATTGGAGGAACTTAGTAAATAATATAACAAACCGCTTCTATCTTGTTAGAATATAGAGCAAGACAAGCAAATATGTGCCACTCCTATGCTATTGTGTCACCAAGAAAATATAAATGCTGCCTCATGTCTGATATAATTGTTTCCTTGCTCAAGAATCTTCATTGAGTGGCGGGGAATGACAACTGACTTTAAGATGCCTTGCCCCCTACCTCCCTTGCTAACCTGAATGGTGTTTGCAAAGTTCTCTTTCCCTTTTCATCTGCCATGGTACTTAGATGGTCTAAAACTCAGCGTCACCGCTCCTTCTCCCTGAGTTTCAGGTAGGGAAAGCTCTCCCTGTGACTTCCTTAATCAGGGCCTCCAAAGATCTTTTCAAGGATGCTAAGCAAAATGAGGGAAGTTAAGAGGTGATATTTCTTATGAGTAAAAAAGATGTTTGACTGTATGGAAGAAAGATCACCAATTGCTTTGGAGCAAGGGCAAGACCAAAGTGCAGCCTAGCATCCTTAGACATGTTTAGGGGAAAGAGGATATACAGGTACCAAATAAGGAATCTTGGTTGCGGTGGATCAGTGTGAAAAATCCTAGTGGTGGCTATGGAGCCTCTCTGTCCCAAATATACAGGACTTGATTAATAAACAATTAAAGAAGGATAAAATAATCAATGCCAATCAACATGGATTTATGGAAAAGAGATCTTTTCAAACTAAATTGATTTTTTATGAGATTACACATTTGGTTGATAAAGGTAACAGTGCTGATGTAATATACTTAGGCTTCTGTAAGGCTTTGTACCACACAACACTTTGATTAAGAAACTGGAACCATACAAAATCAACATGGGGCACAGTAAATAGATTAAAAAGTAGCTGTAAATGGGCAATCATCATGAAATGGGTGTGTTTTTAGTGGGGTTCTGCAGGGATTGGTTCTTGGCTTTAAGCTATTTAGCATTTTTATCAATGACCTGAAATGGACCACAAAATCAATACTAATAAAGTATGAAGCTCACACAAAATTGAGGGAGTGGTCAAGAATGAAGAGTGGAGGTCAGTGACACAGAACAATCTGGATCACTTGGTAAACTGGATGAAAGGAAGCAATATGCATTTCAGTACGACCTAATGTAAAGTCATGCAGCTAGGAACAAAGAATGCAAGCCATTCTTACAGGATGGGGGATTGTATCTTGGGAAGCAGTGACTCTGAAAAAGACGTGGGGAGTCATGGTGGATAATCACCTGAAGATGAGATGCAATGCTGTGGCCGAAAGGGCTAATGTGATCCTTGGATATACAAGCAGGAGAATATTGAGTAGGGGTGGAAAAGTTTTATTACCTCCGTTTTTGGCACTGGTGCAACCACTACTGGAACACCGTGTCGAGTTCTGGTGCCCACACTTCAAGAAGGATGTTGAAAAACTAGAGAGACAGGCGTCAGAGGAGGGCCACAAGAATGACTGAAGGATTGGAACACGTGTTATCGTGAAATACTCAAAAGCTCAATCAATTTAACTTATTAAAGAGAAGGGTAAGCGATGACTTGATCACAGTCTTTAAGTACCTAAATAGGGAACAGAAATGTGATAGTAGAGAGCTCCTCAGTCTAACAGACAAAAGTATAACAAGTTCCAATGGTTGCAAGTTGAAACTAGAGAAATTTAGACTAGAAATAAGGTGGAAATTTTTAAGTGAGGGCAATTAATATTGGAACAATTTATCAAAGTCTGTGAAGGAATCTCCAAAGTTAAACATTTTTAAATCAAGACAATGTATTTTTTTTCTAAAAGATATGCTCTAGTTCAAACAGGAATCAATTCAGGCAAGTTCTCTGGCAGTTCAGGCAAGGAGGTCAGACTAGATGTTCACAATGATCCCTTCTCTCTTTATAATCTATGAAGGGTCTTACTGACAGTGGTGAGAAGTTGCTCACTTGAGTAGTCCCATTAAAGACAATGGACTGCTCCAGTGAGCAGTTACTCACACATGTAGACCCATAATGAGAGTACTCACGTCACTATTCACTGATGTCAGCAAGGTGTTCACAACCCAGCTCCAAGTCTCAGAACATGGGCATTACTTGGTCACAGTTTTCTGGTGCCATTGTTACCCTCTGAGACAGAACCACATTATCCTCTGCCTCACTCCTCTCTCACAGCAGATGGACACCAGTTCCACAGCCAAGGAAATCTCTGAAGTTGCAGGAACAGTATCTACCTCTTATTTCATTTCACACCTAAATTACATGCCCATGTCCCATGAAATTTTGCCTCCATAGTTCAGTGGGGAGGTCTCCTATACACACGTATCTGCTCTATCTGGCTCCTCTTGGGCCAGGCATTTGGATTAGGGTTTGGCCCCTAGATGCCTCAGTCCAACATATTCACATTTTTAATTCTTTTCCACCTGAAAATTGCTGGGGCAGTTTTCTGTCTCTGACGGCTGAATATTAAAGTATTGCCGCTTTCATCTGACCCAAAAGTAATGGGACTCTATTCAGGTGCATTCCTCTGTTACTATGGAAGAGTAAGAAAAGGAGAAGACATATTACAGAGAATTAAAAACAAGTAATTTTTATTAGGGTGGCTGCTACTGGCGTTCAGTTAACAGGTTCATTGTTGTTCAGTTGGGCAATATGCTGGTTTGATTGTGACAGTGTATGTAGAAGACTGTGCTGGAATTAAATTAAATTAAAAAACTCAACTTTCTATGGATTTAAGGCAGGACTTTTGAAAGAGCTGAGCTCCCAGTGACATCAACAATAAAACTCAGATTGGCTTGAAGTAGTGCCAATGCTGAGCCAATTTAATATTTTATTAAACAAACAAACAAACAATAAAGGAGCTCTCTAATGGTACTTACATGACTTCAGAAGTGTTCTTTGTTCTTACAGTAAAATTCATTCTGGATAATTCCAAACTAAGGACCACAGTTCCTATTATTTAACGTTTTGTCTTACGTAAGCACAGTTTTCTTACAACATATCCCCTGATAATTACTTTTATAAGAGAAGGTTCAGCAATATAGTTGGGCTTCTCCTAAAAAAGTGGAGACAAATGCACTATGGAAATGATGTATTTAGCCTCTAGGAGCTACACCCTATCCCCTTATAAAAGCCATTGGAAAGCAACTCTATAGACTAGGTTTTGATTCAACTCTAAGGGATGAAAAAGAAATATTTGCCTGCTTCCAAAGTTCAAGCAAAGATGCTCACATTGCAGCTGCCGAGATGGGAGGCGGAAGAAAATGGGGGAATTGAACCAAGGGGGGAAATAAGTAAAAAAAATATTTATACATTCTGTTGTTCAGCTCTAATTGCTTCAAAGATTATTTATTTTTCTTTCTTTTTTTTTTTTGAAAAGAGCTTGCAGCGTCTTAACATATTTTTCAAAGAAGGTGCTGCAAGGCATAATAAAAAGCAAGCAGGGATATGCTTTTTTGAATAGGCTGAAATAATTAATGTGAGAATGCTTCCGCTTGGGCATTGTTATTTATTTATTTTTTATGAACTAAAATCCATTTTTGCTTTTAAAATTGAGCTAATGTGTCACACAGAAGTCATGGTTTCTTTCATCTTGAAATAATGTTAATTTAGAATGGTATTTGGGAATCTGAATGTTAGAAAATCCATTCCATTGTTTGTAGCTGACATCACAAGGCTGCCTACAGACTTCACGACACCCTCCCAGCTCCCTGTTCTGTTGTCCAACCTAGGCTTCAGACCTCATAACTTTCTAGGGTTGACCATGTATGGTTTTCCTCTACTTTAGTTTATAGTCATTGCATCAGTATTATGCCATCTCTGACCAATGACTAATCTTCACAAACACCACTCCTTCTTGGATAGAAATTAATGTTTGCTGTGACAGCAAATCCTGAAAAACCAGGACCATCTTTCCACACAACACATCAGAAAGGCACATTTTCAGTATGAGGTGTGAAGAATTAGCCAAGTAATATTAATCACTGCATCTTTATCTATTCATATGACATTTAGCCCATTTTATTACTCCTTGGTTTTGCAATAGTGCTTAGCTGCCCCAGTTATAGGTCCCTACTATGCTAGCTGCTGTACAAACACAGAACAAAAAGACAGTCCCTGACCCAAAGAGTTTACTATGGAAGTAAGGTCCTGGTCAGGCAGATGGATCCGTTTGGGCAGACCCTGGCACCCATGTGGTATCATATTGAAGTCAATTTGACTTACCACAGGACATGGATCTGCCTATGTAGATCTGATTGCAGGTTCCTGGTTTTATCTTGGACAGTCTCCTTCTGACACCCCACAAAATAGCTGTCTTCCTGAAAGATGGTTTTCATGGTCCAGGGAAGCTCTGAGAGATTCCATGAAGTTGAGGTGTGTTCTAAAGAGCAGTTTCTTTTGGCAGAGGAACCAGTGCTCATCCACTAGGCAAGCCTGACATTCCCTCGGCTCTACTCAGGGTTGTGTACACAAACAGAAACAATCCACTGCAACTACATGCTCCCTCTTAATGTTCCTTTCTTCAGGCATCTTTCATTATTCAGCATATTTTCACTGCTGAACAACAAACGGTTATTAGTGTAACAAGACAGGTACACTTGTTTGTAAACGACACTCCGCATGCAGACCCGAAAGCTGCTCTATTTAGCTGTAGCTGTGCAGTCTTTGATAACTTTGTCATGCAAATAATAGACTGAATGAACTAGCATTGATCACAATACATAAACAAAGAGAGGCTCAGATCCGAGGCTGTGCTCCAACCACTTTGGTTGGCAATGGAAAGAGTACTCCCGCATAGGGGAATACTTTAATGGAGTACACTCAGCACAGTACACCAATATCCGTGCCTATGGTTGACATAAAGAGCATGGCTGAGGCATCCCTGTGCCCAGGTGATCCCTAATCCATGTCAGCCTCATTAGGTCGTTAGACTGCTCTAACATGCCATGGGGGTGGAATTTCAGAATGACTTATTTTGCAAAGGGAGACCATCCTATGGATGTAGCACAGTCACCAGTGCAGAAGTGGCTGGTTCTCACTGGCCTCTGACATTATGAAATGAATACAAAAGAACTCACAGGATGTAGGTTTTTACATCTGTGTATAAAGTGCTACATCTTGTGATTTGATTTTGAAATTCATCTTTGAAGAACATTACAGATAATTATTCATCTAAATGAATTCACCCTCCTATGGGTGTTCAACTAGGGATGACTGGGAAATGGTCTTCCCATCCCACAAATATTTTTGACGGTTTGAATTTTTTTCCGTCTCGAATCGGGACAAAAAAAATCGCAATCAAGAAAATATTTGGGAACAATAAATAATATTTTTTTGTTTGGGTCAATCAAAATATTTAATTTTGATAATTTTGTAATGTTTTCCTTGTAGGCCTTTTCCAGCTTAAATTCTGAAATAAAAATACCATTTTGAACCAGAAAACCAGAATTTTTAGTTTAGAAAATGTCAAAACAAAACGTTTAGACAATTTTGAAAAAAATTCTCACAATTTTTTCGAGTTGAGAAATCGGTGATACCCTACCCTGTATTTCAAACAGTTTCAGTTTCAACAAATCAGCATTTTTCAATGAAATAATGATCTGTCGAAAGATTCCTGACCAGCTCTAACTTGAACTTCTATGGCATGTGAGGGTAAAAAAAGAACTCTATGTTTTCTGTTATTAACAGCCTCTTTTGATGTGTGAAATATTCATAATGAAATTTCTCAATGATATTTACAAAGCAATACTGAAAACATCCAGTTTGAAATTTGAAGTGTGACTGCTAACTAAAAAGAATGGTCCAATTAACGTTTTTTTAAATCAAAAAGCTACCCACTCTTTCAAAATTTCAACCTTTTGGACAAAGATTAATTTTCATGAGAAAACATGAATTTTCAGTATAACACCAGCTATTTCACAAAACATCCATAGAAAAAACTAAGTTTCTGAGTTGTTAAATGCCCCAGAATAATTTTCTTCTGTATTTTTCACACACCACTTCTCCCACCAGATATTCAGATCAGCAACTCATTCTACTTGAGCAGAAAGGCCAACATTTTAGCCTTCTTTATTCCTAACTCTTATCTACAGAAGTCTACTTCAATTGGGAACGCTTGCTACTATGTAGTAATTTACCCAGCTAGCACTGTCCCACCATGCCTTGTATTGTAGAGCAGTGCAATCATTAGCTTCTACTCAAAAGTGGCAGGATATGACAGGGATTCTACGATCAAGGATGATTCTGGTGTCAATGAACTGTGACACTCCATCAAATCCTGCACCTTTAATGTCATGGAGAGTTACATCCCTTCATGGGTGATAAAACATGGGCATTCTGACAAGCCCTGGTTTAACTGTCCTCATTGGCCTCGCTAGGCTCATGCCACTTATTGTTTTATAGCTTAAATTGTCCTCACATTGAAAATAAGGATTCAATTGAAGATTTTATTGTTAACCTCTAAGGGCTTTGGAGCACTAAGTCTACTCTATCTGCAAGAGTTACGTGAAGTTTATACTCCATTTCTTAATCTACCTTCAGTTACAGATTTCTGCAGGCATACCCTATGGTTGCCTGATAGCCATTCTAAACTTTGTTCAGTGGGAAGAAAAATGTGGGTGCAGATATTTAGCTCCTCATGTCATGTTTTTAAGGGTAGGCTCATTTTTCTGTTTTTTTGTTTGCAAGTTGGTACCAATGGGCCAGATTGTTAAAGGTCTTTAGGAGCCTAGTGGGCTGATAGAAGCCTAGGTGATTTTGAAAATCCCTCTAGGAGCCTAAATATCTTTTAAAAAATCTAGCCCTATGTTTCATTTTAATACTTTTGGAGCCAGATTTTCAAAAGGGATCAGCACTAGAGCAGGTAAGAAAATGGAGTTTTTCTTTGAAAAATTTTGACAAAAACATTTTAAAAAATGAAATTTTCACTGGGAAAAGTTTTGACATGTTATTAAAACCCCCCCCCCATTTTAAATTTTAGTTTTAAGGCAAAATTTTGCATTTTGGGGTGGGTGGTTTTCCTACAAAAAACAAACATTTTCAGGAAAGCAGATATTTCCTGTGAAAAAGTTATTGTAGTCAACCCCCCAATTTTCTGTTAAGAAAAAGTATCGATGCGAAATTTTTGACCAGCGCTACTCAACACCCAATGGCTCCCATTTAGGCAGCTAAGTAAATGGCCAGATTTTCAAAATAACGCATCCCCCATTTAGGCACCTAAATGAAGTGCCTGAGTGCTGAGCACTTTTTGAAATCAGGCCACTTTAGGTGCCGAAATGGGAGCTGAGCTTTTTTCAAGATTTGGCTCCAATTGTGGGTGACAAGAACTTTTGAAAATCTGGCTCGTAAATTTCAGATCGCTAAATCCATCTCTATGACATGTATTTATATTGTTATAGCTTACTATATCATTGTCTGCAGGTTGCCAGTGTAAGCACTTCAAATATGGACCAAAGTGCTGTATACGTGAATATATTATTAACTGATAATCAGAATAGCATGGAAATTATTGCTGTTAAGAACGATGAACAGAAACGCACCTATTTTCTATGCGGCTGAGATTTCTTGAGGCCATTGTGCTCTACACTTAAAGAGTGATGGAACCTAGCCAATACCATTGTCAGCTCTCAAGCTTAGTCCTCTATTCTTTCCTTGGAACATAATGTCCTTTCCCTCTTCCATTTTGTACAGGATAAAGCCGTTCTTTTCAGTTAGGATTTTTTGTCTGCTGCAATATGTATCATCAGAAATCAAGACATGAAACACGTTCCTCTTTATTTGGTAAAATGTTGCTGTAAAACAACCAAAAGTGTCATACACCTCAGAGACAAGATTATGTAGTAAACTTGCAATGTTGACTCAGAAATTTCCATTAAATCTGAAACGCCCTTAAAACAAAGACCATCCCATCTCCTCTCTTTGTATCTACAGCAGCCATCATTCTTTAATTGGGAGCAGACAATATTTTTATTCCCAAAATGTTTTCAGGTTTAGCCTCTTTACAATAAACAGAGCTGTGCCTGGGAACATGAATTGAGAAGCATTTAATTGGATATTAGGACATCATCCAACCACCAAAGGACTTCCTCTGCAGGCAAGTTAATAAAACCTCCTTGCAACAGTATCAAAGACTGTTGACAGGTCTAACAAAATCAACCTGCACTCCTTTTCTGTGGCCATTGTCAAGTGGAGATCAGCAAGAGCTAACCATTCCTGTACTAAATGCACATGCAAAGCCAGACTGGTAGGATCAAGGACATTCATGAAAGACATAACAGTCTTCCCCTGCCTGCATCCTCCCCATAGATCATATTATAGGTTAAAAAATTCCTGTCAATACAGATCAACTAGGGTAAACTGATTTACACCTGGTAAGGATTGGATCCATAATGCCAACAAAACTGAAGGGATCATCAGATTATCATGATACACCTCTGTTTTTAGTGATTATGCAGCTGCAAACCCTCCACATCATCACCACTGGAGTGACAATATCTTCAGACTGAAATGGAAAAACACACGCATGAAATTTGGAAAGATCTCTATTTATACATTCCATTCTAAAGGCAAATAAGCTACTCAGGATCTTCTCATTTCACTGATGGTCTGCTGAGACACTTTGCTGAAAGCCTTTTGGAAATCTCAGGCAATTCTCCTTCATCTTACTCTAGCAACAATGTCTTTTAAAATGAGAGACTTCTAACAAGATAGAAAAGCATGACTTTCTTAACCTTAAACCATTTTTACTACGCTTAATGAATCTGTGATTTCCAGATTTTCAGAGTTCCCCATATGTATATAATTTTATTTTCAGATAGTTTTGAGTATTTTATCTATTACTAACCACCTGACCACGTTATAATTTGCACTGTGTTCTTAGGTGCCTTATTTAACAATGTCACTGTATTGGTCACTTTCCCAATTCTATAGATCTTCCCTGAACTAATAACCGCTCTGTGTGGAAAAGATGAATCTGGAGATGAAAAAGAAAAGTACTGGCATGTCCTTTTTGATTATGGGTAGTGTTCAGTTAGTATGGAATTAAGATGACTCATTTGGATCACACTGTAAGGGTGGAGGTACTTCCAGTGCAAACTAAAAAACATTTTGTTACATATAAATGTCTCTTCCTTCATACAGCTTGGAGAATAGCAATGAACCCATTGTGGATTGACTCATTCTGAGAGAAGGTATTAAAATCGTTGGCAGCTAAACTGTTGGTATACCTTAATACCATGATACAAGGAGTTTTAAATGCTCAAAGCCATACAGACATATAAACGAAGAGAGTTCACATTTTTGACAGCAAAAAAGTCTTTAAAAAAAACAGACCTGCAATATGCTACTGCATCTCTGCTCAAGAATTGAAATAATATAGCTGCAGACAGATGGTTCAGATCCTCAATTGGAGTAAAGAAGTCATTGGAGGATCACTGATTTACACCAGCTGAGGATCTAATTTAGAACATTAAACCTTCTTAGTACTATTTGCAGATGATTTCACTATCACCACCTCAATACAAAGAAAGTTTTGCTGATTTTATTTATCTACAGTTATTAGAAAATGAGGTATCACACTTATCTGGTCTATTATTCTTAAAAATAACAAATGGGGTTCAGAAGTTGTAGCCCAGGGTCCTTCTGAGCCAGAGATCCTTCCCTGGGATGTTCCTGAGGCGTTACAGCAATGTTATTAGGGGGACGCATCCTTGTGGTAAATCTAGGTCTTAGAAAGTAAATAGTTTCCTATTTGGATTATTTTTCAGATGAGATAATCACTCTCTTGAATTGCCTCTTTGTTAGTTTACTTTCACTTCAAATCAATATCTGTGTCTCATTTTAACTGTTAAAAGATAAGTATACAATTTAAAAAAACATACTGGATTTACTTATCTTCCCATTGTTCCCTCTAATTGTGTTAATTTTTACCCTGTCTGCTTTTCCTTGATAGCAAATGAGAAGTGAAACCAGCACTCTGATCAACTGTCAACAATTCCTCCAGTATTTAAAATCCATTCTATTTTTATTTTTCATGGGCATAACACCTTCTAATCTACCAAGCAAAGCATTAAGAATTCATATAGACACTTGTACAAAATCGAAAGTTTCCTATGAATTTGAGCAGGTTAGTATAAAATGGCAATAGTTCGGAGAATCGGAGAAATCATTAAAGGAATGTAAACCTTCCAAAATTGTAAATTTTCTGAATTTTAGAACCAACTTGTGCTTGTCTTGTTGTTTTGTATAAACTTGTATTTGTAGATTGCAATCTCTCATGGAGATTACATTAGTTTCAGGACCTTTTATTTACTTTAGACTATTATGTGCATATGTGATGCTATGTATGTGCTAAGTAAACAATGATCATCTTATTATTATCAGTGGCATTACAATAAACAGTACAAGTATTAATGGGGATCAGGACTGGATAGTCAGAGAGAATCCCTATTAGATGCCGTAGAACTTACAATAGACAAGATGTACAAAATCTGGAAGAAAGGAAATATTATTATCCCCATTTTATATGTAGGAAATGGAGGCACAGAGAGCTTAAGGGCACAGAGAGCTTCATAAGTGCTGAGTACCTACAACGCCAAACAAAGTCAACTGGAGCCACTTTTGGAAATCAGGTCCAAAATCACAAAATGTTGAAATTTCAGTAAAAAAAAATTGACAAAAAGTTGGCTGTTTTAAAACTACTTGTAATTTTTAGTGTAGTAGCCGTGTTAGTCTGTGTCTGTAATGGGCCATGTTGATTATCACTTCAAAAGTTTCTACTGATAACAGTGCCTTTCAATTAATTAGCCTCTTAACATTGCTATAGACACTCCCACCTTTTCATGTTTCTCTGAATGTATAAATATCTGATTACTGTGTGTTCCATTCCATGCATCCGATGAAGTGGGTTCTTAACCCACGAAAGCTTATGCTGAAATAAATTTGTTAGTCTCTAAGGTGCCACAGGTATTTGTCTTGTTTTCTTTTTGTAATTTTTACAGGTTTCCAGGCACAAAATGTAAGAGTAATAACAAGAGCCAGGAAAATCCATTCAGTTAAATATAAAATATTTTAAGCCTTGACTTTAAACTAGATATGTGGTAGAGTTAATTTTGTGTGTGAGTTTATTTTAATTTCTGTATAGCCACTGCATTTCTGGGTTGCATCTGGGACTGGAAGCAAAAATACCATTAGAAAAGTTGTTCTCTCTTGGTATTTCCAATCTGGCTGTAACTAAGAAGTATCTGAAGCCTTATGGAAGAGCCTGTCCACACAAGATTTCTATCTACTTCCTGCCCGCAGAGGGATAGAATAGTTCAGAAGCTTGGGATAAACTGTTGGATGCTTCTCTAAATGGTACTGAACAGCTAAATATTTTTGATATCCACCAGTTACTGCAAATGAAAGAGTTTGAGCTGCTGTACAGCAGAGGTTCCTGGCTACTGCAACTGTTCTTTGGTGGCCAGTGAAGCTACGTGAAGCTTAAAGAAGCTTGGAGGCTGCTCTTAATGGCACCAGGGGCTACACTAGCCCCTGGCCAGCTTCAGAATTAGGGGAACAAAGGTGATATTCACCCATCTCTCCACACCCAAGATCCTGAGTCCTGTGCTGAGCACAGCTCGGCCAAATGCAGTAATTCGGGGAAAGATCTATAAGTCTGGTGCCTAACCCTACCACTCAACCATACTCCCTTGTATTGCTCCTTTTCCTCTTCTTTTGTCTCTATAATGGGCCCTGATCCTGCTGTACAGGAGCTCTATAGTCTGCCAGCCTGGAAAATCTTGCGCATTGGGATCTTGTCTTCTCTCTATCTGTAGTGCCTCTGAAACACCCTGAGCACTATACAAATGATAAATATATTATCATAATAACTAACAATACATCAGTCTTTTGCTCCGTAAGCAATCGGGCATTCCTCTAGCAGCTATCTAGGAGATGTTCCTAGTTGTGCCTAGCTGTGACTTAAAAGCTGCATCCATCTTGATAGGCACAAATGGACTGGAAATTTAATAGCAGATTTATTGTTAGAACTGATTCTTATTTCTTTAGGAAATGACTGTTGAGTCAAACAGCAAAGTCCAATATTCACAGCCACCAGTGCAAACAGGATATTCTTAAATACTATAATATTGCATACTGGTCCTGATTCTCCTCTCGTGCTGTTGTAAATCCGGAGTCGTTTCATGGAAGTCAATAAGTGACAGTGTAAGTGACAGGAGAATCAGTCCCTTTCTGTGTACCATATAAGTACTTAAGGAGGTGTATTGGAAAGATTTCTAATAACTAAAAGGTCACAGGCACCGTGTCAGGGCATAATAAGCAGACGTGAGTTATTTACACAATATTTTGCAATGTCATGATTCTAATTCTGTAAGCATAGATCTATGCTTAGAATAAATATAGTATAGATCTATTATATCTGATTAGGAAGCCATGCTAATTCACATCACCTTTGTCAGTTGTGAGAATAGGAAGCTTTTGTTGTTCCGGCACTCAGTGTTGTACCTAGTCTGTGGTCAAAGAGGACTTCAGCTTCCAATAAGCTTAACCCGTTTAGGAGTGCAAATTGATCACTTAACATTTTTTTTTTAAAAGTCCATTTTACATCTGACCTATTCACCTTCATATGACGACATGACATCTTAAAATCATAGTAAGTATTAGAAAAATTATGTTTTAAATATGGGCCTTTGTATCTTTTACCACATTCTCTTCTGCAGTGGTTATTACCTAATAATTTTTGACATTGGTGATTAAACAAAGTTTTACATTTTATGATTCTATTTCAAATACACAGTTGCTAACATATATATCAAGGCAAAAAGTAAGCCGTCTTAAAGAGTCTGTAATTATATTTATGCATTAAAGTGTCAGCTGGTAAAAATGAATGCTTTCAAACAATATTTTAATCTAATTGTTTTAAAATCAAACTATTAATCAGGATTTTATTGTCAATCCTAACTAATAGCTTTCATTTTAATATCCCAAAGCACTGATGATGGTCTTTAATTTGAGAACACATTAGACTGAAAGTAATTTAAACAATTATTAATTGAACACCAGGCATAGCTGCAATGCTGAACACACCTGGTAAACAGAAAGCATCTCCTCCCTCTTGGCAGAACTTTTTCTATAACTTCCACCACAGAGGATCCTTTAATAACTACAACTCCATGCAATGCTCAGAATATATGAGTGGGGAAATACAGTATGTAGCCTTTTCTAATGAGAAAGGCCTGAGGCCTGGTCTACACTGCGGGGGGAGAGGGGGATTGATCTAAGTTACACAACTTCAGCTACGTGAATAACGTAGCTGAAGTCGACGTACTTAGATCTACTTACCGCAGTGTCTTCACTGTGGTAGGTCAATTGCTGATTCTCCCCCGTCGACTCCACCTATGCTTCTCGCTCCGGTGGAGTACCGGAGTCGACGGGAGAGCGCTCAGCGGTCGATTTATCGTGTCTTCACTAGATCACTCTGGAGGTAAGTGTAGAAATGCCCTCAGACTAGAAGGCTTTTAAAGTTGCACCTGAACAGAAAACACTTCATTTTTCAATGCTGCTGTTCAGAGGCATTGTCACACATGTTCTTAGGAAGTGAGAATTTGTCCAAGTACAAATGTACCAAAAACCTAGTTTAGGGCCAAATTCTGCCCTAACGTGGGTGTTGCTCCCACGTAGCATACATCAGAGAGCAAAATTTTGCCCTTAATCTGGTGTGAAAGCAAAAGAGGCCTATTGATATTTACATACACAGGTCTACTGATACACAAATCTAATATAAAAAGACACTGACATTTGTAATTTTACCGTCTTAAGTAGAAGTCTACATTGTGTGACTCACTCTTGGCCAACAAATGCCAGAGAATTCTGGATACAGCCGGCAGGGCCATCTCAAGTAGAATGATTTATAAGAGTGATAGTTGATTTATGAGATTTCAAAACTGTGTAAAAAAACCAAACCCTCTCCAGTTCTGCCTGTGTTACTTTTTGCACTCTGGATTTGCCCACTAAATGGATAAAACAAAATTATGAGTGGATTTGCACATAAGATGATTTAGTCTGTATGGTTCGCCCGTAGAACAAAAAATTGAAATATGGAAATTTAATAGATACATATGTTTTCATGCAACACACCTAGCTTAATCACAGCAATAGACTTTGTGAGCTATAACTGCAATTTTTAATTCTGCTCTGACAAATTTATGTAAACTAAGTGACTGGCAGTGGGCAATCATTAGTGGCTTAGGTACCATTTATGTAATTTTGCTTGAGTTTTCTACTAGAGGCTATATGCTAAGTGAAAGTGAATTATTGCTTGCGTTTATTTCACTGTTGAGTAGCACTCTAGGTAAGCACAATCACTGCTAAAAAAGAAATTGTCTTCATATGATGCAAAATGAAAGGGGTGGCCTTGTCACAAGAATTGCTCTGACAGCTCTTACAATGGTTTATTGCATGTCTTCTCACTCCTAGAGATGTGTCTGATTCTGAGTGCTTGGTTGTAAACAGTGCTTTAGTTAGTGTATATTGGGTGACATGAAGTCCAGTTTAAAGTACAGATGTAAATCTGTTGATTTGGTATATAGACCTGCTTCCAGTTTGTATTGTGAATACTTTTTAGGATATTTGGAAACATGAATTAAGGACCATGTGTAGCAGTCCCTATTTATATATTTGTACATCCAGTCACTGCAGATTCATCTTCAACTTGTTCACAAAATCCCCACATAAAGGTTTGTGATAACTAGAATTAGCTAGAATTCTCACATAGGACTAGATCCAACGTGTAAATGAAGTCAATGGAAAGACTGCCATAGGCTGAAGTGGCCTTCAGCCGCATAAATATGATAATTTCAATATCCACATCCCTTCAATTCCTCTGTAAGTTGTGGGTGTAAATTAATGCAAAAACCTAAAGTGGAAACCAACCCAAACTGCCAAGTTTCTCTTGGTTTCACATGATTTCTACCCAAAACTATATATCAGTCCAAGTTTGTTCAAAACTTGGCCTGGGTTCACTTGAAACTTAGCCCAGGGTTGCCAAAAGGTTCATGAACCCCAGTGAACCTGTCTTAAGTGCTGGGTTTGTAACAAAAGCCCACACAAAGCAAGTTTCACCTTGTTGCAGGTTTTATTAAGGAAATCTTATCACAGCTCTAGGGATAATGTTTAGAGGTTAACAAAAAGTTATTAAAATAAAATAAAATTGGAACACATTCATTGTACCAATTAATCTGCCCGGGATTGGAAGAATTTTGGATGAAAATAGGGAATGTTGCAAGTAAAGTATTTCAACAGTTTTAAACTTGACACAGAGATGACACTTTGGGTTCGACTGCAAGGCTTCGGTGGAAGTTGGAATGGGCTCCAAATATCCAAGGAAAAATTACAAAGGCGTTTTGAATGTATACATCTGGCACATTCAGAAAAGTGATTTATCTCTACAAATTTGGCTCAGTCACACAAAGTATAGCCTAGGGTAAAACAGAACACACCTTTAGTGCTACACTTTATGATGCTCTGCTGTACTGTACAAAGGGACTATTGTCAATGTTAGGGATAACTACATTTTCTAATTGCTATCAGTGAGCTCCTTAGCCTCTCTCAGGCAAAACGTATCAATGCCATGGAACAAAAATGCATAGCGAGAGAGAGAGAGAGAGAGAGAGAGAGAGAGAATCATGAGATATTCCTGTATTACTTATCACTGGACTCTTATTCTTTAGGCGGCTAATGCTTTCAGTACTTATTGATTCACTGTACTGATAATTACACTAGAATTGACCTGTCTCCCCTGTTTATGCAAAGATGTGGAATATGTTGGAAAGGTAGAGTACTGAATAGTAATCTGCAATATGTGAATGGTTCACATATTTTTTTCTCCAAACAATCGTGGTTTATTCAGTCAACCTCATTGCTTACCAAAGGAGCAGACAGTTGGCTTTACAGGGTGTTTTCCTGACTTTTAAGGCTACGTTCTTGTAGTCAAGCTTGTTGTAATTTAAATGTATTGTATGAATTTCCCTTTCCTTTTTGGAATAGTGTAATTTGCTTCATAAATTACATATGGTGGGAGCCTGTTGAATGAATAACCTTGTTGCACAGAAAATTAATTCTTTTGACAGGTTTATTCCTTTAATAGATATTTGTTGGAGGATTTTACTGTATTATTATATACATTGTGGCTTGCTGCACAGAAAGTGTTTCACAGTATTTCAACGGATTTATTCTTTTAACTGAAGTAACTATTCCTGTCCTTTTACCGTTTGTTACCCAAGACAGGAATTTTTTCGTAATTCATTTTTCAAAGGAAGCTCACTTGTTTTCTTCATGTGTTTTGTTTGTGCACAGAGAAAATGTATTCTTTTCCCTTCAATCAGCATTCATCTAAATGAATGCTAATATATACAGTTGTAATGAACCATATTTTGTTTGATTACGGTAATCTGTAACAGTGTTAATTTCCTTATATCTGTGTTTATGTGTTTTTGAAAACTTTTACATTTTACCATACCGTACTGGAATCTCTTGGATTATTTGAGGCTCTGTTCACTTTTTTTGAGTTAGAGTTAAGCAGCACCAAAAGCACAATAACAGAAAACAAAATCAGATTGAATGCCACATGGCCTGATTTGAGGGAGGCTAGTTATATAATTAAGGCACAGAAACAGAAGCCAGAGGATATGAATTGTCTTCCTAGTTTTGCCCAGAACTTCCTGTGGGACTCTTGGCAAATCATTTAACCTTTCTGAGTCCCAATTTTTCCCTTTGTAAAATGAGCATAATAATATTGTAACTCCCTACATTATAGGAATATTTTGGGGATTTTTCAGCATTTGCAATATGCTTTGAGATCTTTGGGATTAAGGTGCTAAGGAACTGCAAAGTATTGGTATCAAGGCTTGAGTTATTATTGTTTATTACTTTGTTGCTTTACACAGAAGTTTGGGTTGACTGTTCCTCGTAAATTCTTTCCTTATTGTAAGTGTGAATAATTCAGGGAATTGAAGTTACATTGCTCTGAGATCTAGGATTTGACATATGTAAAACTCTAGAACGCTGGTATTCTCAGCTTCTCAGTGGTGTATACCACAGCCCTGAGTTGGATTTTGAAACAGAAATAATAGACAAGAGGATAATAAGAACGATGTGACTTTAAGTTCTGAGTTTTCACAACCTAACAAGTCTAGTAACATTTTGGTACACCAGTACAAATGTTTGCAGTACCAGTAAACACTTCTAAGCAGTGTTTCTGGACTAGCAGTCCAAAAGAAAAAAATGTAGATCCTTGTAATCAATAATTTTCTTTCAGTACAGAAACTTCTTTAATGTTCCCCATTAACAGATGTATATTTAAAATGTTAGAACCTTCTATTTCAAGATTACGGCATTTACTAAGTAAGCTAAGAGCCAGATCCAATACCCTTTGAAATCAGTGGAAAGACTCTCATTGATTTCAGTGGCCATTGGTTCAGTCCTAAATGAACAGGATTCATGTAGTTTAGCTAGCAGAATAATAAATGAAAAATGCCATATCTCAGTAGAGGGCAGTGAAATACATACAAGATCTCAATACATCACAAAGGAGGCTTCATTTTAAACTGACAAGTTTAATGGTTTAATAGTTCCCCAAATTAAGGTGTTTTATACTAGATTTTGCTATCATATTATTCTAAAATTGCTTTTAATTACTTGGCATTAGACTATTTTTATGGCTATGATGTGGCATGGGTCAAAAATTACAAAATAATTGCATTATGAATATCAAATTAGACAGATGTCAATGTGACATGAATATAATAGGATTGCAGTATGACCCTGTGGGAAATATGGTATAAATATATACCATCTCATACTGGATCACCCACAGCTAAACATATTTTCCATACTGGAGTATTTCCACTTATCTATTCCGATAGTTTTCTTCCTCTGATCACAAAAAAATCTCCAGTCTTCACCCAAAAGATAAGCCTCAGGAAACTGTGGATTTGGCATGTACTCCAACAGAACAGAGGAAGAGACGTTTGTCTAGGACAGAGAAATACTTTTGAGATGGGTGGGTGGGAAAGTGTAATCTATAGCAAGTACATAAATGAGCTTCCTATTGCCTTGCATAATTTAGTTGAAGCCAGATTCATGTATATAGAAAATATGCCCCTTTATATTTATAGATTATATTTCTTAACAGGTATCTATAGCAGTCTAGAAACTGACTTGCTGCTACTAATCAGACATACAGAAAGCACTTTCAGAGTGGGGATTTCTGGATCATCCTTATTTTGTGACATGGCAACAAAGAATATTCTAATTAACAAGATCTACGAGGAAGCTATAAATCCTGCAGAATGGGTAGCCATGAAAAGATAGATATCCCAGACTGAGGAACCTTCTCTATTTTAGGCAAGAACTTCTCCAGGATATAATCCTTAAAGATAGAGGATCAGATTCATCACTGTGTAACTTCAGCTTTGTACCAGTAACGCTCCATTGAGATAAGATTTACACTGGCATAAAATCAGAGTAACACAATAGTCAATTATTCCTAGAAATAGTGCCAGAGCTAGATGTGTATTTTCATGACTAAACAACACCCAAATAATTTGGTGGGACTTCTGAGGCACAACTTGGTGAAAGAGGTACGGAAAAACGTTATTCAAAAGATCTTTAGTTACAGAAATTCAAAGTATAATCGTTATCACTGAAAAGTTAAAGCCATTCGATCTCCACCTGCAATTTCATCCATATCAAAATAATTCATTTTTCTTGAGTGATCGCCTACTAACTAAGGCCCCAATTCAGCAAAATATTTAAGCACATGCTTAATTTGATCCCTAATTAATGGGACTTATGGATGTTATTAAGTGCGTTTCTCAGTAGGGTCGGACTGCTGACCCAGGCCTTAAAGACCTGATTCTGCCAATCTTACTTTATGACATTCTTACTCACAGCCCCAATCCTGCATGTGCTTAACTTTACTATTGTGAGCAGTCCCACTGAAACTAATAACACTACTCAGGGTCGTAAAGATAAGCATTGGGGCCTATATGAGTAGTGTCCACTGGTGTCAAGGAAAGTAAGGGTGCAGAATCTGTTCTTATTCATGGATATGGCTGATAATAAGGTTGCTAAGGTGTGTTGATATTGACGAGATAAACCTCAAGGTAGATTGACAAATTTTGAATGAATTATGCAAAAGTGATTAAAACAATTATATTGTAATTATTACATCTGTAGAAATGCCCTGTACTCATCAACTGAGACTGCAAAACTCATACAAAAATTCATATTCCTATATTCTCTTTCCCCTCCCCACCCTTTTAAATTGTCAGTCTAAGTCAAGGATTATATATATATAGTGAATTTCCTTGAGATTAATGAGCAACTCTGTAGGTGGTCATTAAATACTCCCAGACTTTCAATCTCCAGGGAATACCATGCATCTCAAATTGTTATTGTTTAACTGTAGTCTACTACCAAAAAAAAATTAATCCAAAACTCTGAGAGAGAGAAGCCAAGTGGATCTATGGAAAACATATGAATATGTCATTTTAACAGCTGAAACTATATCTATCTGGCAAGCCTTACTTAATGATCGCATTGTGTCCCCTTGGCAATTCTACTCCTGTGTTATTTGAACTGTTCCATTAGTTTGTTGCATATGTAGTAAGAGTACTATTGTATCCAAACTCCAAGGTAGACTTTCCATTCACAGTAAGCCCAAAAGAGATCTTTGAAATGGAAAAGGACAAAAATAACCTGTTTTCGACAAAGCCTCCAAGTGTCTGCTCACAGACAATGATCATTGTTTGAATCTGTGGCCTTGAAAACCCCATGAAATCCCAATCACCCAGATACCATGGTCTGGAATTTGGAATGATAAATGATATTTCTCCAACAGACCCACACGGGGCAATTTCACAGTTGCATTCGATTGCTGTTACCCAAGCCAAATACAGAGTTCTATGGTGAAAGATTTGAAAAAGCCCATGCTGCAATCACCGCACCACTTTGGTGTGTGCCTGCATGTATGTGAGTCTAACCATCAAAGCGCTTCCATTTGCCTTTATTTTATTTCTATTTTCATCCAGCTGATCTCTCTCATTTCCTGCGTGATAACCAGAACAGCGGAATTTCGTTGACGAGGACACACAAAATCCACGAGGACATTTTAGTCATTATTTCAAATTAGAAAAAAAATTCTCAATCCTGACTAAGATGCAGCAAGGAAACACGTTGCCAGTAACACCCTCTGAAGTAGATGGTTCCAACTACTTGGAATGCTCCTTTCTGCATACTTCAGTGATTCCTGAAATAACAGAGTGCTACATAAATGTGAAGGGAAGTAAAGTAGGAAAGCCGGATATAGTACCGAGTTCCACATAATAAGCTCTTACTAATAGTTTGGTCAGTGCTTCTGTGCCCATTTGAGAAAAATCTCTGGCTGATCATCACTAATGACAAATCTTTATTGCACGTTGTCATGTTAGAGGTACTATTGTGCATCTTTCAGCCGGTATGTATCAAATCTGAAAAAGGATATTGCTGTAGTTTAGCAATGGAAGAAAGCTACCATAAATTATAGGCCAGCTACAGATTTCAGAATAATTGTAAATGCATTCTACACTGACAAACTTGTCAATAAAATAAATGTTTTGCATTTATACAGCATGCTTTATTATCGGATCTCCAAACATTTTATAAAGCCAGGGAAGTTTTATTAGTACCAGATTGGAAATAACAGGGAGATTAGCTACTGGAATAATTTATCAGGGGTTGTGGTGGATTCTCCATCACTTGAAATCTTTAAATCAAGATGGGATGTTATTCTAAAAGTACACTCTTACTAACCAGAAGTTATTGGGATCAGTGAGGTAATCACTAGATGAAATTCTATTGTTTGTGTTATGCAGGAGGTTAATTTAGATGACCATATGGGTTTCTTCTGCTCTTAAAACTATGAATATACAAATTATTATCCCTGTTTTACAGATGAGAAAACTGAGGACAGGCAGCTTAATAATAAAAAAACATTTTAGAAATGAAAAGTATCTAAGATCTCTAAGTACTTCATAGATATGAATGACACACCATTCTTGGGAGATAGTTTCACATGATCACCTCTGTTTTACAGATATGGAAACTGAGGCACATAGAAGTTCAATGACTTGCCTAAGGTCACTCAGGAAGTCTATGGAAGAGCTGGGAAAAGAACCTATATTGCCTGACTGCTAGTCCCCTTCTTTAACTAGAGGATGACACCATCTTGACTGGATACATACGTCGAGGGATGAATTTCCTATGGGTCTCAGATATTTGAGATGCTGGGAGGATGTTTCTGTAGAGAGCACTAAAAGTCGTTCCATTCTCCTTCCCCCCAAACCTTCTCCTTTTTTCTCTCATTTTCAGACTTCTATTCATCTGGTAAAAAGTTCTTGTTCTTGCTGCGGACTGACAGTTATAACAAAGAAAAAATAGAATAACTGGGATAGTGGGCAAGGGGATTTCAGATTTGAATACAGGGCGAACACAGTTCAGAAAGTCATTTGACGACCGTGTCATAATACATATCAGTGGCAAACTCCTCTCTACCCAGGTTGGAATGTTTTAGGTAACAAACATCAATGTATCAAGGATAGTAAAGATACAAGGTAAAGAGTTAACAATTACATTGCAGTGGTCAGATCGAGCTTCTGCAGGTGTGTAACTGAAGAGGGTGTTAAAGCAGCAGATGAACGTAAACAAGAAGAAGAGAGGATGTACAAGAAGGTTAGTATAGAAGAAGTAGTTGAATGATTGCAAGGTGGTGTAACCCAGAATAAAGATATGTTGGACTTATCTGTGCTGAACTCTTTCTGTTACAATTGGGCTCAAATAATCATCAGCTAGCTAGGCAACACCATGACAAGAAAATTAACCTGCACCTAGAGTTTACTATGGGAACAGAATATAAGAGCCCAGGACTTCAGTTCATGTAAGTCAGTGTAGATTCATTGAAGTCCAAACAGTTACATGAATATACCTGCTGAGAATCTGGACCAATATTGCTAAAAATTGCAGCTAGCAAAGTCAGTCTCAACAGTGCTGAACAGGCTTTTCAAAATACTAACTATGCATTTCCTTGATCAATCAGACCTATGAAAGAATTAAAAACAAGGACGTTTTTATAACGACACTGAAAACACAGCATAAGAAACAAAAGGCAAATAAATGAATGAAAACTATCAGCCACTAACACTAGTCAGAGATATACTGTAAAGGAAAAATGACTGACTTATCGACATTATTTTCCTTGTTCTTGATCTAGGTCATCAAGTAGATTAATATGTAGTTGCAAGCTGTTCATTCATTGTAGAGGAGCATGTACATAGCAGTAAATATCTCCCATGGCACTGATAAACTCTCAGAGGCTATAGGCCAAGGTGTTATGCTCCAATGGAGACATTTGTGCCAAGTACATGCTCCCAGTGATATTGTTATAAGCATTAAACTCAAAATGTAACTTTAAAACTCTACTACGGTCTGTAGCTTTTATTATTTCTACAATGGACAACTGTATTGGTTATTATCAATATGTTGTAGCGGGGGCCTTGAGGATTGGAACTTGCAGGCGGGGGAAGTAGAGGGGTGAGAACATTTAGATCTTCTACAAATTTCTCCATGTTTAACAAAAACACATGTATAAATTGTAAAAATGTTTTAAAGAAATATTTTTTTTCAAAGAAATCTGTCAGAATTCAGAACTCATCCTACAAGAAGATACTGACCTATACTACTAAAGCCTAAGCGCTTGCTTTACCAGGGTCCCATGTCTCTCTTTTTTCTAGGACCCCATCTTCCTCAATCTTTATGCTTCAAGGGTCTTCCCTCTGTGTCTCTCTCATGCTCCATTTATCTTTTATTTTGTCTGTTCAGCAGGCCTTAAACTGCTATTGATTTCAATGGCAGTTTTGCCTCAGCAAAGAGTGCTGAATAGGGCACTCACTCAGCTCGCAGGATTCTCCCTTTCTATTTCTTTACTCCCTGGATCTAACTCTTGTCTTCTGCTTCAAGGTCCTGTCTCTTTCTCACTCTGTTACTGGGTCCTGTCTCAAATATAAAGCCATCAATTGGCTGTTGGATTCTTTCCCTTTACTATTGAACTCAACTTTCTGCTCCCAGGCATCTCTCATTATTTCAGACTCCCTCTTTGCTTCCAGGGACTTTTCTTGCTACCTCCTGACCTCATCTCTCAACTATAGCAGCTTAACATTCCACTGCTCAGCACTACAAAGTTTCTGAAGCTGCTTCTGCCCACCTGCTAGTTTATTGTCGAGACCCTTCTTAATGTACTCTTCCAACGTGGTGATAAACTAGCCAGGCATGAGGGATGCATAAAATGGTTACAAAAATCCCCCACTCTCCACCAGCCTTAAAATGACAGTTTGATAGCAAAGTCTAATTGCTAAAATAAGATTCCATAGCATTGGGACATTTTAAACTCAGAATATATCCGACTGGTTTGAAATCCCGCAATATGAATTTGTACTGTAATTGTGTTGAAGGTCAAGGACATAAAATGTAGGTCCAATAAAGAGTTACTTATTGGACACTCTGAGTCACTTATTTGAACCTATGGTGCCTCTGAGCTTCAACCGCAATGGGAGGTGGGGCAGTTTATCAATAAAATTATTACTACGCTGTATCTCATGTTATTTAATTAAACGTAATAGGCCTTTAGAGTGAATTCTGCCCATAGGAGATGTACCCTCACACTGGAAGGAAGAAGTTGTCCTTTATTATTTTGGAGACAGAACACTGAAGAGGTCAAATAAGAACCCACCCTAGGACGGATGTGAATTCATCTCCCCGGAGGATTATTTTTATGGTTTTACAAGAAAATTCATGTCCCACTTCCTCTTCGAGAGGCGACAGACGTCTCCATTGCTGCACATTTGGGTTGGAAACACACACTCAGATGTATTTTTATTATCTGAAAATTTTAAAACTGTGAATTTAGTTTCTTAAATTCATGAACATAACATTCTTTTGGTAGACAGGTAAAAATAGATGAAGTCAACAAAACAGATGAATTTTTGTTGTATTTAAATAATTATACAATATTTATAGTTTCTCATCTTAGAATGTTGATGATGAATATATATATATATATATATATAAATATATATATGGAAATATAGAAATATAGAAATATATATAAAGAAATATATATATGGAAATATATAAATATATATATGCCCTTCTTCCTTAGTAAAAAGGCTGAATATATCAATATCTATATCTGTATCTAATCTATATAAAACTGTCACATTCCTTGCCTTCATCTACAGTACCCAGGTAAAGAACCAAGTTAAATAATTATCTAGTCTCCAGCTAAATAAACAAGTGAGCATTAAACTTAAAGCCTGCCCTGCACAGCAATCAACAATAAAGCATACTGTGTAAAAATAAAGCAATGTTATAGACATAGGCAAAATTACTCTTTATTTCTTACCATGTTGTGACATTATGAGGAAAACAAAAATGAGAATGCAAGTTTTGATTTAAAAATCTGTCAGTCAACATGTAATTTAATATAGAGTGTCATATACTGCTAAAAGGTACATATTAACATTAAAGACCAAAACTCCAATGATTAATATTACAGTGATGACAGAATGAGAGTGCCTAATTTTAATCTACTGTTTATCTA
Organism: Macrochelys suwanniensis; assembly: GCA_033296515.1. Lineage (NCBI taxonomy): Eukaryota > Metazoa > Chordata > Testudines > Chelydridae > Macrochelys > Macrochelys suwanniensis. The sequence continues at coordinate 10,083,832 of CM065778.1, read as the reverse complement.
CACAGGGTAATTTATAGATCACTCGACATGTTTTAATAGGAGGCATAAAGAAGATATCCTCTAATACCCACTTGCTTGTAAGAGCTGACATTTGCAGTTACGTATTCAGAAAATATCAGTGGTTGCATTCGTTGGACATTTATACAAATAGCTAGTCATCCTACACACAGTTTATAAAAAGTGATCTATTAATAACAAAACAGCTCCAGAGACATATGGTCGCTTAATATTCAGGTGGAATATCAAGTGTTTAACTTAAAATAAGGGCAAGAACACAAAGAGTGGTCAACACATTGATTTGGCTGCCAAATATAGTTTTTACCATCATAAATCTCTGGCTGACAACTGCACAAAGCCTGCTTTACCTAAACACTGCCAAGTAAGGGTGTTTATTCACTGATTGGCTGATAGTCACTATGACAACTGATGCCACAATTAGACAAGTACAATCCCACTTTCAAACATGCACACAATTCATTAATTCAGTAGGACTTTTGTTGACAATATGGTATGAGGGAAATATTGAATACAATTCCAAGGCTGATACAGTCTCCTGTTATCTATAGCAAAATAAATTACAAGAACTGATGAAAACAACCATTTAATTAGCCTAAAGTAAGCCTGAGAAGCTACTCAGCAAATTTTAGTTTATTAAATAAACTCACAGGTGCACCATGCTGCTTGGAACGGGGAAAAAGACCGATGAGTTTGACAATTAAAACCAGACTAAGAAAGAGAGATTATTTTTAAAAAAATAAAAGGTTTGTGTCTCCCAAATCTACAATTCCAAATAATTTGCTACCAGCATTTTTCTAACATCTAGGAGGGAAAAGTTCACAATGGTATTAGCTAGCTGGTCCAAGGAACTAGGTTGGTAGAAGCATCTACAGTGATCTCAACAATAATGGTAGATTTCCACATAGAAAGCAAAGTGGTCTGCCTATAACATTCTGTTCTCCATTGGACTAAGTTCTTGGGAGCAACAAAAATTTCAGGAGGAAGCTATGACTGGTGTAAATGCTGAAGAAGGAGGACATGAATAAGAGAGAGTGTCAGAGAGGCTTGGGGAAGCCAAGAGTGACAGAGAGATCAATTAAATTAAAAGAAAGGCTGGGAGGGACAACAGCAGCTCAGAGGGGGCGTAGGAACAGAGAAAAAGCACTAGAAAAGCTGCATTGAAATACACATAGCAATCATCAGAAGAGCTCTGGGAACCCAAATAAAGACAAAGGACCAGAAGCTTATTGTGAATAACGCAAGTAAACTGCCTACTACTTCCCCACTCTTGATAAACGGGGCAGGTTGGTGCTACGTGGTAAATAGCTGAACTGGCCAAGGATGCCCTAGTGCCAAGTAAAGAATACAGAGGCAGAGACTATAAAGAGTAAATCTTAAACTGTAGCTCAAATCTTAATGGTGAGATTTTGCAAAGGAGATTTTATTGGGGATAGGGAAACACATTCCTTGGTCAGCTCTAGTTATCTCAGCCTAAAAGACTTAAAACTAGATTTTTTTTTTAAATTAGCTTGTGATTTCCCCACTGAACTAGTCCTGGGTTTGGCATAACCACCCACGCAGGCCATATTCAGAAGCCTACACATACAGCAGAGGTGGAACCATTTGACTGCTGAAACTCCCTTTGAATTAGCAGCTCCTGACATCTTTAATTAAATAATCACTAGTAGTACTAAGCAATCCCGAGAGTTATCTAGGGGGATGAAACCAGTCTTCAAGCTGCCTAATAATTAAATTATACATTTTGTACTTCCATAGCACCTTCCATCTGAGGATTTTTTTACTATTATTTATTATTTGCTTTTAGACCCAACAGTGGCCTCAACAAAAGATACAGCCTCTGCCTTGAGGGCTTGAGTGCTACAGCGGTGGACTGAGGATAACATTTTCAAAAGCACTTAAGTGACTTATGAGTGTATCTCATCAACTGTCAAAATGCCTAAAACTCTTTTGAAAATGGCACTTAGGTGCTTTCCAAAATTTTATCCTAAGCCCTGAGTCAGAGCCAGCGCATAACTGTTGCATCTAAGGAGTAGACCCAGAAACGAATTGTGCCTCAGACATTTACAATTCCTTCCCTGCTACCCTCTTCCTTGGGGTCAGTGGGAGAGATGAGCTACTGCAGTCTATGAAAGGCATAGCATACGTCTCCCCCTTGTGCCAGGCCAGTAAGTGGGGGCTAGGTTGGTGAGACAAGGCCCCACCTACTCCCTTCTGTGTCTCTTCCTCACCCAGTGGCTCCCAGAGGGGCATACCTGGCTAGCAAGGGCCGGGCTCCACACGAGACCCAGATGCGAGGCCCGGCTAGGCTCAGCAAGGGAGTGTGTGTGTATGAGGAGACTTTACTTGAGGAAATAATTTCCCTGTCCCATAAATATTTTGAGATTTCAAAAATATGTCCCGTTCCACCTCAGGGAAAATGAGACCACGAGATACCCCAGAATGGCCTGGTGGTAAGGGAACTAACTGGTGTAAGATAAAGGAGACACAGGTTCAAGTCCCTGATCTAAATCAGGCAGAGCAGGGACTTGAACCTGGTCCCCCACAATGAGTGCCCTGGCTATAGGATATTTTGGGGCAAGGTGTGCTCTCTTTCTCCCCTCCTTGAGATTTCATCCTGGCCCTGCTAAACCCTTAGCTGAAGCTAAAACTTTCTAGGGTGACCAGATGTCCCAATTTTATAGGGTCAGTCCCAATTTTTGGGTCTTTTTCTTATATAGGCTCCTATTACTCCCATCCCGTCTGGTCACCCTAAAACTTTCCCACAAAAAGTTGTTTCTTTGGAAGTTTCCTTACCAGCTCTCCTTTGCTTGGTTGTGTAAGACAAGGACACGATCTAGCCCTAGACTCACACTGCTTTTAAACATGAGTATAATGAGGCACAGAAGTAAAATAGTTTTTCCATGGTCAAAGTGAGTCAGTGGCAGGTGCCCTGAGGGTCTGTCTGCACTGCAATTGGGTGCTGTGATTGCAATGCAGGTAAGCATAACTGAGCTAGCTTCACTCTAGGTAGCTTGCATACTGATAGCAGTGAAGCCACAACGGCACAGGCATCACCCACCAAGCCTGGGACTCTGGGTAATTACTCAGGCAACGAGCCTGTGCTGAAGTCCATGCTGCAGCAGCTTCACTGCTATGGGTACATGAGCTAGCTTCCATATGTCTGCAGAAAAGGACCTGGGGATTACAGTGGATGAGAAGCTGGATATGAGTCAGCAGTGTGCCCTCGTTGCTAAGGAGGCCAACGGCATATTGGGCTGTATTAGTAGGATCATTGCCAGCAGATCGAGGGAAGTGATTATTCCCCTCTATTCGGTACTGGTGAGGCCACACCTGGAGTATTGCATCCAGTTTTGGTCCCCGCACTACAGAAGGGATGTGGACAAATTGGAGAGAGTCCAGCGGAGGGCAACGAAATTATTAGGGGTCTGGGGCACATGACTTACGTGGAGAGGCTGAGGGAACTGGGGTATTTAGTCTGCAGAAGAGAAGAGTGAGGGGGGATTTGATAGCAGCCTTCAACTACCTGAAGGAAGGTTCCAAAGAGGATGGAGCCAGGCTGTTCTCAGTGGTAGCAGATGACAGAACAAGGAGCAATGGTCTCAAGTTGCAGTGAGGGTGGTCTAGGTTGGATATTAGGAAACACTATTTCACTAGGAGGGTGGTGAAGCACTGGAATGGGTTACGTAGGGAGGTGGTGGAATCTCCATCCTTAGAGGTTTTTAAGGCCTGGCTTGACAAAGCCCTGGCTGGGATGATTTAGTTGGTGTTGGTCCTGCTTTGAGCAGGGGGTTGGACTAGATGACCTCCTGAGGTCCTTTCCATCCCTGATATTCTATGATTCTATGTCTACATGTGCTGCAATTACAGTTCCTGAATGCAATGCAGACCTACCCTCAGTGTTCATCTCTACTGTACTTATTCATTGTTATTTCAATGTTTCTATTGGAGACCAAAGGTGTGATAAGTACATCCCAAAACAGAAAAACCTGGTCCCTGCTTTATAAGTGTTCAGACTAAGGCCCCAATCCTGCTTTGACAACCATGTGGGCCCGGGTGTGCACCCATGCACTTTTCAGTGTAGACTGGGGACATAACATTAGAGACAACGTAGTGAGGGTATAACAAGACAGTAAAAGCTCGGCTTGACAAAGCCCTAGCTGAGATGATTTAGTTGGTGTTGGTCCTGCTTTGAGCAGGGGGTTGGACTAGATGACCTCCTGAGGTCTCTTCCAACCCTAATATTCTATGATTCGGTGATTATGGATAGTTACTTAGCAGTGGTTAGTGTACAGTATGATAAAATTAAGAAAAATTTTTGATTAGTTGGCTTGGTTTATTCATTCATGTATGATACTACTTCTTCCTATGCACTCTTATTATAGTTTGCTGCTGTACATTTTGTATAAGCATAGAGGGCACTGTAAAAAAAGTAACGAGGGCAAGCTGAGTACGACATAACACAACACAGCGGCTGGGGATTCTAAAGACTCCTAACAATTATGGCCTCAATCAACCCACCCAATTTCAGTTCTGTGTGAGATCCTTTTTTGAGGTTTGCACACTCCATGCTGCCCAGAGCTTATTGCGTACAGAGGGCATATTCGGTGCTGTGGTGAGACTGGGCATGGTGACAGACCAAAGCACACAGGCGATGTTAATGTAGGCAGTGTGAAATGCTACACCTTTTAAAAAGTGGGTCTGGATAAATTCCCAGTTCATACACCCATGTATCTAATTTCAGCTTCAGAAGTTGAACAAGCGGTACTGATGATTTAGTGGGCTACTTCTCTCTTTTTGTGTAACAAGTGGCTGTACTCTAACCTAAAAAACACCTGAGTGACCAGCTAGAAGTATAGCCAGGAGACAGACAATCAAACCATTCTGTACCAGGCACTGATGTTCCTTATTTCCGAAGTTATTGAAAGGAAATACAGTTCTAAAGTAGTTGGCTAATAAAAATCGCACCTCTGGTTTTCATTAATCATTTCTCAAATAAACAATAGTCTCTTGTTATGATGGGTTGACACAATATACACAAAATGTACCAAGTTACACTTTATGTATTTACGGTTGTGACAAGAGTAGTCTGGTGTGTTGGAATAAACTCTTCTTTTAGAAAAAACAATTAGGAGTCCTTGTGGCACCTTAGAGACTAACAAATTTATTTGGGCATAAGCTTTCGTGGGCTAGAACCCACTTCATCAGATGCATGGAGTGGAAAATACAGGAGCAGGTATAAATACACAGCGCATGAAAAGATGGGAGTTGCCTTACAAAGTGTGAGGTCGGTCTAACGAGACAATTCAATTAACAGTACGATACCAAGGGAGGAAAAATAACTTTTGTAGTGGTAATGAGAGTGGCCCATTTCAAACAGTTGACAAGAAGGTGTGAGTAACAGTAGGAGGAAATTTAGTATGGAGGAAATTGGGTTTAGGTTTTGTAATGACCCAACCACCCCCAGTCTTTATTCAGGCCTAATTTGATGGTGTCCAGTTTGCAAATTAATTCCAGTTCTGCAGTTTCACGTTGGAGTCTGTTTTTGAAGTTTTTTTGTTGAAAAATTGCAACTTTTAGGTCTGTTATTGAGTGACCAGGGAGGTTGAAGTGTTCTCCAACTGGTTTTTGAATGTTATGATTCCTGATGTCAGCTTTGTGTCCATTTATTCTTTTGCGTAAAGACTGTCCGGGTTGGCCAATGTACATGGCAGAGGGGCATTGCTGGCACATGATGGCATATATCACATTCGTAGGTGTGCAGGTGAACGAGCCCCTGATGGTGTGGCTGATGTGGTTAGGTCCTATGATGGTGTCCCTTGAATAGATAGATGGACAGAGCTGGCACTGGGGTTTGTTGCAGGGTTTGGTTCCTGGGTTGGTGTTTTTGTTGTGTGGTGTGTAGTTGCTGGTGAGTATTTGCTTCAGGTTGTGGGGCTGCCTGTACGCGAGGACTGGCCTGTCTCCCAAGGTCTGTGAGAGTGATGGATTGTCCTTCAGGATAGGTTGTAGATCCTTGATGATGCACTGTGAAGTTTTAGTTGGGGGCTGAAGGTGACGGCTAGTGGCGTTCTGTTACTTTCTTTGTTGGGCCTGTCCTGTAGTAGGTGACTTCTGGGTACTCTTCTGGCTCTGTCAATCTGTTTCTTCACTTCACCAGGTGAGTATTGTAGTTTTAAGAACGCTTGATAGAGATCCTGTACATGTTTGTCTCTGTCTGAGGGATTGGAGCAAATGAGGTTATATCTTAGAGCTTGGCTGTAGACAATGGATCGTCTGATGTGGTCTGGAAGAAAACTGGAGGCATGTAGGTAAGTGTAGCGGTCAGTAAGTTTCCAGTAAAGGGTGGTGTTTATGTGACCATTGCTTATTAGCACTGTAGTGTCTAGGAAGTGGACCTCTTGTGTGGACTGGTCCAGGCTGAGGTTGATGGTGGGGTGGAAATTGTTGAAATCCTGGTGGAATTCCTCAAGGGCCTCCTTTCCATGAGTCCATATGATGTAGATGTCATCAATGTAGTGCAAATAGAGTAGGGGCATTAGGGGATGAGAGCTGAGGAAGCGTTGTTCTAAGTCAGCCATAAAAATGTTGGCATACTGTGGGGCCATGTGGGTACCCATAGCAGTCCCACTGACTTGAAGGTATAAATTGTCCCCAAATCTGAAATAGTTGTGGGTGAGGACAAAGTCACAAAGTTCAGCCACCAGGTTTGCCGTGATAGTATCAGGGATGCTATTCCTGATGGCTTATAGTCCATCTTTCTGTGGAATGTTGGTGTAGAGGGCTTCTACATCCATAGTGTCCAGGATGGTGTTTTCTGGAAGATCACCAAAGGATTGTAGTTTCCTCAGGAAGTTCATGGTGTCTCGAAGATAGCTGGGAGTGCTGGTAGCGTGGGGCATGAGGAGAGAGTCTACATAGCCAGATAATCCTGCTGTCAGGGTGCCAATGCCTGAGATGATGGGACATCCAGGATTCCCAGGTTTATGGATTTTGGGCAGCAGATAGAATACCCCTGGTCAGGGCTCTAGGCATGTGTCAGTGTAGATTTGTTCCTTCTTTAGGGAGTTTCTTGAGCAGCTAGTGTAGTTTCTTTTGGTAATCCTCAGTGGGGTCAGAGGGTAATGGCCTGTAGAATGTGGTGTCAGAGAGTTGTCTAGCAGACTCTTCTTCATATTCCGACCTATTCACGATGACTACAGCACCTCCTTTGTCAGCCTTTTTTATGATGATGTCAGAGTTGTTTCTGAGGCTGTGGATGGTGTTTTGTTCTGCATGGCTGACGTTATGGGGCAAGTAATGCTGCTTTTCCACAATTTCAGCCCATGCATGTCGGCCGAAGCACTCTATGTAGAAGTCCAGTCTGTTGTTTCGACCTTCAGGAGGAATCCACGCAGAATTTTTTAGAGTATATGTACTGTGACTTCCAAAGAACTCAAAGATGAAGATATTTGTATGGTCACCAAAGGGCAGGTTGTCTGTCCCACACTCAGCCCAAGTGACCAACAAAATAGGCATTGAACAGACAAGTCGGAGGTAGGCAGAAGGATTTCTGTGTTACCCAGTTTAGGTTTTGCATTGCATCCATCACTGAGAGCCCCTGGGCATTATCCAGAATCCATTGACGTTAGTGGATACACTCCCATTAGCTTCAAAAGCCTTTGGATCAGTCCTCACGGAATCATCCCTCCCAGGGTTGCTAAACAGGCTGGAGTAAGACACCCCTTGCTGAGTGGAACTGGGAGTTCGATGGAAGGATCTGTGTAGAAATGCAGTCCCTGGACACAGCTTTGCTTCCCCGTTGACCTGCTCACACTCTGCCCGCTGTGTACAGCTGCACAGGGAGCATCTATCCAGCTGAGCTGCATGCTGTGCAATGGGTGTGCAATTCTCCGGGTGGCTCTCCCAAAATCCCGCCCTCCCCGTGAGCAATGGAACTGCACCAGTTTCGCTGCCAAGACAGGTTCAGTGGCTACAGAGGCAGGCGCAGGATTTGCATTGAGAACCAGCTTCTAGACCCAGTTTTACTGCTGAAATCCTATGTACTTCAGTGAGGTGGCAACAGGCTAACTGGGTACAGCACTTGGTGCCGAGGATCTGTTTCCACACATAGATGTTAATTACTGTTACTTTTCTTCCTCACTAATCTAAAAGCATATGCCATTACGGTCAGTGAAGTGCAACACACATTGCATTGCTCAGTGTGCCTGACAGGCCAATGTTACATCATGACACACCTAAGTGTGACATGAATCTAGTGAGAGATTTTTAGACACTACAAACCAAGAGATTTTAGAATTTTCTATGGTTCTTATACATTACTTTTTCACCTCAATCATTATAATCACTAGTCCTATTGAATGCTTCAGTCTTCAAATGGTTATGGAAGCAGATTTTCAGTAGAATCAAGGAAGCTCTCAAGATTCATTTGCAGGAAAGGAAGCCGTTCACCCACTCTCTCACTAAGTAGAATTCTTCATTAATTAACAGTGTCATCTGCAGCCCTGTGCTACCTACATTTCTACAAAGCCCCGCATTGGAGCCCATTAAAAGGAATCACAGAAACGCTCTGCAGACGTTGTTATAATCAGGAGCACAAGAGTAATAAACCACAGATAGAATTTTAGAGCGATACAGAATGATCACTGCCACTTTGGTACCAAAACTCATTGCATCACATCTAAAGTTAGAACGCACGTTTTTCTAGGCAAAGACTGAGTGGGTGAGATTCTCATCCCTTGCTCTGGCCCCTGTCTGCCATGTAACAGGGCATAAAGGGGCTCAAAAAGCCCTGTTTGTGATGCAGAAGTCCCCTGTTGCAGGCGCAGCTGAAGAGAGTCACCAGCAGTCTTCCAAGGACCTCCTGGCAAGCCCTGGCATAGTGGGCATGCTAGGGGGGTGGCTGGTGGCAGGAGGAGTATGTTATTGGTGGGGTCAGGGCACGGAGCACTGCAGAGGTTCCATCCAAAGCTGCTGCCCACAGGTCAGTCTGGGGAAGCTGCTATATCTTAAAAGCCAACTTAGCCCCTCTCCTTGGGCTGCGATTCTGTCTGTGCTGCGGCTGGGAGCATGCGTCCGAGGGCAGGTAGACGGATGTGCTTGCTCTGCTCGAGCTAGTGCACTAAAAATAGCAGTAAAGCCAGGCATAGTACAGGCGGCAGCATGGGCTGGCTGCCTGTGTACAAATCCACTCAGATCCCCTGGTCATACTCCGGGCTAGCTGTGGCTACCGCCTGTGCTACCTCTGGCTACACTGCCATTTTCAGTGCCATCGTTAGAGCACAGCTACTTTGGTTGTGTCTACACGCCCCCAGCTGCAGTGTAGACATACTTTTAGGGTCCATGGGGTGCAGGCTGGTTTGTACTTGCCACAGCTAGCCTGGGCCTCTGCTACTATTATTTTTATCAGGCTATCTTGAGGAGAGCTAGCGCAAGTCTGTCTACGTGAGCTAGGAAATCACACTGCTAGCTCCTAGTGTAAACAGCACAGGCACAGACTCGCAATCTGTGTCTATTTGTTCGGTAAACTTCCCAACACCCTGCTGGGTACTGTACAATTTCCAATCCCCCTCTCGCTTAGATCACATCCACCAGCAACCCAGCTAGTTGGAAAGCAGATGCCTATCACAGTATGTTGCGTATTTGAAGCCATTTTTAACATGTCAATAATTTGGCGTATGCCATACCTAAAATCTATTTACATCTTGTTCTTGTAACGTTAAAAAGGGCATCAAATATGTCACAGCTACGGCTGCTGCTACAGTCTCCAAAATGTAGTGTGTTACCTAACACTATGTTTTATAAATAAAATAAAATTGGATAAAATAATCATAATATAATGAATATATAATATATTACTTTGCGCTTTAGTACCTCTCAACCTAATGCCTTACAAAGTTAGGGAAGCAAATATCACCCCAATGTAGCACAAAGAGAAGCTGCTTCTCATAAGTTAAGTGACTTGTCCAAGGCGACACAGCAATTAGCAATATATCTTGATTCCCAGTCTCCTTCTCTCACCACTAGACACAATGCCGCCCATGGTTCTTAATGGTAATCAGTAGTAGCTGAAAGCTCGGGCTATCATATGGTTGTGGCAGTTGGCCCAAGTAATCCACCATCTGGGTAATCCCTCTCAACCACTGAAACAGTTGCAGGCAAATGAGTTGCACAGAAAGGGTGGTGATTGGTTGAGTTACCTCTGATATCACAATGGTCTCGGACTCCTGGTAGAGCATAGATACATGCCTTGCTGTCACATTGGTGTAATTTGTAAAGTCAAACTGGCTGAGAACTTAAAATTTGGATGATGAGAGACTAAAAATCCTAGTGATAATCTAAACTCGGTGATATAATGAACAAAAAGCTCTCTCAACCAAGCTTGGTGCTGTTTCTATCACTTCACACTGACTCAACAGACATACTAGGCTTCAGAGTGACACACAGAGTAATACTTCTGGAATCTTATTATAGATAATGTCTAAGGCTACGATTTAGTCCTGGGTATTTTTAGTAAAAGTCACGGACAGGTCACGGGCAATAAACAAAAATTCACGGCCCGTGACCTGACCATGGCTTGTTAAACTATATACCCCTGACTGAATCTTAGCTGGGGGATAGAAGGTGCACTGCTCGGGGGAGGGGGAGGCGCTGGGGAGGGCCGCTGCTCTGCCGGGGACCGGGGGACCACCGTTGAGGGGGGCCCAGGTGCCAGCAGCCCCAGCTGCCGAGGGCCACCAAGCAGCAGCTGCTCCATCTGCCCCCGGGGCCACCCATCTGCCACTGCTTCCGGGCCCACTGCTCAGGTGGTCTCTGGGACCAGCTCCACCAGCCGCTGCTTGGACGGTTCCCGGGGCCAGCTACCTAGGGTCACCCGAGCAGCGCCGGTGCGGCTGGCTGCGGAGCTGCTCCAGCAGCAGCCGGTGTGGTTGTCCACAGGGTCAGCTGCTTGGATCACCCTGGGGTCAGCTACACCGGCCACAGCGGAAGTCACGGAGGTCGCGGAAATTCACGAAATCTGAGACTCCTCCGACCTCCATGACAGACACGGAGCCCTAAGAATACCTAGCTCTTATCTAGTGCTTTTCATCAGTCGACCTCAAAGGGCTTTACAGAGGAGACCAGCATCACCATTTTACAGATGGGGAAACCAAGGCACAGAGTGGGGAAATGACTTACCTTATTTAAGAAAAAATAATTTTTTTGGTCACTAGTCTATATATCCGTATATTGACCTGTTACCCCCAGGTCTGAGATGTAGAATTTGAGTGAAGCGTTGTTCAGACTAGTCCATAATTACATGGGATCTAGCGAAAGGTTGAGTTCCATTCCATCCCCATTTCCCCACTCACTGTAGGAATTTTTAAAAGGAAATTCCCTAAGGACCTGATCCAAAATCCATTAACGTTAATGTGAATCCTTCCAAAGACTTCAGTGGGTTTTGTATTAGCCCCTAAAAGGCCTCCCTATTATTCTGTCCCCCTCATTTGACATTCATTTTAAAGACTACAAATAATCCTATGGCTATTGTGAGAGGAAACACATGAAACAAAAGCCATTACGCGAACACACATTTCCATGTTCTTATACCTTAGAATCATAGAATCATAGAATCTCAGGGTTGGAAGGGACCTCAGGAGGTCATCTAGTCCAACCCCCTGCTCAAAGCAGGACCAACCCCAATTAGATCATCCCAGCCAGGGCTTTGTCAAGCCTGACCTTGTGGCACTAACGGATTCCTGTCTGCAGGGATAGTTTTGACAGTTCTGAATTTAGGACCAGCTTTGCAGCATGTGTCTTATCTCTTGTCTTTTTCAATGGACCCCCTTCCCCAGCCAACACATAGACTGCAGTCTGCAGTCCTCTAGTAAATACATCCTTGCTCTATTTTTGACCATAACCCCAATATCTTATCATGGATAAGTGCGACTGTGTTAGCAGGAAGATATTATTGCCTATTCCAGCAAAGCCTGAAGTATGTGCTTAAAGCACGGTAGTAGTCTTATTGGCGTCAATTGGGTATATGGACTACAATGGGACTAATTACATATTTAAAGTTAGCATGTGCACAAGTGCCTTGCTGAATTGGGGCCCACCAGAATAATACCCAGACTATACAGCATGTTTGCATTTTGAGAGTGCAGGATGAGTCTGATGGATATTATTTGTAAAGTCACATTAATATTCACAATGTGGAAGTGATCCTACCCGGTATTAAGGGGCCAAGTTTTCAATGTGCACCAACCTTGCTCCTAATGATGGCTTCAAAATAAATGTCCGGGTCCAGTTTTTCCACTAGATCAGACATTTAAGGTATGTACATTTAAACTTTCTGCTTTCAAATATTATACTTTAAAAAAAAAAATCAGATACTGCAACTGATGAAACACAAGAAAGCACACACACAAGACAATGCAAAGTATTAATTTCCCCATTTTCCTGTAGAGCTGCTTCTTGTGAGATGGGTTTACTTCTTAAAAGGAACACATTATGATGTTGTCACTCAGTGCTGAATTATTATGTAATTGATACTATACCATTTAAGCAACGGTGTTTGAAAGCTAGTTGTGTACTTGAAATCGCTGGCTGATGGGTCTTGTAAACTCCTAAGCAAAACTAAGACATTTACCTGTCCTGAAAGCCATTTCTCATTTTTAAATGCTATTATTATTATACCAGAGAAGAAAATTAGAACTAATTAAACTAGTTTTTTTGTTCTAAAAATCTCTCTCTGACTTTTTGTGGCAGTCCAGTAGACCAGATCCAAATCCCATTGAAGTCAGTGGGGGTCTTTCCATTCATTTCAACAGACTTTGGGTAAGGCCCTTGAGGAGTAGTTAAGGTGAATGATAAAGTGATTATGAGGTTTCAGACCAAATAACGGACCAAAGACATAGCTTATGATGACAGGAATGATGTGCCTGGTGAGAAAGAACCCCTTCTACAACCTTTACTTATGTGAGTAGTCCTAGTCATTACCTGTCTGTTAAGGCTGCAATATCAGGCTTAGGGAAAATCAGTTGTGTGAAGGAATAATACTGTTTATTTCTGGACAATTACTGGCTCCTGGGATACTCTGCCTGTATCATTCAAGAATGTAAAAGCTGATCTTACATAAAATCATGAGTTATGATGTGATAAATGTGGTGATAATTTATCATATCCTGCCATACAACCACCACTCTAACATTGCTCCTGTGATGTCACACTGGGGAAAAAAAGAACGTTAGGTACTGAGAACTTCTTAAAGGCATGAACATACTGTATATTCCAGTGTTTATGGAAGGAATACATCAATGTTCCTGTATTGCGATCCAACGAGCGGGAGCTATTAAAATATAATGTTCATGTTGCTTTTATTTTGCTCTATGAATAAATATATTCTGCAACCTATTTCCAAAACACGTGTCTTCTCTTGCTAGCCTTGCCATGCTATGTTGCATCTCTACACATTAAAAGGTAAAAAATTATTTAGCCTGAATTGTTAAAATTTTCATTAATGGCAATTTATGTCACTCAAAGAAACCTCCTTGGGAAGAACATGGCATGCTTGTACAAACCTATTATGAGAGTTGTCAGAAACATTTGTCCTTATAAAATATAAATAGACAGTATGTTAGATGATTTAGTGTGGGATCTGTTATTTATTTAAAAACAAACACTTTTTTTTATTTCGTCTTTCAGCAAACCAGGTCATGTAGCTAAGACAATGAGGATCATAGACTAATGATAATGCATCTGTAACTATCACTAGCACCAATTGATTCATTTCTTAAAGTGCCCTGTATTGATAAGCCAAAGAGGTATGGCAATCTCGACACAGGAGTGCGTGATCTTCAACTGGTATAAAAGACTTCAGTGGAGCTATGCCGATTTTCACCAGCTGAGCATCTGGCTCAGGGTTCCCAAAGGTATGCAGATCAGGCTCCGTTTTGCTAGCCACGCTGCTATCTGTTTGAGGCAGGACCTGGGTGATGTCTATGGTTCCCTCATGCTCTCCATGGAAGTTCTCCAGGTAAGATAATACAGCCTGCAGTGTACTACCTTTCCTGATAGGTCCCTTATGTGGTGGGGAATTGTAACACCTGAGCACCTAAAACTAATGCACCATCTTCCCTCTGCCCACAAATTTTGTAATGTTCCTTCCCCCAAAAGCAGGGAATTTGTTTGTCCTGCAAAATGATTTCAGTGGGCTTTCAGTCGGGGCCTTGAAGAGCAAATAAAGTCAATTCCCTTTGCTTTTTAGAGATGACATTATAGCAGAGCCTCACATGGAACTTCCATGAGGACGTAAAGCCCCATTTTTCATATGCTGAGGTTTATATCCAGAATCCAGGTCAGGTGGACATAAAAATCCAGCCCGATATTTACTTGCCACCAGAGACACATGTTAGCCAGTGAAGTCTGCGCCAGAGTCAGAGAGGTGGATAAATCCTTCAACTTTGTTAAATGTGGAATAAAGGAGAGAATAACTTGAATTAAATTCCTGTGCCCACTGGAAATGATGTCTGGCTGTGCCTCTGTACCTGTGCCTGATTTTTGCATGAAAATATTCTCTTTGTCCCTATCTGGTGTTCTCCTTCAAAAAGAAATCGAGGTTAAAACGCAGGCAATAATGTAAGATTTTTAAGCAAACAGTTCAATATTTCCTTTAAAATGTTCTCTGCATTCAAGAGCACTTTGATTTATATCTTTTTTCAGGCTTTGAAACTGTACCTCTTTTAAAAAAGACCGTCCCCGATTTTGGTCTTTTGTTCCTTTATGAGCTTTGTCCCTGACTTTTTAATGTAGAGAGAGTTGAGAGACATGTTGCGAAAGGAGAGAAAATAAAAAAAAAATAGTAACAAAAACTTGCAAACTGTGTTAAATACACCTTTTGATCATTATGTTTCACATAAAGTTCGCTATGAAGATCAGTATTGAATTATACATTAATTTCAATGCTAAATAACTCTTCTATTAAAAAAAATCTTAGTTTTCATATAAAGTATGGTAATTAAAAGTGAACCAAAAGAGGCAGCAATAAATCAATGTGCACAATGCAGTAAAATATTATAATTAATATTTAACTTACATTTTGATTACTTTTAGAATAAGTACAAGAAATATCAATTAGAGTATATATTCAAACTTTGCTGCCTTTTTTCCATTATACTCTGTAAAGGGGCTATTTTTAATTCTGGATATTGCATACAAAATAATACATGCTACCTAATTAAATATAAGGCTGCAATTCAATTGAGAGTTTCTGCTGATGTCATAAATAATAAGAGCACAGCTCAAGGTATCAATGAATGGCAGCCAAACCCTGAGATTGAATTACAACTTCAGCATTCAGTCTGTGGATCTGTATTGTTATTTGTAATAGATGGAAAATGATTATTATTATTTTTAAATACAGACAAAAAGGAGGAAATTTGAATTCAAAATCTGTGACTGGGTAGTAAAAGATTAGAACTCATGTGATTATACAGAACACAGCCTATTGGAAATTGAAATGTACAAATGTGCCAGTGAGTAATTCCATATTATCAGTCTATATTCTGTATGTGTATTTAATGGGGTGTATTTGTCAGTCTATGGGCCAGACGTCCCATTTGTGGGCACAGTTTTTGCTCACAACATGAATTGTGGGTGTCAGTCTAAGAATGTGTGTCTCTAACTATCTGATTTGTGCCTACAATCTTGGTGGTTGAAGATGCAATTAATCTGATTTGTACTACAATTCATTTGCGGGCACAAAAATGTATGCACAAATTTTGCAGGCCAAACTTGCCACTATTCTCAAAAGATGTGCGGGACCGAAGTCCTGCAACCTGTCCCAATTAGGCTGAAGGGAGTGGTGAACTTCCACCTGCCTGCACTTCATCTGCTTAAAAACCAATTACTTGTGAATTTCATCCAGTGTGAATAAGCATTCTGCATTCACAGGGACCTTTCCCACGGCTGAGAATATACATTTCAGGTTATAAAATATAACTCCAGAATTACTTTTACCCCCAAATAAGTGACCTTTTAATAAGCAGAAATATTTTTATTTATCACATTGGATCTCGGTTACATTAGGTCAGTAACGAGAAGGCACTTTAACATGAAGGCTTCCTTTCAACAAACTTGCTTTTGCTACCACATGGCAGGACAACAAGCCATTTGAAACAAACCTTGGGAAAGCCTAGAACAGTTGGGGCGGAGCCAAGGTTTCACCTGCTGACCACACATCTGTGCAGGAGAGAGCGCCGTTGCTCTGTGTGAGCATACGAAGACTCGCAAATTGGCCCTCATGTGGAAGGAAAAAAATCGATGTTTTGCCGTCTGTGAAACTGTTGCTCATCATGTCACTCAAGCAAGTGCCTTGCTGCTTATAATGATCAGATTATAGCCGAGGCAGATTTGCCACTCCAAAAACCAATAGGAATTTCAAGCAAAAAGGGAAGTTTTTGTCTGGTTTATTCTAACAAGAAGAGACAGCCATGCAATCCTAAAAATATACAATTTATCTTCCTGTAAAATAGTGATTTATTTTTATATGTGGGAAAAGGAGATTACTGTTAGCTTTCTTTTGGATGTTTTTATATGAGATGGTGTTATTAAACAGACCAATTTTACAATCTTTGCTCTCAAAACACCTGTTTAACAAAAATATTTATGCTGTAGAGTAAGACGTGTCTGGATAATATTTTGCATGCCATTCATTCTGTGTTTTAAAGATGGGGAAATATTCTTGACCCTCCCATATATGTGTGGATACTTCTAAAGTGCTCATGGAAAAGAAGATGATCCCGCATACATGGTAGCTAAATAGATCTACAGAAAGTGTTGGCTTTCACACCAGTTACCTGAAAATGACTGACTGGCCTTATACCAAGTATTTTCTGATCAGCATTTAACAGACCTGCCACAGTATGACGGAGACCTTCAGAAGGTAGATACAAGAAGCACAGTGAGAACAAATTGCAAAGTTATACTGTGAACCTGCATTATCTCCTATTCCATGGAATACATGTCAATATTCTACATCAAAACACATGTTTTCAATATGTTCTGCTGATGAAACAACCCTGGCTTAGATACAGCTGTTTCTATATAAGTGACAAATAGGTATTTCAATTTGTAAAATATATGCTTATATTGATAGGGGGGAATGTGGATCCCACAGTGATATTTAGAAAATGAAAGCAGCTGTCTATGTCCCCAGGCACAGATAACACTGTAATAATAATCTTGCTCCATGATAAGCTACTGGAGGTGCCTAAGAGATACCACTCTCCCATCCCTCCATTGATTCCGAGTTACTTCAAAATCTGCTTTTTTTACTCTCCCCCCCCCCCCATGGGCTGGCAGATTGTTTCACAAGGAATGAGATGTCATAATTGTGGCACTCTTGAGCTCGGTCTTTCTTAGCTCTTTAAGTGGAAGAGGGGAAGGTCATGAACATCCTTCACCATTATCACCATTTTTTCTCAGACTGGCAATCAGTTGACTTGGCATGGATGTAGGGCTTGCAGATGGAGCACAAGCCTAGCTGTTTCAGCATGGGTTTTAGCCTAACCATTGCTTCAGTTTACGCTGCTAATAGAGTAAACATAGCTTTGAACATACAGGGTGAAATTCTGGGCCCACCGAAATCGATACGTATTTTGCCATTGACTTCAATGGGTATATTTCATCCACAATATTTATCAGTAAGAAAGAGAAGGTTCCATAGATCAGGTGATGTTGACTTCTGAAGCTGTTCCACCTCCAGGTGAATATAACACTTCAAATGGACCATCGGCACACAAAAACCTTCTCACAAAATCCTTATGCAGGGACAAGGGCTCATCTATCTCCTTCTCATAAAGTCACGGAGGTATATTAGGAACAGCACTGCCTTCCCACTGATCTGGTGTCGGGCACGGGATATCTTTCTAAGCTCTACACCAGGGCAGAATAGAGGGTCAGTGGAGAACACAGCATTTGTCCCCTTATCTCTGACCTCAGAAAGCGAGTAGAGACTGAGCAGTAGTGTAAGAAGTTGTTCAGTCTCGATGTGAAATGCCCCTAGTTTTGTAGCAGAGAGCGGAGAAGCAGTGGTGTAGACTCCCCTTATTTGGTCTGTTCTCAGAACAGAGGAGGCAGAGTAAGCAGAGACTAGATCTATGCTCTAACTTAGTGGAAGTCCTTCAACCCATGGAAGGAACTGACCACCAGATAAAAACCTGGGTTTCCAGCAGCCTGATCTAAGCCAGTGGGACAGACAGCGTGAATAGTTTCTCTCTAATTATCCATTGCTATACACTTTGGTGACCTGTTGCTTTATACAACTTAGCATTCTTATGAAATGCGCACAACCGTTCTGTGATTCTTATATCACATATTGGAGATGTACGGAGGGATGTCAGCAAACCAGTTAAGTGCCTGAAACCACTATGGCTTATTGCTAAAAGCAGCTAAGTCAGCAGGCTTAGCTTAACC
Source organism: Macrochelys suwanniensis (assembly GCA_033296515.1). Taxonomy (NCBI): domain Eukaryota; kingdom Metazoa; phylum Chordata; order Testudines; family Chelydridae; genus Macrochelys; species Macrochelys suwanniensis. The sequence goes on along the minus strand of CM065778.1, from coordinate 10,065,364 downwards.
AAGGAAGCGGGGGAGGGGTTTTGGGTGCCATAGAAAGGGCGGCTTGACCCCGCATCCTTGCTGATAAGAATTGTGTTGAAGTTGCTGATACATGCATTTTAGAAGAGCAGGATGTGCCCCAGGAATGTCAATTGGGGTCTCAAGGCTGCAAACTCTGGAAAAACTCACACCTGGTTAATCAATAATCAGAAGGAACCTCTTGCTTGATCATTGGAACTGCTTGAGTAACAAGTTTTCTTTAAGGGACATGTCTAATGTACAAATAAGGGGAAAAAGTTTGAAGTAGGGGGACTTTTCAAGACTGGACTCTCTCTCCCTCTGGATGCATCTTGCGTTCCCCACCAGCAGACAGCCTGCCGCTCTGCCACTCGAGAGTCACACTCAGCTTCGGTAATTATCGAGCGCTGGGGGTGTTTTATTAACCTGTTGCGGACGTGTGTAAGTGCTTGAGACTAAGTAAAGTTTAGCTTTCAGGGAAAGCACTCTTGTGTTGTCCTCAAGTATCAAAGGGGTAGCCGTGTTAGTCTGGATCTCTAGAAGCGACAAAGGGTCCTGTGGCACCTTATAGACTAACAGACGTATTGGAACAAAAGCTTTCGTGGGTGAATACCCACTTCGTCGGATGCATGCAGTGGTTCACTGCATGTAGGGTGACCAGACAGCAAGTGTGAAAAATCGGGACAGGGGGTAGGGGGGTAATAGGAGCCTATATAAGAAAAAGACCCAAAAACCGGGACTGTCCCTATAAAATCAGGACATCTGGTCACCCTAACTTCATGCATCCGACGAAGTGAGTATTCACCCATGAAAGCTTATGCTCCAATACGTCTGTTAGTCTATAAGGTGCCACAGGACTCTTTGTCGCTTGTATTGTCCTGTTTGTGCCAGCCATCTATGGTCGGACAGCCGTGTCTCCCCTGATTCATTTCTGACACCACCTCGCACAGAGTAAAAGTTACCAAGAGCTTTGGGTTGAAAGAACCCCGGGTAACAGAGACACAGGAATGTTTGCACGTTTGTGAACACCACAGTATTTTTCACAACCCCAGAGCTCCAGCAAGCCATGCCAATGATTGAGATTTTGCTTTGTCTATGTACATTTTTCCATAAGCCCTTGCTGGTTCTGAGAAGCTAAAAATCTGATTCTCTGTCCTTGTCAAACACAATTTTTTCTCTCTTTTCCCCCCTCCTGCTGCCAACATTATGAATGAATTCCACTTTTTGAAGCCAACAAAGGGGCTAACAGGTACAGAAATGTACATTGATCAGATAGTTTTCATAGACTGTCACGTTAAAATACTGTTGCTCTCATGACAACAAGTTTACTATCACGAGTAAGAAGAGACCCATTCAATTTTTCCCCCTGTGATTTCACTTCGCTGTTCAGGAACAACTAGAACTGGTATCAAATACAGAGAATGATGTCATAGGTTTCACATAAAGAGGTCAAAAGAAATAATAAAGATCCTCTACGCTACAAAATGGAACTTTCTGAAAGCTACACAGTTGTGTATGAAATCTAACCCACCCCCTGGAAATTCCAACAGAAAATGGCACTGGAAGTGAGAAAAGCAGATCATTTTTTCAAGAGCTGTATTTTTCTAACACAGAAGACAGCAAAGTATAATCAGTCATGGTCAAAACCCTGCAAGTGAGTATTACTTATTTAGCCTCATATTCCAGGTGACTCACAACTTGTCTACCTGCCAACATCTGAAAATAATAAGTTATAGTAAAGTTATTAACTAGAACTATGTGAACTTTGAAGTAGCTAAATTTAAATGAAATATAAACATACAAAACAGCCCGAGGCTAACAAATTTAATTCAGGTTCAGTCACTTAACTCCATCTTTGTTTGTTTGTAGTTTTTTTTTCCCCTCCTCCTCCTCCTCTGTGGTCTTCTAAGAAGAATACCTAGATGTTGTTTGCGGGCAAAGATTGTATCTCTCTGATCTTTCAATCAAAACCACGTAGTCTCTTTTCCAAGGAAACAACTCTCAGGGCAGGACTGGCTTGTAATGGATACTGTGTAAAATCAATTCTCAGCTGGTGTAAATCAGCATCTCTCTGATGAAGCTGATTTGCACCACCTAAGGATCTGGCTTTAGAAAGTCCTATCCCCACGCAACATTTGTAGCTATATGGGGAACCCCTTCATATTCCTCACTGTCAGAAATAAATTGCTCACTGGCTGCTTTAATGACAACATGGTGCTCCCTACAGGAGTTTCCTGCTCATTCTAAAGAAACTTAGAAGCCTGGTTCTAAAAGAAGTAATAGAGGAATCATCTCTTGCTAGCTTTTTAAAAAGCAGTAAGCTACTTTACCACTGACTGAGCTCCTCAGCTGGCCTTGATAGATAGAAAATGTGTCCAAAAATTATATAACACTTCAATGAGCTTGTTTAGAGAGGCCAGTTCATTTTTAGCATTTTATAGTGTTGAAACTTGTAAGAGCTTTGAAAATGGAATCAAAGAGAAATGTACTAAAAATAAAATTCGTGCCTGGGAGTGGAAAGAGGGAAGAAGCAAGGAGTCCTCAGAATTGGAACCCCAGCACAAGGTAACAATAGACACAAAATATGAAAAGTATCAGTTAGCTAGCTTGCAAAAAGAAAAGAATGCACAATAGCACAACAGCGAGTTCACCTATTATATAATTGGAGGTTGCGTGTACATGTGCAGACAAGAAGACAGAATGAAAAGCCTCCTCTAGGAAATCCAAAACTTGGCAGGTTTGGCCAGGTACGGTATGAGGCTGTAATGTCTAACAACAAAAAGAAACAGTCTGTAGCTAGGGGTTGAATCAGGCTGCTGCTCTCCTTGCAAAATAGCAGCTGGTTTTATTGCTGCAGAACCTACACAAAAACACAAGGGAGAAATAAGGCATAGAGAGGAAAAGAAAGAAAAGACAAGAGTGTTGAACATTGCAATGCAGAGCCATGCATCCGACTTCATACAAGATGATTTGGAGAGCTGTGCTAAGACGGCAGGTTTTGGTGCTTGATGGGTTTGCAGGGGTATGGAGTTCATTTCCCAAGGGATTGGAAGGAATCCAACCTGTGTAGGCTGACCCTATCTCTACACCCCTCAACTTGTCCCTAATTAACTTCGATGTCTTGGCGTAAGGCATGGCCTGCCCAGCAACCTACTCATTTCTTCCTGGGAATGGGTGGCCCCATCTTATATCATTAGTGGGATCATATGGGTTTCATGTGAAGGCCAAGACTATAACAGGGTTCAAAAAAGAACTAGATAAGTTCATGGAGGATAGGTCCATCAATAGCTATTAGGCATTGGTTCCCGGCCAATGGGAGTGTGGATCCAGGGTGGGGATAGAGCGCGGAGCCCCGTGCCCCCCCCCACTTAGGATCCTGACCTGCTGGCCACTTCCGGGGTGCAGCGTGGTGCCAGGACAGGTAGGGACTAGCCTGCCTTGGACCCACAGCACCGCCGACCGGACTTTTAACAGCCCGGTCGGCGGTGCTGACCGGAACCTCCAGGGTCCCTTTTTGACTGAGTGTTCTGGTCGAAAACCAGACACCTGGCAACCCTAGACAGGATACTGGGCTAGATGGACGTTTGGTCTGACCCTGTATGGCCGTTCTTATGTTATATTCATACATTTTGTAGCTGTGCAAAAACTCATTAGTTTATGTTTGTGGATTGTCCTAAACCTCATAGCTAGACTACAGTCATGAGTGTTAGAGGTCTTAGAACCGTGAAAAACTCTCTCTTAGGCTATGTCTACACTGCCGCAGGGAGTGTGCTTCCCAACATGGGTAGACAGACACATGCTACCTCTGCTCAAGCAAGTGTATCAAAAATAGCAGTGTAGATGGGGGCAGATTGGGTAGCAGCTGTAGCTAGCCACCTGGGTACCAACAGCCCAGTCCCCCCTGGTATGTACTCAGGTGGCTAGCCAAAACCACTGCCCCTGCTACCCCAAGCTACACTATTATTTTTAGAGCAATAGCTCCAGTAGTGCTAGTGAATGTCCGTCTACCTGCACTGGAAAGCACGCTCCCAGCAGCAGTGTAGATATACACCGAGTGTACCAACGTTAAGTGCTGGAGATGTGAACTACAAAATATGCTCTGTTTGTTATTCTACAGTGGACATGCTAAATTTGTGTTACGGAGAATTTTTTTGAATATGGGTGAGGAGAGATGATTGGAAAAATTCTCCCCTAACATGAATTTAGCAGTTAATACCATAGCAAGACCTTCCTGGACACTGCATATGCCCACTCAGTCAAACTGCGAAGTCTGTCTGAGCTGCCTTGTGTCTGGTGAAGGAACCATGTCACACCAGCCAGACTTAGCAGAGATGCGGATGTAAGTGAGTTGTGGAGCAACAGCCAGAGCAATTTTTACTGATGCTTCCTAGTGAGATGGTTGCTTTGATTTGCCGACTTCTCCTCCAGTGGAATTTCCATCCTCTTCAGTGGGAGTTCTGACAGGTGGTGGCTTGTAGGGTTGGGCTTGCGGGGAAGGCAGAGCGTATGGAAAGATGGGTGGGGAAGTACAAGGTGATCATAGAATCAGAATATCAGGGTTGGAAGGGACCTTAGGAGGTCATCTAGTCCAACCCCCTGCTCAAAGCAGGACCAATCCCCAATTTTTGCCCCAGATCCCCAAATGGCCCCCTCAAGGATTGAACTCACAACCCTGGGTTTAGCAGGCCAATGCTCAAACCACTGAGCTATCCCTCCCCCCCGACTTCTCCTCCAGTGGAATTTCCATCTTCTTCAGTGGGAGTTCTGACAGGTGGTGGCTTGTAGGATTGGGCTTGTTGGGATTGATGTTTGTGGACAGTACCAACCACCCAGTTTGGTGAATCATCTGAACATATTTTTGCTCACCACTGAAACGCAGTCACTTCTGGGATGAAACATAGCACCTGTCAAATGCAAACAGCAATGGTGCATAACAGTTTAGGATCGGAAGGGATAAATATCTTTTCCCGTTGACACTGCAGTGGAGGGGTTTTTGGTAGGCAAAGTGTAATCACTCAAAGTGGAACTTAGTCAAGGCTCTGGATTTCAACACCCCATTCTTCTGAAAAATGACATGATGGAATCTTTACTGAATATGGGTGGTCAGGACTTCAGGATTGCATCTCATCTGGAAGTAAAATTCTTTACAAGCTAACTCTTTCTTGAGGGAAAACGTGACAAAAATAGAATTCACCCCTTTCCGCGATTATAAACCTCAGCCTGGGACTCTAACCGCTTGTACATGCCACTTTTCAAACCTTGACAACTTTGATTTAGTTCTTCAGAAGACACCCAATTTATTCACTGCTTAATTTCAACACAGATTTGCTGTGTACATATACAACCCCATTATTTAATAAAGTATCGTATTGCCAGGACTTGGCCAATCACCTCTCCCACTCCCCCGGCCAATTTACTTTTTTCTTGTTCTCCTTTTCCATACCCTCCCTCTCCGTCTGGTTGTTTTTTCTTTATAGAATATAAGCTCTTCGCGGAAGGGACTGAGCCTTCATTTGTGTTTGTATGGTACTTAGTGGTGCTACTGGAAACAGAAAAACTGCCTCATTGTTGTGCCTTTTTATTTGGCAATTTAATACAGTTCTCATAATTTGCAGCCGTTTCCAGCTCATCTGATAAATGTAACCATGATTGTGATTTAGGCCCCAATCCTGCAATGAAGTCAATGGGGATCTGCACCAGCACAGGAGTTCATCACAGGATCACCCCACATTTGTAAATATTTCCAGATTATTTTAAAGCTAAATATTGGCAGGTACAGCATTAACTCTCCAGTTACTCTTCTCTGTAGGCAAGTTTCTCTCTCTCTCGTATTTCATATTAAAATGTACTTGAAAGGCAAACGCTTCGGTGCCTGTTCTTTTCATTTTAAAACATAAAGTACATTAAACCTCATGACTTCTATTTATTGTACAACGGACGCCCATGAAACAATTGACTTCATTAGGTGTTTGCCCATAAAGGACTTCAGGATACGGCCCATTATTTTGGAAGATGCACTTGCTCCTTGAATGCAAAATTTCAGACTCGATGTTTAATTTGTATTTAAGTGGATTTTATTACATAAGCTATGCAAAACAAAGCTTTGCTCACCACTATCCAGAACTGTGAATTTTGATGTACGTGTTGACTTTTGAATTAGATTTTTGTTACCAAACCAGATGACAGAAACACACAAGCACAAAAAAGCATCCTGAAAAAAATCCCAAACAGCTCACAGCCAGTTCTTGTAAACAAACAAACCAAGCAATATATGGTACGAAAAGTGATAATTTATGATTGTGTCCAAGTGTCTGAGATAGCGTGTGTCATTTCAATTTTAGCATTAGGCTTTATAGCCACCTGGGAAGAAACAAACCATTCAGAGTACAATATTCAGGGTGCCAAGCAAATAAGGCAAAAACAAATTTGTAGAGACGGTTTCAAATCAACACAACTGAACTTTGGTGAAGTTCTGGCCCAGTTCCCAATCCAAATTTTCTCTCTCTGAACCACACACCCCAAACCAACCGCCTCTGAACTTGGGTGAGATTCAGGTCCAGATCTGGATCCAAACTTGTCAGCTCAATCCCATTTCCATGAAATATTGTCTTTTTGAGGCCCAATCCCACAAGCATGTATGGTGAGTATGACTACTCACATGCATAGAGGTAAGTACCTGGTAGGTGTGTGCAGAATTAGAGCCTGAGGGTCACATTTACAAAAGGATTTAGATGCCTAAAGATGCATATAGGCAACTAGTGGGATTGACAAAAGCATCAATGGGAGTTAGGTGGCTAACCTTTTTCAGTGTTTTGTAAACTGCATTTTTATACCCGAAATACTAATGGCCAGATTTACAAGGTAACTAAAGTTTAATAAACTTCAGGGGCAAATTCTCAAGAACAACATTGTTAGATCCATCTGCAAAGATACTGAAGTTTTCAAGAGAGTTATTAAAGACCTAGCAAAGAACAGGTGCAGAATACAAATCTCTCAGTGAGGGGTAGATATCTGTTCATTCCTATTCATGAACGGCATATTATTTATACAATGTTTGTGGGCTTAGCAGTTTAGTGGAGTTTTTTTAAACAAATGTTCATGCTCAAATAACTTTGCTAGAACCTTATCCATCCTATCTTTATCATCTCAAGCACTGTAGGTAATTTTAAAGGTTTGCCAGACAGCCTCTCAATCTGCTTTCAAAACATTTGGTCTAGCATGGAACATAGAATTCTCTCTTAAGGAAGTAATCATTATAAAATGTATGAAAACTAGAGTCTTAAGACATTACTACACAGATCTCCTCAACCCCATCCACACCTCCCAAAATTACAACGAAGTCTAAATTACATGCAGCACTAAACATCTACAACCTTTAATTTGTCTTAGTCACTCTTGTTTGAGGAAAAACAGCTTGGAACCGGATCAACATTTTAGTATGTGTGGAAGACTGCTGTTGCTGGTTGGGGTTTTTTTGGACGTGGGGAGGGTGTTGTCTATGCATTTTGGGTGCCAACTCACATGACAAGTTTCACTTGACGTTATCTGATTATGGTCAAAATACTAAACCCCAACAGCTGGAGTTTATGACAGAAATGCCCACAATCTTAACTGTAGCACCAGCAATTGTATCAGCTTAATACACCATTGTTGGACCTACTTAAGCGGCATTTTGATGATCTGGCTCACTTCTAACATGCAGTCTTTAGTGATACCAAGTATTTAATGGGCAGCAGGTTTAAAACAAATAAAAGGAAGCTATTCTTCACACGGAGCATTCAACCTGTGGAACTCCTTGCCTGAGGAAGTTGTGAAGGCTAGCACTATAACAGGGTTTAAAAGAGAACTAGATAAATTTCATGGAGGTTAAGTCCATTAATGGCTATTAGCCAGGATGGGTAAGGAATGATGTCCCTAGCCTCTGTTTGTCAGAGGGTGGAGATGGATGGCAGGAGAGAGAGATCACTTGATCATTACCTGTTAGGTTCACTCCCTCTGGGGCACCTGGCATTGGCCACTGTCAGCAGACAGGATACTGGGACGGATGGACCTTTGGTCTGACCCAGTATGGTCACTCTCATGTTCTTATGTTAGGGCTCTCTTGATTGTCAAAATGTTTTGTCTGAACGCAGCTTAAGTCTGCTCATCTCATGAATGCCATTTTAGGACTACTTAAAAGAGAGGAGAGCTTTAAAATTTTTTAAAAAGCCACAGTGTAACAACACAATGGTTGTGTGGTTAAGGTAGTAGTGTTCTCTTAATAACTTGTTATATATAGTGAAATTCATTCACTATTACCTACATTATACAAATAGGAAACTGAAGCACAGAGAGATTATGTGACTTGCCTAAGGTCACATAAAGAAGTGTGTGGTAGAGCGGCATATGAAACCCAGGTTTGGGTTGTAACGTCTTCAGGGCAGGGACCATCCCTTTGTGATATGTTTGTACACTACTCAAAACAATGACCTGGTGCTATGACTGGGGCACATAGGCACTACCCCAATACAAATAGCATATAATAAATAATAATAATTAATAATAATGAAGAATGTCTCCTGGCTCAAGGTCTTGGGTCTTAACCACAATACCATTCTTGCCTCTGCTAGTATAAGTACAAATGGAAGTTTATATCCAGAGGGTGAGATTCACCCAAGATGATGCAGGTGCAATTAACATGCTCTTGTGCTAGCTGATTCCCTTACACTCCAAAGGGGAATTCAATTTGAGGAAACAGCAGGTGATATTGCCACCTGCCCTTGTTCAAGCTATCTTAGAGCAGGCTTTAAGTCAACTTAGGCTACACAGAAGCTTCAGCAGTGAAGTCAGAGGGAAGACACTGAGGGCATGTCTACACTACCGGCCAGATTGACAGGCAGCAACTGATCCAGCGGGGATCGATTTATCGTGTCTAATATAGACACGATAAATCGACTGCCGATCTCTTTAGAGTTGACTCCGGTACTCCACCTCAACAAGAAGTGCAAAGGGAATTGACGGGAGAGCATTTCCTGTCGACACATTACAGTGAAGACACCGTGGTAACTAGATCTAAATACGTTGTCTTCAGCTATGTTATTCACGTAGCAGAAGTTGCGTAACTTAGATTGATCTCCCCCCATAGTGTAGACTAGCCCTCAGTCACTGTATCCCAGATGCCCTGATCACGTCCCCTACTGAGCCAGCATTGCCCTTTTTTGGGCAAACCTATCTCCTTTGGTTCCCCCGTTTTCTCCCCCGCTCCCCGCAACAGAGGAAATTGTGACTACTCTCTACCATTGCAGAATCCACACAATTAACTTTCTGTCACCAGGGGTCACTCCTCTTTACATCCCTCCACTGGCTCCCTTTTCTCTGTCACATCAAACAAACTGCTTGTCTTCAGTTTCAAGGCCTTTCGTGGCCTATCCGTACCGTGTCATCTCTTGTTCACTATCAAGATGTTGATTACCTCCTCTAGTTGACCAATGAACAGGTCACTTTGCTGTGATGCCTACAAAAAACTTGACAATAGTTAGGTCATTGGTGCACTGATACCACCGTCGATCAGACTGACCAATATTCTCTCATTGTTTCCTTGTGCTCCCCCATTTATTTGTCTGTATCCAACTGTTCTCTTTTGGTTTAGACTGTCAGCTGTTTGGGTCAAGGACCATCTTTCTCCTCTGTTTGTACAATACCTAGCACAATGGGGTTCTGGTCTTAGACTAGGGCTTCTAGGTGTTCTGGTTCTATGGTTATACCAATAATAAATAACCAAAACAATGATAATACTAGGTACAGCAGCATGACTGGGGCCTGTGTATATGTCTCACTCTCTTACATATATAATGAGAGAACAAAAGACATACCCACAGACATTCATATTAGACAGACACTCTATCTTCTATACACAAACACATGCACACACTGATCACCATGAAAAGCTTTACAATTTTGCCTCTGCAAAATATTATATACATAAAATTGAGAGAGAGGTGAAGAAAAAAGTATATTTACTCAAGATCTACATCTTATAATACCCAACTTAAATTGTTCAAATTATCCTGTAATGACTCATTTTTTTTCAGTTGGTTAAAATTTCTATTGTAATATTTATCTGTGAACAAAGTACAAAAATGACGGGCTTTGAATTGTTTCAAATTAACAGCTATAAAGTGTGATTTAAATGCTTTTATTCAAAATTAATTATTTGAGAGCAGGTATTCTAATACTTCTTTAACAGCAGGATGCAACATCTTTAGTATTATGAACAAGGAGCTTTTGCCATGTAAACTCATGGAGTGAAATCTCATCCTTGATCTTCAAAGTGTGACAAAGAGCTATTGATTGGGAGCATATTGTCATTTAAATTACAATTAGGGATGGGTGAAAGGTGGTTATTCAACAATTCAAACCTTTTCTTTTCTTTCCAAAATGCTGTCAAGGGCAACTTAACCTTAACCCAAACGCACACTTTTGAAAACTTCTGAGAGTTTCAAATATTTCAACAACCCATGTGGTGTTTTTAAAGCAACAAATCAGTACATTGCTATAAGGTACATGTTGAATTCTATCAGCGATGTCATTATGAATCTAATAAAAACCGCTGTTGAAAGCCTTCACTCTCAGTTACAGGGAAATCTACCTTTGATCATGAATTGGGGGAGATTTGCAGTTTAATATCAAATTATGTTATGTAGGTCATTTCGCTAGAATAGCTAATTACATGGTCTAAGGTCCTGATCCAACTCTCATTAAAGTTAGAGGAAGTCTTGATTTAATGGAAGTGGGAACGGGCCTTTATGAGTTAAAGTGAATAGTGGCACCAGACTAGGAGCCAGGAGTCTTGGATTCTAATCCCGGATTAGACACTGACCTGTTCTGTGACCTTGGGCAAGTCACTTTACCTCTGTTGACCTCTGTTTCCCCTCCCACCCTTGTTTGTTGTCCATTTATACGATATGCTCTTCAAGACAGGCACTGTGTTTGTATTGCGTCTAGCATTAAGGGGCCTGAACTTTCACATAATCTTAGACATGTAGAGCTAGAAGGGACCTTGAAAGGTCATGAAGTCCAGACCCCTATGTTGAGGCAGGACAAAGTAAACTAGACCATCTCTGACAGGTATTTGTCCAACCTGTTCTTACAAACCTCCAATGATGGGGATTCCACAACTTCCATTGGAAGCCTATTCCAGAGCTTAACTACCTTTATGGTTAGAAAGCTTTTCATAATATCTAACCTAAATCTGCCTTGCTAAGGATTAAGTTGATTACTTCCTGTCCTACCTCCAATGGATGTGGAGAACAAATGACTACAATCCTCTTTATAATAGCCCTCAACATATCTGAAGACTTATCAGGTCCCCCCCTCGGTCTTCTTTTCTCAAGACTAAACATGCCCAGTTTTTTTAACTTTTCCTCACTGGTCAGGTTTTCTAAACCTTTTATCATTTTTGTTGCTCTTCTCTGGACTTTCTCCTATTTACACACACACCTTTCCTAAAATGTGGCACCGAGAATTGGATACAATACTCTAGCTGGAGCCTCACAGGCACCAAGTAGAGCAAGACAATTACCTCTCGTGTCTTACAAACAACACTCGTGTTAATACACCCCAGAATAGTAGTAGACATTTTTAACTGCATCACACTGTTGACCCACATTCAATTTGTGATCCTGTATAATACCCCGATCCTTTTCAGCAGTACTACCACCTAGATAGTTATTTGTAGTTGTGCATTAGATTTTTCCTTCCTAAATGGAGTACTTTGCACTTGTCTTTACTGAATTTCATCTTGTTGATTTCAGACCAATTCTCCAATTTGTCAAGGTAATTTTGAATTCGAATCCTGTCCTCCACAGTGCTTGCAACCCCTCCCATGTTGGTGTCATCCACAAATTTTAAAAGGATCCTCTCCACTCCATTATCCAAGTCATTATTCAATGTCAAGTGCCCCAGAGGGAGTGATTACCTGTTCTGTTCATTCCTTCTGGGGCACCTGGCATTAGCCAGTGTCAGAAGACAGGATACTGGGCTAGATGGACCTTTGGTCTGACCCAGTAGGGCCATTCTTATTAATGAAAAATGTTCAATAGTACCAGACTCAGGACAGACCCTTGTGGGATCCCACTAGGTACGTCCTTCCAGTTTGACAGAGAACCATTGATATTTACTCTTGTATACAGTCTTTCAACCAGTTGTGCACCCACTTTATAGTAATTTAATCTAGGTTAATTTCACCTAAGTGGCATTTCCCTTTGTTGGTGTCTCTAGATGCTACCAGAAAGCACATATAAAGAGGACAAATTGGAAGAAACACAGTGAGAACGTCTATCTCCGTGTCATTAGATAGTGTTCCGACAGAAGAGAGAAATGTAGATGTCACTTCGGATGGGTTTTCCCCCCCATCTTTCCTAGCAGATTTGAATTCAAACAGCTCTTCCCTTTCACAGAGGGAACAGATTACCCTGCCAAAGTAGGAAGAGCATCCCTAGTGTTGCAGGACAAACAGCTTCCCTAGTCCTCCCTGGTTGTTTTCTTGGATGGCATATGTAATCCATTGTGTGATTAAGCAGTAGAGTGGGGTCCACAAAGAAGTATATCCCAGTATGCTTTGGACTCAGGCCAATGTTCAGGTAGGAATGGAATTTTCCCCTTCACTATAGACTAGTGAATGTATCAGAGTTCTGAGGCAGTTTTTTTTTTTACTTTCCCTTTCGCAGCAGGTAGAATAAGACCCCCTTTGGCAGGTATGGTATGTTAGGTTTTATTTTTGAAGATTTATTACAAATGTAGGTACTGATCCAAATTCCAAGGAGGGCAATAGAAAGACTCTCATGGACATCAGTAGACTTAGGATCAGACCTTTGGTGGGCAAGAATCCCTTGTGGTACTAGGGAATTATCGGGCCATAGCATATCCCAATCTTCAACAAAGGGCCAGGAGTGTGTAGTATTCCTGAGGAAGTGAGGAATTTCAGGCTTTTCGTTAACTGTTAAGTCAATGTTCAATATACATGAGAACACAAAAATAGCAACCTTGGGTCAGACCAAAGGTCCATCTAGCCCAATATCCCGTCTTTTGACAAATGCTTCAGACGGAATGAACAGAACTGGGTAGGGTGACCAGATGTCCCGATAAAATTGGGACCATCTCGATTTTTTGCTCTGTGTCCCGCATCCCGACCGATGCATGGTCGGGATGCCATTTGTCCTGATATTGGGGCTTCGGCCGACAACCGCTCGCGCTGTTTTTTGGGTTCTTTTGCGTGGACAACTCCGCTCTGGATGGGGTTTTTTTGCTTCCCCCGTGTGTCCCGATATTTTGTTGGTTTCATCTGGTCACCCTAAAACTGGGCAATGTGTCAAGTGACACATCTCCTATTGTCCAGGCCCAGCTTCTGGCAGTCAGAGGTTTAGGGACCCTCAGAGCATGGGGCTGTATGCCTGACCATCTTGGCTAATAGCCATTGATGGACCTACCTTCCTTGAAGTTATCTAATTCTTTTTTGAACCCAGGTATACTTCTGGCCTTCACAACATCCCCTGAATGAGACTGGATTCTAAGTTTCACTCAGAGATTGCTTGTCTGTAACATGTTTCTCTAGCCTCTATACTTCCTGATAGATACCTGCAAGCTGTAGCGTAGCCGGGGGAGAGCAGGGGGAGCGGCCGCTCCCCCACTAAGCAGAAGTGGCGCCTTTTTTGTGCTCCGACGTCTTTTGCTCCTATGCTGCAGCCAGAGCGGAGCATTTTTTTTTTTTTTTTGCTCCCAGCACCTTTTTTTGCTCCTGACGCTTTTTGCTCCCGGCGCCTTTCTTTAGCTCCACTCCCCCTGTGCTCTAAACCTGGCTACGCCACTGCCTGCAAGGTCCACAGGACAACCCAATGCCACAGCATATGAGTGTTCAGGGAGTGTTGGGGAAGGGTGGAATAGAGGATGGACTGTACCACTACATTCAAAATAAGGCACCTTTCGTCAGAGCCCAAGTGTTCACAAGAAAGGGGAGGTTTGGACTGACTCTCACAGAGGTTTTTTGAGGGAGGTGATAATTGGAAGCCCCTGTTTAACTTGTGGCCATAGAGCAAAGGAAAAGGCCACATTGGACAAGTTTTTTACTGCTGGGTAATAAAAAAGGGAATGTTTGGTTAAAATAAAATAACGTCAGTAAAATTTACAGCTATTCAATTTGTCCAAAGACCAGTGTGTGGAGTCTTTATTTTCTGGTTTCATGGTGGCCGTGCCAATGCTGGTGTTTAACACTTAAACAATGTTTATCTCCAAAGCGATTTTGTAGATCATGTTTCTTAAATTTAATGGGATATTTAAAAAGCTCTATTAAATTAAAATCTCACTCTAAAATGGCAACACATGCTCTGGTGCATTCTGTATGCTCTACACTGTTCATTGCCATTTTAGGTGGCTTGCTCTACACACATTTTTATTATGCGAATAGACCATTCAGGCAATTCTCTCTCTTCTTACTCATACAAGTAATCCTGTTCACTGCAGTGACACTACTTGCAGGGTAAATCAGGCAGGATTTGAACCAATAGGTAATTTTTACTGATGCTATCGCAAATGTAATGAGGCAGCCCGGTCTAAGGAATGCAGTCACTGGTCTGGGTTCTATGCCTGACTGTGATTTTGACTAGGTGACCTTGAGCAAGTCACTTCATCTATCTGTGCCCCTGGTTCCCTTCTACCCATTGTATGTCTTGTTTATTTGAAGCATAAGCTCTTCAGGCCAATGTGACCCGGTGTCCACCCCACACAAGGCCTGAAGGGGAACATTAGGCCAATTAACCTATAGGCTGCACATGAAGGAAAGCCAGGAAGCACTAAGGCCTGATTTCTGATGGAATCCAGCTGCGGGGAGGAGCAGTGCTGGGATTATAAAGACAGGAAGTTCGGAGCAGAAAGGAGCTGCAGGGGAAGTAGTCTGCAGGCACTCCCTTGGAGAAAGGAGATGTGTTTGGGGCTACAGTGCCAGATAGCCTGCTGTTACTCTCTGGGAAGAGGGAGTTTGGGCTGGTAAAGCCAGGAGGTAGAGCTGAGCAGCAAGAATGAGTCCGGGGCAGAGCAACATAGGCTGGGAGAAAGCAGGCCAGTGTTGCTAAAGATAGGGTCCCTGGACTGGAACCACCCAGGTTCCCCCACTAGCCCCAGGAGGAGTGGCATGGTCATGGCAGTGAAGGGAAGACTGTAATTTTGTATAGAGGGACTTTGAAACTCCAGGAGGAGAGGACAATAGTGACCTGACTGGAGGGCTGAGTCTCGAAGGAGAACCCCAAGTCCCAGAGAAAGAGAAAAACCATGAGGAGAGGAACGGAGAGAAGGGGGTGATGGACGGTGAAGAACTAATCCCCAGACTAACCAGGAGGAGGTGCCCTAGCAGTGAGTGAAACCCATGACAGGCAGGAACTGTCTTTCACCAAGTATTTGCATAGTGCTTAGCACAATGGGGCCCAGATCTTGGTTGGGCTTCCGAGGCACCACTGAAATACAACTAATAGATAATAAAATATTTATAACACAAAAATATCCATGCTTAATATGAAAATTCTAGCAATGCATGCAATTAAGCACATTTCTGCCTAATCTTTTATCACACTATCCTTCATCTTCATACTGGCTATATGACTCTTCATTATTGTCCTTAGGCATGGCGTATGATGACATCAGAGGATTCTCTTGGGCTGGGCTTTTACACTCCTGCCCACCATTGTTCTGACTGCATAAGTAAAGTGAATAATCCACAGCTCCAGTTTTCCCTGCTTTAGGGGCCACAGCTGCTCTTGTTGAACATTTCACTCACATAACGTTTGTGCATAGAGGGTCTTAGTAACTTGTGTAGTTTCCAGGTCAGTTTAGGTTTTTAGCTAATGTGAACAAACTGTAGTCTATACAAGGCAGTTGGCTCACCTACTAATATGACCTTTGTATACTGGGCCCAAATTAAAATCTCCTATGTTGCATAGAATAAAATATTAAATTACTAGATTAGCCTTTTACAAATACATATTTGTTAAACTAAATACCTATGTACGCACATATGAAATACTAGATAATGTACCCAGGTTGGCAAAGATCAGAAATGGTTTCGTTTGATTTACAAATCATGATCATTACAAGAAAAAAACTGTACATGCTGTACTATACAAACCACAGATAGTTTGGTTGCCCCTAGAAGTTAAAGAAATTTTACTCTAAATTTTTCACACAGCACAAAGATAGTCTTGGGATGGCAAGTATAAGCAGCAACTGCATGCATACAAGGAAATTTACAAGTCACTAAAATACTGGAAAAGAGTAAAGGAATATTGTTTGTCAGTGCAAATAGGAAATTTATATTATCATTGCTCTAAAGCTTCCAGAACACATAATACCTATTGTATAGGAAATTGCTAAAGGCTCTTATCGTGGCTAACTCCTATTTTGTTAACCTGGCGCTTTCCAAGGTAACATGAACATTTAGAAGCAGAATAGTTTTTTGATAGAACACATGCAAATATAATTTCCAAATGTTTGGAAAATGAGCTCTTACGAGTCAAAGATAACTCAGGGATGCAAGATGTTTTACTGCCGCCTTGTGGACAATTTAAAAGTCTAGCAAGCTGCTGTTTATTCGGGTTAATGATTCATTTACAAAAGCTCCCCATTGCAGGCCACTTTCGTAACATTTGTACAAAGTATTTCTACAAATTAAATATAACGTGTGAGAGAGAGGGAGACTGCATTTCATTTGGGGAATAATTCTGAGTTAGGGCAAGATGCATCACTGGTTCTCACAGCTGTGAGAGAGGATATTTCATGCAGTCATCTGGATTTCTAGGTCCTTTTGCATCTCATGGAGAAAAATCTTTCCAGTGGCGACCACCTATAAAAGCAGTTGTGAAAGTTCAGAAGTTTGGTGCAGTATCAACAAGTTTAGATGCTTAATGTCTGTTGTGGCCTAGTTATTGTGCAGGTTAACATGAACAGGTTTCCTTGCCAGTTTCCCAATCCATTCTGGTTTTGCCTAGATCAGAAACACCATTAGAACGGCCTCTCTCACTGTGTTTTTTTTCTAACCCAGCTAAAACCAGAAAGGGCAAGTGGATAGGAACATAATTTTGAAAGCATTATTAACTTTTTATTATTATTAAAGGAAAAAAAAGTATGCAAAATGTTTTCAACCTCTACAAAATTTTGGCTTCAGATAAGATTTTGTGCAAAGGTCCTGTTCAGTTCTTATTTTACCTTAATCTGTCCCTCCACAGCAGGTCTGGTCAAGTCCAGCAATACTCCTTACGCAGTCTTTTAGGTCATAAATGGGCTTATGCCAAAGTATTTGGATCTAGTTTTCAAAAAAAAAGGTAGGAGAAGTTTGGTTCCAAGATTAGAGTTCAGTACCATCTCTGATACTGAGAAAACTAACAAGTATGTATTATTTCCAGCCTTCAAGTGTGTATCTTTTGGCTTGATGAAGTAGCCCACAACAGAAAAAAGGAGGTATTTATAACTCTTATGGGCTGTGATTCCTATTGATGAATAAAGTAGCAGCAACTATATAGTTAACATTTTCAATCACTAATTTTCCGAGGAGCTGGAGTAGCAATTTCAACGTTTTCTTAACCACTACTTGTTGCTCTTAGATATTTTTCAGAGCACAGAATGTATTCTCAGTGGGACAAACTGCCTAACAAGCAGCCAGAGGGCTTCTGAAATATTACACTCATGTACAGTACATTTTGCTAAAATTATAACCACAAATTAAAATGTTTTAAACTGTAAAATATGCTTAGCTCCAAACCCTGAGAACTATATGGTAACCAGAAGCAACTCTGACAACTATATGGTAACCATGCTGGGCAAAACAGACACCATACTCTATTCAAACCTATCAGAGTTGTGAAAAAGTTCAAATGAATTCCCTGCCATCGTTCTTACGTGCTTTGCACTTTCTGATTCTGGTGCAGCCTGAAATCAGGCTTAGAAATATGCTCATGAATAATACCTGTTCTTGCAAAGCTTCTGGCCCAATATTTTTGGATTTAATAGGTTTATGCAGGTCTCATAAGGTTGTCTTAAGCATCTGAAGTTTTGGTGCTTATCCAAATCGAAACCCAAATATGAAGCTTTTGAGGTTAGTCCTTCACTAATTATGTCAAGATGTTATCGTTATTTCTATAGTGATGGAACCTAGAGGCCCCTCCCTTGTGCTACACACTATACACATATATAACAAAAAGAGACCCTTTCCAAAAGATCT
Source organism: Macrochelys suwanniensis (assembly GCA_033296515.1). Taxonomy (NCBI): domain Eukaryota; kingdom Metazoa; phylum Chordata; order Testudines; family Chelydridae; genus Macrochelys; species Macrochelys suwanniensis. The sequence continues at coordinate 10,047,129 of CM065778.1, read as the reverse complement.
AAGTATAAGATGCAAGAGAACAGGTGGATAGATACATGCTCAACAGGCTTTTTCTTTAAACTGGTTATGTTGACTCCCCAGTTTCAGAGATGAGAGGAGCTGCTTTAGGAAGGCATTTCTTGACATAACTGCAAGTCTAACGGTTCATGAGGTACTCCTGAACACTGGGGGAATCTCATTTTTCCAGCATGTAGCTAGCCACATCTGGGATGGGCATTTTGTGGAAGTGTTTGAAACAACTGTTTCACATGGCTGAGATTCACTCAAACATTCACAGCAAACTCTACGCAACACTCAGTTCAAACTGCAGAGTTCCAACCTGCTTTCACACTGAAAACCAGAGAAGCTGTGACAACACCATAAAATTAGCCCAGCTTTACCTGAAAGATCTGTGAACCTTACGGGACCTTTCATGAAGCACTGTAGTGATTCTAAGCTGGTAACCTAACCCAAATTCTGGAGAGTTTCATGCATTTTCAGGTATTGTTACAAACATTTCCCAAAGTGTTTGGATTTTTAATACCTATATTTAATATCTTAAAAACAATAGAGAAAAGAGATAGGGAAAGAGAGGAACATGAGAGGTAACATCTTTAAAAGCTATCATTTTGTTCCAATTTAGAATATTAAAAAGTCAATTGAAATTGTTATAAGTCATCTACTGGGTAGGGCGAAGTTACATGCTGGAAAAATGTACATACAATTTCTTGCTTAAAAGGTTACATGCAGGAAAAACACATTCAGCTAGTCTTAAATCTGAGACACCCTTACACTGAATCCAACTGTAGTATATTAGCTATATATCACAGGTGTATACCACACGAGCAAGTGAAAGTCTGAGAGATAATTTATACTCATTCTGAATCCATGATCTATGTATCTAGTGTGATAACGTGGTGCATTTTATATAGGTAGTTTTTCTAGTAATCAGACATTAGATCATGTTTTATTTTTTCTCAAAACAAGGGACCACACCTGGTTTAGTCATTTACATCAGTGCAGGGAGAACACACTGTGCGTATAAAATGCTACCATTCTCATTTAGCAGTGTTTTATGCCAACTTTGCATTGGTGCGAATGATTGAGTAAGGGTGCAGGGCAATGGAGAATAAGGCTCAAGAGTGTTAAAAGGAAGCAATAGTATTTTACTTTTACTTCAATAAGTTTAATAAGGAGTCAAATCTTTGCAGTCACTCAACATCCACAGATATGGGAACCAGCTTTGTTCCCATTGTTTAGAAAAGGATCTGACATTGGGGTCCTGTGTTCATTTCTTAATTAAAATGAATGCAGTTTGATCACGTCATGACATAAAAATCATGGGTAAGAGTAGTTAATCTCAAACATCCCATTAAACCACATTCCCAGGAATGCATTTTTGATCTTAAAAAGTTTTCTTTGGTTACACATACAATTTGAAAAAGGACCCCCCCAGTTTTATTTGTCCTGACACCAGAAAAAGATCATAACAGAATGAAAAAAGGAACTAAGATGAGAATAATTAGAATCTTTCTTTTTAACAAAACATAAAAAAAGTATATTACAGGATTTAGGACCATATACAATCCTAAACCTCATAGGAGCGTTATTAAAAACAGCTGCAGCAAAATTTGGGACGGTAGCATTGTTTAGGAATAAAAACAAAGGACTTTGCATAAGTGCTCACATTTGAGAAAAACGTTACATTTTTCCTATCAGAACGAAATTTGAGTCATCAAAATGAAGTTCCTGTAAGAAAACGATTTTTTCAATCATCTGACCTGCTGAGTTACTACAAGTTGGTTTGAATTGGTCATTTTCAACAAAGCCACTATAGATTTTTTTGACTCCCAGAGTGTCCTAATCCACAGTGCTTTGAATTAAGAAAAAAAGAATGTGTGAGATAATCTTAAAGAAAAACGTTTCAGATTTGTTTCTCTGTTGTTTTGTCTGCCTTTCTGTATGTATTAATGTGAGGGATAATAACACAGGTCCCAAGTTTGACCCAGCGATTTGCAATATACTAGAATATATTTGGAACACTCATCAGTGAATTCCATAACTGCAATATTAAGCTCATTTTATGGAGAATTCATTCCTCTGATTTCTAATTGCAGTGCCCTGAGATTATCACTTGTTGACAGACTTCTACAGCCAAAGCCACTAAAAACTGACACGCTTTCACTAAAATAATAAGCACTTTTCCCTTCCTTAATAAGAAGTAGCATTTCTGTGAGAATTAGAATAATTAGTCTCAAATGTTGGCATAGGTAAAGAATTGTTAGCATGCACTAGTTTTCAGTGGCTGGTTAAATGTAGTCCTATACACCCTCTTTCTTACCTACACCGGGACTAAAGATGACCCCTGTGGGAAACTCAGCAGCTGAAGGACCAGGTGCTCAGCTTTGGATAATTATTTTGTAGCTGTCACAACCAGCTGTTAACACTTCTTCCCTGGCCTTTCAACCCTGTGTAGAGTTGACTGCACTGTTTTATTCTCTTAGATGTAATTTTCCTCCCCATTTTGATTTCTGATGTACAGTTCTCCATGGTAGGAAACACAAGTTCTTGGAGGGTTGTATATACAATGCTCTTTTAAGGTTCAGAAAGCCTTCCCTGTTGGCCATGTATGATGTCTGAGGATGGTACTACAATACACACAAGATGAGAAATAACATGCATCATTTGCGCACATTCAGTTTACTAGAAGGTCAGGAAAAATGTACAGTCGATGCTCTCTCAGGGAACTGGTTTTGTTATCAAGTATACCTAAATAAGAGTCCTATAATATTAGGCCCCAACCTTCCAAACATTTACACGTGAGTAACTCTGCCCACAGAATAGCCCTGTTGACATCAGTGACATGTAGTTTGACTACATGGGTCAGCAAAGTTACACACATGGTTAATTCTTTGCAGGATAGGGGACTTAAATGAGACAGTAATCATCAACTCTCTAAGAAAGTGATTTATAGGCATAAAAAAGATGGTATGATGAGAAGGACATTTGGAAAGCCAACGAGTCTGAACAAAACCAATACTAACCAACCCACACAATACATAGGGAATATTCCTTGTGTGGTTTCACCAGTATTTTCCATATAAAAACAAATGAATTAGCCCGATAGGCAAGCTTAACCCATAAGCAGAAATAGGTTATCGATTTTTCACAGTTACTTTCTGTAATCAACAGGTTTTTAAAGAAGAAGAAATATTGCAGCTTTTTAACATCACTGAAAGCTTCATTCCGTTCGGTAGCTTAAAAAGGTTTAGCAAATTCAACACTCAGGCAGTTAGGGCTTTAGCAATGCCCCAACATAATGTCATGAAATGTTCAACAATGACTGTAAAATAAGTAGCTTTTGGAAGTTATATGTCTTTGAAGTTTCATTAATTAGTCATATCATCGGGAATGTATGGCTAAAGTAAATTACCGTGTTTAAAATATCTACTCTTTCAATGTGAAAAATGAAAGGATCCAGCTACCTTGTCTTTATACTAATGAAGATATTATTAATTGGTTTAGCAAAAACATAGATCTAACCATAATGTGCAACAGTTATTAAAGATAATTAACCACAGATCATTGGTTTGAAACATCTAGTCCAAAATGATTTCTGAAGGGCACATTATTCTATGAGATAAAATAATTAAATTTCTAACTGCTGCATAAGACAACTGTGGCATATCTAGTGTTTTAATTTCTTTTGTTCTATTCTCATGGTACTCCTCTGTTTTAGATTTTGAAAATGCTACTAGTGTTTCACTGTGAGCACTCTGTACAGCATGTTAGACTGAAATATTTCATGTCTGAGGAAAAATGATGATTGAAAGAAAAGGATTAAAAATGACAGCACCGTTAATAATACACACATGCATGTGCTCACTCACAAAATCAGCTCCTTCTCTTCTGAGGGGAAAGGGAGAGGAATGGAAATAAAATAAGTAGAGGGTGAAGTAAGTTCTTATCCTACCATTAGCCACACATTTTACCCAAACTAAAACTGCACATTTGCAAAAGGAAGAAAGAAAACCACAAATATGAACCAATGCCAAATACTTGTAGATTAATGAATAATAGACTCCCACACAGCCACATGAAATAAAATTAAGCAAGTACAGTAAAAACAAATTGAGGCACTGGAACAGAAGGCTGTTTATGAAAAGCCAAAGATTTTAGCCTTATAATTTCTGAGCCTGTCCCGTCTATAGTCCCAGTCCCCAAAATGTCTGTGGTCAGTGTTTATTATACACATCAAAGGTCAATTTGTTTATCATTAATTTTTGGATCACATGTTTGATAATTATAGCCTACAAATATGTACATTAGCCCAGATCTGTACCAATTAGACAGTCCTGTCTGCTTACAGCAGCATTAGGTTCCCCACCGTGTTTTGTAAGAAAATTCAGGTCCCAAAATATTCCTCGTTTGTAGCAAATTTCAGCTGTTTCAGCAGAGAGCAGGGTTTAGACAGGAAAGGCAGGGAGGGAGGAAATAGCATAGTTCAGTCAAGATTAGGTACATTGGCTAGTTAATGTTGATTTAGCAACATAAATACTGAAAAAGTTTTGTGCTGTTGAGTTTACATTGAGTGAACACCAATGACATAAGACAATATCTTATTTTATTTTCCATTCCATTTTGGACTTCTAGACAGTAGCGTAGGCAGGTTCGGAGCACAGGGGGAACGGCGCCATAAAAAAGCACCTCCCCAGACTCCCCCTGTACTCACCCGGTGACGCTCCGGGTCTTCTGCGACACTTCGGCGGTGGGTCCTCACTTGCTCCGGGTCTTCGGTGGTACCCGCCGCCAAAATGCAGCTGAAGACCAGGAGCGCCGCCGGGTGAGTGCAAGAAGCGGCGCTTAAAAAGAAGCGGCACTAAAAAAAGGCGCCTCTTCCTTTTTAAGGCGCCGCTCCTACTCACAGGGGGAGCGGCCGCTCCCCCTGCTCCCGCCCTGGCTACGCTACTGCTTCTAGAGTAAGATTGGATCTGTTGTGATCAATGTATAGAATTCTGTGATTTGGTAAAAACATTTCCTGAGACCCAGTTATGCTTTAAAAACAAAAAAGTTATTCCTAATACACTCAACCTGATTTTCATTTACACTAAGGCCATTTTGCACTGCTCTTGTTACATACAGGAGCTTTAAATTGGGAGTAAATATCATTTAGTCCCAATTTAAGTCTCTTTTATACTGTCCGAGTGGCGTAAAGTTGCCTTAGTTTAAATGTGAATCGGGTTGATTACACATTCATCTCTGGAGATGTGCGTTATCATTTGTTATTCACCAAGCAGGGCAATGAATTTGGTGTCAAAATGTATGACCTGATCTTGCAAAAACTTATACTTGGGTTTATTAAAGGAAATGATGTGCATAAGTCTTTACAGCATTAGGGCATCAGTCCTCTGTGTATTTTTTTGTCTACACAGCAATAAAATATGGACCAGTTTCACCATTTCTGGATCTGATTCTCTACTGCCTTTCTCCTTGTATCATTTGTGTCAACCCTAACCCATTTTGCATAGGTGCAAATGACTACACAAAATTCAGGGCAATAGAAAATCAGGCCCTCAATCTTTGCGATGTCTAGAACAAGATATCTAAAAGACAGCCTAAAGCTCTGTGGTTGAGACCGGAGTCATCAGCTTCACTCATCTGGCCGAATGGAACCTGCTACAAAAAGGGTGAAGCTTGTCTGTGTGTGGGGAAAAACTTTCTTGGGGGCCAGTCCCAGACTGGGGAACGAAATCCCCCAGGAACTATAGACCATCACAAACCTCACCAGCGTCTGCTCCAGGTGCAAGGTTACCTGCTTTCTTCACCATAAATACACAGCAAGGTATATTTTAAAAAATGATAACCCCCGCAGACAAACAACAACAAGAAAAGACAAGCTGCCAAAACAAGACACTCTAGTACACATACCGTACTTCTCTCTCGGGGGAATGGATGACAGAACACACAACACATGACAGAAGTTAGGCATGTTGCTTAATGAGCTACTGGAAAAAGCACTCAGAAACTATGGTGATGAACATGATATAAGATCCATGATATAAGACAAGAATAGGCGTAAAGTGCACTGAGAAAACTGAGTGGTGAAGTTGACACAGCATCTGCCTGCATTGCAATTTGTTGCAAGTCCCCTGCTTTCACCAAAAATGGAATTTACCCTAAAGTTGATAACAAGAAACCCAAGATCTCCAGCCTAACACATTTTACAGTGATCTTAAGTCAAGAGAGGCTTATAGAATGAAGAAAATAATACTGCAACAAGGGGAGCGGGGAATCCCCTCTTCCTTGGCTGTGCTATAGACTCGCTCTCATGCAGGTACTGCAGAAGCATGGCTTGCCCCACAATTTTATCTGAACTATATGTTGATGTATTTCAGGTAACCAGATGTCGCAGTGCTCCAGGAATGCACAAGAAAATTATATTCAAGTGTTTGTCCTGGTTTCAATATAATCACCCAACTGGCCATCTGCTGCTGTGCTCTAGTTGTCCCTCCCCCTGCCACAAACCTCCAGGTCACTTGCTAGCCCCCCCCCACCCCAGCACCTCCCTTCAAAGATGAACTTGATGTCCAGATACATCTGTGCTGAGCTCTCTTGTTGTGTTCTCTGGCACACAACAAATGTGGGGCACTCTAAAGCTCAGCGCATGCCAGCTGATGCACATTGAGATTTAGAGCATCACAGATTTCATTGCACAAACAAATGCTCAACAATTTGACAGGGGAGCCACCATCTTTAGAAACAGTGAAAGATTGGGGGAGGGAGGAAATTAGCTCCAGGTTAGGAGCATACAGAGGAAATGGTTGATGGAGAAGGTTGCTGAGGCAGTGGTTGGATAAGAGAAGAAGGAGGGAAACTCATCAGATAGTCCTCCATAACAAAGATGTCCAGTCTAATCCCCTAGCTGCCTAGGCCTTCCTGTGTGCCTGCTCTCAGAGAAAAAGTCATCCAACCCCACCCTCAGCTGCCAAACAGCACCTCTCCTGCTGATGAAACTCTCCCTCATCCCATGACAAATACCCTCACCTGAGCCCCAGAGCAGATGTGGTGCCAAAATTTAGAAAAGGGCTTCCTCAAAAATTGTCTATCACAGCAAGCAATACACAAATTTCCCAGGTAATACACCCCTCACCCATCAACAAATCAATCCTTCCCACACTCCCAAATATAAAATCCATTCCATATATGTGCCCTCCCCCCAAAACCATCACCTCCATATCCTCCTCACTCCCAAATTCATCCATCCTTTCAACCCTGTACCTCTTGGCCTAGTCCCTGCTTCCCCCTGCACATTACCTCAACAAGGCTACTGCAAATGGCGTCTCCTCATAGCCTCTGTTCCACACAGCATTTGCAATGGCAGAGGGATTATCCCATGATCTCTGCTTGTGTAACCCACACTCCCCCCGGGTGTGGTGTTCTGGCCCATTTAATGACACCAACACCGCTTAGAGAGAGAGATTAATGAGTCTGCTCTACAGCCTTAGCTAACAGTCATGTGGCTTTTAGCTCATGGAGTAGAGGCTCATGCACTTAGCTCCAGAGGTGTCCCAGGTTCGATCCCGCTCGCCGATGCCCAGGGTCTGTTGGCATGACACTGCAGCAGTGGTGTCAGGAAAATTGGCCTGATTTCTTTGGCTTTGCGGCAGTTGGTCAGGTGGGGTATGGAGTGGGCAAGTCTCTCTTGAATGCTGGTGATCTCCCATAACTGGTGCGGTGTGTGTGTGAGCAGTTTTTGCCAGGACGGGAGGTGTTTCTGGGGTGTCCATCTCCCCTGCTGCCAAGCGAGAGTATAATTCTCCATTCTCTAAGGATTCCAAGCTGGGGCTGGGAAGGGGGAGATCAGCGGGGAAAGAGGTGCCTCAGTGCAGCGGCAGTTAGCCCCATCTTCTCTCTTTCCTTGCATACTGCTGGGGCAGCTGATGGTGGCTGTGAAGGGCTGAAGTTAGTGAGAGTTTTGGCTGAGTAAAAATTGGATTAGTACCTCAGAATTGGTCCCCTTAGGAGGAGGCATATTGTAGAGTGGTGCCAGCAGTGGCTTATGTGTAACTGTATAAATGACACAAAGGCTAGGAAACCACTAAAAGCCAGACGTTTGGGAGAGAGTGGTAACTACCCCCCATTTGTTTTAAGCAGAAGGAGGACAAGTACCATGTACTAATACTCTTCTACAGCAGCCTCACTGTTTGAGACAAAGCTACTGTTCTCCAGTCCAATCCCATAAACCTCAGACATGATCAGATTCTCAGCCTTACTTTGTAACTATGGACATTTGGGGAAATGGGGCAGATATGGCTCTGCTCTAATCAGGAAGGTAATAAGATTGCTGCAGCAGTCTTTTGTTATTGTTGTCTCTACAGTAGCTGTGGGTCTTTGTCTTCTGTTGGTTTTTTCCAGTAACTTCACTGCTGCTTTCCCCAGCATTTTGCCATAACCGGTTCCTGGATGGTCACCAGCCAGGGTGATTCATCGTTTAGATAAATAGTGCCCTATGGGAAAGTTATTTTGGCTGGAGAATGCCCTAGTGACACTAGTAGTAAGCAACTACTATAATAGAGATGGCACACATCACTAATCCAAATATTGCAGCTGTATAAGAGCTCAAATCAACGGGAATTTTGCAAGAGTAACAAGTACTGGAAGTGCCCCTAAAAAGGAATGTAACAATCTCCCTTTGTTTTAGGAACTCTGTTTGCCAGTGATGTAGGCTGCTGGCCTGATTCTCCCAGCCCAGAAAGGACAAATTGCACACCCCAAGTCTGTTCAGGCCCTTCCTTCAGTTCACAGTTTTATTCTTCAACATAAAACTCACAAAGTAACAAGGAAACAAAGCTTTTTCTCTGACCTGGCCATGCTGCAGGGGTCCAGAGACTTTGCACCAACACAGCAGCCCATCTGCTGCTCACAGCTCCCCTCCTCAACTGAGTCACTTGCTGGCTTTTATAATGACTTGATCAGTTTCAGCCAGGAGGTAATTGATTAGTTACAGGTGAGGCTGGGCCCAGCTCTCCTTAAAAGGACAGCAACCCTGTGCGTGACACCTGGGGGTGTTGGTTTTTTTGGCAGATTGGGGGAAATACTCAATTTAAATCTTTCTTTCTTTCTTTCTCTTTCTTTCATAGACTCATAGACTTTAAGGTCAGAAGGGACCATTATGATCATCTAGTCTGACCTCCCACACAATGCAGGCCACAGAATCTCACCCACCCACTCCTGAAATAATCCTCTCACCTGTGTCTCAGCTACTGAAGTCCTCAAATCATGGTTTAAAGACTTCAAGATGCAGAGAATGCTCCAGCAAGTGACCCGTGCCCCATGCTGCAGAGGAAGGCGAAAAACCTCCAGGGCCTCTGCCAATCTACCCTGGAGGAAAATTCCTTCCCGACCCCAAATATGGCGATCAGCTGAACCCTGAGCATGTGGGCAAGCTTTCTTTTCTTCTCTTTTCTTTTCTTTCTCACACAGTTACCAGCACAAGACTAGCCATGCCTCTTTCTCACACACAAATCAAATGATGTTCAGATCAAGACCACCAGGAAATGATTACATTGTTGTTATGATCATTTCCCAATAGGGGGTGCTATAGTATGATTATGTATAGGAGCTTAGAGTACTTTTAGGAAGGGCTTGAGGACAGAGTATCATATATGTGGAAGTAGAGATAAAGCCAGAATGTTGGACTCTTTTTGATCTTTCTCTTCCTACTCACACACAGAGCATGATGGTCATGTCAGAAGCAAGTCAGCTCCTGTAGGTATGTGAAATCAGAAGCTAAGAATATTTTTTTAAAAACAAAAACGAAGAGAGAACAATATCCATGGCAGCATACCAGAAGCCTGTCCCTAAGCAGATGGACATGAAAGTGGATGTGTTAAGCAATTGGACATTCTTTAGATCACAATGGGAAAACTGTGAAATTGCTTGATAAAAAAGAAAACTAAATAAAAGCAGCCACGCTATTAGCGATAATGGGCAAGGGCTGCCAAATGCTCCAACAGCATCTGGATGTGTCAGAAACAGACCAGGAGGATCCATGTAAAATCCTAAGTACTCCAAAAGCATTTTCAACCCACAAAAAATGTCATACACAAACAACATATTTTCAACAATTATAATCAAGAATCTACAGAAACAATAGATCAGCAGATTCCCAAATTGCACAAAATGGATGACAGGTGCAATTATCAAATCTTAAAAGATGAACTAATTCATGATAGATTTGGTAATAGGAAAGAAAAACACAGGAGCTCAAATGAGAGTGCCCAGAGAGCTCACACTAACTCTGCCAAGAGCTATAGACACGTGCAAAGCTAGTGAACAAGTTCAAACCCAAATACAGAGCATAAATGAAGCAGAGGCAGAGATAATGCTCTAAGTAGCACAAGAAAAGCATGAAACTAAGAAGCGCAAGGTTGTACAGACAACACAGAACCATTGGTTTTAGCTAGAACAAGTGAATACATGAACCTAGTGACACTAAACCTGGAGCAAACTATATAAGACAAAGCTTTACAAGTGCTCATGTCTATCATTTTGTCAGGATGGCCAGACACCTGGGCAGAATCCCCACCTGCCTCTCAACAACACTGGAACTATCAAGACAAGTAGAGCACACAAGATAGTATCATACTATATATAAAGGTAGCTGAATCATAATACCCAGATCATTGAGGTCAGCAATTCTTGCAAGAATACAGCAGCGCCATTGTGGAATAGAATCCTGTATCTGGGAACCAGACACACCGTATACTGGCCAAACATAACCAAGGATATTAGAGACTTGGTGAGCAGTTGTGACACATGTGATGAAATGGAAGCCAAGTAGCAAAAAGAGACAAAGCAAATATATAGTAGTCCCAAGAGACGCGGGAGCAATGTAAGAATGGACCTTTTCACCACAAACCACACAGACTATCTCCTTAGTGTAGGGTACTATTCATACTTCTGAGAGCTAGAGAAGCTAGAGAAACTGTCAGAAACTACCACAGTGACCATCATAAAAAAAGTAATGAAGCATTTCAGCGGGCATGGGATCCCAGACTGTATAGTTTCAGACAACAGACCCCAGTTTATCTTCAGTGAGTTTGTGCGATTTACCCAGGAATGGGAATTCAGTCATATCACATCACCTCCATGCCACAACCAATCAAATGGTGAAGTGAATTGGCAGTTAAAATTGCTCTATTAAATTCTATTAGTCTCTATTAAAGAAAACTGCAAAAAGCAAAGAAAATAGATGGTAAGCCATTCTTGAGTAGAGAAACACTCCCACAGAAGACATTAACAGATGCACAGTAAAAAAAAAAACCACATGATGTCAAGCAGCATATGTACGTTGGTGCCGATAGCCCCCAAATTACTGCAAACAGCAGTGGTAGAAGGAGTAACAGACAAAAAGGAAGAATGACATGCAAAGGCCAATGCCTTCTATGACCAACAACCTAAAGTCTTCCCCGAGCAACAACCAGGAGAATCTGTCAGGATCAAATTATTTCCTTAGGATGAATCATGCACTTGGAAGCCAGTTACATGTGTTGAACAGATAAATCCTTATTTCTATAATGTAGCGGTGGACGGACATATATTTCACAACAACTACAAACACAGAACAAAACAATGAACGTGGAAGACAGTTCATTCCACTGAGACTTGATCAGCAGGACATGAAGGAACAGGGGCTGATGAGAGACCAACAGATATCAGAACAGACTCTCAAAAGACCACACCTTCAGAAAAAACAAGTGCAAAGCAGTCTCCTGTCATCACAAGAAAGATTTGCACTCGCTCCAACATCAAACTGCCTGCCTGGTATCCACAGGACTTTGTACAATACTAAGGCTTGAAATATCCCAAATCCATTGGAAAATACCTTAGTTGCCATGCAATGTTAAGAATTAGTTAATTAAAAAGGAAGTTGGTGTTAAGTTATATATATGATGATACACATTATGGTATTTTAGAGTGTTAAGTTATAGTATGAATATAGTTGTAAGTCAAAGTATTCGGGTTTAATTTTATTATCTCAAGTAAATAAGGCACAAGGGATAGTATGGTAAACAGCCCCCCAATCAGGGATGCTATACTATTAGGTATAGGAACTTAGGCTATGTCTACACTTGGAGCTAGCGGTGTGACTCCCAACTCAAGGGAACATGCTTGCATTAGCTCTCATTGAGCTAGTAAGCTAAAAATAGTAGTGTAGCTGCAACTGCACAGGAAGTGGCTTGGGCTAGCCGCCCAAGTACATACCACGGGGCACACACAGGGTTTGTACTCAGGGTGGTGAGCCCTGCCCACTGCTGGCTGCTGCCCATGTTTCTGCAGTACATTGCTTGATGACCACTAGTGTGAGTGGCTCCAAGCTGGGAATCAATCCCCCAGCTCCATATATAGATGTACCCTGTATAGACTCATAGACTTTAAGGTCAGAAGGGACCATTATGATCATCTAGTCTGACCTTCTGCACAATGCAGGCCACAGAATCTCACCCACCCACTCCTGCAATAATCCTCTCACCTGTGTCTCAGCTATTGAAGTCCTCAAATCATGGTTTAAAGACTTCAAGATGCAGAGAATGCTCCAGCAAGTGACCCATGCCGCATGCTGCAGAGGAAGGCGAAAAACCTCCAGGGCCTCTGCCAATCTACCCTGGAGGAAAATTCCTTCCCGACCCCAAATATGGCGATCAGCTGAACCCTGAGCATGTGGGCAAGACTCACCAGCCAGACACCCAGGAAAAAGTTCTTTGTAGTAACTTCTGACATCCCATCACTGACCATTGGTCCAATTTACCACTGATGGTAATTAATTGACCTTTGACTAAGATCATGTTATCTCATCAAACCATCATGTATAGTACTCTATTTTCAGAAAGTGCTTGATGAGAGAGGACAGTACATGTGGAAAACATGGAGACTCCATCCACTGAAACTAGTTACACCAGTTTGAACTCCACTGAAGTCAGCAAGAGTGAAGGGGTGCAACTGAGGGCAGGATTTGGCCCTGGATCTGCCTGTCCAAAGATCATGCATTAATAGTAAGGAAACCCTCTTGACACGTCTAATTCCAGATGTTTAGAAGCTATTCTTTTATTCACTTCACATGGGCTACAGCATCTTTTATTAAATGAGGCCTTAATTTTCTGATGCCTACAGGCTAGATTGTGCCTTTGTCTTAGTTGGTCAAGCAGGAGAGTAAGACTCCTCCAACGTCATATCCCCATGCTTGGCCTCCTTGAATTGTGGGTCTGAGTCTGATGTAGAATGCAACACCTGATCTCCAGATATTCAGCCTTGTGAACAAGTGGGCAAGGATGGGATAGAAAGGAGGAGGGAATGGGTGGAGCTCCACTTTTGCTCCCCTTACTCATTGGGCAGGAAAAGTTGGAGGAATAATCTGCACCTTTTCAAGAAGTGCAGCACAAGGGGGGAGAGGTGCAGGAATTGTGACTCTCTGAGGCCCTGGGACAAAACCGTTACACGATGCACACCGCCTTCTCAGGGCTGAACCCCTGGACTGAATCTAGCCTTATGTGATCAACAGTCATTTTAATCAATTACAGTATTGTGATCCAAACCACAATGCAAACGGTCAGTGCATTGAATGCCGAACCTGGAGAGCTCATTTTTAGAAGGAGTGCAATTATTTTAAAATGCATGGATTTACTACCCTGAGACCTTGTAGAATAAGGTGGGCCCTCTTTTATAAGGAAACAGAAATAGACATCCTTCTGCATGTTAGTTCATCACAAATTATTGAAACGAAATGACACTTTTGTTATTTAAAATGAAAACATTGTTACTTACATGCGTACATTTTAATGATATCCCTTTGGATCAGGGCTTGCTGGGTGAGCATAAAACTACAACTATCATTTTATCTTTCCCTCTTCTTAACAGCAAGTTAACTGCTTCATCTTCACATTGCGCACTCCTTAAGTAGCTTAAACTTACTTTTAACTGTTACATGCCAACAAAACAGGTTGCTTAATTGATTTGACCTTTCACAGTATTTTTTAATTTTCAATCTTAGTTTCATTGTTCCATCTGGCACTTTAAAACGACATCTGGTTAACTGTACTTAACCAGCTGATCACTGTACAGTTATTTTTAAATGTAATGTATGCTTAAACAGATGTTATTTTTATAGATGTAGATCTAAACTGCGCTTGTATACGTGCTATGTCTGCATAAGTTCTTTCTGCAATTCAAATGTTGACACCAAAAATTACAAGCCAGAATGCTTATGAACTCCACTATTATGTTACTGCACTTTTTTGCAGCTTGTTAGGTAAACATCAATTCAAGTTCTTTTTTCTCTCTTCATTGCACATAAATAAAACATTAGCATTTAGTTTATAAAGTGATGAACATTTTGCCGTGTTGGATTTAGCTTTATAAATACAACTGCTGTCAGCAAGAAAAAAGGATTTATTGAATAAATAATAAGAAAGCTAAAGGAAAATGAAAAAATATATATTATGCAAAACATGGTGTCTGTCAACAGGTCACATAAGGTTCCAGTTCCATTCCAGTGCTATTGGTATGCCCATGTGAGATTATTTCATAGATACTCCACCTTTTCAAGTTAATCTCCTGAATCAATATACAGACTGGTGGAATACCTCAAGACCTTTATTCTATGAAGTAAAACACTGAAACTTGTAACTGTCACAAATAACTTTTGGGGCTAGATTGTGGACCTCTTACGGTGAGCACTTACTTGCACCAGAAATCCCACTGAAGTAAATAGGAATACTCACATAAGTAAATGATCAACATGGAGAGTAGAGGTTGCATAATCTAGCCCTTACTGCTTCTGCATATGGCATACAACAAGTTAACCCAGAACTCTGCCTTATTCTCAGAGGGCCAGCTTCTGCCACTCTTATATCAAGTAGTACCTTAGTCCCCCAATAATCCCATTAAAATCTTAAAACCCTGCTTTGTTTCAAGTTTACCAAACAGAAAATGTTCTGCACCTGGCAGACTTTTTCCAAGAGATTAATGGGTTCGTCAGCATACAGTGCTTCCTCCCACAAATAAAGTCTGTACATGTCACAAGTTAACACAATGTTAAGGCGGTTGCATAATATACAAGGCTGTATATTACTTTACACAAAGGAAGTGGTCACAGTCTCAAATATTTTGCAGAGAACTTTAAAGTATCATTCTCAAGGTTAAAAATTGCTGTTATACATAATACCTCAGTAATTGATAGACATTTTCTCTCTCCAGAGTCCATTTTCTGTGAAAAACACCACATAACATCTGTTCATAAACAGTCCTTCTGTGAGAACACTGACACAGGTCTTGAGCTTCTACCGGCTCAATTCCCCTGCCAAATACAGATGGCACAGTCTATTTATACAGCTGAATTTTTTGTAATACAAGCTCAACTATATCTTCAGGTAAGACTATGGGCAAACATGTGCTCATGCTATTCCACTGACTTACCTCAAGTCATTTAAACTATTCCCTCTGACACAAAGACAAATTGTACCACAGTTATGTAAGTGTTTTGTCTCAAAATCACCTTCAGCAATCGGCACAGAACTCTACAGAGATAAGGACATTTTGGGCAGTAAAAGAATTCCAAGTCTCATATTAATGAACTAACAATTATATTAAGATTCAGGACTTGGGGCTAGTCAAGATGATGTGATGTACATATTTGTCCTTGTATGGAAAATATTCAGGTTAGCAGTTTAATTTATTGTGCTTTTAAAACAGAAATGTTAACCAAAATGAGACAGAAATACTGCCATTCAACCTCTGAGTAGGCAGTGATGGAGGGGGTAGGTTAATCACATTTTATTGCATATTATGACAGGTATCCCCCTAACGCAATTCTAAATGAATACTTCCAAATAATGCATTCAGAAATCACTTCTCTGTGTAGTTACATAAGAATATTGAAGACCTTTCCGGTATTTATGAGATTTCTTTTGCTACTTCAAATCTGACTTCTCCTTCTAATATAGGGAGTTGGCTCTTTGATATCCTCTGCTGCCGTCCTGTCTGATCCTGCTGATAGAAACTTATAGGGGTGCTGGAACAATTTTTATAGTAGGGGTGCTGAGAGCCATTGAACCAAACTGTAAACCCTGTACATGATGGAAACCACTTCAAGACAGGGGGTGTGGTAGCACCCCCAGCACCCATAATTCTAGCACCTATGGAAATTTATGCAGATACCTCACTTAAAAACTTCAATGGGACTAAATGTGCATTTAAAGTAAAGCAGCATGATTGGAGCCCTCGAATCTAGACAAATTCCAAAAACAAGAACAGTCAAAGGAGGAACAAACTTTCAGCAATGCTCCATTGAGAGGCTCCCACCTGCTCCGTTTTAGATACTCTGAAGCTCACCCAAATAAATACATCAAGGAACGCTTACACAATACATGTCACTAGTTTATTTCTCTGTCTTTATTATAGACTGGAATTACATATGGCAGACACATGATCAGGGAACACATCCACAACATGTACTTACATTATGTAAACCACTTGGGCTCGATCCACCGGAGATGCTGCCAACAGGCCTATGTTATATTCCTCCACCCGAGTTCAGGAGCACACATGTAACATCTGCAGTCTAATGTACTCTAACCCGTCTTTCTCTAATCCCCTGGAGATGATTTCTACACCATCATTCTGTGATAGTGTCATGATCTCATTCCACAACAGATACCACTCCCCGTAGGCTTATTACATGTGAGAAAGGGGTCCAAAAAGTGAAAATTATTTGCTGAGAAAAAGTTTTACCTCCATTCTCCTTTCCCATATTTGTGTTGCACAGATGTAACACAATGCTTGTAATTTTTTTTTAATAAACACTGTAAGATATTCAGTAGGGCGATTTTTGGCGGGGGATGGAGAGAGGGGAAGTGAGGGAAGGGTAAAATCTTACCCCAAATTTCAAATATACCAAATTGGAGCTTCTTTAAAGGGCTTTTCCATTCCTTGACCCCTAGCAAGTCTTTTTTCTTTAATGAAGTCCATTTTGGGAATTAAGGAGGATTTAATCTACATAAAAACGTGGAAAAAATGAGAATTCCTGTTTTAAAAATTCCTTTAATGATGATGTGCACTGACCAATCAGTAAGAAACACATACATTTAGGTCAGATTTTTAAAGAAAGGAAATATTTGTTTGTGTGGGTACCAGCAACCCATAACCAGACATTGAGTCTTCCTTTTAACTATGGTACCTTTAACAAAAAGGGTATTCCCTGGAGCCTCTCATCCTCCAAAATGAATCAGAAGTGCTTTTTAAGGGTGACATTCACCCCTATGCAGGGCAAGCATAAGAATGCTCCACTTAATTCTCACTTATGTCCTGTTTTGGGGGCTTATATAGACTTAAATTGTAGATATGCCTTATGCTGGCTCTCTGTACTGGGTGGATTTCACCCTAAAAACCCTCTATGACTTCAGTGGGGCCAGGGCTTCACCAATATCCATAATAAATCTAAGCTAAAACCAAAAGACACATATAAGTAGAAATATCAGCAATTATGTCTTTCTTGGTGTCTTTTAATTATTTAAAGGAAATTCAGATACTACAGTGATGGATGCCCATATATGTACCTGAATGGACAAAGATTTAACAGGGAAAGAAAGTGGTGTTCAGGTTAAAATAGTAGAATGGGACTCAGGAGATCTGGTTCTGTTCTTAACCCTGCCATAAACTTCCTGTTTGACCTTGGACATGATATTTAGGCCCAGATCCTCAAAGGCACTTAGGCACCTAACTCACATTGAAATTCTCCCATTGAGGATTTGGGTCTTCATCTGCATATGCTTCTTAGGTTCCCATCTGTAAATGGGCATAATACTTTCCAACCTCACAAAGGTGTTGTGAAAATAAACCCATCAAAGTTTGTGAGGTGCTCAGATATGACAGTGATGCATGCCACAAAAATAGACAATAAATAATATACTCCTCTGTAAAGATCTTTTCAATTCCTTCTTTGGATTTGGGAGGTTCTCAGTGATACTTTTTTTTATAAGCTGACAAGAAAAACTTGTTAAATACACACAAGTTAAAAGAGAGATTATGTGGGAAAGGATGCTGCTTGCTTTTTCATACTTTATCATACAAGTATTAAGAAATGATACAAAATGCATTATTCCATTTAAATATTGTGCTAGCTCATGGCCTGTAATTTGATTTGATGCATTGTAAGCAATGTCTTGACACAGTATATGCGATAAATACAACTCAATGTATCAGCCATTGAGTGTACTAAATCTGCAGTAATGCCTCCCTTTTGTAAGGAGTTTATGCTCTAATACTTTTCATTTTTGTTGTGTCAAGTATCTATTGAAAACAAACTGAGGACACTGACAACCAAGTACTTGCTGTTAGAGAAATCTATTATTTATTTCTGATATAGCTAAAATGTTGCATAGTGAATAAATGATGGAATAATTTCACCGTTCAGCACGTTAAAATGATTATAAACAAATATCTCCTTCTAAACACTCACAATTGCATCTACTCCTCTCGGAATTTTTTTTCATTTTATGGTACCCTTTAAGTCCCCAGTATTATTTTACTTAAATGGTGTTTCAACGGCACTTAACACATATTATAATGATCATGTCTTCAGTTTCAGTTCTGGAAGTTCTTTTCAATTACCAAATAATTTGAAGAGCACATCTTTGATATTTTCCTCTGAATTTGGTCATTATAATAGTTTGTTCTCCGTATCAATATATTTTTAATCATATAATTAATGTGTTTCAATTTCATGTTTTTGTTTTCTACAAACCATTGTCTAAAGGTGGTCAAACCAAGACAGGGAATTGATTCATCCATTGTGCTTCACACAGCAAATGGTAGATGTCCAAGTGTCATTTAGACTATTCTCTTTGGGCTAGGTTCTGACATGGACTATGCACTGACACAAAGGACAATGTGTATGGATGTAAAGGTGTGGACCAGACTACCTGGAGCTTGGGTCCATGTGAACAGGAATAAGTGGGGCTACTTGTCTGTGTGGATCCTTGGTTCCACATCCTACCCACTGGCTAGAGAAGATGAGCCAGCACAGAGATATAGTTATTAATGCTGAGCATAGCCCCAGAAGTATATTGCTACTCTCCCCACCCAGAGGAGGAAACAAGGGGGCACTGGGAGTCAGAAGGGGTATTGCTGAGTCACAGTTCCTCCTGGGGTGTTCTAATTTAGGGATACACCTAAAGTCAAAATCCTAATATAAATAATGGGAAACATCATCTGAGAAACACCTAATTTAGCAGAATTTTGTTTTGAGATGTATACTATGTGATCTTTACCTAGTGTTGTTCATTGGCTCTGATCAGCATATTTCCCCCTGTCAATATTAAGCTGTCACTAGCTTCTCCTAAGATAAACTCTTTTGGATATGGATAAGGCATAGAATCATAGAATCTCAGGGTTGGAAGGGACCATAGTCCAACCCCCTGCTCAAAGCAGGACCAACCCCTTTTCAAGGCATGAAAAGCTCAGAGCATACACATCAGCCGCCAGATCTTGTTTCATAACAATTAAATGGCAGCGACAGAGACGGATCAAGAGTAAATGGAGCCCACATCTATCATAATTCCTCCAAAATTTTCTCCCAGTATTTCCCTTCTCTCAGATGAGCTGCCGAGGCCCGGGGCCCTGCTCAGTTTGGGAATAGGAAGATCTCTGCAACTCAGTAATGGAGCTGGGTGGTGCACAAGTCACCTCTGTGCCCCTGGTCCTGGAAAGACTGGGAACCCGACCAGGGCCGGCGCTACCATTAGGCAACCCTAGGTGGTCACCTAGGGCACCAGATTTTTGAGGCGGCATCTCAGGTCCTTCGGCGGCCGCCGGCGGGAGAGGCTGCCGCTGAAGTGCACTTCGTTTGCCTCCGGGGTCCTCGGTGGCACTTCGGCGGCAGCCTCTCCCGCCGCCACCTAGGGCGGCAAAAAATCTAGCACCGCCCCTGATCCCGCCATGTAAGCTGGAGCTACTCGAAGGCTGTTCTAATTCATTTTGGCTGCCAGTGGCCATAAGAGGCTGTTATACCAACCATGATATCAGGAAGCCCTGATCACACTCCATATTCCAGAAGCAGGGTGGTTTTATGGTTAAGAGAGAGTCCTGGGAGTCAGGAAAGCTTGCCTCAGGTAGTCCACACGTACCATTGAACTCATCCACAGATCAGTATGTTACTTTAGATGCCACCTGACAGTGGATACCCAAAAATGGACATCCCCAGAATTGGAGGCAATTTTTTTTTAAAAAGTGTGTTCATCTCTATATGCATCAGTCTTAGTAACTGAAAAATGGGAATAATACTTCTCAATGTACATACCTCCCAAAGATATAAGCCTTAAATAATTAAGGTTTGTTAAGATCTTTGGACACAAGGTGCAACAGGTGCAAAATATTATGACTTTAAATAGTATGCAATAAACAAGAACGCCTTTTTAGATTGTCTATAACGGTGTACAATTTAAGTCCCAGCACTGCTTTCTCTGAGCTGTTCTGCACCTATGTAGTCCCAACAGCAATGTCTATTGGGAAATTAACAAGAGTTTAATTAGATGTTTGTTTTAATAAGATTATTTAACAAACTATCAGCTCTTCCAGTATGATAATAAATGAGCTACAAATACAGTTTAGGAAAATTACATTTTTATTAGCGGGAATTAAAAAATCATGGTACTAGAAGTCCTATATTAAAACCTGTGTATATTTAAAAGGCATTTAATACATTGAGGTCTGGAGCCTTCCCCCAGATATGTAGGCCACACAGCACTGCTTATCTTGTAAAATTAGCCTTTCTTCAGCAAACACAGTAGGAGATTTGACAAGAAATGTATGTACTCATATGAGCTTATGTAAGTGAGGCTCGGACTAAACCAGAAATAACGTATTATATATATGCAGTGTTGTTGTAGCCATGATGGTCCCGGGATATTAGATAGACAAGGTGGGTGGGGTAATATCTTTTATTGGACCAACTTCTGCTGGTCAGAGAGACAAGCTTTCGAGTTTACACAGAGCTCTTCTTCTGGTCACCTCAGATTACCGCATCCACCTTGTCTATCTAATACCTGGGACCACACTTCACTCCTGCTCACAAAGCTCAAGTCTGTGCGGGGAACTCTCTGAGAGCTGGATGGGGCACAGCATATACTGCCACAGAGCAGGTCATGTGAGATTGCAATGCGGCCCTGTTCTGAGGTTTTGGACAACTGGACCCGGTGTCCAGTGCAAGGCATACTTGCTGCAGAGGGTCCTATATGGACTGTCCATACCTAGGAGAATTTCACCTCAGGTAAGTGAGCCAGAAACAGATGCTCTTTGGGACTACGTATGTGACTATAGTTAATCACCTGAGTAAGTGTTTGCAGAATCAACCACTTAGATTGAAGCCACTCCGGGACAAGGACCTTGACTTCATACTAGTGCCCAATGCACCTAGCACACTGTAAGTGCTATAATAAATAATAATGGGTTGGCATTACATTGGCATCTCCTGCATGATCAATTTCCTGCTGTTGCAGAAGTGTGAGTGTTGGTGGACTTTGATCTTGCTGAGATTTTATGTTTCTATCATAAGAGAATCATAGCACATAAGCACTTTTTTACTAATGCAGTAAGTAAGGTGACAATATATAGTGCATGGACATAAAATGAATATTAAAAGGGACTGAAAACTATTCCTACACCATGAGAAAAAAAACCCTGAAAAATACATATACAGTAGCGATTCTACACAGACACCATTTTTTACCCTCTTTATAGATTAAAAAAAGTAGAATCTGTTAGGAAGAGATCTCAGTGCTAAAAATATGTTAAGACTATTTTAGCATATGCATTTACTAATATTGGGAGTGGTGGAGGTTGGTTGTTTTTTGAAGTTTCCAAGTCTGTTTCACCTATTGCCTCAGCTCTCTCTCTCTCTCCCTCTCTCTCACACACACACACACTCACTCACAAATCTCAGATAAAGCATTTGTGTGTATACATAGAAATAGGCATACATTTATGGGAAAAGATAATGCAAAACATTCTTTGAATAATTTGTTGTAATAATTTATACACATTGCACACTTATAATTTATGGGAGTTTCATTTTTTTTTACATCTCTCCAGAAACTTGTATTAAATTAGGGATCTCAAATCAAACTGGATAGTCCTCTTTTCCTCCTAGTTTATTGCATCTTGCCAATTCAAAGTTTTCCAGGTTTCTGACATAATATTGCTCCTGTCCTTAGAGGTCATGAAGCTTTTTCTACTCGAAAAGCACTGTAACCACTGTAAAGCAATGATCAAAGGAGTGCCACAAATTCTGAAGATGAAAATCTCGAATCCTTCGATTATCAAAATATTTTCAAAGGTTTCCCTTTTGTATGCATATCAATTGCTGACATGCATAATGAGATCATGGGGAAAATATACAGCTGACCTGAACTTTTAGGAATATAAGTATAAAAAGTAAAACGAGTGAGCTAATAAAACTAATGCATGACCCCTTGTGTTTTTGGGGCATAAAATAACTGAACTTTCTTATGAGTGGAATGAATGCTTTGCACATCCCGCCCCCTCAAACATGACTGAGTGTAGATGTACTAATAGATTGTCTATATACTGCATAATGTATTAGTATGTCATGGACAACTCCAGCATATTTCAATTTTACTTCAATGTCACCGACACAAAATCTTGCCATTGTCTTGCCATAAACAATGCACACATTATGCAGTGCATTATACAATGCATGGCATGTACAAAGACATCTGTTTGCAGAATCCTTGCTTTAAGAGACATTGGTTACACCTCCGTTGCTATATTTATAGAGTTCTGTATACAGCCATATGCTTATTCCACACTCAGAACTTCCACTGTCATGGAAGTTGCATAAATGAATGAAGGGCAACATATGACCCTAAAACTGTAAATTGTAGCAAAATCAGAATACTGTGTAAACCCTTAGGACCAAAATCTGAATTATTTTGGTGCTTAAAATTTAAAGAACTGAAGTGCTCAACTTCCAGGGAAAACTTGGGTGTCTATGATTGTTACCGAATGAGAAATGTTCTAATGTTCACATATAGAGGACAAATTTTCTTTACATCAGTAGAAAGTTTCTTATCCAATCTCCCACTCCCCAAACTGCACAACTGATATTATTAAATTAGGAGCAAGAAAGCTAAGAAGTCCAATATTAAAAACAGATTCAAACACTACATTTAGAATCGCAATGTACCATGACACTGTCAAATTATCCTAATACATCTATTCCAGGAATAGTAATCAAAATTCTCCGCGATTTTAGTTTGTGGAGATTTATTTTTATATTTCAGATATTCTCTTGTTTTTATGTTTCTATCTTAATTTTTCTATTCAACTCTAAATAAAACTGTGTGTTGATAGTTGGAAATATAAACATCTTATGTGTATAATAAAGGTGTTTATTTCTTTTAAAGTCTTACCAGTATACTTTGCTTCAATTAAATGAATGTAGGACAGTAAGATAAAATATAAATCAACATCTTAAATTCTAAAGTATAACTAAGTTATAGATTTTGAATCATGGAAAATTCTTCTCAGCACTATTTCAGATGGTAGATTCACTCAACATTTTACCATTGTTTATTCTTTAATAACTAATCATCCGTCTTGGTCTTTCAAAAGTTCCTGGCATTTCACTAGTTTACACATTGATTGAATACTGTTCCCAGAACTGCAGGTGGCACCGTGCCAAATGCTGTGCTAATCAGCTGGAAGATTTATTCCAGTCGAGAAGTGTTATAAACATAAGGATTCATAAGGCACAGTGTTGAAAATGAATACTGATGCTTTCTTTGAAAAGGTTGAAAACTTTTTTGTGAGCCTTCGATAAGAAACAATGACATTCTTTACGATCTCCTTCTATCTGTGGGCTTTGATTTGAAAAAAACACGTTCATTAATACTTAAATCAGGTTTAATAACTATCAGTGGTTTTAACAAATTAAAATATAATTGTACAGTGGCATATGCAGAGCAAATTGCACGTGAAAAAATACATGAGGAAATTCATGGATTAACTACTGTGCATTTGAACAGATACATTTGCTGCAACAGGATATATTATTATACTAGTAGATGGGTGGAGAGAGAATACAAAGGAAGCTGAAAAAATTCAAAGGGAAGCAGCTGGCAGGTAAATGCACTGAGCCAGAAAGGAATAATAAGGAGAGAGGCAGTGAGTGGAAAACGGAAAGGATAGTAATTTCTTAAATAAAGAAACAAAAAGTAGAGAGAAATGTATGCTGCAGTTTGGAGTACTATGAAACACAGATTACAGAACAGCAAACACGTGTACTTAAAACAGAACAAGAGGTAATTTGCTTACTTGAATATGACTGTAATAGGAAACCTCCATTACGTGGGATCCATTGAAAGAGGAGAGGCTAAAACTAAGAGCCAGAAGTGTGGCAATGTCAGAGAAGTCATAGATAATGACTGAAAGAGGCTTGTATAATGGCTACTAGAGTAAAAAAAACATGCTGAAGTTAAAGAAACAGCAAAACGCATGCAGCAGTTCCATCCCTCATGTGACTGCTGCAGTCAATGGAGTCATGCCAGGGATGAGTTTGGTCCATGATCAATACCAAGGCCAAGATTTGAAAAACTCACTAGTAATAATTGGTGTCTCAG
This sequence comes from Macrochelys suwanniensis, assembly GCA_033296515.1. NCBI lineage: Eukaryota > Metazoa > Chordata > Testudines > Chelydridae > Macrochelys > Macrochelys suwanniensis. The sequence continues at coordinate 10,022,458 of CM065778.1, read as the reverse complement.
TTTTGGGCGCCCAACTTGAGAAGCACCTCAAAGAAGCCTTATTTTCACCAATTTTTTTAGGCTTTTGATTTTCTTCTCCCAATTTTTTTTGTGACAGCAAAAGGCACGGTTTTAGCCCAGACAATATATTGCCTTTCTGCTCTCTGAAAACAGTTTTGGGAGGGTCTGAGGGGATGTCTGCCCTGAAGCAGGAAGGTGTGATTTCTAGCTTGGCAAGACATACACTAACTCTGAGACAGCACACTAAAACTAGAAGTGTTGCCACAGGACAGGCTAGCTGCCCCGAGTACAATCCCTTCCATGACTCTAGGTATGTATTTGGGTGGCTAGCCCATCCTGCCACTCATACAACCATTTCTTTCTTTCTTTCTTTCTTTCTTTTTTGGAAACTTTTTATTAAAGCAAAGTTACAATAAAACGTTAACATATTACATCAGACATTACTTATTACTTATTCAGGATCAGGTTAATATTCAAAGAACCTGGCTAAAGATTCCATCTTGCCAGCTTGGGGAGTTCTCCTTTGGGTATCCTCTTTTTGGTGCTTCTCTTGTATATGTATTTGCTTTGTGTTTCAAACCGGACTAGATCAAAGCACACTAATAAATTGTTAATGCTCGTCAGCAGGGTGCACACAGACAGTTAGTCCATGGCAGGCTAGTGCAGAGTAGATTCAGACTCCAGCTTTCTGCAAATTAATTGTTTGTTTCGATAAGCCCTCAGTAATTCTGTCTACCAAGTAATCTGCAATGTTAGACCCTCAGTTTCATCCTTGACAGTGAGTGAGAATGGTCAAAAGAAGAAGCCCTATTTATGATGTTCGCTGAGTACCAGTCACTGCAGTATTGAGATGCAATCTTGAACATCGTCTTGTTTGAAATATGATACCAGGCAGATAAATTCAACAATCCAAGTTGGATGTAAAAAGAGAACTCTAATACTCTGTTTTCCCCCCTTTTATGAATCATTCTGGTTTGGTTTTTAATCTGACATGAGATGCAGAGGATGGCAAACTTCTGAAGTATTCAACAGTGATGTCTATTATGTATGGCTAGATACAGTACCCACAATATCAGGTCATACATTGCATTCAGCTTATATTAGTAAGAGAAAAGAAGGTAAATATTAAGCACAATCTCCCTAGGATGGTTATGCTAATGGGGCTCTTCTTATTGACCAAACAAAAGAAACACATTATCATCATGATATCTCACTCTTCCAAAATCTTGGGGAAAATTGTGCCGGGGATTGTTTGCCAGAACTTTCCATTGATTTTGATGAAAACTTCTGCTTTAAAACCAGTGGCACTGCTCATGATGCTGGTCATATAGGAAAGCTTGTGCTTTCCTCTCTGGTGCACGACAGCAGACTCCTCAGTGCCAATGTTTCCAGGGGTCAATGGTGCAGATGGCAGTACTGGCCCATTAAAATCAGAAGCACTTTTCACTATTTTCCTTGAATAAAATAGGGCTTTTTGCTTAGTCATTTCCTAATGTTTGTTAAGGGTGAAAAATTACCCTAATCTATGTCAACATTTACAAGATTTTATAGGGCAACGTTACAGGATCCCACCTCAGAGCGAACCCCATGTGCACAGAAGTGAGTCACTGGCCTACTCCACCGTGACGCTGGATGCAGGATTGCTGGGCTTTCCCGTTGATCACTTCCTTCAGGTGGTCACCTCTGTCTGGCTCTTCTGTGGCCTAGCCCTCCGGCCAGGTCACTGAAAAGGCTAATCCCCTACTGAAGTACTCAAAGTCCCAAAATGAAGACCGCCTTCAACCATCGTCCCAAGTTAACATAAAAAAGGGGTTTTGCCCCCTCTGGGATCAACTCACAGTTCTTTTCGCTCTTATCAGAGCACTGGGCATCTTTTCAGTTCCCCTTTTCCTCTTACAGAACACTGGCTCCAGGACTGCGTTCCTAGAGCCAGGCCCCTGGAACAAGGAGTTAGCGCCACTCCTCTGGCTCAGCTCTCTATAGCTTAGTTTTTCACCCAAGTCAGCATCTTTCCACCACAAACAGCCCCGAACTACTGGGTTTCCTCCCTTTTTAAGTCCTATACCCAGCACTGGTGTGGCAGGAACAACCTGCATTTCCATAAAAATGTAGGTGCTCAAAGCTCCCAGTGTTTTGCAACAGCTAGATGGAATTATGGCTATTGTGAAGTGGTTGTAGGAAGCTGTTATGTGCCAGCAAGATCTAAGATTCATCTACAGGCCCCCTTTCGTAACCAATCATTGTTTACAGTTTTATGATTTTTATCCAAAGCAATCGACTGCAAAGTAAATCTTAGTAAAAGCATCCAGAAAAGATCAGAAGAGAAAAATCCATTCAAAATGTATTCAGAAAATAGTAAAAAGCATTTTAACAAACAAACATTTTCAATCACTTGCAGACACGGGACACGACCATCAAAGACCTGAATGTGCTAGATGAGTATATCTGCTTGGAAAGCAGCTGTACATTTCATGCAATAAGGGGAAGTGGAAAGGGGATGAGGCAACATGAATTATAATCTTGTGTTTATAAGAAAAAAGTGTTTGTTGGCAGTATTTCACCATGGTTTTAAAATGATTGCTACAAGAATGAACTGATGTCCTTCCATTAGAAAGGAATAAGATAGTTTAAAATGCAAAAAAGGTTAGGATGCAAAGAGATTTCAATATTATGTACCTGAATTATCTTCATCACAGATTACTAAGGGTATAACAAATGAGTAGGATAATAGCTGAATAAGCAAATACTGAACAGCGAAAAAGGTCAAAGCAGCACAATAAACTATTATTTTTCTAAGTATGCATGAAGCACTGAAATTCTGATACCTTATTCCCATGGCAAAGATTGTAATGAGAACAGGAAATGACACACCATGAATCCATTGTCTTGACAATGATGTAATGAGAATGGGAAATGGTAAGAGCATAACTAATTTGCCTTCTGATCCTAAAGTTGTCATCTTGTGGGTCTGCTCAGATGCCAAAGAATGAAGGATGTTGGACATCAGTGGGACAGTGTAGGGAAAATCACTAGTAGAATGACACTGTATTGTCTATAAGTAGAGTGCACTACTGAAATAGTTTATAAACATTAGGATTTGCCTGCTAAATTACTAAAGACTGATGCATTAAATAAAGATTATAAAGTCTTCGCTCAGTTTGGGATTCTCACACATAAGGCAAAAGTTGAAATGGCAGGATGAGAAATCAAAAAGTGTCCCACAGATGGAGAAGTGAGAATGATAGAACAAATCAAATATAGAAATTCAAGATGAGTTCAAGCCACATGTTCGGTTCCAGATCCAAAGTTCAGGCCCATATCCTGAGGGAAATACAACTGGGTAGACTGTGGTACTTATGGATGATTTTGAGATTCATATGACTTACCTGCTTCTTGAGTTGAGCAGTAATTCTTTTGTGGCATTCAGGTGCTATTTTTTTTAATTCATCTAAGTTTTGCATGCAGACCACTAACTGAAAGAAATGAATAGTATTTTCATTCCTTACTGTTTAGATCAGGGTCATTGGATTAAAGTGGTCAGTGTGAGATAAACAGGCTTCATGCTAAGAACTGAACATATTACAAAGAAGGGTTCCAATCATTCACAATTTGAAACATTATACATTCACTGCCCCCAGTCCTCAGGCAGCCAGAGGATTGCCATGGATATGGCTAGAGGTGCCAAGATAGCTTGAAACCGCGTTTTCATCAGGCCACTCTGTTTTGAGCTGTGTGAAGTGCAGCTTGGATGGAACACAGAATCTGGGCCACTATTTGAACACAGGTTTCAGTGTAGTAGCCGTGTTAGTCTGTGTCAGCAAAACAAAAATAAGAAAGGAAAACTTGTAGCACCTTAGAGACTAACAAATTTATTTCAGCATAAGCTTTTGTGGGTTAGAACCCACTTCATCGGATGCATGGAATGAAACATACGGTAGACAGATATTTATACAGTCAGAGAAACATGATAAGGTGGAGGTGCATAGACCAACCTTAAGAGGCTAATTAATTGAGAGGAACCATAACAGCAGGGGAAGAAAAAACCTTTGAAGTGATAAACAAGATGGCCACACAGGTGTGGATGAGGATCGTTAACTTAAGGGAAATAGATTCAATTAACGTAATGGCTAAGCCATTCCAAGTCCCTATTTAATCCAGAGGTGATGCAATCTAGTTTGCATATCAATTCGAGTTCAACAGCTTCTCTTTGAAGCCTGTCTTTGGAGTGAATCTGTCGCAACACTGCGACCCTCAAGTCTGTCACTGAGTGGTTAGGGAGGTTGAAGTGTTCTCCTACTGGTTTTTGAATGTTATGATTCCTGATGTCAGATTTATGTCCATTTATTCTTTTGCGTAGAGACTGTCTGGTTTGGCCAATGTACATGGCAGAGGGGCAGACTTGAGGGTCGCAGTGTTGCGACAGATTCACTCCAAAGACAGGCTTCAAAGAGAAGCTGTTGAACTCGAATTGATATGCAAACTAGATTGCATCACCTCTGGATTAAATAGGGACTTGGAATGGCTCGGCCATTACGTTAATTGAATCTATTTCCCTTAAGTTAACGATCCTCATTCACACCTGTGTGGCCATCTTGTTTATCACTTCAAAGGTTTTTTCTTCCCCTGCTGTTATGGTTCCTCTCAATTAATTAGCCTCTTAAGGTTGGTCTATGCACCTCCACCTTATCATGTTTCTCTGACTGTATAAATATCTGTCTACTGTATGTTTCATTCCATGCATCCGATGAAGTGGGTTCTAACCCACGAAAGCTTATGCTGAAATAAATTTGTTAGTCTCTAAGGTGCTACAAGTTTTTCTTTCTTATTTTCGTTTTATTTGAACACACATTTTTTTGGCAAGGTAAGTGGGCGCAGATGCATTAGTCAGATCTTACTGTACCCTCTTTTGATCCTAAACATCTTTCAGAAGTATACAGTATGTTTTTAGGGTTAACAAAAGCATATACCAACATCAGTAATTCTACAGACTATCCAGCATGTATTGATGCTTTGGTATAGCTTGTCTGTGGCTGTATTGCTACCATTCAAATTGCTACTTATGAATGACACCAAATCTTTAGGGGGGGAAGTATGGCAAAGTTATGAATGTCTAAGGGTCCTCATTTGCATTTTGATTTATATTTAAAATATTGATTTCATCAGAGGGAGAGATACAGGAAGATCATAAAGAAAATGACATCTCCAAAGGGACAATGCAAACAGCAAATTGATTGATTTATTTGAAGATGGGGAGGAGTCATTTTTCATTTTCATCGTCACCCAGTCAATGTATTTTATTAATCTCATTTTGCTGAAGTACAACAGGCTGGATCTATTGATGTCATTCAATACTTTGTAATAAAACAGATCACTAAAGTACTTAAGGATTCTCAGTTAACGATCATGAGTCATTATAGTTAACCATGATGGATATTTTTCTAACATTATCCTTTTCAATACAATAAGATGGTAGCACAAAGTTACCATTTTCAAAGATGAGGTGGGACAAGGATTTCCTTAAATGCCGAATTGTGGATATAGTAACAATACTATCTGGTGATAGGGTACCAAATTGTCTACATTACAAACCACCTTCAAATACAGTAGCACAGGAAAATATGCTTTGGATAAAAGTTACAATTTTTTCCCTCTGAATGCTTTTAATATGGATTACAGAGTACCCTTATTAGTATCAACTACAAATTGACGTAGTACATCACCGCATCTGCTTGAAAGAGACACTTAGTTATGTCTCCAAACTCGGGATCGACACAATACATCACAATGGCTCCAAAACTGCTGTCAGCACTATGTATTATTAATATTTTCAGGCACCTATATTTCAGCCCATGTCATGTTCATTATGGATTGAAGCTAAGGCGCCAAGCTGCAGTTATGAAGCAAACAATATTTATTTTATTTTATTATTGTTCCTTTTGTATCATAAGAAAACGAGATAGCATGGCAGGTATTTTACCCACCTTTTCCTGTGGACTCTTAATATGAAGTGACCTCCTTCATCATCTCCTTGTTTTTCCAAAGGTAGCAGATCACCCCAGCAGAGTCTACAGAGTGTCTTCCCAGTATGCGCGCGTGCACACACACACAGACACACACCCCAGGAAAGATCATGGTACACTCTTAAATCTGGGAACTTGTTGCAGAGGAACTGGGAACATTTTCCTGTTGCCGCTTCCCTTATATGGGATGGTGACTGGGGGAGTCAGTAACCATAGCAGGCAGCCCTTCAAATACAGATGGTGCACACGGAAAACCTGGTAGCAGAGGGGAAGAGGAGTGGGTAGTCGACTGGGCCCCCATCTGAGAACAATAAAAATTAAGGAAAGGCTCACTCCAAATTCTAGTCATTTATTTTTAAGGATAGTGAGATGTGTGCAATATGAGGGAGGCTTATTCCTTAAACGGAGGGTCTTTTTTTATAACTGCCTGCTGTGACCACTTACAAGTTAGTGGAACTATTCATTAACTCAAAGAAAGCCAATAACCTTTTTAACTAAAACATTCAATGTCCTTTTGAGAACTGTCGGACTATCACCACTAGGGATGAGTAAGCCAGTTTGGGCAACTGAAGAATCTACCCAAAACTTACCTGAAAGTTGAAATAAACACAAACTTTGAGGTTTGAAAACAGTTGGTTGGTATTTTGTTTTGTTTCCATTTACCTCTGTCTAGGGGTGGGCTGAATTTGTCTTTTTTTAGTTTTTCTTTGGTTGACATTCCCTGTTCTCTTTCTCCCTCTTCTGAGAGCAAGCAGACTAGTTTTGTTTTGTTTTTTTTAACTCTGATTGGCTGGTGTAGAAGACTGTGCGAGAAGGGAAAGTTGGGTCAAATAAGTGGGCCTTGTGTTTTGGCTTGAACGTGGTAAGGATAATTTTCTCACTCTGCTCATCAGACAGATGTCTCCTGCTTCCATCCTGTCTTGAAACTTTCACCGTCCTTGGGTGTTGCAGATAATGGCAGTGGAGGGAGAGGGAGTCACTAGATGGTCCCAACATATTGAGAGCCCTGAAGATCAAGACTAGGGCCTTAAAGTTGATTGTGGGTTTGATGGGCAGCTTGTGGAGAGATCTGAGCACTGGGACACATTTTCTATATTTCTTAGCAGGTGGGTTGGTGCATTCTGCACCAGCTGCGGGCTTTAGAATCAATGGATGCATTCCCAAATACAGCGTGTTACAACAGTCTAGCCTGGAGGACATGTCTTGAGAGGATGAAACAGAGTCTTCTGCCCAGCTGAAGATGCAATGTTTTCCTTGCTGTAGTTGCTATTTGGATGTCTAATATCAAGGTGGACTCTAGGAAGACTCCTCAGCTGCAGAGCATTTGGAGGTTGGTGAGATAGGCACCCTCTACTGAAAACGACAGATTGGTGTTGATTATGTCTTCAAAATGTCTTTCTCTGCCTTCTAGTGCAGGGGTGGGCAAACGTTTTTCTCTACCTTGTCTTTCTCTACCTTCTAGTGCAGGGGTGGGCAAATGGTGGGCAAAACAGAGGGGAAGGAGAGCTCAGTGGTTTGAGTATTGGCCTGCTAAACCCAGGGTTGTGAGTTCAATCCTTGAGGGGACCATTTAGGGATCTGGGGCAAAAATCTGTCAGGGGACAGTACTTGGTCCTGCTAGTAAAGGCAGGGGACTGGACTCAATTACCTTTCAAGGTCCTTCCAGTTCTATGAGCTAGGCATATCTCCTTTAAAGTAAAGTTTTGGCCCGAGGGCCACATTGGGGAATATAAATTGTATGGTGGGCCATGAATGTTCACAAAATTGGGGTTGGGGTGCAGGCGCTGGGGATGAGGAGTTTGGGGTGTAGGAGGGTGCTCTGGGCTGGGACCGAGAGGTTCGGGGGAAGGAGGAGGATCAGGGCTGGTGCAAGAAGGGGTGCAGGCTCTGTGGTGGGGCTGGGGATAAGAGGTTTGGGGTGCAGGAGGGTGCTCTGGGCTGGGATCGAGGGGTTTGGAGAGCAGATGGGGGATCAGGAGGTTGGGGCATGGGGAGAGGCTCAGGGGTGCAGGCTCCGAGTGGCACTTACCTCAAGCGGCTCCTGGAAGCAGTGGCATGTCCCTTCTCCGGCTCCTACACGGAGGCACGGCCAGGGGGCTCTGCACGCTGACCCATCTGCAGGCACTGCCCCTGCAGCTCCCATTGGAGCGTGTAGCAGCCAGAGTGGGGCCATGCCATGGCTTCTGGGAGCCGCGTGGTGTGCCCCCCACCCGACCTTGTGCCCCGGCTGGAGCAGGGTTGAGCCACATGGGGCGGCCCCGACCCAGCGCCCCAGCTGGGGTGCAGGGTTGGGGGCCACACCACACGTGGTGCAGGTTGCAGGCCGGATCCGGCCCGTGGGCCATATCTTGCCCATCCCTGTTCTAGTGGTACTTCCACCTTCCTGACTGAACTTCAGTTTGCTGATTCTGATTCAGGAGTGTATGTTTTTCAGTTTCTGGGATAGCTTGCTTTGCATCAGAGGGGAAGGAAGTGTATCACTGAGTATTATTTGTGTGTTGTTGCCATTTAAGAAGGTGAAGGCTGACAACCAAGCTGTAAATGTTGAATTAGGGTCAGAGAGAGAATGGACTTTTATAGTTAATTTCCCCTCCTTTCCAAACCGCTTAAACAACATGAGTTTGAAAGGTCAACGCTAACGCTGCTTATACAGCAGTCATATATAGTCAACCAATTATGGCACCGTATTGATTAGTTGAATATTTAATATCTGGTAAAAAGATGCCTCAGACCAAAGTATTGGACTTTCCCATCCTAAGCCAAATTCTCTGCTGGTGTCAAGGGGCAAAAGCAGTTGAAATCAATAGAGCTGAGTCCATTTACACAGCCACAGAATCGGCCATGCAGACAGGACACAGTAGCGTAGCCAGTGCGGGGAGCAGGGGGAGCGGCCGCTTCCCCACTGAGCAGAAGCGGCGCCTTTTTTGTGCTTCAACGCCTTTTGCTCCTATGCTGCAGCCAGAGCGGAGCATTTTTTTTTTGCTCCCGGCGCCATTTTTTAGCTCCGCTCCTCCTGTGCTCTACCCCTGGCTACGCTACTGACTGGACATTGTTTAAAAGCATCTACTTTTAGTAGGAAAAAAAGTCTTTACAAGTATGATAATCCAGTGACATTTTAGGAGATCTACAGTATAACCAAAAGCCTTGTTTGCATTCCTGCTGAAGATAAGTGTGTGAGCTTTGCTTTTTATTCCTCTACCTACTAGAAGCACTACATAATTCAATTATAAGTACCTCCAGGAACCTTCTAATTATATGTTAGCAGGTCAGGAATGAAATAGCCATGCTACCCTTGAGTCTGGAATAACAGACTTAAAACACTGGACAGAAAAGTTCATCTGTTCATTAAGAGGCCAAGTGTAATGTAGTTAAGAGCTGCAATGAGCTGTTTTGTTGGAGATCTGAATGTCTGGGGAACAAGCCCCTCCAAAGATGGGGAAGTTAGTGACCTCGCTTGTTACTGATTGATTAACCAAAGAATGGGAAGTTGGTTAAACACATGGGAATCGTTCCTTGTTTTATTGGCTTGATCTCGGATGGAATTCACATGAGGAAGGAGTATAAGTTTGCAAGAGCAGAACAAAAAAACGCCCCCACAATAGAGACATGAGAATGGTATTTTTTCATAGAGGTTTCTGCATTGGTCTTAATTAAACCTTCCCCAGGCTTGCACGGCTTTAAAAAAAAGTTACAAAACAAGAACGTGTCCATCAGGCAGGTTTTTCTAAGCTCTGACAGCTCTAAATGCAGGCAGCTGCAATACAAGCTTCTCCTCGAATCCTTGAAAATGACCTTAACCTCAGGGTGAAAGATAATGTAGTTGCTATGCTCACTCTGCACAGAGTGTCTAGTGATCAGAGGCTCATGGCAAAATATGTATATTTTTTCTTATGATATAGACCATTGTTCGCTGGTAACTCGTGTGATGCCACAACATTATCTCTATGACAGTTTGATTTTTTTTAAATGTGAAGGAATGGCATGAATTCAAACAGACCGTCACTTCAACATCTAGACAAATGACTTTGTAATGCCTTCTGAGTTAACTCCTCCAGAGCCACACGGATGCACCATTAAAAAAATTATTTAGGCTCCCAATCTTCTTTAAATTATACCAAGGATGGGGTGGGCTAAGACAGTTCCCAGCATACTGTGCAGTGCAGTGTTACATAGGGGCAGGTTCCTCAGCAGGTATAAATGGTCATCACTTAACTTCAGTGGAACTGCGACAATTTACACCAGCTGCCCCAGGAAGTGCTATTTAGGGGCAAGTAGAGGCTTGAATGCCTAAAAAAGAGACACGATTATCTGGTAGCACTAATCAAAGCTGTTTATAATAATTAATTAACCATAATCATTAGCAACAGAGACCGCCTCTCACAGAAAAAAACCAACCCTGCATTAAAAGAACATTATTAAACTTGCAACGTCATGCCCTCAAAAGTTAGCAAACACCAGAATTAAGGTTTCCTGTTCCATCCAAAGGATCCCAACATACTTTTGTACGTGGTGTCTCTGAAATCAGCCACCAGCCAGGTGGTCAATGTCCAAAAAGCAGTGCATACACACCAGAAGGAGGCTTTAGGAGAATTTTGAACACCCTGGCACAACCTCAGGTGAATCTCAAAGAGAAACTACAGTAGTATTCATGGTCCTCAATTTCCTTGGAAGGATGGAGGGCTAACTTAACCCTAATGGGCTCTGAGCTTGGGTCCTCGGGGAATCTAGCTCTCCCACACTGGATGCTTAGACCACTAAGACATGGCCCAGGTATAGAAAACTCTGGAAATGAAACATGTACCCATTGTCATGAAGGATCCTCCTGAATTTTGAAGCATCTACAGGGTAGCTTTAATTTCAGTTACAGATCCAAACATTTTCTAGCAGGGCATATAAAAATAGCAAAGTATTATTAAAAAAAATTGATCAGGAAATTCTCACTGAGAATTCTCATTTATTTTGCAAGAGTACCCTGAACTAGAATGGCAAGAGACACAGTCATCACAATGTGTGCTCACAACTGACTTTAACATTAACAGGATTGTAGTTAGCAATAAAATATATACGTGTGGGTGTATATAATCATAGTCTTATAACCTTAACCATTAACAGACACATTTTCAAAGCAGTCTCCACACCAGGCCTGCAAAGTGTCAGATCAAACCCATTGGCATGAACTGAACCATGCATTTTACACACACAAACGCATCTCAGTATACACAATTGTCCATTTTTCATGTACAAATATGAAACAGTTACGCTTACAAATCTGTGCATTCTCAAATTGTGTGTGAACATTTTTGAGGGCTGCTTTGACAATTTGGCCCAAAGAGACCAAATCATGAAATAGAATAGAGTCCAGAGAAAACTTTGAAATGTGTATAACTGAAACCAGTTAAGACACTTTATGCTTGCTATAAATTCTGTGGTCTCAATCAGCAGGATTACTAACTGTAAAAGTACAGGCTCCCTTTGCAACCAGAAGAGCTGGAAAGTTAGTTTGAAGACACAATTTTAGGCCCTCTTCCACCCATGCCTACCCACATGAATAACTTTAGACATGTCAGTAATCTCTGATTCCAGGATCAGGGCCTCAGATTCAGAAGAATTCTGTGGAAATCCACACGAAGACTATTCAGAGAAATCTCATGTTTTTGCATCCACAGACTTCTGCTGTCTCATCCATTACTGTTTCACTCTTAGGTACTCTTCCAATTTTTCAATAAAATATTTTTTGTTGGGTTCTTGGGGTGTATTTTATTTATGTGTTGAAAAGTCAACTCCCTGCATCCCACCTATACATTTTCCCCCTACCTCGGGTCTGATTCTCACTGGAGCAGTTAGAAGATCTTTAGCTCTAGAGCAGAGCAGCTGTATCAATGTGAATTATTTGTTCTAATATCGTTTATCTTTTTCTATTACTTAGATTGTAACTGTAGCATTAAAATAGGGAGCAAAATAGAAATCAAAATAGAAAACAATTTTCAACTAGAAAAGTGTATTGAAAGTGTTAACACAAGAGATTGTCAGGCACATTTCATAAACTTCTACCAATGAACTTTGAATTACCCTGCCCCTTTCATATTTTCCAGTTAACATACATACATCTGCTTCTGCCATGTAATCAACTGATTGTTACACAAGCATTTTCTAAAGCTATGACAAACTCAGATTTATGAGGTCAAAAAGTTCAGACTTAATCCATTCAATAGCTGCAATTTATCGTCTGATGATAATTGTATACACAAACATTGTAATGATTTAGATGACATAGTGTAAAGATGAAATCCGTTTATTTTAAAAGGGTTTCTAACCTCTAAAATATGTTGCCATGAACACCTTTCTAGGTCCGCTTTTAACAACATGGTTATTATTGTTTTATTGATCAGGATTTTATTAGTGATTTGACACTTATATTTCATGTTAATCGAAAAAGGTGTAATTTTTCTACAAGAATATGACTGTAATTAATTATATCATTATTATGTTTTCAGTGCATTCCATTTAAAGAGGTCTAGAAAGTAGTGCTTAATTTATCATACATGTATTATAAGGAATATGTAAACCTCTTTTAAACAGACAGAGAGCATGATCCTTTTGGAGATGATGGGATATGACATAGGCACTATATTTATAGATTCCTGCCTCTATAGTGACCTGATTTTATAGTGCCAGCTATTTTGGAATGGGATTGTAAATTAGCAATTTAAAAAGCCTGGATTGCTCACAATATTACCATCAGTTAGTCTTATAACGCTAATTACTGGTCATCCCATAATGCCTTCAATAGATCAAGAAAACAATCTGCAGACAGGGCAAAGAATGGTGTGTCAGAATAACACTGCATTACATATATGACTCCTTCAGCTTGCAAGTTCTGCAAATGATTAAATATTGCTGCAAACAGACTTTGGTATAGTCAATAGTTGTGTTCATTTACCTTTTCTGAACATGAAGCAATGCTTGTTGTTGTAAACTTTGTACAGACTCTAAAACATTTAGCTAAATGTGAAATTTAAATTGATCTTCAGTTTATTGCCATTGATCTTTTCACTTTTCTAAATGTAACAATGTCCACTGCTGGGAATAGAAACCTGTATATACATCAGCAGAATTTATGCTTTCAGCCAACGTAAACTTCACAGGGGGGGACTACCATATATATCCAAATGCTCATGAAATGAAGGATTATCTTGTGTTATCACATGCTGTACATTGTGCAATATCATGTTTGCAAACTTGTCACATAAATTCAAATTCCATTAGCAATATCCCTTACCTATAGTCAATTCAATTGCCTTACTATACATTTGCACTAGTACTCCGCGGTAATGGTTTTAATCCATATATCTAATATCATGTGTGCAATAAAACATTATCAGTGCTCATAAAAACATGCCTTTCAAATTACACCTGTGTTTTATAAATACATCAGCATAAATAATAACCATATTCAAACCTTGCAGATATTTGTATAATGCTAATTATTGTTTTCCCGGTTAAAATACATTAGGTTTACAACATTCAATTGACATAGCATAGACAGACAGTCCCCAAATCCTGAAAACATTTGTGCCTGTAACTTCACAGATGAGTAGAATTAATCACATGCTTAAGCTTTGGTAGGATCATGGCCCGATGGTCCAACTCTGCCTTCCTTACTGATGCTGAGCAGTGCCTTACCCACTGATACCACTAAAATCAGTGGAGCTCCATGTGAGCTCAGGAATCCACTTTCAGAGACTAGTTTGAAAGATTGGGGCTTACGCTACTACTCAGCATGATGGTAGCAGAATGGGGCCCAAAATATTTGAAAGTATCTATTTCATGCTGACTACTTAAATATTGTATGTTTCAGTTGGGGGGAAACCAAAACATACAACCCATTATAAAATATTAAATGAATAGCTGAGCTTGTTCTGTGGTAATGATATGCAGATACCTTTGTTGCTTTGCTGTTCTTAAGCAACACTTAACTGGCTCACATTTGTCACCCTTTAGATTGCTAATAAACAATAATGTACCTATATTTTTGACAGTAGGGATATCTGATCAGTACTGTTTGAAATGGTCAGTATAAGGAAAGATTTGGTTTAACAGATGATATAGCTTATCCTAATATTGTAATGGAATGGGTGAGGACGACAAGCACCTTGCTATATTTTAGTATGTGCTGAATAAATCAACAGTCATTCTGCTGGCAAGTCTGTTCTTTTGCTTGGAAAGTTGTCATGGAATAAAATTATAAGTCCCAGTTTGTTTTAGAATGTTTAAACGGACACTCAACTTGCTGCGTAGCCAAGAGAACAGTGTGAAATATGCAACATTTTTTTTATTGTTGAAATATGCAGAGCAGTAGGAAGGGCCCTTGTCTATGGCAGAGCAACCAGGGCCATATGTCCGTCAAAGCCTGGTCATGGACAGGCTGCTACCACTCATGGTTAGCTCCCTTGCAGCTTCTACGCCTCGATCTTTTGGTCTGACCAGTGAACCACACTTACTCACTGAAGCTCTTTGTCTCCCTCTGGTGGCTGGACCACATATACAGGTTTATAAATCTGTTCCTATGAGACTAATGGATGGAGCTTGTTAGAAAAATTCCCAGAAACACTTTTGGCCAGAATTTGCCAATTCGTCAAAAACGTTTTGTAGAGACAGTTCAATTTTGACAATTTCCACTGGTAGTTTCGGGGCAACCCGCTATGCAGACATATGGAGCTCCGTGGCTTCCAGTGACCATGGCTCCAGGACAGCCAGCCTCGGAGGGTGCCCCAGAGCCATAGCTCCATTCCCTTTAATGGAGAATTCCTACAGTTTTGTTGTGGTTCTGAACTGGAGCGAATTCAAAATTTCAAAATCGCAAAATCCTGGAAAACGGAATGCCTTCTCTTTGCCCTGCTCTACTAATGGACTTGGCCCTTTAGCTCAAGCGGTAGAAGCTCATGCTTTTAGATCAAAGGAGGTCAGGTCATTACACACACTGTTGAGGATCTCTAAGCCACAGGACCCTGGAGAGACCTTCGGCCATTTCTGCAGGTTGTCAGGGTTCCCTCCCCACTCTAAACTCTAGGGTAAAGACGTGGGGACCCGCATTAAGAGCCCCTAAGCTTATTTTTTACCAGCTTAGGTTAAAACCCCCAAGGTACAAAATTCCCTGCACCCTGAGAAATGCTTCTTTCACTGCCACCATCAAGTGTCTAACAGGAATCCAGGAAAGGAATCACTTGAACTTCCCTCCCCCCCAAAATACCCCCTCAAGCCATACACCCCCTTTCCTGGGAAGCTTGAGAACAATCTCCCAACCAATTGGTTACACAGTGATCTAAAAACCCACCCCCTGGGTTTTAACACCATAGAAAACAGTCAGCTTCTTAAAAGAAGGATTTTATTAAAACAAAGAAGGTAAAATCATCTCTGTAAAATCAGGATGGTAACTAATTACAGGGCACTCAATTTCCAAACTCAGAGAGATTCCCTCCCCCTTCTGGACAAAACCTTAAAGTTACAGAAAAACAGGAATAACCCTTCCCTCTCCCACAGGGAATGTATCACCAAGCAAAATAAACAGAAATCTACTTGCAGTGCTGACTACACTTACTTTAGAAAAGTGAGGTTTGGTGAGGAGACTGGTTTTCTGTAGGTTCTTTCTGTCTTCCAAGATCACTCTGACTCAGACAAAGCCACGCACCAAGCTTTTTCCCCCTCCCAAGATTTGAAAGTATCTTGTCCCCTTATTGGTCAGATGCCAGCCAGGTCAGGCGTCACTCTGGCTACCTGCATTTCTTAACCCTTTACTGGTCAGAGGATCTTATAGCACTGCATCAGACCCTCTCCCCCTTCCCTTTATATTTATGACACAGGTGAAACCAGAACAGGCCCTGGCCTCTTCTACATCTGCCTACAGCCAAAAGTGCCCCAAATCTCTGCCACCGCTCTTCTACACGCTACTGTGAAAGGGCCAAGCCACAGCTTTTCAAGATGGGGATGGAGTTTGCAAATGGAAATGCAACAAAACAAAACAAAAAGGTTCGAGCTTTTCCAAGACGGGGTACAAAATGCATCTATGCTGCTGCTAGCTCCTGACGTTGGCCTTCTCACAGCAACAGGGAGAAGAGAGTCCAAAAAGACAAAAATGTTTCATGTGAATGGACTTGTGCTCTAGTAGGGCAAAGAGACCATACTGTTATTTCTGTTTCCTTGGATGGACAATACCAGCCTCCCCCGCCTTCTTCCAAGAGCATGTATTACGTAAATGAGCAAAGCACCCACTAGCATGTTTTACATGTTAGTTATTAAGAAGGCCTGTCTTCCTGGAGCTCTGACGTGCTGATTTTCAGAGGGGACAGTTTCAGTGCAATGAGACAATAACCAAGGCATATTTCTTGTTTTAGTTCCCGAACTAGTGTTATCAGAAGAAATGCTGACATTTGGTTGGAGCTCTCCTTTTCACATACTCTCTCTCTCACACACTTTTCTGACAAGAAATCTCAGTAACAGAAATGTACCTCTGAGCAGTAGCGCAGCCAGGTCCGGAGCGCAGGGGGAGCGGCGCTATAAAAGGCGCCTCCCCTTGTACTCACCCGGCGGCGCTCCGGGTCTTCGGCGGCACTTCGGCGGCTCACTCCGGGTCTTTGGTGGTACCCCGCGCCAAAATGCCGCCGAAGACCCGGAGCGCCGCCGGGTGAGTGCAAGAAGCGGCACTTAAAAAGAAGCGGCGCTTCTGCTCAAGGGGAGCGGCCGCTCCCCCTGCTCCCCCCCGGCTACGCTACTGTCTCTGAGACTGACAAGAAAACACAGCCTCATTCTCCTCTTACAGCCGTTTTACACTGGTGTAGGAGTGACTCCTGTTTTGCACCAGCGTATACGTAAGGGAAGAATCAGTTCCAACATTTTAAAGTGAACTTTAAGGACTCTGGTGTGAGAGATCAGCTGTCACAAGAGGTTCTGGTTCCTTATACTGAAACAACCATATACTGTTCTTTTCTAGGTGCTCAGATGCCACAGAGGTAAGCGCAGAATAAATACCTAGATAGCTACAGTAAACCTCCCCCCCGCTCCAAAAAAACCCCCGGGACTGTGACTCACATTCTCCACTAATATAATACAACATTGAGGGAATGGGTCCATGTGTTCAAAATCAGTGGAGTAGCAGCTTGTGTTGATGGTGTCCCTCATGTGTGTGAATATATGTGTTAAGGATGGACATGTAATGTAGAAATTGGATGAGATGCAATTTATAGTCAGAGATCCAGATATTTGGACATTCCCCATCGGGACTTTGTTCACCCGAGGCATTGGGAATTACCATTGATGTCTTTTTGGCAAAGGTGGGAATATGGGCCGGGGGCCACCAAAGCTCTTCATGGCAGGGAACTGCTCCTATTTTCCACTCCAGCTTTTTGGTCAAGTGACCATTCAATCAGAAGCCACCTGGAAGGGATTACCTGCTAAAACTGTTCTATCCCAAATCCACAAGATGTGGGGCACAGAGAAACAGCTCCCACAGGCTATACTGCCAAAGAGAGAGCAAGAATGACCCCTACAACACTGCACTGCTTTCCTGGGGCCAGGGACACTCCAGTCTTCTTCATGGTATGCCTACCGCTCAGGGCCTCAGGCAGAGCAACCACCAAAGGACCTGGGTTGTCCCTGGGCCAAGGCGGTCAATGCAGTGGCACAGTAGCAGGAAAGAACCTCTTCCTTCTATTATTGCTACAGGAATAGGGTCTCACTGCCTCCAGGCACCCCCTACACCCATTTCCAGACCTAAGGAGGCAGCAGCCTCAGCAGGCTCCCCTGAAGATAGTTGTCTGGGGAAGTTCCATTGAACAGGAGTCTTTAGACCCCTGGAGACAAAGGTTGATCTCAAAGCCAGTAGAGGGGAAGTGGGATCCTGGCGTCGGGCAGGGAAG
Organism: Macrochelys suwanniensis; assembly: GCA_033296515.1. Lineage (NCBI taxonomy): Eukaryota > Metazoa > Chordata > Testudines > Chelydridae > Macrochelys > Macrochelys suwanniensis. Next base: position 10,004,526 of record CM065778.1, on the reverse strand, counting down.
GAAAGCCTGAGATGGATTGCGGGAAAGGGATGCTGCATTATTTAGAATATTTAGCTTCTCAAATAAGGTACTTGAGCGCGTTAGGAAATACCTGTAGATAGGCTGCACGTAACTGATATGTGTACCACTGCCCTCTGCTGGAACATAGCTAACCTGCCTATGCCAGATAGGCCCTTCTGCTAGCTGAATCACTGGAGATGGTACTTGACTAAGCAGAGGCTATTGTTTCACATGCCGAGTCAAGATGTTGCACCAGGAGAAAATGGGATGGAGATAGGCACAAATCACAGCTTTTTGGTTCCCCGTTTTAATCCCCTCTTCCAGAGTCAATGAGGTCAATTTGTACTGTGCTTACCTGGAACTCCTGTTAGTAGAAGGGAAAATGCCAATTACTTGCATTTAAAAATAGACCCAGAGAACATGTTCTATTTTTTTCCCCTGCTGATTGCCTGGTGGTTTTATGGCACTTATTGCTGCGAAGGAAATCAAAATACCATCACTGATTAGGCATGCAATATTTGTTTTTGTTTGGATAGCAATCTAGAAACAGAATGAGATGCTATCTGATAGGGAAGAGATATGTACACCCTATTTTATACTGTGTGCAGTGCCTATTTCATAGAAAAAGGCTTCTGGAATTAAAATGTTAAACTTAATGAACTAACATTCTTCTAGGAAAAATGTTGAGAAAAGTCCCAGGTGCATTAGTCCACAGATCTCTCAATCCCCCCTAACGGTCAGTATCCCTAATGTAAGACATAACAATGAAACAGAATTCACACCATCCCTGCAGCTCATTATGCAACTTGCCACAATGAAGTAGCCTTGACTTGTTTGAGAAGGAATCCAAATGTTAGTTATTCACACTGCCTAAAGAATATTTTACAAACCACATAAGAGGGGATTGCATCTGCAGTGATAGGTAACAACTGTGAAGCAAAGGATGGCAATGAACAAGGAGGAGTTAGGAACAGCTGGTGATTCATCTCAAACTTTGACTCTCATGAGGAAAGCATTCTTTATATAGTATAGAACTTTATTCGTGTAAAGTATTTAGTGTCTTCCTAGGGAATGGGATGTTTGGAACAGGATGCTGGGCTACTTGGTTGGTATTAACTGGAGACCCTTTGAGTTCAAGTATTTCAGATATTACAAGTGGACGATTCAGAGACAAAAATATGGATTTCCTTTCATTTTGCTTCAGCTTTTTAAGCACATTTGAACAGTTCATTTTTATAGTACAGCAGTAGAGGAATACAAGCAGACAACCATGCTTGCTAAAGTCATCTCCAAATCTTCATATGTATTTTAGGGTAAGGGAAATGCTATCAAGAAATTCATAACTTGACAAAAGAGAGAGGCTGATGGACTTTGCAGCCAGTGTGTTAGGGTTTTTAAATTATGCTTTTTTATCTTCTTCACACATGGTAGAAACTTCTATGAATTATTCTCATCGAGATATAATGTCTGAAAACTCTAGAGTTAGAGGACACTTTGATTACTGATTTCATAAGCATTAACAATATCTCTTCTTCTCAAGAAAATGAATATTCACATATTCCACCCAAAACCAGCCTCCCCAGACTTGAAAGACAACATCAGTCCTAAGTTGCATGTCCTCACTTTCAGAGCACATTCATTATTGAAATGTTGACCACAGCCCCGACTACCCATAATGCCAACCTCCATTGTCCACTTGTTTAATTTTCAAACAAGCACCTTTGTGCTTTCTCTGATGCTGTCCCCCATGTATGGGAGGAGCTCCCTGTAAATATCCACAAAGCTACCTCGTTATCCTCCTTCAAAAAAACCCTTAAAAGTCTCCTTTGCTGTAATGCCTACAAAAAACTTGATGACAGTTAGGTCACTGGTCCACTGATACCACTGTCTGTCATTCTGACTGTGACGCTTGGCCAGAAAGGGTTAAGCATCCTGCAGGATAAATGACCCAAATTCAACCCTTAGAGACATTTTGGTAGATAATGTTTTGTGTGTTTACGTAACGATTGTTAGAGGTTAACAATGTAATCAAACAGTCCCTGTCTATGCTGTATTCTGTTAATTCAGAGATCAAAAGGAGATCCTAACATTTAAATGAACTGTAAAAATAGTGACATCACTGTATTCATCTCCCTTTGAAATGTACAGAAAATCACCTGTGAATGGTGGAAAACAGGCAATTGCCTTAGGTTAATTCCTATAGCTAATTACCGGTGATGCTTAGGAAATAGGTCTACTTCAAAGTCTCCAGGATTGCCTATTGTTTGCCTAAGGACTCCGAGCTGTCAAAAGAAGGCCTGGAACTGTATAAAGATGTCTTGGGTGCTGCTCATTTTTATCTCAGCTCTGCTTGATGCTTCATGCAGGGGAAGCTTAAATCGTAAGATTGAGCTCTCCAGTCCCATCTGGAATACCCTGAATATGAACATCGGACTATAACCTATGGACTAATCCTGAAAGAACTCTTTGCAATTACAAAGCTCACGATCTCTACTATGAATCTGATCTCAGATGTCTGAATGTATACTGATCTTTTAACCAATACTCTCTCTCTCTTTTCTTTTTTAATAAATTTTAGTTTAGTTAACAAGAATTGGTTGTAAGCATGTATTTGGGTAAGATCTGGAATATTCATTAGCCTGGGAGGTAATGTGGCCAAACCTTTGGGATTGGTAGAACTTTCTTATATGATGAATAAGATTTTCAGTAATCTTCATCATATTTGATTTGGGTGTCTGGGTGGAGGACTAAGGCTGGGTTGCTTTAAGGGAACTGTGTTGTTGGCTTCTGGGTAACCAGTAAGGTATTATAGAAGTTGTTTTGTGCTGGTTTGATAAATCTAAGTATTAGATTTAATATCCACCAGCTTTGGGAATTGTCTGCCCCGCTCTTTGCAGTTCACCCTAATTGAGTAACTTCAGCGTGGCTCTCCGGAACCCCGGTCACAGTGACTAATATAGTCTCATTATTTTCTTATACTCCCATCTAACTGTCTGAATCAACCTGTCGTCTCTTGTCTTTTACTTAGACCAGGGGTCTCAAACTCAAATTACCACGAGGGATGCATGAGGACTAGTGCATTGGCCCGAGGGCCACATCACTGACCCCGCCCCCTCGCTGCCCCCGCCCCCACTCCACCCCTTCCATTAGGCCCCGCCCCTTCTCTGCCTCCTCCCCTGTGAGCACGGCTTCCTGCTCCTCCCCCGTCCCTCCCAGAAACCGCAGAGCTCTTCCCTGTGGCCCACCGGGCTCCCCGCACCCCACACCCCCTTTAAAAAAAAATTTTTTTTTACCCCCAGGCAGTTCCCCCCGCCAGAACAACTGTCTGGCGGTGGGAACTGCCTGGGGGGTAAAAAAAAAATAATTTTTTTAAAAAGGGGGCGGGAAGGGGGGGGCCCGGGGAGCCCAGCGGGCGCGGCCCATGGGCTGCGTGTTTGAGACCCCTGACTTAGACTGTAAGTTCTTTGGTGTGGGGACCGTCTTTTTGTTCTATGCTTATATGGCACCTAGTACAATGGGGTCCTGCACTAGACTAGAGCTCCAAGACACAATTGTAATAATAATAATAAAATAATAAGAGCTGGTTCTCTTTTGTTTCTCAAAACTTGTGTGGGGAATGACCCTACAAGCCCTCCACATGAGCCACTCCTATTGACTCCAGAGGGGAATTACTCGCCAAAGTCAGTGACTGATCTGATGGGGTAGGCACAAATCCTGCTCAGGCTCTCTCTTCATGTGCTCACCATTCTGCTACCATGAACATCCAGTGTAATGGAGAGTACAACAGGGAGCAGAGGATGCGTCTCATTCCTGCTATGTACTAGCTCACTGGGGGAGCCCTCGTTTAAGAAACTCAGTTATTCAGGGCTGAATTGGCACTTTGCAGCCCACTCTGAGTTAGAAGCCGTGAGTGGCCACGCTGCCCCGGGAGCAGAACTGAGACTGTGCTCTTGCAGCTCTTGCTCCATGGAGGAAGTAAGTTGTGCCACCCCCACCCCCCACCATGCACTTTTACCAGTAATGTGAATGACCTGTGCAAAGCTTTAAGGGGACTCCTTACACCCCCTTACTTCCCGGTGCAGGAGTATAGCCAGCATCATGATGTGGCTTTCAAGTACTAATGCAAAAACATCTCCAGTTTTTCCCTCGTCTAGACCCGTTGTGACAGACACATCCTGAAAGTCTAGCTCAAGAATTTCTCAGTGAGGCAACTACCCCTCTCAGCTCACAAACCCTGCAAATCATACCGAAAAAAGGAACATTAACTCACAATTGTTTACCCTGCTGGGTGGTGCTTCACCCATCTCACCAACTGGAACTCAAAAGACCCCTGTGCTCATTTTTTCAACTCTTGAGGCCCACATGACATATCTACTGTCAGACAAGGAGCATTGGATGGGCTCTACGCCAGAGCTCATGAACGATAGGCAGAAGAAATCAGTGCTGAATGAGACTATAACAGGGTTCCAAAAAGAGAACTAGATAAATTAATGGAGGATAGGTCCAACAGTGGCTATTAGCCAGGATGGGCAGGGATGGTGTCCCTAGCCTCTGTTTGCCAGAAGCTGGGAATGAGCGACAGGGGATGGATCACTTGATGATTACCTGTTCTATTCATTCCCTCTGAAGCACCTGGCATTGGCCACTGTCAGAAGAAAGGATACTGGGCTAGATGGCCCTTTGGTCTGACCCAGTATGGCTGTTTTTATGTTCTCACCCTCCCATCCTAATGGGGCTGATAGTTGGAGGAGGTGAAACAATTAGAAAAAATAAAAATGAACCCAAAAGTTCACCCAAACCCTAACATGACCTGAACTGAAATTAAAAAGAGGTCAGTTGAAAAACAATTAGTTTCATTTTCATATTCCTGCACTGCTAGGTTCTGTCTGGAACTGGAGGCAGAACATTGTTGAAACCTCACAAGAACATCAGCATACATTTTACAGAGGTGAAACTGCCAGCTGCCTTTCTGAACCAAGCTGTACCTCCATAGTGTTGAAGTGTTGTACATCAATAGCTGAGCGCAATGCATTTAGGACTGAATCGTACAAGGTGCTGAGCAGGTCCTGAATGGCTCTGGGGACCCTCAAATCCCACTCAGAAAGACTGGTTTCACTGGGCACCTCACAGGATTAGGCCTCCACAGTACCAACCACCATTGGCATGCTCACAACGCATGAGAGGGTCCCAGAAATCATCCAGACACTAATGCTCAATCCACCTAGGCTAGCTAGAAAATTTTAATTTGCATTATTGTCCTTTCTGTTTAGCAGAATCCCTGAGCAAATTCAGTTGAGCATATTGGAATATATAGCTTCTCTTATTTTTCTTGTCACAAATTCATATTAAGCAGCTGCTGGTTTTATTAATTTATGTATTTTATTAGAATATTGTATTTACATAAGTTGTTCTAATGGCAATGACATATCAGAAACTAAATGAAATATTTGTTGGCATGACACACAAAATTAATTGTTGCCTAGGGTCTAGAACACAGACAATAGCCATTAATATGGCTTGTTTGTAGTAACAATATTGTACCAATTAAAGTGGGGCTACGCTAGTCAGCTCTGCTAAGCTACTTAGTTGATGCTTGGGGATGAGAGACTTTGCACTCTACATCACGGGAAAATAACTGGACTTATTTTACTAATGCATGCCCTGCAATGGATTTTTAAAAAATTTCTTTAATAAACTGAAAATGTATTAGCTGAATGTCCAACGTTGATTACTGTTGAATCCCTTCTTGAACGAGGAACTGAAATCAGCACTCCTACATTCCAATGCCTCATTTAGCAAGTGCTCTGGAAGACTATTTCTACCTCTCTTACTCCAAGTAAGCCACAGGTCTGTCCTCCAAAAAAAAATTGATTGAATTAGCGATGGGCTCAAGCTACAGAGTTTAGATCCAAACGCTGATAATGCCAGGATGAGGGCTGCAGTCTGCTCCTTATAAAGATAGGAGCCATTTGCTAAATTTGGATCTGGACATAGTTTTAGATTCCAAACCACACCTCGGAGTTGTACATAGCTGGGAATTTGGTTCAGAGCCATCTAATTAAAGCATATAGGGTGAAATTCAACTCTGTGCAGAGAAAACAGTACAAGCCCAGTACAGCACTTACGCCCTCCTTAAGCTCTATTCTGGAAAAGCTAAGCAGGTCTTAAGCGGAGCATAAGCCTTGCGCAGGTCCTTGGCTAGAGATGAATTTCATCCATAGGATAGGGAATAAATCTCCTCCACTGAAGCGCCTATTGACTCAGTGTACCTGGGATTTAGAAGGTAAGGCTAATGGATCCATGTCTTTACAGATTAACTGTCATGCTGAAATGCGCCCTGCATCAAAATGTGACCTTTTTGCTGTGAAGTCTGTGCAAATTGCTGTGAACATATCTTGTGGGCATGTGTACATGTGCGTTGGAGAGCCGACATCTCAGTGAAGCCCCTGACCTTAACCTGCCCTTTGCCCTCAAATTTCAGTGAGTGTTTCCTTTTCTTCTGTGTACACTGAATCAGTGCAGGGATTCTGCAATACTATGTGAGACTGAACGGTGGTAGATGGGGGTGAAGCCTCCAGAAAGCTCCTCTCATTCAGATCCCATTTTTGTTCACCATGGAACCCAGACGTTGTCTGGACTCTGCTGTGTGATATAGGGGGTTAGCTTGAGGTCTACAGGAGGGCACATGTTGAGGACTATGGAGACCCTCTCATGCGTGCCCACCTCCCCCAGTTTTCACCCCTGGTCCCACAGAGAGAACATTTCGATGGGCTCCTCGTGCCTGTCAAAATATGCAACCACAGATTACACTGTCTGAAGTTAAGATGGCAGACAGGCATATTTTGAGATGAGACCACCCAGAGTGGAGAGGTTCTTATCCAGTCAGTGGCCTGAGGGAAGGATCCCTGGCTGTGTTCTGGATGTTATTGAAAGCACTTTCTACTTTTGAAAACTACTTTTTTACTTCATGAAAATGTGCAAATCTGGACCTTGTGAAGAGGAGATTTTTATGTTCACTCAGAAAGGGTGAAATTAACCCCGGAGCAGAGAGTCTGCACAAGAACTATGTACCACTTAGGCCTATATAAGCCTTCAAAATATGGCTTAAGCAGTGCAGAGGCCTTAGCACTGGGTTGGATTTCACCTCATTATATGAAAAAGGCATTTCATTTAGATTGTACTGCATGCACAATTTCCCATACAGCTGTACTTACAACATACTGTAGTGGCTGAGTGCAACCAGAATATCTAATGGAACAGGTAACTTGTGTGTCCAGCCAGGAGGAATGCACTGCCAGGAGTTGTTATATTTACAATATAAAGGGAGACATATTTTACATTTGTCCCAATTAACCTTGCAACGAGATGTATTGGTGTGCTTATTAATGGCAGTAATGAGATGCAGACAAGACAATGCATAAAACATCATTGGGATATAAATTAAATTCGAACACACAGATACCTTTATGCACTGGACATGAAGGGAAATTATTAAGAGGCAATTTAATAAAAAAAGGCTAATGAGAAAGAAAATTCAATACTTTTCCTAGCTCATATCCATCAGTGTTAGAAACCTGTTTGACCACCGACTGAGGAACTGTTCCCATTGATATTACTGTGTAAGCTACCAAATTAATTTTATGATTGTTCTCCTGGAAGGTTTAGTTGCTACAAATAGTTATATGTCCATTATCCTGTGACTATATATTAGTCTACATTTTAATTTGCTTCGGTTTGTATGCATAATTTAAAAACAAAAATGTCTTTTCCTATCTTTAATATAAGCTAATGTAGATATGGAAAGTTTGTTTCTCTTCTGAACCAAATCAAGATCATCTTACTCATGATACTTAAGGTTTTATAGATCAAGATGAAGGCCCTGATCCTTTAAACAGTTTCCTCAATTGGCCTGACTAATTTTGTGCATGTGAGTAGTCCCACGGACGGTAAAAGGTTAACTCACATGCTTGAAATTATACATGCATTTAAGTGTGCATGCTTTGCTGGATTGTGGCCTAACTCTTTCAGTTCTATTGGCCCTCATCTTCATTAGAGTCAATGGCTAACTCCCATGCAACTCTGAAAATGTAGTGTGTACCTCTAAGCGAAATGCAGACTTTAAAATGCTTCTCATGAGCAGTGATAACAACAAACTGATTACCATGCTGGGCTTTATAATAGCATTTCACTTTCTTTTCATTTATTAGAATTATAACAAACAGATAAATTACAGACACATACACAAACAGCTATGTAAGCATGGCTGAAATAGTCTGAAAATCACTTTATCAGAGGAGTGATTGGATCTCAATGGATACTGGAAATTATATACAGTATAAGTAATAGCTCATGGCATGACTTATAGTCATCATGAGAGGCAGGAGGCCAAAGAATTGCGCTTCAGATGCATAGGAATTGTTCATGTTATTACAATCATACCCAGCAGTGTTATTTATTATGTCTTTAAAATACTAAATGAGTGGAAAGCACAGAAAAAATTGTTTTTAAAATGTTGCTTTATTTTGAACAGCATTGCACACCCATATGTGCTTTCTACAGTTAATGATTAGTGTATTATACTTACAATATTTTCCCTCTGTTTAATTCCATCAATTAATTTTAACTAAATGCAAATCCATGACAGCCTTGATTTTCAGTCAACAGGAATAGAAGCTGTTCAGCACCTCTGAAAAATCACCCTCTAATATTATTACTCATATTACGATAGCATCTAGAGACCCACATTGAGACTGAGGTGCTATTGTGTTAGGCACTGTACAAATACTTATAATGGAAAGAGACAGCCATTGCCCCAAACAACTAGCAATCTAAAAATATATATACATATAAAAGGTGAATAATGGCAGAGCAGAGGAAGGTTATGAGCAGTGGTGAATGATCATTGGGTGTGCCACTTTCACTTATACCCGTTGGCTTGAAAAAGCACCACACCTACCATCCCAAGCTCACACTGGGAGTAGAACACAGTTTTTTTGACTCACAGGTCAGTACCCCGTCCACTGGGTCATGCAGTATCTCTCTTTTAGGAAGCAAACACCTACAGAGCCTGATTTCCTCGCCAGTTGCAGGATTAATGACACAGAAGTCAATAGAATTACTCTGGTGTGAACGAGAGCAGAACTAAGGCACGCTGAGTGTAAAACTAGTATTTTTCATGAAATCAATGTCTTCCGCTCAACATATGCCAGCCGAGTGGGTAGAGATTTTGAAATCTCTGTTTGGGGAGATGTGAGTCTGTTTACAGAAACTCTTATTTCAGATCAATGGCATTTTTCAGCCTGCGGTAGAGTTTTTACAGTCTTCAAAACTCGGCTTGTGCTCATGAAGAATTCTATATCACACCGCACACTGCTTATTTCAAATCCCTTTGAGTCAACACAGAAGAGAAGCAAAGTTAAGTGAAAGCCTGTCTGGTTTTTATGCTCCTAGGACGAGTTACTGTTTGTTCACCAGTGCCTTAGCCTGTCCATTTTATTACGTAATATTGCACGAGTGAAATTACAGGGAAGGAATGGTTTAGTGAGCTAAGCATTGGGTTGGAAACACAAAGGCTCCCTGGTGTGACAGGATTAAATCTCAGCAAAGTCAAGTCAGCTCTTCTTCCCTAAATTAGATAAAATAAGCTCCAAGCAATTTACTTTGCAGGGGTCTTTCAAGTGAGTCTTTAGGCCATGTCCACATTACAGCGGCTAGAGACACAGCTATGGTACTGCTGTAGCACGGTGGTGTAGACACTTTCTACATCAGGGGTCGGCAACTTTTGGCACCCGGCCCATCAGGGTAACGCCACTGGCGGGCCGAGCTGGTTTGTTTATCTGGAGCGTCCACATGCACGGAGCCCCGCAGCTCCCACTGGCCGCGGTTCGCCTTTCCCGGCCAAAGGGAGCTGCAGGAAGCAGTGGTTAGCACGTCCCTCGGCCTGCGCTGCTTCCCGCAGCCAATCTAGTTTTGGGGTGTGGACCAGGGCTGGCCTTAGAAACAAATTGGAGCGGATGTCAAAAATCCCCTTGCATTTTGTTTGTCTTTTAAGGGTAAAAGCTGGCCCCAGCATCCTTGGTTAAAAATGTCGCCTTGCCACACTGTTCTGCAGAATGACGTGCGCTCACTCTCACCCTGGAGGCTGCTGTGTGACTCCTGCATATATATATGTCTTGGGAAACTTGATGATAAAACGGCCATGCAGTTTATGGCCCTGATCCTGCATTGAGAATCACTTGGCCCAGAATTCATGCACGAAGTTCCATATTTGGGGTCTTTAAAGGGAAGATTGTTATTGTTGAGTTCGCTTGTGATTTATGCTGAAGCAAAACCAGAACCAAACTTAAAGCTAGTGATGGCAAGCCCAGGAGTGATAGCAACGGTAATGAATGTGAGACATAACTCCAGGGGAGGAAAGTCTGACGTCCTCATCTTGAATACGAAATGATCCATACGGTTTAGAAAAATTCTCGTACAAGCCAATGATTGAAACACAACTGCTGGAGCATGGCTCACCTTGCTGGGCAGAGGCTACTATGACATACAATTCCCACCGGTTTTTGTCAAAAACAGATATATAGGTCTATCTGGAACAGGGACAGTGAGCTAGGTCCCCTCCCTACTGCCTTTATGTAACTGTATAGCAAGTAACAAGCAATCTGTTTGCACCTGACATTTTAAGTGCCAGTTGATATGGGCCACCAGGAATCAAAAGGTATTTTTAAATTTTATTTCCTAATCTAGTTATTTTTTAATCACAGCAGCTAAGTGAACCAAGGAAGAAAACAGAGCTGCTGAACAACAAAAATTAAATTAGTAACTGTGCACCCATTGCCAAGGGCAACATACATTTGACAGAGGATATCATAATGACAGATGAATCCTCACTCCCCGCCTAAATTCTCTCTCTCTGCAAAACAAATGCACAGTGTCTTAGATATTTTCACCCACATTCCAGTCACCTTCCTTCCACAGCAGCTGCTTGGACCTTTGTCAGTGAAAGCCAATAGAGGTACAGCTTCCTGTCATTAATATAATGGGGTCGCCCCAGTTTTCAGCTGACAGCACTGGATTTTTATGGCTTCTCATGCCTTTTCTTTCCTGTTCCACCTTTGTCCTTTTTTTCTGGGAATTTTGCTCTCTTCCTCTCTCTGTTTCCCCTGCTACAGTCCCTGGTGCCCACACTTTGATTCCTACACCTTCCACACCCCTTCTATCCTTTGATAAAGTTGGATTGTTGGATTCCCACTGCAGGCCATAATGGCAATGAAACAAAGCTGATACAATCCCATTTGATTTTGTTCGTTGTCTTTCAAACTGCTCCAAACCACGCTGCCATGATGAACAACGCAAACACAAGTAATAGCATCAGGCAACCCCGGCACAAAAAGCTGGGGTGACCTTATGTTTAAATATTAAAAGGCATGGGCCAGACTGTGACTGACCCCTAAGATGGCAAACAGTGAGGGAAGGAAGCTAAGAACTCCTGAATGCAAGAGCAATTCACAATTGCAGTTCCTGCGCTCGCAACATTGGAATATGTGCAACCAGCCTGCAAACCAGGCAAGATACAGCCGGGAAGTCAGGGGAGAGTCTCAAAGGTGCTATCCCACCTTCGCACTGGGGTCTTTAACAGTTCATATGACCCAGTTTTGCAGCTCAGATTTGAAACAGAATGGTGAGACGATGAGGTGGAAAGATGCAAGAAGAGTATTCCAGCTGCAGAGGAGAAGGCTTTTGTATCAACAGTATTCAGAGGAAAAGACGACTTGCACAGAAGAATATTTTGCGCACACGGCCTGTCAAAAATTAGAGGGAACATTGGAGACGAGGCGAGTGTTAGATGAGCAAAGGAGTAACAGAAGGCACAGAAAGCATCAAGGGCAGATCAAGTGCAGAGCAGGTTTTAAAGAAAAACAAACAAACAAGAGGGCAGCTATTATTTCTAGGAACATAGGAACTGCCAAACTGAATTAGACCAGTAGTCCACTAAGTCCAATATCCTTTCTCCAACAGTGGCCAGAGGAAGGTACAAATAATCCTGAAGTCAGCAGTAATGGGATCACCTGTCCTGCCCACAGGTGAAATACCCCTGCCAGCCAAGATTAGCTTATGTTCCAAAGCTGGAGGGTCCACACCCCTTATGTATGGTAAGGAGCTAAATCAGACCCATATGATCTCTATGATATACCTGAGATCTCCACCAGTCTTGAAAGCAGAAGACCCAATGCTTTTCCTAAGCCCGGGCCTATGCACTGTTGTTGCTATGCCACCAGGTTGGCAACATTTATTATAGTTACTAATATAGGCCCAAACTCTTCTTGCCTTAGTCACAGAAATAGTGCCATGTGCCTAGATAAAGTGACTAGGGTTGGCACCTGTCTGGCAACTAAATTTTCCCTTTAAGCTAACCAAACACATACCTAACTGATGCATCAAATAAAACATACACCACTTACTAATGATTAATAGATGTTTGGATCAAGCTTTTGGATCTCTGGGATTATCAGACGCTAATACACAACATTTAGTGGGCTGTTCAGGAAAGTGCACCCAATATAGAATACATTGTATTCCTTCAAAACCTCACTTTATGTCGAGAGAAGCTTTCTCCTTATTTTCGTTTGCCAGATAAACTCCAGAGCTGGGGAGCTTTTGTAACAAGGGGCTAGCAAACAATATAGAATTTTGGAGTGAAACCACGTTTAGACAGGAGACATGAGTAACAATACTGCGTGTGTGGCAGACAATGGAAAGGAGGGATTGCAAACTAATAATGACAGAGCTATTTTATTATTGAATAACCAGCCTCAAATTTTAGAAACATAAGCTCTCCCATTTTCTATTGTTAATTTTAATTAGTATTTTCCCTAAATAGTGTCCCTCTTTCCATATGCTATTTATACACGTGCAAAGAAAATATACAATACATGCAATGTTAGCAGAATGTCAACAAAGCGTGTGGTAAGCAATAAAAGAGTTCTACTGTGTCTGGATTGCGGAAGGTCCTGGCAATGATTTTAGCTTCTGTAACAGAATATTCTTTTATCAAGAGGTCCTGCTCTGCTTAAAAAATAGTTCCTGATTTTCACACACTGTTATATCACTGCATTTCAAAATGCACTGAGTTGCGAGAAATATATTGACCATTGAAAAAAGGGGTAATAAATAAATAAGTAAGAGTTTCAGGGAAAAAACCTGACTTCAGTGGCCTTTGGATGAAACCCTGAACTGGGATTAATGACAGTTTCGACTTCAAATCTCTCCTTAAATTCACTTCTGAGGTGATGCCTGCAAAACACTTGACAATAGCTAAGAACCTGGTGTGCTGTGAGAAATCCTAATTGTCTCCCTGTATTCTAGCACTTCTCCTGCATGTCTGTTGTATCCTCCTGTTGTCTCAGCATAATTAGACCCCGAACCTGCAGTTCCCTGTGCACAGGGACACGACTGCCCCATACACAGTGAATTGCAGGAACAGGGCCCTTTGGGGCAGGCACCATTTTTTCATTGTGTGTGAACAGTACTTAATCACTGATTGAAGCCTCAACATGCTACTACAGTACTACTAATAAATGATAATACATTTCCTCCTTCCCTTTCTTGCCGGGAGTCATGCAACTCCCTTTACTGTGAGCAAAACACATTGAAAAATTGTCCACATACATTTAAATTTGAAAGTAGATTTTGATTTGACTATGGTTACAAGCCTTTTCTGTTCACTCTCTAGGAACATACTAACACACAGGTTTACTAGCGCAACTACTCACAAAAAGCAAATGATCTACTTGATATTGGCAACAAATTGTTAAATCGATCTTGCTACCCACCAAAATTAAAAAATCATGAGTCGGACCCCAAGAAATCATGAGATCAGCCCACAAATCATTAGGTTTTAAAAAAATATTACATGGTGTTTTGGTGTGTCTTATGAGTTTTGAACTCCTCCTGCCCACCTGTGTACGCTTAAATATGCAATTCATGGTGTGTTGAGCCATGATCCTGCAAAAACCATAACTGCCAAGTTTTGTGCAGCTCCATGGAAGACATTTTATGCAGATCATGTATAGATATGAAAAGTACATAATTTGAATACTAGCAAATAAAGGGAAGTTTATGGTCATATAAAAATTAAGGTCAATATACCCAAGGAATGGTGGTGGGGGGGGAACATGGAGCGGCACAAAACTTGGCCATTGTGGTAGGTGAGCGGGTGTTAAAGGGTGTCTGGGGAGAAGAGGGAAGCCAGGGCAGGTCTGATGGTGGGGTCTCTGTGTGGAATATGGGAGCGGCTGGGGCTGCCAGAGGCACTGGGTAGCTGGAAGCGGCAGGAAGAAGCTGGGGGTAGCTAAGGGAAGCTGGGTTTGGGGGTGTATCCAGGGGAGGAAAGATGGAGTAGAAGTCTGATGAGGGAAGTGGAGCTGGGGACAGCTGAATTTGCAGGGCGGGGTCCACAGAGGAAGATGCGGGGGGTGGGAGGGCTGAGGACTGGGTGGAAGCTGTGGGCAGCTGGCACCAGTTCAAGGGGGGTGCTTAGTGAATAGGAGTAAAGGTGGGAGGAAGAGCTGGTTATTGAGTGGAGGAGCCTGGGGCCCCTCATGTTCTGTTTCTGCTGCCACCTCCCTTTTTCTGCTGCTGCTGCTGCTTCCACCTCCACAGCTTGCTCGCTCTTCCAGGTGCTTTCAGCCCACTAGGAGCCAGCTGGAGGAGCAGTGAGACAGAGGTCACTTGGGTGCCTGCTCAGCAGTTGTCAAAACCGCCTCTGAGAGAGTAAAGAGCCACAGTTGCATGCCATTCCTACAGCCCAGCTGGACACACAACCTTCAGGCTGGGTGGCAGCATTGCACAAGGAGTGGTCTGCGTGTGTGAATGTCGCACGAGGTGCATGACATTTGGAAAGTATGTCAAAGACTTACACAGGTGCTTCAACATAAGACTTCAATGTCTGACATGCATATGTCTTTCTGGAATCAAGGGCTTCGTTAATAAATCAGCTCTCAATGAACACAAACATTGCTATGTGACAAGTAAATAATCAACATAACAAGAATCATGAATATTTACAATTAACTGTTTGCACACAATCTGCATGCCTAAACATTTGTCAGTATGTTTAAATACTGAATATAAAAGCAAGTTAATGTTTTCAAACAAATATTTTTCGGTCAAAATTTTGACCTTTTGGACAAGATTTTTTTCAAGATAATCCTTCAATTTTTTAAAAAATATTATATTATTAGGAAAAGTATTTCGCCTACTGGTAGTTCTGTTAACTGCGGTTTGGAAGATATGGTTTTGGTTTTCATTTTTTTAGGCCGTTGCATTGCAATTTTGATTGGTGCGCTTAGTTCCAGGGTGGGTTTTTTTCAAAATTAAAAATGTCAGTTTTGAATATTTCCAATGACTAGTATAAATATTTTCATTTACATTTTTTTCTCACATGAAATTCAGGGAAAAAATTACCAAAAATAATGGACCAAAAATGCTTTTGAATTTGCAGAAATATACAAGATTAAAAAAAAAAAGCAATGAGTTTTAATAAATGCAAGATGAAAAAGAGCAAAAATTTGTCAAATAAATTATTTGTTGTAGAATATTTGCTCACCTCTATTGTGAAGTGAAATCTAGGTCATGCTCCTGCAAACACTTACACATGTGCCCAGCGCAACCAGTCCCAATGAGCTGGCCTTAATGTCTCTAACCCTAAGATAATGAAGTACCATTTTCATCACACAATTGATTAAAATGACTTGACCTTCCTCTTTCTATAGAGTCATTGAGAGATTGAAAGAGAAGCAGGATATGCTAAGTCATGAACAAGTTGCCTTGCAAATGGAAATAGAAAAAATACGATGTTCCAAAATAGATACAAATAATATTTTCCACTCATATTAGTGTCTTGTCCTAGGATCTAAAGAGCACTTTACAGGTGGCTATTGTTATCTGCAGTAGACAGACGGGTAAACCAAGGCATAGGGGGTAACTTACCCAGTGTCACATGGGACATCTCCGGCAGAGTCTGAAATAGTAGCCATGGGTGAAATCTTAGCCCCATTGGAATCAATGGGAGTTTTGCCATTTACATCAGTGGGACCAGGATTTCACTCCAGATTCCTATGCCTGTGCTTTCAACAGCTAGACAGTATTGTCATACTGTTTCCCAGCTTCACAATTACAGACCTAAAATTGGTGAGCCTGCCTACCTATGGGTGACTGAAAGTAAGACCATGGAAAATACTTGCATAGAAAAAGTACTGAAAAGTTTACAAAAATGTATTGACAACACAACGAAGTATAGACTGTACCCCGAGGGGAAATTGCAGAACAAATTAAAGACCCATCCTTGCAACATTCCAAAGACTTTGACCAACAGTGTTATCTGTTACAGTGTAAGCCAATTTTAAACCAATGATCAAACATTAAATAAACCTATGCAGAGTAATTGAACTAATTTGTGGTCCACGGTCATGTGGAAGAGGGGGTGTCAGGTTTACTGCAACGTTCATTACTCAAAGGTAATGACTAACATAGTTTCTGCAGACTATCCCCAACCCTATGTTATACAGAAGACAATTTACAATATTGCCTGCTGTACACACAAGTATATAATTGTATTGTTCAGTTTAAAACACATTAACTAATAGGATATAACAACTCTATCTTTCATGCTGCCAACTTCATAAACAATGCCTAAAGATAGAACAGCCACAAACATCCTCGGAAAGTACTCTTGGTTGGCATTAATTCATTCAGACAACTCCATTGAAGAAAATGCATCTTTTTAACTACCTGCACAGTAAAGAACATATGCTTCATTAATCTTCAACAACTCAACTTGAAAACAAACTACTGCACTCAGAATAATAAGTCCATGACTGTCATTACAAAGATACCAACCTACTACCCAGAGGAATTCAGTCACCCAGAAAGCATCCCTTACAGGCAAACACATTTTTCTTGCTTTAAGAACCAAAGATAATAAAATGGCGCACACATGAAAATGTGCCTAAATGAGAAGAGACTGAATTCTGGAAGCAGATGTTTCAGAAATGCTGGGATACCCTCTTGTGTATTTGCAGGTAGGGAGAAAGAGAGACTTTCAGATAACTCAATATTCCTAATCTCTTTATGGTTGAAATTTTCAAATGGGTCTAAAGGAGATGGCCTGTATAATCCCTACTTAAAAACACAGCAAGGAAGAATTAAAAAGAGCAGAAGGACAGAGTAGACCCAGAAGGTCTTGAGTGGAAATCTATATTTCTCATCTAACTTTGTTGATTTCACAAAAAGAAAACAATTGCCAAAAGCTTCCACAAAAGCCAATTGACTTGTTATTGACCATAATCAGGAGGCAGTGATCTGATTTGCACATAAGTAAAAGAAATTAGTCACCAAATTATGAAACTATAAAAACAAGAACTGAAGGTGAAGAGTAACTTCTTCTTGCTGTGGACACACTCTTGCAGGCTAAAACCCCACTGCTATATTTACTGGTCTTGTGAATTGCAAAAGGGGCCTCAATTTAGCCTTGAAAAGAAAATGCTGTGCAAAATGTGCACTTCAGGGGAGAAGTTGGCATTAGCACCTTTCACTTATTTTTCTTGGGTTAGACCTTGAGTTGGAAAGAAGTTTAATGAGCATTATTTTTCAGTTTTATCATCATTATTATTATTGGAGGGAAAACTCCAAGATGCTGCAACCATTTCTGGAGATTGAAGTCCTCTGTTTATCTAGAAAATATGGACAGGATGTGCAGTTCAGTAGAAGCTGCCCTCATATTGCTTCTGTCATGTTCTGAAGAGCCTGCCTCTGTGAAATTAGCAATATCTGAGGCACCAACTTTGCTGAGCTCTATGGCTCAAGCTCCAACTGTTTGCTCTGGAAACACTATTTCTCTCTCCTATCCTGCTGCAATATTGAATATTCAGGGTGGAGTCGGGTTTAGAATCCCAGACTATCACTTCCCACTGTTAGAGTAGCAAAACAAGAAGCACTCCTTTATTTTTAAATTAAATTTTAGTGTAGACGTTGGTTTGTAATAGAACTGGTCAAAAACAGAGAGAAAACAATGGTGACAATTTCATTTTTTGCTTCATATTTTTGTTTATGTTAAAGTTTTCTGGCCATCATGGCAGGAAACTGGAGGTGGAAGGAAGTTGGCAGGCAGTTCATAAAGAATTGTTTTATTTCTCTTTGCTCCTTCTGAGTTTTGCTTTCAAATCCAAATTCAAATACATCCAAAATGTCAATAGGAGATTTAGTTGAAAATCCAGTTTTTGGACTGGTTGCAATCAACCAAAACCATCACGTTTTGCATGGTTTAGGTCCCTGCGGTGACAACTCAGCTTCTGCAATCTTTCAGCCTGATTGGGGTTATTATTACTTGTAGTTCCCCGAGGCCCCAGTCAGTATCAGAGGCCCATTATGCTGGATGCTGTGCATTGTTGTATAATATATTTATTTAATAAATAACAGAAATCAGTACCTTGCCATTATTTGCTAGTAGTTTCCCAGAGCCATCACAGTAGAAGAGGATCTTGAAGAGGTATTTGAAGGAGAACAGAGTAGTAGCTCTATGGATCAGTCTGGAGAGTGAGTTCTATACATAAGGGAAGAATGCCTGAAGACTATGGATGGAGAAGTGGAAGCAGGGGCCAATATGATAAGATACTGGAATGGATAAGGAGGGAGGGACAGAGTTGCAAAGGGCTTTGAAGGAGAAGGTGAAAGCAAGAAGTTAGTATCTGAGAAGTGGAGAAGATGGAACCAGTGGAGGGACTCAAAATGAACATGGTGGCTGACGTGGTCAGAACAGCAGCTAGGAAGATAATTATAGCAACAACATTTTAAACGGATCTGCAGTGGAAAGGGGGTTTTAGGAAGACCAGAAAGGATAAGGTCTCGCAGGCTCTAGGTGGCAGGACCCTCAGGGCCGGCGCGCCCTCTAGGCAACCCTAGGCGGTCGCCTAGGGCGCCGGGGGCGGCTGGCCGCGGCTGCCTCCCACCCCCCCGGGGGGGCGCCTGGCCGCGGCTGCCGGGAGCCAGGGGGGCGCCTGGCCGTGGCTGCTGCCCACCCTCCCGGCTTCGCGGCTGAGCTGGGAGCCGGGGTGGGGGGGGTGTGCCTGGCCGCAGCTGCCGCCCGCCGCCCAGCTCCGCGGCTGATCCGGGAGCCGGTGGCTGGCTGGCTGTGGCTGCCGGAAGCCAGGAGGGGGGCGCTGCAGGCGAGGGGAGGCTGCTGGGCAGGGGGCTAAGCTGCGGGGGGTGGGCGGTGTTAGCTGGGCGGGGGAGGTACAGGGGGGTGGATTGGCTGCGCGGGGAGCAGTGTTGGCTGTGGGGGGGGCAGTGTTAAATGGGGGGGGGCACAGGCCTGGTGCAAGGAAGTTTTGCCTAGGGCACGAAACTTCCTTGTACTGGCCCTGAGGACCCTTCTTCCCAGTGTCGCTCCCTCCCTGTCAGGGTTACGATTCCCCCTCCAAGTCTGGCCTGCAGGGCCTCTTGGCTGAGGCATCTCCCTGTGCTGGGACCATTGCCCAGGGTCCCCCTCGCTCTCCCCAGCTGCTCACCGCATCTGGCTCCGGACTGCTCTAGCCCCAGCTCCACCGCTCTGCCTCAGCTCCAGCTCCACTCTGCCTCAGCACTGCTGCTTCTCTGCCTCCAGCTCCCAGGTCTGCTCTGTGGGCTGCTTCTGTGACTCTGCTCCCAACACCGACCTGCTTTGTGGGCTGCTTTTCTAGCCACCGTGGCTCTGGTTGCTGCAGCTTCTCCTCCCAGGGCAGCTCTGCTCTCTCTGGGCTGTGCTCTGGCTTTGGGGCTTCAGCTCTGCTCCCAGCACAGGGTCTGCTCTCTCTGGGCTGCTTTTCTGGCCCGCTTTTCTGGCCCCTCTGGATCTGGCCCAGCTCTGTTCCCCAGCTCTGCTTGGGCCCCAGTCTGTCTGACCCAGGCAATTCCAGGCCACTCGGACAGGACCCGCCCTGGCCTCCTTACTCCCTGATTAGCCTGCCCTGGAGCATTGGCCTCTCCCCATTCTTTTGGTACTGGGAGCTAGCCAACCAAAACACCCCCACTGAATGGTAGTAAGGGAGTCCCCTTACATTAACAATGATAGAGAAAGGGGAATGAGAAGGTTTGGGGAGGGAAGACAAGGAATTGAGTTGTGGCCATTGTAAACTGAATTTGTCAGCAAGACATCCAAGAGGATGATTTAAATGAGACTTATCTACCCGGTCTAGTAGATATGTAGAGTCTTGCTTTCCACATGGAACATGCATGGAGTTAACACACTTGTTATCTATATTTAACCTGCTGTTCATGAGTTCCCAAAGTGCTGATTGTTTCCTATTTCGGGTTCTCAGTTACAAGTCTATGGTTATGGCTGGCATCATCAATTGGTGCTGTCGCACAGTCTCCCAAGTATCAGAGGGGTAGCCGTGTTAGTCTGGATTTGTAGAAGCGACAAAGGGTCCTGTGGCACCTTATAGACTAACAGAGGTATATAGACTTCGGATGCATCTTGCATCCAAAGAAGTGGGTATTCACCCACGAAAGCTTATGCTCCAATACCTCTGTTAGTCTATAAGGTGCCACAGGACCCTTTGTCGCTTCTACAGTCTCCCAAGTTATTTTTCTTAGAGTGAGAGCAAGTTTTGATGCTTGAGAAGACATGCTGTGCTGCTGTTAGTTTTGTGTTATGTGTAGAGGCTCCTCACTCTTCCATGCTGATTGGACCTCTGAGAATTACAGGGGCAGCATAGGGAGCCCCTGAGGTGGAATGGGAAAGAGGAAGAGAAGAAAAAATTCCCTGAGTCACTCTTAGTTAGCCTTTGCTTGGAGAGACATAGGGAGAGTTAATGAAATATGAGCCTTTGAGGGTAGCAATGAAGGGGAGCATATTTTGGGTGGGGAGGGGGGTGACAGAAAGGATCACAGAAGACCACACAGAGAAAGAATACAAAAACACATGGCCTTTCAAAGCTACTGAAAGGTGAGATTCTGATATGGGGTGGAAAGAGAAAAAGCAAGCATTGACATACAAGGGAACATCAATATTGATGGATTTTTTAAAAACTCTCCAATTTTAAAGACTGTTTTTAAAAGCATTTTAAAAAATCTCTAAAGTGTTTTTTAAAACTATGATTTCTATTATTATTCCCCATATCCATATATTACCATATCATTTAGCACAGAATAAAGACCCATCAATTTAATTATACAGCAAAAGACAGGTGGTGGTTGTTTTCTTTGATGATGATGCACTGTAACAATAAACAGGCCTGTTATTTTGAAATTAGCATATCGGTTATTTCTTTGATGATACAACACCTGTGGTTAGAGTGCATGTTAAACCTAAGAAAATACCTTCTGGAAACATCTCTACAGACCTAAGATTTCAAATTTAGAACAACAAAAGCTCCACTCCAATCCCCTGTTATTAGAAGGAACAGCAATTAATTATTAAAAAAGGAACCAAAACATTACCATCAATCCTGCTGACAAGGGGTGCTGTTGGTTACAGTGGACAGAGACAATTATGCACATATCACAGGGCTACAGACAACTTCTGAATTACAATTACTCCAAGAAACTCACTGCAAATATCACACATGAATGTAACTGAAAAACATTATCAGAACTAGCTTAAATCATATATTGCACTACAATTAGGGGAAGTGGGGAAGCCAGGCACCAACCTGAAAAATTATACTCAAGCACTTTTTATATGTCACAAAACTCCGTAATTCTGGAAACCGTGCAAAAAAAAAAATTCCAATACTGCACCGGGCCATGTTACATTAAGTGAGAAAGTATCTGAGCTGATTGGAGGGATTTTTCAGGTGCTTAGTTCAAGAAATGCAGACTCTCTTTTCTTGAAGAGATTAATCACTGCAGTGTTGGTAATATATGCTGTAAGAGATGGTTAAACAGGACCTTGCAAGAAGCACCGCAAATAGAACAAATTCCAACACACAGATTAATGTTCCCTGCTTGCCCATCACATATGTGCTCTTCTCAGCACTGGTGAGGCCACATCTGGAGCATTGCGTCCAGTTTTGGGTCCCCCACTACAGAAAGGATGTGGACTAATTGGAGACAGTTCAGCGGAGGCAGGACCGGCTCCAGGCACCAGCTAAAGAAGCAGGTGCTTGGGGTGGCCAATACCAAGGGGCGGCACGTCCGGGTCTTCGGCGGCGGGTCCCTCAGTCCCTCTCGGAGCGAAGGACCTGCTGCCAAATTGCTGCCAAAGAGTGGATTGTGCTGCCACGGCTTTTTTTTTCTTTCCCTGCTTGGGGCGGCAGAAAACCTGGAGCCGGCCCTGAATGAAGGGCAGCAAAAATGATCAGGGGGCTGGGGCACATGACTTATGAGGGGAGGCTGAGGGAACTGGGCTTGTTTAGTCTGCAGAAGAGAAGAGTGAGGGGGGATTTGAGAGCAGCCTTCCACTACCTGAAGGGGTGGTTCCAAAGAGGATAGAGCCAGGCTGTTCTCAGTGGTGGTAGATGATAGAACAAGGAGTAATGGTCTCAAGTTGCAGTGGGGGAGGTCTAGGTTGGATATTAGGAAACACTATTTCACTAGGAGGGTGGTGGAATGGGTTACCTAGGGAGGTGGCGGAATCTGCATCCTTAGAGGTTTTTAAGGTCAGGCTTGACAAAGCCCTGGCTGGGATGATTTAGTTGGGGTTGGTCCTGCTTTGAGCAGGGGGTTGGACTAGATGACCTCCTGAGGTCTTTTCCAACCCTGATATTCTATGATTCTATGATATGGCTTCCATGGTATTGGCAGTGGGAAGAATTCATTCACAAACTAATTCCAGTACAGAATGCTCACGGGAAGAATAAGAAAAGGTCCTAAGGAAAAAAGAAAACAGATAGGGAAAGGCGAATATAAATAAACTAGAGAAGATTAGTGAGTGGGTTAAACCAGTATCCTTGGAGCCTGACACTGAACTGAGAAGGTGCCTGGATGCAGGACTGCATCTGAATGCAATGCATAGCCAACTGGGGCTGGATGTCCCTAGGATGGGTTCAGACTGTTTCCAATTGGAGGAAGATCAAGGACTCAAGAGTGGACAAAAGACATTGTCCATTAACGGGACCTGAGAGGAAGTCATTTGGGCCTTTGTTAGCCTTAACTAAACCTTGGATAAAATGAACAATGAGCAAAGGAGAATCTGTAAGTAGAGAAGAAGGGGAGGGAGAAAGAAATGTGGAGAATGAGATTAGAAAGAAAGGGGGAAAGGAACTAGCAGAGAGAAGAGAAATGAGCTGATTTCTCCTCCCTCTACTATTTCCTTCCCCCTTCCCTTCTAATCTCATTCCCCCGATTTTATATACACACACACACACACACACACACACACACACACACACACACACACACACACACACACAGAGTGGGAAAGAAACCCACTAAGTAAATCTCAGTAAAAAACAGTAATAAATTAGAATTTCTCAAGCCCAGTCCAACTCTTCCAGAGGATCCAAGGCATTTTACAAACATTCAGTGATTAATACTCTTCTCCTGAGCTCCCATTGACAAGATTTGGAGAGTCTCACATTTTAAGGAAGTAGAGTATTGGAGCAGAGTTTTGAAGCGTGGACCTGATATGCCTTTGGTATATTGATTTCATATATCCATTCCTCCCTCTCCCCAACCACTTGCTAATCAAGATCTCCAAGCCGATCAGAACCTGAGCCAGCAAAGAAGGAATCACTTAAAAACCACCAGTTACATATGCAGGGAAGACTATACCTACCATCCAGTGCCAAAATATGGAGATACTGACAACTGAGAATTAGAGAGCGATCATGCCACTCCAGTTCCAACAATCCATTTAGGTCACCATTTACTAATATTTCCTGTCTGATGACTTCCATTTGCAATATAACTTGGGTTGTCAATTATAGTATGCTTCAACATAACAGGCCAGATTCCACTGAAATCAGTAGAGCTACACTCATTTATGCCAGTTGAAGATCTGGCCCATTATAATTCAGAAATATCTTTCCCCCCCCCCCCCCGTATGTATCAATGAGCCCACAGACCCATAGAACTTACATTTCACTCTTTCACTAAATTGTTTAGAATAGCTAACACAAAAAGGACATCCAGAACAGCCTAAAAGTGGAAAGGCCATGACAGTATTATCTGAACATCACTTAGCATCTCTGCTATAACCTCCTCTAGCCATGTTCTCCTTCTTCCAGAAAAAAAAAATCTATAATATGTAATGATTTAGAATTAATATCTTGATTCCCTAGGTTCTTTAATGAATTCAAATACACCTAGGGACTCTAACCAAGACATCTGTTCATGAATAGTGAGAATTATTACCAAGTCCTCATGGAGAAGGCAAGATGCCATATCTTCCCAAAGCATCTCCCAACTGAGAAATCAACTGTCTCATAGCTGAAGTTCCCTGTGTCGATGTTTTTCAGTATTGTGCCTTTTGGGGTTGCTACTAACAAGATCCCCCTCCCTAACTTATTACATCCCCCTGAAAGGAGGAAGAAGAACCCAGCAAATTTGATTGTCCAACTAAATGTGCACACTACCTTTATCATATAAACTGGTGATGGCCTCAATTAATAATAATTACTGCTCCGAAGTTTCACAGATCCCTTTTTAATCATCTCTGGGCTTAACTGATTTACCCCCAAACTCCTCTGTCTGCCAAAAAATTAACATTTCATTAGACAAATCCTAACCTACTCCCTATTCTCCAATATCCAACCCATCTGGAAATATTATTCCTCATGAAATGTCAAGTTTGTACAATACAATGGAAAACACTTATACATGTATATAAAAAAGAAATAATGTATACACATATGTAGATATGTTTTATAGTAAAACATACTAAACATACCAACATTCCCACCCGCCCCTCAACACTCAGCAAAAGATGTCAGTATCTTCACTGGTTACCATTTTACCTCGTCTTCACTCTTCTCAATTCTTCTCTCTCCCTACTCCAAGCACCCGGCAGAGATTAATTTACCCCTACTGTCAGAAATGTAAACCATCAGCAGCCTGTTATATTGAAGAGGTTAAATGAAACTTTTGACAAGACTTGTGTTTAAAATCCATCTTTAGCTGTTGACATGTCATCCACTAGAAGATATGCAATCAGGATAGCAGACCTGAAAGTCTGAGAAGTCAGAGAATGTGAAGTTCTACTAGAGGATTTTTTGGTTTAACAAGTTGTAAAATATATTTTCTATTTTTGGTTGAAAGTGTGACTATGGTCTGAACAGTGACTGTGTAAAAATGGCACCTTCCTACTCAAAAGATCTGCTCCCTGTGCAGATTCAGAGACATTTTTATTACTGTTCTCAGAAAAACTATGGAGCAGATCCTCAGCTGACTTAACCAGTGTATGCAGATTTACACCAGTTGAGGATCTGGCTTATCAGCTTTTTCATTCTTATTACTTTTTATTTAGGTTAGCATTGAAGAATATATAGTCCTGGGAGGGAGGGAGGGAGGGAGATTAACACAGTCATGTGGCTGTTAGAACCAATTTTTTTTAAAAGCAAAACATTAGAATAATCTTTTCCTCTAAATTTTTGGAAAAATTTTCACTAGCTCTAGTTTTGGAGCCATCAGCAGCAACGAGTCGGTCGCATACATGGTTGCAAAAGAGGTAAGTGTCTTAATAATAATCATATATTCACATACAGTCGCATTACCTCCAGGTATAGTGAACACTACAGTATTATCTCTTTAGGTGGCTACTAGCATTGATGCTATTCTGGTCACATCTCAATAGAACTTTTAGCTAAATTCCCTTTGCAGCCTTGCTACCTTTAAAGTGTACGTCTCAATTGCACCTTATATGTACCCTTATTACCATCTCTTCTCAGACTGGAGCTAGAATTTCACTCTGTGTTGCACAGAGATTCCACATTCCCGCCAAGTAGCATCTTTCCGTTTGAAGCATATTTGAAGGGTGTTCACATTTAAAAGCATTGCTTGAAATTATGTACTTATTGTGTTATGTTCAACGCTTTTTTCACGCTGTAAGGACGTGTTTTGGTCTCCTCCATATCACTTTTGTTTCCCATTAAATGTATTTGATTAAAATATATTATCAGGCATATTATTCTCCAGTTTCTACCTTTTGTTACCTGAGAAGGATTGATTAAATCAGCATGATGGCAACCGAACAGTGTTTAAGACTCAGTGTGACCACAGCTGATTTTTATAAAGCTGATTTTTATAAAGGATGCCAGAGGGGGGCAACTTTATTTGGTTCAGTCATTAGTGCCATTTCTATTAAGGAATTCCAAATCAAGAGACTAAACATGTCCCAGAGTAGTTTGTCTGTCAATATTGTGTTAATTTTACCTGGCACTTCTGATTAACCAGAGAACTTTAGATTGCAGCTGAGCCAGTATTAGGTGCTCCAAGGTAATTTTTACAGCTTTGTTGTAACTTGCAGCACAGTTAAATAATAATACCTTAATAATAATAATACCTTACATTTATACAGCACTTCTTATCCCGAGCTACCCCAAGGCGCTTCACTGACTATATATAGGCTTTACTTCACCCACCACCGATTGCAGCCACCTCGGGGGTGGAACAGAACAGCCTTTCTGTTTTCATCTCTGTACACCAGCTTTTGGGAGGTGGAGGAAAAAGAAAAGATATTTCCCCCTGTAGTTTCAGCTGAAGGAATTAAGTATACAGATGGCTACTATTCAAGATTGGTTTTAGCCAAGACATCACACCCCTGTTCTGGTCAAAATTTCTATATGGTGTTGGATGAGCATAAGTGGCCAGGGATATGTTTTTTATATAGAAAGACAGAATTGTGTACTCTCTTAAAGATATTTCTACCTGCAGCAAATTCATGTGAAGTCAGAGTAGTGCCCCAAAGGCTGAATTTCACCACAATAACCTGTACTAGAGGTAAGTGTGAGTGTATCTTTTCCATAATGTCACTTTGCACAAGGCATTCTCACATTCATACATGAGATTTTTATTCAGACACACAGACATGTGCCCAGGCTGACTCATTCACAGAGGTACTGCTGATATAGCTTTTGGTAGGTTGCAGGTTAGTACATGCCACGCACATTCATGTGTGTCCTGACTCATGCAATTCTAAGTTGTCCATGCATGTTCACAGAGATTTTCATGACCTTCACACTCGCACAAGATGTTGGGATTCATGTCTTGTGCTTGCCTCTAGCCTGTATTAACTGACAGATGCTAGGGAGCTGTCACCTGCTTCCAAGTACTCACAAAAGTATTTGGTTTGTGCATGTAGGGATGGGGAGAGATAGCTCAGTGGTTTGAGGATTGGCCTGCTAAACCCAGGGTTGTGAGTTCAATCCTTGAGGGGGCCATTTAGGGATCTGGGGCAAAAATCTGTTAGGGGACAGTGCTTGGTCCTGCTAGTGAAGGTAGGGGACTGGACTTGATGACCTTTCAAGGTCCTTCCAGTTCTATGAGATAGGCATATCTCCATGCAAACACCAGCTTTTGTGATATTAGAAGTAGTGTTTCCACATATGCTCTCTCCCTCCAATCAGAGCCTTTACAGGACTACTTGGTATCACGGCCAGAGCACATGCCTGATAACTGGCTGCCTACAGCAGCCTGAAACCCCCTTCTCTGAACTAATATCCATCAACTGTTTAACAAGGTGTCTCCCTCCATTCTCGACTAGCATCCAGGACATAACTGCTGGCCCCTATTCCCACTTGGAAAGCTCCTGTCTACATCGGTATTTACATGACCCTCATCACCATACTGTCATAGCCACTTGTGCTCCTCCCCCCTGCCCACCTCCCATCCATGAATTCTCAAACTTTCTGCAATCTGAAGCATCCCAGCATCTTTATGCATCAGGTGATGCAAAAATTCAGGCATCAGACCTAGAAGATCTCCCATATTTTCTGGAAATCTATCCTTGATGACACAGGTCTGTGCAGTAGGTCAATAAGACTAGACAGAGATGGAGACCCAAGGCAAATAGCTCTTTACCCATGGCACATATGCTCTATGATTTAAATTACCTGAAACTGATGCTTTGCAATGTGTGAAACTTTATGAAACTTAGGGTCCAACACTAAGCAAGTCAGGGGGCCCAATTACAACACATAACTGTGTAACTGAGAGAAACAGTATGGTCCATTTGTAGGGGAGTGACTGGGACTCGGGTGGCCTGGATTCCGTTCCTGGCTCTACTTCCATTGCAAATTGCTAGAGTTCTCTGTGCCTCTGTTTCTCCATACTTAGGGGGGAGGGATAGCTCAGTGGTTTGAGGATTGGCCTGCTAAACCCAGGGTTGTGAGTTCAATCCTTGAGGAGGCCATTTAGGGATCTGGGGCAAAAAAAATCTGTCAGGGGACAGTACTTGGTCCTGCTAGTGAAAGCAGGGGACTGGACTCGATGACCTTTCAAGGTCATTCCAGGAGGGTGGCATATCTCCATTTAGATAGATAGAAGGTCTTGTTGATGTAGATCATAAACTCTCTGGGGCAGGGCTGACTTCGGGGAACTACAGACTGGTCAGCCTCACCTCAGTCCCTGGAAAAATCATGGAGCAGATCCTCAAGGAATCCATTTTGAAGCACTTGGAGGAGAGGAAGGTGATCAGGAACAGTCAACTTTGATTCACCAAAGGCAAGTCATGCCTGACCAACCTGATTGCCTTCTATGATGAGATAACTGGCTCTGTGGATATGGGGAAAGTGGTGGACGTGATATATCTTGACTTTAGCAAAGATTTTGATATGGTCTCCCACAGTATTCTTGCCAGCAAGTTAAAAAAGTATGGAATGGATGAATGGACTCTAAGGTGGATAGAAAGCTGGCTAAATCGTCAGGTTCAATGGGTAGTGATCAACGGCTCGATGTCTAGTTGGCAGCCGGTATCAAGCGGAGTGCCCTAAGGGTCAGTCCTGGGGCTGGTTTTGTTCAACATCTTCATTAATGATCTGGATGATGGCAGGGACTGCACCCTCAGCATGTTCACGGATAGCACTAAGCTGGGGGGAGAGGTAGATATGCTGGAAGATAGGGATAGGGTCCAGAGTGACCGAGACAAATTGGAGGATTGGGCCAAAAGAAATCTGATGAGGTTCAACAAGGACAAGTGCAGAGTCCTGCACTTAGGACGGAAGAATCCCATGCACTGCTACAGGCTGGGGACCAACTGGCTAAGCGGCAGTTCTGCAGAAAAGCACCTGGGGATTACAGTGGATGAGAAGCTGGATATGAGTCAGCAGTGTGCCCTTGTTGCCAAGAAAGCTAACGGCATACTGGGCTGCATTAGTAGGAGCATTGCCAGCAGATCAAGAGAAGTGATTATTCTCCTCTGTTCGGCACTGGTGAGGCCACATCTGGAGTATTGCTTCCAGTTTTGGGCCCCCCACTACAGAAAGGATGTGGACAAACTGGAGAGAGTCCAGTGGAGGGCAATGAAAATGATTAGGGGTCTGGGGCACATGACTTATGAGGAGAGGCTGAAGGAACTGGGCTTATTTAGTCTGCAGAAGAGAAGAGTGAGGGGGGATTTGAGAGCAGCCTTCCACTACCTGAAGCGGGGTTCCAAAGAGGATGGAGCTAAGCTGTTCTCAGTGGTGGCAGATGAGAGACCAAGAAGCAGTGGTCTCAAGTTGCTGTGGGGGAGGTCTAGTTTGGATATTAGGAAAAACTGTTTCACTAGCAGGGTGGTGAAGCACTGGAATGAGTTACCTAGGGAGGTGGTGGAATCTCCATCCTTAGAGGTTTTTAAGGCCCAGCTTGACAAAGCCCTGCCTGGGATGATTTAATTGGGGTTGGTCCAGCTTTGAGCAGGGGGTTGGATTTGATGACCTCCTGAGATCTCTTCCAACCCTAATCTTCTATGATTCTATGATACAGTACCTAGCACAATGGGGTCCTGATTTTGGTTGGAGTCTCTAGGCACTTCAGTAATAAAAACAAGTAAATATTAGTAAATGAAGGAACATCCTCTAGATTCTGTCTAGACTACAAATTGTAACAATGCTGCAACTGAGTTCCCTGACTCTTTGGATTGTAGATAGGCCCTAGGAAAATGGCAATAGGAGGGAAAGAGGGCATGCAGCACTTTGTCTCTGATGTTTGTATCCTGTAATATACCACTTCCTCCCCCATCCACCCCACATGCTTGTTTAATTCTCTTTTAATATGTAGTTTTTAGCCTCTAATGCTGTCTCTGGGAGTCATGCTCTAAAAAGTTGTTTCCTCAGAGTTTCGTTAGTGTCATCCTTTCTTAACTGTAGACATCTCCAGTAACTCAAGTAGATACAACTGCAAGGATTATTGCTGTTACTGAATATCAAAGGCAAGAGACAGCAAGATGAGCCATCATGCCAAAACTGTTCAAGAAGAAATTGTTTAGCCTAAGCACTTTGGTCCAAGTTTATCCCTTGTGCAACTCCAGTGAAGTAAATGGAGTTGCAACAAGGAAGAAATTGGCCTTTCATGTTTGCATTGAACTTGAGAATGACAAATTCCAGCTGTCATTCCCCACAGTCAAGACACATGCAATTAGATAACTGCAACAATATTACAGTTGAGAGACAAGGTGGGTGAGGTAATGTCTTTTTTAGCTTTTTTATACCAATAAAAGATATTACCTCATGCACCTTGTCTCTCTAATATCTTGGGACCAACAGAGCTAGAACACCACTGCATACCATATCACAGTTGATAGGCGTCTGCTTACATTTCGATAGTCATTATACCACTTGGAGTAGAATCCCCAGGTGATTGTTATTACAATTAACCCATGAATGGTCTGGCAAAACAGAACCATAAGCGAGTATCTACCACACTGCACTCAAAAATCTCACTGCAATTAGCCTCACCACTAACAGTGTTTTTCTATTTATCACTTTGGTGTCATTAAGAAAATGGTTAAGGGGTAGCCACTAGACAACAGTTGCCTGCTGCTTGTGCCACAACACGACAAACATATGGGGGCAATATATGCAAATGCTTTATAAATAATGTCCAAGAAGTGACACAGGAAGGTCCATGCTATTTTCAGACATGGCAAGGCCTATAAGAGTAACTCTTAACGCAAAGCGGCATCATGCTGGAAGGTAATTTTAAACTGGCACTGATTTGAGGTGCAATTTGAAATTCATGACAGCCTATGTAAATGTGCTTGTGACACTGAACAGACACACCGTATAGATGATGTGTGACATCTTAAGAGCATGTAGATTTATTTTTTTATACAATATCTTCCTTTTTGATATCGTGGACATATTCTGCTCTCGGGTTACACCCATGAAATTCAGAGCAACTCAGATGACTACAGAGGTAACTCTGGATTACATCTTTGGCCTCTGTGGAGTTAATAATATTCCTAATGTAAATGTAACAGAGGAAGGAAGTTTTAAGGGCCAAGGATGCTGATCATTCAGTTTCAGTGCGAGTGTTAGACAGTTCCCTCACTTTACTTATCAGGGTGGGAAATACGAAAGAGGAAAAAAGAGAGAAAATGGAATGAAAGGAGAGGAGGAGTTGGGAGAACACAAGAGAAGGAAAAAAGTGAAGGGACATTAATGCCTGTTTATTTTTCTCATAACCACTTTCTTAATCCTCTTCCCTACCTCTTCCCACTCCCCCATGTAAAATAAGAGCTATCAGACACAAATGGGGACATGCGGATAATTTTGCTGCTCCTTTTTCAATGCACATTTATTCTTTAACTCCACGGGACCTTCCGAATATCAAGGGAAAATAGTAGTTAGTAATAAGATAGGTTTAGATGCTGCCATCCTCCTAAAAGAGACAGTGCACTGACACTTTAAGAAAACCCCAAAGGGGTTAATCTGCAGTTAGTTATAGGAAGAGGCTCTCTCATGAGTGAGTTAAATATGACTAATGCGCATTTACCAGAGACGGTTAAAAAAACAAAAGTAGAAAAACATGTATCCCTTTCACACAATAGACCCATTATTATTTCTACATATTTTGGTATCATTTTCAAATTAGGAAAATCATGATGCTTAGATTTTTTCAATCATAGTTACAAACAGAAATTCTACTGTGCTGAGTCAAAAACTGTCCCCTTGCCTCAGCTATATTATGTTCAGTAGATAAATCTAATCTGAAGCTGTTTTCCCTCCCTCCACCTCATTTAGCAATGAGTATATCTTTTGGATGAATAAGAGAAGTCCTTTCATTCAGTAAAAGTCAGTTGTTTTCAGTTTGTCCATTATGTATAATTGTTGTCTTTGACTCTCACAGATTCTGGCTATTTTTCATGGTTAATTAAATCAACATTTCAACACTGTATTTAAATATATTTAGCTCAGTTTTAACACTCTGTGTTTTATACCTGGTCTACTGTACATTTATACTCTGTAATAAGCTTGCCCACGTTAATCGTTAAGTTAGCCCTTGAATACCCACCTTGTCTTTTTTGAACTAAGTGCATAATTCAGCAATTCCAGCAGAGGGCAGTCAAGCAAGAATAATCACTTCTGCTTAAGCCTAGAAACTGTGATGTTGTTTCCTTATATTTTTCAAATCAAATTAATGTCCTAATGTTCTTTTTTTTGACAAATGTATCTTTGGCAGTCCAGCTCACTACACACTTAGCTTACTATCTGAACCTGAATAGGAGTCACTGTATTTCCAAGATAACAGACAAGGTATTTATAAAACACTTCGATATTAAGAATTAAGAGTCACAGATTCAGTGTTAACAACTGATGTTTGTATAACCATCCTGCCCTCTTTATTCCCCAATATAAATGGGTTTTATAGAAATAAACCTTCAAATAAAAGGTTGAAACAAATTGGCCCGTCTAGCAGTTATCTCCAGTTTTTAAAAAATCATACAGCAAACTTTTTGCAACAAGAAAGGAATTGCCAATTAAATATGCTTTTTCTCCTGTTTGAATTTAAGTCCCAAATCCTGCAAACACTACTGTACATGAGTACCTTTACTCATGTGAATTAGCCTATTAATGCTACTTATGTGTGTAAGTGTTTGCAGGGATTGGGTCCCAAATCATTTTTAAAAATGCAAATAAAAGTGGATTTTAAAAAGCTAGATTTTACTCATCAGTCTGGGAAATGTGTACAATATTTAGATGATCTGTTATTTTAATTTTCTCTTCGAGCAGACCGAGGGAAAAATCAGCCAATTTAGCCCCAAACCAGAAAATTATAGTGATAAAACTGGAAGGGTCTCTTTAATGAAGCTAATGTGAATTTTAAGCTTATGTGGGATAGACGCTACACTGGACATTCTGCAATAGTTCCCCACCTCCCAACCTATTTTACATTTAATGGATATTTGTCGACATGGATGAAACATTAAAGGGGACTAATTTTTATAAAATGTTGAGCATCCACCCTCTGACTATATCAGGCCTCTTTTACAATATCTCAAGCTGAGCAACCAAAATCACTAGTTACCTTTGGAAATCATGACCAACATCATTTCTACCAGCAGCATGCTTGACTATATCCTCGCCATGATTTGCAACTGTTCACAAATGCCAAAGACCAAGGGAGGGAAGATGGGTTGTCAGTTTTGTGAGTGGTGCAGAACATTTTTTCATATCTCTGAGGTCATGGATGAGCTTCTAATCTCACTCACCAGCAGACTTTGATGGAATTTACATCAGCATAAGTGAGATCAGAATCAGACCTGTGATAGCATCCTGATATTTAACTTTATTCAGTCTGGCCCCTGCCCATCCCTTCTCGCAATATTTCCACCAGTTCTGCGTATACTCTAAATTTCACTGGAACGCAGATATTGAATTTGTTCACAGCTCCCCAAGGGAATGAATTTTTCTGGTGTCTGGGTTTATGGCTATCTTAGACTAGCAATCAGCTTTCTCCTTGAGGAAGGAGCAGCTTTTTTGTTCTACCAAGCAAGTTTCCTGGCTCCAAGTGAATTCTGCTTCATAGCACAAATGAGTGCCTCCTCCTTATCCCAGGAAGACTTAACCTTAAATTCTGCTTTAGAGATCAAACTTTATAGAATAACTACATTGAATTATAGAGTTCATTATTAAATTATTAAATTATTGAATTAGAAAGCTGTTCTAAACCATGAATTAGAATTAGCTGTTCTAAACCATGTGGGGACTCTCCCTAAGCCAAGGGTCTTCTGTGGTGCTGAGATCCACTAGCTCTATACGGTATGAAGAGGCTGTTATAATATAACAGTCAGGCCCATGGTTTTGATTCAGGCCCATCCTTCTATATTAACTTTGTATAGAAACCTGTAAACAACATACAAAGCTACTGTACAAAGGATGCTTTTATAGCAATGGTAATTATCAGTCCAAGGTTAGTTTTTAAAACCTGCTCCTGAAGCGCTTGGAACATTAAACAATTATTTATGAACACTGGAAACATTAGCTGTTCCACTTGAAACCATTGGTGGGATTTTAATGACAGCCCCAGCAACCCCGTGGAAGTAACACCAAGGACGCTCCCTCTCGTCACAACCCCTTTATTTTGTTTTTTTTTAAACTGCCAAGGCTGTGCCTCAAAATTAAAGTTTCCACCTGCGATTAAAAGAAAACCCCAGCACTAACCTGTGTACGTTTTTCTTTTTTTAACCCTCGGCTGAGGCGTTCTATTCCCTTCAAGGCGGCTAATTGACACCATTAGATTTCCTAATCAGGACTACAAACTCTTTGATGAACCAACCCCCCACCCCATTTGTTTTATTATTTTTTTTTTTAAAAAAAAATCTTTCTGTACAGAGGGGGAAAGGGGAGTTCAATGACAGAGACCACTCAATGATGCTGGACGAGGGGAGAGGCTGTTTTTACTCACATTTAATAGGTAGATCTTTTCTTTCAGAGGACTAGAGATGTTGATGATGATTTCTTTTTTTAATTACAGTATCTAGAAGCCCCGACCAAGATCAGGAACCCACTGCACTGAGCACTGTACAAATATATGGTCCCTGTCCTGAAGAGACGACTTTCTAACTAGAAGAGACACACAGAGGGTGGGAGGAAGGAAGAGTTATTCCCCAGTTCAGCTGGGGAGCTGAAGCAGAGAGAGAGAGAGAGTAGGGGCTAGATTCACATTAGGGACTTGGGCTGAACAGATTTTGACTTTGGGGATAGGAAAACATTTCAATATCTTAAAAAATTCTCCTGGAATGGAAGAGATGGGAGAACCATTTCCTACCTCTTTAATAGGCATTTGCTGGGGAGAAAGATGTTTCGTTGTTTATGTCAGAAATGCTCCTAACCATGTGAGGAAGACAGCCAAGCAACGGGCACTTGGGGAGAGAATACTAGTAAGGAACCAAGCCCAGTGAAGGGTAATGTTCAACCAGGTCTGTAAAGAAAAGTACAGAGGACTTATGTTTAAAAAATAAGGGAGAGAGAAAAAGTAGATGGAGTCTGGAAGACATGAATGCCCGAGGTAATGCACACTGGAGGAATCTGTGAGTAAACAGGCATATGACTGCCGGAGAGAACATACACATAGAATTTCACAATTTTCAAATCATGCATCTTTGTGTTCTTACAATAATAAATTAGAAAGATTCGTAGATTTACATATGGGGAAACATCACACACGCAGTGCTACTACTTGTTCAGACAATGGCCTCACTTCTACAAACTTAGTCACACAAATATTCCTCTGTGCCCATTGAAATCTTACCACTCATTTCAATAGGAACAAAATTAAGCCAATTAAAAGAGCTTTGGAAAATCCCACCCTAAAAGTCCCATGAAGGAAAACGATAAGGTCTACTGTTGTTTGAGACTTATACAAAGGTACGGACATTAATTATCATGTACCCTGTAGCCTATTTTAAGATGGCTGTTAACTTGCAAGAGTTACAATGGCAAAACAGTGTAAAATATTTTATTATATTCAGTGATATTGCTAAGAGCAAGAGAGAAAGACACATTTGAAAGTGGCTCGCAGTCATTTATATACCTCCTGCCTCCATGCTAGCCATTCTTACTTGCAATAACCATGCATCAGTACCTTCGTTGCATTACCTTATAACTCCTTTTCTCTTTTATGGTCCTTTGTGGACACATTTTCACCTGCTTAAATCTCTACATACCTACAAGGAAAAATATGTGACAGATACACATGAGTACTCTGCACTGTAATAAATATAACAGAGACACACAAATGTCATCACAGCCCTCAAACAAAGTTTCACTAGCTCCTTCTACAAAGACACATGTGGCTTGCTGGAAATGCATTAGGCAGACTGAGAAAGCCTATAGATCCACAACATGTTTTTTATCCGAGTTGTTACTCAGACTGTGATGATCTTATTCAAAGGATTGTCCCTCCCTTCATTTGGCTGTTTGGTGTTATGCTGGTTATTTCCCTAAGGAGATATAAAACCCAGTTTGCTTCTTTTGAAAATGCGAGAGAGCTTAATTTTCTCACTGCAACTCTGGAGTTGAACCATTGTTTTTAGAAGGCTGCCAACAACTGAGTTAAGCAAATATCTGAGATTTTTACCAAATTAACAAATGAGTCACCCAAAAAGGTTGTCCATTCTTCTAGTGTTTGAAGTGCTTGCCGAGCCACCTGATAGCAGCTTTATCAGCAGAATGAAGGGCCCTATGAAATCTAATCAGTTAACACTCATTGACAACATGCGCCATTGATTGACGGAGGCCACATTGACAAGTGGGTTGTCGTGCAGACCCCATGTGTAGAGGTGGGCTGCACATATTCCTTGGCCAGTTTGGAACCTTTTCAGCAGAGTCCAAAAATGATGTGGCAGGTCAAATCCTGGCGGTTGAATGGTCGGATCAGTGACAAGGAAACCATGCCAAACATCTTCAGCCTACCACTCACTGCACCATAGGGTTGGTGCTGACAGATTCCAATCTGGCAGTTGAGGTCACAATGGATGCCTTAAAGTAAGGAATGTTCTGAGGTGACTGAAAATGTCCATGTACAATGGGAGACCTGGATTGTCAAGTAGTTTTTCCACCAGTCTAGCTGTAGACTTTATGCAATGAATGTATGGAAGGGCTATGTTGTCAGAACTGGTAGCCATGGGATAGCAGTGGGGCAGAGGATGCCTGTGCTGATTCGCATGGTTGAGTTTAATTTGACGTTGACCAATTTGGTGTGAGGTGTAGGGATACAGTATTCTGTTGAGGAATAGCACAACACCAGATGTGTGAAGGCATCCAAGAGTTGTCCGTGAATCATGATTACAGATATCACAAGTCTTATGCCATTCACAACATCTGCACTGGTAACCAAAATAGATTAGGGAAAAGTTGAAACTAAGCCCTAGAATGCATCTCAAATTTGGCTGAGTCGGAGAAATTTCACTTGTTACTGAAATCACTTTAACTAGTTTTAGTTGTGACTCAAACTAGAATGAACTCTTTTGGTTGAATTACAGTGGAAATCTCTCTTCTCCCGGGACTCTGTATCCAGCTGGTGGAAATACCGTGAAAATGGACGTAGTACATCAACAGGAAGTACAGAGGCCTCAGCTAATGTATATGCTAGAAATGTGGCAGAGGATCCCATCAGCACTCATTTCTCTCTGAAGCAAAATAGTTAATGTTGACATATACATTATTAATCTTTAGAGTAAATGCTCCATTGAGATGGATGGGAGAAGTTCTTGAAGCTGTTTCAATCACTTCAAGGGTAATAAATACTAAAGTGGAAGGCTTGGTTCTCTGCCTCTGCAGTCCTCTCTTGCTAATGTGTCAGGGTTCCAGTTGGCCACGTGTAGGGGTAAGGAAGGGACTTTCCTCCCCACCCTCAACATATTCTGGAATTTTATTTATTTTCTGTCTCTTTCTTCTGAAGCCTCAGGGGTGGCCATGGCTGGAGATAGGACACAGAATGGTGAGAGCCAGGGTTCTGAGGTGGCACCGAGTATTCTCTCAGGTGCTTGGCTGGCTGGTTCTTGCTCACATGTTCAGGGTCTAACTGATTGTCATATATGGAGTTGGGAAGGAATTTCCCTTGGGTCAGAGTGGCATTGACCGTGGGCGGTTTTCACCTTCCTCTGCAGTGTATAGGTGTGGGTCACTTGCCAGAATGATCTGGGTATCTCTCACTTAATCACTTCTCTGCCATTGTAGAAGCCTCAGACACTGGAGCACCTTTGTCCCTCCTATTTTCTCCCAGTTGCACATAATTGTCTCATCTCCTGTGGGCTGTATCAATGTTGGTTTAATTTCAGTTGTTGGGTTTAGTGTGACGGTGCTGGGTTGTTTTGGTGGCCTGTGGTATATATGCAGTCAGAGTAGAGGTGGTGGTCCCTTCTGGCCTTAAATTCTATGACTGTCTTTGGCCCTGATCCTCCAATCAGGCAGATTCTTGTATCCATGTGCAGTCCAATGAAAACAATGGGGATCCACATGGGAGGAAGGGCTGCATGAATGTATCTGACTGTAGGATTAAGGCAGCTATATGGCTGCCAGTAGTTTCTTGTTGTCTGCTGTTTTAGCATGTCCTTAAGAGCACGCTTCAAGGCCTATCTATTGTTTTGGGCTTTCCCCAAGTGATTGTAGGGGAAATAATGTTCTGGGTGGATATTATTTTTATTTGTATTACGGTAATGGCAGAAAGCTCCAATCATTGTTCAATGTTAGGCACTGTATAAACACTTATTACACAGACAGTGCCTGCCCCCAAAGAGCTTACAATATAGAAAAGACGGTTACAACAGAAGAAAATAGGTGGATGAAACAAACCTGTTGAGTAAAGAGGTGGAGGACAAAATTAACAGTAATTCCAACATATGTTAAGGTAATGAATTGTACTCACTACTTACCTCTTGCCCAATCACTGATCCTACTGTTATTTTGCATGTATTTTTAACAACAACAACAACAAAAAGAGTAAGACACCTAGATTATTTTCTAGATGCCTTGGAAAAATCAAAACATCTACAATGTGTGGAGCAGTTTGATTTACAGTTATGAAATGTGTATTTGGCTCTGAGCACCTTGGAGTCTGAGTAAAGGTTAAAAATTCATAAATAATATTATTCCTGCAACTTTTGCAAAAATCTTTGAAAGATGAATTTAGCAATATGTGACTTTTACTGGTATTACATTAAACAGCAGGATTTCCATATGGCGTGAATCTGCTGGATTGTATTGAAAATGGGGACTTTGTTCCAAATTTCTATGCCATTCTGTCAGTGTGTCATGAGCTACCCACAAGCCTTTGCTACAAATGAATGTGCCAAGTAAAATAATCTTGAGTTTGCCTTCCAAAGGGAAAATACTGGTATTGAGGTTTGAAATTTCCTACCCTCCGACTCCTGGAAACAGAGATTTGCTGCAAGTTCTTTCATCAACAAAGGGTTAAATAAAAATGTGTCATTTTCATACTAATAATGTGTTTTATATTGAAATTTGTTCTTCTCATCTTTTCTTTTTAGTATAAGTGTTGGTGTGTATGAGTGATATGAGGATAAGTTTTCTAGGGCAATTACCCATTATTGTTGAGTAGCTGAGTAGTCCCTTGAGCAAACTCATGCATAATTTGTTTGTGCATAAGGTACAGCAGAGCTGAGGCTGCAGTATCTTACATGCCCCAGCTTATGGGAAAATGTACGTTTTCTCACTATTATGCATTTCTTCCCCTATTGTTTGAACTCAGACCATCCTTCTTGAACCCTTGATTCTGTACCCCATCATGGAGCAGGATTTTCATAATAAGCAGGTGAAGGTCAAAAATACATGATACGAGGGGTGTGTGTGTGAAAACAGTGAATTTCTCCTACAAGATACATCACAATATTCATGTCCAAAAGCATCAATAGAGCCCTTAAAATGAGTCCTACTCTAATTTATTCATGGTGTCTCGTCCTATCTGCATATCCTTGTTATCTAAGGAAAGCACTGTTGTCTGCAAAGTTGAGGTTACCTTTCTCAACACAAGTGTGGAATGGTCTTGGATTAGACAGGATTGGTCTGATATATAATCACGATGTAAAATAATTACCTGCTTTTTTAAAAAACTCTGACCTTTTGCTTTTTGACATTGCTACCCTCCCCTTACAACTCTCACTCCCTTATCTAAAACTCAGCACTTGCCCTTTTTCTCAGATAGCAGCCTCCCCACAACCTTCCCTTTTCTCACATTCTGTAGCAGTGAGTTCTCTTTTCAGCTATCACCTGAATCACCTGGATCGATCGGACTTCAGCTGTCGTTAAGACTGCGCCGATCACAACACGTCTGCCATTCTTCTCGCACTCTTGCCTTTCTTCTCCACGTTCGTCCGAAACGTTTAACGATGTCATCTTCCCATCTTCTTGGAGGCTGACCGGGGGGTCTCTTCTGTTCTCGCGGGTACCACTCAACAATGATTGCGGTCCACCTGTTATCCGTGAGCCGTGCTGTGTGGCCCGCCCATCGCATCTTGTTATGTCTGCTTTCCACGACAATATCTTTCACACCGCTGCGTTCTCTGATTATTTCATTTGGTATACGATCCAGAAGGGAGATTCCCAACATAGCTCGTTCCATTGCCCTTTCAGCTACCAACAGCCGTTGCTCTTCTCTCTTTGTCAGTGCCCACGTTTCACTGCCATACAGCATGGCTGGCAGCACTGCTGAATTGAAAATATTTTTACGTGTGGTCTTGTCAATTTTTCCTTTGAGGACGTCCTTGATGGAATTAAACGCACACCATCCTGCCCGAATCCTTCGCGAGAGTTCTCCGTTCAGGTCTTGGCGCATATTAACTTCTTGGCCCAAATATATGTACTGTTCCACTTCTTCGATATCTTCTCCTGTTACCGTTATTCGGGCTTTTCGTAAGACGTCTGATCGCATATATTTCATTTTGCAGTGGTTCATTTTCAGGCCGACCTGACTGCTTTTCTTGTCGAGTCTTCGTAGCATGCTCTGCAGTTGGTTGGTGCTTTCGGCAATTAGTACAATGTCGTCTGCAAATCTGAGATGAGATAATCCGTCTCCGTTTATGTTGACAC
Organism: Macrochelys suwanniensis; assembly: GCA_033296515.1. Lineage (NCBI taxonomy): Eukaryota > Metazoa > Chordata > Testudines > Chelydridae > Macrochelys > Macrochelys suwanniensis. The sequence continues at coordinate 9,963,583 of CM065778.1, read as the reverse complement.
CACTCCTCCAATTGATCTTGTTCATAACCATTTCGAGGCAGGTGGTGAATAGTTTCAGTGAAATTGTATCTCCTTGCTTTACGCCTTTCTCGATTGGGATGTGAAGGGGAGTTTCAAGGAGAGTAATGTCTGTTGTACATCAGCTATACATTGTTCAATAGATTCCCCCTGAAGAAGAACCCTATACAGACAGCAGAAATTGCCCATTTGAAATCTTGGATACCTTCTGTGAGTGGGGTGAATCACTATGACTGTGTGTCCATCATGTGGACCAAAGGTTGGGATTACTGAGGCCATAGTCACCATCCTACACGTGTGAATGTAGGTGTTCAGTTATCTCACATCCAGAACAGGGGGCTAACCCCCTTTATTTTTTGGGAATAAGAGAATAGGAGTAAAACCCCTTTCCCCCATGATCTTGAGGTACTTCTTCCACTGGTCTGAAATTTAGAAGTGATTGCAACTTCTGATGTAGCATGCACAAATTGACATTCAGTGATTAGCAACTCAAAGTCCTCCCTGTTGTCTTGGGGAGTTGCAATTCAGATAATCCTATTTTGCCAACAGGGCCTGTTAACTGGTGATTCTCATTTGGAGCCTTGATGTAGAATAATTTTTTCATCCAAGTAAATCTATGTCAGGAACCGGGAAGTGGGTGGTTTGACTTAGTGGTTAGAGCCAGAGGCCAGCCCAGCGGTCAGATTCAGAGTCAGGAACCGGGCAAACAGACAGGGCTGGAGCAGGACAGGAACAAGACTGGGAACAAGACAGACAAAGGAGAGATCTCAGCTGCAAGCATAAGTGTTGAGCAACCAGCGACCTGCCACTGCAGATGAGCTTAAATACGGACTTGTTGGCACCTTGCAGCCAGTCGGGCAGGCTGGCCACTCAGACGATTCTGTCACAGCCCTGCTGGGCTCATTAACTGGCCTGAGGGCTGAGCTTCCTAGCCCTAGGCCCCGCTGAGGAACTCAAGCCCATAATTCCTGACAACCTACTTTTATGGGTTCCTTGTCTTTTGGTTCCTTGTCGCTTTGTGTTGGCTTTGTCTTGACCTCTCATTCGCCTCAGTAACCACTAAAGACCTGGGTGTGGGGTGCATATAAAAATTGTTTGAAGCCCTGGGAGGCACCTGGTAGCAATGATCTGCTCTCTGAGTCCGGTGCCAGAAAAGTGAGCAACTTTTCCAGCTCTAAAAGCCCCTTGTTAATGGGCACTGCAAAAAATCCTGGTCTGGAGATGTGCAGGATGTCCAGGGACCTGTGAGATTTTTCCTGGATCACCTTGACTGGAGTCTCCAGTGCGTCAGCCATTTCACGTAACAAGTCCTGGAACATCTCGTATCCTCTGTGCTCTAGATAGATGATGCAGGAACCACAGCCTCACCTGGAGACGATGATAATGATATGTGAGCCAGAATAGATTATCTTCTGCTTGTGACTCCTCATCAGAGCCATCACCAATCCGTTCAGCTGGCAGTAGAGCAGCGCAGTTCCAGTTGCAATCTGGGAGTGCCCTCAGCTTGTGCTCTCTTTGGTACCACAGATATGCATGGTAGCAGTCAATACTGTAGAATACACCTTCGTTACTGCTAATCATGGGGAGTCCAATACCAAAGAACCAGTAGGTCTTTCAGTGCCAGATAGGACTCTGGTACCAAGTACATTAGTGACAAAGACAGATGAGGAGATGGCATCGATACCAGGACACGAGTACTGGGAAGCCAGTAGTGCGGCATTTATGCAGTACCAAGGGAGCTGGTCTAGCCACACAGTGACTGGGGCCTGATTGGATGCCAGGGGGATCCTTAAGCTTTATGCTACCCTTTTCATTTGAGGCTCTACAGGATTTATGGCTCCTCGAGGAAGGACGTGGTAAAGGGGACCTAGTTCTCTTCCCTCTGGTGACTCAGTTGGATGGTCTTTAGGATCAGGAACTTCATCTCCATGCACAGAGGAGCCAGCAGGAGAACTTTTAGATGACAAGTGCTCGGACGTTTCTGCCTCAGGTATCCCAGAGTCTAATGAGAGATGCATTGATTCCTCCAGAAGGAACATTTTCAACCCAGGCTCCCTAGCTCTCCAGGTTCTCTGATGTGAAGATTTACAGATGGCACATCTCTCGGTAATGTGCCCCTCACCCAGACACAGCACACATCTGGGATGCCCATCATTGAGAAGCATTGAAGTCTTGCACAAAGGGCAATTTTAAAGCCTGTAGACTTATGTTCAGTCATAATGACTGTTCTGGTACTGGGGCTAAATCTCAGGGAAAATAAACACGCACGCTTCCTTCTAAATGAAGAAAGGAAATGCTATCAAAAATCTCTAACGCTAAACCTAATGACTAACTGCTAACTACCTACCTATCGACAAAGAATAGGCCACACAGTGAGCAAAGACACTACAAGTTCCAACTGGAAGGACTGGGCAGTGAGAAGGAACTGCAGGGTGGCTAAGGTTGCCTCAGTCATTATTCTCTCAGCTGGAGACACGAGGACACTCAGGAATGTCCCTAATGGACACTGCTGGACAAAAGAATCCAAGCCCAAGTACACCGGGCACATGCACACCAACAGTGGAATATATATATACCTAGACAAGTCCTTGAAGAAGAACCAAGTTGTTATACAATATGAAGAAACAATTTGGTTACAGTTAGCATTAAAGGATTAATCCTGCACTATTGAAGTCAATGGAAGTTTTATAAGTGATGACAATGGAAGCTGGGCTAGGCCTTAGAGCTTGTTAGGCATATGCTAGGGAAATACTCATTTAAAATGCTGTATATTAGTATTTATTTGCTAGTTGTCTTCACTAGAATATAAGAAAGCATTTGAATATATACTTAAGAGGATGGATACCTTTAGCCTATCAGATAATTATAGAATAGAGGTTATTGTGCATTGAAAAAAGATAAGACTATAAAAACACGACATTAAGATATAGTTGCTACTCAAAATCCTTTCCATTAATTTATATTAACAATATAGCTTTAACACCAAATTTCTGTAACCGCAAGAGGTAAAAGGAGCAATGATTTTAGCCATTTGCGATGAGGAACCACTATTGGAGAAAATAGAATTTTAGGGGGAGTGGACATCGTTCGGGTAATGATGGTTGAGTTCTTTTGGCTCTATTTTTCCTGAGAAAAACACAAGCTAAACCATAAAATGGCATATCTAACCATGGAAAATTCCTCTGCTAAAAATATCTTGTGTAAAATCGTATGCAAATTAACATCTGGGTTTTTCAGCCATAAGGTGTGAAAAGCTAGGAGTTACTCTTGTATTGGCCGGTTTTGTTTCTGTTTTGTTTTGTTTTTTAAGCACAAAACTCATAAGAACAAACAGGACACTTGGGATTTACTTGGAAAATATGGCTTGCAGTTAAGTCCTTGATCAATCAGTCCAGTGAAAGGAGTAGTATTCATTCTTTGAAAGTTAATTAGATACTAAGAGTGCTGTTCTGGAAAACTTTGAGAGTGGATAGTGTAAATCATCAATATGTCTCAACTCTGAATTTCCATTAATTATTAAGGATTTCTAGGCAAGCTAAGCTGATATTCTTGGATGCATACCTAAAAATTGTCCACCTATTAAAAAAAATAAACATTATAAGATAGGTTAGGTGGCCCAATGAGTGCCTTTAAAGGTCCCATCCACATCTCACTGATGTCAATGGAAAAATTCCCATAGTCTTCGGTGGGTTTAGAGCAGGTCCAAAAAAGACAAAAGGAAGGGAAGAAAGAGGAATGAAGGAGAAGGGAGACATTCTGCAGGGACTGGTTTGTTTGTTTTGGGGGAATGAGAAGGCAAGGCTTTCTTCCAGTTTGGATTTTTATGTTAGAAATTTAGGTCTTGTCTATCCAGTTTTGTCCTGATTCTATGGACAAGTGAAGAACAGAATGGATTCTGACACAAGAGATGCCATACAGATGAAACCAGCTTGAGAGCTGGATCCAGTATCCATGAAAGTCAATGGGATTCTTTCCACAGACGTCAATGTTTTTCAGATTGGGTCCTAAGTAACAGAGGGACCTATTTAGTCAGACTGTTTAAAACCCTTTGGCTTGGGCTGATTATTTTAACTCCTGTGTAATTCCAATTGCCCAATAAACAATTGGGAGAAGAGCTGTTTCTGTATATATATTTTTTGTTAGATTCAACATTTCCAGCCCTTCCAGTTAAGGCTGAGAACAGTTCCACAACCCATGAGACTTCAAAAGAGAGCTACAGCAAAACCACACAACTCCAATTAGACATTCCTGATTTTCCTAAGGTAAATTACAAGCAGCAAAAAAAAACCAAAGAAAAAAAAAACCAACCCAACAGGCATTGTGCATTATAAAGAGGGGGTGGAAACAGCCAAAACTCATTTTTTGTTTCCTTTGCAGGCCATCTTTCCACCTAGGCCATGGTGTGACCTCCTTTAGTTTTAAATAACTCTTAAGCTTGTTCTTTTGGTAGAACAGAAGAAAACCATAAAGATCAGCTGTCTATATGTTTGAGGGAAAAGGGAGAGAATGGCAGAGTATAGATGTGTATACAAACCTTTAGATGTGATGAAATGTACCCAAATAAAGCTTCTCAATTTTCTATTATTCAAAGCAAGATATTACAATATTTTGGACACTCAAGACTTTGAGCTGTTTATTCATTTTCTTTCTTTATGCTTTTTTCCCTTGAGAAACCTAATAACTCAAATATAGCAACAGTGCAGAATATTTATCAGGGAAAACAAGCACTTAACAGAATTGCAACATTCCAGCTTCCATATTCTCAGAGAGAAAAAGCAACAGACAGTGAATCAACAAGCTGCTGATACTGTATTTACTCCTTAGGATACTGGGACACAAGAGAAAGTATTTGCTTTTTAAAAAGAAAATTAAGTATATAAGAATAAAAATGGTAAATCCGAGTTTTTCTTTCAAACAACACACTTGAAGGGGCTCTAAGCACAGACCTACAAACCTTCATGTTCTCCCACTTTGATAATATATGAAAATAAGGTCAATATTGAGAAGATCTATCTAAGGAAAGAACTAGTTAAATTGAGTCTCAAGTATTCCAAATATGGAGGGTATCCTTAGGCCCACAGGTACCACTTATACATCATCTTCCCTACTTATTAGGGCTGTGCAAATTAGAATGCTACTGCACAGGACCAGACCAGACACAGCGCTGACAGGAAATTAACCACAGTCCACTTCCTGCTTCTTTTGGGTCTGTATTAACCCGTTCTTAGAATCATAGAATATCAGGGTTGGAAGGGACCTTAGGAAGTCATCTAGTCCAATCCCCTGCTCAAATCAGGACCAATCCCCAATTTTTACCCCAGATCCCTAAATGGCCCCCTCAAGGATTGAACTCACAACCCTAGGTTTAGCAGCCCAATGCTCAAACCACTGAGCTATCCCTCCCCAGTTCTGCACTTTAATGGTGCAACTCCATAACAATCTCTAATATATTTTTTGTACCCAGCCTTCTGCCCCTTAGAGATTTAAATTATGGTAATTTACACACAACTACAACCCTGCCAACTTGTCAATATATAACTTAAATCATTCACCTCGCATATGATTTTTGATCCATGAAGTGCTATATAAGCATATTGTATTGTCTGTCACAACACAAAATAATTGCAAAGCCTCTGCAGCAGATTTCATGAGATTTACTCTAAAATCTTGAACAAGTAATAGTTTGTTCTTTTAAAGTCCATACTTTACCAGCACTTGATCAATACAGATTTGTGCTATTGTCTATGCAGGCAATAGTTTTCAGCAAATTTAGACAATTGGAATTTTTTACTATGATAATGTTAAGAAAAGGAAGTAGATGGTTCATTTATTTGATACCACTGAAGGAATAGGGTGACCAGATGTCCCGACTGGGGTTTTCCTCTGTTGTTGAATTTGTTAGTATATGTACCAGCAATAATTAACTGCATGGTAGAGCAGAATGTGATTTAGGCCCCAATCCTGCAATGAAGTCTGCCTGCATGGAGCTCATTTAAGGATCAGGGCGTAAGAATGCCTAAATGGAAGATTGAATAAATGAGATTTTGGGGAAGGTGAGGTTGCTTGGTGTGGGCTAAACTGGGAGGTTGATTAAGTCTGATAACGGGTATAGTAAACACTAGCTCCCTTACCAGGTTCCTGCAATGTGCTAAGGTCTCTGTAAGCTTTAGTAGAACACATGCAATACTACAATAATCTTGAAGCTTCATTTACTATACAGTGAAATCAGATTTGACCAGTTTGCAGCAACGGTTAAATAAGCACAGCAGCAGCCTAGAATCACAGGGTGAGTAGGAGAGAGAGAGGCTGGAAATAACTAGTGTGTAGAGGGTAAAGGAGAATAAAAGCGAACTTGACAGTAATATGCTGAATGTCATGACAAGGCCAAGAATCATCATGACAATTTCTGGGAAGCAGGATGGGTAGCTACTTCGCTGAACAGAATTAAGAAATCTGCAAACCGGTGACTCTCCCTCTGATACTCAATGGGATCAGAGTTGAGCTAATTGAGCTCAGCTATGAAGTGGCTTTATTTATTTTTTTTAAAAAGCTCACTGTGCTAGGTTGTAATAGTTTGTATTAATAACTCAATATATATTTTTGGCTGTATGAAAATCAAAACTAACTGTTTATATGCAGGGCCAGCTCTAGGCACCAGCCTAGGAAGCACATGGTTGGGGGCAGCACATTGTCAGGGGCGGCATTCAGGCCAATCTTAGGGTGGCACATTCCGCTCAGCCCCCCCCCCCTTTTTTTTTTTTTTCCTTTGCTTCAGCAGCGCTCTGGCTTTTTCTTTTTTTCTTTTTTTGCTTCAGCTGGGTTGGTTTTTTTGGCTCCGGCCGTTTTTTGGGGGTTTTTTTTTCTGCGGCTAGGTTGTTTTTTTTTTTGCCTGGGCTGGCAAAAAAGCCATAGCCAGCCCTGTTTATATGTTAATGGGCCCAATCCTACTCCTTTTGAAGTCAATGGGTGTTTTGCCATTGACTTCAATGGAGTAAAATTGGACTCCGGATGTTATATATTTATACATTGTTATATATTTACTTTTTAACGTTCTTGCTCTGCAGAGTGCTAAGTAAACGTGACTTCTTCCAGAATCAGTTAAGAAAAGGAGAGGATTGTAAATTTGCCTGTATTAAACAATATGAAGTGGTGTAAACCTACAGCAGAGAATCTTATGAGTATAAGATTAAAGAACATTAAAAAATGCTCTTAGAAATGCATTTTTGTTTATTGCCGTATTTTGCCTTTGTCCTACCCCTTCATCAGTAAGGAAGGAACACATAATACAGATTAAGAGTCAGTGAAAGTAGTTTTCAGATGCAGAGTTAACTCGAGTTTCTACAGCTGCGTTTCTCCACTCAAGCTAGGCTAGCTCAAGTGAGAGCATCCACACTGCAAAGGATAACTCATGCCATATTCTAGTTACTGCATCCTCACATGCTGAACAAAGTGAGGAGCTGAGCCTTCTGGGGGGGCCTATCCCTTGCTTTTTAGCACTGCATGAGTGTGAGATAAATAAATAAATAAAGGTATGCCAATCTCCTAGAACTGGAATGACCTGAAAGGTCATCAAGTCTAGTCCCCTGCCTTCACTAGCAGGACCAAGTACTGTCCCCTGACAGATTTTTGCCCCAGATCCCTAAATGGCCCCCTCAAGGATTGAACTCAGAACCCTAGGTTTAGCAGGCCAATGCTCAAACCACTGAGCTATCCCTCCCCCCAATGCTCTTTGAAATCTTTCAGAGGGTACTGTGGGAAAAGTTCTCTCTCTTTTTTGGGCATGTGAGAGAAATGGTGTTAGATCAGCAGCTCATTATAGTACAACTACTTCTGATTTTATGTTTGCAGCCTGCATTCTGGTGCGAAGGCATAGATCCCGCTTGGAATGATGACCTGTGCCAAATGTTGGCATTAATGGAATTTTCATTTTGGGAACAGGAGGCAGATACAGGGCATGAGACGCAGAGGATGTCCTTTTGGCAGTCACTTCTTGCTCTCAGAATAGGGTGACCAGACAACAATTGTGAAAAATCGGGACGGGGGTGGGGGGTAATAGGAGCCTATATAAGAAAAAGATCCAAAAATCGGGACAGTCCCAATAAAATCGGGACATTTGGTCACCCTATCTCAGAAGCAATGTGTTTTATCTAGGACAGTGATACTCTGACCTCAGTGGTTCAGGAGCCTAATTAGCTATCAATATTACCCAAAGGAGCCACAGTAGTGTGACTACATTGTTCCATTAACTATTTTACATATATTATAATTGATAAAATACTACTACTATAATAATATAGATTATTCTCACAGCAGAAGACTGACCAAGTGTTGTTATTTTATAAACTACAATTGGTTAATAACATAGTAAAAGCATCCTGATTGGTTGATAACTTAGATTGGTTAATAATTACATCACACACTTTTTTGATATCATGTGCTGCAAAGAGTGGCAGGAGTCACATTAAAGAGCCACTAGCGGCTTGCGAGCTGCAGTCTGAGTATCACTGATCTAGGAGATCATACAGGTGCATTTAGACATCACGGGAGTGGAGACAGCCCAGGTAGACTTTCATACCTGAGAAATCTTTTTATGCTGATTGCCGGTGGTGAATCAGACCACAAGCACAGAATGGTAGGACTACATTGTCATGCAGACCTGAGATGACCAGCAACAAGGCGAGGTCAGGGATCTGCTTGATTGTAAAAACAACTTCCTGGTGCTCCTTCCAGGCTTAAATAATAAGTTTGTGGCAATCAAAGGTCACAGGAGTAGCTGCCAGTCATCTCTACTCTGGGCAGCACTTCCCACCATGACTGGTATTCCAGGACGTATGGGCTGTTGACCATTGTTCTGCCCAGGTTGCCTGATGGCAGCATGGGACTGCTACTCATCCAGAGCCCTGCACACCCAGGTTCAAGGCCCATGAATCCTCACAGACCATTGCCTGTTGAGCCTGGCCCAGGATCTATGATGAAGTGGACAAAGAGGCAGGTGCAGTGATGAACTACTGAATTTACTTAGTGGGTTAGACTCTCTTCCCCACTGATGCTTCCACTCTGTAAGAACCATGTTTTCGGTTCCCTGTTGGGGCTGATCCTCCATGCATGCTAACGGGCCAGGAGTGTGCCACAGCAAAGGCATGTTAAAAAATCAGTTGTAGTGCCACACTCCAGTCTGCAGGAGTTGGATTCATTCCCTGAATATCGACCGTTGAGTTAGCACTGCATGTTGTTTCCTGTCTGAAAATGGGGCCTCAGTTAGCTGGAGATGTAATAAATTGGTTTAACCTGTCACAGCTCTCCAGGCAGATGTAACTGACATGGCATCTCACTGAAGGTCAGGTGGAAATGTGTGTGCTAGCACATACAGACTGGAGGTTGGTCAATGAGCTACTAATAATATGAATGGCCAAATTCAGCTGAGCCTGGTGGCTGAGACTCCAAACTGCACAACAGTATTCAGCTGGAGTAAGCATCAGGGCCAATACAGATGCACGAAGGACCAAAGGGTTGGAAGGTTCCTGATTAATTTGTGTATCAAGGCAGAAAAATCTTTATTTTCAGGTGTTTCAGGTGAGGCCAGTATGTGAGACTTCGGTGGAGTTTTACTCCCAAGCATGTGACAACGGATTGGAATGGCAGTAGTGGTTCTTGTATATGGATGAAGATGCACTGATTGGCAGGATGATTGTTTAGATGGAAAATAGTTGCCACTGTCTTGGTTTCTTTGAAAATTAGTCTCCATTGTTGGAAGTAAAAGGTCAAAATATCCATGTCTTGGCTGAAATTCCCTTCAATCCTATGGAAGTCATTTCCTGCATCAGGAATACAGATGTCATCAGCATACACATACATCTCAACCTTCGTGTCAGGAAGGTCGGATGTGTATATGCTTGGTTTGGTCTGAAAGGTTAAGAAAGGTCTCTAATTTTGTCAAAAACCTCCTGTTAGTTCTTGGCAGATTTAAATTTGTGATATACTCTGGTTGTATCAATGACTATACAATTGTTGATGAAATCCCCAAGGTATATATTTCTTTGTAGGAGCCAGAACTTTATCACAGAAAGCTTGGTGGATGGCACTAATGTTGTTCCAAATAGCTGATTCCAAGTCTCTATCCACAAGAGACTCCCGACATGGATTGGAACAGATCCCACCTTGCTTTCTGGAAATTCCAATGAGGTTTGTGGAGGCTGCTTGTAATTGGAATTTGCATGACTGTTGTGATCAGGCATGACCAATGCTGGGATTGAGGAAATATATCAAGCATTTTACGCTTGATGACCATGGGAGGGTGTTGTTCAGTTGTAGAAAAGGTGAGGTCAGGAAAAAAACCTGAGGCCAATGCTTTGCTATGGAAAAGGTGGGTGCTAATGGTCAGATACAAGCTGCAGGTCCACCATCGACATTCACTCCTCTAGCCTTACTCCATCCACATAATCATCAGGGTAGCTCCAGTGCGAATGGTGTGAATTAAAATCTCCACAGTAGAGTGAAGGTCCTGAGAAAATGGGTAAGACAAGAGTTGGCCGGTTGGCAGATGGTGTTTTGTAGATATTGATAAGTCATTTGTTTCACTTATATAGCCTGTCATTTGATGACATCATTTGGTCCTGATGATGAGACTGGAGTTACTGGAATACTTTCCCTGACATAGGATGCCATCCTGTATTGCCACTCCTCTGGGTCATGAAGCCCTGTAAGAAAAAGGTTTAATTATACACTGAGCAAGTGCAGGAGAGTGGTGGAATGTGTCTTTGGCCAAATGGCACTCCCCACAAACCTGTTTGGACTGCAGCGTGTATAATGCCATTCATGTTCTTGTGGCTGAAAAGTCGATATCTCAAAAATATTAATGAATTGCTAATCTGAAAAACTATTTAGATCAGGACAACCAAACCTTTCATTTTCATAATTTTGAAATGTTTCATTTCTATTTTTACTTTTCTATATTTATTTTTACTTTTCTATTATACATTAACTCAAAATGTAAATGAAATTTGATTCTAACTGAAAAAAAACCTTATTTAAATAATGTTTAAATGGTATTTTTGACAATTTTGAAAAAATTTTCAAAAAAAATGTTGAATGAGAAAATTAATCAAATAGTTTTAGTTGTGATGAATTGGCATTTCTGAGAAAAAAAGTGTTGTTAATAAATTCCAAAGCAATTCTAGTAAGTGCACAGGCAGTGCAATACCATGTCACAGTATCATAGAATATCAGGGTTGGAAGGGACCTTAGTAGGTAATCTAGTCCAACCCCCTGCTCAAAGCAGGACCAATCCCCAATTTTTGCCCCAAATCCCCCCTCAAGGATTGAACTCACAACTGTAGGTTTAGCAGGCCAATGCTCAAACCACTGAGCTATCCCTCCCCCCTGGAAGTGGATAGCATTAGAGTAGCTGTTACCCCTCCACCACAACTGCACAGGGTTGGAATGAATAGGGTACAGTTGACCATGTGCAAATCCATCCATGGACTGGCTAACGTCCCACCCCGAGGTTATTGGTTTCAGGATGTGGTAGTGCGGAGGGGATGCCATGATAGGAGGCTTGGGTGGAACCTAGGCTGGGGCTGGACCTGTGTTGGTCTTGGAATTTCTGGCCATCAGTCTCGGCATGTGCTAAAACTGGTCGCTCTGCTGCTGGTGGTCCTGCTCCCTCATGGGCAATGCAGTTTGTAACTATTCTCTGTTCCCTCTCCAGCATCTTCTCAGCTGCAGCTTTGTTTTGCCTGTCTTGCTCCATCGTCTCCTTCTGCAGATCAAAGAGGCAGTCTGACCTACTGATGAAATCTCAGTGCATTGCCTTCAACACATCATCCCTTCCTTCTGCTTTGGAAGTTCTGGACCCTGGTGCTGATTGTCAGTGATCTCCTAGGTGGGTGCCTGCCCTGCACTGGGGCAGATGGCCTTGAAAAGCAATGAAATATTTATTTCCCCCTGACCTCCTCCTGAAAAATAATATTCCATCCTTTCCATTTTCTGCACCATACCAAATGAAAAATTGCAACTTTTATCGCCTTGGCATTCATTCTCCGCCATCTCTGCATTTCTCTGTTCTAAAGCTGCTTCAGACTTCTCAGGGATGCTAAGCGTATATTAATAATCCTTGGTTTTCACACATGCAGCAGTGTGTGCCGTATTAAAGCAATGCTTGCATGTTTAAAATGTATTTAAAAAATCTTGCATTGCCCTTGCTGGGGGAGGAGGGCTTTTGGGGATCAGGGGAGAGGGCAATTGTCAGTAATGCCTCCTAGTAGTCAGGCCTAGTGGTTGGAGCGGAGGTCAAAGGTAGACATTGGGCTGGGACTGGGCCAGGGGTGGTGCTGGAATCGAAATCCAGAGACAGGCTGGTGTTGGAACTGAAATCAGAGTCTATAGTCAAGCCAGAATCAATACCATCGCTGGAGTCCAGACGCAAGGCAGGAGTGAAAGCCGGGTGGTCAGAGTCCAGAGACAAACCAAGTCAGTACCGTGGCCAGGGTCCAGATAAAGGCCAAGGGTCAAAGCCAGTTACTCAGAGTCTGAGGTCAGTAACAAGGCTGGCACAAGGTCAGCGTAGGGCAAAGACAAGACTGGAACAGGGCTCAGGCCAGGCTGGGGCAGGAACAGGAATGGGGTCAAGAGCAGGCTGGGGGTTTCAAGAGTCTGATACACTGCAAGGCAGCAGGCGGGTTCTTGGCCAGTTAGTGCTGTTGCACAGGCTGATTTGCAGCTCTGGTGGGGTTGGAGAAATGCCTGAGCCTGGGGGGGTCACCTGACCCAGGCTCTGCGTAGGGATAGGCTGGTGTGGCATGCCTGGAGGCTGAGTCACTGCAGGCTCTGTGGGAAGGGTAAGCCAGTGCAGCTGAGCTGTTGCCATATGCCTGAGTGATGACTCACTGTTGGAAGGCCACCTATTGAGGCTCTTCTCCTGGCTCTCCTCCAGTCCAGTGGATCCCTTCCTGACATTGCTTCACAGACAGCATCATAAGGCTTTTGATTTCTGGTCCTAAATCCAACATTATACATCCTAAATCCTCATGTCACAGGTCCACCAGAACTTTGGTGTCAGCCTCAGGCCTGCCAGCTGTATGATGGGAGGACATTCTTCTAGATGCCCTTTGATCTGACAAGCGCAATACAACTGCTATAGGTATAGGGAGCCACAGGCCAAAGCAGGCTTTTCATAGAATATCAGGGTTGGAAGGGACCTTAGGAGGTCATCTAGTCCAACCCCCTGCTCAAAGTAGGACCAATCCCTAATTTTTGCCCCAGATCCCTAAATGGCCCCCTCAAGGATTGAACTCACAACCCTGGGTTTAGCAGGCCAATGCTCAAACCACTGAGCTATCCCTCCCCCATGCTGGCTGGAGGTAATTTCGGATCCAGAACCAGTGAGTAGGTAGATAGACAGAACAAAGGCTTCGGGGGAAGTTTTGGGAAGGCATCAAGGGATTATCAGCACACGAGTGGACTCTAGCTGCATCTAGGCAGCTAGCAGTAGTCTGAGCATTAGAAGCTCTCCAGTTTCAACCTTGACCCACTGACAGTTCAACCAGCTCAAAGTTAAAACATCACCACACTCAAGCTAAGGGTTTTTTTATGTGAATGGGAGTCAGGTTAGACCCAACACTCAAGTTATAACTTGAGTTAACTTTGCAGTATAGACAAGCCCATAGTAGGAGTATATGTTCCGTGCCTAAGTTGTCCACCTTAGCTACTTACATATGCTGTTTACTTCTAATGTATATTACAACTGAGATGTTCCTTTCTTGAAACTTCTACGTGTTCTAATCAATACTTTAAAAGTTTGTGTATCTTGTGTGTGTGTGTTCTGTGGGGTGCATTCAAAAATTTGTAATATGACTGTATGTGTTCTGAATACTTCAGTGTTGATTCAGAACATGAATCCATGTTTCATAAGTTACCATATTCCCTATTCTAGCTTTAAATCCATATAAAAAAAATTTTGTGCAGAGATGTATACAGATTGGGTGCTACATGCCATAACTGATAGAAAAGCTATTTGCTGTCACTGATTTAACAAAGGTTCCCCCCTGCCATACATCACGTTTTCCTTCTTAAAGTCTGATAAGCCACATGTACCATTTAAACAAAATCTCATAACCAAGGAGAGAGGCAAAAACACTCAAAAATATACTGAGTATATTGAAATACAGCACAATGTTCAATGTGTGCAAACTAATATAGTGAGAGAGAGAAAGAGAAACTTTGTAGGGTGGATCCAGCAACCTTTTAAAAGAAGTTCTAACATCTCCATTGTTTGCAGCTGACCTTAGAAATTTGTCAGAGAGAGAACCTTTGGGCCAGAGAAATGCCTTTCTTTGTTCCATTAGTTTCCATGCTGGTTTGACAGAGATATAAACTTTTGATAATTCCCTTCTGTCACTTTCATGGTCAGCAAAATATTGGCAGCATGTCAAAATAATAACTCAACATGAACACGCGAACGAGCTGGCCCCATGCCTCCATCAATGCATCAGCAGCACACACTGCGCTGGGAGCAAATAGCCTTTCTGGAAGTGGGGGGAATAGAGTCAGACCAGGCCCTCAACTTGAACCCAGCATATGGCAGGAGTCCTGTGGAAAAAACTATAGGCGCTCATATAATTTAAAGACTGTAGTATAATGCATACGCACCAGGGAGCAGAAATAAGGTTGCCTGGGCAACCTAATTTTGGGCATTTCTGACTTTCAAGTGCTTGACTTTGCAATCTAAATGTTCTTTTACCACAAGCGGAGTCTTTTTCTGTTTTGTTTGATACAATATAGTCTATATTAGAGAAAAAGCAATGGGAAAGAGTTTATATTTACATGTAGCTATAAATGACACCTTTTTCCAAAGGAAGAAAGCAGTTCTTATGCAACTTGGGGTTAGAAATGCGGACATTGGTCACCCATCTTTGTGAATGCCTGCATGCTCACAGGAAGGACCACTGGCTGATACAGCCCCCAGTGCAAGTTAGAGCACCCTCAGGACTGCTCCAACTTGAACCAAGTATAATGGGTCCCCAGAATGCATCATATTCTGGTTCCAGTCCCTCCTGGCCCTGACACACCTGCTCCCTGCCCCTGGAACACCCCCTTGTGGCAGGGGGACCAGAAGTGGCCAAACCATGGAGTTTAAGGCTGGGGCCATGAGGCAGAGTTTACTCTCCTTGATATCACTGAAACATTCTGAGAACTGATGGCGCCTTCCATTATCTACCTATCGGAAGTCAAAGACCTAGAGTTGGTAACAAATATATTCTGCACCATTTTCATCTTTGGTGCATGCTTTTTCTATGCAGCTCTTGAATTTTGTTTTTGCAGAAACTTCGAACAATTGTGGTTCATATTCATGGAAGACATCCTTTCCCAAAATCACCAAAAACCTAAAAAATGAGCCACTTTTCAGAAACTAACAAAAATATAAATTTGGTACCATTGCCACCTATTGCACGCATTTTTCTCCCATAAAGCTCTAGTTGGTTTTATTTTTGACAAACGCTGATAGTTGTGTACAATTATTTTGTTTTGTAGTAATTGTATTTTTATGTCTCATGGTTGTTTTTGAAGTATGAGCATCATCCATTGAATCAGAAAATTCTGGTCTTTCATCTACACTCCAGAGCACATGTGGGCAAACATCGGCCCTTGGGCCACATCCGGCCCATGGGACCTTCCTGCCCAGCCCCTGAGCTCCCGGCCGGGGACACTAGTCCCCGGCCCCTCCCCTGCTGCCTTCCTCCCCCTCAGCCTCAGCTTGCCACACCTCCAGTGCTCTGGGCGGCGTGGCTGTGAGCGCCTGAAGCTCTGAGTGGCATGGTAAGGGGGGGAATAAGGGGCAGGAGGTCCCGGGGGGGGGGCAGGGAGTGGAGGTTCTGGGGGGAGCACGGTCAGGAAACTGGGAACAGGGACGGTTGGATAGGCATGGGAGTCCTGGGGGGGGGCCTGTCAGGGGGCGGGAGTGTGGATAGGGGTAGGGGCAGTCAGGGGACGGGGGGATTAGATAGGGGATGGGGTCCCGGGGGGGATGGCTAGGGATGGGGGTCCCGGGAGGGGGTGGTCAGGGGACAAGGAGCAGGGGGGGTTGGATGGGTCAGGGGTTCTGAGGGGGTGGGAAGTGGGAGGGGCAGATAGGGGGCAGGAACCAGGCTGTTTGGGGAGGCACAGCCTTCCCTACCCGGTCCTCCATACAGTTTCACAACCCCAGTGTGGCCCTCGGGCCAAAACGTTTGCCCACCCCTGCTCCAGAGAATGAGCTGAACTTTTTTTATGAAATTCTGTAGCATATGAGAATAAATAGTCCTAGTTTAAAGCTACAGACCCCCACACAGTTCTTGTGTTTTCCATTAATTTGGGGTTGTATTGGTATTCTGTTCCAATTAGTCTCTGTTAGTGCTTCAAAGCTTTATCTTATCTGCAGATAACATTAGAGATGAGAGCGTCCAGTTTTAAATTTGGTTTGTACTTATTTTAAAGATACAAAGACATCATTTGTGAATAGCTGATCAAATGTTAGAGTAAATACCTATTCTGGGATCCAAAAGGACCAGAAAACTGTTTCCCCTTTTGAAGTTCAGTTTCATTTAAACAGTGGACCTGATTTTCGGAAATGCTGAATTCCCACAGCTCCTGTTGACGTCAGCTGGTGTTGTTGGAGCTCGGGAGCTCTGCAATCAAGCCATGTTTCTTTAAGGATGACTGATGGAAAGTAGTTTACATAGACGTGCAAAAAGCCAGGGGATAGGGAAAATGGTTAGGTCTGGTTTTCTTCCAGTTTAAAATCACAGTGCTTTCATTGGAACTAAGACATAGGATATGTCTTCACTTCAGAGTTAGCTCAAGTTATCTACACTCCAACTAACTCCTCTTGAGTTAGCCTCGCTCGTATGAAAGCATGCAAAAGAACACTCAAACTGACTGGTTTAGCATCACAGACAGCTGCGTCCCCACTGCATTGCTAACTTGAACTGCCATTTTCCAGCTTCAACCCAGACCCCTATATAGGCCCATTAGCTTGGGTTTAAAGTGCCACCTAACTCAAGCTGGAGATTTTTGTGTTTGGACGGAAGTCGGATTGGGGGCAACCCTTGTGTTACACCTCAAGCTGACACTGCAGTAAAGAGAAGCCCATTGAGGTAACAAGCCAGGAAGGAGACGGCTGGAAAATGCAGCTGAAATAGACTGTTAGGAGAGAGGAAGAATGAGAAGGCCAGATAACAGAGAGATCAAGAAAGAACTAACACCTGAAAGGGCAGAGTTTGCAGGTGGGTACGGCACTGGACTGTGGGTCAGGACACCTATGTTTCATTCCCATCTTGGCCACTGATGTGCTGTGTGACTTTGGGCAAATCGCTTCACATTTCCAAGCCTCTGTTTTCCCTCCGACCCTTTGTCTGTCATCTATACAGATTGCACACTGGTTGGGACAGGGAGCGCTCTCTTACTTTGTGTAACTACAACACCCAGCACAGCTGCGTCCTGATCTCAGTTGGTGCCTCTAGGCCCTACTGTGGTTCAAATGATAAGTAATAAAAGAGAAAAGGACTTGGAGGCAAAGAAAGCAAGGCTTAGCTCTTGAAAAGACATTGTGCTCTCACAGTTGCTATTGCCTCTTGGGACACAAACATTTAGTTTGTGTCAAGCTGGGGTGTGAATCTACCCCATACTAACCTGCTACACACTAACTGTCATAGAATCATAGAATCTCAGGATTGGAAGGGACCTCAGGAGGTCATCTAGTCCAACCCTCTGCTCAAAGCAGGACCAACCCCAACTAAATCATTCCAGCCAGGGCTTTGTCAAGCCTGCCCTTCAAAACCTCTAAAGATGGAGATTCTACCACCTCCCTAGGTAACCCATTCCAGTGCTTCACCACCCTTCTAGTGAAAAAGTTTTTCCTAATATCCAACCTTAACCTCCCCCACTGCAACTTGAGACCATTACTCCTTGTTCTGTCATCTGTTACCACTGAGAACAGTCTAGATCCATCCTCTTTGGAACCCCCTTTCAGGGAGTTGAAAGCAGCTATCAAATGTCATGTGGAGCCTACTGACATGCACTAACAGTTCTCTAGTAGTGCACTTTGATCTATTCCACCTTCACATGGGAGCAGATCAAAGCGTGCTAAGGAATTGTTAGTGCGTGTCATGCGGACACTCAGTGTGCGGCAGGCTAGTGCAGGGTAGATTTATATCCCAGCTTCCTGTACACAAGCTGTTCGTGTAGACAAGCCATTGGTATTTTTCTTTTTAATTTTACTGTTTCCTCTGACATTAGTAACTTCTGACTACACTTCTACTGTAACCCCCTACAAACGTCTATTCCTCATTTCCCCCTCTTTAAACACAGTGCCACACATCACCAGTCTGCTGTGCCAGTGAGTAACAAAATAAAACAAAGTTCTGCAGCTCTGTGCGGTACATAGAGTTTCTGCAAAACTCTAGTGTATAGAAGATTGCTTCTCATTAGGTTTCTGAAGTTCTGCAAAGTCCTTACTTTCTTTGTACTGCTCAGAGTGATTGCAATATATAGAACATTTGTTTGATATCTCACATTTAAGGAGGTCCATATAAACAGGCTATTTTGCATTTGAAACATTCACAAGACTGGACGATGTGGCTGAAAAAGATCAGACATGGTACATGAAGTCACCAGAATAATTTGGCTGTACATTTTTATAGTCCCACAATTTAAAATTCTACCTACAGAAGTGTGATCAAGAAGAGAGTCCTTAACTCTGACAGGATACATCACATTATACATTATTATTGGAAATGATCATGAGGAAAAAAGAAGCAGAGGAATGGAGCGTCTCGTGTAAATGTACTGTAGCATGGGATTTTCCAAAGCTACAAAGCAACCCTTCCCAGCACACACTGAGCTGGCTCCATGTTGTCAGTATAAGGCAAAAGAGAAATATAACTGCTTGACTGAATGCTGTGCTTTGGCCATTGATGAAGTGTCATCATTTACATGACCTCTCTCGGAAATGAAACCACTAGGGCTATACTTCATATATTCAGATAAAAGTCACTTAAGACACAGAAATATAATGTTGACTTCTGTGCCATCTGGATATACCTAGGACTCTCTTAGATCTTTATGCCTCACTTAGATTCAGAGACTGAACATGGTTCTGGACTCTTGACCTAACACGAAGCATGCAAAGCAATCCTGACAGTTTGGAGATTTGCTAGGACTGGGATTGAGATGATTTTTTTTCTGGATTTGATGGATATTACAATCTATTAAAGGATCCTTTTCTATGAAGCCCTTGAATGCATTCCTAGTTGAACAGACCAGAAAAATAAACTCATTTATATGCCTAAATTTCAACAAGCATTTGATGCAGTACATTTATCTGGCAACAGATTGATATCACATCTATTTTGGCATGATTATTATTTTTTTATCCTCCATATAAATGCCCTATTTCACAATCTGGAAGAAAAGGAACAAGTGATGGCCCATAGCCATTTAATAGCTATAAAATAAAACCTATAAAATAAAAATGAAATGAATTATCAACCCATAAACTAAAGTTCGGTTGCTTAAAATGGGCCATGGTTTTAAAAATTCAATTATCGTTTTAATAGAAACAACTTTACTCAATATATTAACTACCTTCTTGCATAATGTTATTTTTTTCTCCTCTTCAAAGCCTAACACTGCTGAGAATGCATGACAGCCGGCCTTTTCTCTATTTTAAGACTGATTAGGAAATAAAAATATTGATGCATTCATCCAAAATAATTAAATGATGCCAAAAATAGCATACATGAACATGTCTCAGTTGAAAACGAGTTGACCAAGATAATAAAAGTTTTCAGTTAATGTTCCTGGATAGAAAACATACTAGGACCATTCATTGAAAGTCAGCAATGGAGACCACTTTGACCAGGAAATTCCTTGGCCCTTCTTCTGAACCAGTTTGGAGGTTCCTTCTTTTGCTTCATATTAAACCATAATATAATTTTCGTGTCCTATATATATTGCTCTATTATTTTGAAAGGGAGCCTATAACACATTTTTATTTAGAAGATCAGAGGAGAATCTTTTCTTTCTTCTGTTATAGAGTACATTCACCAATTTATTTAATCTTTTTTTGACAAACAGAATCCTTACAGGTTTTGGGGGAGACATTTACCAATGAAATGTCAATGACTGGCAACAATACCTATATTTTTGGATTCCAGAAGATGACGCCTTCCTGGGAACACTTTTGAGGTGTGGTAATTCTGGGGGTTGTTTTGGCTTAGGGACCTTGAGAAAATCCCTGGAAAAAAGCAGGGCCTGAATGGATACATCTAAATGGGTCTGTTTTTAATATGTTTTAAATCAACCAATCTCTTCATTTGACATGGTACTTCCTGATAGAATTACAAATTTTATTAAAGCTAATGTTAGAAAAATTATATAATACATAGATTGGGAAAAGAGTGTCTGCACATAGTGCTTAGATCAGGCCTGCACAACTCGTAAAGATGTGAGGGCCATATTACTCCAAAGAAAACAGCCGAGGTCCAGATGCGAGGAAAGTTGTTGAGAAAAAAAAAAAAAAAAAAACCCGCTCCGGCCAAAGTTTTTTTTTTTTTTGCTCTACCCCACCGCCCCCCAGGCCGCACAGCGAGCCTGCCCGGGCCGCATGTTGTGCAGGCCTGGCTTAGATTATCCACAAATATAAAGTTAGTTTTTAAAAGTCATATGATACACAGAGTACATAACCAGCAATAACCCAAATTTAGGTGAACAGATTTAACAATACAGTTTAGATATTAGAATCCGAATACTTGAGAATTAGGTAGGTTGTCCATTTAGAAAATACAATCCTTCAGGAAAGCATTTCAGTTACTTTCCTTACTACTCTTCTCATCTGCACTCCAACTCATCCCTCTTGGTATTGCCGATGTCCAGTGATGTGTTCTATGTAGATGTCCCTCGACCACCTGCTGGCATCAGACACCAACAAGTGTAGCGTTGACCGAGTCCACATTCTCTCAGCGCTCGCTCATTACTGGGGTCCCATGCGCCTAAGGCTCCGACAATCAGTGCGTGTGTCTGGACCTGGTAACCCTTAGCTCTCAATGTTTTGGCCAGAGGGGCATATTTCTCTGCCTTTCGAGCTCGGGCATCGTGGAAGGCCGGGGTCCTGTTCTAGAATGGCACTGTGACGTCCACCATGATGATCTTCTTCCAGTCCTCATTGGTAGCACTGGCCCTGATCTTACAATCAGATCTGTGTAGGCAGACCTGTGCGAGTCCAACTGATTTCAGTGGAACTCTACGCAGGTACGGGAGTCTGCCTGCAACAATGTGGATCCAATCGCGGTATCAGCACCACTGTTTGTAGATTCTGAGTACTTGCCTCTCTTCCCCATCCAAAGTCACAGGTGTAACCACATGAAAAAGATGTATGGGTGTTGAAGGGGAAAGCCGGGGGTGAGAACACTTGACTCCCGAAGTTCCACCCAGGATATTAAAATGCCAGTGTGGACATACTCCTTTATACCTCCCTGCCACCCAACCAGTGGCTGCAGTTATTCCCAAATTACCCTGTTTAAATGGTTTTTTAAACCAATGCGAGTCTCATCCTTGCATCATGTTGATATACAATAAGAGCCTAACATGCATTTCACAATTAGCCAAGGATAGTAGAAGAATCTCAGTCATGTTGGCACAGGAGATTTAAAAAGAGAAAGAAACAATATTTTTCCCTCTGAAAAAGAATGACATGTGATGAGAGAGGAGAGGAAGATATTGTCATAACAAAGGGAATGTGTTATTATTTATTGGCCACACTTAAGCACTGGGATCTTGGATTACAGTATCTAGTTACAAACACGGCTTGAAATTTTGTAAATGTTGCAAAAAGGTAAGACAAATGGATAACTCTGCATTTAGTCCATAATTAATATTTTCAAACTCCAGCCCTGGAAATGAGCGGCTTTTTCTTTCTTGCTGAATATTACACATCTTTTTGGAAACAAGATCTTGTGAGCTTCTGTGCACCCTCAAATCCCACTAGCATTGGGCTTGATCCTGCGTCCAGTAATGTCAATGGGAGTTTTGCCAATGGCTCTGATGACAGTATTATACAGCCCATTAATGAAAGCATAGCTCTGAACCTATGAGGCGCTGACTGTAAGCGCTTTGGGGCAGGCACTGTCCCTGATTGAGGCCCTTAGGCACTACTGCAATACCATTAATAATTATAAATAAATCCTACTTAATCCAGGCCTGCTCCCTTTGGCACCCTTGACTACAATGGCCAACTAAACTCATTGGGCGTTTAAAAGAGCATGGCACTTCACAGGATTAAGTTAGACTTCTGGGCTAGTTTGTACACATCCATTATTATTTAACTTGCATTTAGCCAAAACATTCTGGTACGTTTATCTGATTTGTCGCTATTAATTTCCCGGCTCTTTCCCCCTCTTTTACAGAGTCACTGAGTTGTGAACTGCAACACGAATCTGTTTCAAAACAGTTCTTCATTTGTAAAGATGACGTTTATATGCAACTCTGATAGGGCTGGGATGTTGTTCTTCCCCATCCCCCACCCCTAACTCTCCACATTTGATAGTGCATGAAAAAAAACCAACCCAAAAACCAACCCAGCAGTAAGTTGGCTGATTCTGGCAGCAAGACAAATCCAGCACCACACGTCAGGGAGGAAGAGAGCGCATTGCTCATCCCTTCAGTTTTGTCTGTGTAAGGAAATGCTGGACATCAACAGACAACAAAGGAGGCTGCAGGAAGAACTGCTGAACTGCTTCCAAACCCCACTACTTTTGCCTCTTCTGATTGGAATATACAGGTAAAAATATTGAAATGCTTTAGCTAATTGGACTTAGTGAATACAAAATCAGTTAGAAGAAGACCAGACAGCCTAATTTTATTCCTAGCAAACAATGGAAGTAAACTACAATGTATGGTCTAATAGTTACTGTATATACAATACCTCAGGTACTATAACTTTGCATGCTTTGGGTTGGGTGATTCTCGTTAGAGCAAATAAATTGCTGAACGTGGTAGTAAAGATTTTATCGGTTATACTTTGCTAAAGTTACCTTTATAAATACTTTGTTGTTATTTATTTAATTGTAGCTTACTTTGATAGCATTCTTTATAACGGCATTAAATAGGCAGCGTGGATATTTTTAGCCGTAGTGTATCTATGCTATGTGTTATAATGTATTTGTATTACCACCATGTTAAGAATTTATTATTAATGCATTTCATAATATAATTTATAATAATATTACTGAAAACTGCATCTACAATCAACAATAATTTAATATTGATTTAGAAACACTATATTAGTGTATTGTGTGAGAAATTATACAGTATATCAGGGATCAGAAAAAAATAGTATATGTATTCACAGTTCATTACATATCAGCAATCTAAGAAGAGAATGCACTTCTTGTTTGGAACCTTGGTTTAAAGAGGAACTTTTGACATCCCCAAATTCTTTTCTCCCAAATAGATGTCAGAAGACAAGACAGACAAGGTAAAAATCAGAGCAACTGAAAGCTTTCCAAATGACAAGCAAAATATTCCTTGGTTGAATGAAGGTAGGTTGCATTATTATTTATCAAATCTCGATTTATATTCAGATATAATTCTTTTGGTTTATTAAAACTTATTGCAGCAGAAAGACAAAAGAATATGGATGAAACTCCCATTAACTTCAATCGGGCCCAGATTTCATCCTCAGAGTCCTCTAGCTGGAAGTCTCCAGTATGTGCACGTGATTTTGTTTAGTCTTCCAGATGGCCTAAGTTTTCAGAATTTAGAGCTGCTCAGTGGTTTGATTTCTTTATATAAATGAGCTTGCAATCATAGGGGAAGCTTTCTTATTAATATTATATATTTATTATTATTAATAATAATAATATTTTTAAAGTATTATTATAAACCTGCTACAGCCACAAAGCATTATGGCCCAAACCCCAAGCTCTTTTCCAAGGTTTTACTAAGTCAAACTATGAGTGGAGTGAATCAAAGTTTGTGCGGGTTATACAGAATTGGGTAACAAGTACGTACTTTGGAGTTTGGCCCTATATTATCTATGTTAGGGGAAGACAATATTATAATCTACTTCCAATATCCATCTGTTAGCATTGTTTTCTTTTTGTGCAAAAGAATGATGACCAAATGTTAAGAGAAGTGAAGAGAAGTACCGCAACAGGAGACTGCGAAACTTTTCTTTCTGTAGGAAAGAATTGCTAATAATTATTAAAAGCATTCAGATTTTATCAAGTATAAGATTTGTTTTAAAGAGGAAAATACATATATGATTATTTATTTCATAAATGCACATAGCTATAATTATAAAGATAGAAGTTTCTTCAATATTTTACACTCTAAAAATTGATCTTCCAGGTTAATGTATAACAAATTACAAGCTATAAACAGACACAAAGACTATCTTTGACTAGTGGGGTCACTGTATGATATTTCACAATACTTCATATAGTGTATATATGATAACTTTGTCCACCAAAGAGCGGAGATTCTAAAGGCAAAACATTACAAGATTTATGAAATGCATTTCTCACATACCCCATGCTCAGGAGTGTGTTATGGCTTGTATTATATTAAATGACTTTTTAATTCTAACAATTTTTAGGAGGGGTAAAAAGAAGTGATCAGTTATTTTGAAATACCAGATGCATAGGTTTGCAAGAAAGAAGAGCTCATTTATATTAATGATTATATTATAATCCATAAAATTATATTTATTTTATTCCGACTGTCTGTTAACTGAGTGGTAAGGTCTAGCCATTGGGTGTAATTGGCCCTGCAATTAAACAGAACAAGATTTTGAGTTTTTTTCTTGTTTCTCACTCCCTGTTTCTGACAGACTCATTGTAGAGGTGGCACATCCAAAGAATGAATATCATAGCATTGGGCAAAACTGATTGGGCAACATAGATTCTCTTTTTGGTTGAACAGTAACAACTTCCTTCCTTCCGCACACAAATCCAGTGATGGGGGGACTCTGTGTACGCAAGGTTTTCAGGATGAGAGTCACAGAAGGCAATAGTTCCGACAGAGACAACCAAAGAAGTTTCTGATGCAACAAGACAATGTTGCACTAGCTGCACTTGTAACATCAAAACTACAAGTGAATGAGACCAAATCCATTCCAACATAAGACACAATTTGACATGATGCAAAAGGTGCATCATTATCACCATTTTATTGATGAGGAGACTAAGGCACAGGGAAGTTATGTATACATCTAGGAGCAAAGAATATAGGTCATACTTACAGGATGATGGACTCTGTCCTGGGAAGAGTTACTCTGAAAAAGATTTGGGGGACATGATAATCAGCTAACCATGAGCTCCCAGTGCAATGCTGGGGCCAAAAGGGCTAATATGATGTTTGGATGCATAAACAGGGAAATCTCAAGTAGGAGTAGATAGGCTATTTGGAACTTCTGTATTTGGAACTGGTGTGACCACGACTGGACTACTGTGTCCAGTTCTGGTGTCCACAATTCCAGAAGGATGTTGATAAATTGGAGAGGGTTCAGAGAAGAGCCACGAGAATGATTACAGCGAATTCTTTCCCAGGTATCTACCCGGTGGTCTTGCCCACATGCTCAGGGTCTAATTGATCACCATACTTGGGGGTGGGAAGGAATTTTCCCCTGGGCCAGATTGGCAGAGACCCTGGGTTTTTTCCGCCTTCCTCTGCAGCATGGGGCACAGGTCACGTGCAGGTTTAAACTAGTGTACATGGTGAATTCTCTGTAACTTGAAGTCTTTAAACCATGATTTGAGGACATCAGTAAGTCAGTCAGAAGTTAGGAGTCTATTTCAGGAGTGTGTGGGTGAGGTTCTGGGGTCTGCAATGTGCAGGAAGTCAGACTAGATGATCATGATGGTCCCTTCTGACCTTAAAGTCTATACGAATGATTAAAGGGTTGGAAAACATGCCTTATGATAGACTCAAGGAGCTCTATCTTCTTAGCTTAACAAAGTGGTTAAGAGGTGATTGATTACAGACTATAAGTACCTATATGGGGAACAGGCTCTTCAATCTAGCAGAGAAAGTTATAACAAGATCTAATGGCTGGAAGCTGGAGCTAGACAAATTCAGACTGGAAATAATGCATAAATTAGTTAACCATTGGACCAATTTACCAAGGGTTGGGGTGGATTCTCCATCACTGGCAACTTTTAAATCAAGATTGGCTCTTTTTCTAAAAGGTATGCTCTAGGAATTATTTTGGGGAAGTTCTGTGTTATATAGGTTGACTGGATGATTACAATGGTTCCTTCTGGCCTTGGAATCTATTAATCTGTTTCATTATGTATCTACTTCATTCTCTTGAGGAGTGTGTTTCAGGGATGCCTGATTGATGAAATGATAAGTAGAGCTGGGGTCCTATGTTTCATTAGCATTAATAATATTTTTCTCATGTTATCAGTCTCTTCCGGAGGCTAAGAGCCAAATTCTACCCACTGATGACAATTTATTGTGGAGTGTAACAGAGAGTAGAATTGGGCCCTGAAAGTTTTTCACAGTGACTGAATTAATAAATGGTTGTGACGTTTCTTGGAAGAGATAGACATTTTTATTTTTCCGTTATTTCTATTGATTTTGTATGTTTTATTAATAGTTTTTACTTCTTTTTTTTTGGTGCAAACATTTTAAATACTTGCGTATCACTTCCGATTTTCAAGCTAGGAGCAAACCAAGCAGTCTGCATCAGTAGCTCAACTTCTATGTTTAAACATTTTAAAAATAAATAACATAGCTTTCAGCCATCCCAATAAACAATGAGTTTTCTTTAGGCAGAGTAAAAAGCTGTATGTTCTTTTAGCATTCACTTTTAAAGACAAGTTATTTTTATTCATGGCTTTGTATTGATTATTTGTTCCTTCTGAAAAAACAATCATGAACCACATAGTAGCAGAAATATGCATAAGAAATATAGTATCGAATTTGATTTTATGTAGTGGTTGTCATACTGTAGGGTTCCCAAAATGCTCTATAAAGTAATAACTTTGTATTGTAGTGCAATGACTCTGTATGCAAATGAGAGGCCCATCATGTGCTCATCAGCCTTGAATATTAGAACCTGTTAAACTGACAGAGGAAATGTTGACCCGAATATCAGCTTTATTTATTCTCTACTCTTTTGGAAGGGATATTTAACTTCAGCACTAGCTGAAAGGACCTTAGTGTTAGATTAGTTCCAAAGAATGGCACTGCTAACAGGAATCTTTTTGACTCTGTATTATAGCGTCAGCATTGGGTAAGAGTCAAAGCCCTCTACCGAGGGTGAAACCTCTGGCCACAAAAACAAGAGAGCCATCAAATGGGCCTTAATGACATTATAAAAATGTATTATGTTCATTGGATGAACACAGTCAGCAGACTTGCAGAGTTTTGCTCACCAGTGACAACTTTGACGGTTTTGATATGTTTTAACCCTTTCCCTCATGCTTTGTTGGTTGCTCATCTTACAAGCCTGTCTTCAAAGCACTGTCTCTTCCTATGTCTGTATAGTATCTAGCATGTTGCGGGCACTATCGTAATTCAAATAAATAGAATAACTATAGAGAATTAAACTAGAAAATGAGTGTCCCTGTCTTGCTAGCTTGTTAAAGGGTCCTAGCACATTTATATACCTCTTGTAGACCTGGAACTGGATTACCATATGGGAGACTCCACAGGTTTAGAGCCATAATACTGCTGCTGTAAGTTAAGTCACCCGTAAGGGCCTCATTCCACCAGTTAGGGATCACCGGCGTACAGGAGACTTCAGCCACAGCTCTTCCTGCCAGCAGCCCATTCCCAATATCTGTGTTGATCTGATTGCAAGATCAGGACCTTATGTATATAAAATATTGGTAATTAAATGCAAAACTTCTCAAAATTCAAGGATTTTTGCATTTCACTGTGTACTCAAAAATGGGCCCATTTGTGAGGAAACTTTTGCTAAGATACGCAAACAGTTTGGTGAAGCAACTAATGGCTCATTTTCTATTGAAATAGGCCTGATAATAAGGAGAAATGGACCTATATCCTAAGCACCAGCAGCTTTCACAATGAAACCATGTATTGTATCCTATTGTAAAACCGGAGGCCTGTGAAACTGCACAAGGTGAAACAGTGAAAACATATATGTAACATCTCAACTCAAGTGAATGTTACGGCATAGAATCATTTACCTACTTCTCTCTAAAAAATATGATAGGCCACATTCTCTGCTAGCATAAATGGATACAGCGCCACTAAATTAAGTGGAGTTTTGCTCAGTTATACCAACACAGAATGTGGATCAGTATCACCATCATTTTATTAGTGTACTAAATATGAATGAGTAAAGAGACACTGATGTAACTTGCAGGTAGTGTTAAAGAAATGTCCTTTGAACGGTCGTAACCCATCGTTCCCACCCCTTTCACACTCCAGCCAGATGTACAACCACCAGACTATCACACCCCAGGTAAGAAACAACACTGAGGGCTATTGAACACTCTTTAAATGTTTAAATTGACTCAAGACAATATTAGAGCAGCACAGAGATTCTTCTGAAAATGTGAATGCATGGGGGAAACTAACTGATCAATGGCCCCCAAACTCTCACTTGCATCATTGTGGTGGTAACACAGTAGTGGTCAGAGCCTCAGCTGGGGTAAAGGGGAGTCAATAGACCTAGACCAATGTACACCAGCTGAAGACCTGGTTCAAAGTTCCAGCGGGAAAGAAGTCCTCAGAGTTCTGTACAAACACTAAATTTAGTCTCACAACATGAGTTAACTATGTCTGTATGGGTAAACTAAGGCAGCGAGAGATTATACAACTTGCCTAAAGTAGTAAAGGGTGAAACTGACCCCTGTGTCTGGGGCCAGAACAGGTCTATGCATCACTTATGTGCCTGTTGTAAGGGCTTCAGAAGGACTTGTGGGACATAAGAGGTGCGTAGGCCTCCTGCTGGCCCAAAGCACAGCAGCCGGTTTCACCCAAAGTAATTAGAGCAAGGACTATAACCCAGGCACGGACACTAGAACAATTTGCTTTGTGTAAAATTTGTTTGTTTCATGACATTTTCACACAAAGATCTACTGTTTCAGTCAGCTCAGCTCTGACACATGCCTCCCCCTGCAAATGTAACTTCTGTGAAAACTGAATGAACTGGCTTCCTTGCTCCTCCACCAAAAGTGTGAAAAAATGCTAATCTCCAGCCTTTCCCCAAAATAGCCCCTTTCCACTCTAACGTTCTTATATATTAGTAACATCTTGGCAAAAAAAAAAAAGAAGCTTTTTTTGGTTCATTTTCTTACAAATAGTGTGTACATCTCTAGTCCTGACTTTTCATCCCCTGCTCTAACCAAGAGATCGTCACCCTAGAGTGAAACTGAGCCCTGGGCATTGGGTCAGAACAATGTCAGCGCTTAACCACAAAATAGGGTTTAAGCAGTAGCTAAAGACTTCTGCACAGGAGTCAATTTAACCTCCTAAAGAAGGCAGTCTATATTAAAAGTGAGTCTTGCTTCTATTATGGACCTGATTGCAATGATGATATTCACACCAACTAGTACCTTACCCTACAAGTAGTCCCATGGGATGAGGGTCTGTGCTGCGTCTCTTAATGGCACAACACAGAATTATCAACCTGGAGCAAGGCTAAGATGGCTTTCTGGGCTGCTCCTGGAGGTTTAACCATAACTTAGGGGGTCTAAGCGCACGTCCACAGTGTAAATTGGGTCCACTGACTTCCGATTCTTTAAAAGAGTCCAAACCTATTTAGTTTACCTCCTGATGGGAGGGTATGCTACACTGCAAACTAAGGTGTGATTGTGGTGTGGGTAGGCATACCCACACTAGCTTTAACCTAGCTAACAGGTAACGATATGAGTCATGATGTCATGCCATGAACTTCACTGCAAATAGCAATCTGGGTGCACCCCCAGTAAGCATATACTAGGGCACTATGTTTCTACCGTTGTTACCCATGCTAGCTAGATTAAAGCTAGCACAGGTATGCCTACCCCACACTACAATCACGCCTTAGTTTGAGGTGCAGACATATCCTAAATCCAGGAGGTTAATGAAACAGATTAGGACCCTGAAAGATTCAGCAATCAGTGGACCCAAATCTGCTCTCACACTCTAAACTGGCTTCTCAAATTAAGCTGAAGGCAAGGATTTGGTCCAGAAGCTTTCACTCTCTCTTTCCAGCATGAATTATGGTAATGGGTTTGGACCGTTTTATAAAAGACTGCTGGTGAAGTAGGATCTTTCAGGCCTATTCATACAGCAACAAATAAAATAGCCAAATATTTACACAATGAATGCTGTAATCTTAGCTGATGCTGTCCAGCTAAGAATGACAAGAAAAAGAAGACATGTAAAAACGGATGCTACTGATCCCAGAAGGTTGGAATTCCTGGAAGGTGCCATGTCAGCTTCAAGACTATGACCAAATGAATTAATTAAGACAACCCTTCCTTTAAGTTGTAAAACAGTAGATTTAAAGACTCCTCCAATGGAAATGGAGTATATGAAATGTAGAATGATTCCAATTCACTGCTCCTAATGGCAGTTTTATAAACTGAGTAGTCCTTGATCTCTGCACTGCAGACCCCTTGGAAATGAAAAAAAATCAACGACAGTCATATAGTACGAATGTACAGTATCTGAACAAGAAGATACACTATTCTCCAGCAATAGGAAGATATTTAAAAGTAAACTTCCACTCTGAAAGTCGCCTGTAAAAATGATTCCATGTCTGTTAAGTCTCGTTTCCTGTCAGTTCAAATTTGCTCAGTTACCAGGAAAAACTAGTTTTCCTAACTAGCATTTTGGTAAACAGGCCAAGATCTGAAAATAGGCTCTGTTCTCTTTGTCTCATGCATCAATAAAGATTCTGCAGGCCAAATTCTGCTCTCAGCTGTGCCTGTGCAACTTTATGGTCTTTAAATTTTGCCCTTAGTTGCACAGGTATAACCAAGGGCAGAATTCTGCACCATAGCTGCAGTTTAATTGACAATTGTCTTGGTGATGTGCAATCCAGAATAGACTCCAACTCACATTTCCTTAGTCCTTTTGGGTGTCAATAATTAAAGACTGCAGAATTTGACTCAGGATATTCAAGTGTGCTTACAAGCTGCTGAAGCTTACTGAAGCAGTTGCAAATTTCACTGAAGCAAAGGAGTTCTGGCTTACAGCTGATCTAAATTTGCTCCAGGATGTTGAAAGTAGCCAATAGAAACCATCTTTGACTCTGTACATTGCAAACAGAGAGACAGCCAGACATTCAGGAGGCAGCAAGAGCCAAACATTCCATTCACAAGGTGTCCCAGTAGAAGTATTTTTACCGTCTCACCTCAGTTAAGGACCTATTAAATGAGAAACAGGTCTGTTGTACTCCAGTAGAAGCCAGAAAGATGCACGTATGTGAATAGGCTCAAATAACTATGCTGGATTGTAAAGAATGTTTACCTACAGTAAAAGTGGTGAGTATTTCAGAAGACTCATAATAGAATTGTTAAAGATCCTGAATATAAATCCTCTCTCTAACAAGAATTTGTTGGTATTTGACTCTAGTACATCTATCATTTCCAGTAAGCTGTTTGCTTTTCTTCTAAGGTAAAGGGAAGCATACAGTTACTTTCCTTAACCAATGGAAACATTTTTGAAGGCTCAAAAAACAAATAATAACTGACACCAGTTGTACTTTGGGGTAATTGTACTGACTTCAGTGGGTAGCTTTTGATTTATATTGGTCTCAGAGGAGGATAAGGCCTGATGGAGCCACATATATTGTGTGTGTATGTGAAGGCTTACTACAGTGAAAAAGCAGTCTGCACTCCTGTTAGTGAGAATTGTCCCTGTCTCACTGAGGTTTTTCTAAAATTCATTTAGAAATCTTTTTTATTACTTAAGAGATAACCCATCAGAAATAATCTGCTGTATAGGCCAGATTCTCAGCTGCACCCAGCCTGAAGGGGAGTTCTAAACAAGTTGGTGGCAATCATGCCAGCATAGGTTAGAGCAAGCTGGAGCCTGCTCTAAACGACTGTACCTGGTGATGGACCCCATTTCATGAATGAGTTTAGAGTCCTTCGGCAAATAAACAGGCTTCAGATGCACACATTCCAAAGTAACCTATGCAACTTTTCAAATGGAAGTACACTTTCATCCATTGGCTGGGACGTATTTCAGTGCTACACCTGCACATTTTTACCATGTAAAATTTTTTTTTCACAGTTCAAGAGTTTCTTTTTGCACAGCTACAATTTTCAGAAAATTGTCGTCAGCTTTTCCAGGTTATGTATTGATAAGTAGAATGAATCAGGCGGTGTCAGTCATTCCGAGGAGTGCCCCTGCGACAGTTAAAGTAACAAGACCTGACTGAATTCCTCAACGTGAAAAATAAATTGGAGCTGATCAGTTTTTATGGAGGTTCAAAGGTCTCCCACTTTCTTTTAAGAAAGTAGGGTCTTATTCACTACAGGTGGAATTCATCCCTGTGCAAAACACCAACAAAAGATCTGTGCATGACTTAAATACCACGTAAGTGGTGGGCAAGCTTTGGCTGGCCCTTGCCATAAGATGATTTTCACTTTACTTAAGGCAGCAGCCTCCTCAGGTTTCTCGATTTCCCTTCTAGTTTCTGGCTTTAATCCCAATGAACACA
Organism: Macrochelys suwanniensis; assembly: GCA_033296515.1. Classification (NCBI taxonomy): domain Eukaryota; kingdom Metazoa; phylum Chordata; order Testudines; family Chelydridae; genus Macrochelys; species Macrochelys suwanniensis. The sequence continues at coordinate 9,930,900 of CM065778.1, read as the reverse complement.
TTCATAGCACATGCAAAATTAGGTAAATGATAAATTCGGACAGATTGTTTATTATCTCCTTAATGCACCCATGACTGCAGTCTAAGAAGATAACGTTATATATTCTTACACACACATTCTGTATAGACACACTCCAGAAATCTGTGTAACAAAAATCCTCTGCGTGAACATGTCGACAAGCTCCAGAGATAGAAAAGTAGATGAACTCTTCTCTGTTGAGCTCCTCCAGCCAAATAAAAAGGTTTCAGTGCTGATGATGCATCTTTGAATTGATTACTAACACAAATTAAGCTTCCCTACATCGTTGCTGAAATATGCCCATAAGCAATTTGAAAGGAAAGGAAATATTGTTCCAACATTCGCAGAAGATGCAGGTGCCAAGTTCTCTAAAGTTTTTAGAGATTAAATAGATGTGATGGGTACACATTTTAGCAGCATCACTGCATCCATAATGAAAAGGAAAATATGTACTCTGCTTCAATATGATCATGTAACTAGGGTCTAGAGAGTAAAATAATACTGGGCCTATTAATCTCTTCCCATTGAAGTAAACCAATCAGGAATAAAATTTAAGGAGAGAGGTCCTGTCTATTTGGTAATTTATAGAAGGCAATTTTCTAAATAAAAAGTATTGGATCAAACACCACATTGGAAAGCAGTTACAGAGGAAAAACAAAAACAAAATAGTTTTATGCCGATGGAAAACAGACAATGTGTGTGGGCAAAAAAGAGATCACATAACCTACAAGAACCCACAGACATTTGGATGCCAAAACCAAAATTTGAATCTGCAAATCTCCTTCCTATTCCTGTAGCATATATAAAACAAGTAAATTACATTACACACAATCACTGCGTTAGCTGCATGCATATTTTTCAGTTAATTGCTATTCAGTCTTTATAACTAATGAGTAGGGTTTTAAAAAATGAATTTTCAGTGCAACGTGGGGGAGATTTTGGACCTGCATACTTTCATTTAATTTAAAACAGAATATCCCTTTGGCCCAAAGCAGAATCATTTATCTTCCAACCTTTGGTTATTCAGATACAGAACCCCCGTTCCAACCACCCTTATTTTGCAAACTAAAAAAATACCCAACGAGACTTTCCAAAGCCAAATGCAAAATCATACTGGTATTTCCCATCTCTCTTTTTCCAAGTATTATTCCAGTTGGTGAGATTTACCTCTGTGTGCTCAGAGCCAGCACAAAGTCCAGGCATCAATTAACTCCCACTTAAGCCTCCATGAAGGCCCTCTGTATGGAGGTGAATTTCAGCTACACAGGGCTTAAATACCAAACTGATAGGTGCTGCATAAAAGCCTAGGATACATTCTCATGTTATTCCAATTTTGCAAAGGCAAGCCTGATTTATCGACATACACCCATTAGTTGCTTTTCCTGAGACCACCTTCACCCTTCCACCTTGTGAGTTAACACTCATTTTGCACACCTATTGAATGCCAAAACGGGTACAACTTACACTACTTTATTATTAACGGGCCACACCACCTTGAATGGTCCCATAGACTATGTGTTAACTGCCTATACTAAACAATTTGCTCCATCTTGTATATAGCTGTGACTCTTGGAGTACCTTTCCCAGACCCGAGGAAGAGCTCTGTATGGCTTGAAAACTTGTCTCTCTCACCAACAGAAGTTCGTCCAATAAAAGATATTACCTCACCCATCTTCGCTCTCTAATATCCTGGGACCAACACGGCTTCAACAACACTGCATACATATCACCTGCAAATTGAATCTTTCTTTTCATCAGATTCTAACTAGCATTTGCTGAGTTGCAATCATCTCCAATACTTTTTCATTGTTTATGCAGTCCATGCTTATATTTTGAGAATTCTTCTATAACACCATAATTAAAAAGATTGTAGCTGATTTTAGGAGCTATGTATTGCTTGCCATTATCAATGGTATCTGAAGATCTTCTGAGTTAAACAGATTAGCAATGGTGAAGTCCCTAGGGGAGTTTAAGGAGTCTCTGTCTTTCTATTTCAGGTTATAGAAAGATCTGCTTGGGGTAGGGATGATTTTAAGTGGCTAGTGTGAGTTGGTTGAGAATGTCACTCTCTTTATAGTGATAAAGTTTTATCAAAGAGGAAGGCTTTGAAGCATTTTCTAAAGGTGCTCAGACTCTGGATTTGTCTAATCTCCATTGGAAGTTCATTCCACAGCTGGATCCCCTCAAATGAGAATGATTTGTCCCTGGCTCTCATGCGCTTTGCACTGAGCAATGTGATCTGCACTCACCCAGAGGAGAATTTATGCACAAAAGAGATACAACATAAGCAGCAGTGCAAGCTTCTCCACATTGTTCCAGCCCTGGCCTGCAGGGAACCGCTGGTAGTCATGAAAGGATAGTATAGTCTCCATGCCTTAAAATGTTTTCATGTAAAATAAATAAAATCTAAAACTAAGCAGCGGTTTTACAGTATGACACAGCAGTATTACTTGCATTAGGCCAATTTACCACTTACGATAGCAGTAATAGCACTAAAAGCCAATAAAAATGGTCTGTTCGTTCCGAGATTGGCTTTTATGGCTTTATTCTAAATATTATCAAGTGAATCAAAAGCTGTCATTATAGTGTCTAAAAAGCCTTCGTACCTTGTAAGCAAACAGTGTGACTTTGACAAATAATCATTAATATGCCTGTGTGAGGCCAGGGCAAAGAAAGAACGAAAAAGGAAAATCCAACATTTCACCTAACAACTCATTAAGATAATTTCAGTTAGATTTTAAATAAGACAGTTTTATACATAAACTGCCACAGTTGCCAAGATTTTTTTCATCTGTGTATAATTTTCAGCCAACCAAACATGCTTAGCTAGCACAACAATGAGGCGTTTAGCTCTGGAAAATGCTTAGGGCTAGATTGTACTTTTAGGCCCAACCCTGAGCAAGGGGTAGCGCGCGACCCCAGGAGGCATTTTGGCTCACGAGCATTACACCGAGGCACTCTTCCCCTGCTCTCTTCTTGCTCCAGGAGGGAAAGTATGCTACCGCAACCCTCGAAAGCGTGTTGTTTATTTCCTCCCTTACAGCTGCCCAGTTAAGCTGCCCAGCAAGAAGGAAGAGAAGAGGCAAGGGTCCAACAACTACCAACCACTCTCCAGCCACTTTCTGCCAATTTGCTTGAGAGGAGTATCCCGAGAGCAGGGCTGAGTAGGCCTAGCAAAGGGATGGGAGATTTACTCTCCCATGCTGCCCTACACAGCGAAATAAGACAGGCTGTTACATATTCGATTGAAACGCCACCAGACCCAGTCTCAACCATCCACATTTGTCATTTCTAGCCTTCGAAGCCCTGACCGCACTACAGCTCGAAGTGCAGAATTTAGCTTGAAAATGTGTGTCATGTTCTGTGCTTGCAAATGCAACAGTCGCTAGCAGGGCTGCAGGGACTCTAGCACAATTTCCCTAACCAGTTTTGACAAGGAAAACAGCCACACCACTGCACTGCCGCAAGCCACCACAGCGTGGGACCATAGCACAGCTTCTTAACACGATTGTATCACTGTGTCACCAGATGAGGTGTGCACACTTGTGAAGCCTGAAGTTTCCGAAATCTGGAGATTTTACTCACATGACAATTTGCCTAGTTGATTAACACGCATCATTTTGTCCACACGGATGGCAGCAAATGTCCTGCTTACCAGAATGTAAGATGGATGAAGCTGCAGCCTGGCATGAGCTTTAAGAACACAGGAATGGCTGTTCTCCTGCTGACTCGCCTGGTGCCCTGGTAACGCTGGTGGCTCCTTGAGGCTCTGCCCCTGCTTGCTCTTTGTCCTAAAAAACTGTGGTGGAGTTGCTAGGGCTGCTGCCGTGGAGGGGTAGGCTGGCTCCTGAAATCAGCTGGGGGAAGCTCTGGCTGGGCCTGCTAGCTCCAGCTGGGTACCTAGGCCTGGCTGCTCTTTACTTAGCTCTCGCTTAGGGGCTCTAGCTGTCCTGCCTACTGCTCCTAGTTATAGCTGGCAGGCCCCTGGGGTCAGGGAGAAATGGCTGATCCATGTCACTGTAGCCATAGCTCCACTCTATGGTTAAAGTCTTTGGGGGTGGGGGGAGGGAGAGAGACTTAGAGTCTAAAGTCCTTGAGGACGCTAATCCTAGAGACCTGTCTAGAAGAGCAGCCTAGAGTGTCTCCTCAGCTCTCCAAGCTGGGCGAGTGTTAAGTCCCTAGGCACAGGCCTCCCAGCCAAGCCCATAGCCTAAAGGGTCTGGGTCTTGTCCATGTTACAATAGAATAGAATAGAATCTCAGGGTTGGAAGGGACCTCAGGAGGTCATCTAGTCCAACCCCCTGCTCAAAGCAGGACCAACCCCAACTAAATCATCCCAGCCAGGGCTTTGTCAAGCCTGACCTTAAAAACTGCTAAGGAAGGAGATTCCACCACCTCCCTAGGTAACCCATTCCAGTGCTTCACCACCCTACTAGTGAAAATTTTTTTCCTAATATCCAACCTAAACCTCCCCCTCTGCAACTTGAGACCATTACTCCTTGTTCTGTCATCTTCTACCACTGAGAACAGTCTAGATCCATCCTCTTTGGAATCCCCTTTTAGGTAGTTGAAAGCAGCTATCAAATCCCCCCTCATTCTTCTCTTCTGCAGGCTAAACAATCCCAGTTCCCTCAGCCTCTCCTCATAAGTCATGTGCTCCAGCCCCCTAATCATTTTTGTTGCCCTCCGCTGGACTCTTTCCAATTTATTCACATCCTTCTTGTAGTATGGATGTGGATAAATTGAAAACAAATTGAAACACCCATAGAAACACCCTTACCAGGCCAGAGGTCCTGGCTCGACAGGCCCATCATTGCAGGTTCCTCTCTAGGCTCCCCTTCTTGTTTTGTTGGCGCGTGCTTAAGTATTTTGCTGAATCTGGGTGTAATAGGATAGGAAGATGAGGACGGCTGTGGGTATTACTCCTGCCAATAGGCTGAAATAGAGTCCGTGGCCCAGGTGCAATATTACTTAAGACTGTCTCTCTGATTTTCTGAGGGGGTAGGTACGAATCTGTCCTCCCCCACCTCACTCCACCTGCATAAATCTATCGTGGCTTTGCCCAGCAGCCCAGGACTTGGCCATATTTTCCATTTTTCCTCTTTAGTGAGACATATTGATATTTTTATCTATGGGTATTTTGTTTTGTTAATGGGAACTTTTTCAAATACAGTGCGGTAATGGACTGTGGCGTATGGGATTATACATTCATTATTCTCAAGAGCACTGTGTAGACTGTACCATTAAGACACGAGCAAAACTGCAGATCAGGGGCTTGGATTCTGGCAAATAAGCCCTTCCAAGCTCATTGCTCTGTGCCCATTAGGCTTGGTTTGGCTCCCCTTTGAAACTTTGTGCTGACTGAGTTCCGATTGCTCCAGCCAAATGTGTTACAAAGAGGCTGAGATCACTGAGCACTCTGCTCTGGGTCAGGCAGATCAAATCAGGGTGAAGTCGGGGCCATTAGCTTAAAAAACAAAAAAGCACTAGAAGCAACTGGCCATTTGGTGTTTCAGTTTAATAGATAAAACTGTTAATGGGGTTCAGGATGGACAACTTACTAAATCAAGGTGGGGTTCTATGACTAGAGGAAGAGCACTTATTGTTTTATATCTGCTGCTTTATCTTCCTTGGGTTTTTTGCTGGCTTTTACAACGAGAGGCAATTTTACACAAGTAAAAGACTGCCATTTTTACCATGAAAAAAGCTGTTTTATACCCTGAAGGGCAAATTGTGGGGGGGAGGAAGATTCAGGATTTTGCCCTTTGCGATATTTCACTTTATCTGCGCCAAAAAAGAGAAGCCTTTGCTAATGGAAATAGACACATTTCTGCTTCGATCAAATCCATGAGTAATTGTGAAAAAGAATATCTCAGGTTGTGCCCATGAAAATTCAGTGAGGGGGGACCCCTAGTAATTGTGCATAGTTCTACTGACTGAACAGTTTACAGCTCTGCATAGATAACTTTAAACCATTGACTTTTCCAGTAAGACAGGTGAGAAGACACTAATAATGCTTTCCACTATATGACATCAATGTACTTTGCTGACTTTAACAAGCTAAGCCTCACACCTTTGTGACGAAGGTTGGCCTGAACCAAAACTTTGGAAACTTGAGTGAAGGTCTGCTCCAGATCTGAACTTTGTGGCTGGATCCTATTTCTATAATGGACCAAACCAAACCTTACCGCTGAACCTTCTCGAACCCTGAGGAAGTTCAGATCAAAACTTTGCAGACTGCGTTCATCCTATCTATAACCTCTATCTTATAGGTTGAGAGTGTGACTGTGTCTCCATAAGACTTTTTGGGGAGATGCTTATAAATGTATAAATGATGTAGCATAAAACATATTCCAGCTACATCATTTATACATTTATAAGCATCTCCCCAGGAATATGTTTTATGCTACATCATTTATACATTTATAAGCATCTCCCCATAAAGTCTTATGGAGACACCGTCACAGAGAGACTGAAGCACAGAAATGCAAACATTTAAAAGTGGCCACTGATCTTGTTTACATTTTTAGAGTGCCCATCTTGCACCTTATTTTCAGAGATGTCGAGCATTGCAACTCTCATGGCCTTCATTTGGAGTTGTAAATGCCACCCAAAATCACTGGCCCCTTTTTTGAAAAATGTGGTCCAACATCACCAGGAGCTAAAACGGCCACTGGCTTCAATGGGAGCAGGATCGAGTCCAAAGTGACCTAGTGTCAGTACTGCATTATTAGATTCTAGGTTTCTCGATTCTCAGACTCATACCTCAGTCAGGACTCCTATTTAATTCAATGAGCTTTGGATCAGACCCTTAGTGTTTTCAGGAAGGAAAGTTTGGTTGTTTTAACATGAACTGGATGAAAATACAGCTCTCTCTGGGTAGGGGATATATACAGGTTAGGAAAAGTCCATTTCCAACCTCTGCTGTAGCTACACATTCTCCTCCTTGCTAATACCTCTCAGTGTTTGTTTCTCTCTCTTTCTATTATCTAGCTCTTGAATATTTTGGTATACAGGTGCCATGAAAAACACTATATAAAATAAGAGCCTAATCCTGCAAGGAGCTCGGCACCCATGATTTGAATGCTGGGAAAACTGAGGGCACTCAACATCAGGCAGGAAGGGCCCCATAGCTGTTTGCAGAAAGGACATTTGCCCTGCACACGCACACAAATATGCCCCATCCGTGAAACATACTTAACCTACTGATTTTCAGTTGCAGCATCTCTCTACATCATCGATCCATAATGCTGCGCGCTGTGATAACTGTGTTTGCTCTGCAGCTAAGATTATTCTAGCAGTTGCTTTGGAGGAAGGCCATCTTCATCCTCGAGGCAGTGTAAGCTCTCCTGTATCCAATGTCAACTAGTATTATTAGCATGTCTCTTTTAGCTGCTTATTCCCATTAATTTGTAATAATATACAAACCCATTCAAATAAATAATTGCACCGACTGAATAAAAAAGCAATTTATACTGTTTTTTTATCTGAGACAATTTTTACAAATAGTTCTTTTAAGTAGTCTTAATAGTATCTCTTTAATATTGCCATTACAATTCACCAGAGTTCAAGAGCAGAGCAAATTTACATCTGTTAAAATAATGGAATTGACACCGATATTACATCATTGCTATTTTAAATAATCATTCTTCATAATTCCAACCTATATGCCTCAAGTTGAAAATAAAAGACTTGATCCTGCTCCCATCAAAATCAATGGCAAAACTATTGACTCCCAGGGGAGCAGGATCTAGTCCTCAATGTGGGGTCTAAATTGACCTTACAGTGTCTGTTTGGATTTGACAGCATTCACTTATGTAGTAAATAAGAATAATTCCCTTCACTGAAAGAATTACTGGGTGAAATTCTGGCTTGTGTTGTGCCATGATAGATGATCAAGTGGTCTCTTCTGGCCTTACAAATCTATGAAGCTAGGTAGACAAGTGTAAATGTCAAGAGAACAATAGTTATCTAATTTTATCTTTTTTTTAACAGGAAAATAGCATTTTATAGCTGTATTTTGTTTTGATTTTAATGGAATTTTGCTTCCTGGTGATTTCATTGGGATTTTGTTTTTAGATGAGCATAGTTTGAAATTTCACAAATTCACCTTCTCTCGGTATAATTTCAGGAGTGTCACTGGAATTAAGCAAATATTTACCCGCAAAAATAAAAATTACACTAAAAAGGGGCTGAAATGAAAGATTAGGTGATTCGTGGGGGTCCTCAGTAAGCCATGAATCCAGTGTCACCATAGACAGCATAGCTTGTAAGAGGCTAGTATTATTGCTGACAATAGTGAAATGAGTTTCCACCATTTTCAAACATAAATCATGCATAGGAAATGTAAAACCATAGCCCTTTCTCTGATCAGGGAATAAAGTGAAATGATAACTTCAGGAAACCCAGTGTAGGATGATGATAATTTTCAAGACTATATGAAATTGGAAAATCAGGGCTTGTGGTTAAGGCGCTGACCTACGGGACAGATGAGCAACATTCAGTTCATGCTCTGCCACTGACTTCCTGTGTGAGCTTGCACAAATGATTTAATCTCTCTGTGCTTCAGTTCCTACGTGTAAAATCCTCAGTCCTCCATAGTCTATTTAGAGTGTAAACTCTTTGGGATTGCTTCCATCTATGTGTCTGTAGAGCACCTGGAGCTCCAATCATGGGGTCTCTAGCCACTATTGTTAAGACTACTATTAATAAAATGCCAGGTCACTGTGTTTTACTAGAAAATCAAACCAATCGGGTGATTGCTGGAGGTATTTATTTACTATAATACTGGGCGTGTTAGATGGTTTTTGGGTGGCAGCTACTGAGTACCCTAGAGAACTGTCTTATTAGTGATACTGTAATAACTAAAGTAATTTCAGTCTCTTATTTCATTACCACAGGATTGCCTAATAAAAATAAAACAGCTACCATAGCTTAGCAACTTGGAGCCACATTCAGATCTTGTTTACATCAGTGTGAAACCAGAGTAACTCCCTTTGTGTCTTGATGCATTATTCCAGATTTAAGTAGACGTGAGAGAGAGAGAGAACAGAATTCAGCCCTTTAATATTTTAAAATAAATACGTAAATTCAGGAATGGGCAGGCTTCACTTTACTTCTTCACAATCCCTTCTGCCTCCCCCAATCTTCTCCCCAAAAATGACAACTTTTTTTTGTTGTTTCCACAGCAGGACACCTGCCATGCTGCTTATTTAGGAAAAGGAAAAATTTAGCTTGGATGGTAGGACAATGTCTTAAGAGCAAAGATGATCAAACAATGGAATGAGCTGCCCAAGGAAGAGGTTGAGGCACTGTCTCTAAGAGGTGTTTAAGAAGAGGTTAGAGAAAACACCTAAGGTATTAGCCTACAGGAAAATTTCACTCCATGCAAGGGGTTTAGCTAGTTGACCCAAGGGGTCTTTTCCAACTCCATCCACTGTGATTCTTGTTGGCATTGTTCTTTGGATTCAAAATCCGGGCTCATCCAGTTCACGCCTATAGCACTAAGTCAACACGATGGCTAGTAGAAGCCAGCCTAAGGGCTGATGCTGACTCAGACTCAGTGAATCTGACTAGCAATGCACCTCTTAAACAGAAACTACTACTATAAGTGGCCTTTGTGACCAATTTGCCTGTTTATTGCTGCACAGTCACATGCACTGCATGCTAATCAGAGAAAGGGGTGGGATAACTGATGGGGAAGGTGGATTATTGGCATAAATCCTTATCGCTCTGAACACAGGACAATTAGCCGTTGCTTCCTGGACCTCACTGGTGAGAGGAGGAGGAACGAAATAAGTGCTTGAAATGGTCTAAAAGGATGACTCTTCAGTCCTTGGCCCAAATTCTCCATTCAATCTGGCTATTTTGTGCAGTCTTTACGTCAGTTTACATGAGGATTCCCCCTTTATATGGTTGTCTTCCAGTGGCACAGAAAAACTTCTATGCCATCTATACTCTTGGCTCCCAACTGGGGCATAAAGGGTGTTGCCTTGGCATTCCTACACACCAGCAATCCCCTTTTAAACACTCTCAGGGGCATCAGATAATGTACCCAGCAAAGCTCTGAGCTTAAACACAGTTTTAAAATGAATGAGGGGAACAGAAAATGTGAACATTGTGGAAAATGCTCACTTATCGAAGATGTATATTGCTGTTACTGACAACTGTGTTAAGAAAAAAATAGCATGCACTTAAAAACAGCCTCCTTCTCGCTTGCTGATTTTTTGGAGACAGATGATTTTTAAGAGACTATTAAGAGACAAATTACTTAAGATATGATTTTAAGAGCCTGGTTTTCCTCTCACATTATCCATGTAATTCAGGAGTATGTCCATTGAAATCAATGGGGTGAGGTTGGTGTGAAACCAGTTAAAATGTGACCCGTATCAAGCACGGAGACATTTATGGATAAAATGAATCATTCTTGGTTTGTGGGATGATGATATCCGTGAAGAATCAGCATACAGGGCCTGATTCTCCTCTTACTTACTCCATTGTAGATCAGGAATAACTGCATGGAGATCAATGGAGTCACACTGGTATAAAATCATAGAATATGAGGGTTGGAAGGGACCTTAGTAGGTAATCTAGTCCAACCCCCTGCTCAAAGCAGGACCAATCCCCAATTTTTGCCCCAGATCCCCAAATGATCCCCTCAAGGATTGAACTCACAACCCTGGGTTTAGCAGGCCAATGCTCAAACCACTGAGCTATCCCTCCCCTCCTCCAATCAATGAAATGAAAGGAGGATCAAGCCTATAGTGCCAGCTCCTCAGCCGATGTACATAGGTTCACCTCTGCTGAGATCAATAGGAGTGGCACCCATTTACACCAGTTGAGGATCTGGCCCACTATCTTTAGTTTATTTGCATCCTGAAGCCCTGCACGTTCATTGTTTGAGGGCATTTCCCTCATTTAAAAATGATCGATTTGACAGTAGTCTTGCTATAGTCACCAAATACAGCATTCTGCTGACATCACAGCCAAGAAGTGAGATTTTTTTTTTCCACTAGCATCCAGTGACAGCTATATGGAGATCATCATCAAGTGTGTAAGGTTGAAGAGCCACATCATAAATTGCACGGATTGTGCGAATTTGACCACTTCACCTGAACTGTGCTCACAAATCCATCTCCATAGGGACTCCTTCATATTCCAAACTCTTAACAGCTTCTAAGAGCTTCCATTTCAGAAAAGAACAACTTTATGCTATACCAACCCACACTATCATTATTATCTACATACATATGCACACGATATGTGGTGATGATATAGCCACATGTGAACTGCAAGACGGGATCAGATTAGTGGTCCATCTAGTCTCTGACAATAGCCAGGATCAGCTGCTTCAGAAGAAGGTTTAAGAAACCCTGGGATAGACAGCCCTAATATCCCTGTCATGGGATGGAGAAAAAAAATCAAAAACCCCCCCATCCATGAGGATTAACTTTTTGGAGTTTTGGAGAAATTATTCCCTCAGGGCAAAGAAGTTTGTGGCTTTATGGAGAAGGCATGTAAAATGGCAGCCTTAAAACCTGTCTGAACCTAAGGATTTACAGGGGGGATCTGGTCTCTGCTCTCTGTGGTTCTCACTGGCTTCTTCCGACCAGAGGTCATGTAACCCAGGCTCCCAGTATAACTGTACATTGCCCACTCCTGGGGATGGGGAGGGTTAAAGCCACTTTTAAAGAAGAGTAAATTGTGCGCAGCTGCTCCCTGGCTTCAACCCAACAAACCTGCCCTGCATTGACCAGCTGCGTGGCATTTGTACAGAAAGGTTTCCACAGGCTGTGGGTGGGTGGAGAATATGTCACTTCCCTTTCTGTTGATTTCATGGCCATTCATTATTCCATTGCTCCCATCCACACCACACAGCAAAGAACAGCATTTGACCTAAAGTAATTTTAGTGTGAAGCCTATTTTTCTATTAGCACGCCTTATCGTCATCAGTCGTGATATTTACATTGATTTAACCTTCAAGTACTGTGGGGTCCTTAGTAGTGTAGTCATTTTACACTATGCTTGTTAATAGCATCTGTAGATTCTATGCATTAAATGGTACTGTATATTGTACCCATTTCTGACAAAAAGGACACTTTGCCATTATATGCATATCTGCAAGGCATCTCTTTTCATGTGTGTGTCCTGGGGAATCCATGCAAAAATAGAGATTATATTTATTCAGAAGTTAAATTAGATTAATAATATTTAAAGTAATTTACAAATAGTAATCAACCTCTGTAATGAAGGTCAAAAGAAAAAGGACATATTAACAATAGAGTATCTCCCCTCCCCTTAACAATTTCAATACTTCATACCTGTTAATAATCAGGAAAATATCCTTTTCAAGAGTAGCATTTGCAGAAATTGGTAGGATCATTTTACTAATTCTAATAGTCTTTTAATGAAATAATTTGAAATAAAAAAGCATGGAGACTGAATGCCAATAGAAACATATTGCTGATACAATAAATTGTTAATGCATTTTCTAAACGAATTGATTTAAAATAGCTATTAATGTAAAGAGAATGCGCTTATGTTTCTAGTAATAACTTCTCTTCTTCAAAAAGAAATCTGTAAATCCCTGACTGCAATTTCACATCCCAAAAGGACCAGCAGTCCTGAGACTGGTGCTTATTGCCTTTATGTTTAAAAGTAGTATACTTGATTTTATGTCACGGTTTTAAATATTTAGATTAACAGTTGTTTATGCTTTTCTATTTTAAATCAAATCCTGTTATTCTCTCTGACACTCAAAAACAATGCTCTCACCCAGTGAGGTCTATTTTTGTTCATATACATACACATACGCAATATAAGTACAATTTTATTCATAGGAGTGCATAATGATTCAGGCTGTGATTGTTAATAAAAATGCATTTCTAACCATCAAATTTGAGTCTATTATTCTGAGTTAATTGCATTTGCCCTAAAGAGACTTACAACTGGCTGTCAGCCTATTTGTGTCAGTTTCATTTTATTCATCAGTCAATCTTGTCTTCCCTTTTTTTGCATCCCATATATTGATCAAATAGATTTGTTAGCGTGCCTCTGCAGCTTTAAAAAAAGTTTATGTTATCCATCAGGTTTATTTGATTACTATATTAGTTTGCATGTTATCTTAATTGATATTTCAATAACAAATGAATGCCCTTTCGATGGTCCCACAAGATTTCCATTACTCTAATCCAAGTAACTAACTTGTGGATGTAATGAAGGTAGTGAGAAAAAAATACAAACATAAAGCCTATTTTTTAAATGACTGTTATTCTGCAACCGTGCCATGTTTGAGCATTTTATATGACCAAAAGAGAAATAAGTACAATATGAAACTTGAGTTTTATAAACATTAATGCTATACCAATATGCATTATGCTACATATAAAACCCATTAACAAAACACACACACAGTTGGTAATATAAATTAAGATGAAATCAGATCTGGAACAGAGTGTTTTAAGGGCAGTGGAGAAAATGAAACAAGATTATTTAAGGCATAACACCTTGGAAAAAATTGAGGAAGCTGAAATTGAAACATGGGGGGAAAACAGTGTGTTGCATGGGCCAAATTGCTTGTAAGGGAGACAAAAATAGGCACAGGTAATTACTAGAGCAAAAGGAAAGTGGCTAAATGGTGGCCCTTTCTTCTTCAATTAATCAGGATGTGATCCTGCTCCTATTGAAGTCAATAGGAGTTCTGCAGTAAGTTCTATAGAAAAAATCTGAGTTGAAATCTTGACCCAAGTGAAATCAACGGGAGTTTTGCCATTGACTTAAATGGAGCCAAGATTTTACACTGGATCTTTTGTGAGGCAGAAGTGGTGCAATAATTTTCCCATTATGAAAACCAGAGAAGCATTGTATACATTTTCATTATCGACTAGTGTGTGCAACTCTGGCTCATGGCAGTGAGTACTTAATCCCTGATCCTGAATCTGCATGGATGGACCCCAGAGTCTGCATGGATCCCTCATAGCTTGCGGTGTTGTAGCCATAATCAATGCTCGGGGACTACTAGCATGAGTAAGTGCTCACCACTGCAAACTGGGGTTACACTGTAAGTGCCCTCTTGGCAAGATTTTCCAAACATCAGCTCCCACATTCAGATCCAGATTTTTCAGAAGGGCTCAGCTGTCATTTCAGATCAAACTAATTGGCCAATTTTCAAAAATGTGGTGCATGCTGAGTGGAGCTGGTAAAAAAAAAAGAAGATGGAAACATTTTAGCAAAAAATGCATTTTTATTAAAAAAAATTGGAATTTTTGTGGCCAGCTCTACAGCTAGTCAAAAAACGGGCTAAATTTTTTGTGAAAATTTGTGTGAAAAACTTCTTTCTGCTTTTCAAAGAAAAATGCCAAATTAGAATTTTTTCAACCAACCCTTTTGCTGAGATCTTTTGATTAGTTGGTCATAAACATCACACTTACAATGCGAGCTATTGGATGCAGAGCACTTTTGCAAACCTGGCCTACTTGAAAATCAGACCCAGATCTCTTTTGAAAATCTGTCTGGTGTCTTTGTATTTCTTCTCTTCAGTAGTCTTTTGTGGGAATCCTTTCATAACATTTCAGACTTTTCACTCAATCCTTTCTTAAAGTGACAACAGGGATTTTAAAACTCAATTTGCTCTAAACAAAAATCAGCTCTGCTAAGGTACTAAGGCAGTTAGCAACATTTTTGAGATTCAGAATGGTGTAGAATGATAGAATCGCACAGTGTTTCAAGCCAAAGTGTTACAACCAACCAGAACCAAATATAAACAGGAACAGATGAGAAAAATACAACCTTAACATCTTGGGACAACAAAGAAACAGGGAAATGATTGCTACATAAAAGACATTTCAAAGACCTCCCAGAAAATCAGGCATAAAAATCCCCAATAAAAAGGCTCAGAAAGAAAACTGTCACACCCCCTAAGCCTCAACAGACTTTAACAAGATGTTCACACGAGCCAGAGATTGTCTCCTTCGGCAGAAGACAAAAGGCACAGAAAACAATACTGTCTAGCATAGGATTAGGAGGCAAGAGATAGATAAAAAGGATTCCTTAACCTTACAATTAGAAATCCCAACTCTCCAGCCAAGAGGATAATCAGAAACATGCTGAAAACCTATCTCACAATAACTGTTGTACCTTTCTTTACTCTTTGAAAACTGATTATATATATATATATATATATATATATATATATATATATATATATATATATATATATATATATATAAATATATATATATATATATATATATATATATATATATATATATATATATATATATATATATATATATATATATATATATATATATATATATATATATATATATATATATATATATATATATATATATATATATATATATATATATATATATATATATATATATATATATATATATATATATATATATATATATATATATATATATATATATATATATATATATATATATATATATATATATATATATATATATATATATATATATATATATATATATATATATATATATATATATATATATATATATATATATATATATATATATATATATATATATATATATATATATATATATATATATATATATATATATATATATATATATATATATATATATATATATATATATATATATATATATATATATATATATATATATATATATATATATATATATATATATATATATATATATATATATATATATATATCTCATCCCCTGAGAAATGCTTTGATGACCACTCGATTACAGGCAACTCCTGCTACCAAACCACAATCCAGCACATGTGGCAATAACATTTTGTTTCCCATAGTTCATATTTCCATCGCCACCCACCAGACCAAAATTAGATTACCAAAGCTCAGACCAACTTTCCAAACAGGAGATTCCAGTAAATGTACTGCTAAAAGCAAACTTAAACATAATACACTATGCCTCTGACAGACAATTGGCTTATCGTGGCCCAACCCAGATACAAATACAACTCCCGCATGCCAAATATACTAAATTAAATAGATTTTTCTCTGGTTAAAATGGAAACAACTTAGCTAATATACTGGGCACCCTGAGTTTTATTGGCATTACTAATGCTCTGAAGCAAGAGGGGGAGTATTGGCAAGTGTAGAAATGAGACCGAAAAAGAAAAAAACAGGAAACTTGCAGGCTGGAAAGACATTTGCGAGCCTGTCAAGTTTATCCTAGCTATTGGAGCTAACTAGTGGCCATCAACTGAATAGTTACAGAGATTTAATTATGTGCAACATAATTCACCACAGATTAAACTTTCTGGAGCTGAACTGGCATATCCAAAACATCACTTTATAGACAGGAATTGTCCCCGTTTTACAGAAGATAAATTGGGGCACAAAAAAACTGAATAAATAGCCAACGTTCAGTTAACCTCTGAGGAACTGTCAGAGTTTAATTCTCAATTGTACTTTTAAGAAGACTCTCAGTATCCATTTGGAAATGGACTTCGCTATGTAATCCTTTGCTAGAGGCACTCTTGTTTGTACCATCTTCGAGTCACTGAGGAAGGAAAGGGGAAGCCACCTTTTCACACTCATTCCTTACCTGTTGCTCATGGTGGCTCCTCTCCCCAGGTCCCTGAGATCCCAATGCACATGCAGAGTATTAGAGCAGGTCTCCTGGGCACATATCTTTTCATTCTGCTTAGCTACACTCCATCTCGAAAGGTGCAACTAAGAAAGATATTCCTCTTCATGACCAGTCCTAAATTTTTGTACAGTGTTGTAGTGTGGGTGTTAAACACGTCCGCAAAGCTCTTTGTTTTCCACCGGTGGGTGAAATGATCCCTCTGTAGGTCAAGTGCTCTGGGACCATTCAGGGTGAAAGTTACTATAGACATAGCCTACAACGTGCAATTGAGCACATTCTGATCAATGGGAATTCCGCACATATGGTATGCCAGTGATACAAGAGAGGACTCTGTCTCTTGAGTTAAAATAGTAGGGCTTTAGCATACATACATTGGTTTTCCAAAATACTGATATCCAGGCCATACTAGTGCTGCTACAAAATCCAGCCTCATGATGCTTTTTGTTTAATTCTTGTTTTTCAGAATTGGCTAGTCCTATCTTACAGCCTCTTGGAGACTCAGGTAAGCTTCCCCACCTGTCTGAGCTACTCCTTTCTGTGAGGAATTTTAAATGATGTTACCATTTATACAGCACCTGTCATGCAGAAGAATTTAATTCTATATAATTTACTATTGCTTAGGGAACCCGGTCTCCATATCGGTTGGCTTTATTTATTGATCTGTCATCTGATTCAGGTTTCAGACCATCTCTAGAAGGTGTGTGCATATTTATTAGAACCAGCAACAGTTCATAGAATCATAGAATATCAGGGTTGGAAGAGACCTCAGGAGATCATCTAGTCCAACCCCCTGCTCAAAGCAGGACCAACCCCAACTAAATCATCAAGCCTGACCTTAAAAACCTCTAAGGAAGGAGATTCTACCACCTCCCTAGGTAACCCATTCCAGTGCTTCACCACCCTCCTAGTGAAAAAGTTTTTCCTAATATCCAATCTAAACCTCCCCCACTGCAACTTGAGACCATTACTCCTTGTTCTGTCATCTGGTACCACTGAGAACAGTCTAGATCCATCCTCTTTGGAACCCTCTTTCAGGTAGTTGAAAGCAGCTATCAAATCCCCCCACCAGTCATTTTTGTTGCCCTCCGCTGGACTCTTTCCAATTTTTCCACATCCTTCTTGTAGTGTGGGGCCCAAAACTGGACACAGTACTCCAAATGAGGCCTCACCAATGCTAAATAGAGGGGAATGATCACATCCCTCGATCTGCTGGCAATGCCCCTACTTATACAGCCCAAAATGCCGTTAGCCTTCTTGGCAACAAGGGCACACTGTTGACTCATATCCAGCTTCTCGTCCACTGTAACCCCTAGGTCCTTTTCTGCAGAACTGCTGCCTAGCCATGCGGTCTCTAGTCTGTACCAGTGCATGGGATTCTTCCGTCCTAAGTGCAGGACTCTGCACTTGTCCTTGTTGAACCTCATCAGATTTCTTTTGGCCCAATCCTCTAATTTGTCTAGGTCCCTCTGTATCCTATCTCTACCCTCCAGCATGTCTACCACTTCTCCCAGTTTAGTGTCATCTGCAAACTTGCTGAGGGTGCAGTCCTTGCCATCCTCCAGATCATTAATGAAGATATTGAACAAAACTGGTCCCAGGACCAACCCTTGGGGCACTCTACTTGATACCAGCTGCCAACTAGACATGGAGCCATTTATCAGTGCCCGTTGAAAATGTGTAAAATAATGTATCCAACTCAGAACTAAGAGGGGAATGTATGTAGGCTACCATACAGTGTATTTATGTCAGTTGTTTGCAATATTGTTCTAGCTGTGTTGGTACCCAGGATATGAGAGAGACAAGGGGGGGTGAGGTAACACCTTTTATTAGACCATTGGTCCAGTAAAAGATATTATCTCACCCACTTTACCTTAGCTGGGCACTTTGCTTGGGTGCCTAGGTTAAACATTCTCTCTCGTGAATATTGCAACCGTACCTTTTGATAAATATTTTGATAAATAGCCACGAGAATCAGAAAGTGAGCTGCATGAAACCAGCTTGTTTCATTTTTCAGAATTTCAGCTGCCCAAACCCAGTGGTTTACTTTGGGTTCATGCAAAGCTGAAAATTCCGTGCAACTATTTCTGGCTGCCTAATGAACCTTGCTGGTTTTTTGCTTAAACCAGAATTTAACTACCTCTTATCCCAAAAGATCTCGCCTCTGCCCTATCTTTATTTATCTGCTGGAGTGGAAAGGATCACAAAAGAACTCCCCTCACATCTGGCCACTTCTTGCAGCTTTTAGGGGACTCTCTACCCCTTTAATCCAACTTACAGTCCCTTGAAGGAGTGGGATGTCCGCCTGCTTATCCTCTCCCCATTCAGCAGCAGCAGGACTGGGAAATGTCCATCCGATCCCTCTACTTCTGTAATAGCCTTCAGCAAGAGCTGCCTCAGACAAAGCTGGCTATTGAGGCCTTTAAAATAAATATATGGAGATATGCCTATCTCATAGACCTGGAAGGACCTTGAAAGGTCATCAAGTCCAATCCCCTGCCTTCACTAGCAGGACCAAGTACTGTCCCGACAGATTTTTTGCCCCAGATCCCTAAATGGCCCCCTCAAGAATTGAACTCACAACCCTGGGTTTAGCAGGCCAATGCTCAAACCACTGAGCTATGCCTGCCCCCTCCACTACCATGACTCACTCCAGCCCACCCTGACCCGACCTTCTCTGTGTTTCTGCATTAGATTGTCAGCATATAAGATTGTGAACCAAGCACATTTTGGGATGTTATAATAAGATGCTGCTTGCAGCAAGGATCACATCATCGAACATGTTTGTAAAGCATTAGGCACACTTCCGGCACGCAATAAACAAATCATACTAGTAGTAATCATTGGACTTGGTCTCAGAATGTTCTGCTATTGCGCTGAACTGAGCTGAACACAATAGCTCTGTGCTGCCTTTTTTATAGTTCCCCTCAACCCCCACTGATTGAGCTTGCTTTGATCAGAAACTAATTAGCAGGAAGCTCATTGAGGGTTAGTTGGGCAAGGTCAAGGCAACATTAATCTGTGCTGCTAAACCGCGATGAGGCAAATCATTCAGTGTAACTAAGAAGTAATTCAGATAGCACTTTTGGCATTTTTTTCCCCCTCTTTTGTTCTGTCAGTCTGAAGAGAACAGCTCGTGTGATGTAATTTAGAATAGAGCTTTTTTAAAGCTTTCACTCAGGAAAAGCTTCTGGAGCTCTGGGGGTATAGCTTAGCTCAGAGAAATAGAAAGAAAGCAAGTTTGCATTGACAGCTTGATCCCAGAGAGAGGTGGCTGCCTGCTTGTCTAACAGGTCCTTTGGGTCTGGATGAGGCAGAGACAGAGGAGCACTCATATTAAGTGAACGTGTGCTGCCAATGTTAAAGGAACAATTACCATTATTCTGCATAGTTCACTGTTTGCTTCTGCTATTTCCTTCAATAAAACCTCTTTTCACTTGCCAATTGGAGCTTGTCATGTAACAATATTTCTCATGCACAATACACATACTGAAATGCCCTTGTGTTTTTAATACATTTATAGTTGGTAACAATAGCGGTATAGTGACAGAAAAAACTTACTTGCTTTGAATACAGAATAGATTCAAAGAGGAATAAACCAAGGGCCCTGTTCTGAAAGGATTAATGCCAGACTTAGGGCTGGATATTTGCTTGATTTTGGTGTAAAAGTGGTGGCACCTCTTTCATTTAGCTGATGTCTAAATATTCATCTCCAATGTCCGGGCTGTGACTTTCGTACTCCCACTGGGAAGGAGTTACTCACATGAGTCTTCAATGGTGACTTCAGTGCGACTACTCATATAGATCATCGGTTCATAGTTAGATTCACAGTTAGGTTCCAGATTGCACTATATCTTTCACACAGTCTTATAATACATCCATAAAATGGTGAACAAGTCCTAAGGGTGACAGAGGAAGAGTGTAGGGTGACCAGACAGCATGTGTGAAAAATCGGGACAGGGGGTGGTGGGTAATAGGAGCTTATATAAGAAAAAGACCCAAAAATCGGGACTGTCCCTATAAAATCAGGACATCTGGTCACCCTAAAAGAGCGGCCTCAGTATAAGTGAACAAGGAATACCGATGCTGGGATGCACTTTGACAAACTTGAGTGTTCCTGATTCTGTTGTGTGTGTGTTACATGTCCCTCAGCAGTGGCTGGTCCATACAAGATTTAGTCTACTACACCTACCATTTAATGGACACCAAAGTGGTTGTAGGTCATGCTCTTGGCCATGGAGGTCCTCAGTTCAATCTCCAGGGCCAATAGTAGTCATTACACAAACTCTTGTATGTGCTAGCCGAGTTACTCATGTGTGCAATTATTTACAGGATCAAGCCCTTAATTTACACAAATAGTTATAGATGAAGCGACGAAGAGTCCTGTGGCACCTTATAGACTAACAGACGTCTTAGAGCATACGCTTTCGTGGGTGAATATCCACTTCTTCAGATGCCATCTTGCATCTGAAGAAGTGGGTATTCACCCATGAAAGCTTATGCTCCAATACGTCTGTTAGTCTATAAGGTGCCACAGGACTCTTTGTTGCTTCTACAGATCCACACTAACACGGCTATCCCTCTGATACTTTGAGTTATAGATGAGATTTTCAAAAGTTGCCTAAGGGGAGTTAGGGATCCAAATTTCCACTGAATATCAATCAGATTTTGGGAACTTTACTCTCTTAAGCGCCTTTCAAAGCCCACACAACTAACAAATCAAGCCAATAGTACTTTTGGTGCTATTACCATGCTAGCTCAAGGGCAAGAACAGAGGTAGCAAAAGGCGTTATGGGAAGAGGAAGAATTGATCTTATTTCAGTTGTAACCTCCTTGTGGCTGGGATTGTCTTGTTTGTTTGTTTCTGTAGCACCAAACACACTCTTGGCACTTTGATATATCAAATTAATCAGAACAAAATATTGTATGCATCCACGTGGATGAACTACAGTTGGATAAAGTCTCCAAGGTAGTAATCAAACAAGCTTTCATCCGATGCCAGGGATTCATGGCTCCCTATTTCATTCTTTTATCCTGATGAAGTTTTTTTTAATACATCATGAAATCCCACTTAAACTTGCATTCCTTTGGCCCCCTTCTGTCCTCCTCTAGAACTGTGTTAAAATAGAGGTTGTTAAACACTACCCTTACCCTGTAGTATAGTATTTGAACCACATTAGCCAGGAGCTTGTTTAAACAGAGATCTTGCAGGGTGTTAGGATGCTTTTCTTGATCAGTGCAGACATGGATGCACTGTGCAATAAAGCATGTATTAAAAAATACTATAGATGAGTGCATTACATGAATTTAGGATGCCCCAATGATAGAATTTCTGTTTGTAAGGGCAGAATACAGGAGAGTTTTGGGAAAAAGTTTGATAACCTGGTTCATCCTTGTCTGTTTTAGCCGTAAAAAATTGTTAAGCCGCTTGATAACAAGAACTATAACTGAATGAGAACATTAATTGGAGAGGATAATGGCAAAAGTTGTTTTGGAGTCTGATCCAGAGCCCATTGAAATTAATGGGAGTCTTTCCATCGGCTTCAATGGGCTTTGGTTCAGATGCTACTGTCATATGCTTCAGTATTCAAAATAAAGTAATGTCCTCCTATCATTTCCCAAATATAGAATATGTTCAAGTAGAGTATGCAGTTGAAAATGCAAAAATAAGAATAGTGAACAGGACTGGGCAGTGCAGAAGAAACAAGACACCACAGAATCTTCATCCATTTCTAAGATCAAATGTAAACCAAAGCTTTTTAATTAGTAAGAGATTTGGAATTTTTCTCTTTTAAATCACTTCTTTTTTTAACCTACAATTTAGAACCTCAAGGACTAAATTATTTTGAGAAAAGCTGATTCTCCTGTGATTTTCAGCTCAATTTTTGCATATTCAAAAGGTTTGGATACTTTGTCATTCAGAAAGTGAACCATTGCCAAAGTATAAGGAACAGGAAAGGGGAGCTGTGCTAACTTTCTTCTGGAAAATCCACAAATTCTGGCCTCTGATCCATGCTAATGTTTCATTTTTTCAATAGATAGCACTGTACCAAAATTAGACTTCAAGCTTTAAGTGGTTCATCAGGTTTCATTAAATGACTTTTCTAAATATTTCCCCCCAATATACTCAGCATTAGTCTTTTCCCCCTTTTTTAAAGTTTTTAAAAATATTCTAGCAGTCTAAACAGAGCAAACAATTTAAATTAATCTCAAAACTATTAGCAATTATTACTGAGAACTCATGTAGGACGAGTCAGGTCCTGGAAGACTGAAGAAGGGCAAACATAAAACCTATCTTTAAAAAGGGAAAGAAAGAGGATCTGGGGAATTATGGACCACTCAGCCTAACTTTGATACCTGGAAATAAACTGGAACAAATTATTAAACAGGCAATTTGTAAGCACCTAGAGGATGATATGATTATAAGGACTAGCCATCGTTGATTTGTCAAGAACAAATCATGCCAAACCAACCTAATTTCCTCCTTTGACAGGGTTACTGGCCTTATGGATGCGTGGAAGAAGTACATGTAATATATCTTGATTTTAGTAAGGCTTTTGACAGTCACACAAGACATTCTCATAAACAAACTAAGGAAATGTGGTTTAGATGAAATTACTATACAGTGGGTGCACAACTGGTTGAAAGATTATATTCAAAGAGTTGTTACCAATGGTTTGCTGTCAAACTGGGAGGGCATATCTGGTGGGGTCCCGCCCCTAGTGATCAGTCCTGGATCTGGTACTATTTAATATTTTAATTAATTACTTGGATAATGGACTGGAGAGTATGCTTATAAATTTACAGATGACAACAAACTGGGTGTGGAGGAGGGGAGGTTTGTAAGCACTCTTGAGGACAGGATTAGAATTCAAAACTACCTTGACAAATCAGGGGAGACCTACTAACAGTCTTCAAATAAGATATAAAGAGGACTGTGATCAATTTTTCTTCATGTCCACTGAAGGTAGGACAAAAAGTAATGGGCTTAATCTGCAGCAAGAGAGATTTAGGTTAGATATTAGGAAAAAAATTCTAATTGTACGGGTATCTAAGATGTAGAATAGGCTTTGGAGGAAGATTGTGGAATCCTCATCATTGGAGGTTTTTAAGAACAGGTTGAACAAACACCTGTGCAGGATGGTCTAGGTTTACTTGGTCCTACTGCAGCTAGGAGAGGCTGGACTTGATGACAACTCGAGATCCCTTCCAACCCGATATTTCTATGATTTTGTGTATATGATGGAAACTTACCCTTAGTCACGGTGTTAATGTATTAATAAAACAATGTCCATTTTTGGCTCCTCTATTCTGATCAGAAATTTTGCTTTGGAAACTTGATCCTATTGGTAGATCGTCTAGCTTGGGGTGATCAATGAACCCTGAGAGGAATGCAGGAAGACTGAATTAACATAGCAATGCTGCAGAAGCAAGCGCTATACTTTCAAAACAAGCTGAGCAATACAGATAGAAAGATGCATCGTACTCTTAAGCTTCACAATCTGCAGTGAAGAATACTGTGAATGAGACGTTTCCAATTATTCTTTAACTGTAATAAATAATAACAACCACAATGGCTCACTGGTGGCTTTGCCACATGCCCCATGTGTGGGACAGCACATGGGTGCACTACTGCAGGAGTAGCCAGGGAAGCATACTGTGATGCCGAAGCCACCTCTTGGTTTTCCCCACTCCAAAAAGGAGCTCTACCTGGCCTCAGCCCTGTATTCAGTGCATGTCCCCTGGCATACTGGTGTAGCTGTGTTGTCTGGTAGATTTATGGGGCGGTGCCTGCCAACCCACTCCCCGACCCACTTATGTGCCGGGGTAATAGTGGTTCTGACCACGCTGCTGCCCACAATATGGGTAGCCAGGTCAGGAGAGTGAGGACTGCTTCGTGCCCTCTTTCTCCCCTGTGCTGGTGCCCAGGACAGGCCACAACATGCACCATTAGTAGGAATAAATATAAATACAAAACCTCAGTTCTCTGTTCAGAAGAGGGAGGATGGTGCTGTGGTTTCAGGCAAAGGCTCAGGTTGAGACGTACTTGATCTGAACTGGTTCAATCATCCCTAGTGGCAAAAAGATCAGAAAAGTGCAGTATAAAAAAACCCCAAACACTAACCACAACTAATAACAGGACAGCTTCTTTACAAAAGCCCCGTGGGACTGCCTCCCAGAACATCCCTATGCCACTTAGGCGATAGACTCATAGACTTTAAGGTCAGAAGGGACCATTATGATCATCTAGTCTGACCTCCTGCACAATGCAGGCCACAGAATCTCACCCACCCACTCCTGGAATAATCCTCTCACCTATGTCTCAGCTATTGGAGTCCTCAAATCATGGTTTAAAGACTTCAAGATGCAGAGAATCCTCCAGCAAGCTTAACTTCAGGCTCAGAAACAGAGACATACCTTCGAGGACTCTCACCTTCTCAAGTGCAGAAAGAGTCATGGCACGATGCCAGTGTGCCTTGGCCATAGACAGGAGGGAATTAATTAAAAACAGGGGGAAAAGATTAGCTACCAGAAAGGTGAAATGCCACAAAGACCGGCTGCTCTCTGCACCAGCCCCAAATTAGAATTATTTGCTTATTTTTTAAAGTGAAAGAAGCATAGATGTCGCTTAATCGACAAATTGGAGAACAAGATCCCTACCCAAAAGGAAGATAGCTTTTATTATTAATTATTATGTACTATGGTAGCACCTGGAGCCCCAATCAAGCACCAGGACTCCACTGTGCTAAGCCCTGTACAAACATAGAATAGAAAGACAGTCCCTGCCCCAAAGAGCTTATCTGCTTCTCAAGACTTAGCAAATAGAAAAGTTCACACAGATTTTCTTGCCACCAGCTGAACCAAACAGAATTCAAAGTAAAAAAAAATAGGAGGTCGGAGGGGGTCTTGAGGTGGCCAGATTCATTGTTATGAGGAAGAGCTTACAGTCAGACACCTCAGGCCACCACCACAACCACCAAAACGTGGAACACAGACCAAAAAGAAATCTGGTAGGAATTAGAGATGGGGCTGAACCAGAATTCTAGACTAGAACCTCTACACAGTGTAGAGGTTCTGATCCAGAAACAAAACTCTGCGGCTCAGGCCCAAGTACATGTAATTGCCTAATGTTGGACTCAAAGGACTAACTTTTCAAACATGATCACCACTGATGTACTTTCAACCCCCACTCCACCCCCAAATTGGCATACACAATCAAATGACTGTCTGCACGAGCCATTTGGGCTCTCCCTGTACAGTTTGGGCCAGTTCTCCACAATAGTTCAACACCGAATGTGCTGAGCTTGTATGAACATCTGGCCGCTTATTTTGGTGCCCGCCTGGGAACTAAATGCTTTGAAAACCTGACCCATATTGTGAGTGCTGAGCATTTCAAAATGTGGCCCTCTGAATACACACATGCATGTAGACAGATTTACACACTGCAAATGCATTTGATTGTTTTGCCCAGATCTTTATTCTGAGGACAAATTACACCCTAAGAACTGAAGTGTATAAGCTAGGCAATGTAAGAGGGGTGTTTTTGGATTAACACATCCAAAAATATTCTATAAAATGCTTGGTCAACCTTCTTCCAAAGTCCGTTACAACTACAGTTATCTTTTGTGTAAGAAAACAAAATAGAAACACACTGGTTCTTCCAAGCATGGTTCGAAGCATCTTTAAATTCAGCTATTTTTTTTTCAGGCTGTTCTGCCTTTCTTTTTATAGTTAAAAGTAATTTTAAAGCAAAAAAGAACATAAACAATATACACTGACTCTTGACACTCCATTGCTTTCTTAAACTAGAATAATAAAAATTTGCAAATGAACAAAAGAGTGGGAGGAAGATATCTAATTTACAATGTTTTTGAGATAAAGAACACTACAAAAAAAGATCAATGTGAATAATAAAGCATTGTTAACTGAGTCATGACATTTCTATTCTCAGTGAAGATTTGAACAGTAGAACTCTGCAAATGAGCACCTTATGCCATTTTCAAAGTGGGAGGAAGACGTATAATTATAATTTTTAAAGTGAAGAGAATTAAAAAAATTCTGTGAAAAAGTTTATTGAAAAACATATCGACATATCAATATGACATAAATTACTTTAATTTTATTAAACTAGGAGGGGGGAAACTCTCTCTCTTTTTTTTTTTTTAAGACTGGCTGCAGAATGTTCCTTGAAAAGAAATTGCTTTATGAAAAAACTCTTTTGCTAAGATGAAACAGCACTGAATGTCAGCACTACCATATATTTATTCTGTAACTCTTCCAACAGCTGAGATCTATAAAAGAAACATATTTTCAAAACAGTTTTAACCTCCATTGTCTTGATCACTTGCATTAACATTTTTTCATGTCACCTACTGAAATCCCTAAAAGGAACCTTTTATTCAGTCAAAATTAACAAATCTATTTTTAAAAAACAGCCGCTGAAGAGTCAGAAAGACATAAGGTTGTGTATTTTATCTGACATATATTTTCAGCTGTCTCTCTCATTTGTGGGATGAGAGCAACATTTTATAGTGATGTTATCAACTCCGGGGAGGAGGGTGATTTTGAGAGTGAGGAAAACAAAGTCTGCTCCCACTGCATGTGTGCCTTAAATTCAGAATAAAAATATAGTGTTGATCAGATCACTCGGATGGAGCCTTTTACTGTCTTGGCATTCATGAAGCTGGGAGCCAGCTGTAGAAGTATAGTTTGGGCCTAATTTTATGCTTAGATACATGCACATCGCTCCCATTTACTTCAAAGGGAGTTGCACACATGACCAGAATTTGACCTTTACCTCTGCCATCATTAAGCCTGCACAGAGCCAGCGTAAATAGGCTAAGTGCAGGCAATTGAATGGAGTCAGGGCCACAGGCCAAGATTTTCAAAGTGGCTAGTGATTTTGGGTGCCCAACTTGAGAAATCTCAGAGGGTGGGTGCTCAGCACTTTCTGAAAATCAGACCCCTTCGATGCTTCATTTTGGGTACTCAGAATTACTAATCACTTGGAAAATCTTGCCCATAGACTCTATTCCCAATAGAAGAGTAAGGTGCAGGGAAGCCACTTCAAGGCACATAGACTCATAGATTTTAAGGTCAGAAGGGACCATTATGATCATCTAGTCTGACCTCCTGCACAATGCAGGCCACAGAATCTCACCCACCCACTCCTGGAATAATCCTCTCACCTATGTCTCAGCTATTGAAGTCCTCAAATCATGGTTTAAAGACTTCAAGATGCAGAGAATCCTCCAGCAAGTGACCCGTGCCCCATGCTGCCGAGGAAGGCGAAAAACCTCCGGGGCCCCTGCCAATCTTCCCTGGAGGAAAATTCCTTCCCCACCCCAAATACGGCGATCAGCTGAACCCCGAGCATGTGGGCAAGACTCACATTAGTTTGAATCTCTGGACTGGCTTGGGAGCCCCACCAAACCCCTATTAACTGGCTCCTTCTGCCCACTGGAACTGTATATGCCACCATGCCAGCATAGGCAGAACTAGCGTGGAGTACAGTGCAGTAGCCCCATGTTGTATCGGAGCTCTCATGACATGGTGTGCCAATTAGTGAATTTCACTCTTTGGACCAGATTCTGCCCCCTTTGCTCACCGAGAGTTGTACTTCATTCCTTGATTAGTCCCATTGACTTTAATGGGGATTACTCCAGAAGAGAGGCACTACTCGCTGTAAGGATGGCGGTATAAATATTTATATAGTATGGATCGCCTCGAAGGTATATGACAGGGGTGGCCAAACTGAGGCTCGCAAGCCATATTCGGCTCTTTTACCATTAAAGTGTGGCTCATGGAGCTTCCCCCCCAGCCCCCATTCTCCACCTAACAGATGGGGAAGAAGCTCAGGACCTCTGCCTTGCAGCGGGGTGGTGGGGTAGGCCTGATCCTGGAAAGACCTTGCCATCAAATCACACTGCATAAAGTTAAGCACATTCATAATAAGCCTCTGCAAGATAAGGGTCAGGGAGAGGGGAAAAGGATACATTATAAAGAACGATCCATCTGACCCATGGTGCACAAGTATTTGTATAGGTTTCAGTGTAGTAGCCGTGTTAGTCTGTGTCAGCAAAATGAAAATAAGAAAGAAAAACTTGTAGCACCTTAGAGACTAACAAATTTATTTCAGCATAAGCTTTCATGGGTTAGAACCCACTTCATCGGATGCAGTAGCTACTGTATGTTTCATTCCATGCATCCGATGAAGTGGGTTCTAACCCACGAAAGCTTATGCTGAAATAAATTTGTTAGTCTCTAAGGTGCTACAAGTTTTTCTTAAGTATTTTTATGTCACTAGGTGGGAAAGCTTTGGGACTAACCCAGTCGACTTTCCTCTATTTTCCGTCTATATCCATCTATTCCTCACACATTTTTTGCATTCTGCATTTGCCTCCCTCCTGTTTCTGTGCCCAGCTGTTCTCGCTTCCTGAATTTAGGCTGGTAAAGGGAAGTAAATTAAACCATTCATTGAACAGATTTCAATATTTAAAAAAAAAACCCAAAACCTCAATTTCATTCATCACATTAAAATTCAAAATGAATAAAAAATGTTGAAGGTGGGAAAATGTTGGGGGGGGGTGTTTTTCTTATTTCAAAACCAGTTAAAGTTCTATACATATATTGGATTAATTAATTTTTATAATATCTGGTATAATTTGTAAGAAGTATTAATGGAACTGGATGGGATGTGGTCAAACAACACGTTCCTGTCAGACTTTAGGATCTGGGCCAAAATGTTTGGCCAGCCCTGTGATAGACTTATAATGAGTCAATAGAGGACTTTACAGTCTATAAGTCATGAACTAAGAATTTACGTGATGGGGTCAAAAATCCCCTCTACAGAGATGACACCATTAGCTTTGCCCTTCCAACAGCAAAAACCAGTAAACCCAAAGCTTCTGTGAATTACTAATCCATCATCATAAATCAGAAGAGAGGAACTCGCACAATTTCATGATGTCACGAGAAGCCCAACATGTATTTACAATAGGGTGACCAGACAGCAAACGTGAAAAATCAGGACAGGGGTAATAGGAGCCTGTATAAGAAAAAGACCCAAAAATCGGGACTGTCCCTATACAATCGGGACATCTGGTCACCCTAATTTACAACCTTACTTCCATGCTGCAAAAATAAGCAGTTTCTAAATCCCTTGTATCCTAAAGCCTGAGCCCAGTAAAATATGGTCGGCATGAGACAGTAAAAATGGCCATGAATATACTCTTCTTTAACAGTTGGGTTTAGAGCAGTTGCAGCTCTCTCTCTCTCTCTCTCTCACCTTCTTTGAAATTAATCAGAACAGTTCTATTAAGGTGTGTTCCCTCAAAGTATTCACAGTGGCAACGAGTAAACAGGGAATGATCTCGTGCAAGATATGGAATTTCAGAATTCTTAATGCACCAAAAATACAGTGAGATTTAAAGGACCATAACAGCAGGACCTCCTCACTTAAGGGCTTGTTGCTGGGGGGGGTGGGGGGAAAGTTTGTTTGCTAGCCAGCCTTTAGACTACACTGGGGGAGATGATGCCCATCCAACACAGAGAGGGAGGAGCTCCATACAGCTGCCCCTGCAGTGACTGGCCCCTGGAAGACATCAGAGATAATGGGTCTGCTCCTCTAGACCCCCAGAAGACCTGCGACAGCAGGTAAGATATGGAGGCAGGGGGCTTGGTGGCAGAATTGCAGGACCTCCCCCATTGCCCCTGAAAGGTTTCTTTGCTGAACATTTCAGAACCTCTAGTGAAATTCACCTCGCGTTTGGTACTGGGGATGTGTGATGTTTAGATTCTTGGTAAGACTCCATAGCCTTCCCATATTTTCATTGTAATCCTGCGGACTCCCCTCCTTTCCCAGCCTTCAAATTCCCTGTACCTCCATAAGGCAGTGGATTGCCTGCTTCCTACAATCCTCTATCCCCACTTTCATTTTGAATTCGTTTCATTATTATGGAGTTGATTTTGCTTCCCTTTCAGACAAGAAAAGCAGAAAAATGGGATAACAAAACAGGACGCACTATCCTTTTAAAAATCCCCCAATAACCATACTTGCTTCCTCCCACCTTGACATGACATAACCTTCAGAATAAACTATTGGCATTAAGCAACTTGACTGATTCATGTGCTGAACCACATTTTATGATGGTGTCATTCTGTGCCATCTTGCTTTTTTTCCTGACCAAGACAGCTGCACAAGTTCCCTTCCTCTCCCAGATAATTCTGAACCCTGCTGACCACCCAGGTAAGATTCAGCCCTCGAAATGGTGTGACACTGAACAAAATTACTTCCTAAATTTCACCTCCCACTTTCATCACCACACAAACCATGTGTGTTAGGCTGGTGGAAAAACAGACCAAACTGAAGTCAGCTAAAAGAGCTAGAAAGTTCCACCTTTTCACAGGCAACACAAAACTTGGCTTTTGGTTTTACTTTTGCTGTGAATCTATTCAAGCCAAGTGAGCTCAGTTCAAACCATTCAAAATACAAATTTCAGGTCCAATGTAGTCCTGCCTACTTCATCTAGGGATTGAATAGACATGGCACATAGCTATTACAGTGATGGGTGCATGATAAATTAGATAGACAGAATGACAGAGGTATATGAAATAATAAATGGGATAAAGAAGATCAGCCAGGAAGTCCCTTTTTTACCTTATCTCCTGATACAAGAACATGGTGATTCTCGATAAAATTAAAAAGCAATATATTTAAAATTGATTTTTCACATAATACATAATTAACCAGTGGAACTCTTTGCCACATGATATTAAGGCAAAGATCTTAGTCGGATTCTAAAGAGGATTGGACATTCATAAGGATATTTAAAATAACATCCCTTGCGGGGAGGGATAGCTCAGTGGTTTGAGCATTGACCTGCTAAACCCAGGGTTGAGAGTTCAATCCTTGAGGGGGCCATTTAGGGATCTGGGGGAAAAAAATCCAGCAGGGGACAGCACTTGGTCCTGCTAGTGAAGGCAGGGGACTGGACTTGATGACCTTTCAAGGTCATTCCAGTTCTAGGAGATTGGCATATCTCCATTTATTATTATTATTAACATCAGCTTTAATATTAAAAACTTATGAGAGATTTCAACCCTTATGTGTCAGGACTTAGGCCAACCACTAACTTCCTGGGCTTAGGAAGAAACTTGCTCCATACGGATGTTATTTCAAGATTGCACATTGGTGGTGGGGGTGTTTAACACCTTCCTCGGAAGCTTCTGGTACAGTCTATGGCTGCACAGACTGACCTGAGGAGGTATATGAATTGACAGAGATTTCTTCATGAGGGTGCATTTCTTTCCCACCCCCTCTTGATTTGTTTCAGTGGATAGTTTGTTGAAGTCGATTTGACTGTTAAAAACACAGGCATATATGGGTATCTGATAGCTATGCTACACACATATTTAGAAGGTGGCAATGGGGTTTGACCTCCTTCCAATCTCTAAGTTATTTTTTTATATTTACATTTCATATTAATAATAAATAATATCAACTGTACATAATATATTTTAAAGATTATTTGGCTTCATTTCTTTTTCCAAGCACTAAACCTATTACTGACCATTACAGTATCAAACTATTAAAAAAATGCTAACCACTTTTTTATGCTGGTGTAGCATAATCTTTATTTCTTTAGACACTTTGTGCAAACATTAAATTGATAAAAGACATAATGCAGATAGACCCACAGCTGAACTTAAGGTAATTACATAAAAATGAAATAGAGACCTATAACGGTACACTGCATTCTCCCCTATTGCACTGTTTTCTGGAAGCAAGGATCCTGCTGGTCATAGCAAGTTGCTTGCTATGGTATTTGCACCATGACTCGATCTAGCTGTACAAGACAAGTATAACATTACTTAGTGGGAGATTTTCAGACTCAGAGTCTGACACCAAAAATGCACTATATTTTCAAAGATGTAGTATTCTTCAGAAAACGGAGGACTCCTTGAGTGGCATCTTTTGTTACTCTTGTTTGACGGTGTTGTACTGAGAAATTCAGGTTGCATCTATGCCTTTATATTTCTAGTTTTGATTTCTCTTCAACAGCACTTCAAGGATATAACTTGACTTGAAGCATGAATACTAGCCATCTGTGGATACAATAAATGTTAGACTGGCACTTATTGACTATTTCCATCTGATTTTTCAGTCTAGTTCCATTGAAGGCTTAAGTGTATTGTGAGGGCAACTGTATTGTTACATAACAGGGCAAAGTGAGCACTTGACATATTTGTTTAGTTATTAAAAGTAAAATCCTGCTCAGATTTTAGGGGCAAATTTGGAAAGGGCCCAGTTCTCCACCCGGCCTCTATATTTGCCGTCAAACACTGGTTTGTGATCACCAACAAATGCTGGTGCAAATGATAGAAATCAAAATTCTAATTAGGCTCAGTCTTGCAAGCAGCTCTGCATAGGATGGACTCCTGGATCTGCAATCAGTGGGTCTCAGAGTGGGTATGGAGGGGTCTGCCCATATGGATCTGTTTGCAGGATTAGGGCCTGAGTGACCTGTGAGAGTGAATGTCTTTTGCACCCACAAATCAGGTAGTTGTCTAAATTCTATCCCTTGTGCCTGCAATTGGTCATGCCCATCAACTGAAGGGGAAACACTGATGGTGTCTGATTACAGGCCTTTTTTGAAAACCGGGCTTTCAAGGGAGAATTTGTTTTAGAAGATGCCATAGATTCAAATGAAACAAAATGTACTTTAATGTAAGAGAGCCAATATTTGTTCAATTGTAGGTGAGTCTATCATCAGCAACTTATAAAAATATAATTTAATGATAGAAAGAAAGAAAGAAAGAAAGAAAGAAAGAAAGAAAGAAAGAAAGAAAGAAAGAAAGAAAGAAAGAAAGAAAGAAAGAAAGAAAGAAAGAAAGAAAGAAAGAAAAGAATTTGGGGTATGCACAGAGCAGCTGGTATGGGGGGAGAATGGGGTTCCCTGGGTATGACAAGAGGGGGCAATGAAGGGCACACGGAACCTCTGGCAGAGAGGATATGGGGGAGAGTTGCAGGAAGTTTCTGAAATGGGGCAGGATGGGAGGGTGGCATACAGGAAACTTGGTGGGGGGAATGAAGGAAGGCAAGGAGCTACAGAAGCTATGGAGTGTGCACCCCCTAGTAATCATAAAAATAGTTTTACTAACAATAGCTCTGCTCCCTTAGAAGACTATGTGGACACAGAAGGGATTTTCACTCCAGAGTTCCTTCGCAGCGTACCTTGTCTTCTTTTTAAATAAGAACTCTTTTAAAAAAATGGCTCAAAGTTAAAATGTAAAATATATAGCCCCGTATGTCAGCTTTATATTCTCCCCATGTTCTTATACTTCACTAACCTCCAGCCAACTTTTTGGTCTCTGCGAATTACTTCGTGTACAGGCAATTTAAATTACATGCCGTCTGACTGTGTGTGATAATTTAAACTGATTGTTAATTAATTCTGTAAGTAAATAGCTACTGCAATCTCTATAATCATCAAGGTTTCTCTAGCTATCAACCTTTTTCTTAGCTGCTCTTTATTATACAGTACGGAGCAAAAGCATGTGGGGAAAAAAACGATATGCAGGATCTCTTTCTGGGTCCTTGCCACAGAAGACAGCCCAGCTTCTTGAAAACCTTTACGGCTCTTCTTAGAATTAAATGTTTGCAAAACTGAGCTGTTCGTAAAGATTGATTTTCTGTATATAGCTTGAGAGGCAGCATATCATGAGATTTAGGTTAGATAAAAAGTAAGGCTCTGTGTGATGTGAGGTGCCCGTGTTAATCAACTGGAGATAAGAGTTGATGAAGTTATATCATCCCAGTACCAGTGAGACTGGCTATTAGTTATGTTTCTTGGCCTCTCGGCCACTTTGGAGAGCAAGTAGAAAGCAGATATCAGAGCAAGCTTACTAGTACCTGAGACATTCCTCAAGGTTAGACTGAGCTCAAAATTATCTTAAACCATTCCCTAATTGGTCCTTAAAATTAAGATCTATTTGGAAAGTCATAATTTCCCCCCTGGTTTTTAAGCTGCGTCTCTCACATTACTGTAGCATGTGAATCAAACCATCTTTTAGTCGCCATAACTAGGACATCCAAGGCCAACAGCACAAATGAAAATGAAGCCCTGAAACACAGCATCAGGGTTCTAATCAGAGACCATCTGGCTCGCTTTGCAACAAAATTATGAGCCATGGCAAAAGAACAATCCATGCTGTCCCAGCTGCACACAGGTATCACCTACATGCAGTTGTACATCATGTAGCTGGCTGCCAGTCTAAAGACAACAATGATGCAATTGAAAAATAGTAAGATAACTTTTTTGCCTACCAACAATTATAGTTGCAACGGCTAGCATGCCACTCCAATTCGATTCCATTTGACTAAAAGTCTCTGCTGTATATCCTACTTTGATCATGCCCCATTGAAGTTGATGGTAGTTTTTCCACTGAATTCTCTGGGCGTAGGAGAATACCTTAAACTGTAAGCCTGCAAACCCTTACTTTTTGAATACATTTTTTCCCAGGCAAATAGCCCCATTGAGGCCATTGGGACAACTATGATGAGTAAGGCAAAGGCTGAGAAATAAGGGCTTATAGGATTGGGCCCACGGGTTGGGAAAATCTGAAAATGTCATTCCTTTGGTCCATTGGCTTAGTACTACATGTAGACCTTTTATTCCCTCCCCCCAGATAACCAGCTTACAACTGAAAAACATAAAGACAAGAAACCTATGAAAGGTATTATGAGTTCAGTGTCGGAATTCAGCATCGCAGACGCTCCATCAAAGGACACCAAAAATGAGAAGAAACTGTCAGACTCTAGCACATCATCATTGTCTTCCCTTGAGAAGTGCAGGACACAATTCACCTACATCGAAAATGATGCATCAGTTCATCAGAGAGACAGTGATGGTATGTTTTGTAAAACAGATGAAGTGTAAGCAGATTTCTAAATAATACCTGTTTAAAGAGTGCCATATTTCAGTTGAAACACCTGCTTAAATATTGGACAGGAAGTACAAGGATCTAAACTAAGCAATCATGAGATGTCCTAGAGATTGTTTACTCTAGAGTTGGGAATCTAAGGCAGATTACTGTAAAGAAGGGGTGGGCACACTACGGCCCGCGGGATTGTCCTGCCCGGCCCCTGAGCTCCCAGCCCGGAAGGCTCCCCCCGGCACCGCCCCTGCTGTCCCTCCTCCCCCGCAGCCTCAGCATGCTGTGCCGCCGGCGCTCTGGCCCGCTGCTCCTGGGCAGCGGTGCAGTGCTTGGCTGGCTCCGGCGGGGCCTGAGCTCCTGCTGCTCTGAGCGGCATGGTAAGGGGGCTGGGGGTTGGAGAAGGGGCAGGGAGTCCCGGGGGTTTATCAGGGGGTGGGAGTGTGGATAGGGGTCAGAGCAGTCAGGGGACTGGGAGCAGGGGGGATTGGGTAGGGGGTGGGGTCCTGCGGGGACAGTTAGGGTGGAGGGTCTCGGGAGAGGGCAGGCAGGGGACAAGGAGCAGGGGGCGTTGGATGGGTTAGTGGCTCTGAGGGGGGCAGGAAGTGGGTGGGGGTCGGATACGGGGCGGGGCCAGGCTGTTTGCGGAGGCCCAGCCTTCCCTACCCGGCCCTCCATACAATTTTGCAACCCCGATGTGGCCCTCGGGCCAAAAAGTTGGCCCAAGCCTGCTTTAAAGTGACCATGACATGAGGGTTCTTATTGCTGGGCCACAGTACGAGAATTTAAGTCCAGTGTGGACATGTCTGTGCCTGGGTCTTGGGAAACAGTCTTTGCATAAGGATGCTCAGTAGGCATTGGAGGAACCGACTCCTTCTCCCCAGGCCACAGAATGGCATTGTTATTGCTACTGCAGCAGCGCCTCTGAGCATGGAACACCCTTTATGCGCAGCGGCTTCCCCGCTGCATCCATATAGTAGTGAGTCCATTACCCACAAATCTACCCTTCCCCCACCCAGTCCCAATCCGGCCTCTGTGAGCCTGCTGCAAAGGATCACAGTGAAGAGGCCTTTTCGTATTTCGGCCCTTTCGAACCAGAATAACTACACCGAAGTCAATGAAGTTACGCTGGTTTACAGCGGCTGAGGTCCTAGCCCTAAACATTCTCATAGACATCATACACCCCAATGAAATATCTGCGATGCTCTTGTTCCATAGACTAAAGTTCCTTATGTGGGCATTTTATAATAAAGCATTGGAGAGGGTTTTATTCAATACAGCTGAAACATGTCAGCTATACCACGTTAATGATCCTTGAATTAAGAACTACTAAGTACAGATCAACACAATAAACCACAAAACTCCAAAGGAGCCATTATGATATATTGTATCACTGATTCTGTAATAATTGTAGTGCTTCATATACTTCTAGGGCTATCAGAGTGCATTCAATCTTCTTTAAAGAGGTGAAGTAGCTATTCCACTAAGGGGGACTGATCCAGCAGTTCCAACACAAATGGGTGTTTTACCTGTGTAGTGATTACAGGATTGGTCTCGTAAATTGTTACTGCTACACAGGAGTGGTACATATGTGAAGTAAATAACAGATTTCACACAGTTAAAAAACGAAAAGCAAAGGAAATTAATGAAAACAATCTGTGCTCAATTAAGAATGTTAAGAACTGGACGTAATCCAAGAAAACCAAGGAAACTCAAGATTTGTGTTTGTCACTGAACACTTCATTCAATCTAGTCTGACTAGTTATGGTAGCTGATTATTAGGCACACATATGGCCAAATCCTATTCTCTGATACAGCCATGGAAAAACCCTAAAGCCCGTGAACCCCACTGAAGCCAGCAGTGTTACCTGGCTATAACTGAGAGAAGAATTTGGCTCACTTTGCAGAAACTGCTGTAGGAGAGTCTGATCCATAGTCCACTGATGTCAATGGAGAAGATGCCCGTGACTTCAATGAGATTTGGATTAGGCCCATACCGAGACTCAGCAGTATGAATTAATGATGGATTGACATCCACAAGCCACGAAGAGCAAGAAAATGTAGAGCAAAGGCAGACCCGGAACACTATTAAAAATAGTTCTTTTGTGGTAATTAATCTAATAATGTAGAAATTGAGAGCTGAGGTCATTGTTCTCACTGAGATAAATGCAATAATGCCTTTCCCAAGCAGCAGGGAAAACAGAAGCGAAAACAGGAGATTGCATCTTCTTTTGTGCAGTTTGTGGCTAATTTATTTTCAAATATATAAATGAATGCATAGGAATGGATGCTTAATTGCTAATATCTATTATTTATATACATTACCCCACTTAAAACAGGACAAAAAAGCCTCACACATGCAGATTTTGCAAGATGTGTTACATCCATTAGCACAGTTCATGGTGTATGCTCTGATGGGAATTTAAAAGCATCTTTACTGCACATCACAGACTTTGTGCTGAAACATTACTTTATTATTAAAGTCTTGTGCTTTTTGTGTGGTCCCTTTCCTAGGTAGACCCTTAAGAACTATATCTATTCTCCTAAGATTATGTGAGCACCACTAAGGTTAATAAATTCAGGAAAATCTGTGTTATTAGAAAACAGATCTTAATTTTTTTATTTTAGAAAAAGCTGAAAAGATCCCTAATTGCTGTATTATTTTGAATTTGATATATCTTATCATGGTGCAAGGGGGACATTTCATAAATATAAGATACCTAAAAAGAATAGTCTTAATTACACCATGGACTACTGGATAAAATGATTACATTTTCTACCCTGTAAATTTCATACAATTAAATGCAACAGTGTCACCTTATAAAATGTTTCAATTTTCTAATTATTTCAGTTCATTTATTCAGAAAAAAATATAAGCATAAATTTACTAAGTATCACCAAAATCTAGTCATTCTCATTCTACAGAACTGTCTGGGAAGTTAGTTGTGCTTGTCTGAACTTAAATAGATCTTGACATATTGAAATAAGTATTAAAATTGATAACATTGCCAATGATATGCTACTTACGGAAAGAATTTCAATCACATGCTATTTATTCTTTATTCTACCTGATGAATAGACTTTTTTTTTTAAATAAAGAAGGAGTAATTTTTTTTAAAATCAAGAAAGCTTTTAAAAAAATTCTTCTGGAAACTTTCTGGCTGTAAACTTCTCAGTTAACTTCATTGGTCATGTTGCATTATGTTACATGATAGATATCATGCCACAACAGAACAAATGCAGCTGAATAAGATATCTGACAGTTTGTCATACTAGAGCAAGAAATGTGATAACATCCAATATTTTTTCCTGAAAGTACCAGTGACAACAATTCTCACTATTGAAAAATATTTTCCTTAAAAAAATAAATTAAAAAAGCAGTTGAAAAGATTTGGGCCCTGATAATTAATGGTGTTGATCCTTCTGGGGAAAAAAATAAGACAAAAACCTTTGTTGACAGGCATTACAAGGTGCAGTCAAGTGTGGCTTCTGACATGGTATCACCACAAGTATAGTTTAGGAATAACAACCAACAGAGAAAGAGAAACAAAAAGCTGAATGAGCAAGGGAAAAGGTCATGTTATGGTTTCTGAAATAAGTGAATGCACAGGAAGTGCAAATCATTGGCAGAATCCACCACACTTCAAACTGCATCTCTGCCAATTTCGAAATAGTTCAGATTTCCCTCAGAACACCTTATCTTGCTTCAACACTAACAAATGGGAGCTGAGCTGTTTGGAAAATCTGGCTCCAATTGTAGGGGCTGAGCACGGGGAAATCAAAGCCCTGGTGAGCACATTAAAGCAACCTTCTGGGGCATGTTATATATACTGCAAGTATGAAGTGGCTGCCAAAGCACCTGCAACATTACAGGACAATTACTCTAGTCATGAGCTAGTCCTTCTGGGGCTGATGCTTGCTGATATGTAAGAGTGACTCCCTTACACAATGCTGGAGAGAAAACAACTTCTCTTTAAAAATGTACCTTTCCTAGTTGATACTCTTTTTCCACATTTTTTTCCCTTTTAAAAATTAACAAGCATGTGAATTAGAAGGTGAAAAGCTTATTTAAGAGAGAGGGTATTCGTTGCGTAGAATACCAAACTGCAATGTGTTAACTCTACTCTGTACTGTTCCTTTTCCGCCCCCTTTTTGGTAAGTGTTGCAAACTAGTATTCACCGAATTTCACTGGAAGTTGAAGCTAGACAAAGTCAGACTGGAAATAAGGCATAATTTGTTAATGGTAAGCGTAATTAACCATTGGAACAACTTACCAAAGGTTGTACTGGAGTCTGCATCACTGACAACTGTTAACTCAAAACTGGGTGCTTTTC
The DNA here is from genome assembly GCA_033296515.1 of Macrochelys suwanniensis. NCBI lineage: Eukaryota > Metazoa > Chordata > Testudines > Chelydridae > Macrochelys > Macrochelys suwanniensis. The sequence continues at coordinate 9,890,989 of CM065778.1, read as the reverse complement.
CAAAAGATCTGCTCTAGGAGTTATTCTGGGGAAGTTCTATGGCCTGTTTTACACAGGAGGTCAGACTAGATTATCACAATGGTTCCTTCTGGTCTTAGAATCTGTGAATCTATTAAATCAGACTCCTTATAAAAATCAAACTAGAAGCATGATTAATCTGTACTGTTTTACACCTCTCCACAAGTGAGTTCTGCTCTCACCCATAAATTCATCTAAATCCTCGTCCATCTGCCATGTCTAATTCTGTGTTTCAGCTATACAGCATCATATGCATCCTAACTGACCCTTTCCATCTGAACAACTAATAACTAAGCTTTTAGCAGACTTTAAGGGCCTGATCCAACTCTCACTGAAGTCAGTGGAACTCTTTCTGTTGGCTTTAGTGAGCAGTAGATCAGGCCCTAAAATGCTTTGATGGGCTGACAGCCCAGAAAAATATTATTTCAACACCAAGGGCCCAATCCTGAAATCTTTACCTGCAGGCAAAATCCCCACTAGAAGTTTTGGTGCAAGATTGGGACTGAGGATTTCTACATTGAATTACAAATTCCTATGTGAAAAATTAAAATCTATTCTGTAGCCTATGGCAGATGCAGTGTTTGAGTGGAATTACTGGCCTCACACTAGAGATATGTTTATGCTCATTGAGTGAAATTCACGCCTATGCAGAGGGCCAGCCCAGGGCATCACCCTACTTAAATCCCTCTGGCCCTCTGTACAAAGGTGAATTTCACTCATATGGAATACTTTCCTCCAAAACACGGCGGGGTGTTTTTTTTTTCTATCCAGACCAAACAACACAGGACATCATTTTATGTAATATGTTTTACTGCTATAATTTTTCAAAATTATATTTTAAGTTTGCTTGTAGTCTGCAGGGATCTCTGACTTCTGGGTCTCATTTAAATGCAGTCACATGTGTCTAAATTTGGAGTACTACGGTAGTGAATCAAGCCCTCTCTCTTTCCTGTATCTCACTCTTTTTCTTTTTTTCTTAGATGAATGTGCATCACTTATCCTGGCCTGCTTGTTCTGCCAATTTTGGGACTTTCTTATAATGCTGCCTAATACCTGTGAAAATTGGTTGATAAATATGTGCTGTCCATCCTATAGATACCACCATACCTCCAGTGAAAACCACTCCAACAATGACTGCAACTGTGCCTGTGACATTGATTGCAGCATTTTTGAATCCTGTCACGAAACCAGTGAATGTCTGGAACTTGCCTTGGAGATTTCTGAAGTCTGTTATCGCTAATAGGAAACAATTGACAGAATTCCCACAAACTGTCTGAATGGAAACTGACACAGGAAAAAGGATATACGATTTTTTAAAATAATTGGAGTGTTTGCTAACCAGGGCTGTGTGTATTCTCTGATGTCCCTTTGGAAGAACTGTATAGCATTACCAAAGAAAATTCTGTTTGTATGATTTCACAAGTCACCGAAGCCAATAAAGAATGAAAACCTGTTTCCTACCTTGCAACAGATGAAAACAAAATTCCTAAATACCAGCTGTGCTAATTGCTTTGTCCAGGGTCAGTCTCATGCTTTTATAAATCTGTCTATTGCATTCAACATGGATTTCCCTCCATCCGCAAACATAAAACAAATTAGGATATTCTTTTAGGAATGATATATATTAAGTCATCTTCCTAATGGATTCATACATAAACATGTATTACACATTGTTGGGTATTATTAATAATGTATGCTATAACATCATTTTATAATTAAAAATGTATTTATACAATCTCAACACACTTATATGCTCAGTTTAGGTAGAAAAGAAAATTAAGTGAATTAGAAACCATGCTAGATGTAATTACAATAAAGGTCTCTAAAAAATCTCCAGTGAATTTTGAAGAGGATGCATTTTAACAGGGTACTGCAATTCAACAGTGTATTAATGTGTGTGCCTATCATTATGTAATATCAGGTTATGCCTATTGTTCATTAGTTATAGGAAAGAGCTCCTTAATTCTAATTAGCATTAATAGAAATTAAATGCACACTTCTGGAGGAGAATTTCCCTATGGATAGCCAGTAACGCTTTTTCCCAATTTTTGTGTGTGTGATTTTTTGTAAAGAGCAGAACATTGTAAGCAATAACAGTGTTGGGAAACAGACACGAGTGCACAAAAGATAAAAAATGACAGTATCCATCTTGGAGGCACTTACTACAATCTGTAACACACTCTGTATTTTTCTCTTCTGATAATGGGTCTGATTAATAAAAATGAAATGAACATTGTACATTACACGTGTGACAACAAAAGGATGGAAATTCAGCTACCAAGGGGCGGAGAATCTGCATATTGAGCAAAAAGGAAAAATACAAAAGTTGCTCGCTCATGTGGGAGGTTTACAGACTGAAGCTGGCCTGCTCTGCGGCAGCATTTGCCTTCTGTGCGTGCTCACAGATGTCAAAGCAAGCCCACTGATTTCAGTACGGGAGAAATATAGTGCCTATAGGGTCCAAAACAGGCATCCTTGTGGAAAGTGTACAAGATCAGATCCTCATCGGGTACAAATCAACATCGTTCCATTGAAAGCAGTGCAGCTATAATGGACAGTACACCTGTACTACAGGGGGTGTGATTGCAGCTCAAGGAGACATATCCTAGCTAGCTTTAATCTAGCTAGCTCGGATCCCAGAGCAGTGACGCTCTGGTAGCACATGCATCGGCGCAGGCTAGCTCCACAAATAATTACCCAGGGTTGCACTCCAGGAAAAGCTAACTTGGGTATGTCGACTCGAGCTGCAATCACACCCCATGGCAGTACGGATACCACCTGGGATTACAATGTAGGCATGCCCTGATTTATACCATGTGAACATCAGCCCTGAAATTTACAAGAGATTTAAAAACATGCAACAACTACTTGTGTGATTCTTTTTCTAAAAAAAGACTGTACGGTAAAAATGTTAGATTGTAATACTCTTCTTATAAATATTTTTAAGGCCATTTACTCTCCTTTGCGAAGTCAAGGAGAATTTTTATTATAATAAAAATAGACTGCATTTGGGAACAGGCGCATTAGACTCAACTGTACCTATTTCTGTACTTCTTGTTGAGCTGGGCAGGTGGAGTAGAAGAGGTCTGTTTACATTTTGTTGTATTACGTGCCATACAATGTCAAGCTTTTCTCAACTTTAGCCAGTTTCAGGATTAAAATGTGTGTTTCCAAATCGTGCCAGATGTCCTACTGGGGAGTACATTTTCAGTGTGGAGAACTGGACACAGAGGTCTGCATCCTTCAAGCCCTTATTCACATTTGTTGTCCTTTCCTTATTCATGCAAACAGGGGCGGCTCCAGGTACCACCTCAGCAAGCGCGTGCCTGGGGCGGCAAGCCGCGGAGGGCGGTGTAACGGTTGCTGTGAGGGCAGCAGTCGGGCAGCCTTCAGCGGTGTTTCTGTGGGAGGTCCGCCGGTCCTGCGGCTTCGGCAACAATTTGATGGCGGGCACCCGCAGAAACCCGCAGAAACGCTGCCAAATCCACGTGACCGAATCTGCCTGACTGCCGTGCTTGGGGCAGCAAAAATCAGAGCCGCCCCTGCATGCATAGGGTGACCAGATATCCTGATTTTATAGGGACAGTCCCGATTTTTGGGTCTTTTTCTTATATAGGCTTCTATTACCCCCCACCCCCTATCCCGACTTTTCACACTTGCTGTCTGGTCACCCTATGCATGCAAATAGTTTCACTGATTTCACATGCGCATATGTGAAAGGGTAAGGAAGACTACTCATGACCTTGACGCTGCAATGGGATGCCTACAGGAGGACCTTTGCACCGTTGGCCTCGGTCAGATTCATCAGGAGCAAAGAGGTCTGTCCATGTGCATCACCTAGCAGGATCGGGGTTTATTTGACTAGGCTTTGTAGAATTGGGCCCATATTTCCTATTCCCTTTCAAAGCCAGCTTTTCTTGATATTGGAGCCCATAGGTTCTCAGCCTGTGGGTGGGAGAGTGGAGAAATGGCAAGAACAGGACCAGGAGAGTCACAACCACAACAATGGCTAGATGGGACAGGTCTCCCAATACCTTTTTCTGCTGCTACATGGGCTCACCACATGGAAAAGGTTGAGAACCACCGCAGCTATCAATGATGGTCTTTTAAATAGTACAGAAGTGTCTCCTTACCTAATGGTGATGAAGGCATGCTATTTGGTTTCTTGTTTTTATAATGCAGATGGATATTTTTATGCCCTACAGCATGAACTGAGAAACCCTGGAAAATGTTCTTCAACCTTATGTTACCTTAATCACCAGAAGGACTAACAGCTCATGTCTTCCCTCATAAACCGGATAATTGTAAAATACAGCATACTGCATGTTCATGACACAGAGGAACTATTCAGCACATTGAGATCAGACAGCAGAGCAAGTGGGCTAGAATAATTTCCCCCCTGAAATATTCCAGAAATTAGCTTTTCTATTTAGAGATCCATCTTATTCCCACACATACCTGACTTTCACAAGTCAGACAAAAACCATTCATCAGATTCAGACTTAGACAGACAATTGTACAGACAGGTTAAGCACAGGTACTAGAAGCAATTCAGAGCTGCATTTTTTGTTTACCTCAGAGAAAGGCCTACTCACCCGAGTGGGAGGCATTTGGGCGGCCTCATTGGTCCATGCTGTCAGAATCAGCTGTGCTGCCAAAGTGAATGTCAGCTCTGCGATGTGTGAAACCTCAAACTCTTTAAGACAAGGAATAAAATATCACCATTTTTGTAAATGGGAACATCTCCCTGATACTCTGCCTTTCTTCAGCAACTTTATTTTTAATCCATAAAACACTGACAGATTGGGCGGAGGAGAGAGCCAATCACAAAGAGCCACTTGTTCCCCTCCTACAGAAAAGGATAACGTCCACTGCAAACTTTCGGAGAGTCTCCTCATGAAGATTCCTCTGCATCCTCCTCCCCCCACCCCAGCCTGGAGAAAATGGCCTTGCACTTCACAGAAGGCTCATAGGGCACAACATGGATTAGGCTGTAATCACTTGAAAGGCAGAGATTGCCATTCACTGTATGTTTTTACAGCGCCTAGCACAGCGTGGCCCTGACGTGACTGGTCTCTCACTGCTGCTGCAATATAAAGGTTAAACAATCAAATAAATAATAATGGAAATCCAGGCTTTGCACTGAAATGAAGTTCTGTTCCCACAGACCTGGCCTCTGCTTCTCCATGGCAATCTGAATCCCTCAAGATGTGCAGGAGAGGAACCCAGGACCAGTGTCCTCAACCCAAGAAGATGGCCAGGTATAGAGAGGAGAGCAGGCTGCATTAGCCCCCTTCATTATCCTCCAGCTTCTGAGAGCTCCGGGGCTGATTTTACCTTCTGTCACAATCTCAGTTTAACCAGGATGACCAATGTCTTTCAAGCTGCAAGTGGTGTCGTAACTCTGAATAGGCTCCTTAGGCGCTGCTGTAATATAGATAAAGTACTATTTATTATTATATCATTCCTGTGTTGTTGTTTTTAATAAGGTTTCTATTGAGAAACTGCACAGTGTTTTATTGTACAGCATATAAACTGTACAGTCTAACAAGTACAGGCAAAATAATGAACCCCATATAATGACCTGGATTTTCTAAATATTGCATGTGAGTAAGAAACATTAGCATCTGATCTGTGTTCTGTGGCCTGTATAAAATGACTTGGTGGACCCAGGCCAACTCCTAATGGGCATGTGCTGAGGGCCGGCTCTAGCTTTTTGGCCACCCCAAGCAAAAAAAAAAAAAAAAGGGCCGCCGCCGAGCTGCCGAAGCAAAAATAAAAATAAAAAATGGCCGCTGCCGAACTGCCAAACCAACAAAAAAACCAAACAAAAACGGCTGCCCCAAGAAACCCCAGACTTCCGCCCCTAACAAGGCGCTGACCCAGGCACATGCTTTCTCGTCTGGTGCCTGGAGCCGGCCCTGCATGTGCCTACAGCATAAGCACCACCAATATAATAGGCACCCCTAGCAAGGATACCAAGGATTGAGTGTACACAGAGCCCTTCCTGGACCTTATGGTAGCTCCTCTATGCCCTGGGTCAAGGCACAACATAAAGAGCTGTGCCTGTGATGCATCAGCTCCCTTAATAAAGGGCTCTGTTCTCCAGAAACATTGGTTGGTGTCTGATGTCCACTGTAAAATAAGGGTAATAATAATTCTGAAACCTAGGGCTCAAATTCTGCCTCCCCTCTAAAGTCAATGGGGTAGATTGGGGGCAAATGGAGACATAATTTAGGATCAGAATTCATCTAGACCTCAAAATGCTTGAGCATCCATTAATATCCCAATTTTACAGATGGGGAAACTGAGGCACATATGTTATTGTGATTTGCAGAGGCACCAAGCCTGGGAGTAGAACCCAGTTCTTTTGACTTCCAGTCCAGTTCACTACCTCGTGGATCATGCTGCCTCCTTATAAAACTGAAAGGGGAAAAAAAAGATGTTCATAGTCATTCCAAGGAAGGCATGCCAGAACAGAATGTGTTAAATCACAAAATAATATTGAAAAACTATGCTTCTGTCTTAGACAATCTTGCAACTGAAACATAGTTATGCTCATCCCCAGATAGCATTATACTAAAACGAACATGGCACAAAAGGAAAAAGAATCATATGCGTGCACAAGGAAATGATCATCAATGTCATTAAACTGCATACACAATGTATATTGTCAGCTTTGCCATGTTTTTCTATGAAATAAAAATAACAGCAAAGAAGAGAGGAGATTGTATTAGATCAACAGTATAAAAAGCATGAATGGCTTCCATTAGCACAGCACAGTTGAGAAAGTACAAGATTTAAGTCTAATATAAATATAATAAAATTATACAACTGAAGTGACATGTCCTGTTTAGAAAAGGCAGAGCACAGAGAAAGGAGTAAGACGACAGCTGGAGAAAGGAGTAAGACGACAGCTGAGAATTTAGTTTTATGGTGTTAAAATATATGTTTTGTCTTGTACAGTATTTACAACTCCCTGGCTTAAATGTCCTGTTAACGCTTCTATTTTATACTGTACCTGCTGTAGCTATATAATAAGTGCACAGCTAAGATACAGGAACATCCTTTGTTCATCTTTATTCCAGTAAATGGGGATCATCTATCTCCCCAAAGTTTTGAAATTTGTTTCATTTCTGCACTGGAATGAAAACAAAACCTTTCCAATGTTTTCACAAAATGGAATTGTATCAAAATATCTGTTTTTCAGATTAAAAAGGTCAGGTTTTCTCTTCAGGTCTCCCTCTCTCTGTAAGTGACTGGACAGTTCACCCTGAACCTCAGGAACTTTCTTGTCAACAACTGCCAAAATCAATACGTCTCTGCAAAATATTTCACCTTTGCCAAAACACCACATTTCGACAAAAAAAAAAATGGTTAAACAAGTTTTGGCCAGCTCTACTAAATATACACACACAAACACATTTAGATAGATAGATAATTAGCCAGCAACAAAAATGGCAAGTGATCTTTAATTTTCCTGGAATTCTCTTGCTGGTATAATCTCTACCCTTTTCTGCTATACTGGAGGAAAATGTGCAATTCTATATGCTAGAGTAGAATTTGCAAAGCCATGTCTTATTCTGTGGATGTGTACTATTCACTAACCCCTGTAGTTTTCCATTTCTTCTCTCACGATCTTATTTCATGACCTGCTCAATCATTTCCTAGTTTACATGTAGCTATGGTTTTTAAAAGACGTTTTCTAAATATTTAATTTCAGTAGAGCTTAAAATCAAGGACACACATCAAGATTCATCTTTTCAAAAATATAATGACAATTAATCCATTTCCAAACCCTCATTTTTAATATAAAACTCAGAGTTTCGTATAGTCTATAATCCATACATGCCCATAAAGTCCAGTTTTCCCTCTCATATAATGAAACATCCAGTTGGAAAGCACAAGGTATATTTTTAGCTACATTAAGTCAACTGTATGCGGCTCTGCACACTTGTGTAATTCCAACATAAAAAATAATCCATAATATTCCAGAGGAACAAATCCAATTCTCAGTTATATAAATTTTCATATAAGTCCATCAAAACTCATTCCAAAAATGTCTCAGTCTCTTTGAGAGCTAGAGTTGGAACAAAAGACCGAGTCCTTTAAAATGCCTTTAGAGCTTCCAGAGATGTTAAATCTAATTGCCCATAGCATAGCACCGATCCACAAAGGTTTAAGTCATGGAAAATGTATTTTACCTTTATAACAGTTATACTACACAAAGTTTATCATGGCACAATAAAGTCAAATATAACTTGCTCCTTACATATTCCAGATGGAAAGAAATTAACCTTTGATGCTTCACCTTGATTGCCTAGTCGGGCCAGAAAAATGTATTTTCTTACTAAAGAGCTACATATTTTTCCTTTTGAGTGGGTCAATCCAGTAAGAAATGATTGGAGGCGAAGGCACATATAAAGGTTATGAATCGGGAAACTGTTGAAATCAGGCAGAGCCAAGATCATTGTCATTTGATAACAACCTTAAGAAGCTGGTTTATTATTATATTATTATTAATTATTGCAGTAGTATCCAGAGGCTTCAACTGAAATCAGGACCCCGTTGTGCTAGGCAGTGTATATACACCTAGGAAGACTGTCCAGGCCTTGAAGAATTTACCAGCTAAGTAGACAAAGGGTGTATTATTATTCTCAGTTTACAGATGAAAATCTGAGACTAAGGCTTTGTCTACACTATGGGGGTAAGTTGACCTAAGTTATGCAACTCCAGCTACGTTATTCAAGTAGCTGGAGTCAATGTAGCTTAGGTCGACTTACTGCGGTGCCTACACCATGTTGGGTGCGTCTCCCGTCAACTTACCTTATGCTTCTTGTTCCGGTGGAGTCGATGGGAGAGCGATCTGCGGTCGATTTAGTGAGACTTCACTAGACCCGCTAAATCGACCCCCGGTGCATCGATCGCCGCAGCATCGTACACATGCCAAGAGAGATTGAGAACTCCACCCTAAGGTACTTGCCTGGAATCTGGGATGAGCCAGGAACTGAGCCGCAAGCTCCTGAGTCCCAGCCCAGGGCCTTAGTTGCAAGACATGGCAGAATTCAGGATGGACGTGTCAATAGAAAGGAGAGAGAAGGAACAGCAGGAGACATGAATCGTTTTAGAACGTCCTTGCAATCATTCAAAAGGGATCTCGGTTCTAATTCTTTTTGACATATGCTAAGTTTTCAGACCTTGCCCCCTGCATTCTGCAGATCAAAGCCATTTGTTTCTTAGGGCAGGGTTAAATACACAGGCATTATTCATTATGGACTTCAGTTAAATCTGGAGTCAAGCCCCAGCAGCCGAGGGTAGGCGAAGAAACAGAGACTCCTCTAATCCTGGTTCTAACACCAAATCCATCTGCAGCCTTAATAAGAAATAGCTACACAGCTGAGAACAATGGTTATGGCTCTCGGTGCTACAGTACATTTCAGATTAAGTTTATTTTTTAGGTTGAACTCGATTGCCCTGCATCTATATCTTGGGCTCACCTCACAATTTACCTTGTGAAAAGCCAGGTGATTCAGCCAAAAACTTTCAGACTTAACTTGCATTTGGAAAACAATTAATAGACCAATATGGCCTTGGAATTCTTGCCCTCTCACCACACCAAACCTGTTCTAGTTCCATCAAGCGCCAAAGGATCATACCCCGCTCCCCTCTCTTATGGAACCAGAGAGTTTCCCTCCTATAAAGCAGAGTTTAAAGACCAGCTGCAATCCTGTGGCTGCTGTTACATTCTGCAGCCTCACTTGCCAGACCCCAGGATCTATATAGGCTCACAAAGACTGTAAAACATTTGGCGCAGAGAGGGGCAGGGGGAAAGGGGAGGAGGTTGCCTGAGAGCTCTGCCAGACATTTTGTGCTCATTTTTACCCATGCCAAATGATTGGCAACCTCTTTCAGGAGGCACCAGAATAGTACCCTGAATATACCCTGGAAGTCAAAGTGTTTCCCAGATGGCCAGCTATCACCTTCTCCGATGTCAGCTCTCTACGAGACAGGACCGAAACAGAGCTGCCCTCTCCCTATGACTCGGTTAATTCTGGGTTACGTGCATACAACTTCGGCAGGTTGAAGCTCAGTTAAAGTTTTAGTCTCTCTGGCAGTCGAAGAAACAGGGACTCCAGGGTTCTCATCCTGACTCTGACGTCAAATCTGTCTGTGGCTTAGGACGAGTCACTTAACAGCTCGGCCTCAGTTTCCCTATCTGGCAAATAGCATTAATACCTACCTTGGAAAACGGTCCTGAGGATTAATTAAAGGAACATAGTGAACTTAAAAAAAACCACACTCCTCTCTGAAATATTCATCTCTCCTGTTGTTGCAACCCTAACAGCTACAGGGACTGTGACTTGAAAGCAGGTAGCAGGGATTATAAGTGGCTGGCTTTTTAGTTGGTTTGCTCTGTGCTTTGGGCAGCACTTTGTGAAGAGTCGGTGTTGCTGTTTTGATGCTGGTTATTGGCACTTCCTCTATCTCGCAGTGGTGTGATGGCATCGCCGTTATACACAGCTCTGGAGGGAGCTCATGTGCAAGTTCTTTCCCGGGCCTAGCCCAAGGTTTTGTGCCAGCTACAGTTGCAGAACGGCTGCTGCTAGAACGGAGACTTTTCCTGGGACCCCTGTGCAGCGCTGGAGAACAACAAAAGCCAGGTAAGAGGAAGCACAGTTGATGGCTGTGGGGGAATCTCGTCTTTGCTCCCCAACAAGCAAAGGGCTGATGAGAAACTCAGACCAGGGGGCCTAGGAGCAACCGTCCTGCCTCTCCAGACCTCTGCACAGTGGTAGGTAACATCAGCAGCCTGGGGTGTGGCCACCAAGGGTGCCCCCATTTTTACCTGCAAAGCTGGCTGGAAGGAGTGAGTTTTAAAGAGATTTAAAGGAGGTGAGCGAGATTGCTTGTGAAGAGGGGTGAGGAGGCAGCTTTCAGCACTGATGGCAGCATGATAAAAAGGCTGGTGTCACAACTGGGAGAAGAAGACTAGACGAGTGATACGCATAGCCCATAAGAAAGACAGTGACAAGCTGAGATCCAGCCCGACGCTGAGCTGTGTAGAAAGGTGAGGGCAAGCAGCTTGAACGTGGAAGAAACAAGAGGCTGAAGGTTTGGGTGGTCACCTTTGCTGTGATCACAGCTATTGCTGAAGGGTCTAAAAACAAATGTGCCCTGTCCTGACATGGAAGATTTTGTAAAGAAAAAGGAACATTTTAACTCAGCAGCTCTTTGGCCGTCATCCTCTGTGTGTGTGTGTGTGTGTGTGTGTGTGTGTGTGTGTGTGTGTGTGTGTGTGTGTGTGTGTGTGTGTGTGTGTGTGTGTGTGTGTGTGTGTGTGTGTGAGATTTGCAGTTTTCCTCTCTCTGTAGGTTGTTCTTGGCAACACACATTCAAGCAGTTTGTGCTTTTGTGGCAGCAGTACTTTGTATTACAATGAGACAGGCTGAGTTGCTGATGTTGCCGAGAGTTGAGACAAAGAATATTTGAAACGAAAAAAAAAATTATTTATATTACAGGACCATGCATGCTTTGCTAGGTACCATACAGACATCTAGAAAGACATAGGCCCTATTCGGAGGATCTTAAAACATAGAAAGGTAAAAAACAGCTGATATGCAGGGAGAGAGATACAAGATTCAAATAAAGTGGTCAAGGTGATGATGGGAAAATGAGTTGTTAGTTCCATATTTTGGTTTGTTTGGTATTTGTATTAATAGTTCATTGAATTCTTCCTAACTGCCATTCACCCTAGTAACTTAGTACTTTTTTTTTTAATTATAGTGTAAACACTCATATTTTGAAGGTGATGCTAAAGAATGGAGAAAATTAAGAACTCAACGCTTAATAGTAACTGTGGCTCTGACCATCAGATCTGGGCAAGATCTGCTCAGCACAGGATCTGACAGGGAGGAAAGACAGGCAAAGGTGACTGATTTTAAGAGCAGAAAGAACCATCATGATTGTCTAGTCTGACCTACATAACACAGGCCATAGAATATCACTCAGTGTTTCTTGCATCAAGCCCAAGGACTCGGGATTCAGCTAGAGTATATCTTTTAGAAAGACATCCAATTCCAATTTAAACACAGCAGGCCAGATCCTCATTGGGGGGCAAATTTGGCGCAACGTCACTGAAATCAGTGGAGCTCTGCTGATTTACATCAAATGAGGGCCTGGCCCTTCGTGCTTACCTAAGTGCTGGGAAAGCTGGGGACTGCTTTGGCTCCAGATGCAAGTTAGAACAACCTCTGGACTCCTCTAATGTACGCCACCTTGTGAACGTAACTGCCTCACGCCTTGGGCGTTAGGCACTGTGCTGGGGTGAGAGAAGCATTGACCAATAAATACCTTGCTCCTACACAAAAGATAGATTTGGCAGGAGTCACGGGGTCCCAGTTCTGTAACTGAGGTCAGTGGAGTCTCAAGGCAGTTACCAGTGCAGGTTGAAGAGAGCTTACTACCACCAGTCCAAATTCTGTCTTCCCTCACTCCTTCCTGTACAACATCGCTCACTGCTGCATGTGTAACCTCTCCGGTGCTCATGGAGTAGCACAGGCAGAAGTAAGAGCAGAATTTGCCCCAGTACTGTGATCTGAGATTGTTAGTGGACTGAATTTTGTCAAAACCTGTCAATAGGACTTTGTTCGGCCCACTATTTTGAACCTTCCTACGTACAACAGTTCAGACTCAGATTTGTCAAAACATGATAGGTGCTGCCAGAGGATTAGTAATTCATTTTTTGTCCCTGTACAAAGCCATTTTAAAGAAAGAAACAACATGTCAGCGCTATGCCAACAACTGACTGTACCAACAAGGAGGGATTTGACGTATTTTTCTATGCTGCAGCGACTGTTATAATAAAAGAGAGCAGTGCATTAGTGAAAGATTTATGCTTGTATTTCAACAATGGAAAACATGAGGGTGACTGTGTTCTCATTCTCCCTGAGACAGGCAGCCAGGGCACGTCATGTAACAATATTTCCAGGAATGAAGTTACCGCTGAAGAAATGCGGATTTGCTCATGCAGTAAGACAGTCCCAGGAAGCAGGACAAACCCTAGCTTTATTTGTGGTCTCAGACGGAGAATTACATAAGGCAACCACCCATCCCAGCCTGTTTAGGAGAAACTACTTTCCTGATCCCAGAGCATGATGATAAAAGGTGACGCACCAACCTGCCTTGAGTCAGCCAACCTGCCTTGGAGGGCTCAATTTCCTTCATGGTCCCTTCCTAAATGTAGCATCCTTGGTGGCATCATAATCAAAGCCGTCTGTACCAGGAAGCATAACTACAAGCGGATTGAATTTACTAATGAGACATTATCTAGAAACCTTTGGTTGCTGAACCCAGAGTTTTGTGCCCACAATTAAATTACAAACAAAAGGGCATTTGGTAACATTTGACACCGTGATGTCCAAAGGACTGGTTTACAGGAAAATCAGCACATAAAGGCCCACTCTGTCCAAAGCCAAAGGGAGATTTGACGACCGACGGAGATAAGAACAGGCCTGAGTCCCTATCAGGGGCGTTGGAGCGATGCAAGATTACTATTAATGTTTTGATACACGATTGTATTTAAAAACCCACCCACCGTTAGATATAACCAAAATGAGAGAAAATTACATTAAAAAGTGAGTGAGGACAGCCATGTCATCCCAAAGTAGAGAAGAGGCTAGCTCTTTTCCCACCCGCCATGTACAGATTGCCCAGACTGCATGGAAAAGTGGGAGTAGAGGCACCACCCGCCCCGTTCCTTGGTGCTCCAGAGAGCCTTATCTAGGGCTGGGGACCCATGCACAGGAAGGAGCACAGGGGTGCATGGTCTCCATGTCTAACAAGTACTTTGAGGCAGGGGCCATGTCTTCCTCGGTGTTTGCAGAGCGCCTAGCATAATCGAGATTGGGGTCTCCAGTCACCATCTAAAATATTAAATAATAATTCGTGTGTGTGTGTGTGTGTGCGCGCGCACCCGCTTAGAGCCCAATCTTCCATGGAGGTCAATGCGAAGAGGAAAGCTAAAGGGCAACGAATTGCAAGGTGAGTTAAACCTTGTATCCCTCTTGAAGATGAATCTGAACTCAACCCATTAAGTTCAACAGGACAACTGTTGTGAGTAAGGAAAACAGGGTTTGGATGCTTATTCATCCCACTTACTACTGACAGCTCTCTGGTCTATAGAAAGGGCATTCTAGCAGCAGGGATGAGTAGAGATGGCTCCTATAAAACACCCCTAATAAAAAGAAAAGAGCATATTTATGAACAAGCCAAGTGCTTCAGTGAACATTTCTCCTCTCTATAGAAGTCTGATCCAAAGCCTATTGATGTCTATGGGTTTTGAATAGGGTCCTCATAGAACAGGACTATATAAACAGTAGGATCTGACAGTACTCATTTAATGGAATGGACTACGTATGTCCATGGACTTAAAAATATAGCTTTGAGGGGCCTAGTGTTTTTTTTTTTTTTAAAAAAAACTTCCCTGGTTGCAGGTGGGACCATAAAACCGTTCTAGCATGAGTCAGAGAACCAGACCTGGCAAAGCTGAGCCTGCCACTTTAGAAACAGAACACTAATTAAATAAAGTAGCAACAAGAAGAATAAAATAGCTCCCCCCCCCCCCCCCCCCGCGCAATAACGAATCCAGCCTGGAGTGGATTAAAAAATATTTTACCTGGACCCCATTCATATAGAAAATGAAGAAAAAAAACATGCTTGCAAAAATTCACTTGGCAAAAGTCTAATTCAAACTGCTCTGGCATAAAAATCCAGTATTATTTTTTTTAATAGAGTCTAGATAGATGCAATCACTTAGAGCTAAATCCTCCTTCTCTGAAGAAAGGTCAAATGAATAGACTTTGTAGAGCTGTCCTCTGCGGATCTCATGCTGATTTGTGGCCACTCTGCTCATCCATTGCAGTGTTGCCAACTCTCATGACTGTGGTATTTGATGTTTTTCTTAAAGCCTCAGCTACTGGAGTCATGTTATTACACGAGAATGTTAACTTTCATATTTTTTTAAGAATATATATTCCCAGCCCTCAAGTTTGAAGAGAAAAGCTTAAAAATGTAAACCCCAAAGGCTCCAAACCCAGAACTCCAAATTTACTATTATTTATAATCTCGGGATTTTTAAATTAATCCCATGAATTCTGGAGGGGCTTGACTCATGATTTGAGAATGCGCGGAGTTGGTTATACTGGTAACAAGCTTATGAAGTGTGGGCCACATTCCCTTCTAACAGATAGTCAAAAATAGAGGGTAACAGTCTGCTACTACTGTCACCTAATGGAATTTCTCCTTTAGCCTGTGCTTTTGAACTAAAGATCCTGTGTGCAAAAGTTAATGTGAAGGTTAGTGCAGATCTGCTGGCTTCCTGCTCCTTCTTACAACAAAATTCCTTTATGTTTCCAGGGACGGAGTCCCTGTAGAGCAAAACTCTGCAATACATAGGAGGTTGAAGGTACATATCTAGGCTCTACTTTGGTCTGTCCTCCTCTGCACATTTTAGTGCAAACATTCCAGAAAAATAAGACCAACTTTGAAGTCACAACAACATGCAAAAATTGAAATTGTTTTGTGGACATTTTGCAATATTCTTAGAGATTAGCGACTAATTTGTGTCATATCCATTGTTTATAAGAAACAGAATCCTAAGAAATATTAGGAACAGCGAGACACTACAAAGATTAGTGGGACAAAAGCGCCAATGATTTGACAGAAAACAATCTATTTATCTAATACAACTAACTCCCCAGTAAAGCACCCTACACTTCTGGTATTAGTCAGGAGCAGATGCAAAGCTTAATGCAATGATCACAGGGTGAGGTGTAGCAGGAGGTCAGACTAGATGAACAAAGTGGTCCCTGCCTATAAAAATATTTCAGACAAAATTATGCAGAAATTCTGCTCACTTTACATAAGGGTCATCCCATTAACTTCAATAGGACTCCACTTATGTGAATAAAACAAGCGGGACTTGCTCCAGAGTTTCTGTCATCCCGGATAAGCGGCAATGGATACAAAGCGCACAGACTGACGTGATTCATTCCCGAGATTGATTTTTATTGACCGCTATTTACAGAAGTATCTGCAGCGGCACATTTGGGACTCTCTCTACGACCAGCTTAACCTCCCCAGCGTTTCCCCAAGCATGAACCCACGGGCAGGCATGTTGTGTTGCTCCCCATTTTTACACCCTGCCACCTGTGAACCGTATGTTATTGTTATGGGAGGGCTGTGCATCCCCTATGCATCTAAAGCTTCCAGTAACTTCAGCGGGAGATGTGAGTGTACAGTGAATGAAAGCGTGGGGCTAATATGGGGTGGAGCACGTACTGTTATTATATTATAGGGTCTTGATGCACATACATAAATCCCATTAATGCTAATTAACATTCCAGGCACACATTGTAAGGGAAATAATTGAGTGGTGTGAATGAGAGTTTGTAGTGAGTGAGAATCTACCGAGGAACGATGTGACTCCTATTTATGAAGTGTCTCTCCATATTCCATGGGCTACATTTAGTTTTCAGTTACAGCTGGGCAAGACCTTTGGCTCAGTGGCTCATGCAACGTATATGTCTGGAATTTATATGGCCCCATCAACAAAACATTCCAAGCCCCTCACACGCATTGTTGACTTTACTCTCTCAGCACCCTCATGAAGAAGGGCAGTGTTATTATACAGAGGGGAAACTGAAGCACAGAGAAATCAAGTGACTTACCCAGGGAGGTAGTGGCAAAGCCAGAAACTAAACCCACATCTCCTGATTCCCAGCCCAGTGCCTTAACCATGGGATCATCCTTTCTACCTCCTCTAACAGAAGGCATCATGTGTTTCTAAATGCTCCTTTAAATTACATTTAATAAGGAGGGTATGTGAGATTTTTTTTACAGAAGTTTCCTGCTCAAGGTAAAAGGAGAAAATAAAAATCTATTGACTGTGGCTAGAGCACAATATGGACACAGATATTGTTTATTGTCACTGTGTAACTACAGATGATAAAATCATTGACTATCACTATTGTTTATGGCTATCATCTGCAGTAGTTAAAGCAGGGGTTCTCAAACTAGGGATCGGGACCTCTCAGAGGGGTCACGAGGTTATTACATGGGGGGGTCGCGAGCTGTCAGCCTCCACCCCAAACCCCACTTTGCCTCCAGTGTTTATAATGGTGTTAAATATATTTTAAAAGTGTTTTTAATTTATAAAGGAGGTCGCACTCAGAGGCTTGCTCTGTGAAAGGGGTCACCAGTACAAACGTTTGAGAACCACTGAGTTAAAGGGATACCTTCTATCTTCTTTCCTCACACACAACTCCCATTGATATCAGTGGGTAAAATACAGTCATAATGTTTTCTCTCTTTAGTCTATCTCAGTAAATGGTAATTTCTTGACAACTATATACCTGAAAAACTCTCACTAAATCATAGAAATGTAGGCCTGGAAGGGATCTCGATAGGTCATCTAGTCCAGTCCCCTGCACTGAGGCAGGAATAAATATTATCAGACTATCCCTCGGAGATGTTTGTCTAACTTGTTCTTAAAAACTTCCAATGACAGAGATTCCACAAACTCATGGGCAGCGAGTGAACTGTTGGCTGGGGGAGCCCTGCCCCTTCTGCCTGAGGCCCCGCCCCTTCCGCCACCACCCCGGCCACAGCCCAGAGGCCCATCACCACCAATCCAGTCCCACCCCAGGCTAGGCCCCTCAGCCACAAAGGAGTGCCGAGCGGACGTGCAGCCCGAGGCCACCGGGAAGGCGGGTGGCGCATGGCCCCAGCCCCCCCAGCCCTGGAGCTCGAGGAAGGCGGCCCCCAGCCCCGGAGCTCAGGGAAGGCGGCCCCCAGCCCTGGAGAGTGGGCGGTGCATGGACCCTACTTTCCCAGCCCCAGCCAGAGCACTAGAGACTGGAGCCGCACACAGGGAGTGGTGGTAAGCAGGGGGCAGGGCCACGCCTAGCTATTTGGGAAGGCACAGCCTCCTCCAGCCTATGCAACCCGCCGCCAGGTAATTTGTTCCAGAGCTTAACTACCCTTTCAGTTGGGAAGTTTTTCCTAATGTCCAACCTAAAACTCCCTTGCTGCAATTTAAGCCCATTGCTTCTTGTCCTGTCCTTCCATGGCTAAGGAGAACAATTTATTACACTCTTCTTTTTAACAACTTTTTACATTCTTGAAGACTATCATGTCCCCACTCAGTCTTCTCCAGATTAAACAAACCCAATTTTTTAAATCTTTCCTCAGAGGTCATGTTTTCCAGACCCTTAATCGTATTTTTTGCTTTTCCCTGGACTTTCTCCAATTTGTCCACATCTTTCCTGAAGCGTGGTGCCCAGAACTGGACACAATACTCCTGCTGAGGCCATCTTAGTAAGGCTACAAGTCTGTCACGGAGGTCACAGAAGTCATGGATGCTGCAGTGACTTTCCGGGACCTCCATGACTTCCACAGCTACAGCCGCTGCCTCCGTGACTTCCACAGCTGCTGGGGAGGTCCCGGGTCAGCCTTGTCCTTTATGTCCCTAGCTATTTGGGACATTTGGGCTTTGGCCTTTCTAATTTTGTCCCTTCATGCTTGTATTGCTTTTTTTATACCCATCCTTCATAATTTTAACTAGTTTTCACTTTTTGCATGGCTCTTTTTTGAGTTTCAGGTCATTGAAGATCTCCTGGTGAAGCTAGGGTGGTCTTTTACTATACTTCCAATCTTTCCTATGCATTGGGATAGTTTGGTCGGGTGCCCTTAATAATGTCTCTTTAAAAACTGCCAACTCTCCTTAACTTTTTTCCACTAGACTTGCTCCCCATGGAATCTTAGCTACTGATTCTCTGAATTTGCTAAAGTCTGCCTTCTAAGTCCATTATCTTCATTCTGCAAAAGCGTATGTCCCCAGTGGAGAAATATTTTTTAAAAGAAATGAACTGTAGATACCTTCCCTCCATCTACATTTCCACTGCATGCATCTGACGAAGTGGATATTCACCCATGAAAGCTTATGCTCCAATACGTCTGTTAGTCTATAAGGTGCCACAGGACTTTGTCATTTCTACACTTGTTAGCTTTTCCTTCCAGCTCTCCTCTGCCTTTCAATATGCTAAAAGGGCCTGGAGAAGAACAGGACATATGTATTATGAAGAGTTTCTGCCTATAGGCTTAGTGTGGAATTTAAGCACATGCATAAACTTAAGCATATGCCTAAGTGCTTTGCTGAACTGGGAGTTAATATTTTTTTATTCCACAGAGGGCGTGAAATCTATTCAAATGAATTCTTATAGTTGCCTTGTGAGTCTTTCTGTTCTTACTAGTTGTAACACTCAGACTAATGCCATTGATTGAGCTATATACATTGAAAAAAACCATGCTTTTCTATATAATTAATGGAACTTTGATTCAGGAATAAAAATAACGCAGCAGCTATTCTCTAGGATCTCAGACTCCCCTCAGGACCCATGGCTCTTTCTTTCTTTTTTTCACATTTGCCATTCTTTTCCAAAGTTAAATCCATTTGACTATCAAAACTAACTGGTTCATTTTTCAAATGGGAAATTTAAAAAAAAGTATTTCTGCACAAAATATGTCCATCCTCATTAGATCCATTTTCTCAATTAAATTCAAGTTTCTACGTCCAAAAGGCATAAATCTGAGTATTGATTTAGTCATAAAATAATGAAACTCCCAGAAGCCTTCTAAAACCATTTTACTTGGATGAGCATATAAGCTTTTAAAATATCAAGTTATTCCAGTATTTAATACACATAACTGCTTTCAGAGGTCTAAGGCAATAAGGCATATTTCCCCACTCCATTTGAAGTACTACAGCTACAAGCAATGGCTCCCTACTATTTTTAAAGCTTTGGACCATATTTTATTCAGCGTGAGCATGATATTTTTTGAACATGAACTTTATACCCTGGAGCCAAAAATCAATAACCTATCGAATCAAAGCTCTGTAAAGCAACAACAGTCTAAATCTACACTTCCAAAATAGTCTAGTTCTGAATTTATTGCCCTGTTCCGACAAGATTACTGGATAGTCAATGTGTACCATCAAAAAAACCCTTTTTTAGGGGAAAAAATTGTCTTCCCTTCTTATCAAAACAAAGAACCAAAATCAATCACGCTACATTTTTTATTCAGGGCCCAATTCTACAGTTGTTATTCACACTGAGTAGGACACGACTATGCAAGTAGTTCCATTAATTTCAATGGGGCTGCTCATACAGGGTGAAATAGATCCTTGTGCAGAGAGCAAGCCTTAGTCCCGTGTACCACTTACATCTCACCTAGGCCCCATTTTTGAAGGTTTACATTGGATGTGTCTGGTAAATGCACATAGGATTTAGCAGTACATAGGTCTCATGCTGGCCATTTGCACAGGAGTGAATTTCAAAGATGGTGGAATCAGACCTGGGATAAATATCACAATTTCACCTGATTTTACTTTGAAATCCCATCTACATTCCAGTCACCGCTTGACAAAAAATAATCGCACACAGTTAAATACGGTATTTTATGAGCGTTCAGAAATGTTCGTTCTTTTCTAGTGCAAAGTGAAATATACACGGAGACGTGTTACTGTGAAAACCTATTTTGCTAAATCAGCATATATACAGCGTAAACGCTTTTTTCTTCACTCTACAGAGTTTAACAAACAAACCTGCCTTGAATAGTGCATCATTTACTCTTTTGATAACTGGGATCAGCATTCTAAATGCGGTGCTGTTGCAACATATCTGATGCTCCAAGTTCCTTCAAAAGCTACTTCCTCGCATGGCTTTAACAATAGAGGGCTTGATTTACCACTGCACTACTCCTGCTTCACAGAGGCATAGCTGCAAAAGTTACACTGATGTAAAACTGGATTAACAGCCTCTCTACTTGTACATGTAAGTGAGAAAATAGCTTCTGAAGGAACTTGAAGTAGTATCACTATCACGTTTCAGTGGAGTTACACCCACATGGAGTTACACATGGGCATTGTAGTGGTGAACTGAGACCAGAATATTTATATTAAGATTACTAATTAGCATAGAGAAACATATGGACTTTCATTTATGGGAGATCCATATAAACTCCTTAAACTATGATCTCAGAACCATCAGGTAGAGAATGTACAGTACATACAGTAAACCAAATTCTGCAGTCCATTAAACTGACAAATGATACAAAGTGATACCAAAGACTTCAACCAAAGCTCGTTTTCTTCCTTTTGTTTGATGTATCCCTCACCTTTCAATTCAATCCCATAAATACAGCCAGGATGTTGTCTTTTTCAGACAGCAGCCACATCTCCCCTCTGTACTAACCATCACAGAACCTAGGAGACAGATCACCTTTCGTTGCTTGATTTGTCATATGTTTCCCAAGAAATTAGTTCTTTGAATATGTTGATACCCAAGCACCGTCACGATTGTATGTTCGTAATCCTATTCTCCAAACTCAATAATTTCATCCGAAGAAGTGGGTATTCACCCACGAAAGCTTATGCTTCAATACCTCTGTTAGTCTATAAGGTGCCACAGGACCCTTTGTCACTTCTACAGATCCAGACTAACACGGCTACCCCTCTGATACTTGAAATCATTTCAGAGACTCTTATTAACTCAAAGTAATTCTTCAAACCCAGGGACAATGACGGGATTAACAGCACCTGAAATGTGCTTCTTCCCGAATGAAACCCACCACGGAAGCTATAAAAAGGCAATGCCCAGCTTTGAAAGCTTGCACAGCTGCAGAGCTGGAATGCAGCCTTTTTGTACTTCTTTTGCGACACCTCTTGTTTTGGCTGGTGCTTTTTTGTTATCAGAGAGATGGTCGACCAAATGTGCAGGAAAGTCCATTTCTAGCAGAGTGGACCAGAGTTTTGCATGACAAACGGTAAGGTTTGATTTTTGTGCTGCACCACCTGGTCTGTAGTTTCCTTGGTCTCAACATCAGAGTCCTGATTATGAATGTTTTGAGCTTGACACTATCATTTATCAAGCATCTTGTGGTTAAAGGGATGCAAGCGGCGCATAACAGAAAAGGAGACATTGATGCAGCAGCATCCACAGAAAGCATTGCTCGAGCTGTCTACAGACTCCAAGATTAAGTGTGAAATGTGACAGGAAGAATATGTATTAAAAATATGTGTTGACAGAATGATTTAACTAATATTTTAAAGGCAAAACATCAACTGCATTTCCATATCATGTATAATCTTGGTGAACAGGGTACTACAGAGCAGGCTATCCCCTTCTGCTATCATCTCCTTATTCTCTACTTCATTTTACAGCTCAAGTATGTTTTAGTAAAACAAAGCTTGAGCTGTAGGACCAGATTCTCAGCTGGCGTAAATCAACGTGGCACTATTGATGCCACTGGGGCATTGATATCAATGAAGCTGCATTGATGTACAACAGCAGAAACTCTTAACCATAATTGTTAAGCAAGTTCCTGTAGATACAGACGAAACAAGTCTCAGGAAACAAATATCAGTGACACAAACATATAAAAAAACAACAAACCCTCAGCACTCCATTTATGAGAAGAATCTACTATATGGATTCCACTGGGGTGTTTCCATTATCCCATGAGGATGAACGGCTGGCCACCCTTCCTGCTAGAAGAGTCAGTAAGATGATCATTTTCCAGATGTTGCTCAGTTCTCATTCTCTTTTTCCTCCATCTCAGATTCTACATTCTCTTTACTCTCCCAAAGCCAAGTCCTCAGCTGGTGTAAATTGGCAAAGATTTATTGAAGCCTGTGGAATGACACTAATTTACACCAGCTGTGGATTTGACCCCCCGATGTCTGAATGAGGCAAGTAGCCCAACGAAAGCAAACTAGCTGCAGTTCAACGCAGATTCATTGGCACTGAAACTTGATGGCAGGATTGCATTCTCACCATCTACTGAAGATGCATGCCCACAGTCTCAAGGTCCCATTGGATCCATTACTGCTTCTCCACTCTCAGATGACACAGTGTCCCCTCCATATTTTAGGTTACAGTACTCTAAGACCATCTCCTTAGGGCTAGCCTTGAAATCTACCTTGACATTCCATCTGGAGCAGAGCATGGCTAATCTGAGTTCAAGATTCTGCCCTGGCTTCTGGGTACAATCCAGGGTAACTCAGTCTGGGAAGCAATTATCTGAGAGATCATCTATGACCTGCTGGGACACTTAAGATTGGCTGAGATGTTTTGTGTCTTGGGGCTGATCTTCCCAGGGTTGATGGGAGAGCTTTCACATTGGAGAGCTCACCCTTTGAAGGTCCAACTAGGCCAGAGAGTGGCAAGCTCCAGCCCAGCCTGGCTCTTTTTTTTTCTTTTTAAGTTTAGCTTAGCATTTAGTTGACTGATTTTGCTTTTTGTGTATGTTTGTTTCTGGTTATGGTCCAAGTCATGTTTTCTTCCTAACAGCTCACTAGCCTGCCCTTCAGAGTAATCTGGCCAACAGTGGCAGTTTTAGTTTCATAGATGCCTCCTTCATTGCAAGTGGCTATGTACTGATGTGTTTTACCTTTTGTTACCGAAACACTTAAATGACATGACTGAAGGCTCCATGTTGAACACAATAAATAGGCAACTACACCAGGAATAGGTGAGGGGTATGAAGATGTGAATCATCTCTGAAAGGTAGTACATCTAAGAATGTCACAATGTTAGACCATCCGTATTGCTAAGAGTTGAAACATCAGTTTATCTTCACATCAGTGTAGGGGTGAATGCTAGGAAGGTCTCTAGGTCAAATATATCTGGAGGTAGCTACAGAGCTTAAGTTGTTCAATCCATATAAAAATGTTAGCACTTAGTTTTGTGAATGGAATGATACTTTTGCCGCATGCTCAATTAGCCTTTCATATTAGCAACTTCGTAGCAACTCTGCTTCTTACGATAGGGAGTTACAGTGCAAGCTTTTATCTTATATCATCCTTTAGAAAAGAAAGCTCAGACACCTTTGGGAGGTTTAAACATCAAACTTTCAGCCAGAGACCTGTCGTTATCAAAGGAATTAGCAGCTCTATCTAGGGTTTATGGTCATTAGAGGAATTCCAAATTGCCTGTTTTTTATAGACTACCTACATAACAACCTCCTACTGTATTTAAATTTTTGTAATTTTCTACCCCTAATGCGATCTTCATATCTAAATGCACAGAGAGTATTTTACGTTTATCAGTTTAATACCATAGTTATGTCTTTCTTTAAATGCCTGTTGTTCAACAACGTATTAATAGTGAATTGTTTTTTGGAAAGAAGAGATTTAAACGTAGTCAGTTTGTGATGATTCCCTATATTTTTTTAGCCAGGAAAGACATCATTAAGGGCACAAAAGGCTATATTTATAAAACCTGTTTACCTATTTAACCTCATATATATCATTATTATGGGAGAACTAAAGCAATTACATGTCTTTTCTTTTTACCGATGTTTGATTTTTTAGGCGATAACAAATATCTCTCTCTATTTATTATTTGTGGTTAAACAGTGTTGGCATATAAAAAATGGTAAATGCACTCCCCACCCCCACAGAATACTGTAAATCTTAATCCAGTAAAACAAGGAGGTGTGCTGGTATTGGCAAGGTGTTTCTATTAGTTGACAAATGAAGTGAAGGCAGAAACAAACAATGGGTTAATAACCTGGTTTCAGCAGCTACAATAGAATCAGAGTCTAACCCTCCCACCCCAGTCCTCTTAATATTGAGTTACAATTTGGTCTACAGCTGGCACTTATTCAAGAAAAATACTAAAGCACAAGCTTAACTTTAAGCACATGAATGCTCCCATTGAATTAAGTTAAGTCTGTTCTTAAGCATATTTCTGGATGAAGGCCTTGGTCCCACTGAGTTTGGGGGGTAGGGAAGTATTTAATGTGGGTGCTGGTGACAGACTCTGGTCACAGAAAGGAAGAGAGAGATGAAGGTTGATGGAGAATGATGATCGGTTAATGCAGAATTTTAAAATGGCGCACGTAGCGTCAAGATGTCTGGCGTGGCTCATGCCTGCGAGTGCCAAACTCAGGCAGACTGTTAAGAAACAGGGCACAGCCCCCAAATTGGCTGTGTGTTCTATCGTTAGATTTCACCAACCAAGTATCAAGTGTGAACTCCTCAAGAACTATAGCAGCCTTAACATGGAGTCACAGACAGTCCCCTTGGATACGCCAATCTATCTCACCACCTAGCCACGTTTGCCTGTGTGATAGATGGTCCCTTATGTCAAAAATCACAACAATATTCAGGTTACTCCCAGTCCCAAAGGAACAGTCACTTACCCCAGGTCAATGCACCCTGATCTCTCACCAGACAACACTTGTAGTCAATCCTATAATAAATTAATTAAAGGTTTATGAACAAGGAAAAAGAACACCACATTATTTACAAGGTTAAAGCAGGTAAACATACACACACACACACGAGTTACCATCTTAGGCTTCCAAAAGTAATAGAAGCTGCTAATGTGCAAGCTCTGTATGTCCTTTAGAGCTAACACAAGCTAAACAGCCAGGGATCCCTTGTGTATGCTTAGAAGTCTTGTCCCATTTCTGAAGTCCAAGCAGCACAGACAAACATTTCTTCTTGACATGGATTTTTATTCCCTTCCCCCAGAGCTCAAGCTGATGGGATGAGTGTTTGCGCACCTCTCATCTTCATGGGTGTGGGGAGATCAATCAACAAAGTCTTTTGGCCACTGATGTTCCACAGTGGCTTGTCTGGTGTCTCTGGGCCTTCTTTTGATGGAGAGGAGATGACACCTTTTGTGGTCAACTAGCATTCACACTCGGTAATGCTTCTCTCCTGACGGAGATTGTGGGTGTTTACAGTTTTAG
This sequence comes from Macrochelys suwanniensis, assembly GCA_033296515.1. Taxonomy (NCBI): domain Eukaryota; kingdom Metazoa; phylum Chordata; order Testudines; family Chelydridae; genus Macrochelys; species Macrochelys suwanniensis. The sequence goes on along the minus strand of CM065778.1, from coordinate 9,865,153 downwards.
AGCAAACACTTTCATAGTTACAGAACAAACACTTAAATATTGCCTTATAACCTGGGATACAGATATCATAAGTGAGATTAATACAGGCAGCAACTCTCAAGCATTTCATACAGTCTAAACCCATTTTTATAAGTCTAATACCTATTTTAACAATACTAACACATAGGTGAGCCAGACTGGTTTCCAGCTGTGCATTTGTCAGTGTCCAGTGAGGCCTAGGCATGAGCTGGCACCTGCTCTTCCAGCATCACAAATACTACCAGGTAAATACGAATGGTTGCTCCGAATTGTATGTTCTGTATTTAAGTGTCATGTCCCCCTTTGCTTTAATTACCCATCCCCATATACATATGAACAGGAGGGGAAAGCAAGTGCATAGCTTTTGAAAGGCCACTGGTCTGTCCATAGTCACCAGGAGACTGGCTGGCCACTCTGCTGAGCAGGAGAAAGACATGGGCTGGTCTTCCTGAGTAGCTTAGATCACACAGGTGGACTGACCCTGGGCTTCTTCCACACCCAAAACTCCCAATGATACCAGTGAAAGTTTTGTGCATACAAAGGGTACAGGATAGAGCCCAGAGAAAGCCTTTTGAACCTCAAGCTCCACAGGGACGTCCCTCGTTGCTGTCCTTGGCTTCCCCAGTAACGTACCTCCATAAGCAATGCTGCCACTGTCTGTCCCCCTCCTACTTGGCTCATGTCCATACTCCTCCATGGTATGGGCAAGCTGCAAAGGAGGAGTTAGCGGTGTTCAAAGTGGAAGCTACTTACAATGCAAATACCACACAAGGTTAAGCGGAGTAACCAAATTGCTCGTACAGTATTAGGCAGATCCTGTGGCTACTCTTCTAGTAAAACCCCTTTGCTATGCAGAGCTCAACTCCAATGTAATAGCCATGGGTGACTGGGAGGCACAGGACAACATGACGGGCACTTTCTCTCTTCACGGCCCTCCCTGTGTACAATTAGACTCTTCCTTGTCCCCACCGCACTGTGCAAAAGGACACAAGTATACATGGCCCTCTCTTTCCCAATGTATTGTTACTTAACAACAGAAAAACTTCAGGAGAGCACAAGCCCTCTTTTATTTACTTAACATGCTACATTATATTTGAGCAGTAACGTATACACTGGTCTGTGCAAGGCAGCTCAGCTCCCTGAAAAGTTAATACGTGCTCTCCATTTGCAGTGTATAATTATGAGAGAGGAAACGAAAGGGGGGGGGCAGGCTGTCTCAGCTACCGCACAAGCCAATATGACTATTGCAAAGCTAATTAAATATGTCTGCTGTGTATAAAATATATCATCTCCAGATCACAGCATACTGTTAAATTCTTCATCTTATTAAAAGCTTACATTAATGCTTTTCCAACATCAATTTTAACAGTGGACAGGTACTATTTGAGGAGCCTGACAATAGGAATGACCTAGATTAGGCTGACAGTGCCAAAAGATGCATCACCTAAGGCCGTCTTAAAGAGAAGAAGGATGAGGAATACATTCTCCGTTATTGCCTAGCCCTGATGTGCTGGCATTATCTTCAAAACCCTGATCTTGCTTTGCCTCCTTCTCTTTCAGTACAGCTGGTGGCTATACCAGGGACAGGAATGATATTCCATGCTTGCCACATCTTATTCCCTGGATTATAACTCAACTGTAGAGGGATTTAATGGAGCAGTGGATGATGGTTTAAATCTGTTGACAAGTCCTCCTGTAGTTTACAAAATTACAGGAGAAGTTGGGTAGTTCCACACAAGTACATTTATGCACTGGCTGCAGCATGCTAAGAGAGGCTCAGAAACACGATAATATGAATTGCATCTCCTTAAGAGAAAAAGAGAGACCTAGAGTCTGATTCTCAGTTATTCTTTCCATGTGCTTGGGGCTGGAATACACTGGGGAAGAAAGGTGGATCCAAGGTGACTTCAATCTGGCACCATTCCAATGCCTGCCCAATCTTCATTGTAAATTGGAGCAGCCTTGGGGGTGCTTTAACTTACACACTGCTTCCTGTGGGTCCAGGAAAACAGAGAATAGTGCACTGTATGTAGTCTTCTCCCTTTGTGAGGGAGCAGTGCTGGCATAGAACCCTTATGCCAGCTGGAGTGGGGGAACCTGCACTGAGTATATTCTCGGGGGGGGCATTTCCACACACTTTACATGGCCAGAATGGTGTAACTGCACAGAGCTGATCAAAGATCTCTTCACAATGTCCTTATTCCCAAAGGAACCAGCAAGCACATTTATAAAAGTCTTTCACTTTCGCAACACTTCTCATGCAAAAAAAAGGAAGATTACCAAACAGCAGCACTATTTCTTACGTGCATTTCTGAATATTCCAAAAAAAAAAAAAAAAAGGGAAAATAGCTTTAAGGATCTAAGAAAGAGGAATTCCAAACACTAATAGAAACTCTTCCATTGACTTTCGCACAACACTTGCATTGACACTGTAAGCTTTTTTGGTCTTAGACGCTTGATTGACATTGTGATGGCTCATTCAAAGCATAGATGATGCCAGTACAACTGCATTACGGTCTTCTCTTGACATTGTAACAGCTCCTTCAGATTTTTTTTTAATTCTTCCCGTTGGCATCCCAAGGGCAATTGTATTGACAGAGTAATGGTCCTGTTACAATGTCAATGTGTGAGATAGTCTCCTTTTAGGAGAGGTAATGGAAAAAGGTCTCATCACAAAGCAGCTCCTGGATAAAGAATTCAATAGATGGTCAATGGAACCAGGAGATAGCATTTTAAAGAGGACACATCCTGATATTCAGCCATGTGTGGGGATTCTCTACACCAAGGACAATTGGGGGCCTGATTTTCAGAACACACCAGATTTCAGTAAAGGCCAATGGAAGCTATCTCTGGAAATCCAGCACCATGTAAGCTCTCTGCTATTGGGATGATAAGGCCAAGAATCCATTTAGAAGTCATACTTCCCTTTTGTAATTGATGATAGTCTTTCCACTAAAAGGTCCCAATGGAGAACAGCTTTCATAGGCCTCTTCTTCTCACTTAAAAAGGCTACACAAGAAGCAATCTAGTAGCCAGGTTAATTCCCCTACAGCTGTTGTCACGGCCGGCGCTTCCATTAGGCGACCCTAAGCAGTCGCCTAGGGCACTGGCATTTGGGGGGCAGTGACTCCCAGGAGGCGATGCAGCAGCTGCTGGTGCAGCACCGGCAGAGGTGAGCTGCTGCCGTGGGGGCGGGAGGCCGCCCCAGCCCATGGGTCAGCTGCCGCGGGGCGGGGGGGGGGGGGGCGCCGGCTGCCACGGGTGGGGGGAGGGAGGTTACCCCAGCTTGCGGGTTAGCTGCCGAGGGGTGGGGAGCCGGCCTCCGCGGGCGGGGGGGGCCGGGAGACTTCCCTGGGTCGCAGGTTAGCTGGGGGGGAAGTGGGGAGCCGCCGCGGCCCACGGGCAGGGGGCTGAGGAGCTGACGTGGCCCGCGGGTGGGGGGCTGCCTCGGGGGGATAGGGAGCTGGCTGCCATGGGTGGGGGGGTTAGTCGCCGCGGGTGGGGAGCTGAGGAGCCACCGCGGGGGATGGGGAGCTGCCTTGGGGGGAGCGGCGTTAGCTTGTGGGGGTGCAGTGCTGGTGCAAGGAAGTTTCACCTAGGGCACAAAACTTCCTTGCCCCGGCCCTGGCTGTTGTGTGTGGAAGGAAGGAAGAGTCACACAGATAACATTTTGTCTTTAGAATGTATTGACTAAGAAAGTGAGGAACACAAAAGAAGCCTATTCCAATGGTATCCCAGAGAAGAAAATACTCCATTGGCACCCGCTTTTACTGTGTCGTTGGGTGACAGCGAGCCAGGGAATGAAAAAGCAAGACTTACCTGGGATGAAAGATAAATTATCCAGGCTCCCTGTAGCTCTAAACAGATAAAGTGAAAACAAACGTCACCATATGTCACCTAGTGATTGTATCAGGTAAAAAGAAAATTCAACATGAATTCAAAACACAGGAATGAAAAACCCACTGAGTGACAACGGAGGGGACTCTGGTCCCTGATTCAGCAGGTGTAAACAGCTGTAGCTGTGCTGAATTCAATGGAGCTATGCCCATTTTCCCCAGTTAAGGATTTGGTCTCAGGTCTTCTGACGATGTCTTTAAAATAATGGTGTAGTCCTAAAACTGAAACGATGGGCTAGAGTCTCATTTGGGCTAAGTCTCATTTGGGCTAAGTCTCTTTTACAACACTCTGTAAAGTGGATGTAAATTACATTTACACAAACTTCAAGGCTACTTTACAATGACATAGTGGCACAAAGTGACCTTAGGGTAAATGAGAATGTGCCCTTGTATTTTTAGAAGGAAAAGCATTATTTACCAGGAAAATTGAGGACAAACTGTTCTCCACCAGCTGAAGTGACAAATACAGTTGGGGTACCCAGAAAAATATTTGAAGCTACCCCCAAACTAAAGGGGAAAAAACATAGTAACAATAAATCATCAATATAATGTAGCTGGCAGACTGGAGCACAGAAATAAAAAATTCTGCCTCTTAAAATAGGAGCTTGAATTATCTAGATACGTACATAGAAACAAGTGACAACAGCTTTGAGATAACACTTCTCCTTATCAGCGTATTTCAACAAAGTCAAAGTTGAGTGGGAAAATATTACTGCCTTGAAAAATAAATATATTACATATATTAGCTATAACAGGAATATATTCCACTGCATAAATATTTAAATACAAATTTAGAAAGTGTATATTTTGAAGAAACCCAGGCCAGTAAATTTTGGATTATAAATTTATATTCAGAATTTCATTTTTTTTTAAAAGCCCATGAATTTTGTTTCACTGAACAGAAATGGTAATAATTTGTCTGTGTTATACAGATATTCATTCTGCATTCTGTACACCGCACTAACATTTTCCCATTTCCTTTTAACCAGAAAAAAATGGAAAAATTCCCCTTAAATATTTCCAAATTCCTTCTATTAAATTATATACTTTTATAAGACCCATACTGTGACCAAGATAGATTTCCTGTAAGGAATTCCCACCCTGTGAGAGATTGCCAGGAATTCAATACAGATCAAACACAATAAAGTCACCAAAATTTGGTAAGGGAAATTTGGAACTAATATACCGGAAATATTTTTTCCCCCACACCACCAGATAGCCTATGGAATGCATTGCCACAATACATAATTGAAACCAGGCACTTGGCAGGTTTAAAAAAAAGGATTGGACATTTATACCTACAGCTAGGATGACCAGATGTCCCATTTTTAAAGGGACAGTCCCGTTTTGGGGGACTTTTTCTTATATAGGTGCCTATTACCCCCCACCCCCATCCCGTTTTTTCACAGGTGCTATATCTGGTCACCCTACATACAGTAAAACCATTCAGAGTTATAACAGTAAGGATTAAAAAAAAACACAAACGTTTTTGGAGGTGATATAACCCTCATGGTTCCAGGGTGTGAGCCAGCCTGTAATTAGCATGAGCTAGGAAGAGACTTTTCCTTTGGACTCATTATTCCCAGTTATTATAACTGCCTGCTGTAGGGTTTCTTGCCTCTTGCTCAGAAGCACCTGGTACTGACCATGGCTGGGAACAGGATGTTGGACTAGATTGATTACTACGTAAACTGTTAATTTCTGAAATCCTAATTCTACATTCCTTAATCAGGCAGTACTGCCATTAGGCCGTGACTCTATAAAGCTTTGCTCATGAGGAAACAGGTTGAAAATATTAAACCAAGACAGTGAATAATAAATAAAAAATTGAAGTCAGCCTGGCAAGTGTCATGAAATTGAAAATGTAAGGTGTGCCAAGAGAGTTATGATTAAGCTTGGGAAGGAAATAGACTCTGGTCTCATAATTTATAAGAAACAAAACTGCTTAAGTGGGGCTAATAATAAAATGGTCAAGGAGAAAAATAAAACTGGTCTGCTATGTGTTGACCCCATCCGGAAAAATTTAACAGGCACTTTTATTCAGTTTTGCATGTTTTGTACAATATGTGAACCTTGAACTAATTGGGGGAAGATAGAAATGAGAAGGTAAATTTCATTTACATTATCTCCCTTTTTACAATAGCTAAAGTCCAAGGTAAAGGTTCAGTCTCTTTCTGGTCCATAAAATATGGATTGCTATTTTCAAACTACATCAACACTGCTAATAGCCATTCCCATTAGTTATCCCTATAATAGCGATGTGATGCTATGAAATATTGACACGATAAAACAATGTAGCCCAGAGGTTACTGATAGGGCACCCTTTTTCATTGACAAATAAATGTAGACTTTTAAATGTGCTCCTCTTGGCACCTTTCTACCTGAGCGATAACATATAGAAACTTTGGGCTAGACTGTGGAACTGTTACTCATCATAGGGAGCTCTAACTTACGTGAGTAGTCCCACCGAAGTTAATGTTTCTGCTTGCCAGTGTGAGGAAGGGCCCTAGGACTCTGTCCAATAAAGAGTTAGTGCTGATTATTTTAGAAAACATCAAAACCAGGGCTGTTCCACTGCTCACAGGGGGCGGGATGCAGAGAGCCTGCACAGAAGATGCCGACATCTTCTTGTATAGTGCCCACAGTGTGGACAGAGGCTTCCAGGGCAGGGGCAAATGAAGAGAATCGCAGGGCTGGTGGATCCAATTTCTCTCTCATACACATACACACACACGCTACATATAGAGGCGCTGCTGTGATGGCTACTACAGCAATACCCACAAAGCAGCTCTCCTTTGCCATTCCCACTGTCCTCATCCCCTTGACTATTCTGTCTACCCACTGGGAAGAGGATTTGGCCCTCAGAGAAGGTGTTTACTCCCCCTGTTGTGTTATGATTTAAAAACATCCTTGCACTTAGGTACCGAATGAATTATTCGTCTTCCAGTTTCATAACTGCTAGTGCAATTATGTTTCAAATGGCAGCATACCGTCTTCTTCGTCAGCTATCCACAAATTGATCTTTCCATGTTAAAAAAAAAAAAAAAAAAGTCCAAATACAAATATTGTCTGCAATGTGTTTTATATAAATTGATGTTAAGCAAAGTTCATACAGCACTGGACTCTACAATAGAGCAGATACGCAATCTTAACAGGGGTCAGGGAGTAGTGCTTACAGCTCAGTTAGAAGAATACATTTCAACAGCATTAAACTAGAAATTACTAATGAAGGCTTTTCATATAGCTTCCAATTCAGACTAAAATATTCAACCAGTGCTCTCTGCTCCAACAGTGAACACACTCATCCATGCTCTGATTACCCCCTGTCGTTATTACTGAGACCTCTTGCTCTCCCAGATATGGGCTACATTGGTCCTTCCATTCTATCCAGATTCACCCACTAAAATCATGTTCAATGCATGCCATTCAGACCAGTCACTTCCACTCCTTGAATCCCTCCAATGACTCCTTATTTATGGCTTCAAGTATAAACTTCTTGCCCTCACTTTCAAGGCCCTCCACAGCTCTGTTTCCATTCACATTTCTGACCTAGAATCTTATCAAATTCGTAGATTCCAAGGCCAGAAGAGAGCGTTGTCATCAGTTTGACCTCCTGTTTAACACAGGACATAGAACTTCCCCAATATAATTCCTAGAGCAGATCTTTCAGAAAAACATCCAATCTTGATTTAAAAATTGTCAGTGATGGAGAATCCACCAGGACACATAGTAACTCATTCCAATGATTAATTACCCTCACTGCTAAAAATTTATGATTTATTTCCCGTCTGAATTTGTCTAGCTTCAACTTCCAGCCATTGGATCATGTTACACCTATCTCTGCTAGATTGAAGAGCCTGTTATTAAATATTTGTGCCCCATGTAGATACTTAAAGACTGTAATCAAGTTACCACTTAACCTTCTCTTTGTTAAGCTAAATAGATTGAGCTCCTTGAGTCTATCACTATAAGGGATGTTTTCTAATCCTTTAATTATTCTTGTGATTACCACCCCATCCGGCTCCTCTCACTCCTAGCTCACTGCCTTTTTCCACACGTCCACCCCAGCCATGGAATAAATATCCACTCCATTCTTGTTTGCCAAACTTTCACCCTCTCTGCACTTATGTTCATCCTAAACAACCACTTCCATTATGTCCACAAGAAATGAACACCACACACACACACACACACACACACTTACTTGCCTTTTATATCATCATTCAAGTCAGCAGCTCTTGTTCTTCATCTCTAGGGGTTCTTGTCCAGGTTATCCTCCAAGCCGACACCAACCTTTTTCATGTCCTTCTGCTGCATCTCAAAACACCTATTTCCAAGTCTTCGTGATCTTTGTCCCATGACTATGAACTTCTGTACTCTCTGGCCAACATATCTCACATCTCATGTCTCACATGACCGAGACATTTCAGTCCATACTCCACTAGCTTTTCCATAATGGGGGCTACCTGCATCATGGCTCATATTGTTTCACTGCAGAGACTATCCGCTCTCATTTTACCCCGTGTTCATCTGAGCACTCTCACTTTGGCACTGTAAAGTAGTCAGTCTTCTCTCTTCCTCACTGGCCAGCATTCTGACCCGTATGACATGGCTGGCCTAATTAGGAGTTTATACACTTTGCCCTTTAGTTTAATTGGCATATTCTTATCGTAGAGAATTCCCATCAGCTCCCTCTTCTTACACCAAGTGCTGCTCATGTGGGTCCTAAGATCCACATCTCCATTCCCATCATGGCTCAACACTAAACTGAGGTATTTAAATTGTTGCACAGCCTTTAACTCTAGGCCATCTAGTTTTACTGGCTTCTTGTTGTCCCTTTCAGTGAACCATTACATGGATTCCATTTGTTGTCTGATTCATAAGTCATTTTCTTCTAATGCATCCTTCCATAGTTCTAGGTCTCTTTCCAGTTAGTATTTATCTTCACGGCACAACATGTCATCAGCAAAAAGCATGCTCCATGGAGCCTCTCCCCTAATCTCTGACATCAAGGTATCTATTACGATCACAAATAGGAATGGGCTTACGGCTGCTTCTCACTACTGTTGAGATACCCTTGGTCATGTCCTTGATAGTCTGAACATGTGTCTTTGGCAGATTGTGCGACTGCAAGCATCGCTATAACAATTCTCCACAAACTCTGTCATAAGCCTTCTCTAAAGCCACAAACACTATATGCCATTTCTTGTGTTTCTCCCTATACTTCTCCTACAATATACGAGCTAGAAACGCTGCATCCATTCTCGACCCTTCTGGCGTAGATCCGAACTGGCTGTCACTTACGCTCCTCCCAAACTCTTTTCTCAATAATTCTTTCCAGTGATTTTATTGTGTGAATCATTAACTTGATGGGTCAGTAACTACTATATTTTTTGCACACCCTCTATATACATGAAACGCAAAGTTAACTGATGGATTTCCTGGCACATACTATCTTATGCATTTAACTTATTAGACACAGATCCAGAAATCACATCTGCTAGCACAGACCCCTGCATCTCTGTAGCGCCCCAGGGTAAAATCATATAGAGGTGCAAAGGCTTCGACTAGTGCCTGCAATTCATTGTTACAGGATAGAAAAGGAGACTGAAAATTTACCTCTCGTTGCATAATTTCTTCTAGACCACAGAAACTGCCTGTATTAGTGGATTGAGTAGCTACAGTCCTTAAAATGTAGCTGTTCAGTCTTCATGAAGTCAAACTCAGCACCCCAGATTTGGATGTGAGAACAGGTCCTTGTGACAGAAAGAAGGCTGTTCAGCGATTATCCTTAGAAGATGAAGAAACCTCAGGTTCTATGGCAAATATGGGGCTATGTTAATTGTTGTAAACAGATCTCTCATTTCCCAGTGGGAAGTGGGGTTAGTTGTTTAAGAGGAGGACAGGATGCACAGAGGCCCTGGGTTGAAGACTGAGAGATCATATGCTGGAAACTGGAGCTTCTTACCATCCTCGGGATCAGTCTGGTGGGCACAGAGCTCCCTTCAATGACAAAATCAGCCCTCAGTAATTTAGCTTGTTGTGGCAAAGTGAACACATTTGCTATGTGCTAAGGCCTTTAGCAGGGAAGTTCAATGTAGATATCTGCTCAGCAACACAAATCCATGAGCTGTTCCTTTGTCTGTAAGGGCACAAGTCATGAAAAGGAACCCAAGAGCAAGCCAGAATTAGCCCACCAATCTGCGACAATCCACCTGCATACAGTGGGATGTGTAACTTTTAGCACCAAGATAAGCGGGGTGGGGGAGGGTGCTTCTGGGACAGACATTGCAATTTTGTGCACTATCCTGGGCTAACTGGATTAAATTAAACCCTACTGAATTAAGTTTAAGTATTTTAGAAGTTCATTGTAGTAAAAATGCATATGTGTATGTATTATTGTGTCTCTTTCTCAGAGGGGGACATGACTAATATAAAACCCTGAGACATGTTATGAGCTTTAAAGACCTAAAATAATGGGCCTACAAGAAGGAACTTTTGGGATAAACAAAGTTAAGTTCTCCTTGGAAATACCTGGGGGGAGGGAATGCAAATTCCCCGCCCTGAGACCCAACCTTTTGTAACTATGCCTTGAGGAGAAACCCATTGTCTGACTGATTACACATTCACAGTCTTTAAGGATCAAAGACTCAAACTGTCTAAAGGAGAAGAATCAGACTCATGGATGTGCATGTTCTAATACAAGGTGGTTATGAACTTGTAACCACAGCAACACCCCTTCGCGGGGTTTGAAGGATTGCTCATCTGCCAAATCCCTTGTTGGATGATCTCTGGTAAGCTTGTTAACCTGCGTGTAGGCTCTTTTATTATTTTAATATGTTTTCTCCGTAATGCTTTCACCTTAAGAATAAATGTGCTTGCTTAGAAAGAGTTGTGTGGTAACTTAACTGTGGGCAATTACACTGTTTATAGCTTCTGAGGAAGGAAGACAAATCAGGCCTGCTTAGGTGGTCTGACTTGCTGGGGAATTCACAATGTAGGCAGGGAACTTGTGCAGCCTGGAATACCCCAGTCAGGAGAGAGACACTTGTGTCCACCCAAGAGAAGTGACAGCAAGGAGCTGGAAACCTAGAGTTGGTGCCCTACTGGACCACTGAGGGGAATGCAGGTGTGGTTGCCCTGCACTGTGACAGCTGCAAATTGCTGAGAGGAAAAAATGAGAGGTACGAGCAGCAAGGGGAATAAGAGTAAAGAGGAGAGTCCCTTGCACTAAGGCACATTGAGAGGCATAGGCATAACGGATCAGAGAGCTAGTGAGCTTCACCACTGACAGAGGCAACACACTAGGAAAGTGACTCACCTATATAATAGGCACATGTGAGCACTAAAAATGTCTGAGGTGCCTCTGCTGATGCCTGTATACTATATTCAGCTATCCAAGGAGTCGCTCTGGATTGATGGATGATATGTACATAAGAAAGCAGGTGACACTTAGCAGCTTTAAATTGGATGCTGCAGCACAAGAAGATAGATGGACCATGGGGAATGTTTGAATGGCTTATGATTACTACTATTTCCTTTTTCCAAGCCCTGACTCAGGAAAGTATCCCTATTCAGGAAGGGCACTTTCACCACTTACACCTGCTTAACTTTATTTGACTTAAGCACACAATTAAGTGCCTTCCTGAATTGGGATAGGCATAATCATAAACTTTCCTGAATCAGCAACTTACTTCATAGGTTTGGCCATCTCTAGGGGTGATGCTGAGCTGTCAAGTACTAATGGACTGTGTTCTGCGTTGATTATTAAATTACTGAATTCATGAACAAGGAAAAAAGAACAGTTAAGAACTTAGTTAAAAACAAGGTTTTTAGCCTCATGATTAGGGAAACAACATGCAAATAAACTCATCCTGCCTGTTTGCCGTTCTCTAGAAACTGATCGCAATCCCTAAATTAAACAGGTTCAAAACTGAGCAGTGAACTCAGTTTAATTAGTTTTAAAATATCGACATCACAGTAATAGCTGTCAGATGGAACTTCAGCACTCGATCAAATGTACAGCTTTATCTGTTCCCGAAGTGAAGCTTTGCTGCTCAAAACTCAAAACTTCTTATCGCTTTAATGGCCTGGCTGGAAAGCAAGCTAATTTGGGATGGCAAATGGATTGACTGACCAACTGGTGTTTTAAGACTCTAATCCACATGTGCGAGACTTCACAGCGCTCCTTGGTGAACTCCTCACCTTGTTCTGAAGCTTTCTATATGAGCTATCTTCGGTTACAAGTGCAGGAAAGATGCAGGGAAGAGTTAAAAGTGAATCTCCTGCCTCTTTGAACTGTTTTCTCAGTACTGCATGTACACAGATACACTTTTGATGTGTTAACTAGAAAATCTGACTGAAAAAGAACAAAGCAGCTGTCACTGAAAGGAAGACACTGACGAAGAACCACACAGCCTTTTATTGAAGAACTGTCAAGATTGATCCTACAGCACTCAGTTTGTCTGTAGTATTTATCAAAGACCTAGATCAGATGAAGGAAATTAAAAAAAAAAATAAAAAAAAAATCTATCCACTGGACATTTATTAATGGTCTCTGATAATGTATTACATTTAAAACACTCGTGAGGAATATTTTTTTTAACAGTTCAGGGACAGGAATACATACATGTGGGCATTTTTCATAAATCTCTAAAAAAAAAAATAACAATTTGTCATTGTTGAGCAAACCCACTTAATTGCCTGCAAAGTATTAAATTGCAGACACGCTCCATTAAAAACTTTTCTGGTTGGAAAAGTTCAAAAATGGTTGCCATTTAAGGAAAAGTATAATATTCAATAAACATTCATATTATTATTTGTACTGCAGTAGAGACTAGTGATCCCAACCAAGATCAAAGCATCATTGTGCTAGGTGCTGTACATATGTATATTATGAAACCATCCTTGCCTCGAAGACTTATAATTTTAAAAGACAAGGCAAACAATAGGTGGGATAAAGGAAGTATAATTATCCCTTTTTTATGGGGTGGAGGGATCCAAGAGATTAACTGACTAACCCAAGGTCACACAAGAAGTCTGTGGCAGAGTTTAGAACTGAACCCAGACTTCAGCGTCTCAGTCCAGTTCCTTGTTTACAAGATGATCAAGTAAACAAACAGCCTGGTCTCACTGTCAACCAAACATGTCATATGACTATGGGTGATAATGGGTTACACATTTGATATGACAGACCGTAATTGCCTTTAGAAAGACTTCGTTTGCCAACAGCTATCGTAGTGTGACATCGGAGATCCTGATCTTGCAATGAGCCCCACTGAGAGAACTAAGACCCCTCAGTATCCCCAATAATTAGCATCAAAACTAACTCTGGTCACTATGTGGTGTCTCATATTGACAATTTAGTGATGAAGAGTCTGTAGTTATGTCTGACACACAGCCAACAATATGAGCCTTTTCCATGTTACACAACCCTTTCCTAAAAAAATAAGGCCAATGTTTCTTTAAAAGTAATGATAATACTTTACCTTTCCTCCAGAGATCTGAAAGCACTATGCAAATGTTGATTAAGACTCAAACATCTCTGGGAGGGCAGTTAAACTTATACCTACTATATTTTCTGGAAGAGTAACCTTAAGTATAGAAAGATAAACAATTTTTAAAAAGAATGCCCTCTTGCATCACACACGGTTGCACACCTACAATTCCTGCGGTTGTGCACACATACCAAAGTGTTGTGCACGCAAGTGGCACTTAGCAGCTAACGAGTCATTTTCAGCTGCTTATATACCCTGTTTGCACATTGATTCATGCCAGGTGTTACCAAAGGAGCACACAGTTGTGAGCAGAGGTGGGGCTCCTTTGGAAACTAATTTGGTGGCGTCGTATGCAAAGTCATACAGTGAATCACTGGCAAAGCCAGGAATAAAATCAGGGGTATTGGCTCCCAGTCCTGTGCTCGAATGACTACACACCCCATTTTCCCTTTCACTAAGCAACCTCATGTATATAAAACACCAAATTGTTGTGGATGGACTATGCAAAGCACCTGCCAGCCTTGTACAGCCATAGACATATTGTGCAGTCTTCAGATTCTGGTAGGCATTACTACTTTATCAAGAAGGAAAGCATCCTTTGGGGTTGTTGTTTTTCTCATTACATCTTACAGTATAAACCTCACAAGAGCAATTGACACCAAATATAAAATACACAGAAATCCTTCTGCGTTTCCTAGGGCATGCAACTGAACACTGACTAGCCAAAGAAATACACTAGCAAAGAACTGGCACCAGTGGTTTTATACTGGCAAACAAAATCCTTGCTAATAAGGTACTAGCTATCTGTGGGTTATTCATGTGCCAACTGACTGTACTGAACCATTTGGCACTAACCTGCTGGTCTTAGAAAAGTGGTACTTTCAGACGTGGCAATAAGCATGGCAAAGTGAGGGATAAATACTTGGAAAGGAAATAAATAGATGCTTTAGGTCAGCCGTCACAGGTTAACTGAGGCTGGATGCTACCTAAGTTCTAATAACACTCTCGGTGTTCTACGGTTTGTAGACCTACACCACCTTCAAAAGGTCAGCCGATCTCTGACGGATCACTGAAATTTCAAGTATTTTATATGGGGCCATTCTTTTAAGGTGCAAACACAAGCAAGTAATATTACTCACTCTGGGTGAAATTTACCCTTGTGCAGATGGCCAAGCTAGGTACCCTTTGTAGAGGACTGATGTAGATTTTATGTGGCACATTGGTCTTGTGCTGGCCTCTCTGCACTAGGGTGAATTTTCCCCACATGCATAAAAGTGTTTGCAAGATCAGGTCCTTAAGCTTCTTTGAGAGAAACAAGAAATTCAGTAGGACATGCTCTTTAAACTGTATGAGACACAAGGCAGATCATCAACAGGTGTCAGTCAACTAGTAGAGCTCCGCTGATGTAAGCACCAATCCTGCATCAGGATTCACTAGCATGAACCTCTGTGTGGATTCATCTTGAATACAAGGGCCTCCATGTTAGTGAATTGATGCCAAGGATGGATCAAAGCCCTAGGCTGCAAGCTCCTCAGTACAAGAATGTATCTAATCTCTGTACAGTGCTATACACACCTATGATCAGAGGTGAAAGTAAGCTGGTATGGCATACCGGCAAGAGCCAGTACACTGTGCCGGACCAGACCGGCTTCCCCAGGCCGGCAATGTAAAGGGCCTGGGGCTCCCGGAAGCGGCCGGAGCCCCGGGCCCTTTAAATTGCCACCAGAGCCCCGGGGCTCCCAGCCGCCTCTGCAGCTGGTAGCTCCTGGGGTGATTTAAAGGGCCCGGGGCTCCCAGCCGCCGCTACCACAGCATGAGCCCCGGGCCCTTTAAATCTTGATTTAAAGTGCCCGGGGATTTAAAGGCCCCACCTCTTCCGGTTGAGGCCCTGCCCCCTGCTCAGGACTCAGGCGTACCGGTAAGTCCTTTAAGTTACTTTCACCCCTGCCTATGATGCTATATACAAATGATTAATAAGCCTCTATTAAATCACACAGAGAAAATGCATCTTTTAAAAACTCCCACCAACTAACTTTGGTAACTTAAAGGAAAGTTTTTGTTTCTTCCAACCCAAAGAATGGAAGTAATTCATTAAGGGCAAGATCCTGAAGTCCTTATTTAGTTTTTGCTCACTCCTTATTCAGCCAGAACTTCACCTCAAGTCAATAGATGATTCGTCCAAATTACGAACATTAGGATAAGAATGGCCATACTGGGTCAGACCAATGGTCCATCTAGCCCAGTAGCCTGTCTTCCAATAGTGCCCAATGCCAGGTGCTTCAGAAGGAATGAACAGAACAGGTAATCATCGAGTGATCCATCCTGTGTCGCCCATTCCCAGGATTTGTCTGTAGAGACAGGATTTTGTTGATGTGAGATGATTTCAGAGGAGCTACCCTGTTTTACATCCACTGAGAATCTGGCCAATAGATTTTACTTTTTCTGAAAAACACTGAAAGCTGGGGCAGACATAGCCCAGTATCAAATGCCTGAGCTAGAATACACAATAAAGATATGGCTTTAATAATTTTCAGTTATACTTCCTCTGCAAGCATGAATCTCCCCCCAAAAGTAAATTATTCAGCCAAGATGATATAGAAATCTTTTGATGAGTGTCACTTTTCCATTTAAAGTTTTACCAAGATCCTGCTGGATAAGATGCCCTTTTTTCCAGTGGCACATTTTGTTTCTATGCCTCTTTTTCAATCAGCAAGCTGTTTCTACTTTTTAATATACTTTTCTAACAAAACAGAGTGGCCATTCAAGTGGGTCTATTCAGAGGAAGTGCTCACATTCACAGTCAGAAATACTGATATATATTTTATTTAGTTTTAAGAATACATTTTTTTTTCATTTTCAGAACATGAAAGCTGGTGCCAAATAAGAAATGGCAGTCTTTTTTCAAGGCAAGTTTGAAGGAAGACTTACAGTGAGTTGCATTAGGAATCCTTTTCTTTCATGTAAATAAATAGATCATTTACAAGAGCTTTTTTTAAATTGGAAAAAAAGTGTCCAATACACCAATACATTTTAACTCAGTTATATGGAAAAATGTAGCAAACTGCAAGGATAAATTCCAGAATGTTTCTTTTTATATAGGTACTGATCTACTGAAGCCAGATTTGCAAAATTAAAATAGCTATAGAATAAAAATTAAAAAGCAGTATAATTAGCCAGTCATATCCCCTTTGCTTTAATTTCAGGTATGTATAATAACTGGTTACTTAATTTTCCAGCTACTCTGTTATGTCTTACAGTTTTTTTTAAAACCTGCATTTGTGACTCTATCCCCGTACAGCCGAAAGTAACATGACAAATTTAACTCGGATCTGAGCCAAATTCTGCCCTTTGAAGCCTTGTGTTCACTAGGGACATTCTGCAAAAAAAATCCTCATTGGTTCAGTGCTACAGATTGTTAACACTGTTAAAAGTGCCATGTCAATTAGACCTGCTTTGAGAAGGGTGAGATGACATGATGCTTCAGATCCCAATTAAGGAAAGTGTCCCTATGATAAATAAAGTGGTGGGGTAGCTCCCTTTGATGGACACCCAGCCAGCCAGTTAGCTGTAAAATCCCTCTTGGTAGCTGTTCTCTGCTTGCTTCACCTGTAAAGGGTTAACAAGCCTACAGGTAAAGAAAAAAAAAAGTGGGCACCTGACCAAAAGAATCAGTGGGACGACTAGAACTTTTTAAAATGGGGAAAGAAACTTTCCCTTTCTCTGTTGTTCTCTGGGCTGCAGGGACATGGAGCAGCAATGCTATAAGCAGGAATGCTGTGTAAGGTTTGAACCAGGTATGAAAAAGTATCTTCCATACTTAGAAGAAATAATTTGGATAGGGAATCCAAATAATTTGGATAGGTAATAGTTTGGATAGACGTGATCAGGTTTATTTAATAGAAGCATAGAAGATTGGGGTGGAAGAGACTTCAGGAGGTCATCTAGTCCAACCCCCTGCTCAAAGCAGGACCAACACCAACTAAATCATCCCAGTCAGGGCTTTGTCAAGCCAGGCCTTAAAAACTTCTAAGGATGGAGATTCCACCACCTCCCTACGTAACCCATTCCAGTGCTTCACCACCCTCCTAGTGAAATAGTGTTTCCTAATATCCAACCTAGACTTCCCCCACTGCAACTTGAGACCATTACTTCTACGCAAAAGAATAAATGGACATAAATCTGATATCAGGAATCATAACATTCAAAAACCAGTAGGAGAACACTTCAACCTCCCTAATCACGCACTGACAGACTTGAGGGTAGCAGTGTTGCGACAGATTAACTCGAAAAGCAGACTTCAAAGAGAAACTGTTGAACTCGAATTGATATGCAAACTAGATTGCATTACCTCAGGATTAAATAAGGACCTCGAATGGCTCGGCCATTATGTTAATTGAATCTATTTCCCTTAAGTTAACGATCCTCATTCACACCTGTGTGACCATCTTGTTTATCACTTCAAAGGTTTTTCTTCCCCTGCTGTTATGGTTCCTCTCAATTAATTAGCCTCTTAAGGTTGGTCTATGCACCTCCACCTTATCATGTTTCTCTGACTGTATAAATATCTGTCTACTGTATGGTTCATTCCATGCATCCGATGAAGTGGGTACTAACCCACGAAAGCTTATGCTGAAATAAATTTGTTAGTCTCTAAGGTGCTACAAGTTTTTCTTTCTTATTTTCATTTTGCTGACACAGACTAACACGGCTACTACACTGACTCCTTGTTCTGTCATCTGCTACCACTGAGAACAGCCTAGCTCCATCCTCTTTGTAACCCCCCTTCAGGTAATTGAAGGCTGCTATCAAATCCCCCTTCACTCTTCTCTTCTGCAGACTAAATAAGCCCAGTTCCCTCAGCCCCTCCTCGTAAGTCATGTGCTGCAGCCCTTAATCATTTTTGTTGCATAACAAAATCATATTTCTTATTTTGGCTTATGGATCTCCTCTATGCTAACCCCAGATGCCTTTGTTTGCTTGTAACCTTTAAACTGAACCCCCAAGAAAGCTTTGGCTGCTTAATTTTTTTAATTGTTTCTTTTAAGATCTAGCAGAAAGCCTAAGTTCCACATGTGTTTTTTTCCTTTTTGTGTTTAATAAAATTTCCCCTTTTTTAAGAACAGGATTGGATTTTTGGTGTCCTAAGAGGTTTGGGCATGTTGTTTGATTAGCTAGTAGCCACAGCTAATTTCCTTTGTTTTCTTTCTCAGCTCTTCCCCAGAGGAGGGATGAAAGGGCTTGAGGGTACCCCACAGGGAGGAATTCCCAAGTGCTGCTTCTTAGGTTCAAAGGGGGAATTTTTGCATTTGGGTGGTGGCCGCATTTACTAAGCCAAGGTCAGAGAAAAGCTGTAACCTTGGGAGTGTAATATAAGCCTGGAGTTGCACTGGTTTAAATGCCCTGCTGAATGATAGACTTAAGCACATTTTTAAATGATCTGGGCCTAAAACATTAGGAGGTAGCCAGTACCCATGTACTCCAACAACTTGGCAACACCCCCGCTCAAAACAGTGGCACCTTCTAGACTATGTCACCCGTGTCGTGAGAGGAGCCGATGATTGCTGTACTGACCACTGCCTGGTGAGGTCAGTCATGTCCATCGGGATTGCACAGAAACATAGAAAGCAATCCAAATCACACAGATGGCAAAACAACATCCAAAGACTGATCCTCAGTACATCAAGAGAACTTCCAAACACTCCTCAGTGAAAAACTGGCCATATGCACACCTGGAAATGACAACACAAGTGTCGAAGAAGACTGGGAAGCCCTAAAACAGACCATCCACGAGGTTTGCGAGGAATAATATATGGAGATATGCCTATCTCATAGAACTGGAAGGACCTTGAAAAGTCATTGAGTCCAGTCCCCTGCCTTCACTAGCAGGACCAAGTACTGTTCCCTGACAGATTTTTGCCCCAGATCCCTAAATGGCCCCCTCAAGGATTGAACTCACAACCTTGGGTTTAGCAGGCCAATGCTCAAACCACTGAGCTATCCTTCCATTAGCATTGCTACCCGCCGCCATCAGGACTGGTTTGACAACTATAATTACACTGAGATTACAGCCCTTTTGGACCAGACGAGAAAAGCTTTCTGCAACGGGCAAAACCATCCATCATCCAGTCAGAAGCAGAGCTCTAGCCATCAGCTCAAAGCCGAGGTTCAAAAGGAGGATCTGAGAAATCAAAAACAAATGGTGGGAGGACAAAGCAAAAGAAATCCAAACTGACAGGAATGTGCGCTGACAGGAATGATATGCGGAGCTTTTTTTGTGAGACAAAGACCCTGTACAGACCAAGCTACTGTGGCCTCACACCTCTGAGATCCAAAGGTGGAAGTACCCTTCTTAAAGATAACAAATCCATCACAGAGCACTGGAAGGAACAGTACCAAAATCTTCTAAATCGAGACTCAACTGTGACTGATGACACCATCGACTCCATCCCTCAGCACCCAATCTGGGAAACTCTTGCCAACCCACCGACACCTGAGGAGGTCTGCAAAGCAATTAAACAAATGAAGAACAATAAAGCACCAGGTCCTGATGGCATACCAGCTGAAGTACTGAAAGTGGGGGGAGAAACACTGACTAATGAGCTTCACTTGCTGCTTCTCAAAATCTGGCACACTGAAGAAATCCCTGCTGACTTATGTAATGCTGAGATCATCACCATTTTCAAAAAGGGAGACAGGCCGACTGTGGCAACTCTCGAGGCATTGCCCTCCTCTCCATCGCTGGGGAGATTCTTGCTAGAATCTCACTGAATCGCCTGCTCCCTCTTGCAGAGGAAGTACTGTCAGAGTCCCAGTGCAGCTTCAGACCATCACGAGGCACCACCGACATGATTTTCACAGCTAGGCAGATCCAGGAAAAATATCAAGAACATCACCAGGAGCTGTATACGGCCTTTATCGATCTGACCAAAGCCTTCAACTCTGTCAACTGGGAGGCTCTGTTTAAAATCATGTCAAAGTTTGGCTGCCCAAGCAAATTTATCACCATTGTAAGACTCTTTCACGACCAGATGACTGTCTCCATCCTGTGCTGTGGCGCTATCTCTGAGCCCTTTGTCATCCGAACTGGTGTAAAACAAGGCTGTGTACTGGCACCCACCCTTTTCTCCATTTGCTTAGCAGTGATGAAAACACTAACTCACGACCGTCTACCACAGGACACCGTCATCCAAAATTGGATTGACGGCAACCTCTTCAACCTGTCTCGTCTCCGTGCCAGAACTAAAGTAACATTGGCAACAATAACCAACCTCCAGTGCACAGATGACTGTGCTGTAGTTGCACACTCAAAGGAGGATCTTCAAACAGCCCTTAATTGCTTCTCTGAAGCTTACAAAGGCCTAGAGCTAACTCTGAACATCGGCAAAACAAAAGTTCTCCACCAGCCAGTCCTGGGTCAATCATCAGACCTAACAAGGAAGATCTATATCGACAAAGAAGAACTGGAAAATGTAGTTTGCCAACTTTGCCTGTCTTGGCAGCCATCTCTCAAAGAGGGCAGACAGACATCGAGATTCAGCACAGAATTCGCTGTGCCAGCCTTACCTTTGGCAGACTGTCTCACCGGGTGTTCAACAATCACAACATCAGAACACACACTAGACTTTTAGTTTATAAAGCAGTGGTAATCACAACTCTCCTCAATGGCTATGAGATTTGAGTGACCTACAGAAAACACCTGGAATAGCAGCACCAGCACTTTCTTCGGAAGATCCTCAACAGAAAGTGGGAGGATCTTCACACTAATGTCAGTGTCCTCACAGAGGCCAACATCTTCAGTGCTGAGGCCCTGATTATCCAGCACCAGTTGAGGTGGAACGAGTACTGTGTGCCCATGCCTGATGTACGCTTACCTAAACAACGGCTGTACGCCCAACTCACCAAAGGAGAAAGGAAACGGGGAGGCCAAGAGAAACGCTTTAAAGACACCCTCAAGGTAAACATCATGAGATGGGGCATTGACACCAGACACTGTGAGACAGCAGCCCAGGATAGGGATAACTGGCGAAGACTTGTCAGAGAGGGAACATCCACTTTTGAGGAAAATCACAGAAAAACGCCAGAAAAGAAAGGAAAGACAACTGTCACGCAGCAATCGCATCCCAACCCCGTCTTCCAACACCACCTGCAATGTCTGCCAACGAGCCTGTGGCTTAAAGATCGGACTCCTCAGTCACCAAAGGACCCATGAAAAATAAAACCTGTGAAAGATCATCCTCGATCTCAAGGGATCGCTGACAACGACTTTTCTGATCCCCATATCTGCGAAGTTGAACTTGTGTTTTAGAAAAAAATTCCCTAGTATAGACAAGTCTTGATATTTATGCTCAACTCCTCAATGTGAAATTCATCCAATAATATAATTTCACAGTCAATAATTTGCTCAGCTCTATTCACTAATTAAAACTCTCGTTCTTTTTTTGCCTTTCAGGGATACTGCTTCTGCCAGTCTTTTGTCTAATTCTTTATAGTTATATTTTTCTTTGTAGTTAAAGCAGTTCATAGAGACAGATGTGAATCCATGAAAAGCCCTTAGTTGCCAGCATGCATTAGTGAATCAGCAAAGTATTCATTTATTTCCTGACATTAGCCAAGTGGAACTCTCTCTTATTCTTGGCTCAGCCTAGGCAATGCAATTCATTTGAAAGTCTTGCTGTGGCTAGTTACAAATAGTTCACAAATACTGAGGTTGCCCATGTCTTTTGCATCTGGTTTACCAAAAGGCATTTTCCTTGGCTCTCTGGAAAAGCTTTATACACATCTTTTCTCCTTTCTCCCCTCTCTTTCCCCCCTTCCCCGTCTTAGCAAAACTTTCCCCATCAGGTTGCCTCCACAGATAATCTCTTGTCTTTAGCTAGCTAGTGTGGCAGATATTTGCAACACTTTACCTGAAAGATTGCCACCAAGATGATGGGACATCATGGTCCTGATTTCCATCCCCTAGGAAAGTGTGGATTTGCGTTACACTAATAAGGTGCCACAGAGCTGTGTGATGTTCTGCATCCCAAATTTATACAAGCAACCACAAAACATGGACAATGATAGATGCCCATATAATGTGTTAACTCTCTCTATATCAGAATTATTTGATTTCCTCCATGATATATGGATTCTAAATATGGAACACAAACTAGTATTCAAGAATAAATAAAACTAGAATAAGGAAGTCCCAAGATGGGGTTCAAAGAAGACTGAAAAAAATGATCAGGGTCCTGGAAAACCTGTTATGTGAAAAGTTTCAGAGTTGTAGATGTATTAGTCTGTATCAGCAAAAACAATGAGGAGTACCTGTGGCACTTTAGAGACTAACACATTTATTTGGGCATAAGCTTTAGTGGGCTAAAACCCACTTCATCAGATGCATGGCGTGGAAAGACATTGATAGAAATATATGAAAAAATATAGGAAACAATGAATGGTCTACAGAAGGTAGATTGAGAACTTCTGCTTTGTGTGTCTCAAAACAGAAGCCCATAGGGACAATCAGTGAAATTTAAAGTTGGGTAATTCAAAACCAATGAAGATTAATACTTTTTCACACTTATGTGTAAGCTGTGGAATATACAACTGCAGGAAGATGTTGAGGCCAAGAACTTATGAAAATTCAAAAAAGGACTGAATATTTAAATAGATGTCAGGAATATCCAGGGGTACCATAAGTAATAGCAATACATTTTGGCAGGGATATTCAATAGAGCTGGTTGGGATTTTTTTTACAATAAGATTTTTGATCACAAATTGCTGATTCATCAAAACCAAAACGTTTTGTGGAAACTTTTGTCGGGAATATGTCTCAGGTTCAGGATGGAATGGAATTTCATTGCAAGAGAGACCTACCCTAGAAGAGCCAATAACCCTGTGGTTAGGGCACTTACTTGGGATGTGGAAGACTCAGGTTTAAGTCTCTGCTCCAAATCATACAAATCATTTGCTTATGCAGTCAGTCTCCATCTCAAAAATTGTTCCACTTTGTGTTTATATTTAGAATAAACAGATTGCTCTCTTCTAGCCCATGCTTACCAGGAATACTGTCCTCTACTGAACCCAATCAGCTCTGAAAGGACATCTGCAATTCAGGTTGTCAGTTTCCTTTCAACCTGTTTCCCTCAAATGATCTTCCCTTGAAGCAGCAGGAGTCTTCCGCCTTTATTTGGCTAAATATATAAATATTTAGGCACTTACAGATTTGAAGTATATGTATTTGTTGGAACATTTACCACCTGCTATGTAAAGTTAAATCCATATATTACAGAAAACAACTTCTTTATCATGTTTAGTCTAATGCAAAATTAAACGCGGCTCGATGCCTACAGGCATTTAATGCTTATGAATCAGTATTAGCATAATTATGCCTTTAAGGCGTAAAGAGTGGCATATAGCCAGAGCCTTGCACTGGGACAGCACAAAGGTGGAGGGAGCACTGTGCTCCCAAGGAACACCGCCATTAAAACACGGGCAGCAGACTAATAAAGGGGCTGTGAGCTTGTCTTCTTTATAGCGGCTCCTTGCAGAGTGGTTGTCCTCCCTGAGCAGAAGGACTCAGCCCATGCAGGAGGGTGGCATGTGGTTCCTTGTGTACCCCTCTCCCTTGGACACACATCCAGGGTCCTGGGCATGAACTGGCCTTAAGTTTGGAGTTCATTATTTGCTCTGCTGGTGCAGTGCACCAATCACAAGGCCTGATTCTTAGTTCTACTAGGGTGCCCATATTAAGGGCCCTTTATGCTGCCAGAGAACCAGGCCTGCAGAGCCTTGGGTGGCCCTCTCTAATGTACAGGAAGAATTGGTATCCTCAACATGGCAGGGTGTTTTGCTATATTTTGTGCCTCATTTACTTCATGCAGCTTACACCATGTAACAATCCCTTTGTTCTTGGAAAAGAGGGGTTGCTTTGGGAAGCATTGGGGGCCTTCGATATGTACATTGAATCTATGTTCTCCTGAAGTTGCTGGGAACCAGGTACCTGGCAGAATGAGGTACTTGTGTGTTGCTTTTGTAAAGTTTCTCAGTTTGATCGGGCATTGCACAAGTACCAGGAGCAGTGGAACAGGGCCTGTATGAACAACAATTCTTTGGGACGATACCTCACAGCAGATTAGCCATCTCTTATTGTTCACACACATCAAATTGGGCTTGATCGTTAAATACATGGTGTTTTTTCCCTGTGGACTTACAAAAAAACAAACCAAAAAAGACTAACCCCCTTAAAAACAGCCGAATTTACCTTAGACGTTTTGGAAATTTCTAAACCGCCTGGTATTATTTTCATTAAACAGATATCAACATTGTTGGTTCATCTACAAAGCCCAGGCACACTTCAGCATTTATGCTACAAACAGTAAATGGAGTTGTACACTGAGGTGACAATTCTTGATGCTGACAATAATATATGACATGACAGGCCTTGACTTGAACAATATAGCCAACACCTGGGGAACAGGTAGAGAGGGTCAGCTTTGGTCAGACTGCAAGAATTCAATACCCTTTTTTGTTCTACAGACAAAATCAAATGTTTGCAGAAACTGAACAGAAGTATTCAGGGTTGGTAATAAATTCAAATATTTTGCTGAGTCTTCTAGGAGAAGAGAAGCATGTATCTAACCTCTAAGGAAAAGAGAAGTAAGACGCTTGAGAAGAGCTGCGCTGGGCTGAGGAATATGGCTTCCCATTTGCTCTGACACCTTTAATTATAACTTTTGATGTTCTGACATATAAACAGCTAAAGTGTGCTTTTGCATTCTTGTTCACTCGTAAGGTTGAAATGTCATCAAGTTTCATTGGGATTGAGATGGGGTCCAATTTGCTAAAAAATGCCTCATGCATAAGAAAGTTCTGCGCACTCTTTCACATGGGAGTCTCTCTGTCCAATTCATCATGCGTTCATCTTTCACTCGGAAAGAATCTTGACACACTGCTCAGGCGAGTTACTGAAATGCAGGGAGAGTAACATCAAAATGTTCTGGATGTCATGGCCCACGTGGATGTGTTCGTACAAATATTGCTAAAAAAAAGTGCAGCTATTTTACCGTACATTTTATTTTTTTGTCCCTTCTGGCTAGTCGGAAACCATGCAAAATCTGTCTGTTGGAGGGGGGGTTCTTTTAGAAAAGTGAGACCCTAAAAACTTCTGAAAGATCCTTTGCAAAATTATTTTTTAAAGTTTAATTTAAAATAAATCTAATTTAAAAGTTTGCAAAAACTTCTCAGGTCATGAATCTTTGAAGTGAATCTGAGTTCAGTTTAAATGAAATGTGGACACACATGGATTTTTGTTGACACCATCTACATTTCAGATGATTTTACTTTGAGATTGCAGAAGCTCTGGGAGCGCAAACTCACATGCATTGAAGCCAGACAAAATGTTTGTATGTAAACCTATGAAGCAAAGCAACAGTTTAGCCAGGGGTATTTAGAGCAATTCCATGATGTGAAAAAGCATCTCTTGTTGTCCTAAAACTGAGGCTCAGAGGCAGTAGCATAGTCAGGGGGGGGAGCAGGGGGAGCAGCTTCATTTGGGCAATATTGCCCCCCCCCCAGCTTTTGGGCAATATTTCACAATCCCAGTCTGTATTTTTAACTTGAGGCCATATTTTTCTACTACTGCCCTCTCCAAAGTACATGGTTCCCTCCCGTTGTGAGCATTATGAGTGGGTAAAGTTTGTAGAGTTTGAGGTTTTGCAAGCCTCCAACTCTTTTTGGAGTTAAAATTGCTTGGAACACTCATTTGACTTTGCAAAACTCCTGCAGGTCCATTAATGACCATGCACTTAAATATGTACTTTTCAGAAAGTCCCATACATTAACTAGCGTCCATTATAGTTATGTGAACTACTGTCGACAGTGTATGCACTTATCACACAAATGAAGGTACCAAAAATCTGAACCTAGTGTACTTATGTAAACAATATGTGTTTCTTAGTAACTAAATCCTGGACCCACTGAAATCAATGGGAGTTTTGCTCTGAATTTCAAGTGGACAAGGCACTGGCCCTTAATCTGTGTTTTTTGTTTCTATATATAATAGTTGTGTTTTGGGATACAGTTTGCATGAGAGATGCGAACACAAATTGTATTGCATTGAAAACATGTTTCTCATTTTGCAACCTCTCCTTTTCTAGATCTCTGTGTAGTTCAAGATCCTTTTGGTGACCCTTGGAGATATATGAATCATGTATTAATTTGGACAGTTCACCTGTGGCACAAATAAAGAGTTTATATTAGGCTGACAGCTCTTATCTTGCTTAGGATATACAGTTGCCTGATTCCACATGTTTGCATGCATCAGGATAGTATCCTGCAGAGTACATTCTGTTTTCAAAGAGCGTTCTGCAGAATACAGGCATCCTGTTACACATGTTCACATCCTATTTACATAACATTTAACTACGAATATTTACAACTTTCTTCTGGGGCTCTTCTCTAGGACAAGGCAACACATTCCAAATAGAGCTGTGCAAACAATAGGTTCTTTGGTTTGCTGGCAGTTTCGAAGAATCGGGAACATTTTCATTTGGTGTCAATTCAAAACATTTTTTTTTAAATTTTGTTAAAATGCCCATTCATTCTCCCCCCCCCCACCACCACCAAAAAACCTTACAAAACCTCCAACCCAACCCAACAAAATGTTTCATTTTGATTTGGGGCATCTTTTTACACTTTTTAATGTAAAAAAAAAATCAATCAAATTGAGAGACATTTCGAAAAAAAATTATTTGGTCTCAGTAAGTCAAAATGTTTCATTTCAAAAAGGTCAAAATGGACAATTCTGCAAAATGGATCTGATTTTCTAGAAAGTTTCAGTGTCACTGAGTAGGCATTCTTTGCTGTAAAAAGCTTCAGCCGAAAAATTTTGCCCAGCTCTAATTACAAACACAATATGAAAAGAGAAACCGTAAGGTATGTTTACACTGCAAATGGGCACGTGCCTCCCAGCCCGTGTAGACAGACTCATGCAAGCTCCACTCAAGCGAGCATCCTGAAAATAGCAGTGTGGACTTATGGCATGACTGGCAGCTCAGGCTAGCCCCCAGAGCTCGGATCCAAGGGGGTCAGGTGGGTTTGGAGTTGGGTGGCTAGCCCGACAAGCCTCCCCTGCTGCAGCTTCCCCACTACTATTTTTAGTATGTTAGCTCAAGTCGCGCTAGCTTGAATCTGCCTACCTGGTCTGGGAAGAACATGCCCAGCTGCAATGTAGACATAACCTTATAGTTGTCCATTTTCTTGGGTGCAAGATTAGCGCCCAAGTATTCCCTATGTTTTTGTTCCTAAAGGACTGAGTATGTCAGATCCCAGAAGTTTCCGTAAGGAAGGAAGGAAGCCACTGTTCATTTGTAAATGCAAGGGATAACTGATCTCATTTCTCAGAAACTTTGATAAGAGGTCTGCCATTACAACACACATCTATCTAATTTATCGGACATGCTGATGACCAAGATATAAAGGTTGTCTAGATATATAGACAAAGACAGACAATGTAATTTTTATGCTGGAAATTTTTGGATGCTTTCTCTCTCTCTCTCTCTCTCTCTGTATATACATATATATATATATATATATATATATATATATACACACATACATATACATACACAGTAGGTATATGTATACACACACACACACACACAGTAGACAGCACATCTGTATACTAACATCTTCAAAAATATCTGCACAACCTCCTTCCTTCTTGTAACTCCATTAAGTTGTTCATTGACTCTATGGAAAGCTCCTTTTAATTCCTATGTACAGCTGAAGCAATGTGATCAATATGCTACTGAGAAAATAAGCCAGCTTCAATAACTGCATTTAAATATTTATCTGCTTATATCAACATCTTGTCTGTTATTGAAACAATGCAAAACTTCAGAGATTAATCGTTCATTAACCGGGGATAAAAATTCAGTGAGGATCCATCATCCCTCTCTCCAGTTCCTCTCTTTTCGTGGCTGTTGCCCTAGTAACAACTGTCGAATGGAACTGTTCAGCATTTTTCATGAAAAACATTTTAAAGAAGAAAAATGGCTTTTGTGAACAAAACAAATATTTTTGCAAACAAAAAGCATTTTGGCAGAAATTTCCAGTTCTTTATCAAGAAAAATGGAAACTTAAACCCTAAAAATTCTCCAGAAAAAAATACTGAGACATACAATAGTTACCAATATGCAATCAAGAAACTAAAAAGATTGTAAAGTGTTCAGTCTAATCCAAAGAACAGTTGTCAAAACCAGAAAAAAATTTCCGTAACAAATTTCAATTTCCAATAAAAAAAATAATTCTTTCCTAAATGAAAATTTTCCACCGAAATTTTAGTTTAAATGTTTGAATGGAAAAATGCCAACCAGCTCTAATCTGGACTCTTAAAATACCTAAGACATGCCTGAACTGAATGACCATCTAATCATATTCCTGCGGCTAATAAGGATACTTAGTGTTTGCTAATCCCATTTCTTGAATCATTTAAACAAATTTGGACCCAGTCCTGCGCACATTTATGAGCAAATTTAATGTTAAGCTTGTGAGTAATCCCATCGAAGTCAATTGAAGTACTCACATGCTTAAAGTTAATCATGTACATATCTTGTTATAGAGTCTGAGCCTAAAAATGCAAACTGTTAGCAGTAGAGAAGTTGTCAGTTTTTTTGATGAAAATCATTTGATATTCTGGAACAGGCTGGCCTTACCATGAGGTGAACTGAGGCAGCCGCCTCAGGTGTCAGACTGTGGGGGGCGCCACTAGGACCCAGAGTGTAGAAAATTGTGTCTGCTCCTGGTGCATATGTATTCTCTCTGCTCTAGATGCACAGAGATGGTGGAGTACTATGCTGGAGGAAGGAGGGCACAAGAGACATAACAGGCAGGCAGGAGAAAAGGTGAGAGGGAATAACATTAAGTAGCAAGAGCTGCAGGGAGAGAGAGGAGGAGCAGCCTCTTATGTACCTCTCTAGCACCCCCAGGAGCCTGGATTGATGACCACCAGGTTCTCAGGGAGCTTCCTGTTTCCTGCTGCTTCCCTGAACCCACTTGAGGAGAACAGGCAGGCAACTGAAGTAGTGGGAGCCAGTTAGGCCCTTAAGATGCTGATATCTTCTCTCACTCAGGCCCTGCTACCAGCCTACTTATTTGTCCCCTTCAACTGAGTGCTGAGAGCCACTCTAGCTGGCACAGAACAGCAATCATGAGTGAAAGAAGAAAACGCCCCTCTGGGGCAGCATTCAGAAAAAGAAAGAAAGCAAAGGAAGCTTTTCTATCTAAGCAGGAAGGAGCTCTCCCGAGATACATAGACAAATGTTCACGGTGAGCCTTCCGGCCCCAGTGAGGATGTGAGTGGTGAGGAGATGCCTGATCTTCCAATGAGTCAGAGTGCAGGTGACCTGGCAGCTACTGCAGCATTCATATCTCCATCTCAAATGGATGTAACCATGCACATTCCTGAAGAAAAGTGTAGATCAGAGAAGAGTGTGGTGGAGACGCAAGAAACAGCTGCTGCTGAGTTTAGTTCCTTAAGTCTAGATGATCCAGGACTGTGGACCCACTTGAGCAGTAGCCTGAGGGACTTCCTTGTACTTCATGGGTCACAGCAAGTGAAAAAAACTTCATGTTCCCCAAAGACAATGAAAATAGAAGTTTCCATCCAACACATTACTGGAGTGAAATTCCCAATAGTGACAAAGTGGAGAGGCCATGGCTTATGTACTCAAAATCCCAGAATTCTTGCATACTGTTTTTGTTGCAAACTCTTCCAGTCTAATGTTCCAGCCACATTGGGTTCTACAGGAACAAAGGACTGGAAAAATCTGGCTAGAAATCTGGCATACCATAAGAAGGCAGCAAATCACCTGAGGGCATTCCATAGGTGGAAAGAGCTTGAGATGAGACTAAGGTTAAAGGCCACCATAGATGATGAGCATCAAGAGAAGATTGCATCAGAGTCTAGGGTGGCCAGATAGCAAATGTGAAAAATCGGGACATGGGGTAGCGGGTAATAGGAGCCCATATTAAAAAAACACAAATATCGGGACTGTCCCTATAAAATCGGGACATCTGGTCACCTTATCAGAGTCTCTTACTGGCAAAATGTTCTGAAAGGGCTCGTTGCCATTGTGAGAATGCTTGCTACCCAAAGCCTAGCACTGCGTGGCACTTCAGATCAGCTGTATGTGTCAAACAGATGGCTGAGTTTGATGCTGTACTCCAGGAGCATTTAAGAAGAGTCACCACCCAAGAAATGTACATGCACTACTTTAGAAAAACAATGCAAAATGAGATCATACAGTTACCAGCAACAAAAGTCAAACAGAAGATTACGGCAGATCTGAAGTCAGGAAGATATTACTCTGTTATTCTGGACTGCACACCTGACATCAGCCATACGGAACAAATGACTTTAATGGTGCATTTTGTAACAACAAGAGAAACTAGTGAAAATGTCCCTGCAATAGTGACTGTCAGAGAGCATTTTCTATAATTTATTGACATTGATGATACTACAGGAGCTGGTATGACAAATGTGCTTCTTAAAAAGCTGGAAGATATGGGAATTGCGATAGCTGACATGAGAGGTCAGGCTACAATATTGGTGCCAACATGAGAGGAAAGAACCGAGGAGTGCAGACACGGATCCGAGAGTTAAACCCTCAAGCTTTTTTTGTCCCATGCAGTTCTCATTCATTGAACTTGATGGTCAGTGATGCAGCATCAGCTTCTAGTGAAGCTGCTGAATTTTTTAATGTAATTCAAAGCATCTATGTATTTTTCTCCGCATCAGCTCATCGATGGCAAATTTTGAAGCATCTGGGAACATCCTCTCTGACACTGAAACCACTGAGTGCCGCACAATGGGAAAGTCGAGTGGAGGCGATAAAGCCTATCAAAGACCAAACTGGAAAGATAGATGATGCCATAGTTGCCATTATGGAGGATAATCCTATGACAGGAACTGTTCATGGGAGAACAGTGGCAGAGGAAATGGAATCACTAGAAACATACGTAACTTCAAATTTCTGTGTGGCTTAGTGTTGTGGTATGACATA
This sequence comes from Macrochelys suwanniensis, assembly GCA_033296515.1. Lineage (NCBI taxonomy): Eukaryota > Metazoa > Chordata > Testudines > Chelydridae > Macrochelys > Macrochelys suwanniensis. The sequence goes on along the minus strand of CM065778.1, from coordinate 9,833,698 downwards.
CTGTTTGAAATAAATGTTGTAAGCAAGAGACTCCAAGGTGTTGACCTTGATAGATCTGGAGCAATGGAACAACTGGACAAAGTAAAGTCATACCTACAGTCTTACCGGTCAGATGAGGGCTTTCAAAACGTTCTGAAGAGTGCACAGAAGATGACAGAGGAACTTCATACTAAAGCTATTTTCCCAACCCATTCAAGAATACAAGAGTCACCAAAGAAGACATTTTGATTAAGAGGCATGAGATAATCCCATAAGAGACCCCCAAACAACAATTCAAAGTTGAATTCTTCAACCAGGTGCTAGATTGTGCAATACAGTCAGCTGAAGAACGTTTCATGCAGCTCAAGGAACACAGCAGTATATTTGGGATGTTGTATGATATTCCCAAACTCCCCATTATACCTGAAGACGACCTACACCAGCAATGCAGGGCACTAGAGACAGTGTTGACACACGATGACATGCGCGATATTGATGCGAGTGATTTAGGTGATGAACTGAAAGCCCTTTCAAGATCCATTTCAGCAGGATCAACTCCAAAGGCTGTTCTGGAATATATGTGCACAAATAAGATGACCACCCTCTTTCCAAATGTTTTTGTTGCCCTGTGCATACTTCCAACACTTCCTGTAACAGTTGCCAGTGGAGAACGCAGCTTCTCCAAACTGCAGCACCCCTAGCGCCTACCAGGCTGAAAACTGACTGCCTGGGTTGGGTCCCATGCATTGATGTGGTAACATACTGCACTGGCCACCAGACTGTCCCCAAATGGGAGACTCCACTCTGCTCTCAGGGGGAGAACCACACTGGCACCCATCACTGTTTTGCTGGTGGTACACACAGACAGGCAGAACAGCTCAGGGAAGGTGGGGGCAGACTAAATGATGGATAAGCAGATGACCGAATTTTATTCCTTCTTTCTGCCATTCTGGCTCCAGTCTCCTCACTGGTGCGGAAGGTGGGAGGACCCTTTCAGAGTGCCTAGCACTCCAGGAGGGCACAGGACAGAGTTTATGGATGTTCTCTGCACAGAAGAATAATGGTGGGTGGACAGTTCCATATACCGTCTCTTCTCCTACTCTGCACATGACATTTAAATGGCCCCCATTGCTTAAGTAAAGTGCTGAAACAGAAAGGTAAATACATCACTGTGAAACATGGTACTGGCCTGCAATCCCTTGACTTTACACATACGGGCACACACCATCATTTCAGACACCCGTCTCTCAGGTATCCTAAAGGTGCTGAAAATTATGCACAAACTGCAAGGCAACAGTAAACTCAGAAATCAGACTTGTACGAGGTCACCTGTGGTACCTACAGCATTCTACGGTGTCACTAGCACATTCTTTAAACATGACCAATGATGGATGGGTGAGCTGAGGTGACATAATCCCTCTTTCCTCAGACGCTGGCATAAAATCCAGTCCCACTTTCATGTCAAGTTCAAGTCTAAATTGTATCATATACATTGAAGAGATTATATTTTTTAAAAAATCTAATATTATGCTTCTGAATACAGAATTTACCTAAGTAAATAATTATTTTTAAACCCAAGATTTAGGCAGCTTTAGTATTCTACATTATGCTAATGTTTGACAATTACTAAGTGTGGGTATCAGCCACTTTTTTTTAAGTTTAATTTAAAGCAATTTGACATGGAAAGGTTATTACTTTAGTTGCCAATAAAAGCTGTACTTTTAACATAAGTGTACACCAAGCCCTAGGGTATGTGACTATTATCTTTTCTGCAATTATGTGGTGTTCTACATGAATGTTAAAAAAAAACCCTTAGAAATATCAAAAGTACTAACTTAGATACAATATAAAAGTTGAATAGATAAATGGGAAACCCAGTTAGTACAGACACAACATAGGTTGAGGTTTCCTCCTAGAGGTAATATACGGAACAACGCCATCTGGCTTTGACTGAATATATTAATTCAGACTATATATTAACACCACAAACACTGGGGGAGCAGAATATTGGTTTATTTTACAAACATTCTAACTTGAGGTGCAGATGCTTCCGTTTTGCAAGCTCACCAGCATTTGCAATAAGGGCATCTTCTTTCAAAAACTCACCTATCTTCTGTGCCTTCGGTACTAAAATAAAGGGGGGGGGGAATCATTTCTTATCATCCCTCTTGAGCTTTGGTTTTTTTTGCCCCTTAGAAAAGAAAATATGTGCTTGCCACTAACTCTAGGGCAACATTAATAGACTTTAAAGCCAGAAAGTGGCACAGAGCATTTGATCGCACTTGCGGTGTAACGCAGACCATAGAACTTCACCCAGAAATTTTGATTTAAATGACTTGCCCAGCACCACATAGCAAATGCATGAGAAAGCAAGGGATAGAACCAAGTACTCCTGGATCACGGGTCAGTGGCCTCAATCACAATACTGCCCTCTCTCTTTAAGGAATGGACCATGTTGAGGGTACTCCAGCAGTACACCTCCCCATTAAGAGTTTCTGGGGCCATGGTACCTCCCTCTAGGAACACAGGGGAATGGGTGACTGTCTACACCAGGGGTAGGCAACCTATGGCATGTGTGCCGAAGGCGGCACGCGAGCTGATTTTCAGTGGCACTCACACTGCCCGGGTCCTGGCCACCAGTCCAGGGGGCTCTGCATTTTAATTTAAAATGAAGCTTCTTAAACATTTTAAAAACCTTATTTACTTTACATACAACAATAGTTTAGTTATATATTAAAGACATATAGAAAGAGACCTTCTAAAAACATTAAAATGTATTACTGGCACAGGAAACCTTAAATTAGAATGAATGAATGAATGAATGAATAAATGAAGACTCGGCCCACCACTTCTGAAAGTTTGCCGACCCCTGGTCTACACTAATCTTTACATTTCTAAGTGATACAACAGGGCAGCGGCTCAGCAGCACTATGCTCATACGGTCCCTGAATAGAAACCGGTCTTCTCCCTTACGAAGTTACTCCTCAGACCACAAGAACGAATTGTCCACCCATCGCTTGCCACCGGGTCAGACAAACGTAAGAAATCAGTCAAGGCCAGAACGCAGCCTAATGCGGGCCCTCTAGGTGAACAGGTTATGTTTAAAAGTGACCCACGCAGGAGTGTTCGGACAACCGGGCACTGGGGCAAGAAGCATTCCAGAAACGTTTCCATCCACGGTGCCTATGCTCCGGCCGTAAGGGCGAGCGATGCGGGGAGGAGGCGGAGAGGAGGGAGCAGGGGGAAGAGTCTTAGGGGAAAGAGGCAGCACAGGAGTGGGGCTTCGGGGGAAGAGGTGGCAGGAGGGCAGGGGCTTGCGGAGGATGAGCAGTGTGGGTGCAGGGCCTTGGCGGGGGGCAGCACTCCTGCCTACACTTCCGCAAGATTCGTTTCTCTGGGCAAGGTGAGAATTCCATGCTGAGCCGGCACTAGGCATAAGCAGACTAAGCAATTGCTTAGGGTCCCGAACAATTCAAGGCCCACCCCCATTTGCTTTTTAGTATGTGTTGCGTGGGGGGCCCCCCAATGGGCTAGCACCACCTCTGATTTCATGCAAATCCAAACCAATGGGAATGCATCCACCTTCACTGTTAAGGCAAATCCTCTGCCCCTTTCACCATCCATTTATTACTGAACCGATCGTCTCTAGTGAAAAAAATCCCAGTGAGAGGATACTTCCCAAACTACCTCTGGATAGGGATTGCTCTGGGGGAACCATTACTGTCCCACTCAGTGGCAAGCCACTGGGCTCGGCATTATTAGTGTCCCTTTCGAAAAGCACAATAATAGACCATTGTCCTCTGGGATCAAATTGGAGACACTGGGGAAACACCCTTAGGAAGAATTCTACTTAAAAGGCCCAGTTAATCACCTACAGACCCAGATGATTAAAATTCCCCTCTACTGGTCTTGCAGGCAACAAAAACCCTAGAGAGGTCTTACACCCTAGGTACAACTATGTAGCCTGAAAACTGGTGCTGATCATAATGTAAGCTAGGTCCTCAGAAATGAGAGACCCCAGTCTCCACAGGCTACTGAGGACAAAGGGGGAGAGAGGACATTTCTTTAGCAGGAATGAGCTGGAAATAACCTGAGACCAGCAAGCTGTACTGATTGGAGTCTATAAAGCTGAGTCATAGACTGCTAGCCAAACAGGAACACCTTTCATTCATCCTATAAACCTGCTGGCAGCCTTTCAGAAGTAATAACTAGCTGAGGAAGGTAGACACACACCTCACTGGGATGTCTAGAATAAGTCTCTGAGGAAGCTACACAAGTGGGCCTTCCTTGGTTCTACAAGACTCAAAATCCAGACTTCCAAAACAAATTCAGATAAATGCTGGACATGCACAAGTCCATGGGTACAGATCCAATGCATTCGAGGGTGCTGAGGGAATTGGCTGATGTAACTGCAGAGCCATTGGCCATTATCTTTGAAAACTCGTGGCGATCGGGGGAAGTCCTGGATGATTGGAAAAAGACAAATATAGTGCCCATCTTTAAAAAAGGGCAGAAGGAGAACTCGGGGAACTACAGACTGGTCAGCCTCACCTCAGTCCCTGGAAAAAATCATGGAACGGGTCTTCAAGGAAACCATGTTGAAGCACTTGGAGGAAAGGAAGGTGATCAGGAACAGTCAACATGGATTCACCAAGGGCAAGTCATGCCTGACCAACCTGATTGCCTTCTGTGATGAGATAACTAGCTCTTTGGATATGGGGACAGCAGTGGACATGATATATCTTGACTTGACTTTTGATGTCGTCTCCCACAGTATTCTTGCCAGCAAGTTAAAGAAATATGGAGTGGCTGAATGGACTATATGGTGGATAGAAAGCTGGCTAGATTGTTGGGCTCAACTGGTAGTGATCAACGGCTCGATGTCTAGTTGGCAGCCGGTATCAAGCGGAGTACCCCAGGGGTCAGTCCTGGGGCCAGTTTTGTTCAACATCTTTATTAATGATCTGGATGATTGGATGGATTGCACGCTCAGCAAGTTTGCGGATGACACTAAGCTGGTTGGGGGAAGAGGTAGATATACTGGAGGGTAGGTATAGGGTCCAGAGTGACTGAGATAAATTGGAGGAGTGGGGCAAAAGAAATCTGATGAGGTTCAACAAGGACAAGTGCAAAGTCCTGCACTCAAGACGGAAGAATCCCATGCACTGTACAGGCTGGGGATCTACTGGCTAAGCAGAAGTTCTTCAGAAAAGGACCTGGGGATTACAGTGGATGAGAAGCTGGATATGAGTCAGCAGTGTGCCCTTGTTGCCAAGAAGGCTAATAGCATATTCGGCTGCATTAGTAGGAGCATTGCCAGCAGATCAAGGGAAGTGATTATTCCCCTCTATTTGGCACTGGTGAGGCTATATCTGGAGTATTGCGTCCAGTTTTGGGCCCTCCACTACAGAAAGAATGAGGACAAATTGGAGAGAGTCCAGTGGAGGGCAATGAAAATGATCAGGGGGCTGGGGCACATGACTTACGAGGCGAGGCTGAGGGAACTGGGCTTGTTTAGTCCACAGAAGAGAAGAGTGAGGGGGGGTTTGATAGCAGCCTTCAACTATCTGGAGTGGGGTTCCAAAGAGGATGGAGCCAGGCTGTTCTTCTGACAGAACAAGGAGCAATGGTCTCAAGTTGCAGTTGGGGAGGTCTAGTTTGGATATTAGGAAACACTATTTCACTAGGAGGGTGGTGAAGCACTGGAATGGGTTACGTAGGGAGGTGGTGGAATCTCCATCCTTAGAGGTTTTTAAGGCCCGGCTTGACAAAGCCCTGGCTGGGATGATTTAGTTGGGGTTGGTCCTGCTTTGAGCAGAGGATTGGACTAGATGACCTCCTGAAGTCTCTTCCAACCCTAATCTTCTATGATTCTAAATGCCCTACCCCTCTCCTCCTTGTCCTTCCCCACACATTCAAAAGGAGAACATGAAGGGTAATAGACTGGAGGGAGACAGGCTCTGGATCCAAATAGCTGGAGATTATTAATTAAGGGAGAGTTTGAATTTTGAAAAATGCAGCCTCTCATTTTGGTTGTCTGGGTTTGTGTTTTGTTTTTAAAGTGAATGTGTAGCTTGTGAAAATTCCCAGAGTATCCATCTTGCTCTGAAGCCTCCTCTCCCCAGAACAGATAAAGCCAAGTCAGCTGAAATTCAAGCTTCCCGTAATAACCTATCAGCATGCCTCCATATTAACCTGGAGAGTCCATCTCTAGTCATGAAAGGTTAGTTCAGTCTTTACGGCTTACTCAGTCCTTGGTCTGTCTGCTGAGACTGAAAGCAAGGAGCTCAATTAGAGTGCCAGGGGCCACTGTGGTTTGTGCTTCAGATTAGCTGAAGTTTGTTATTTTACCCTTTTAAGTAGGAGCTGCAACAAGCTGTTCACCAGAGGTCCAAGCCATGATATACAAGCCCCTCTAGGATCACTTGGAATCGCTCCTGATGAGTTCACCAATGTGTGCACCTTGGGACGAAAAGCCAGCCAGAGAGATGTGAGAATCACACGACGCCCTCCAGAAAGTGACACAGAATGAGGCAAGTGTGGGAGCTTATAGAAAGACAAGAGTTTGTGAGCCCAGAAAAATAATAAAATGTTTAAGTCCTTAATTGTTTTGCTTGACAATTTCTCCCATAATGAAGCTTTCCAGAAGCTTATGAGTTTGCCGAGCATTGTCAATAAATTAGATCATGCACACGAGGCAAGTTTTCCAAGCCAGCAAGCTCTAGTCTTAACAACACTCTCCGGTAAAATGAATCTACATGAAACATGAAATATTTATTAAGTATGAATGGTCTCATAGAAACCTTAATGAAGACCGGTATCTTCTTACACTTTAGCCAGTATGACGACAGTACGTTGGCGAAACACATAGCGAACAGCGTGATGGTGAATGTGAAGTCTGAAACAATTATAGCAATTCACCACAATAACGGGTAGTCAGAGTGTGGACGTGTCCTAGTACTAATATAACTAATGACATCCATCCACAATTATTTATGTTACAGTAACATATGGCTGCCAAATGAAAAACAAATGACAAGGATTTGCAAGTGAATTCTTGCAAATAAATTTTCGTTAATCACACAGGCTCAGCTTAAAAGTCCTCAAATGGGAGACAACATAAATGCAGAGTACTGTCATTATTATTGTGCCACACTTTTCTGTCTCTAAACAATGAGCCTGATTCTATTGCCCATACGGGTTTTTCCACTGATGTAACTGCATTAATCATTGGAATTATTACTGATGCATGTCAGAGAACTAGCAGTTCTCAGGAATTTTACAGAAACAAAAAAAGTTTAAGTAAAACTTTGGCTCACCTTTGCCTGCCAACGGGAAAAAAAGCTCAATAGTGTATATGCTTAACTTAAGCATATGAATGATCCCCATCCACTTCAATGGACTTTGGATCAGAGCCATTATATTTGCTAAACATAATTCTGCCAAATGCATACTTTTCTGGCAGAGGAGTGTATGTGTGTGAGTGAGAGTGTATATATAAAAAAATATATAAAAAGTATATATAAAAATACTGTGAAAAATATACCAGTAAGTATAAAATGGCAACATTCAGGATCAAATGCAATCAATTTATTTTGTGAGGTCACATTTAACATTTTTTGGGAGGAGGGTTAAACAATTCACAGATGTCACTGATACAACATGAATAAAAAAAACACCCAAAGAAAAGCATGCAGCACAGACCAACTAATAATGTTTGCTTTTTAAAAAAATGTTCCCGTTACACTAAATACCACCTGAGGCCTTATCTGTAGTAAACTTACCTATATTCTTTTAAGTACTAACTTAACAGACATTGAATGCAGAATGTAAAATCTCAAAAAAAAATTAGTGAAAATAAAGGATTACATACATTTTTCCTAAAAAATTATTTCTAGACGAGACAAGTAGACAGATCTTCAAACAACATTTTAAACAAGGAAGCAATAATTTTGTTCTAGGTGGTTATTTATACTGTAAGGGCCAAAATCAGCACTGGTTTAACTACCTTATCTGTTTTCTGACGTGTTTTAAGCACACATTTTTGAAAAGATACATTTTAATTTTATTTGATTTACATGTAAGGAACCCAATTCTGTGAGGAACTCAGAATTCCCTGGGCCCATCTGGGAGCATCTTCGCTTGTAGACTACGGTGAGAATCAGGATTCTTTCCTGTCTACTTCCCACTCTTACGCTCATGCATTAGAAGTGCTACAAAGAAGAAAGGTTTCAGAGTAGCAGTCGTGTTAGTCTGTGTCAACAAAAAGAATAGGAGTACTTGTGGCACCTTAGAGACTAACAAATTTATTTCAGCATAAGTTTTTGTGCGCTACAACTCACTTCATCAGACGCATGGAATGGAACACACAGTAAGCACATATTTATACATTCAGAGAAACATGAAAAGGTGGAAGTACCTATACCAACTTTAAGAGGCTAATTAATTAAGAGGCACTATATCAGCAGGGGGAAAAAAACTTTTGAAGTGATAATCAAGATGGCCCATTATGGACAGTTGACACAAAGGTGTGAGTGAGGATAGTTAACTAGGGGAAATAGATTCAATTAACGTAATGACCGAGCCACTCAGTTCTTTCCTACCACAAGCTTTGACCTCCCTCTATGGCCAAATTGTGGCCTGTCATGTAATCTGAAGCTTCAGATGCCAGGTATACAACAGCCGCTTGCAGGTCTGTCACTTGCGCCAGCTTCCCAGCAGGAATATCTGTTAGCCAGCGCTGTACCAGAGGCTTCAGACCTTCAGAATGGATGAGTGGCGTGTCTACAATTCCCCTATAAATACCACACACACAGTTACATTTTTCATATGTAGCACTTACAACTACAAAACAAGAAGTGATGGGAATACAAAATGCCACTTAGAAAAGAAAACCATGAAATAACAAAGTAAGATCCCAACTTGAATAGGTGCTGGAACTAGTGGTGCCGGTTTTGCTGCTGCTCCCCCCTGGCTTGAAGTAATTTCCATTAAATAAATTAATGGAGAAAAGCCTTATCTTATAGAACTGGAAGGACCTTGAAAGGTCATTGAGTCCAGTCCCCTGCCTTCACTAGCAGGACCAAGTACTGTCCCCTGACAGATTTTTTTGCCCCAGATCCCTAAATGGCCTCCTCAAGGATTGAACTTGCAACCCTGGGTTTAGCAAGCCATTGCTCAAACCACTGAGCTATTCCTCCCCCTGCACCTGAGCTGGGTTTACAGTTTGGTTCAATACCCCTCACTATACAAATTGTTCCAGCACCCCCGCCAACATTCGACATCATGTAGCTCTGCTAAGGAGTTACAACCACAAACTTCAATCATGGTTGTCCCTTACCGCCTTTCATGGTCGATAAATCAACTTAGCGGTTTACTCTTAAAGAGAGCACTCATACTTTGTATCGTTGGCTAACATAGGCGCCCCATTATCTTAGGTTACTTACCATAATACCCAATTTACATTTTAATATAGAAAAACATATCGTAGACAAAATGAGCACAACCAGTCTGTCTCTGCATTTTGGAAACGTGTTCCATTTACCAATTTCTTTTTCATCAATGCACAGCCTAATGTTACACAACATGTTTGCATACAGTTCAGAAACTGAAAACAGTCCAAGTTTCCATATCCCAAAATACTGAAAACAAAATCCAGCAGCACCTTTTACAGCACTAAATTCACTTTAAGTTGAAAAGGGGGCAGGGAAAGGAAAAAGTTACGCAAAATATGCCAAGAATAACCCCCCATTAAATAAATAACATGACCAATTACAAAGCATGTACTAAGCTGGATTGTTTCACACTAATGAGCCAACTACAGAACGCATTAAAACTCTGCTAAGTTCATTTCCCTCACATGCCCTAAAAACGAGTGGAAACTGTAGAATGCACATTACAGTACTAATATTTAGCTGGCTTTTACGACTTTAACTAGCACTGATTTGTCATACTCCTTCTCAACAACATATTTATATTTTGTGAAATGTATAATTTTTTCAGTCCCTGAACAAATATATTTACATAACTGTGTCTAACGAGAAATTACATTTAACTTCTCAGAAATGACAATAACTAAAACCTGAACTGCCAATTCCACTTCATTAGTGTGGTAGAAATGCATTCCAAATGTTAATAAAAATTCCAACATGCTGATAAATTAGCGCTTCTAAGGAGCATGTGACACCTTGGTTAACATATTCAACCTCAATTATATTTCTCTTCAGCACCCTGTTATCTGGAACCTTTGCTGGCAATCAGAGGTGCTGTTTTTCAGCGGCCAATTTTCTAGATAATGTAGCTTATCAACACTGTGGGTAAACTTGCCAATGAAATCAGGCTGCAGTGAACCACACACGCTAATTGCATCTCTTTTTTATGCATATTTACAGACTGTCACTTCAAAGAAATCAGTGGCCCATTGAGGCACCCAGTTAGCTGGAAGAATTGCCTCTTGCAAATGAAAATTAGCAAACAAGCTAGTGATAAATATGAAATGAACAAAGTATAAAAATACCGTTTTGTTCTGAAACTTCATCATCATCCCAATTTATACTTCCAAGGAAATAGGTTTGAGAGACGCACTGGATTCTGGGTATGTGATTTACCTTTTGTTTTAAATGAAGTCTGAAATCTTCGATTTACCACGTTACTAGGTGGAAGTAATTCAGAATACCCCCAAAATTTCCACTTTCACTAACAGGACACACTTTAAATACCAGCTTTATTTTTGCTTGCAATTGTCAATAAAAACCATAACTATTCAGAAATGCTGAGCAAGGGCAAATTGATTGAGCTCTCACAAAGTAATAAAATAGAATAAATTCCAGTATAACTTGTAGACCATCTACTTATTTCTCCTAAGCACAGTCTCCCTCCCACCTGTTTAGTGCTGGTTTTCTGGAGAGAAAACCAGAGTTTTAGTTGCAGAAGTGAAAGCTATGGTCCTAATCCACCTCTCACTTACACTAGTTTTACATTGGTGTATATCCACTGCATTCAGTAGTGTTACTCTTGATTTACACCAAGCACTGTATCTGTTGGCAAACATTTGTAGGATCTGGTTCTAGGTTTCCATGCCTCTACAGTGTTTTGATACCCTCATTAGCAAACGCTAGCATTTTTAAATGAAGGTTTTGTTTTACTAAGAAGAGGACCCAGATTAAAAAAAAAATATATCACTCCAATATAAACTAAAAATAATACAGCTTAAGAAAAATTATATATATATAATTTTTCTTAAACTGTATTATTTTTTCTTAAGCTGATTATATATATATATATATATATATATATATATATATATATATATAAATCAACCAACTTCAAACAGATAACATGGAGACGAAATATAATCAGAACTATAAATCATTGAACCAGTGCCTTCAGCTGCCCTTCCTTTAATTTTATCTCAAGCGTAAAAGGTCTGATGAAAAAAAATATCACAGGCAATTTTTATAAAGAGAAAAAGATGTAGCACACAACGTAAAGTTGCAAACACACATACTGATGATACTATAAATATTAAGCATGTCATTGATTGTACACATCTTCTGGGAAAGGCTTGGTGCCAACTTGGGCAATTTAATGTTGTAGAACCCTTTTAGGCAGATTTTAGTTGGCTTCTAACCAGTTCCAGCAAAGACAAGTGCCAATGCATTAATTCCCTACCTCATCTAGTATGCAGCGCTGAGCCTATCAGTACTTTCTGTTGCGTGTCAATGTTTTATCAAACTGCTGGTTCCTTAAGGTTAGACATGAACATCAGTATTCCATTGTTGATGCATAGGGCAAGTTGAGACATTAAAAAACAAAAACAAAACACAATTGCCTAAAGCATCTCCACAATGAGAGAGAGAGTGGCGGGGAAATCACTTAACTGGAACTATGTGTGTTCAGTGCCCATATGAGGGGGGGAGGGAACCTTCCCTTTCAGTGTAACTTGATTTCTTTCCGATGAGTTATTAATTTGAATGAGTTAAGTACACTCCACTCAATCAGAAAATGTTTAATCAGGAGATCCGCTTAATTGGGACCTCTCTCAAGGAATTACGTTTAAATCCAAAGATACTTAACAGCGATGACTGCTGCTTAATGGGGATAGTAATGCTGCTTAATTGGGACGCCTTTGGGTGTTACTGGGGTGCGTAGCTCTTTCCTGTGCTGCAATCTCACACTGCTTGTGTGTGTGTGCTCCCCCTCACAATGGTTTGCAGACCCTCCGTAATTGGGGGACATGCGGAAATTTCGATTTGCTTCGCCACCTCCTGTACTCCTTTCAGACCAACTCTAGATACTGGGCATCTTATAGCTGCCTCTAGTCTAGCACTGAGCATACAGTAGCTCAGCCCCTCTTTCATTGCACACGGTGCCTCCTTCCTACTCCATGCACCTATTCAATAACATGACAGGCTCTGTAGCAGATGAAGCAGGAGATCATACCCTTGAGCATCTTCATATCCCTGGAACCATGAGTGATGACACTTGTGTGGGATCCAGGTTAAGAAGCTTGTAGCACCTTGGAATCTCCACAGAGCAAGGAGCTGACACATTCTGCTGGTGAAGCAGAGCTTATTAGTCAAGGAGGCCAAACAGCTATGCATAGAGATGGTATTCGTTGCATGCGGAACCTGTGTTGTTTGGAAACTTAGGCCAGTTAGCGTCAATTGAAGCTGCTGACAAGGTCTTCAGGGGAAAGACAACAGAGGGTGTTATATGAGCAAGCCAATGAGAGCACGGATTAGCACAGCTGATCAGTGCAGGCTTACAGGCCTGGCCTACTGTGTTGCTATGCAAATCAGAAGCTCTGCGGGATATGGGCTTCAAATCAAACTTCAGAGGGCACATCTGACCCCCAGATGACTGAGAATGTTGGTTCACGAGGGTTCCGATAACCCAGGCCTGACCATAGCTACTGTTCAAGGAACTTAGAATTTGATTGCCCTAATCAAATAGAGCACCAGTCTGACGCTCTCCCCCTTTAAAAACAAACCAGAATGAAATTGGGGGGTGGGGTGGGGTGGGGTGGGGTTTGGATTTAGCAAAAAATCCAAAATTTGCTAAATCAAGCGCACAAAAGACAGGACAATGCAAAAAAGCAGAGGTTCTCTTACAAAGTCTACTCAGCCACTCTGCATATATGCAGTATTTTCTATCACTTGTTAAATAGAAAATGTCATATATTATTGATTGTTGTATTAATGCATGTACTAACATTGTCAAGGCAGCTTGATTAAGTGGGGGGCACTGTCCCAGATAGAATTTATTCCTACCGTCCCTCTGGGTTTCAACTGCAAGAGGGCAGCTGTAAATTGTTACCTGGACTCTATAGAAGCCCCACTGTTTTCTGCCCAGCTAAATCATTGCATCCGTTTCTCATTCTAATCTTGCCTTCTCACCTGCCAGCTTCGTCCAGGTTTGAGGATGTGCCATTCTCCCATAGATCCTCAAATGAGGTGTTGCAAGCATTTAATGCTACTTCAACCCTCCTCTAGTTGGGCTTCCTGCCACCAGGACAGTGGTCAGAAATTAAAAGTGGCACAAGACAGGGTGAATCTAGCCCAGCATACAATGTGACCAATTACGAGGCATTTGAGACACAAGGCATTACTAAAAGCTTCTCTTGAAATATTTTGCAATTTCCCAACCATGAAATGCTCCAATTTTCATCACCTTCATGTTGCATCAATGGCAGTTCTTTGCACTAAAATAAGTAGTAAATTTTAAGCATATGATGCATTTAACTTTACATAATTAGCAATTTAGCTGCAAAATTAATCAAACAACACACAATATTTTATTCTCATGGGACCTTAACAGTTATCTTTCCAGTTCAGCAGCTATTAAGCATTGTATGTTGTGTATACTGTTCTTGATGAAGATGGGTTAATTTAATGTGAGGTGTTTTGTTTTTTTCTCACTTTGTAGTGTCTGGGACAGATCTACTGAGGATCACAGGAATTTTGTCACTGATTTCAATGGTATCAGGATAAGACCCTATGTTGTTAATATCACATGAGAGCAAAGTCTAATCTATTCCTAAGATTCTGGCATGCAACGTAAAGGGCTGATAGGTTTTTAACACTGCACATTGGATAGCGCATTGGCTATTTGTGATCTGGGTTGGATCCAAAGAAAATTTGCCTCGTGAGTCTACAAGCTAGGAATGAACTTCTCTCTCACTCACTCTCCAACTCCCCGCCACCCTCAGTATCCCTCCCAAAAAGAAACTGGCTGTACTGGTGAACTATTTAAAGTGTGAGACAGGGCTACCTGGTCAGCAAGAGAATTACTAATAAATTAAATAAATTATGCTAAAATCCCTGCCATAACATTCTATGCAATGATACATTTCATGCATTGCTGCTATGCCTCAGCTTTGTACACTCATTTACAAAAATAAGTTGATGAAAGCTGACCAGAAAGGAAAAGGGGGAAAAAAGAGCAAATGTTGGCGTGTTGAAAGAATGTTCGAGGTCAGATGTGAATATGTGGAGCTATAAGGACACTGATATAGCCAGGATCCAACAAAGCACTTCAGCATGGCCCCGATTCCAGAAAACATCACTGTTCAGGAAGAAGGATGGACTCAAGTTTGTGGTTACAAGCTTTCCTGAATTGGGACCCAAGTGCTTCACTTAAGCATCAGGCAGTTCCATTGACTGCAGTAGGAATACTTGCCAGCTTAAAATAAAGCACGTGCTTAAGTGCTTTGCTGAATTGGGGCCTATGTGCACATTTCTGGGGCTCCATGGGTTCTTTTATTGAAATAGTTGCATGTTATAATAAAGTCTATATGCCAGGTTCCCTTCAGCATTCAGGTAGATCTGTGAAACTGGGCCAGACCCTCACTCTTCCACCCAGCAACGCATTCAGCATCATCAATGGGCCCATTGCCCCAGAAAGGAACCGGGCCTAAAACTGTGAGGTGCTGAGCACGCAAAATGAGTGCAACAGGAGCTGAAGATGCCCAGCACTTTGAGAAATCAGATTGAGAGCCAGGACTGGAAGATTTGATTCACGGGGATTGTGTGAACATATCTGTGGACAGGTCAGAACCTTTCTTTCATGTACAGAATGAGACTGAAATGTGTATTCCCCATTTCCACGTCAGCGGAGAAATGAATTTGAATATCCAGTCATTGAAATGAACAAAAGTGCATTTGAGTTCAACATGCAGTGTTTTAAGTACATGCAAGTGCCAGCAGGTATATATCAAGAGCTCCTTACCTTGGTACATTGTTAATAATAATCCAAGAAGATCATGGACAATATAAGCCTGATCCGAACCCCATTGAACATAATGGGAAAACTCCTGTTGATTTGAGTGGGCTTCCAGTCAGACCATATGTGATTATCAAATATTCATAACTAGTATGTCTAAACCAGGGTTCCTCGGGTATAGCAAAAGATCCTTTCCTCACTGAGCATTGGCAAGCCTTCAATGAACAAAAGTCCCCCTTATTACAATGGGATTCCCACATAGAGAGAGTTCGCCGGTGTGGGACCAAAGTCTAGGATGAGTAAGAATTATGAAAATTAAACCCAGTTTTGGTTAATGATAGAAAAAGAAAAGCCTCTGAATGTATTTTTTCCCTTCTAAGCATCAATATATCTTTTCTCCATTTTCAGACAACTCACAGCTAACAAGAAGTTTTACTAAACTCTCTGCAAACATTTTTTTTTCCCCTGCAAAACTTCCTGCAAAAAATTACCCATTGGGCTGAAATTTCTCCTGCTTGTTAAATACTTTAAATAATTTAACAAGCAGAAGAAATTTCAGCCCAACGGGTAATTTTTTGCAGGAAGTTTTAACCACCTGAAAACTAGGGGCTTATAACTTAAGTGCCTCTTTAACCACGGTTACTCTGAACGTGACACTATTCCAGCTATATTAATAAAGGCTGCCAATATATTTCTCAGCCAGGAAGTATATTGAAACATGACCAATATTTTCTGATTCTGGTGGGCCCCAGGAGCTCCAACCTGTATATAAAAATTAATTCATTGTAGCTAAAAGCCTCTCTGCTTCCTACCTCTATTGTTAACACTACCTCTGCCTTGCCAGTTCTTGCTGCAGCTTTGCTAACTTCATTCAGTCCTCCTGGCCCTGGAAGCTGGTGTAGAGTCACTAGACCTAGACACCGGATCAGCAATGTTGAGTTATTGGTACTGGTGTGAGTAAATCCCAGTTCGGAACTAGGATGTTATTTAAGTAATATGTGGATTGCAGTGAGCTAAGGATGGAATCACAATTATTATTAGTAGTAATAAATAATAATAATAATTAATAATAATAAACAGAGCAAGCATACAGAAGTAGAGACAAGACCAAGAATCAAAATAAAGATATTTGCAATTGAGCTCTGTGATATTTTTCTCCACTTTATGGATTAAAATATTTTACATGTTTTTCTTAATTTCATGTACATCATAGTTTCATTATTACAGTTAGTTAAACTTCTGGGTTAAAATCCTGCGCTTATTACTCTGACTTCAGTGGTCTATGGAATTTGACCACTCTCAATTAAGGTTATCCACTTGAGTTTTTGCTTAGTATTAACTTGTACTGAAAATTGTACAATAAAGAGTGAGAGTGAGAGTGTGTGTGTGTGAGAGAGAGAGAGAGAGTGCGCGCGTGTGTGTGTGGCAAAAAACTTTGCTTCATGCTATTAAAAAAAAACCAAATAAACATAACCCCCCCCCCAAAAAAACATATATCTTTAAGATTTCAAAAATTACTTAAAATGTAACTTGTAATGAATATTTTTTGACAAAATTACACCTAGAAATCCCGTAATTGTCAGAGCTGAACGGTGTCTCAATTACAGCACTACGATATGGCTTTTAAAGTGCCAGTATATTTGTCTGAAGTAAAAGAAAAAAAGAAAGAAAAAAGAAAAAAAGGAGAAGCATTGTCTATTAAGTGTCAAAAGCCTTTTCTTTAACCACAGAAGGCTTGGACAGAACTAAGGAAATATTTCATTTGGAAGAGAAATGCTAAAAATTACCCTTCATGTTATTGGAAAACCTATTATCAAATGCTAAAACCTTTTCTCAAATCCTTCAATATACACGGCCGTGGAGAACACTTTGGTTATAGTGATTAAACCTTTGTTAAGCAGAAGACAAAATAAAAAGGGATGCAATCCACCTGCTAATTAGCAACTTTGTTTTCCTAGATTTTCTTAATTTGAGCAGTGAACGCTTCTTATAACATTTCATTTTTTCTGTACTTTATAAAATGAGACTACATTTTACTTACGGGGAAATGCAGTTGACTCTTACTCCCCTGTCAATCCATTCAGTTCCTAATGTCTGTGTTAATTTTACGACCCCAGCTTTTGAGGCGTTGTATGCTAACTGCTTCTGCGGGTGAGGCACTAGAATAATTCAGAAATACGAAATATTGATTCTTCATGTATTAATATGCACAGGGAAGCTAAAAATCACAACATGGACAAACGAACTAGCTGCCCTTTCCCCTGATGTTTGGCAAGTAACATGAAGGAATTACAGTATAGCAAACCGCTACATCTATATTTTTCCTAATATATTATTTCCATCAAATATTTTTGCATTAACAGCTGGAGGATTGAAGGGAAAATGAAGAAACAACAGCAATAAAACAGACTGCAGATTTTAGAACTGTAAAAAATAGATATTACAACGATATACTCAAAATATTTGGCTGTAACCCATAAATATAAACATATGCACAAATACACACATACAAGTAACTGCCTGGAACAAGTTATCCTGCTTCATTTATAACCTCTATCATCTAATCAGGTGTTTGTGTGGATGTGAACATGTGTGCCCAAAATTCAGATCTCCTACCACTTTCAAAATCAGAAGCCTTTGAAAATGTTTCACAGATGTCACATGTCAGTCATAAAGGAAAATGATCGGCTTGTTAATTACAATGTTCAAGCTTGCTTCTGCTGTATGTTCTGTTAGTTCTACCCCGTCACTGAGCTCTCACACTTACAGCGTTCCAAAGAAAAGTACTTTCGGGCAGAGCCTCAGCTGGTGTAAATTGTCATCATGTCACCAAAATCAGTAGAAGTCTATTCCGCTATTGCAATTTTACACCCGCTAAGGATCTACTCCTTAAGTATTTTTAGCTACCTGGCTTCCATTCTGACCTATTTAAACAACGTTGTTAAAAAGCAGTGAAATCTAAACAGGTGCAGTTTAATATTAAATATTACTGAGCTGTAATTCTTTTTTACTGCGGGGAAGGAATCAGTACTAAATACCATTAATGAGGTAAAAAACACATATTTTAACAGTGTGTATGGTATTAATGTATTTTAAAAGGCAGGTGCACTACTGAATTTTGGTAAGGTGTATCAGCATAGCAAATTGGTTTTAGTTTCATGTGACTACTGGCAAGCACTATATAATACAGGTAGGAAAATTCAGTAAACAAACAAGGGTTTGAAAATTTGCATTAAAATGGCTCAGCTAGCAATTTTATGTCACCATTATAAGTACCAGATGGTATTCACCCAAGAGTTCTGAAGGAACTCAGATGCGAAATTGCAGAACTACTAACTGGTATGTAGCCTATCACTTAAATCAGGCTCTGTACCAGACGACTGGGAAAAAGCTAATATAATGCCAATTTTTGAAAATTTTACCAATTTTTACCACTCAAGAGAGAGCTCTTTAAACAAGAGCTTTTCTTTTTCTTTTTTTTTTTTAAAAAGGCTCCAGAGGTAATTCTGGCAATTACAGGCCAGTAAAGCTAACTTCAGTGCCAGGCAAATTGATTGAAACAATAGCAAAGAAAAGAATTATCAGACTACAGATGA
This sequence comes from Macrochelys suwanniensis, assembly GCA_033296515.1. Taxonomy (NCBI): domain Eukaryota; kingdom Metazoa; phylum Chordata; order Testudines; family Chelydridae; genus Macrochelys; species Macrochelys suwanniensis. Next base: position 9,814,901 of record CM065778.1, on the reverse strand, counting down.
ACACAATATGGTGGGGAAGAGTCAACACGACTTTTGTAAAGGAAAATCATGCCTCACCAACCTATTAGAATTCTTTGAGGGTGTCAACTGGTATGTGGACAAGGGTGATCCAGAGGATATAGTGTACTTGGACTTTAAGAAAGCTTTTGACAGACTTTCAGAAAGCTCGTAAGCAAAGTAAATGGTCATGGGATAAGAGGGAAGGTCCTCTCATGGATCAGTACCTGATTAAAAGATAGGAGATAAAGAGCAGGAATAAATGGCCAGTTTTCACGGTGAAGAGAGAGTTAAATAGCAGGATTCCCCAAAGATCTGTATTGGGACCAGTGCGGTTCAACATATTCATAAATAATCTGGAAAAAGGGGTAAACAATGAGGTGGCAAAGTTTGAAGATGATCCAAAATTACTCAAGATAACTAAGTCCAAAGCAGACTGCAAAGAGTTACAAAGGGAACTCACAAAACTGGGGGATCAGGCAAGAAAATGGCAGGTGAAATTCAGTGTTGATAAATGCAAAGTAATGCACATTGGAAAACATAATCACAACTATACATACAAAATGATGGGGTCTAAATTAGCTGTCACCACTCAAGAAAGAGGTCTTGGAGTCACTGTAGATAGTTCTCTCACAACATCTGCTCAATGTGCTGCAGCATTTAAAAAAAGCCAACAGAATATTAGGAACCATTAGGAAAGGGTGAGATAATAAAAATCTCATAATGTCACTGTATAAATCCATGGTACACCCACACCTTGAATACTGCATGCAGTTCTGGTCAGTCCATCTCAAAAAAAGATATATTAGAATTGGAAAAACTACAGCGAAGAGCAGCAAAACTTATTAGGGGTATGGAACAGCTTCCATAGAAAGAGAGATTAAGAAGACTGGGACTGTTCATTTTAGAAAAGAGATGACTAAGTGGGAATATGATAAAGGTCTATAAAATTATGAACAGTGTGGAGAAAGTCAATAAGGAAGTGTTATTCACCCCTTCACATAACGCAAGAACCGGGGGGGTCACCCAGTGAAATTAATAAGCAGCAGGTTTAAAACAAACATAAGGAAGTGATTCTGCACACCAAACACAGTCAGCCTGTGGACTCTGTTGCCAGGGGGATGTTGTGAAAGCCAAAAGTATAACTGGGTTCAAAAAAGAATTAGATAAGTTCATGGAGGATAGGTCCATCGATGGCCATCAGCCAAGATGGTCAGGGGTGCAGCCCCATGGCTCTGGGTGTTCCTAAATCTACGAATGTCAGAAGCTGGGACTTGACAGCAGAGGATGGATCACTCTGTAGTTGCAGTGTCTTGTTCATTCCCTCTGAAGCCTCTGGCATCGGCCACTGTCAGAAGACAGGATACTGGGCTAGATGGACCATTGGTCTGACCCAGAATGACTGTTTTTATGTTCTCACTTTTCATATACTCCTGAACTTGCATTTATCCTCTAAACCCACTGTTTATAAATGTTCCAACAAAGTATAGGAAAAGGCTGGTAAATAAAGAATAATATTGTTGGATTATGCAAAAACACTGAAATGACATAGGCCCCAGTTCTTCAAACACTTAAGCACGTTTAAATGTATGCATGTGAGTAGGCCCATTGACTTCAATGTGACTTCTCGTGTACTTAGATTTGAGAACTTGTGTGTGTGTAGGATTGAGAGAGAGGAGGACATAGCTAATAGTTCCTCCTCTTTATGTATGCATTAAAGATTTCAAAGGTCCTTCATTTGTCAGATAATGCATTGTGTAGTTTGAAACTCAAGTCCATTCCATATATTTTTTTCAAAACAAAATGATTACGATTTTATTAGAAGAAATATGTCCTTTCTCTCTCTCTTTTTGTTTGATTTGTGTGTGTGTGTGTGTGTGTGTGTGTGTGACATCACAGATGGAGCACTCCATGTGGGCTATTGAAATGGAGTGGAATATAATTCCTTGATTAATTGCTGTACACCAGCTCCAAGTTATGTACAACTTTAGTAGTTAACCTTGTCACCTCACAAAAACAGTCATTGCTAAACTTTGCTTTTGGATCTTCCCCAGTCAAGGTATTGCAGTTTTCAGTGTGCACAAACTAAAACAGATTTGCTGTAAAACATTGGAATCTGCCTGCTGATTTTGGGACAGAAGCTCATTAGATATTTTCTAGAGTTCCTTCTTCTAAATGCGTCTCTCTTTACAGAAAGGGTTAAGGAAGGCAATTTAGAAGATGAAATATACACCTCCTGAAACACTTGGCCTCTCTTAATTGAAAGCACTCAAGAGCTAGCCAAAGGGTGTCACAAAGTGGATGGCTTTCACAGTGGGTACTGTTTTTGCATTAAAGTACATAGTACCAAATCCTGTTCTCCTTACTTCTGCTGTCATCTTCAGCTGGACCTCTCATATGTACAAGGACAGAATTTAGCGTGCACGTGCACACACACACACACACACACACACACACACACACACTCACTCCTATTAAAAATTGACTAGAGCGTCTTTATAAATGTAAAGATTTATCTTTACCCCAGGGGAGAACACTTTAGAAAAGCTCTCTTCTCTTACAGCTCTGTAGGGGTGGGGTTGGGAGAAGGGGGCTAATTTCCCTACTGTTTCACATATTCCCTACTGTTTTGCATACCCCGGGGTGGGGTAAATGTAGGTAAAAATGATACCAACATCAGCTGAGTTATATTTTTAATATCTAATATTATGCGATTGCTTCTTTGCTCGGTGATTGGGGGGTTCCACCCTGCCCTTGATACAGGCATGTAACATTAGTGGGGGGTTCATACACTTACATATTAGAGGATATAGACCTCTTACCACTAAAGATAGTCACTGCAAAAAACAGGGATCTTAGCTACCCCCAGGTAAATCAGAGTAACTCCAATAGCAGCTGCTCTCTGTTACACTGGCATATACCTGGAATACCTCTGGTGAAGCCACTCGAGAGATACTCAAAATGCATACAGGCAAAACTAAATGCAGAATCTCAGCTTGATTATATTGTTTATTAAACTATTTTAGGAAAATATATCTGGGAAACCACAGTCCAAATGCTATCCAATAGGATTAACTCCCCTGAGATTCTCCTCTGCTCATTTTGTTGTATCTACCAAAGAGAACTCAACCTATGAAAAATTATCCAGTATTTCTAGAAACATTCCATACTATGCCAATTGGCCAACATACTTAAATAACCAACATATTTATTTAACATTCAGCAGATGGACACGATATGAACATCGTGATTTTCAGTTGTACTTTTAGAACTATTCAGCGGTGGGGGGAGGGGGAGTTAATGCCAAGATTTAAACAGGTTCATGAAGTAAACACATTCCATCTTGTTTTAACGACTGGTCTCACCATGCCCACTTGGATTAAAATTCTTTGACATGTAAGTGTACCTCATGCTGCCTTTCTCAAGATATTTTCACTTTAAAAATACTCTTATATTTCAGTAAAGATTTCTAATTGTGATTAACATACTTCCGGGGCAGATTGTCAACTGCTGGAAATGGACTTACCGACATTGAGCCAACCGAGCTGCGCTGACTTACACCTACTGGGAATCTGTCCCTCAGTTTGCAGTTTCAGTAAGATAATTGTAATTTAAATATTCTCTTTGGAAGTATCACTCATTTATTTAAATAAGAGACAGCACTTTTGAACAACAAAAACAAGAGAGATAACGGTATTTTAACACTCAGAGGGGCAAATCCTCAGCTGGTGTAAAGCCAAGGATTTACCTTACAGCTGTTGTCTAACATTCTATAGTGTCTATATCTACTATTAAGTCTTGCATTGTTGTTGTTATTCTAATACGAATTGTGGTAGCACCTCAGCACCACAGTCATGTACTAGGACCCCATTCTGCTAGGCACTGTATAAAACACACAACACAAGTTGAAAGCTTTGAAGTTCCCTTTTTATTCTTGTTTGTGAGATTTGAAATTCTCCATACTTGGGGAAAGGGGCTACTCTTGTGTTTAACCACAAGTAAAACAGCTGGTAATGACACTTGTAAAAAGATTAACAACAACATTATAAATGCATTTTTGAAGAAATATTTAAAGTTACTATGTAATAAACCAAACAGAATGTCATAGAATGTCAGACTGGGCACAGTAAAAATAAATGTTATTCCCAAGGAAAATAAAAAGACTGAATATTTATGTAACATTCAGCAGATGGAGAGGATATTAATATAGGGGTTTTCTGTTGTACTTTTATAGCTACTAGATTTTCTTGTCTAACTTGGTAACCCAAGGCACCATTTGATTTTTGGATTTGGACAATACTGCAACAGATGTCCAGACCAATAAAATAAATTCCTAAAGGGCTATGCTTAATTTGTGTAATTGATCAATTTTTGTTACATGGGCTTCAGTTCACCAGCATGTATCTGCTTCCCAGATTAGCTCAGCAGTTGGGATTTCATTCCATATGTTCCAACAATAGTTTATTGGCTCTTTGATGACACTGCTGATACAGCAGTGTTAGTGGAGACACCTGTTGGCGACGTAATGAAATAGAACAACTGGTATTGCAGTTAAGGGTAGAGTGAAAATCTTTTGGGTAGACTGTAAACACTCACAAGGCACAGTTTGCTGAAATGTTATACATTGTGCTCAGATTAATGGGAATTACATCAACGCCTTTCTTCCATAATTAATGTCATACTCAAGCAGGGTAACTCCACCTCTTCTATAAAAAGGTAATATGTGCTCTAAAACATGGAGGACAGATAAATGTTGAAAAATGATATCATAAAAATTTTGTAGTACGTTTTCCCCTAATACAAAATGTCAGTGATTTACTCCTTCCCAATACAGGTTTAATTGATTCAGATAGCATTGGTAGTAATTAAAATATGGATTCTGAAGCACAACTGTTAGATATCATCACTCACCTATTAAACTTGCCATAGATGCTGTGTTAATTATCTTCCCATATCCTTGCTTCAGCATAATGCGGCCTGCAGCCTGTGACAGAAATTAAAGGAAAGACCAGTGACCCCTTTTGTGATTGTGCTAATAATTACATGATAATAAATTAGTCTTCACTTTTCAGAAGAGTTTATGGATTTTTTTTAAAAAGTGCACGATGTAAAAATTTGATATAAAATGGCTGATGCAGAAAAATTTCTATTGTCATTTTAATTCAGCTACTGTGTTGCCAACATTTTCAAAAGGTGAGTAGTAATACTGGGTGTCTCTCGTATTGTCCACTCCAACTGATACTCCACAAAAGGGCCAGATTTTCAGCACCCGCCCTCTGAAAATCAGGTCTCTTTTTAAGGTGTCTCACGTTGGACACCAATAATCACTAGTTACTTTTGATCATCTTGGCCTAAATGTATACCCGATTCACAGATTCACAGCAGAATTGAATTTTTATTTTTTTTTATAATTTCCACAGATAATAGCAATGGTTATTTTTAAGCATTTTAATTTTTTTTAATCTATTTAAATATTCACAGTTGAAAAAAATGCTTAAAACCTATAACTGTGTGCAATTTTTATTTAGTTAAATTTTCACTGTTGTGGGAAATTATGGGGGGAGTCAGGCAATAATTATTTAATCACAACAGACACAGAAATATAAAAAGTCAAAGCTTAATAACTATTAAGACACAAATTGTCAACATCACATGTCAAAATATACAAAGTAAATATCCTTAAACTCTAAATAAGTTCTCAGGCAGCATTTTTCTTACTTTCCCTATCTGTAAATTTCAGCTGTTATGGACGGAAATATTTTTTCATCAGTTTACATGTGTTCGCTGAAATTGACATTTACTGACAAAAATCTAATATGGCCAAGCCTACGGCTACATAGCCAAACTATTAACAACACCTACTAATATACGTTCGATTTTATGATGATAATTAACAACAAGAATATTATAAACCTCTGGGTAAGTCAAATGCTCAGAAAACAGCTACATTTCTGTGGAAAATAGTACAGATCCTCATACTTACTTGGCAGCACAAAAACAAGCCTCGTAAATTAACATTAAAAGTTTTGTCCCATTCTTCTAGTGAAGTGTCTTCACTTGCAGAATTCATGTTAATTCCAGCATTGTTACAGGCAATATGAACTGTGCCCCACCTAGCTACAATTGCATCAAGAATCCTTTGCACATCTTCAGGTTTGCTTACATCTGCCGCCATTGCCATGCTTTTTATCCCTAGATTAAAATGAGATTGATAAAGCAAATATAAGTATTCACGGAAAATAAGATATCATTTCTTGTGTAACTAGTTACTAATTTTTAAAACAAACAAACAACAAAACCACCACCAGTTTAATCACCACTCCACTGATGACAGCAAATGATGTGCTATTTATGGAAGCATGATGCATTGGGAAATGAATCTTTTAAAAAGTTTTTAAGTTTAACTTTTGTAGTCTGCATGTATTGTAGTCTAACACCCAATCAACTTATTTAAAATCAGAGTTCTGGCTCTCCACTTGAATGAATCTTTGAATATTACACCATCTTCTGGTCAAAAGTCTAACTGCAACTTATCAGCTGAAGTGATGGGCATTCCAACAATTCTCTGAGTGCTATGGATCATAAAGTGCATCACTTTCAGATGACGGTTATTAGCTCATAAACAAGATAAAACAGAGGAATATTTTATTTGTTGTGCTACAGATGTTTTTACAGTGAACCCCAGATGTCACAGAAATCAAATCACTTTGTCCGCCAAACTGATTCTAAACATCAGGATTTTAGAGTTTTGGAGTGTACATATTTCTGTTATGCGTAATGATGTATGCAAAAGCCATCCAGAATTATAGCTGTGATTTAAACATGAAAATCTAAATATTCAAAATTATGGGGCTCATAGTAACTAATTCAGTGCCATCGCAACTACACATTAAAGCACAAAAGTTAATATCAGTAGTCAATAGCTGTAAAAGTACCCTATGAATGTGAAATGTGACCGTTACATTTGCTTTTCCATCGATAACTTCGCATATCTTGCCTTTTGCACGTGTACAATCTCAATCAAAAATTATCCAATGTAGATTTTGCTTTTCATGTTTTATTACTGTATATCCCAGAAAGTTGATTTTTAAATAAAATGTGAAACCTTATTTTTTCTAAGGCTCCAATCCAGCAGAGCACTTGAAGTCAATGAAACTACAAACGTGCTTAATGTCAAAAACTCCAGCTCAGCTGCCCCCAAACCCTGTTGGTGCCTAAATTTGCTTGGCACCTACATTTTTGCAGTAAAAGTCCCTAGGTGCCTGTATTTCTGCCAATGAGCTTGTACATGTGCATGGCAGTCCCACACTAGGCGTCTGGACGCCTATGCCCCAAAGCAAGGCATGAACTGGGGGGAAGATCAGCATTCTGCCACCAGACTCACCTGTGGGCCTGGTCCACTCGGCAGGTCTACACTACCAGCTGGATCGGCGGGTAGCGATCAATCTCTCCGGGGTCGATTTATCGCTTCTAGTGTAGACGCAATAAATCAATCCCCGAGTGCTCTCCCCGTCGACTCCGGAACTCCACCGCCGTGAGAGGAGGAAGCGGAGTCGACGGGGGAGCGGCAGCAGTCAACTCGCTGCTGTGAGGATGCTGAGGTAAGTCGATTTAAGATACGTCAACTTCAGCTACGCTATTCCCGTAGCTGAAGTTGCGTATCTTAGGCCGATTCCCAACCCCTGACGCCGCCCCCAGTGTAGACCTGGGCTCAGAGTTTACCTGCCAGATCAGATCAGGCACCATAGGCGAATTTACACACAAGAACATAAGAATGGCCCTACTGGGTCAGACCAAAGGTCCATCTAGCCCAATATCCTGTCTTCTGACAGTGGCCAATGCCAATGCCAGGTGCCCCAGAGGGAATGAACAGAACAGGTAATCATCAAGTGATCCATCCCATTGCCCATTCCCAGCTTTTGGCAAACAGAGCCTAGAGCTACAATATATATTCTTTTATACAGTGTATGTGATAAATACACTGAAAATAATCAAAATTATCTAACATTTCCATCTACTCCTAAATTGTCTTCTAAGTGTGTAAATAATTGGTAGAAGCGACAAAGGGACCTGTGGCACCTTATAGACTAACAGAGGGATTGGAGCATAAGCTTTCATGGGTGAATATCCACTTCTTCGGATGCATCCGAAGAAGTGGGTATTCACCCACAAAAGCTTATGCTCCAATCCCTCTGTTAGTCTATAAGGTGCCACAGGACCCTTTGTCGCTTCTACAGATCCAGACTAACACGGCTACCCCTCTGATACTTAAATAATTGGTGTTACTATAATCTTTTCATTGCTTTTATTAACTTTATAGGTGAACATCAGTATACGTGTGTAACAAATTGAGGCTTTTTCTTCCCCTTTAATGAATACATCACATATAAAGAAAAGCAGGTAAAAAAAAAATAGAAACGTGGGAATTTAAAAAGAATGCATTGGCTTCTTGGAATGTTGTTGTAATTTTTACTTTTTCAGTATGTTGGATAATGGGAAAACGTTGATGTGCTATAATGCTGGCCAAAGCCCCCACAAAACTAATGAAAATTTGCATTGAAATTGACAGGTTTTATGACAAATTTTGTTGAAAATTCAAAAATTCAGAAATGCTGACCAGCTCCGTCTGTATATCTGCTTTTGCTTCCATGGTAACAGTCTTGGTCCATTAGTTGAAGAAGTAGAGTCTCATGCTTTTAGGTCCAGAAATCCGCCTTTCATTCCATGCATATGACCCAACAACTGTTCATACACCTTGGGGCTGATGTGCTGAAGTGCCAAAAAATCTCCTTTGAGGAGTTACTGATGCCCTATACCACTCAGGATTGTCCATTGACCTATGTTGGTTTGTCTCAAATCTTAATATATATGTAGCCAAATGTAAACATATTCCTAGGTTATCACTAATCCTGCAATCCGATCTGTGCTTGCATGGAGCCTGTCTGACTGACTGCAGTGCAGATCCAGCCACATTGATAAGATTGCAGAATCAGGGCCTTATCTTATATTCATAGGTATAAAGAAGATTTTTTTCCAGACTTTACCCTCTTTTACACTACACAGAATTTCATCAAGATCATTTTCGCCACCTCTTTTTTGCAACATTTCCAGCATCCCGACTCCCACCATTCCTAGAGTTCTTTTTCCCCTCTGCGTAAAAGTGTTCCACAAAAAAATGAATAATATTTTTGCTGTGATGTAGTGATTGTGAACAGATATTAATAATTACTGCACCTTATCAAAGTCACACTTAAATCAGAAAATTAAATGGCTAACATATGGGTCTGATCTCCCATTGATGCATCCGTGTAACTCCCATTACAGTTAACAAGACTTGTGCACATGCACCAGTGAGAGAATAGTCCCCCTATAGGATCCAAGCATCACATCAAACAATTTTGATTGGGGGCTGGAGCACATCACTTATGAGGAGAGGCTGAGGGAACTGGGATTATTTATTCCGTAGAATAGAAGAACGAGGGGAGATTTGATAGCTGCTTTCAACTACCTGAAAGGGGGTTCCAAAGAGGATGGATCTAGACTGTTCTCAGTGGTCCCAGATGACAGAACAAGGAGTAATGGTCTGAAGTTGCAGTGGGGGAGGTTTAGGTTGGAAATTAGGGGGAAAAATTTCACTAGGAGGGTGGTGAAATCTCCTTCCTTAGACGTTTTTAAGTCAGGCTTGACAACGCCCTGGCTGGGATGATTTAGTTGGGGATTGGTCCTGCTTTGAGCAGGGGGTTGGACTAGATGACCTTCTGAGGTCCCTTCCAACCCTGGTATACTATTATTCTATTTAAGAAATTCTGTTTTCCACAGGTATATATCCCCAGCCCCCGTTAATGCTAATGGGAGTGATATCTGAGCATCTAGAGAAGGACTGAAATGTGGTTTCTCATTAAAAATCATTTACCAAATTTAGCCAGTACTAATCAAATCCATTAAATTGCTCTAGAGCCTGAAAAGGGAAAGAAACTGGACTTTTCCCTCTTAAAATAATATACTAAAAAGAAAATTAAACAGTTAGAAATATAGTCTTATATATATAGTCCTGATGCTGCAGATGTTTGTTGAGATGAGCAATTTCAGGCACCTAAGCAGTCCCCATTGATTTTGGTCATTCAACACACGAGGGCAGTGAGACTTCTCCGATGCACCATGTTACTCACGGGAGTGTTTGCAGGATTGGGGGCCTTAAATTGTATGTTATGGGTCAGTTTATTGCAGAATTCTCTCAAAGCCCTAGATACTGCATGTATAATGTCAACAGACTCCGGTCATCGGTGGGCAGGATTGAACCTTGGACCATTGGAGCTAAATGCATGAGCCTCTCATGCATGAGCTAAAAGCCACATGGCTATTAGCCAAGGCTGTAGTGGACTCATCAATCTCTAGCTGGGTTAGATGCCACTAGAGGAGGACAGAGTATCACGCAAAACAGACATGGGTTACACATGCACTGCACTTGGAACAGTTTTTTCTGCAACAGTGGATTAACTATGCCGAGTTCATGAAAACAATTTTCAGGTTAAACCCGCCAAAGACATAGCTGGAAAGGAGTGAAGCACTTGATTTTGTCCTCTGTGGCAGTGACTGTCTTGTTATGTGTGTGTACAAAGCCTAGCACAAGCCAAAGACTGGAATTGCCATGTTTCTATGTCTAAAACTCGTTCTGGGGTGATGGCACCATTAATGAAGGCAGCAAAATGTTCCTTGATACAGAATACACAAACTGCACAAATGTAAGGAACTCTTATGATTGGAACCCACCTTGAAAGATTCTGAAAAGATCCATCAGGTGATGATGCAGGGCAGTGTTTCTCAACCTTTCAAGTTGGTGACCCTTTAATTTGGAATCAAAAACTGTCATGACTCCCTTACACTTACTATAAAAATAAAAAATGTATCTGTAATAAACCTGTATAATTTACATGAGAATAGAGCTGGTCAGAACATTTTCAACTAAATGTATTTTCATCTAAATATTCTGTTTCATCAAAGCCAAAAATGTTTCATGGAGACGTATCGATTTTGAAGACGTTTTCAGTGGAAAGGTTACTGGGGTCCAGGATGGACTCTCGGGTCCCTTCTAAGAGAGATTGAAAACCTGACCATTTCGATCCAAAAATGGACATTTGGACACAATTCAGTTTTACAAAAACTGTTCAAAAAATTGTTTTCATTCCAATGCAGATCGAAAACAAATGTCAAAACTTCCAAGCTGTGGCAAAACACAATTGTCATCCCCCAGCCAGTTCTGTTTGAAAGGTTGACAGTGAATTCTTTACCTTAAAGGGCAAGGATGTGTGGGGAGTGAGAGATGGAGGGTTTTTTCTTTGCTTTAGATTGTAATAACATTTCATGCCTTACTACCACTCTGATTGCTTTCTGTGAACCCCCTAGGCAGTAGCGCAGCCAGGTCCAGAGCACAGGGGGAGCGGCGCTATAAAAGGCGCCTCCCCCTGTACTCACCTGGCAGCGCTCCGGGTCTTCAGCGGCACTTCGGCGGCTCACTCCGGGTCTTTGGTGGTACCCCGTGCCAAAATGCCACCGAAGACCCAGAGCACCGCCGGGTGAGTGCAAGAAGCAGCGCTTAAAAAGAAGCGGCGCCTTTTTTTAGTGCTGCTAAAAAAAGGCGCCGCTTCCGCCGCTTCTGCTCAAGGGGGAGCAGCCGCTCCCCCTGCTCCCCCCCGGCTATGCTACTGCCCCTAGGAGACACAAACCCTTGGTTGAGAAACACTGGGCATCAGTTGAGGAAAGAATGAAAAACTCCTCCGGTGAAACTGTCCTAGAGAAAAGTTAAACTAGGTTTCCAAAAGGAGTTTGCCAACAGTCAAAGTGCCACATCTCCAACAAAGTCCCATGTTTCCCTCAAATAACCCATTTCCTTCAGAATACCCTGCTTGATACATATAATCAAACCATCAAAACATGTCCAAATGGCTAGTTCACTTTCAAGGGGTAGCTATGGTGTTCCAAGTTCCTATACCTTCGGTGCACAAGAACATGAAACTTTTTCAGGAAGGAAGAACTGGATATCTCAAGGAATTTGTATAACAATGACCTAGAACTGAACGGCTCTGGATCCCATTACAAAGTCAAAGATCCAGTGGCCAGACCCAGTAGTCAAAGCCTTACCATTAGACTGGTATTCAATGACCTAGGTAAAACGAGTCTCGCATCACTTAGTACTGTTTCTGCTGCATAAACTAGCACCTTTTTAACAGTCTTACCAGAGAGACCAAGGATTGTATAAACATGGAGTCTAAACCACTCCTCTCTCTGACAGAGATATGCCCTCCGGAAATGGACTGAGGCCCTATGTCAGGACAGTGGAAGGAAGTTGTATTGCCATGGCTTGCACTGTAACTGTTCTGCAGAAGAACCAAATTTGCGTTGCAATGCTGCAAAACTACTTTTCACAACCAATTGTCATTTTATAAGAAAAATTTCTACTTCAGCTAGTGCACCACAGAAAAGCCCACCTAGGCTCTCCCTGCAGTAGTATACGGTCTATTACAATATCTGTTTACACAAATATTAGAATACGGGCCCAGATGGCAGTATCCCACTTTCCTGAACGAAGCTACATCTTTGATGATATTGAAGAATCCGATGTAGCAGAAGGCTTGGATGTACTTTCACAAGAGGAATTATAAAATGAGTGATACTTCATCTCTTTTCTCATTAAAACTCTATTTCCAATTGTCTCTGTTTCCTTTATGAATATTGTTTAGCTTTATCATATTTCCAAGTGTCTTTAGAGAGGAATTGAATTTTATGTCCTTTTTTAGTAATAAAAACACAAAATATAAGTGGTTTGTAGAAGATTTCACCTATTGTTTGGGATTTTACTTGTGATATAAATACACAATACTGACATATACATCTGACCTCTTTGCTTTTCACTCATGCATGTTTTGAGGAACTATGGCCAATGTTTTCAAAAGTGACTATTGATGGTTTTGGGTGGCTCTAAAAAGATCGGCACCCAAAAATTAACAGGCCAGGTTTTCAGAAAGTGCTGGCTACCCTGGCCACTGAAAATCAGGACCTTTCAATGTGTCCCAAATTGGGCACTCAAAATCAGGCAGTCCTGGAAATCTTGTTTTTCAGTATGTTTATGTCTGGCATATCTCTCAAAGCTGATCCCCATTAAACATTTCAGGCATGATCAGCATTGCTTCTCTTCAGCCCCTTCCCTAGCTCCTCTCCTTCCTTTCTTCCCCGTGAAAAAATCATTCCTCAATGACGGCTTCTCTATGATGCAGCAAGTGGAAGTGAAATCACACAGACAATGCCTGCAGCCTTTTCTCAGGTAAAACCCTCATTGAAGCTAATGAGTTCTGAAGACTTTGGCCCATAATTATTAGATATACAAGAGACAGATTCATGCCATAAGAAATATTACCCTACGCACCCATGACGTGTTGTGGCCGTGCGATTGGTTGTGTGTGTGAAAGGAGAAGCTGTGGTTGGGATATGTACTAACGGGTGCATGGGCTGTGTCTGGCTGTTCTTTATTAGCTAAGTCTTAAATGCCTTAGCTGCCACGTGATATAATGTATGGAACACCTCTTTTCCCTGCTGATTGATGTGTATTACATAGCACTTAGTAATAAAAGATTGCTATTCTCTATGCCCATCAGTCATGGCTCATTGTATGCTGTTCTTCCTTCAGGTACCCCGGATAAAGAGTTTTATGCAGGGTAATTTGCTTTCCTGGTTGCGCTTACTCTGCGAGGTAACACAAGCAGGCAATGTGACATTGGTTATTGCTTTCTGAGGCAGTGCTAAGATGCTGCGTGAGACAATCACGCTCTGCAACTGTGGCATGCGTGTGCTATTTCGAAATTCTTTGCTTTGCTATTTGACTTATTCTGCATCAAACCTCGGTGCAAGATATTCTCCAACAGGCCGCCAGCTACGAAAGTTTAAAACAACAAAGCACACAGACATTACAGGGATGAGCACTTTAGAAGTGCCTGTATAAGAGCAATCAGAGAATTAGCACACAGCTTACCTTTCAGGCTGAGCTCTTCCGCTACCACTTCTGCCTTTGCAAGCACCAGATCAACAATGGCTACCTTAGCACCTGCTTCCCCCAATGCATGAGCAAAGGCTCTTCCTATTCCCTGGCCTCCACCGGTTACGTAGGCCACTTTGCCATCCAAACGCAGGCGATCAAGGATGTGACATCTGTTATAGCCCCAAAAGACATCATCTTTCACAACTTCTTTCTGTGGCAAAACAGCACGATGCACTAAGCATCAAAATTCAGTTATGTTAAACCCATTAGATTCCCCCCACCCCCACACACAAATAATAGAATCATAGAAAATTAGGGTTGGCAGAGACCTCAGGAGGTCATCTAGTCCAATCCCCTGCTCAAAGCAGGACCAACCCCAACTAAATCATCCCAGCCAGGGCTTTGTCCCGCCAGGCCTTAAAAACTTCTAAGGATGGAGATTCCACCACCTCCCTAGGTAACCTATTCTAGTGCTTCACCACCTTCCTAGTGAAATAATTTTTTCCTAATATCCAACCTAGACCTCTTCCACTGCAAATTGAGACCATTGCTCCTTGTTCTGTCATCCGCCACCACTGAGAACAGCCAAGCTCCATCCTCTTTGGAACCCCCCTTCAGGGAGTTGAAGGCTGCTATCAAATCCCCCCTCACTCTTCCCTTCTGCAGACTAAATAAGTCCAGTTCCCTCAGCCTCTCATAAGTCACGTGCACCAAGGCCCTTAATCATTTTTGTTGCCCACCGCTGGACTCTCTCCAATTTGTCCACACCCTTTTTATACTGGGGGACCCAAAACTGGATGCAATACTCCAGATGTGGCCTCACCAGTGCCGAATAGAGGGGAATAATCACTTCCCTCTATCTGCTGGCAATGCTCCTACTAATGCAGCCCAATATGCCGTTAGATTTCTTGGCAAGAAGGGCACACTGCTCAGGTGAGTTAGGTTTGGGGGTAGAATGTGCCGGGAGCAGTTCCTTCCTGCCTTATTACTTTGGTGCAGAAGGTAGGATTGAAATCAGGCTGCCCGGTTCAGTGAAATCCAAATACCAGCAGAGCTATCGGCTCCAGAGGAGGCATGGAGGGGCCAGGCAATGGGGCGGAATGGCTGTGCTGCTGAAAATGTCACTGGACGCTCTAGTTACACAAGTGTAGCACAGCGCACTTCCCAGTGAATTCCCTTGCGCGCCCAGGGGCCGTCGCGAACGTCAAAGGCGTAACACCTCCAAAGGCACAATGTACCTTCAACCCCTCCACTACGGGCATGTCTGCGGCAGGCCTGTGCAAGCTGACGTGAGCTCTTCGGGCTCAGGCTGAGGAGCTGTTTTACTGCAGTGTAGATGTTCAGGCTCGGGATGGGCATCTAGGACCCGCAAAGCGAGAGGCTTTAATCCAGGGAACAGTGGGGGAGGGAACCTGGGTGCCTATTGCATAGCGTACACGTAAAGTTGTGGGGTAGGAGGGGGGGAAATGGCAGGGTTACTCTAATCAATGATATAAAGAAAATAGCTGGCTGCTCCACGGCACACTATCATTTATGACATGCCTCACTCCGATACGTCTTTCTTTTACGATTCTTACTCTTTAGGCAATTACTGGGAAAAGTGACGCATGCAGGAGCCATTCTCCAAACGGGATGGTCTCTCTAATGCGTAAAGTGAAAACAAAGGGTGACATCCTGGCCGCAGTGAAATCAATGGGAATTTTGCCACCGACTTCAGCGGGGCCAGGATTTCACCCCTGGCGAGAAAATACACACCTTTGACTCAATCACGCTGTCTGCGTGTGCGCGGCTCCTTCGGATGACACTCATTCCTCCTTGCACAGGTAAAATAACCTGGAAAAAACACGAGTGTCCAAATCAACACTGAACCATTTCAACTTCCGGGCACACCACATTGGGCCTGAGCAAAAGCCCACTGAACTATGCGGGAGAGTCTTCCACAGACTTGGGCTAGGCCCATGCTGGGTATAATGGTGGTTTTCTCTTTGCATGCTGCTCGCTGCAGCTGGAAGTCCCTTCCTACTCCAGTATGACAGTCCTCCATCTTACCTCAGATTCCCATTCAAGACTCACTGCTTTTACAAGTGCTAGATCAATAAAAATGCCATTTTGTCGTCCAGTTTTATAAACATGACACAGCTTCTGGAACTTCCAGTGCATCTGATTTTGATTGTCTAATGAGATGTTATGTTCTTTGGGACTTGCACCAAGATCACTCTTGAAGCTTAATAAATAATAAATAATAATAATAATAATAATAATGACTTTGAATATTCTCTGGACCATCTTACCTACCACTGTTTGTGTACTTCTGTATATAAATTACTTTTTATGCTCCACCACTATGATTTGTGGGCCTGAACTAGTGAGCTGGTGCCATTGTCTACATGGGAACCATACCTTAGTGAAAATGACACAGTATCTTGAAGACCCAACACCACTGTCCAAACACAAGAAAATAAGATGTGCAGGCTAGGTACCAGGGTGACTTAGTGGTTAAGAGTAAATTTCAGGATCTGGACAGTTAAAGTGTCAAAGACCCTCTTCTGCAACTGAAGGCAACTGTTCTTGATGACAAAATAGAGCATGACGATGCACGGTATGAACTGTCTGGATCTAGTAAATCATGCTTAGTGTCCCACAGGATGAATAATATAATGACTCCTTTTTTATTCTCTTGCATACACTGCTAGAACTGACCAAAGTATGTTTTATAGCATGGCCATGTAGGGAATAGACAGCAAGAGTGAGACAGCCTACTTCCAGGACTCTTAGAAACCAATACTGCTGAAGCAATTTCACAGATGCTTACAATACCAATATAACCCTTAAGTAATTGTATAGCACTAACCTGCTCAACACGAGGATCTGAATTAATTACATTATTTAATTTTCGGACAGCTAATACATTTTCATCAGATATGTTCTCCAGGTAGACTTGTCCTTTCATGAGAGTATTCTCCACACAGATCACTCCATCCATTTTCAGCAAGTGGTTATCCATGACAAAGTTGTAGTCG
Source organism: Macrochelys suwanniensis (assembly GCA_033296515.1). Classification (NCBI taxonomy): domain Eukaryota; kingdom Metazoa; phylum Chordata; order Testudines; family Chelydridae; genus Macrochelys; species Macrochelys suwanniensis. The sequence continues at coordinate 9,797,855 of CM065778.1, read as the reverse complement.
TTAACGGCATTTCTTTGATCAGCATCAATAAAAACTATGTCAAAGTGTTCGCCCACAGCCACTAACTCCTGGAGAAAAATAAATGATGTCAAAGGAAAAAAGTACGGTTTCCACACAGGTGGAAGCATCCTCCATACGAAACACATGAAAAACGCCTAATGGAAAACACTCTTTTAAAGTAATATTCCTAATCAAAGGTCATTTCTGCTTGAAAGCAACTTTTTGATTTACAGCAAGCAAGGTAGAACTGGTTGAGATGCTTCTGTATACAGGTTACCTTGGCTATCTACATCCTATCTATCCACATAGATAGGTCAAGCCTTTTAAATTCCCCCTGCCAGTGCCCACACCTGTGTGAACAATTGAACCCACAGTGTTTTAATATGTCATAAAACACCACATTCCCAGCTGTTGATGGGTGCTTGTGGTACAAACCAGAGTTAATAGAAATCAAGATCTCTTGCATTGGCTCAGAGACGCACATGTACCTCCTCACTGTGGAGTGTGCCTGCATTTATATTCAATACATTTTTTAAAGCCGCATGTAGCAGGGAATATATGGTGGAATTTTCACACATTCCTCTCAGTGTTGATTTAACTCTACTGAAGTCAATGAGAGTTTTACTATGGACTTCAATGGCAGCAGAGTTAGGCCAATGCTGAATGTAGCAATATACAACAAAGAAAATATTTTTGAAGAGAATTAAAAAACAAACTCGTGAAATAAAGGCACAAAGATAGTGAGGGAGTCTACCACAACACATCCAAGCGCCCAAGTCTACAATTCCTGATGAACAGCTGAACAATGCCATTCTCCCGGGTGTGACCCTTGCTCTCTCTCTCTCTAGTATAGTCATACTGTTATTCACCCACTATCTGCGTTTAGGTAAATGGACAGGTCAGGAAATTGCTGCTGGGACACCAAGTGTTTTGTTAGCAAACTTGATTTATGTCCTTGGTGTGGTGGCTTATGAGATTAGTAGACTCTCTGAAGTCTAGTTCCTCGTGAGTTTGTGGACCTCTCGCAGAACTGTCCACCGTTAGTGGAACTAATTGGCACTCTTATTGACATTGTAGCAAACAGGACAAGAAACTGAATGAATTCATGAAGAATGAATCACCCTGTAGAGATGATACATCCAGAACAGCACTGAGGGCCACGGGTGGGGAAGTTCAGAGAGCTCGCACACCACAGCCGGGTGTGCGGATAAACATAAGCCTTCATATTCCAGGGCTGCCAATGCAGCACTTTTCACCAACCCTAAGGTCTAAATTACAGCATTTCCACAGGCCCAGAGTAAGGGGACGTGCGCAGTTGTGCTGTCCCAGAAGTAGACCAGGGACCAAATTATGACTGAGGGTCACAATTCAGTCCCTAATGCCTCCTTCGCATGAGTTCAGCTGCAAGGACCGACGCACGGTAAAGGGGTAGCAAAGTGAAGGCTTCACCCACTTCTGCTTGTGCCTGCCCACCTATATGGGAGAGAGTGTAATGGCTGTCTGGAGCTCCTCTCCCTTGCTCATTTTGGCGCATGACAAAGGTAACCCACATAGGTGAGTTAGGGGGCATCTCACACCCCATTAATCTTCTGCAGAGTTTGTCACAGGTGTCATGATTTAACCCTCTATGCACATTAAAATATAGTGAGGGAAGTTCCTTCTTTCCTGTGCCAGTGATTATTTTGTATAGGTCTATCATGCATGTTCTTCTTTGACTCCTCTCTAGACTAAGCAGACCTAATCTTTTCAATCTGTCTCCATATGGAAGTATCTCTGGATCACTTCTATTTCTACCCTATATCTTTTTTGAGATGTGTTGACCAGAGCTAAACCCAGTATGCAAGGTGAGGGCATACAACTGATTTATACAATGGCACTATAATACCTTTAATGTTATTTTTTATCCTTTTTTTCCCAGACATCCTACCATTTTATTTTGATCATCACTGTACACCGAGCAGATGTTTGCACTGAGTTCTCCACAAGACCCCTGGCTATTTTCCTGAGTGAATTCGGTTATTTGTAGAAAACAACAACATGCGAGCGTAGTTAAAATTATTTGTTCTAATGTGCATCACCTTGCACAGGTGAACAATAGATTTCATCTGCCATCATGCTGCTCAGTTACCTAGCTCTGGTAGGTCCCCCTGGACATAGCCACAACCTTCTCTACTCTTGGCTAACCTAAATAATTTTGAGTCATCGGCAAAATGTTGCTACCTCACTGTTTACTCTTGTTTCCAGACTATTAATGCACGGTCACTATCTCACATTGCACACTGACCATTTATTCCCAGCTCTTTGATTCTTTCCCCTTGCCAGATTCTGATCGAGGACAGGACTGTGCCTCTCACCCATGACTCTCAGTTCCTTTTATAGCATCTCTAATGGGTTTTTTTTAATAGGGTAGTGACCATGCTGCCATGGAGGCTAGAGGAAGTTCAAAGGCACAGGGTAATGGCCCTTGCCTCTAGTAGCTCCCTGAGATCTACACAAGTCTTGGGAGATTTCTGGGTTTAGGAAGGAACCCTCTCTCACTTCCAAGGGTGAGCAAATCCCTCTGCCTCCCACCAGAAGAACTGGGAGGAATCACAGAGAGTACAATAACTTGAATAGAAGACCACTACACATAACTTTTGTTTCTCTGGGTTACAGCAGAGACACCTATACATATAGAATGTAAGAGAATCAAATCCTCAGGACCGGATGGCACCCACCTAAAAGTGAGGAAGACATTTAAGAATGAAGCAGCTGAATTGCTACCCAAAATATGCAATCTCATTAAAATAAGCGATTGTTCTAGAGGATGCTGATGCATAATGGTGTTGATTGGTGACCAGGTGGGTGGCCTTATAGATTACCTGTGTGATGACTGATGCCCTCTCTGCCCAGAAAGGGGCTCTGGGACACTGAGAATTCAATCTGGGGCCATTTTATCTGCAGCTGCATGTGTTTCAACAATGCAGCATCTCACTCATCTACCTAGAGCGGATTTAAATTCTTTCAAGCATCGGTGTTTAGAGTAAAAGGAGACTAATGACGTTTCCCTGGACGGATTGTTTCTACCCCAGTAAATCTTAACAGCACGTCTCATCTCCAGCTTTTTCTCTGTCATGTTAAGACTTTGGGCAAAACGAGGAAGCGCGATATCCTGTGATGTATGAAAGGAGAAGTTAACCTTAGTAACAAATGACTTTGGTGTATGAAGTATCGTCTTATCCTCCTGGAATATGTAGTAAGGTTCATGTCTTCTAGCAGAGGTTTCAGAAACTCTTCTAAAAAGGTGATTCGGAACATCAAGCATGTATTTATGGTGAGAAAATATGTGAAATTAAATAACTCCAGTGCGAATGGATGGGTTATGAAAGCTCAATGCACCGTGGTCCGGGTCAGAGGTCAGGAAGATAAGCCTGATTGGTAGTATGGATAGACATACTGCTGTAAGGCACTTAGATAGCACTGGAAGGTCTACCAAAGACATGCATGAGCCTATATTTATGACACTGTTTACTGCTGAGATATAAGATATCAGATGTAATGGCAGGAGATCTTAAGATCAAATCTAGGCTATTTTGTAATAAATCCAGCAGATCTGGGTCATCTGGTTTCCTGGAGCTGATCTTGTTATCTCAACACTAGTAAGAGACTTTGTCTACACTCCTACATAGGCCGAAGTGGTGGGAGGCTAGGAAGGTCACTGTTATTTTGGGAAAGTCTCACATCTTGTTTAGGCTTGTTACTCAGTAGCCAAGTGGTCAAGTTCAGATCATCTGGATAGAGAAGGAGGAGCAATCCTTGGAATAAGAGTTTGCTAGGAGGATGGATTAGAGGTCTCTTGAAAATTATTCCACTAGGTCTGAGAACCATAGTCAATTTGGGTTGACTTGAATAACCATTGTTTCCTTCTTTTTGATTTTTCAAATTACCCTTCTTGCTACAGGAGGAAGACATGCAGAAGCAGATTTGGCCCTCTCTGAGCCAGAGCATCTGTTCCCAATTATTTCTGGTCTGCTTCCCTAGTGAAGAAAAAGCTTTCTTGGCATGTTTTGACTGAAATGGGTCTACCTGGGGATTGCCTAGCGCCCTGGATATCAACTGGATTTCTTCATGATTCAGACACCAGTCTGAGATCATTACCTGCTGACAATTTACCTGCTTTTGTGATCCCTTTTATGTGGAATGACCTGCTGGAACAGTTTAGTTCATTTAGGTCACTAACTTAGGGACAGATATAATTATTCTCTCTCATGCCTTTAGTCCAGAGGAATCCATGAAATTCCTTCATGCTCAGCCTTCCCTATGGCGTAATCTCTGCTCATGAGATCAGAAGACACAAGAGCTGGTAATAAAGATACATGGATGACACACACTTTTGTGTCCCCTCGACTGTGTGCCTGGATTTCAGTGATCATTTCCCTGCCTGGGAAGACTGTGGCCCTGCCGGTCTCTGGTGAAGCTTTGGAGAGGAGAGAGGATGCAGAGGTCTCAACAAGCCATCCGGTCTCTCGCCCGCTTCCACGGGCAGAGTGAGGTCCTATAGGCAGGGAGCAGTTGCGGCTAAGATCCCCTGAAAGGCACCACTTAGCCATTGCCTTGCTCTATTTTGGGCAGGATTTAAACAGACAGAAGGAGCTTAGCGCGAGCCCTGTTTGGGGAGCAATGCACACAAAGTATTGGTACTGTAAGGGAGCGGATAGGATCGGGGTGGGGGAGGGGAATTCTCACTGCCATCCCCAGACGTACCTTTAAAATATGGGATTGCAACGGATAGAGTGGGAGTGCTGGATCACTGCTCTGGCTGAACTTCCAGAGGCAGAGCACCTGGCCCATGGGCAGAAGGGTTGTGGCCCAACCCAGGACCCCCTGGGCAGTCTGACCTCTCTTTACTATTTGCAGGAAGAGAGGTACAGCCCAAGTATCCTGGACTGGGTGAGAGGCTGAGATCCAGAAGGAAATCATCTGTCTGCAAAATGTTCTGCCAAAACCCACTCGGGAACGGTTTCTGTGCAATCCCCATCCCTTTGCTACAGAAGCCTCAGGACAAATTGTCTTAATCCAGGGTTAGCTTGGCTGCCTGCAATTATTGTTTCTTCTTACAGTAAATAACTATTTCTTTTCTTAAAAAATCATAGAACTGTGTAGTGTATTGAAAGTGCGCGGGAAGACAATGTGTTAAAGAGCATAAACCTGTTGCTAGTTACGGCAAAAAAAAAAAAATTTAGAGACAAGACACCCTGAATGAGCAAATGAATGAATCTTCCACCAAATCATATTTAAACCCTGATGTAGTTTTGATTGGAACCACCGCTCACGCCAGGTACCTCCGGAGTCACTCAGCAGAACGACTGTCCAGTTTCTTTTATATGGATCGCATAGTCAGTATATTCTAATAAAGATAAACTCCAAACTCATTACCTTTGCTACGCCTTGTTCTTGACCTAAATGTACTAGTAATTTTTCCTTAGGGTACATGATATACATGAAAAAGTTCAACTTCCTTTTAAAACACCATTTGAATATTTTACTGTATGTGGACATACACTCTGGTTACTCCTAAATGCTATTCTATTGAGTACAGTTTATATTCACTGGCAAAGCTAAATCTCAGGGGAAGCTAGAGAGGGAATGCAATTTCTAGTAATAACAGCTCACAACAGTGAATACTATCCACTTATCCCCACAATTTCCAGCTATTTTGGACTCCTTTCTGAATTAACCTTTCATATCAAAAGGAGCAATTCTGCACACTAGAGACTCCGACACAATTTCATGCATAATTTATTCACTCAGTTCAACATTAAACGCAGAGTCCTTGACTTTGTCAAGGTGGATTCTGTTGGCAGACTTCACAAGCAGCAAAACAGGAGAAATGAGATCTGCAACTCAACCTATTCACCTATTCTCACTGGTAAAGAGGGGGGGGGGGGTTGAAAAAACAGTACATGGTTGCACAATGCCCTGCAATCAGCGCAATCTTCTGCAAACACGTTATTTTTGTCATGTTGTATTTTAGATTTTGAAACGGACATGACATAAAAACAACAAACTTGAATCATTTCCCCTGCACTTTGCATTCACATTGGACCTGATCCTGCATTCTTTGTTCAACAAAACCTCCACCACAAGTCAATGGGAGTTTTGTATGCAGGACTGGGCTCATTAGGTAGAACCCTTGCATATGTGTGAGGGTATGTTATTCAGATAGAACACCGCACACGGGAGTATTTTTTGAAAGGGCTTTGTTTGGAAATGACTCTGAAGCGTCAATGTGAGCACCAGAAGTCTGAGCACAGAAAAGGGAAGCTTCCATGCTTATTTCAAGAGAGTTTAAATTACTGCATAAATGTATGCAACATGCCTCTCTTTTTTTCCACTTGGAAAGAAATGTATTTTTGATCATTCGCCTCTACTAAATTTGGGACACAAGAGATTATTTTTTCATGCAATCAAGGGGATTAAGAACACCTCCTGCTAGGCTACCACTGCCCTTTGCTGCCTATTTTCACTTGCACCTAAAGCAGGTTTGAACCAAGTATTCAAATGTGAAAAGGCTATTGCATTATTATTATACAGTATGCCTCTTCCATGGATGGATTTGCATATGCCAGCTACCTGCAGGAGGTAGGTCCCTACACACCTGGTGAATCCCTTCAGAAGTGGTAGCTACATTTCTAGGGAAGATTTTACTGCACTGCACATAAAGAGCTGCAGGTGAGGAGAAGTTGCCCAAATGCATTAACAAACAGGCAGCTTTTCACCATAAGCAGCATGTCTATCTTAGACCCCAAATCCAGCAAAGCACTTAAGCATGTGCTTAACTCTAAGCATATGAGTACACCCATTAACTTCAATGGGAGTACTAGGCCAATCTAAACACTGTACAACCTGGTAGTGCTCTGAGGCATGGATGGAATACACAGAGCTCAGAAAATATGCCAGGCTGTCTTATTAAAGATGACTTTGGCATGCATGATGTATCTTCCCGGTGTTGGTGGCACACAGTGTTCACAGAGCTGATTTCTACCTGCAGTGCTAAACAAAACAAAGCCATGCAATAGGATGTACAGAGTAGGTAATCTTTGACAAAGGGACTAGGAAACTTGCTACGTTTATATGTCTAAGTAACTAGAGGGAGAGGCTTTGGGAAGCCTGCCCAGGGGGGTATATATGTATCCTCTGCTGCTATGCTTCATGGAAGCTCCATCATGGCAGAAGAGAAGGCTCTGGGGATGGGATGATTTAGGAAAGCTGTGGAAGCATGTCCAGTAGATATGATCTACAAGGATCAAATTTCCTGAATAGCTGTGGGCACAGGTCCTGTGGAGGCTGTTGCAGATTACAGGTCACGGTAACACTCAAGGAGAGTTTTTGTTGTCACTCTATGACTTGGGGGTCAGGACAATTCTGTATCCTGTGGAGATTCATGACCCCTGTGGAGCATCCATGAAGAAAACTAATTTATTGGGGCTCTGCCATGGAAGAGAGCATTTGGGCTGAGCTTTCAGCTCTTCATAAGTTTAAGACCAGAAGGGACCCTTATATCATCTAGTCTGACCTCCCACATATCAAGACATTAAATTTCACCCAGAGAACCCTCTTCTGAGCCCAATGATTGGTTAAACTAAAGCATTTTAGCTCTCACCATCAAAGCCCGATGTCACCAGAAGGGAACTGATTAGGTGGCATATGTCCTCATGGTCCTACCAGGCAACCCATGCTCCATTCTCCAAAGGGAAACAGAAAACTCCTAGTGTTGTCAGACCATCTGACCCACAGGAAAATTCCCGGTGGTCAGTTAGACCCTGAGCACATGACGACACACTGATCAGGCACCTAAGACAGGGGATTCTTCATACCACCTCAGAGCACTGGTCCACCACAACTATCTCTAGCTCTAAGGTTAGAAGGAAGAAGCTAATACACATGTCCCATTGAGCCCCTGTGTAAGGTACACAGATATCTGACCACTTCAATAGAAGAACATAACGAAAAACATCTTTTGGCTCCAAGAAATCAACTCGAGCTGCACAGAGACATTTTTGGCTCTCGTTTTTACAGGTTTACCTAAAAATGTCACTGGGCTTTTCACAGCTGCCCAATGCGGGTTAGAAGCACAACTCATCCATTTCAAAGGGAACTGTGCACCTAAACCCACCCCCTGTTCCTTATAAAATGTTATATCTTTTCCATGAAAAATATGTTATTGTCATTACTGCTGTACCTTAAACAGGTTTTTTTTTCATGTACATAAGAATGGCCATACTGGGTCAGACCAATGGTCCATCTAGCCCAGTATCCTGTCTTCCAACATGGCCAATGCCAGGTGCTTCAGAGGAAATTAACAGAACAGGGCAATTATCATGTGATCCATCCCCTGTCATCCAGTCAGAGCACTTGGTAGTCAGAGGCTTAGGGACACCAGAGCATGGTGCTGCATCCCTGACCATTTTGGCTAATAGCCATTGATGGACCTATCCCCCCATGAACTTATCTAATTCTTTTTTGAACCCAGTATTGTTTTGGCCTTCACAACATCTCCTGGCAATGAGTTCCACAGGTTGTAGTTAATCTAACAAAATTCCCATCTCCTCAGAGCGTTATCCTACTCCTGTTGAAGCCAATGACAAATTGTCCATTGACTTCACTGGTGCAAGGTCAGGCGCTGATACAGTAATTCGTCTATCTTTTCATAGCAAGGAATCCACAGCCATGAGGCAATAAGCACCTCCAACCAAATACCGAACACCTTCAACTCCCACTAGCTGAAATGGGAGTTCAAGGCATTGAGCCTCTTGCAGGATTGTTCTTGGAATGTTCTTTTGGTGGTTGCTGATAAGAAGCAACGGGAAGATATAAAATCAATTGCAGCATTATGTTTCAAGGATTTAATTTTCATGTCTTCGCTCCCATTCTGGTCCCTTCTTTAATCTCTACACAGCAGGTACCCCGCCTGCCTCTAGATATTTTAATTCAGTCACAGTAAGTCAGTTGCACAGAATGAGCACTAGAGAGCAACAGCAATTCAATTAATTTCACACTCACTGCAGGGAGCAAGGATGTTAAACACCGCTCGTTGCAGGTGAGCTGTATCATTTCGCGTTCAGGACGCATGCCAAAGCTCTTTGTTTCTTTCCTATCAAATCCAGAGGTCACAAGAGCCAGAGGTCAAAAAGCTCCTGGCCATTCAATTTTAGAAACGAATACAGTCCCTGCTAATGCAGACAATGTTACCGCTGAGCCCACACTTTAAACTGACGTCATTTCCAGTCTCAAATTGATCGGCATTAGTACTAGAAATGTCCCTTGCTTAATGATGCCTACCATGGGTGATCAGCAGAAACAGAACCCTCAACCTTCAGAATCAAACATTTGGGTAGCGAACACTTCAGATGAAGGAGTGCCTCCATTAGCAGGCATCAGCGGTAGGCTTTACTCTTCTATGGGACCAGCCAGTGGACCAGACAAACCAAATCTAGCTACCATGCTACATAATGCTTTGGAAGTGGAAAACTTTTGTCCTGATTGTGTTATCAGTAGGAAGCTATCTAGAGTATCACCAAAGCAAAGATCTCTACCACGTCAGCTACAGAATTTGGTCCATCTTTTGTGAATTGTACCAGATGGCTAGTCTCTGTGGGGTCAGTCACAGAGGGCCATGTGTATACTTTGCCCATGTGTTGCTTTGGGAATCATAGGCTCTGATCCAAAGCCCATTGAAGTTAGTGGAAAAAGCTTCAATTGACTTCGATGGGTATGATCCAAAGTCCATTGAATTTAGAGATGAATTGTTCTCCTGATTAAAAAGTTTCCATGCTTCTAGATCGGGAACAGAAACAATACCATGAGATGTAACAGTCCAATCACATACCAGGAATAACAAAGAGCCCAAACTAAATAGTTGAAATGAACAGTTCATGAACAATCCACGCACTGAACTTTTTTTTTTTTTGCATATTTGCAAATGAGAAAGAAATCAGGATAAATCAGCAAACAAATAGGACTACATTTATTTATAACCAATACCAATATATGGAGATATGCCTCTCTCATAGAACTGGAAGGACCTTGAAAGGTCATCAAGTCCAGTCCCATGCCTTCATTAGCAGGACCAAGTACTGACCCCTGACAGATTTACCCCAGATCCCTAAATGGCCCCCTCAAGGATTGAACTCACAACCCTGGATTTAGCAAGCCAATGCTCAAACCACTGAGCTATCCCTCCCCCTTAACCAGCTCTAAAATGAATGTCCCCTTCCTTAAGATTGTAACTACTTTGGGCAGGAAATGTCTTTTATGTTCTGTGTTTGTACAGCGCCTAGCACAATGGGATCCTGGTCCATGACTGGGGCACCTAGATGCTACGGTAATACAAATAATGAATTATTGTTATTAATAATAAGTGAGTTTACCTCCAAAGTGTCTGCTATTGGTCCCACTTTCACACTTATCTGTTTAGCATGAGATGAGTCATCAGACGCTTCCTGGCTTTTCACTCCAAGATACGGCTCTACTGCACATGCAGTTATTTTTCCATCATCTGGCAATGCCTCCACCATAGCAAGGATACTGTAACCTTTAAGCCTGCCAATTAATAAAATCCTCTTGGCTCCAACCATATGAACAAACATCCTGAGAACTTGGCCTATTCAAAGAATAGAACTGTTAAAAATAACCATATTAAAGACAAAACACTGTACATTGTTCACAATGAAAATTAAATCTAACTTCTAAGCGATCATCTTTTTCTAAAAAATCACATCTTAAAACACTTTAGAACAGGGGTTTAACAACAGAATCTGACAGCATCTCATCTAAAATGCTGCTAACGACAACAGAATAAAGGTACTGGTTTTAAGTGTAGAATCTTTATCGTCAATGCTGGTATTGTTTAAGTGCTTGTTAAATAGTGCTTGAAATATTGCATATTTTAACATTCCCCCCAGAAGAAAATGGCTTTAAGATGTCTCCTGTATTCTTTCTGGGACCAGGTTAAAAAAAATCACATTACCTTGCATTTGCTCTTAGAGTCATTATCCCTAGACAGCACCATCATTTAAGAAATTTATCATCAGCGCTGTCCTTTGAACAATGTATTAGTGTAATACATTACAAGAGTGCTTCACTGCAATGATGTATCACGGAAAAGATGGCAACATCTGGGAAGAATGAGTCCAGGAATAGATTTAGTGCAATAGCTTTGCACGTGAACACAACCCCAAGTGTCGTTAGTTTGGAAAGGACCAATACTTGCCCCACCGCAAGCACACTTTAACAACCTCTGCCAACCTGTCATTTAAAAAAAAATTGCCCTTCATCCCATTAATCTGATCTCTTCGTTGTTTGTGAAAAAGGCAGAGCAGGTTTGAAAATGAGATTTTCAAGAACAATGAAGAAGAATCCAACCTTAGAAAAACCTCTCATTTAAATCCTTTTTGTCCCAAACGCTTTCACGTTGTCCACCTGCACACATCAAACTCTCTCTCCGGATGCATGGGATATAGTGGGACGAGCATCATGGTCTTACTCGTCTCTGGCATTCAAAGATTGTAGCATTTAATTATGACTCGGACTGATGGACTTACCTTTTAGATAGCCAGAGGCGCATTCTTTACGAGGCTTAACTTTCGTTTTAACTCCTGCAACATTCAGTTGCCAGCCTTCAAGTGAGGCTGCTCTAAAAAGGAAACAATCGGCTGAGTGTTATTGTCTTGTACAAAATCAGAAAATCCCCCCCACATCCACACCATGGCACAAGATAGGGCATGCCTGCAAATAATGGAATGATATGCAAGAACATTGGGGCCCGGAAGAACAACTGGTACCCTGAACGACAAGGGTCCCTAGAGGGCTCTGTAGCAGGCAAGCAGCATCATAAGAAGAAGAAAGGATAGACTGCTTTGCTGCGCTAAGTTCCGGAGCCTCCTATGCTCCACAAGTCACAGAATTCATGGGAGTCAATCTAGCTCTAGGACAGCAGAAACTCCCCGGGCATCATGTAGGCTGTGGTCATGGTTTATGGTAGGCATGGTATGCAACCTATGAGTAGGCAACACGTGCCAAAGACGGCACACGAGCTGATTTTCAGTGGCACTCACACTGCTTGGGTCTTGGCCACCTGTCCTGGGGGCTCTGCATTTTAATTTAATTTTAAATGAAGCTTCTTAAACATTTTTAAAACCTTATTTACTTTACATACAGCAATAGTTTAGTTATATATTATAGACTTATAGAAAGAGACCTTCTAAAAACGTTAAAATGCATCACTGGCACGCAAAACCTTAAATTAGAGTGAATAAATGAAGACTCGGCACACTGCTTCTGAAAGGTTGCCGACCCCTGGTTTATATGAAACAGAACAGCTGTCAAGGAAAGGAGAGCCCTCATTGAGAGCTGATGTGTGGCACCTCCCCAGCTGTTCTTGGCATATGATCTCTGTGACCTCCATGGAGCACTGCTCTTCTGGGCTGGCAACTCCAAAACGGAGCTACTGCCTTCAGAAGACTCAATTTCTTGGAGATGGAGCTCATTTAACCTCCTCCCTGTAGCCCGGGAAGAACCCACTGGAGTCGCCAGGCATTATTCCACAGAGCCTAACTAGCACACAGTATATGCCACTCAGACAGGGCTAACTAAGAGTATGTCTACACGGCAATTAAACACCCTGGCCTGTGTCAGATGATTTGGGCTCGTGGAGCTCAGGCTACGGGGCTGTAAAACTGCTATGTAACTGGCGCCCGAGCTCTGGGACCCCGGGAGCAGGGAGGCTCTGCTTTGGAAAGAAGACAGCATGGGATATCGAAGAAGGCAAGAGCCACCAGGCAGGCGAGATTCCCCCACCTGAAGAGAACAGCTGCCACAGCTGTCAAGCCCAGGAGGCTCGTGACGCTTCTGCAGGCCAGAATTTTACGCCCCTGAAGCTATTTTTACTCTACTCCCCCCCGCCAACCTTCAGTAAAATGAGAAAGAATTCATAACCCATATCAGACACACTCAGATAATCCAAGCCTTGAAGAGCTGAACATTTCCTATAACCTCTTTTCTGCCCCTCACAAATGCTTTAACAACTTTAATAAGATAATGTATAGCTATTATCATACAGCTAGCGCAAGTCAAACAACTCTCAGCTATTATTTCAGCAACAGAACTAATGCTCAGCGTTCCTGTAATCCACAGACTGGAACAGTTTACACATTGTCAATTTCAGAACGAACTGGCTTTTCCCACAGATCAGAATTTATGCTGATAGATGGGAACTATTTAGCAGACCCTATACACCCAGGTAATATGCTGCCGCTCCAAGAGGAATAATGAGGGTATCAACTGGACTTCTGAATTAATGATACCTAAAATTAGTTTAATTAATTAGTTTAGTTACTAAAATAATTTAGTTAGCAGCATAATTAATATTTGTAAAGCACTTTTGATATAAAAGCTCTACGGCATACAAAGGCTATTATCATAGGGCTGAATCCTCTGGCCCCTAATATGTTTTATATAGAAAGTTCATCTGTGTTTACTGCTAACTAGAAGAAGCAAACAGAGAACACCGTTTTAAAAAAACAACAACGGCTGCATTCAAGCAGGATTGCAAATGTTGCAGACTGTTAAAAACAGCTTGTTCTTAGTAGTAGTTAAATCCTTGACATTCCTGCTGAGGTCTCGATCCTGCAATGAGCTCCACATGGGGGGGATCCCTGTGCCTGGACAGAGCCCCAGTGAAGTCCATGTGACGGTCAAGGCAGAATTGGGGCCTCCACTATTAACCAATTGTTTTGCCAAGTCCTTAACTCAGACAAACTCCCTAGTTTTACAGGAACAGAGAAGAATCAAGCCACTTCTTTCTTGGCTCTCCTAAAACTAGCCCAAAAAATCATTGCACTGTGGGTTTTTAATGAGTTCTAAACGAGAAGAAAACTGTTAAGCGGTATGCATATGGTGAATCTACCAAGGGGAGCGGTGGATTCTCCATCTCTTGAAGTCTTCAAATCATGGCTAGGTGCCTTTCTGGAAGATGTGCTTTATTCAAACACAAATCCTGGGGCTCAACATGGGTAACTGGATCATATTCTATGGCTTGTGTTATACACAAGGTCTATTCTATTCTATACCATGTTCCTCACCGCACTATCTGAGCGTCTACCACTAGTGCATTAAGGACCATGACTAACATCTGTCTTATGTTTGTTCTCTCCAGCTTCTCTCCAGGGGGAGAAGCGTGTGCAATGAAGTGTTTTGGTTTGGATTTTTTTATTATATTTTAAATATATAATATATAACAGACTCGTAGCAATGTGTGTGTGTTTGCATGCACCCTCCCACCACCACCACATAGACACATTGCTTTGTGTTTGTGTTAGAGAAGGCAAGGTTAAAGAAATGTGCCCTGCACTTTACAGTGGAAAGAGGTGAGGTGGTAGTTCCTGCAGGAACTCATTCCACAGTCTTGGGGCAGCCCTGAGATTATGATGCTTTAGGCCCTTAAAATCTACAGTTTTAGGGATCACCAGACCATGAGAAAAATGCACAAGGTAACAAATAAATCTCATTACTTCTTTGCAGTTGCCATGGCGTCCAGGTATGGGTCCAGTCCAACAGCAATGTCCAGAGCTTTCTGTAAATAATGCTTTAGCTGTTCAGGAACCTGAGAGTCTCCATCTGCTATTTCTCTGGCTTTCCTAAGGTTCTCGGCAATGAGCCCCATTGGTGTTTCTGAAAGAGAAAACCAAAAAGGAAGTACTTTTCAGATTGAACGTGGCAGCACCCAGTACAGTGATTTTGTGACTGCTTAGGGTTTAATGGTTGTCCAGTGGAAAATAAAAACTTTTCCATTTTTGAAACCCGAAAACCAAATTTTGTTTTTTGACAAAATGAAAACAAAATAAAACAATCCCATAAAAAAATCCAAACTGAGTAAAAAAAAAAAATCCAGACATTTGTATTGAAAATATTCATTGAAAATACATAGAATTTTTCAACTTGCTCTTGTAGACATCAAGACCTTCTGCCCCAAAACATGCAGGCTGCTCTCACCTGACTTGAAGGAGAATTTCCATTAACTGTAGAAATGGCCACTGAAGGGTATTTGGTGAGCACGTAACCCACTGGCGAGTGTGTGTTACAGGATCCTTTCTGTGCCTGATCATAGAATATCAGGGTTAGAAGGGACCTTAGGAGGTCATCTAGTCCAACCCCCTGCTCAAAGCAGGACCACTCCCCAATTTTTGCCCCAGATCCCTAAATGGCCCCCTCAAGGACTGAACTCACAATCCTGGGTTTAGCAGGCCAATGCTCAAACCCCTGAGCTATCCCTCCCCCTGATCTGATCTACAGGGGCAGAGTCTGCTATCACCCTAGCAAGGAAGCCTCCACTTTTCAGTTTATGCTTCTAGCTCCAGCGGTCCTGGTTCAATCCCTGTCTGTGCGAACAAAAACAAAAACAAACACACACACACACACACACACACCCTCTCTCTCTCCCCCACAGGACTGACACTCTGTATCTGGTACAGGGCAGTGGTATGCATGCACACAGGATCACACGCTCCATCAGTCAGACAAAGTTTGTCTTAAAGCACCCGGGTGTTTAAAATGAACATGCTGGAGTTAATCCATGGTTTGAACCGTTCATTAGCGACGGTCAGGAATGTTTGACAAAACAGTTTGGTTTTTTTTGGAGAGGAGAGATTGACTCTAGCGTGCTGCTCAGGGCACTCTCGTGGTATGTGGGAGAACCAGGTTCAAGTCCCTGCTCCTTTGACCTGGGTGTTATCCCCCCCCGCCGCCATACCACATGACAGCCTTAAGCACTGGACTGTTGGCTTCTCTGGGGTCTCCCTTTCTCTGCGTTGGATCCTGTGAACATTTTTGAAAGGTCTGTTGAAAGGTTGGTTGGTCTCACTGAAGAATGGGGAAAAACTTCTGAAATCTCAGAATCTCATTTTCACAGGTAGGGAAAAACGTATCTTGCCCCGCGCTCCTGTTACTGAACTATACTATATTCAGCTACAGCTGCAGGCATTGAAATCAGCACCTTCTGCTTCAAAAACCCTTGAGCTAAAGCAACTGCGCTATTAAGCACGATAGTATTAGGACGTCTATCTGTAGCAATAAGTCATCAGCAGGGACTGAACATGGAGGCTCTGATTTTCAAAGCACTTGAGCTAAAGAACCACTTCGGGTAGGTTAGTGACAGTAGCAGGCTCTCAAACCTCTCTACACGATCAAGGAGTGTAGCTGCTCTGCATCCAGGAGTGAGCCTCCCAGGCCGGGTTCCACTGACTTGTGAAGTCTCGCACCAACGCACTAAAAATAGCTGTGTAGACCTTGCTGCTCAGACTGCTGCTTTCAAGCCCAGGGGAGCGGAGGGGCCCTTGAGAGTCCGAGCCGCAATGTCAAAGCAATGTCTACACAGCTGTTATTAGTGCACTAGCGCGAGCCCTGTTAAGACAACTCTGTGGGCCTGGGCTGGGCGGCTCACCCTCAGGTGCAGTGTAGAGGTGCCCAAGGAGACAAAGAGCCACTCCCAGATCTTTTTCAGGAACCATACCCACTATCAGATGAGATGTTTGCAGTGACATTTCTTCATGTAGAAAGAAGTGGTGACACACACATCACACCAGCCAGTCCTGCACAGAGCACAGAGCGTTTCCAATAGCAGTTCACTCAAGGTGCCTAGTTTCAAAGTCTTAGCACATGACATTCGTGCTGCCTTTTTTGCACAGCTTCTCACTTCCAGCTTCTAGCACCGCACAGTGAAAATCAAATGACGGGGCATATGGGGTGGGGGGGCGTGGCAACGCTCCACAACAGCAGCGTTACAGTCCAATAGAACAATAGATTCACTTTAGCAGGATTCTGCCAATCTCCATTTGCCAAAACGCATGTTATGCTGTGAAAGGATCTGAGGACAGCAATTTCAGGGCAGGACAAATCAAGCCATTTTAAACGCAAGAGGGGGTGGAGCGGTATTCTGAATGGCAACGTTTTACTCTCTGTGTGATAGAAAAGCTGCTAAAGAACATCACAGCAGCAAAAAGGACCGCTCTTCTCCCCAAAGGGCCACGGCCTTGGCTCCCAAAGGCCTGATCAGCCACACAACCTGCAGGGAGTCCGTGCCCGATGGCCACACCCACCCACACATAGTACTCTTGCGGGGGGGATGGCTTCCTCAGCAGCAAAGAGCGCTGGGAGGTGTGTAATGGAACTGCAATATGGCTCCACCTGCTGACTTACAAACCGTGCCTGAGCCGAGGGTGAGGACAAGGTGTAACAGCCGGCGAGCTGGTCACAGAACGACCTGGCAGCAGGATTCCATCTCCTGCATTGACTGAAGAGCGTTCATACGAACAGCTCATAGGCAAGCCCCCGTGCACCGACCTCGCTCCCCAGCAGGAGTGACGGGCAGGCAGAGCAGGTCGGGGCAAGGAGGAGCCCATTTTTCCAGGCCCACCCCCTCAATTGGCCGGGACCCCTGGGCACGGGCCTCATTGCTAATTCACCACTGCCGAGGGCAATCTGTTCCAGTTCCCTGTTTCTGTAGCTGTCACAGTAGGCAGATGTGGATAATCTGACCCCACATTAGATCTCATCCTGATCTCTAATAGTTAGAGATTGGCTTAAGCCCTGAAGCATGAGGTTTAATACCCCTTGCAAAAATGTTTATCATTAATTATGATAACTCTGCATAGCCACAGAAATGTCTAATCCTTTTTTGAATCTTACTAAATTCTCAGCCCCAACAACTTCCTATGGGAATGAGTCCCCTAGTCTAATTACATGTTTGGTGGCAATCTATTTCCTCATATTAGTTTTGAATTTGTCACCTTTTAATTTAATTGAATTAAATTATGTTCTTATATTGCAAGAGGAGAAAAGAAGCTCTGATCTATCTTTTGCAGAGCATATATTATTCACTCTGAACGAGCAAAGGTTTTATTGACAATGCAGGAAAAGAAAAGGGTTTGCCTCCCGTCTGAGTTTTAAAATCAGCGAGTTACATCAGTGGGAGTAACAAACAGACACAGATTCAGTTAATTCTCCAGAACAGTTGCCTGCCAATCAAAAGAGATTTTGTAACTCAACCCCACCTTTATTATAACACCAACCTCTGGTGCCAGGAATTGTGAAATGAGGAGAAATGGTGAGAGCTACATGCCAACACCAAGTCCATAAACATTACACAATCACTCCAGGAAGTGCTGCAATTATTAATGATACCCTGGCCCAACAGGACAGGTCAGAATTGCTTTAGTTTATGCACGCCCCAGACAAGTCCGATCAGGACACCATTCATGGCTAGCTCCCTATCCAAGGCTACATACTACCCTGAACTTTTAAAATTATATTTCTACTCCTCTCCTTTGGGGAAGGACCGGTCATTTTTTGATTGCTTGTTTTTAGAGCACCAAGCATAATGAGATTCCAAACTGGTTGAGGCTTCGACACACCATCACAATACAAACAACCACTCCCTCGTTTTCAGTGTTCACTACACATATTTGACTGTATTTTCTTTTTTCTTCCCTAAGTTTCTCTTGGAGAGCAGATTCCCCCCCATCTCCTTTCGACACCTGTCTTCCTTCTCTTCACCCCGTTCTCCCCTTTCTACCTTTGTGCACCATCCCCAGCCAATCTATCATCATAACTTCAATCAGTAGCGTAGCCAGGGGGGAGAAGGGGGAGCGGCCGCTCCCCCACTGAGCAGAAGTGGTGCCTTTTTTGTGCTCCGGCCCCTTTTGCTCCTGCGCTGCAGGCAGAGTGTAGCATTTTATTTTATTTTTGCTCCGGCACCTTTTGCTCCTGGTGCCTTTTTTTGCTCCTGACACTTTTTGCTCCGGCACTACCAGCGGAGCGGAGCTTTAAAAAAGCACTCACCCGCCGGCGCTCCAGCTGTTCGGCGGCATTTCGGTGGCGGGTCCTTCATTTGCTCCTGGTCTTCGGGGGAACTTCTGCGGCGGGTACCACCGAAGACCCGGAGCGAGTGAAGGACCCCCCCACCGACGTGCCTCCGAACAGCTGGAGTGCTGCCGGGTGAATACAAGGGGAGGCGCCTTTTTTTAGCTCCGCTCCCCCTGTGCTCTAAACCTGGCTACACCATTGACTTCAATGTGTCAGGGGGAAAGAGCTGACTCACCAGAAGTTGGATAACACTCCCAGATCCAAAGCTGAAAAGGAGCCACAACCAAAGGGCAGGCACGGAGCTACTTGGAGCTGCTAGCAGCTGCCCCACTGAGTGGCAGCACCTTATAGAAGAAAACAATCCAGCAGTTCTTAAAACAGAACCACAACTGTTCAGCATCAGCCAGCATGCCCAAGTTGCAGGCTGAGAACCCCCGTCTTTTTTTTCCCCATAGAAAGGAAGCTGAATCAGAGGGCGGTTATAACGTCTGGATAGAGCGGAGCTAATTTGGGACAGACTTAGGCAATTTTGGATTCAGATAAGCATTCAGGAAACTCAAAAGTCAAAAAAAGAGACCAGAGCATGAGGGATTCACTGTATACCTTGTGTAATAAACATAGAGCCACATTCTTTGCCGGTATAAGCTGGTGTAATTTCATTGACTCCAACGGAGCTGTGCAACGGAGAATTTGGATACATTCAGAATTCAAATATACCTGAAGTTTGGGCAGATGATGAGAGGGAGGGAAAATAAAAGGTGAAAGACCCATGCCAACCTTCTGCCCCAACACCCACCTCCAGCGCAGAGTCAATGTCTATACATATAAAATGAAGGGGTCTAAATTAGCTGTTACCACTCAAGAGAGAGATCTTGACGTCATTGTGGATAGTTCTCTGAAAACATCCACTCAATGTGCAGTGGCAGTCAAAAAAGCTAAGAGAATGTTGGGAACCATTAAGAAAGGGATAGATAATAAGACAGAAAATATCATATTGCCTCTATATAAATCCATCGTATGCCCACATCTTGAATACTGCATGCAGATGTGGTCATCCCATCTCAAAAAAGAGATATTGGACTTGGTAAAAGGTTCAGAAAAAGGCAACAAAAATTATTAGGGGCATGGAACGGCTGCCGTATGAGGAGAGATTAATAAGACTGGGACTTTTCAGCTTGGAAAAGAGACAACTAAGGGGGGATACAATAGAGGTCTATAAAATCATGACTGGTGTGGAGAAAGTAAATAAGGAAGTGTTATTTACCCCTTCTCATAACACAAGAACTAGGGGCCACCAAATGAAATTAATAGGCAGCAGGTTTAAAACAAACAAAAGGAAGTATTTTTTCACACAACACACAGTCAACCTGTGGAACTCCTTGCCAGAGGATGTTGTGAAGGTCAAGACTAACAGGGTTCAAAAAAGAACTCGATAAACTCATGAAGGATAGGTCCATCAATGGCTATTAGCCAGGATTGGCAGGGATGGTATGCCTAGCCTCTGTTTGCCAGAAGCTGGGAATGGGCAACAGGGATGGATCACTTGATGATTACCTGTTCTGTTCATTCCCTCTGGGGCACCTGGCATTGGCCACTGTCGGAAGACAGGATACCGGGCTAGATGGACCTTTGGTCTGACCCAGTATGGCCGTTCTTATGTACTTACAAGTGAAGGCTTGATCCAACAAAACCACAAGAATGTAAGTAAGATTAAGTCTTTGCAAGAATAGACCTGTACAGTATCCACTGGGAGGCTTGAGTTATAGGCTCAGACGGACCGTGTCTACTATATGAAATAAAATAGGAATCCAAGGGTATTATCTAACTCCTGGTGAGTCAGTTTTGTTGTTACACAATGAAGCTGGATTGAAGGGGAAGGAGGGTAGAAAGAGGTGAAGAGTTTGCAGGCTGAGTAAATAAACAGAGAAGGGGGATGGTTCTGGAAAGTGTAGCGGTCATGGGGGAAATCTGGTCTTCAAGAGAAACAGGAAAATATTGTCAAATAAATGCCTATTAGTGATAATCTGGTACATCAGGCATCAAAACTTGCCTTAAGCTAGTTATGTTCTGTTCTTAAGTCTTTGCAAGGTGAGGATCTACAGTTAGGAAAAGGAAGGAGAAAGAGAAGTGAATGGGGGAGCCTGAAAAGAGAAAAGCAACGTAATTAATTACACACAGTCACTTAGGGAATCGTTATTATTTGTGAGTAATTATGTTCAATAACTTTTTTATTTCATGTGCATCATTTAAATGAGGGAATTTTAGCACAATACTCTAATTTAAAGGGCAGTGCCTTGTTTAATACATGATTTATAGAGAGACTACCATCATTATTTGTTTATGGTTGCCTGCACCATGTGCTACACACTTCCCAGACAAAGAAGGGTTCCTGAAGGACCGCAGAGTCTCAGAACAGACAGACGATAGGGGAATTTGGACAGACAAATAGGGATTTATACACACACACACACACACACACACACACACACACACACACACACACACACAAAGTCAGTTAGATTAACCGTTGTCAGCATGGCAGAAGTGGGAGCTGATATGTGAGGTGGGTAGGGACCGTAAGGATGAACTCAGAGAGGTTGTACCGTACATAGGGGACCCACGCTGAAGAAGGCAAAAAGATGATTGTGCACCAAGCAAAGAGATGCCAGGGGTAGTGTGGGTTTTGCAAAGACAAAGCCAGAGATTACAGAGGGCCCATTTTTTCTGAACCTCAGAGGTATGAGGGGAGCCGAGATTGGATACGGCAGTGGCTGATTTGCATGTATGATTCCAATTCTGGGGCCATCTCTATTTCACATGTCCCACACTGTTATTCCCTCCTTATAGTAACTAGGGCCATTTTAGAATCACAATCGGGGCCAGATTATCCAAGCGACTCCAACCCCCCACCCCCCATTTAGTCACCAAAGTAAGGTCTGGATTTGCAGAATGGCTCAGCGTATTCGGGGCTGAATCTGTTTGAAAATCTGGCCTTAAGAGCTGCAATGGGATGAGCTGAGTACTTGACAATCTAACTCAATGAGACACTTCAGGGTGGTTTTGGCAGTCTGCCTCAATGATGCATCTCAGGCATTGGCAACGTCTCACTGCAACATTCACCAGGTCTTATTTCATAAATGTACACCACCGAGACACTTTCCCAAGAACCTGTGTTCACATAAACCACAAGAGCAAAACTCAAGTGGTTTCTTTGCATCAGCCAAATCCTAAGAATAGAATCATAGACGTCAAGGAGACGCTGGATTCTACTGAGAATTTCTGATCCAAATGTTGCAGTTGAAACCCACGTATATTAAAAGTCCTCAGTACCAAAGGGACCATGTGGTCTTCAAATGGCTGATCCTATGCTTTCAGCAGAACTCAACAACCAGAGGAAATGAGAGGTGGCTTGACAAAGGATCTGATCCAAACCTCTTTGAAAGCAGTGAAAAGACTCGCGTTGGCTTCAGTGAACTTTGGATCAGAGAGTGTTACATTCTCAGTCCCTGTGTACTTCAGGCGGGTCAAAACTCTGAGGACCCTGGCACTGGAACATTTGCAGACATTAGATATTTAGTATGAGGCAACAGGCCACCAAAGAAAAGCAAGAGAAAACACAAGTTGACAATAGCTTCTCTTTTACCTATTACCTTCCTTGTAGTGTTACTGAAGAGCTGAGAACTCTTACGTACGTACTCATCTGCCTATGATAGGTATAATCCTGAAGTCAGGATAGCAAGGCTAGTAATATAAAGAAAATAATTTTCATAGATGAAAATGGAATGTAATCTGTAGTGTTTTATGTTGAGAACCTGATCCAAAGCCCTGAGAAATCAATGGGAGTTTATTGACCTCAGTGGACTTTGAATCAAGCCAGGATGGCTAAAAATGAATAATTTTTTTAAAAATTGAATTTTCATTTTAATCAGATTTTATTTAAATATATTTTTCTTTTTAAAAAATAAACCTATTTGAAAATAATGTCAACCGATATTAAGGCTTAGATTTACAATGATAATCTACTAAAATCTTTTCCATTTAAATAAAATAATAATGTTCTATCAGTAGGTTTGCTGCCAAAGCTTTAAAGAAATTCAAACCACTGAACTGGTGGAAGTAACTGACTTGGCACCTGGAACCAGAGCTTGTTGAAGTGCTAAACCAGCTTCTGACAGAAGTAGCCTTTTCTGCAGGTGCAGATTGAATAAACTGAAACAAAGGAAATATTCTACCACTTCAGTTCCATGACTAGTTAATTCAAAGTTGAGAAACCGATAAGGAGTTGAAAAAACAGGAAAGCTCATTTTGCTCTTCCAATCTATGAATAAAAAGTAGGTATGAAAGGATGAGATCTGCTAGTTCTAAAACCTTGAAAGAGCTGGTGACTATAAATAATCAGTTCAATTTATAACTACAGTTCATACTTCCTTGGTTTAATAAATCAGTTTTAAATACAAAACAGGTTTTAATAAAGTTATTTCCACCTTCCTTATGTGTCACTAACTAATAATTAAATAAGAAATGCGCCATTCATCATATTCTAATGTAAAAAATGTAAAATTAAAGAACCTTAATAAGGTAGGCTGCTTCAATAAATGTGCATCAATATAGTGTATACATCTGGTTAATAAAAAGAAAAATTGGATACCATAAACTACAACAACCCAAACTCAAGTGGTATAATTATGCAGTAGATGTTAATTATTCAAATAATTAAAAAAATAAAACATTTTGAAATATATCCTAGCTCAGGGCAATATAGAAGAGGATTTACTATTTGAAGAAAAGAACTAGCTAAGAGAGACATGTTTCCATAATACTGGAGAATGCACCTAAAAAAATAAGAGGGGGGGTGATCGCTAGCTGGTGTCAATAGTCAGAAACCGACACTGATTTCAACAAAGCTATGACAATTTCTAACAGCAAAGCTTCTGCCCGAAAGCACGTGTGCTTTTGAGAATAAAGGTGATCCAGACTAGGAAGCTAAGAACAGTTTATACCAAGCACTATATGAAGTGGAGAGAATCCACTGCTCTTTTAACTATGTTGTCAATAGTATTCTCCTAAATCTTTGATAGCACTTCCTTGTGTGTGGCAAGGTCAGCTGGAGAATGTGATTTACTGTCTGCCAAACATTTGACTTTTATTTCCCTACGAGGGAAAAAATGGATTGTGTCCTTGTTTTACTTGAATCTAGAATGACTCACAGAGGGGGAACCCCAAAGGGATCTGCTGAGGACCGTTTGCATTGCTAAGAGTTCTGGGATATTCCCAGAACAATAGGAAACCCACAGATTCAACTGGCATCCAGTTGAAGCCCTAGTTCCTCCTGCTCTGCTTGCCACTCCAGACAAGAGACAACACCTGTCCCCAGTAAATCATTTGTGTGCACTCCCAACACCAATGCAATGCAAACTGAAAAGGGGGAACCGATTGCTCTTGCATGGAACCCCAAACCCTGCAGAAAGGGCAGCCTGATTGAAAGCAGCAGCAGGAGGAGAGGTTTACCTGTGGGGTGGTGCATGATGCTCCAGGTCAGCCAGATTCCGGGGGGATGCTGCTGTCTCTGTAGCTGTGCAGTGCTCAGCTTGGCAGTGTGCATCCCTCTCCACGTGAGGGGCAGGGCTGACATGGGGAGCACGTGGGCCGAGGAAGCAGAGCTTGTGGTTGCTGCTGGTTATGGAATGATCGCCCCTGGCTTGGGCTGGGCTTCTCAGCCCCAGCTGCACCAGGCAGCGCCCGGGCTACTCCCTCCCCCAGGCATTTCCGATAAATGCACTAGGGCTGGGGAGAGCTAAGCACCTCACACAGAAGGCAGGGGCGTTTGGGCATCTATTTGTTTTATGTAAGTTGTTTGCTGGCCACAGGGTGAGATTCATATCCAGGGTTTGGGAAGTTCTGGGGCTAGGGGAGAAAAATCAGCAGTTACACAACCTTAGGACTGCACAGTACGAAAGACTAGAGATACGCCCCAGCCAAACGCCCAGAGATGACTTGTGAGGGGGCACGCTGGGGCACCCGTCCCCCCTGATTTCTGCCAGGGTTTATGTGCCCTGCCCTGAACCCTGCTGCATACCACCAGAACCTTTAAATTGTAGCCCCTCAGGCCCCCCCCCCCACACACACACACCACTATCAACAGTTACGTGTCGCCTCTGCCCAGAGCCCCAAAGTCGGGAGGAATTTGAAATCCCCATAGCCACGCTACATTTCCTAAGGGGTCTCTAGCTTGACAATAAGATGACCCAACAGAGCAGGGTGTCATGGTGCCTATAGCTCCAAAGCCATCACTTACCTGCTGAAACACCACAGCCTGATGGTGATATTGCCAGGTATCCGCCTGTGCGGAATTGCCCTGTTTTAGAGAAAGGGAATTGAGGAACTGGCAGGTCAGCTCTGACGGGCTAGTGGAATATTCAGACTCTCCAAACCTGGGGCAGATCTAGACCTTAGAAGCTGCACTGGTCGGGCTGACCATGTCAGCCCTCTCTTTGAATCCCTCCACCAAAGCCCCTCTTCTCTATCACATCGAACATAAGCTGCTGGTCTTTCCTTTCAAGGCCCTTCAGTCAATCCTCGTCATCTTTCATTAGTTATCAGGCTGTCGCTGCTCACCTCCTGTCACCCAGGATGCCGGCCTCCCTTTGCCCACCTGTTAAAATTCCAAACGGACACCTTCGTGCCTTCTCCCATTCCTCTTTACACCCTTGGGAGCGGCTCCCTGTAAAGATCCACATATCCACCTCGTTATCCACCTTCAAATCCCTCCTGAGAACTTTCCTTTGCCCAGATGCCTGCAAAAGACTGGACAACACACAGGCCGCTGGTGCATTGAGTACAGCCTGTCATGTTGACCAGTACTGTCTCACTGTTTACTTGTACTCCCCTGTCTGTCTGCGTCCATCCGTCGCCTTTTGGCTTATTCTTAGATTGTAATCGCCTTGGGGCTGTGGCAGTTTTTTTGTTCTGTTTGTACAGCACCTCGCACAATAGGGTCCTGGTCCAGGACAGGAGCTCCTAGGTGCTACAGTAGTACAAATTATCCCTTCCCAGATGGGGAAAGTGAGGCGCAGAGCGGTTTCAGTGATTGGCGCAAGGCTACTCAGTGAGTCAGCGTCAGAGCTGAATTTAGAACCAACATCGCTAACCATTAGAATCTACTGATAGCCATGTAACATCTACTTCCCCTAAAAGCTTCCTTTCTGCTGGCACAGGCTGGTATGGTAGGTAATGTACCAGGTCAAGCAATGCAAGGTCCTGGTGGTAGATGGACATTATAATTAGCCCAACATTTGAGAGCTAGCTTGCCAACATTTGAAGTGAAACGGCAGATATTTCCATGTCTCCCAGAAAAAAGCTGAAAAATATAAATAGGAAATAATAAAATGTGAAGAACAAAGTCGTAAAAAGAAAAGCAAATAAAATAACTCTGACTTCAATCTCTTACTTCTATTAATCAAAACAAATAGACAAGATTAAACAGATCAACCCCCTTAGATACCTAAGGGTATGTCTTCACTACCCGCCGGATCGGTGGGTAGTGATCGATCTATCGGGGATCGATTTATCACGTCTCATCTTGACGCAATAAATCGATCCCCGAACGCGCTCCCCGTCAATTCCGGAACTCCACCGCTGCGAGAGGCGGAAGCAGAGTCGACGGGGGAGCAGCAGCGGCCGACTCGCTGCCATCCTCACGGCCAGGTAAGTCGACCTACAATACGCCGACTTCAGCTACGCTATTCACGTAGCTTAAGTTGCGTATCGTAGGTCGATCCCATCCCAGTGTAGACCTGGCCTAAAATACCTAGATTATCCCCATATGTCACTTAGTAAACTATGAGCCAAATTAGATCTTATTGTCCGTATAGAAACTGATGCAACCTGCATATGGATTGGGAGTTAAAAGTTTTAAGCAAGTTTTTAGTATTGATAGGACTAGAGTTGATGCTCTAACCATTCCACAAATCATCTCTCTACAGGTTTTCTGGGTGACCTTGTGCAAGTCATTTCTCCCCATACTTCAGTTTCGTCATCTGTAAAATAGGGATAAATCTATTAACTTCCTTTGTAAAGCACTTTGAGATCTACTGATCAAAATTGTTATGAGAGCCAGGTCTTCTTGTTAATAATAATTAATAATGCTCTCCTTGGGGTCAAACTTACTTAAAAGATTTGATCCTAGGAAAATTCTGATTCTATTTTAATTGCCTTTTCCAGGCTAAGTTTGCTGGTCCAAATTTCAGAAATGGTTTTCAATTTCATTTAGCCCTTCACTGAGCTGTAAATATTCTTAGAGATGCTAAATAATTCCTGTTTTATGGCTTCTTAAAAACTAGTGTTCTTATAGTCTGTGATTTTAGGCATGTTTTTAATTTTCTTTATCTTTGTTTTTCAAGTTGCTATGCGACTCCCCTATCTTATACAGTAGCATTATTCTTTTCCTTCCAAAATAAAATCTCTTAGTAACACAGATAGTGTGTTCTGTTTTGCTAATTATTTGTCATTTCCCCATTGATTTTGTTCATTTCCTTAAGCGATTTAACCCCTGGTCAGCCTACTTTTACTTTGGCTAGGCTGTTCTAATGTTGTCTGTGCCCATGCTATCTAAATGATTTTGTTTCTACCTGCAATTTGATTTGAAACATGGCTTTAGTTTAAAAGAGCTTGCTGAGGAGCTCTCTGGATCATTAATGTTGATTTTCAATAAGGCTTGGAGCACTGGGGAAGTTCCAGAAGACTGGAAGAAAGCTAATGTTGTGCCAATTTGTAAAAAGGGTAAATGGGATGACCAGGGTAATTATAGGCCCATCAGCCTGACGTTGATCCTGAGCAAGATAATGGAGCAGCTGATATGGGAATTGATTAATAAAGAATTAAAGGAGGGTAATGTTATTAATGCAAATCAACATGGGTTTATGGAAAGTAGATCCTGTTAAACTAACCTGATTTTTTTTTCATTAGTTTACAAGTTTGGTTGAAAAAGTTAATAGTGCTGGCATAATATACTTACACTTCCTGTAAGGTGTTTGACTTGGTACAGAATGACATTTTGATTAAAAAACTGGAACAATATAAAATTAACATGGCATTCTTCAAAGGATTAAAAACTGGCTAACTAATAGATCTCAAAACATAAATGTAAACAGGGAATCATCATCGTGGGTCTGTTTCCAGTGGGGTCCCGGAGGGTTGGTCCTTGGCCTTAAGCTATTTAACAGCTTTAGCAATGATCTGGAAGAACACACAAAATCATCACTTATAAAATTCACATATGACATGAAAAATTGGGGGAGTGATAAATAATGAAGAGGACAGGTCACTGATACAGAGTCATTTGGATCACTTGGCAAACTGGGCGCAAATAATATGTGTTTTTAAATAGCTAAATGGAAATGTATACAACTAGGAACAAAGAATGTAGGCCATACTTACAGGATGGGGAAGCAGTGACTCTGAGAAAGATTTGGGAGTTGTGGTGGAGAAGCAGCTGCTCCCAGTGTGACACTGGGGCCAAAGAGCTAATGCGATCCTGGGATACATAAACAGGGGAATCTCAAGTAGGGGTTGAGAGGTTGTTTTACCTTTATCTTGGAACTGGTGCGACCAGTGCTGGAATATTGTGCAAAGTCCTAGTGTCTACAATTCAAGAAGGGTCTTGACAAATTGAAGAAGGTTCAGAGAAGAGGCAAGAGAATAATTAGAGGAATAGAAAATATGCCTTATAACAGGCATCGGCAACCTTCGGCACGCAGCTCGCCAAGGTAAGCCCCCTGGCGGGCCGGGCCAGTTTGTTTACTTGCAGTGTCCACCGGTTCAGCCGATCGCGGCTCCCACTGGCAGCAGTTTGCCGTCCCTAGCCAATGCAGGAAGCAGCGCGCTGGCCGCCACTTCCCACAGGACGTATTGGCCGGTAATGGCGAACCGCGGCCAATGGGAGCCACAATCAGCCGAACCGGTGGATGCGGCAAGTACACAAACCGGCCCGGCCCGCCAGGGGGCTTACCCTGGCGAGCTGCGTGCCGAAGGCTGCCGATGCCTGCCTTATAATGAAAGACTCAAGGAGCTCAATCCATTTAGCTAACAAAAAGAAGGCTAACAGATTACTTGATTACTGTCTATAAGTACCTACAGGGGGGAACAAATATTTAATAATGGGCTCTTCAATCTAGCAGAGATAGGTATAACACAATCCATTGGATGGAAGCTGAAGCTAGACAAATTAAGACTGGAAATATGGTGTAAATTTTTAGCAGTGAGAGTGATTAATTGGAACAATTTGCCAAGGGTAGTGGTGGATTCTCCATCACAGACAACTTTTAAATCAAGATGGGAAGTTTTTCTAAAAGATCTCCTGTAGGAATTCTTTTGGAGAAGGTCTATGGCTTATGTTATACAGACTAGATGACCACAATGATCCCTTTCTGGCCTTAGAATCTATGACCTTAGGGTGGTGGTGATCAAAGGACATAATTGGCAATAGGAAAGGAGACAGACTTTTCTCTGGGGGCGGTCCAGGACTGTGGAATTAACTTCCCCCCAGAACTAAGGACCATCACAAACCTTGCCACTTTCTTTGCCAAGCGCAAGGTCCATTTTTACCTTGTGTTCTCTGATCTGAACAGATGGCAACAGGAAATTCATATTAAAAACAAAAAATAACAACACCCATCCCGTCCCCCCCACCCACACACTACCAAACCAAGACACTCTGCTGCACACACTTATCCCTCTGGGGAGAGGATGGGAGAAGAAACACAGGGCAGATGTGTAGTCATGTTGCTTAATGCACTACTGGAAGGTGTTCAGATTCATAAAATCATCGAATATTAGGGTTGGAAGAGACCTCAGGAGGTTATCTAGTCCAACCCCCTGCTCAAAGCAGGACCAACAGCAACTAAATCATCCCAGCTGGGCCTTAAAAATCTCTAAGGATGGAGATTTCATCACCTCCCTAGGTAACCCATTCAAGTGCTACACCACCATCCTAGTGAAATAGATTCTATGGTGATGAACATGATAAAAGACCCTATGAAGAATAGAAAAGAAAAAGAAGTCCTCAAATATTTTGCAAATTCTGACATTATAATTTGCTCTTGTTAGAGCATTCTGCTAGTCACCTTTTATGTCCTATTATGAACTCTAGTTCAAACATGATTACTCATCATTGGAAATCTGATGAAGGACGGGTTTAATAAATAGAACATGGCATTGCTGTTTCTACCCCCATCTCCATCAAAAGCCATGTAGTTGTAGTGGGCTGCTCCAGAACAGCAGAGCGGGCCACTTGACCGGCTCCCTGAAGCCACCAGAGGCTAGCAGGAGAGAGCAGGCTGACCAGTCATCCCTGAACTGGAGACTTAATTTAAGTGAGTGGCGGAGGAGGAGGGGCAGAGAAGAGAGAAGATTCTCTTTTAAGGGAGGTACAATATAGTCACCCCTTTTTTAAAACTTGTTTAACAGGACAACCTCCTCCTTTGCTAATTTGTTCACGTCACATCACACCGTTGGATCAGAACATCACATCACAACAGTAAAAAGTTCAATGCAAGGAACTACACAGAAGATGTCATTTGTAGCGCACAATAACTTTATTGAACCTGCAGATTATAAACAATACAATATACTTCGTATTTACATGCCAATGGATGGCACTCTTTATATACAACAGCTATCTACATGTATTCAGGTGCTGCTTTTGTTATACAGCATGCTCGTCATAGCACCTAGGCAAAGGCTGAACCAAAGCCCTGGCTCTGAATGCCCCGAGCTAGATGTGAACCCAAATCCTACGGTTTGAGGCCACCGCTCATTTTGATGTAATGTCACCATAACAACAATGCTTCATAGGGTCCATGGAAAATTGGAATTGGCCCTGATCACATCTTGGATGATCTCCCAATAACCACACAATGGGCAACCGTGATTTGTTAGCATTAAAGGGTGTTATTTTGATTGTCCCCTTGTTTCCAGTGGAACACAGGAATGAGAACTCCCAGGGGGCGTACATAGCCTGCACAAATCTCCCCACCACTGCTGCTTGTGTTCCCGCTTTGCCTCTTGCGCACAGAGTGGGGCTAGCAATTAGATAAATCAAAGGTCCTGCCCAACAAAGGAATTCTTGAAATGGCATTGATGTTTCATATAAATGATTTGTCTTTCATAACACCCATTTCACTGCAGGGCATCATGTGAGAACCTAATTTATGGATTTGTATTGGATTTCCTAAGCATTATAAAACTAACCAATTATACAATGCTAGCTTGGGTCCTACATGTGTCTCTGGATGAGTTGTACACCTCTGACTCGTGTCCTCAGATTATAAAACTAGTATTATCTAATTTCCTCCCTCCACCCCCACCCACAGTACCAACAGGTGAGGAGTAAACAGGACCTCCTCTTCCAAAATATGGTCAAACTGGAGCCTTTAAAAGTGACTGGAAGGCACTCACTTAGGTGAGATCTCTCAAGATAGAGATTTCATCTGCTGGAAAGATGCCGGTGTCTGAAGAGATCTTAGCCAAAAAGGCCACAGCCGTCATGCCTGAGAATCCGAGACAGACTGATTTTCAGCTGGTGCGGGTCAAGAGCACTTGGTGTCGGATCAAGAAAGGGGAAGCCATATGTAACTCCGAGGATAAGATAACCACCTCACAGGCTAAAATGTAAGTATAAAAGCTTACACTAGGAGTACTTGATAAAATCTGATGAGCTTGCCATCAATCTGGCTTGGGTTAGTCATGTTATATTATCTTCCAGATGGGGGGAATTTGGAGATCTGTTAGGCCTGAGCAACTGAAAAATGTTATCTAATGTCACTATGATGAGTGTGACCGAAACCCACCAAAATGCAGACATCCCGAGTAAAGGCTCAAACATGTTTCTCAACCCGTCTTTTTGTGTGCCATGTGTTCATCACACACCTTGGCATAACTGGAGTGACTTGAAGGGGAGATCATTATTCCCCCACTCTGATTTTTTCCACACTTTTGCGTATTTATCAGACAAAGCTTGGAAGCTTTCTTAAAATGTCTGAGGAGAATTTAGAGGAACGTGGGGATTTTTGCAATTGGGTTCATTCAGTGCATATTCATAATCATTGTGTATAAAAGGCGGGGTGTAACAGACGTTTACAGATTCAGGTAATGAAAGACAAAGCTTGGAAAAACAAATACAAAAGGTACTAAAAATCACTGACATGATCAAAAAGCAGAATGCAGCTGTCATAAACTTTAGAGGAAGTTCTCTACCTGTGGCAAGGTCAGAAAAGGGTCACAGATGGGTGAATGTTTTCCCTTAAGGCCAAACACAGCTCTCTGCAGGAATGTCTCCCGCCTTAATTAACCTGGGATTGCAAGAGGATCCCCTTTCATCAGAATACAGAGCCTCTTTTTGCTATTAAATATTAATGGAATACTCACAAATGTGGGGCTTTGTTTGTTTTTTTCACATCAAAAGTTTTCCAATATTTGCAGTGTCTTTATTCTATTATCCCTGGGTCTGATCCTTCTCCCAATGAATTTGATAGGAGTTTTGCTGTTGGCTTCAGCAGGAACAGGTAAATAAGGTGCCACTTCTGCAGCAGACACTGCGTAGGCAGATCTGGATTGAATTCAGTGGGGCTCTATCCAGGCATGGAAGTATGCTTGTGCAGAGCTCATTGCAGGATGGGTTCCTTAGTCAATAACATAATTAATTGACTTAAGGCCCAGCCCGCAAAAAGCTGCTCATGTAAAATATCCATTAGCAAATGGCAGGTTTGGGCTCTACTTCATAGGCATTCTGCAAATCAGACCAGGCTCTCTCTTCACCTGCCCATCTGCCATGTGGTCAAAGTTACCTCTGACATCTAAAAGAGATTCCTGTACTGTAGTTAACATTCAAAACCACACCCTCTCTTTAGTGGCCAAAATTTCAAAAATAAATGCACACAGTAATAATCTTCTCTGAAATGTATTTATTTGATTGAGCTTATTTTATATTCATATAACTTTTTTACTGTATTAGCTTAAACAAGGAAAGAATAACAGCCTCTGAAAAGGATAAACATAATGAGTACAATTTTCAAAAGTCCTTAAGTCACTTAGGGCCAGATGTTTACTGCCATTTACATCCATAAAGAGGCAGATAGGTGCCTAGTGCAAAAAGCAGGTAGGTACCTAACGTCCATTGGTTTCAGTGGAAGCTAGGCACTTATGGCCCAGATTGCCAAAGGTATTTAGGCACCTACCTCCCATTGACTGCAGTGGGAGGCAGGTGTCTAAATACATTTGATGATCTGAGTTTTGGTGTTTTGGGGTACAGCTACACAGCAAAAAAAAAAAACCCTGCAGGAGCGAGTCTCTCAGCTCAGGTCAGTTGACTCAGGCTCGCGGAGCTCAGAGACCTACCCCGCCAACCCCCGCACCAAGTTTTAGAGCCTGGACTCCAGTCTTAGCCCCACCGTTTACATGGCTATTTTTAGTCCCCTAGCATGAGACCAAGTCAGTTGACCTGGGCTCTGAGACTGGCTGTTGCAGGTTGTTTTTGGTTGTTTTTTTTACTGTGTAGACGTACCCTTTGAAAATCCCACTGCGCATCTGTTTGCTTTCATAGGCCTCTGAATAATACAAGTAACTGATTTTTCTCTTGAGGCGCCAAATCAAAAAATCTGGGGGGGAAAATGTGGTTAGTTTCAAACCAAACCTGAATTTTGGGGGGTTTTCTTGCTGAAATGACAAGATGGAGGGTAGGGGGAAAGAAACTGTTTTGGATAAAAACAATACCTGAAATGAAACTAAATATAAAACAACTAAAATAATTTTTTTCAGATTTTCATTTTGTTCCATTTCCAGGGTTTTTTCCAACCCAAAATGAAATTTTTAAGAAACGAATAGAGCTAAGTTTCTAAACCCAATGTCACTATAAAACGAAAAGTCAAATAATTTCATTTCAAAATGGTCAAAACTATTTTAACTTTTTTGAACATGAAAATGTCAGTTTTCTACCTGAGACTGGTCACCGAATTTGACCTGAATTAACAAATAGTTTCAGCACTACCAAGCCCCCAACTGTGCCAAGGCATTTTTTGGTGAATTTATTATTTGCTGAAACAATTTCACCAGGCTCTACTAAATCTTTCCCCGTGTTATAATCCAATTTAATAGGCTCTGTTGCATTTTTAGGGCTCACTTCTGTTCTCACTGAAAGCAAAGGGGAAAAAATGAAAATATGGCTTTGGCCCTCTCTGTCCCTAAATAAACAGACACAAAATATGAAGTGGTAAATGTGACTGAATTATTTTCAATGAAAAAAATTCAGTGTAAAATGTCTCTGAACTATTCTAAATTTTTCAGCCATTTCTTTTGCAAAAAATAATACATTTTTCATCAAAATGAAAGAAAAAATTAGATTTCGATTCAAATAATTTTTGTTTCTCTTTTCCCCTCCTTCTCTGCCCCTTTTTCTTTCTATAAAAGTACACGAGAGAGGAAAGGGGAAAGCAAAAAAAAATGAAAATAAAAAAATTAGATTCTAATTTAATCAAAAAAATTGTTTCATCTTGGCATATCATCAAACATTTGTACGAAGAACATTGTAAAAAATGGGTGGGGGGGATTTCTTTAGAAATATGTTGTGGAAAATACAAATTTTTCCAACCCTAGTTAAAGACTTGATTAAGCCAAAAAAGCTTTGACCTCTGTCCTGAAAAATCACCAAGTATAGGCTATGGCAGACTGACCTCTACTGGGAAAGCTCTGCTATTTCATCCTTGAAAGGCAAGTGCTATTTCAAAAGGGAAAACGGTAGGTCTAAACTACTATTACAGAATACATGACTGGGATTAGGGCCAGGATCTGGACCTGAGTTGCAGAAGTAAGAACGCTATTTCAAATGCAGAACTGCTTAAAAAGAGAAGGACTTAGGTGGATTAAAGACAGAGTGTTCAGTTTTGGAGTTACCACAAGCTCAGAGAAAGCACAGCGCAACTCTCTGTTGCCTTTAAGAGGATCCCTTGGCAAACATTAGAAATAAGGCCCTGTGTAGATCACGATTTCACAGACTGCATTGAAATAATGAAATTAGCCCAATATCATTATTCCTCCAACAGTGGGGAGGCAGGGGGTAGGGGACACGGGTAAGGGGCTGGCTATCCTACCCCCACTACTAAAAATGTTCCAGCAGCACTGGGTGCCAGGAGAGGCAGGCAGCCTGTCTTAACGCCCCTGCTGAGCCACTGACCCGGAGCCGCCCGAGGTAAGCCCACGCCCCAACCCCCTGTCCCAGCCCTGAGACCCCCCCACAGCCGGAGACCCCGCCTGCAACCCAAACCCCTCATCCCCAGCCCAGAGCCCCCTTCCACACTCTGAACCCCTCCTCCCCAGCCCCACATCAGAGCCAGCACCCCCAACACAGAGTGCTCACCCCCTCCCGCACCCCAACCCCCTGCTTCAACCCATAGCCCCCTCCCACACTCCTAGTCCCTCAACCCCAACCCCACCCCCACAGTCTGGAGCTCCCTCCTGCACTCCAAACCCCTTATCCCCTGCTCCACCCCAGAGTCTGCACCCCTAGCAGGAGCCCTCACCCCCTCCCACACCCCAACTCCCTGCCCCAGCCCAGAGCCCCCTCCCACACCTTGAACCCCTCATTTCTGGCCCCATCCCAGAGCCCTCACCCCCTCCCACAACCCAACCCGCTGCCCCAGCCCAGTGAAAGTGAGTGATGGTGGGGGAGAGTGAGCCACCAAGGGAGGGGGAATGTAGTGAGCGGGGGGGTGGGGTCTTGGGGAAGAGGCGGGGCCTCGGGGCAGGGTAGAGTGTTTGATTTTTTGCGACTAGAAAGTTGGCAACCCTAGACGGGCTAGAGCTCCTAATCACTGCGCATTGTCCCTGCCTCCCCACTTTCCCGCCAGCTCGCTAGACAGCTTTGCTAGGTCCCTCTGAAGAAACTCCTCACAATCTTCCCTAGTCTTGACTAACAAATAATTGTGCCATCTGTAAGTTTTGTCTCAGCACTTTTCACTCCCTGCCCTTCCAACTTCACTCAAAAAATGTATATGAAACATCGGTCTTAATACAGAACCTTGGGTAACTCATTAACAACATTTTGCCATGTTGGAAATTGATCTCTCTTTCATAGCCACAGGTAATGGGTTTTCCTGAAAGTTTAAGTAAATTCAAGCACTCATCTTCACTATCTTATAGACAAATTAGTGAATTTGAGAGGAGCAATTTACCTTTACAGAAGCCATACTAATTAGTCTTTGTTATATCATTAGCCACCTACGTGTTTACTCATTCAATTTTTAATAATCACATCAGCCAATTTTCCTGGTGCTGAAGCAAGGCCAACTACTCTACAATTCCCAGAATCACTCCTATTGCCTATTTGACAGATCAGTACAATATTTGAAACCCTACTATTTTCTGTTGTAGTAGTAGATTTTAATGAGAGATTGTGTATTTCAATCAGTAAGCTAGCGGCTTCATTTTTAAATTCTTTTTGACATGAAAGATACCTAGTGTATTGATCTCACACAATGATTTGTGATCCCTGACAGAGGCAAAAGTGTTTCAGATATTGGGATTTCCTGGACAATTGAAGCTCCTATCTCTTTCTGCTACAAAGTGGTGGAAACATGCAGTCTTCTGGATCCTGCCAACAGTACACTCCTTTTTGGACACATCATAGACCCTCAGCAATTAGAGATGGCCATAAACAGTGAAAGAGAACAGAGGCGTTTTATTGTAATGGATCAGATTGTCGATGAATATTACGGCTCAAAAGTGAGAAAGTATTTTGAAGCCAATAATGTTCATTATAAAATCCTTTCCCTGCCCACCACTGAAGAAACCAAATCCATGGATCTGGTCCTAAGCATCTTGCAAGAAGTTCACAACTTCGGCATCGACAGGCGTAAAGAGCCCATTATAGCAATTGGAGGAGGGGTTTGCCTGGATATCGTAGGCCTTGCAGCGTCACTCTATAGAAGACGTACCCCTTATATTCGTGTCCCAACGACCCTCTTGGCTTACGTTGATGCCAGTGTGGGAGCAAAGAACGGTGTAAATTTCCTTCAGTGCAAGAACAAGCTTGGAGGCTACACTCCTCCTGTAGCTACTTTTCTGGACAGATCCTTCATCCAAACTATTCCCCGGCGACACATCTCCAATGGTCTTGGTGAAATTTTGAAGGTACCATTTTTTGGAATACGGACGTACTTTTGGTATATTAATTATTAATAAAAAGTTGGATCTGTGTGTGATCCTAGAGCTTCGTGTAAGATGTTTTATACATCCAAAGGGTGAACTTTTCAAAGCCACCTAGAGAAGTTGGACAACCAAATCTCTTATTTATTAATTGTGCCCACCCACATATTTTATAGTTGTTTGGCTTCTAAGAATCTAAAAGTGTGCCTAGCCCAGCCTCTAGGGACCCCAGGCAATTTTTTAAGATACATATAACATATAACAAAGCCAGGTGTCAACTGTAGAGCAAACAGATGGAAGAAAACTCTTTCATAATGGACCTGATCCCAAACTTATTCAAATCTATGGGAATCTCTCTGTTTACTTCTATGTACTTTGGATCGCCATCCAGTAAAAGTAAAGATAAACTTTAGTTTTCTCAGAGTGGGGGAAGAACAGGGAAGTTCGTTAAATTTTTAGCCGAAGACCTGTTCTACAAGGCCATTTATACATACCTCAAATGTTCAAAATGTATGTTGAGTTTGGTTGACGAATGGTATTCTCAATCTTTCTGGGACAAATTCTGCTCTCCTTGTAAATCTATAGTTATTCCCTTAAATTTACATATGCAAACAGCTTTGAGATCTATCGATGTCATGTAGTGCAAAGTAGGATTATTGTGTCAGTTTAAGAAGTATTTAAATGAGTTAAAAATGCATCCATCCTCAATGCATGCATGCAATATTAGTAAAACCTATGCAATTTGAACCACTGCCCACAAAAAAAAAAAAAAAAAAAAAAAAAAAAAAAAACCCTTCCAAAACCCCAAGTCCACTATATCACCCCACAGTCCCATTCACTCAATTCTCTTCAAAAACAATCCTGGGGGGAAAGCCTAAATTATCCTGGTGAGGTCCAGCATCTCATTAAAGGGGCCTTAACCTGCTTGCCAGGCACAGATGGAAAAGCCATGTAAAAACTACCTGTACCTGGACAGCCAGGAGGAACCAGTAATCCAACATTTATTTGCATGCATGCACTAGGATAATATAGTACTAGTTGTATGGATTTCAATACGTACTTTTCCTACAGTGTATTATTGGTTTATATAAAAATTCACCTTTTTAAAGTACTTCTTTCCATTTTTTATTCAAGATGGCGCTCATGAAACACAAAGGGCTCTTTGATCTACTCAAGAGCCACGGAAAATACATGCTGGACACAAAGTTCCAGTCTCACAATGGCTTGGTCAATCGTGGTGATGCTGCACTAAAGACAACCAGACTTGCCATAGAGACAATGCTGGAAGAGCTTGCACCCAATCTCTGGGAGGATGACCTGGATAGATTGGTTGATTTTGGTCACCTTATAAGCCCAGAACTGGAAATGGTAAGTCGGGAATTTTATTTTGCAATGTCCTGTTGAAAAAAGCAACTAGTTTTTAGTCATGGTAAAAATGTTCTTGGAAGATTTGGTTTTGTATTATACTTGTGAGGCAGCATTGCCCAGTGGATTGTGCACTGGCCTGGGAGTCAGGAGATGTGGGGTCTAGTCCAAGCTCTACCTGATGTATAACAGTGGGCAAGTCATGTCTCTTCTGTGTGCCTCAGTTTCCCCTCACAAATGTGTCTATGTTGTCTATTTTGTTAGAAATTTTGAGCCAGTGATGGTCTCATTTGTACAGAGGCACAAAGGAGTGCGCACATCTAGGCATCAGTGTAATATAAATAGCAGCAATAATCTCAGCTATAACAATCCAAATATTGCAGGGTTTTAAGATTCCAGACCCTATTGCTGTGATAAACTACTGTTCAGAAGTGGGGCCTGGGGACGAACAGACTTAGCCCCTGTGAAAAGGTTAAAGTGAGGTGTTTGCCACTCAGTAACCTTCCCTCCATCTCATTCAAAGTTCAGCCCTTGCCTTCAATAGGAGCAAAATCAAGCTCTCTGTGGGAGATTTTATGTACCTTTAATCATGTGGAAAATATTTTCTCCACTCCCCAGATACAGAAAGGATGCAGAGATTCAGCAAATCTCTAGTCCTGCTACTGAGAGCCACATACTAATTTTCATCTACAACATCAGATGAATTAAGAAAACCCAGACTAGTTACTGTAAGGGGGGTGGAAAAGCTAATTTTACTTTCATTTCAGAAAGTTTTACCATCACTGATGCACGGAGAAGCAGTAAACATCGACATGGCTTTTATGACTTACGTGGCCTATGAAAGGGGGCTTTTAACTACGGAGGAAAAAGCTGACATTATTCAGTGCATGAAGGGTTTGGAGCTCCCAGTGTGGCATGATGACTGCAACGTGCACCTAATAAAGAGGGCCTTGGTGGAAAGGTTGAAACACTGTGGAGGCCAGATGAGAATGCCTCTCCCAACTGGGCTCGGAACGGCAGGTACTGCAACATAGCTTCTAAAGGGACAGACATTAACCAAGGGAAAGGGGGAATTTTCACACCCATTCACATATACAGGGTGGGTGAGATTCTGTGGCCTGCGTTGTGCAGGAGGTCAGACTAGATGATCATAATGGTCCCTTCTGACCTTAAAGTCTATGAGATCTCCCAGACACACTCACTAATGGCCAGATTTTTGAAGATGTTTGGATGTAGGTGGCTGCTTAGTGCGATTTTCAAAAATGTCTAAGCACCTAACACTCATTGTGCCGAGGCACTTTTGGAAATTCCACTAGGCACTCATCTATATCTTTAGGTGCCGTATCACCTTTTCAAATCTGGCCCTGAGAGCGTGATCAAATACCTGTTGAATTCAATGGGAGTTTTTCCATGGACTTCAAGGAGCTTTGGATCGGGTTATTAAAGTAAAGTCTTTGGGGATATTAATTACTTTTCTCTTGGAACTTTGTCAATATTTTTGTTTTTACTTGTCCTGGCAACATCCAGAGAGAAAAAATCCTTGTTACACCACCAAGGAACACAATATAACATGTCAACTGCCTGCCCTGCAGTTTGCAGTTATATATGTAGGGCATTAATTGGCCTTTTAACATCTTATTATACCTGGACAGGGAGGGAATTCAGCTTCTGCATCTGACCACCAGAACTTAATTAAAGACCGAGCTCTAATAAATTGCCTTAAGATTGGCCAATTTACTTTGCAAACATATTATAATCCATACTGGGTATTATATCAGGACAATCCAAATACAGCGCTATATTTGTTTAAACAAAAAAAAAGTAGTAACAGTAAAAATTCTTTTGGCGTGCTTGAAAACATTTTGAAATAACTCTTGGAAAAAGGCAGCTGGTATACGATGCAATTAATATACGTAGAACTAAATAGCATACGTCCTCCGTGATACTAATGTCTGCTCAGTGTGACAATACACATATAAATAGAAATAAAATTCAGAATAAAAAGCAGCCCATAGGACCAGCTTGTGATGCATCAGTCTACATCTAGTCCGTAATAATTCCATCTGCTTGAATCTCCGTGGGCTAAATTCACAAAGGAGATTTAGGCACCGTTTCTACTCTGGGAGCAGCATGTTGGGTATGTGGAGCTAAACCCCATGGGGAGGCTGCAGCCACACTGGCATGTGTCGTTCCACGTGTCAGTGAAAAGTTCTGACAGAGGGGAGGCAGCAGTAGCGCAGCCAGGTCCAGAGCACAGGGGGAGCGGCGCTATAAAAAGGCGCCTCCCCCGGTACTCACCCGGCGGCGCTCCGGGTCTTCGGCGGCACTTTGGCGGCTCACTCCGCGTCTTTGGTGGTACCCCGCACCAAAATGCCGCAGAAGACCCGGAGCGCCGCCGGGTCAGTGCAAGAAGCGGCGCTTAAAAAGAAGCGGCGCCTTTTTTTAGTGCTGCTAAAAAATGGCGCCGCTTCCGCCGCTTCTGCTCAAGGGGGAGCAGCTGCTCCCCCTGCTCCCCCCTGGCTACACTACTGGGAGGCAGTGGGGAAAGGCTCTGGCAGAGGGGCCGCAGTGGGACGCTATGCTGCTAAAAACAGCAGTGTAGACAAGGGATGGGGACAGCAGAGGCTTAGGACACCTGACTGAGGGCAGGTCTTCACTACCCGCCGGATCGGCGGGTAGCAATCGATCTATCGGGGATCGATTTTTCGCGTCTCGTTAAGACGCAATTAATCGATCCCCGATCGCGCTCCCCGTCGGCGCCGGCAATCCACCTCATCGAAAGGCGGAAGCGGAGTCGACGGGGGAGCGGCAGCGATCGACTCGCCGCCGTCCTCATCGCCAGGTAAGTCGATTACGATACGCCGACTTCAGCTACGCTATTTCCGTAGCTGAAGTTGCGTATCGTAGATCGACCCCCTCCCCTAGTGTAGCCCTGGGCTGAGACTGGAGGGAGGCACCTATCTTCACCTAGCATTCTCAGCCATGTACTCTCGTGAAAAGCCACAAAGAAAGATCCCCCCACCCCCACTCCGCCCAGCCCCCCTATAGTAAATGACCCAGGTACTCTCATGAAATTGGGAGAGCCAGGTTCATGTCCCTGCTCCAACGAATGTTTAACTATTTATACAAAGTAGAACAGCTTCTAAAGAAGCATAGGCGGTGAGTTTTGGGCTCGTGGTGCCCATGCTCCACCAATATTCAGGAACATGGGCCCAGCTCCACCAATGTTTGGGCTTATATTTTCAGAGCCGCCCATGGGGCTGGGACGGCTCTGCTTGGACCTGTTCTGGGCACCACCAAAAATTACACAAACCTGGCGCCCATGTAAAGAAGAGATGGAGAGAGAGGCCTACCCCACAATATCCACTCACCTGGCAAGGGGGAGACCTAGGTTCAAGACCCTGCTCCAAATCAGGCACAATAGGGGTTCAAGTCTGGGTATCCCCCATCCCAGGGGGGCTACTGGCTATTCTGGGATGGATCGACACAGGCAGCCTGCAAAATTCCCACCCTGTTGGCCCCCCATCTGGGTCTCGTACGGATTAGACATGCTCAAAGCACGTTCGCCGGAGCAGAGCCCGCTGGGGAGTTAGGCAGGGGAATGCTTTGTAGGATAATTTTTTTTTTTTTTACTCTTGTGACGGACCATGCACCCCTCCAGTGGATGCAGCGGAATAGGGAAAAGAATGCAAAGGTCACCAGGTGGTTCTTATCCCTCCAACCGTTCCAGTTCCGCATACGGCACAGGGCTGGATGCCACCATGGCAACACTGATGGTCTGTCAAGAGCACACTGCCTGGCGTCCCAAGTTGCCCAACTCTGTGGTGTTGAGCAGAGGGGGGAGATATGTGACGGGGCAAGGCCAGAGATATCCAGACTTTGTAGGATAATCCCACAGGGGTTAGGCCTGAGTGAGGACTCAGAGCAGCTCCTTAGCTGTGGGGGCAGTGTCAGGACTTAGGCAGCTTCGTGCTGTGCATGCCAACCAGCGGAAACTCAGGTAACTAGAAGGATGTAGGCGCCTACAGGTAGGCAACCACTAAACAGTGATTTTTTGAATGTCAGTGGTGCCTAAATGTTAGACTTAGGTACCTGACTCTATCTTTAGGTGTCTAAATCCCTTTGTGAATCTAGCCCTGTGAATAAGTCTTGTGAAGCTGCTCAGGGAGAGTTTGCCTCACTTTCTTAGCGTTAATTTGACATCCAGGGAAGCTTCTTCGACTAACTAAAGATCTTATTTTGCAGAAATATTCAATGATATCAGCGAAGACACCCTGGAAAGAGCGTACAAACTGTGGGCCAGCGAATGCAAGACGGCAATGGAAGAGGACTTTCTGATTCACTGAAGGCTGCAGAATCTGCCAGAAGCAATACTGCCCCTTGGATGGCATCATGAAAAGCTGCAATGTAGTGAAATGGGCTGGATTGCAAATAGAATGACTTCGGGTGACCTTATGAAATCAGCACAAAAGTTTGGGGTTGTGTTTTTTTTTTTAAGGCATCTGATCTGTTATCAGGGCCGGCTCCAGACACCAGCTTTCCAAGTTGGTGCTTGGGGCGGCATCGAGAATGGGGCGGCAGTCCGAGTCCCGCGGTGGCAATTCGGCGGCAGGTCCGCTCTTCCCGCTGCCGAATTGCCGCCGCGGGACTCGGACTGCCGCCCCATGCTCGCCTGCCACGGCGGCAATGGGGCGGCACGTCCGCCGCTCTCCCCTTGCCGCCCCGGACTGGGACTGCCTGCGTCGGGGGCGGGGCCCCGCTACGTCTGCCTGCGTCGGGGCGGGGCCGCCGCCCCTGCTTGGGGCGGCAAAATTGTTAGAGCCGCCCCAGTCTGTTATGCCTATTACATTTGTACAATTTGTAACAGAAGCTCCCAGGGGCCACATTTTCATCACATAGCTCCCAGCGCCTGGATAGCACTGAAGAAATAATTAATGTCAGTCACTGGAATTATCTCATGCATGTAGCATAGTATATTCTGAGCACAACGCTGCTCCCATTGAAGTCAATGGCTGATCTGCCATTCCTTTCCCTTCATTCCATAGACTAGTACAGATGGTGGGGTGTTCTAAAATAGAGCTTGCAGAGGGTTGACTCGCCAATGGATCTGGAGTCAATAGAAGTGTTTCCCGAGTTAAGATTGCGGTATTAGGTCTAATAAGGGATATAAAAGGAGTTGGGTTTGATGATGTAGCAAATAAATACATTTCCTCTTCATAACCCAGTCTTTATAGCATAAGATTGCACTAGTTACTTTTGCAAAAAAAGAAAAAACTTTTCTATTGTATTGTAAATTTCTTTTATCAGAAAACAATATGCTTTGTAAAATAGCTAAAGAAAAGTAAAATGCCTATGATACATTATGCAGCACTGATAGCATTTTAAGCTACTTACTGTTTTAATTGTTTGAGGCAAAAATACATATTGGCTTTTACTCTAATCATGTGCAGAACCATATATTTTGAACACAGTAACCATTAATCGTGTCAGATTACAAAATCTCTTCGTTTCAGTGAGTATCAGGCAACAGTATAGTCTAAGTAGCTGTGGAAGTCCTATGACTTGGGACTTTTGAAACTACACTGAACAAAAGGCTAGAAAGTGTATAGCAGAGAGCAAGCCTGAACTGGCAGTAGTATGGCCTCAAAAAATGATCTATCATCACTTCTTACTTCTATGATTCTTATTTACATTTACCTTACTTAGCTAGAAGTATGTACTTACAATTATATATCAATAAAACATACTTGGTCAAATTCCA
Source organism: Macrochelys suwanniensis (assembly GCA_033296515.1). NCBI lineage: Eukaryota > Metazoa > Chordata > Testudines > Chelydridae > Macrochelys > Macrochelys suwanniensis. The sequence goes on along the minus strand of CM065778.1, from coordinate 9,753,640 downwards.
CTGTGATGTAAATAGTGATGTAAGTTACACATGGGGTTTAGGTTGGCCAAAAATGGGTGTTGGTGATTTACCTGTGTAACCTGTACAAGTTCAGAATTCCTTGGGTATGCCAAATTAGTGAAATTTATGTCACTTTCATATTGTGCAGAGACAAGTCTGGGTGATATATGCAGAAGCAGCTCTCACTGAAATCAAGGGGAGCTACTTTATGCCTAATTACCCCAGGGATGAATTTGGCTCATTCGAGCTCATAAAATGTTCACATTTGGGGCAACTACGATCACTGAAAAATAACCACTCGAAACAGGAAAACAACAAACAAGATTAATATCACCAAATAGCATGAACATCATCTCTCACTAACTTGACAGTCACAGAAAACGTTACGTATCACATGAGGAATGTGAAAAATGTAAAAAGCTATGGTCTTTTTGGCTGGAGGTGGATGAAAGGGAAATGCAATCGACAGCCTTTTTTATTTACAGAGTTTTGAATCAATCAATTTAGTTTATATGCTATACTAGTGTTTGCTGGTGTATTGGTTTCTCACTGTTTACTGAAGTAATAAAAGCCATTAAACCATACAGTTTGTAAAGAAAAAACTGTGTGTGTGTGTGTGTGTGTGCACGTACGTGTATGTAAACGAATGATACCTCTCCAATACTTCCATTCTACCTGGAGGAGTCTTTATCCACTGTAATATCACCCTTTGAAATGCCTCATTTGCGGTACCATCTTCCCCTGCCTAGTCTTACTTCAGCTTTTGCTTTTCTGCTCCTTGGTTTTTGTTTGTGGGAGGGATGGGGAGAGGTCTGGCCCAGCAGAGTTCCCTCATACCCTTGACACTTGAATCGTTGCTACCTAAAACATGCAAAGAGAACAACACTGCCCCCTACTGAAAGCCCAGCCCTCCAGGTTCTCCTCTGGCTTCTGACCAGAGGCTGCTCTGGGAAGAAGCAATCCTCTAGCCACGGGAAGGTGCTTCTCACAAAGGATGCCAACATTAACAAGAAAAAACAATAATCCAGTTATTGCCCAGGCTTTTCTATTTCATGACACTATTTTCCCCCTATCATGTTTGATATTCACATCCATTTCACCTCTGCTGATTCTGCACGTAGCAGAGAAAAACCAAGTCAACAAGATCCCCCTTGGTATAGCAGTCAGTTTCACTTGAATGAGATAGGAACCCAAGAGTGTCTCCTGGCCTCTCCTTGTCTTAATTTATTTGTATCATAGTAGCACCTAGGAGCCCCAGTTAAAGAATAGGACCACTTTGTGCTAGGCACTGTACAAACACTGAACAAAGAGGGCTTAAGGAGTTATTGCTCCTGCATTCTTACAGCCTCTCTGTCCTATGCTGTTGCTGCACCCTGGTCATGACACAGAAGTTATGCGCTTAAGTTATTAAGAAAAGAGAGGCAACTCTGAGAACCAATGTTAAGTGAGTAATCAGCAGGTCCCCATGAGGCCTATGACACACCAGAATTGAGGATAGTCAGGAAGTTGGTCTATCTGGGGCCACCCAGTTAAGATGGAACAGGGGAAATCTACTGTTGCCCCTTTTTGACCCAAGCAGCTAGTCAAATCTCAGGGCCCTGGGGGGTTCCACGTGGAAGTAGAAATGGCTGCAGTCTGGTATTCTCTGGGATGCAATCTTGTTGATTTACAGGGAACATACAAAGTCCTGCTTCTCTGAACACAGGAGGAACCAAGAACAAAAGAAGTTTTTTTTTTTTTACAGCCCCAAGCTGCTTTAGCCAACTGACCCCAAAGCTCTCTCGCTAGCTTACCCAAGGTCACACTGTGCTCACAGGCTGCTGCCTGGCTTTCTTGCCTTTTGCCTCCCCCCCACCCCTTGTCTGTTCTCCGTTTGTGTGTGCTCTCACACGCCTGGTCACACTACCCAGTGGACGCCCCCCACGCCCACATGGTGCTAGTTTCTGGGCAGACTCTATTTGGCCTTGTTTTAGGTGCGAGCCCTTAGCTGTCTCTTAGCACTATGTTAAATGAAGGGTATGTACATACAAAGGTTTGAACGAGGATTTAACTCACCCCATACCAAGGATTCACTCATCTAATCACACTACCAGTGGCATTAGTTGTTCCTCTGAGACATTTAGAAAAGCAGGGGATGGTCCCTGTAACCACCGAAGGGCCCAAAGGATCCAGAATGTCCCCAGTATTGGGAACGTTCAGAGAGGGAAACATGGCGTTTCCTATGCTCCAGGAGCAGCTCCTCCTGTCAAACTGTCAGGGCTGAATTTTTGCAGAGGACCTGACCTTCCCAGGGACCTGCCGTGTCAAGGACTTTCAGATTGTCCCTGTAATGGAGAGTTCATTCTGCCTCTTCATGCAACACGGTGTACATGGAACTATGGCATGTGCCACTCTAGCACATTCTGTGGCATAGGAGCCGAGTTCTCCTCTGCCTCATGGGTGCTCAACCCCCATCCCACAGCCCCAACCCTGCACCACCCTTGCCCCGCCCCAATTCCACCCCCTTTCCCCAAGTCCCTGCCTCTCCTCCACCTCCTAAGCACTGCCAAAAGTCCTAAGCACTGCCAAACAGCTGTTAGGCGGCAAGCAGGAAGCTCTGGGAGGGAGGGGGAGTAGCAGGGATGTGGCATGCTCAGGAGGGGGAGAGGGAGCTTGGCTGCCGGTGGGTTCAGAGAACCTGCTAATTTTTCCCCGTGGGTGCTCCAGCCCCACAGCACCCACGGAGTCAGCACCTATGTTCTGTGGTCAGAGAGAGCCTCTCCACCGGCTGACCCCAATGCCCCTCTGCCATGTACATTGGCCAAACCGGACAGTCTCTACGCAAAAGAATAAATGGACATAAATCTGATATCAGGAATCATAACATTCAAAAACCAGTAGGAGAACACTTCAACCTCCCTAATCACTCACTGACAGACTTGAGGGTAGCAGTGTTGTGACAGATTAACTCGAAAAGCAGACTTCAAAGAGAAACTGTTGAACTCGAATTGATATGCAAACTAGATTGTATTACCTCAGGATTAAATAAGGACCTCGAATGGCTCGGCCATTACGTTAATTGAATCTATTTCCCTTAAGTTAACGATCCTCATTCACACCTGTGTGACCATCTTGTTTATCACTTCAAAGGTTTTTCTTCCCCTGCTGTTATGGTTCCTCTCAATTAATTAGCCTCTTAAGGTTGGTCTATGCACCTCCACCTTATCATGTTTCTCTGACTGTATAAATATCTGTCTACTGTATGTTTCATTCCATGCATCCGATGAAGTGGGTACTAACCCACGAAAGCTTATGCTGAAATAAATTTGTTAGTCTCTAAGGTGCTACAAGTTTTTCTTTCTTATTTTCATATGTATTCCTGCAGTCCTCCCCTGCCTGCTTGTGACCTAGCAGCAAGTCAGCGGTCTGCATTCTTTCAGGCTGCTAATGCATTTGGATAGCACAAAGCAGCTCAAACCCCACGCTGTGCACGAAATCAAAGATACTTTAACAATCAAATCTCTCTCTAGTTCCTCAATAGCAACCAGCGCAACAGTTGAGAATAACATCCAAATGGCCACCTTTTCCCACAGGAAAGGAGTTCTCTATACCACTAATTAGACAAATATTGTGAGACACAAAGCTGTCATGTGAGCACTGATTAAACACAATTCTTATGCTAGATCACAGAAAAAGGTATGTCAATTACATTAACACAGGAACTAATGGTGTAGCAACAAATCTTCAGACTTCAGGCTGCAGAATAAATAGATGTCTATGCTCAAATACTCACATTCATAATGGCTGAGAGGCAGATAAGGCCCTTGTCCAGCCCTGTGGCGGGGTGGATACCCGCTCCTGCCCTGAGGGGCTGGAAACAGCCCTGGAAGAGGGCTGAGGCTGAAAGCTGGGCTGTTTGGCAAGGCAGCCACAGCTGTGGCCAGTTTAATCAGGGCCCAGCTGGCCTGTATAAAAGGGCAGTGGGCCTAGAGCAAATACACTCTCTCTCTGTCTTTAGAGGGAGAAGGGCTTGGCTGCAGGGACCTGACCAGGTACCTAGATTGGAGCAGGGCTGGGGAAGGGCCTGAGGAGCTGGGGAGCTCCGGCTAGGAAAGCCCCAGGTGCGGCCTAGTGTTAGGCCCACTAGGTACAGGGGTTGCAGGGGGTAACCCACGGGTAGGCTGAGGCAGCAGGTCCAAACCCCCTTTGCCTGTGATGAGTGGCTTATACTGCAGTCTGCCCCAGGGTGCGGGGGCTAGCTGGTGACTGGCAGTAGCCTATGACTGAGGCGAGGTGGGGATAGTGGGTTGGGGGTTCCCCTGGGGAGGGGAGACCCAGATCTAGGGGTACTGCCAGGGGGCAGCACCCCAGTTAAAAGGGCACCGGGTCCTGGGAGGGACACGGGGCCAGAGTGGGCAAGCCGGATCACTGGCCTGCAGAGGGCGCTCCAGAGGCTGGTGAGCTAATTCCCAGAAGATACCAGCAGGAGGCGCCGCCGGGTGAGTCCGGCCTTGTCACAAGCCCACTTCCATTTAAACTGGAAGAAACAACACCAGTGATTTTTCTGGGAGTTTGGACTGAGCCCCTAAATACTAACACATCCGGGGGCAGAGTCAAGGTTGTTTGTATGTTGAACATTGAGATCGTTTTTGTTTCCTGGTCTGTGTCCGCACTGAGTACTAAAGTTGGCATCCAAAATCTGCAAAATATTTTTTCTGGAACATGTGACTGGCACAGAATACATTGGAAAATACTTGTTTTGTTACACGGTGGAACTCATTGCCACAGGATGTCACAGAATCTTGCTAAATGATTGGCTTCAAAGAGGGACTGGACATCCGCTATTGTGCTAAGATTTTGGGATTACCAGAATAATTTACTTATGAATAATGTGAACATCCTAAACTCATGTTGATAAGACATCTGAGGTCATCACATAAAATCATATCTATATACCATAAAATGTATCGCTGCGCTTTAAAATATGCAATGTGTTCCACGCTGTCTGTGGAAGAGACTACTGTAAAACCTGTTCTGGTTGGTGAGCCAGGAGATGTTACCCGGCAGATGCAAAATGAGTTAATAGGTAAGGGTTAAACAGAAAAGGGGAGATTTTCAGAGGCACAAAGGGCATTTAGGGACCCAACTCCTATTGAAAGCCAAATGGGAGTCAGTACTTAATTGTGCTTCATATCTTGGAAATTAAACTACAAATTAAAAAAAAAAGAATGCCAGAAACACAGGTATGAAAAGCCTGCTTCTAACGTCTGGTCTGGTGCTCATTGAAGTCAGTGGAAAGACTTCCACAGACTTTGCTGGGCTTTCGATCAGGCCCCCAATTGTATGACATTTTAAGACACTGATACCATAACTCCATTGGTGCGGTCACCTGTACTGATCCACCAGACATTGCTTGCACTCCCTTTACACCTCTGTCTTCGTGAAATAATGTGTATCACAACATATCAAACTAGCTAGAGTACAATTAAGATGAGAAGGTGAACATGTGATTAGTATTTTCCCCCTTCTGTCTACCTAAGTGACAGAATGCGATCAACCTCTGCCATGCTTTGTTGCTTAGTGGCAGACATTTTTAATTATATACTAAAATATGCTAAAGAACATGGAACTGCTCTGTGACTAATACACGTATATCAAGAAAGACACATAACAGCAACTCAATTGCTTTAGTGTCTGCCAGACTTGTCACCAAAAAAATCAAGGAAAGGAGGTGGGAAGTATTATTAATAAAACAACTACTTTACAATACTCTTCATTGTTTGCAATGCGGTTTTTTTAAATCTACCACCAATTTAATTCTTTTCCATTTATTAAGCTTTGATTTAATTCCTGCTTCTCAAATGGAGCTATTATCACTAGACCTAAAATCTCAGCTCACTTCCTGATTACCTTCAATGAAATAATAGACCAAAGAGAAAATGTAATGAAGCGTAGGCTCCATCAAGGTGTTAATCAGCTGTAAATGCTTCACATATTTGTTTGTACTAGATTATTTCTGTAAAGAGAGTGAGATTGTTTTGAAATTTATATGTGCTGGAGTTAAACAATTACTCCTTTCCCAATTGTCTGGCCTACAAACAGCAACTGCACCAGAGGAAATTCTTCTCAAATGAGGAGGAAAAATTCTGGGCTCTAATTCTCATTTACATCAAGGTCCCTTTACAGAATTCAGGCGGCCTTAAAGTGGGTGTTGTTACATCCACTTTATATCGTATTAAAGGTATCTTGGGGTAAATGAGAATCAGGCCAGATTTCTTTAACAGTGGCAGGTGCTAGTAGCTATTTGTTTAAAATATTCAAGTGCAGAGTAAAATATCACCGAACACAACAGAATTTTAATAGGGAACATGTGGACTATCCCATGTATTGTGTTACAGACGGCTAAACGTTTGTTTGGTGTCTGTCTTAAGCTGCTACTGCGGATGTAAATTACATGCTACATTCAGATGAAACTACGTACAAATTAGGGTATTAAATCATGATTCACATTAGAGCAACATGAACTTACTCGGTCTTCATTGGAATAGAACTGATCATATGGAACTAATGTAATGTTGCGTGTGGATGTCACATTAGTTATGCATTTGTTATAGGAATTCTGCAAGTGCCAGAATGAAATAGAAATCAAACATGGCAGAGTGACATACAGGTCTCAACCGGTAAAGGGAAATTTACCTTCATTAAGCCTCACACAGAAATAAAGGCTCCATCTCCATAAGGTTTTATTTTTTATCCCTTCTTAATGATTTGTCTGGTGACAGTCCCTGCCATCAAGCTGAAGGGGAATTGGGAAGTCTTTGGTACTGGGTAGCTTCTTACAGGGGAGGAGAGTCATTGCATACTTTGTCTTCACTGCTTGAAAAGGTGCGTTATTTTAAAAGAAAGATAAACACACCATAGTTACCTTGCTGGGTCAGAGGAGACAAGGCGCTTGGTTTACCAGGATACGGCAAGGCAAGGTCAGCATTCACCCCCTTGCCTGGGGTTGACCTCGCCTCGTTTACCTCACAGCGGAAATAAAGTGCCTCGCCTCCACTCTGTTTTATAGCTAATGCGGGTTACGTACGTTTTTACCATGGAATAAAAAATGGTATCAGTGAAGACAAAGCAATAGACGATGTCTACACAGCAGCTGGGAGATGTATTACCGGCTCAGGTTGACGTACACACGCTCGCTCTGCTTGAGCAAGTGTGCTAAAAATGGCAGCGTGGTCACGGGTGGCGGCTCAGGCTAGCCACCTACCCAAGTACAATCCCACCCAAGATCTTACATATGTACTCAGGTAGCTAGCCTGAGCCACCGCCCGTGCTGACAAGGCCACCCTGCTATTGATAATAAGCTAACTCATGAGTAGCTAGCGTGTCTACCCAGGCTGGGACTCACACCTCAGAGCTAGGCCTGCAATGTAGACGTACCCTTAAACTGCAAGCGCTTTGGAATGGAGACCGTCTTTTCATTGCGTGCAGAGTGATTAGTATGATAGGGGGCCAAACCCTGACAGGGGATCTAGGTATTGCAATACAGAGAACATACAGTGTCATTGGAAACACAATATTATTAATCAATGGATTTCTCAGGTAATATTTAAATTAAAATAAAACGATACCTCAGAACCCACTACAACCATCTTTCCTCCATGACTAGTCAGTTGTCTGTATCGCTTGAAACAATGTTCTGATTTGCACAGTCAGATTTCATGGCTATGCATTGCCATGAAAACTGGCCAGTGGAAAAGCAATCACTATTACTTTCCCATTGGCAGCTAGGCTGTCTTTGGGACTTGCTCACAAGAACAAATCAATAGCTCCATCCATTAATACTGTGGACATCCAATGAAGTGGGTATTCACCCACGAAAGCTTATGCTCCAATACCTCTGTTAGTCTATAAGGTGCCACAGGACCCTTTGTCGCTTCATTAATACTGTGTTCTCATATCAGTTGTTAATCTTTGGATATCTGAATGTTCACCAAACCTTAAAGCAGAAGCTGGGGAAAGTTTTCAGTCTAATAAGTGATCCTCAAAGTTTGCAGGTGTTTGCATCCAGAATTTTAGTTCAAACCAATCTCTAGGGCAGTGGTTCCCAAACTGGGGTTTGGGAACCCCTGGGGGTTCGCGAAATGTTACAGGGGGTTCTCGGGAAAAAAATCCCTAATGGTGGACAGAGCTGTCCCTAGGGACCCCGGGCAGCATGGGGCCAGCAGCCTCTGGAGCCCCTGGATTTCCAAGAGCTAAGCAGATCAAAGCAAGCATAGCTATCACACTGAGGAGATTTAAACTTCAAGACTCCTTATAAGAAATGGAAAGGGAGGTGGATATTTTTTTGCTGTTTTTAAAATTAAGTAGGCTGCTAGTATTCTTTTTAAAATTATTATGAAGAACAAGTTTAAGCTTTGTTGTAACGTGCATTGTTTGCCTGGACTGCTCAAGACCTGAATGCTGGTGTAGGAGGAACTCTGAGTTGGCTTCTTAAATCCCTTCATACTGTTTCACATCTGATACTCCTTGATGAAACATAGGAGCCTTGTCTTATAACAGGCTTATTCAAAGTGATACAAGCTACAAAAATGAGATCTTGGAAGAGTGTTGCCCTTTTCATAATGTAATAAAATACTGTAATGATACATAATAAATAATAGTGTGTAATAAGCATGTCATAAAAACAAATTTTATATTTCCAAGATCACTGCTTTTATACTTTATGCTCAGGTAAGGGAGAAAATCCCTGGAAATATTCATTTTTAGGAGGGGGTTTGCGAGACTTGACATTTTAGTGAAAGGAGTTCACAGGTTGTTAAAGTTTGGGAATCACTGCTCTAGGGTAAACTAAGGTTTATAGGGCTCCAAGTTTATCAAGTATCCACACTGGAAATAGGCTAATCTCCCACACTGAAGCAGTTTTAGTTTTGCAATTTTGCAGAACCGAAACGCAGGATAATTCAGATCCAGGTCTCATTTCTCCAATCCACTCCTGTAACAGTGACTAGGCAGCTTGTGACCTGTGATCATTGCTTGTTACACTAATTGTAACCGACTGGTTCTTACCTTGTGCTTCTCTCATCTGTTTGTTGTGTCCACTTGTTTCTTACCACATATGTAGGTTGAGCGGGCTTTGGTGCCGGGATCATCTTTTCCTTATTTGCTCGTACAGTGCCTAGCGCAAGGGTGTTCTGAACCCTGACTGGAGCTTCCAGGAATGAGTGCAACCCAAACAACCATTTGAGTGTAAGGGGGAGGAGATAAATGGCTCTGACCTGGCCTGTCTCCAGTTGAACTCAGAACAGAACATCCACAGTGTGTTGATGCCATCTGGTATTTACCATAGGGTTTTTCACTCCATGATGTAAGGGGAAAATGTGTAAAAAAAATCATAATTATTATTTGCACTACAGTAGCACCTAGGGGCCCCACTGATATCAGGGCACCATTACGCTAAGTGACGTACCTAAGACAGTCCTGGACCTGAAGAGGTTACATTCTAAAGACTGGAAAGGGAATAGAGGCACAGGGAGGGGAAGGGTTCGCCTAAAGTCACCCAGCCAGTGAGTTGCAGAGTTGGGAATAGGGCCCAGGTCTCCTGATTCCCAATCCAGTGCCCTGAATCAGGCCATCACAATCACAACAGTTCACAATATCCAGCTATGAGATTAAGATTGCGGCTGCAGTAATAGCATAAATCCACCAGAGGGCAAAAGAAAAGGAACATAAAGGTAACGTGCATGCTTTTAGGACTAACAAATCTGGGAAGCAGAGAGTATAAGCCTCTCCGTTGCTTTTAATAAGTCAGGAGATCTTTTTCAGACCATGCCTGTGAGCGTCTAGGGCACTGCAAAGAGTGCAAACTTCAAAACTGTTTGGAAAACGAGTATTCTGTGTTTTCTAGACTCAGCACTGCAATCGGATGTTCTAGCAATGAGGGAGCATGTGGGAGAGTGGCCCCTCGCCACCTAAGTTTGGAGAAGCTCAGTGATCACACAAGGCCTCTGCCTTCTGCTCAGCCAGAGGTGGTGAGTAGGAAAGCTAGAGTCCGGATGCGCTGAGCCAGAAAACCCCCCTCCTCACCCCAGCAGAGGCCTCTGCTACAGCATGAGCTTCTAGCGCTTCCAGCGGGTAATCTCCCACAGATCCGTGCCTTCACACCAGCCCAGAAAGGTAATGTTGCTAAGCCTGGCAGCTCACAGAACCTCACGGTTATGATAGGACAAAGATATTGTGCTTCACGCTACACACGAGAGGGAGCCTATTGTAGGATGAAGCAGTCGAGCAATGAGCCAGGAAGACAATCTTAGCAGCGGTAGTTTGAATGGGGCGGCACAGGGGCAGTGAGCTGGCTAAGTGGGGCTTTGCCGCTCCCCCGCGGGCAGTGGCCGCCCCCCCCCACAGGGGACCCGGTAACGCTGCCCTGCCCCAGCTAAGCGGGGAGCGGGGTACTGCGGCAGCAGCCACCCCCAAGAGGGGGGAGTTGCCCCGGGCTGCCCTGCCCCACCGCAGCCGGGGCAGGGAGGTGGCTGAGCGGGGTCCCGCGGCAGCAGCCACAACCCCCGCGGGGAGCCGCCCCTGGCTGCCATGCCCTGCCGCATTTTAAACAGTCAAAACAAAAAAAAATGGCAAAGCGCAAACATGTGTAAAAGCCAAAAAAAGAGCGCGTGGGGGGGGCGAAGAGCCAAATATGTTTTTGCTGGGGGTGGCAAAAAACCTAGAGCTGGCCCTGCTGTGGAGGAAGGGTCTTTGTATTATGTTTGTACAGCGCCTAGCACAATAGGGTCCTGCTCCATGACTGGGACTAGTAGGCACTCCTGCAATGCATTAAATAATACATAACAAAGGTTACAGTAAGAACTAAAATCACTTATTACTGTCACTTTAAAAACTGTGGCACAATCGGTCAGTGACTAAGTCACAAAGGTGACGTACTGTTCGGAGCCTTAAAGAGGTTTAAAACCAAGATTCACTTACACTGAACACAAGTGGCTTACACAGAGGATGTGAAAAACCAAATGCTTTAATCCATCTATCAAGAACAACAGTTCAAAGTATTTCATTGGATACATTACTATCGATCCATAATTTACAGTGCTATGGACCATACACAAATTATTGCTGCAGTCAACAGCAGGTGAATATCAACAACATTACAGTACCAAGCATTATAGCAAGAGGCAGTAATTAATGTCACCTTTTCAAGAAATATAGGTATTTTATATCATCATCAACATCTGCTTCTCCCCAGTGCATTTTATGTAAAAAAAACATCAATGTAAGTGCATTATTTTGTGCTTTGCTTTTTTTTTCCTTGTACACTTCCTATTTGCTTTTATAGGCTGCAGAGTTAATATTGCTTTATAGTCTAAAAACAATAAAGAACTTCATTATATTCTACACGTTCATATTTGTTGCATGGTTTTGGCAAAGTGAGAATGGTTTGGTAATCCATTTACCTGGCCAGGTAAGCCAGGCTTAGCTCACATGGCTGGCATGTCAGCCATACAGTCATTACAGATTGAAGCTTTGGGCAATAAACTGTCCTAAGGCTGCTGCTCCATCTTGCTGATGCAATGTCTTGTCTCAAGCCGCTGACTCTTTGCCTGTCTGTAGTTACTCCACATGTAAAACATTAAGGGCTATATGCTCCATGGTGCACGTACCGTAGAGAGAATAAAAGCATCAGAACTTAACTGCCTGAAAAGCCCACGCCTCCTACTGGCGTACCAAATTAGAACACTCACGGGCTTTCATGCAGAAGAGCTGCAATATCCAAAAATGGGTGCGACCTAAGGAAGCGTAGGAGGAGTGGAGGAAAAGGCCAAAGTTGAGTGTTACGTACAGTGTGCTATCTTGGAGATACACTACAGACTACATACAGCATGGGATCGCTGCTGGGGGCCATAGTAATGTTTATCCAGAGAAATCCAGATCTTGGTAAGGAATCATATTTTTGTTAGTTTCTAAGCATATGGGGACCATCGACAAATTGCATGAGGGCAGCGGATCAGGGTTTCATTTTAGTCCACACAGGGATCAAATAAGCATGATGCAGGTTTGCATACCGTGCATCCAGGCCCCACTTCTACGTGGATAACAGCGTGGTACCCAACACGGTATCCAGTATGGGGCCATTTTGAATGGATTTTTCCGGTTATAACACCCAAATGACCTCGCGCATCCCATTTTTGGCCTTTGCTCACCCTTTTACTTTGAAGGGGAGTATATGACCTTGCATTAGAGCGCCAGCCACTCTTTCGCTGCTGTTATTTCCTTCATCTGTCACCGTTAATGTATTGCAACAACAGGAGCAAGTGACTGCACGCATAGCTGCTAAACTGCGGCACAGCTGCCGTGCAGAATATACGAGCCACCCAGGATATACGAGCATCTGAACGGCGTTGCTGAGTATGGGGATGGGCTGCAATACGGAATGCTGGAGACATGTGCAGCGCCTCTGGGCCACAGTTTGGAAGCCACTGGTCTAGCAGATACAGAAAACAGTCCGAAGAACAGGCATGTGTTGTAACACTGACATCTGACTCTTGCCCCTCCCCAAAAGTGACAAATCTGGTGATTATCAAAGCTAATATACAGTTAGCTATTCAAGCAGAAACAAAGAACTGCATAAGTGACCGGTGAAAGAGCTATACAAATATAAGAAAGACTGTCAAGAATATAGAATCATAGAAGTGTAGGACTGGAAGGGACCTCGAAGGGTCATGGTCCAGTGCCCTGCACTCAAGGCAGGACTATGTAGTAAACTAGACCATTCTTCCATATCGGCCACATAGGAGAGTTCCCTCTCTAAGCCCCAATCCACCCCGAGTACCAGAATAGAAAGCAGCAGAGCTGATAACAGGCTCAGTCCTGCACTCCCATCGTCAAACAAAAAACTCCTATTGGCTTCCATGAGAGCAGGACTGGGCACCAGTGGTTTCAAGGATTTTTCATAACCGAATGTATACGTGAACGATGCAGCATCCATCAGTATGAACCTTCCACTAAAACTCCTGACGTTTTGTCCTCTGTCTATCATCACTATATTCACATTTGATTTCGGAACACTATTAAACCGCCATGACCAAGTTTTCTTGATCAAGTCTGCCATGTTGGCACTTAATCACTAAACAAGATTTAAGTTTTTATATATATTATACATATCTTTCCAGTGTAGCACAAAGAGAATGGGACGCTCTTGTTTTCTACATAGGGCACCAGGCTACACTCCGATTTCCTATAAATATCACCCCAAAACTTCTTCCTACGCCACACTTCAGTCAGTGCTAGTCCAAAAAGACTACTACTACTATAATTTAAGGCACTTCATTCTGAACGAGATGCTTTTCTGACACATTTCAACTGTAGGCTGCTACTGAGAAATCCAGTCTGTCAGTCTGGCTCATAACACCATCTGTCATTTTTGTAAAACATCTAGATTTGATATAATACAATTATAACTACTGTTATTGCATAGGACAACACTTGCGTAAATAATGCACCAAAACTACTTTTACAACATTGTTGCAAATTAAATTAATACGATGGTTATAAAGTAACAGTTATTTTAAGATACAGTAAATTTACTTTTTTTAAACCAGCCATATTGCTGAAATAAAACACCAATTTAATTACTCTAAGGGGCATATTAACTATATAGTTATTAGGCTTCAAAGCATATTACTATTCTTTCTGTATCACTAAAAATAAATATGTAAGTTCATTTTCTCTACAGAGCTTTGTTTTGTTACCTAGTCTAAATTTGTACTACACCTTAAATTGTGTTTAAAAATATTTCCAAAGTGAGACTGTAATATACAAAATATTCTCAAAATCTCTCAATACACAGGATCCTGCATAAAAGCTTCCTTTCAAGTGTTTACAAAGAACGCAGAAAACCTCCAGTGAGTTTTAAACATGTCAAAAAATTGTTGCAATATTAAGAGGCATATTCTTATAAATGAAATACAACTAGATTTAAAAACAGAACAAAAACATGAGGATAACTAAAGAATCCATGCAAATGAAAAAGCTGTACAACACTTAGAAAAAACAAAAAACAAAACAAACAAACAAAAACAAAACCGTAAGGCCAGTTAGAAATATACAACAAAATGTGCCCAGTTGATAGAATGTATTGAATTTTGTCTGAAAATGTATACCAGCTTACAGCGCTCCTTTCTGTTTATTGTTGATAAACAATTCTAAGTCTCCTTTCCAAAATAAAAGCCTATAAAGAAAAGCTTGAAGTAGGAGCAGAAGGGAAACCCTTTCAGTTGAGAGTAAGAATAACAACACTCCAAGAAACTGAGACAGATTCATGCCTCCCTACACTCTCTCTCCTTCATTCCTAGCATCATCATCACGAACATTTCATATTGGAATCAACACAATCAGTATGTGTTAATGCTAGTTTTATTATTATTAAAGTAGAATAGTGATTTATTTTAAACATCTTGTGATATAAAGACTTAGCTAAGTTTGAAGGATACTGTATCTTTAAGGCAGCACTATTAAATCAACACAACATGGTTACAAAGTGGATATTTTTGGTTTCTTCACATTCTCTCTCTTTTTTTTTTTAGCTTTACATTTAGTTTCCAAGTAAATAACTTGTGAGTTTCCCCTGAATAGAAACAGACTGTTTTGATTTATAATTCTATTGCTTTGAGTAGATTTGACCAGTTCAAAGTTCTTGGCGAATCCAGTTCACAAACACTGTACATACGTTGTACAATACTTTGGAGGCATTGGTACGTTTAAAATAGAATATACAAGTCTTTCCACAAAATTCAAAAAAATATATATATACTATATATACTGGGCTATTGATGAAGCACGAGTAGATTAATATGAAAAGAAAATCAAAAAAACCTAAAAATGTAAATTATTTAATCTACTGATTAAGAAATGAAGCAGTTTATGAGAGGCCATGCCAACTATCTGCTAACAAGTATGATCAGTATCTTCCATGCTCATGCTGCTTCTTCTGCTACTTGTTTTTGAAGCTCCAGGAGACACTGAGGAAAGGAGTGGGTCAGTAACGCCTCCAGGGGAGAGAGTATCGTCCATCAAAATATCTTCCAGTTTGGATCCCACTTTCGTGGGGACGCTGTAGGTTCCTAGGTTATCATTGAAAGTTATGGTACCATCAGTAAGATCGAGAGTAGTCGTGCAAGATAAATCTGAGCGGTGCTGCAATATGTCTTGGTTGCAGGTGTCAATGACGGGTTCTTGCTTGATGACCCGGTTTACCACATCTGGTGAGCAAAGGCCTGTCGATGGGACCAGGGAAAGTCCGTGTGCTCGAGCCTGCATCTCAAGTTCCTGAAAATAAGGCAACAGACACAAATAAAACCTGAAAGCAAAGGTGAAGTGTAACGCTGTTGATACATCTTTGATATAAGTTTCTGATGGACACTTATAAACTGCCATCACCCTCTCAGCAGCTCCCATCTCACTACGAGAGCAACAACTGCTGCAAGAATTGGACCTGATATAGCTATCAGACCCTGCTCCCAAACTTCCTCCACCCAGGATCACTACTCAGATAATGTTCTCTCAATTAAAAGTATGCAGAGAGTCAATGGTGGCAGATCCCTGCCAGACTTTTCCTGGAGAAGCATCTCATTGCCAAAAACAAATTTCACAAGCAATACGATCAAGATGTCTCTAAAGCAAACCAGCAACTTACGTTCTCAGTGGATGTCCAGATCAGCAGTGCTGACAGCAACCACGGCAAAGCCTTACGTGCAGAGCCATGACGACGGTTCACCACATTTTTTTGTATTATTTAAATCCGTAACCACCATAAATAGAGCCACCATCCTAAACTGGTAATAACTGCGAAGTCCTGCTATTCACAGGGGAAACTGAGGCGCTCTCCAGGAAAAAGACACCATCATAGCATATTTCTTCCTCTGGAGAAAATCCCCCTGGCTTTCATCAGTGCTTTGCTTAATTTACTGTTCAATATATTTTTAATAGACATGCAGCCATTGGCTGGCTCTCCCTGCTGCAGCTCAGTACTAGATACAAACGGGATGCACAAAACAGGGAAATAGAGCCACCAGCTTGGTGTCTTTCAAGGGATGGTGCGGCAGAACAAGGCTGGTATCCTGTTCCCCCCTTTTCCACCCTCAGCGCTGCCTCCAAGCCCCACTGAGCTCTCTCTCTGTGCAGAGCAGCAGCTGAGAGGCTCCTGCAGACTACCAGGGAGGAAGCTGTTAATGTAGCATCATTCCCTTCTCCCTTGCAGAGGACAGGGAGAACCATAGGCACCGACTCCGTGGGTGCTCTGGGGCTGGAGCACCCACGGGGAAAAATGAGTGGGTGCTCTGCACCCACCGTCAGCCAAGCTCCCCTCACCCCCCGCCGCACCTCCTCCTCCTCCTTCCCCCTGCGCACGCCACATCCCGGCTCCTCTGCCTACCTCCCAGCATTTCCCACGAGGCGGGGCTGGGGCAGGGATTTGGGGAAGGAGTTGGAATATTGGCAGGGAGGGGGAGGAGACTTTGGGGAAGGGGTTGGAATGGGGCCGGGGCCGGGGGGGGGGGGGGGGGGCAGTGTCGAGCACCCATGGGAAAGAGGGGAAGTCAGCGCCTCTGAGGGAAACAACCTTGCATGGAGGACTCCCTCTATCTGCAGATCTCTGGGACAGCCTGAACCTAGTGTTGGCGCTCCGTGTGAATTTGTAGAACACCATTCAACTCGACTGCTCTGTTTAGGAAGCAGTGTCTTGTGAGTGGAAAACCATTAGCAGTCTTGAGTCAAAAAGCATTTAAACTAACTTGACCATATTGACAATTGCTCCTTATATATATGGCACCTTGGGTCTCATCCTGCTCTTACTGGAGTCAATGGCAAATCTTTCTCTGCCTTCAATGAGAGCAGGACTGGACTCCTCATCTGTATCTACAGCCTAATAATGCCCAGTGTTGTTTGCAGTGCTGAGAGTTGCGTGGTGAGAGCAGAGAGACACTAAACTACAAATGCTTTACAAGAAGGCTAGAGATTTATCTGCTATCCAGAAGCGTCTCACTTTTTAAAGTTCCTCCTACAACATAGCTGGTCTTCTCTGGTAACTGGAGGACCAAGAACTCTACAAGTTCAACTCAGCATTAATTATAGGTACTGCAGGACCAGCACAATGGCTCCCTCTAAGTTACAAAGTAAGTTGGTGTTTCCTTGTAGCAAATAGATGTGAATGATATACGTACATACAGCTGTTTGTTTCATTCATAATGTATTTATCAGCAAACCTGTATTCTGAGCAATAGATGTCTGTTGGCATGTTCTAGTTTCTTCTGCCGGTTCTCAAGTTCTTTTGTGCGTTGTTGTTCTCTCTGCAGTTTGCGGATATAGTCCACTGACGCTTTTAAAATAGTGCCCTTATTCCAACGCATGTCCCTGTAAAAGTAGTGTTGGGGGGAAAAAAACAGTCACTCACCCAAGCACACTGATCACTAACCCCCCTGCCAAAGCGTAGAGCAGAGCGGCAGCAACGTTTAACAGCACAAATTACACCACACCTGATTCGAATTACAGTATTACAAACTATCGACTTTGAAAAGAGCTGTGTATAATACACTAGGGGGAGCCAGAGGGCAACTCATTAGCAGGTAGCCTACTGTACTGTACAGGATTTGGACGTAATTACTGGAGAGGAGACATGCTCTCTATTGCTTTCTCATGGGAATGAAACTGGAGGGATGGGAAGTTACAGTACTCAAGGAGTCGAGTTTCGCATAGATCTCATTCCAGTGCATTAGTGCCAAGGGACAGAACGGCTAAAGACGAGAGGACTCACTCAGCTTTCAATGACGTCTGTGAGGCTGCTTGACTACCCCACCCCACCCCTGTCGTACCCCCTCTGAATGAGCAATGTTGGATTTCAATGTTGATCTTTGAACAACATAGCTAAACTCCCATTCACGAATGCCCAACTCTAGTCCTGGACTGCAAAGACGTGTTATTGACTGGGAGAAAAGGGCATGGGAGCCTTGGACAGTCTCAGGGCAGGATTCCTAGGCCCTCTTGAGCCACTAACACACCCACTCAGAGGCTATGTCTACATTTACAGCACCGTGTCAAATACAAGCCCTACACATGTAGTTACACACAGCGGGGAAAGGCAGGCTGTGTCCACACTTGTCACTACAGTGTGTAGCTACACAAAGCAGTGAAAGACTCGGAGCCTTCCCTCTGGCCAGAGCCTTTCACTGCAGCAATGTTTTGTTTTTTCTGTTTTCTGAAAGGGTGGGGCAGCACACTGGTTGCTCACTGACACAACCTCTGCCAGGTTCCTGCGGGCCAGACTAGTGCTTCTGCAAAGGCGAACTCATTGCCCGATACAGTTCATTAAGATATACCATCTACACAATTTTCCAGAAGGATCAAACAAAAAGTAGTCAAAATCTTTTAAGATTTCAGTTGCTGTGAAGAGACTCAGTGGTGTGGCCTTACAGGGGTTTGTCTACACAGGGAAATTAGTGCACGACAAACTAGGGTGTGAATTTCGAGCACACTAGCTACTCCACGCTAACTGTCCACGTGGATACTCTTACTGGGTGCCCAGAGTGCCCTTCAATACTCCCAATCACTGTTCCCTCTAAGCTGTGCGCGCGCACACAGATTCTAAACCCCCCACACACAGCGAAACACTGCGAGCACAAAAATTTGCACAGAAGCACAACAATTTGTATAGACGACATTTTTTGTGCACATGGCCTGTCAAAAATTTGCACAGAAGAAATTTGTTTGCGCACACGGCCTGTCAAAAATTAGAGGGAACTTTGCTCCTAATGTATAGTAAGCTACTGAGCACAAAGGCACTCAAGACATTTAAACAAAAATTCACACATATCATCATTACCGAAGAGACAGTACCATACTTACGGGTCATTTGATTTCGGTATCAACGTGCCTAATTCTTTAATGCGATCGTTAATATTAAATCTTCTCCTTCGTTCAACTTTAGGAAAACAACAAAGAAGTATACATTAGTAAAAATAATGCTTTCTGCTTACAGAATGCAACCCCTTTAATTTAAAGATTTCAAAAACACTTTGTGCTTTATACTTATAATCATAGAATATCAGGGTTGGAAGGGACCTTAGGAGGTCAACTAGTCCAACCCCCTGCTCAAAGCAGGACCAATCCCCAATTTTTGCCCCATATCCCCAAATGGCCCCCTCAAGGATTGAACTCACAACCCTGGGTTTAGCAGGCCAATGCTCAAACCACTGAGCTATCCCTGTATCATGTATACTTGATACACCACTTAAGCTTTATAACATACTTGTGATACAGCTAAGTCTTATACCCACTTTTCAGCTGGATAAATTAAGACACAGAAGTGGAGTGATTTGTCCAAGAACATCCAGTTTGTCAGCGGAAAGGCAGAAAACGACCTAAAGTTCTGATTCCCAGTCTCATTCTTCAAGTACTTTGCCATACTTCCTCAAAACACTGCATGATCCAGTTTAAAAATCTTAAACCATACTGTGCCATTAAGGAGATGTCGCTATTGAAACCAATGGGGAGTTCTGCTTTCTAACTAGAGGCATGAGATTGCTTCTTGTTTTTAGAAATGATATAAAGGATCCTAAAGCGTCCTTCTAGAATGTTAAAGTTCGTAAAACACATGTATTCATGGTTGATTAATATAAAAGTATGCTCCTTAAGAAAAAAAAACATATAGATATGCTTATACTTATGCACACAAGTTTAAAGAAGAGATGCATGAATTGATTGCATACATTAAGTCCAACACAAATTTTGTTCCTGGTAAAATTTTGTATGGTGTATGTCAAAGGCAACTGCCCAAAGTCTACTCTCCATTATACCAGTGCAAGTGAAACTCCTTTGAATTCAGAATTTGGATCATATTTTCATAAGTTTAAAAAATTGTTCTCAAATAGTTTTAAAAAAATGTGGTTTTAAATTCAAGAGCAGGTTTAAGCAATCAATATGAGAGAATTTGGGATATTCGATCTGTGGCTATAACCAATAACAAAGTGGTGTAAGTACTACACAGTAAAACCACCCAAAGCTTTAAGAAGCCTGCATTCCAACACCTTTTTAAAAATAATTAAATCCTTAATAATCATCTCTGTAACTTACTCGTCACTGTAGGTGATCAACTAAAATATGAAGGAAATACTGTATACTGAGCGTAATCAAACTTACTTAAGTTGTGATTGTCTTTCTTCTGCCTCTCTTTAGCCAGCGCCCTTGCTTCTGACTCTGTAGGGAAAATACACGCTGTGCACGTGAATGAAGTCATTAGAATTTTGGAAATTCAAGGAGTACAACATAGCAATTTATAAAACACATGCATATTTCTGATGTCATTTATCTTATCACTAGGGATGTGTCTCACTACGGAGACCATACGGACACAGCTACGTCGCCATAGCTTTGCTGACATAACCCCACCCGGCGTTTCTCAGACTGGTGGTCCCGACCCAAAAGGGGATCACAAAGCTATTGCATGGGGGTCACCAGATCACAAAAAATACTCTGATAACCTTGGATCCTTTGCTCGGGTTACCATACTTCAAGTTCCCAAACAGAGGATGCTGACAGGGGGAGGGGAGCTGGAAGGGGGGCAGGTACAGCAGCTGTCAATCTCTGGCTACTCAGCTCTGAAGACCATGCTGCTGTCAGAAGTAAGGGTGGCAATACCATATTGTTGCTTTACACTTTTTGAGAGGCTTCAGTGCCTTTGACTGCAAGGATAGCGATTACATGCTTCGTATACTGCTCCTGTGAGTATGTACAGTCATTTGCTGTAATTTGGGGGATCGTTAGAGCCTGAAATATTTTCAAAGAGGGGCTCAGCAAAAAAAGTTTGAGAACCCTTGGTGCAGAGGAGGCCTACAGAGACAGAAAGGGTTTTTCCATCCATGTGGAAATACCACCTCTCCAAATGAGGATAACTACGCCGACGGAAGCACTATTCCATTGACACAGCCGTGCCTATATTGGGGGTTAGGTCAATATAACTGTCAGTCAGGGGGGGTGTTTTTTTCACACCCCTGATTGACATTGCTAGGTCAACCTAACTTTAAGTGTAGACCAAGTCTAAGAAAAGAGAAGGGACCTATTTCAGCAAGGTACCTAAGCACAATGCTAAGACACAACAACGTGCTTACAGGAGTGCAAGAATTATCCAAGCATTAGAGAAAAAAAAAATCACTTCTTCAGAAGTTTTAGAAGCAATAGGTGAAATCCATCCCTGAGTGAAATACATTGACTCCATTGGAGTTACAACAGGGAAGAAGTTAACCCAACAGTTCTACAGAGGCATCTGCATAGCCACCTAGAAAGAGGGAGAGATTCTTTCACTGGATTTGAACATCTCAGCCCTACTGTGCAGACAAGGAAAGGTGGTGTGAAAAATATTCTTAAAAACACTCAATCTACAATTACACATATTCCTGTTGCAGTACAAATAATTTTTACTCATCACATGGGAACACAATATAAAACAAGTCAGAAGCAGCTCTACCACAGAACATCATGATGTGTTTTCCTGAACACAGAAAAGGGACTACGATGTTCTCACCATCACGTTACTTCCAGACCTCAGTTATGGGAGAGCAAAAGGCTTCTCTACCCGGAGAATGCAGAGATCAGAATTCAGTCTCTGTGTCCACACTGAGGACAACGAAATACTCGTTTACAGCCACTTCTGATTTGAACTGATACTCCCCCATCCCACACGACATCAAGACAATTGCTTTTTTAAAGGGAAAATTCTTCAGATGCTTCCATATTTTGATATGCATTCTGGTACCACAGATAAGATGGGAGGCACTGTCCACACACAGGACGCTACTCCCTGCATATGACCTGCTAGCACATATTTTGAAGTCTCTGCTGTTACAGTATGAAAACTATTGCTCTCAACCACCTCCATCTAAGGGATGATTGTGGCAGGGAGACAGTCCACCTAATTCCAGGCAGTTATCTTGACTTAACACCACATCTGAAAGAGCATGCCTCATCCACAGATATATTTTTTTGCTTTACATCCCAAGTCTTACACAACTTCGTACTGTGCATCTGTCAGTCTGGCTGGTTTCCTATGTATTCCCTCAGGCTGTGTGTTTAGCTTGCGCCCAGAGGCTCAGCTAACTTTCTGCCATTGAGGAACATCCCGGGCCTGGTTGCTATGGTCTGCAATCCGACTACCTCCGCACAGGGCTTTTGAGTAGCACACCTTTTTTAAGCATCTCTACTGCGATCCTAATGGCCTTCCAAGGCAAGCGGCCATTTTAGCAGCCACAACTGCCTAGAGAAAAGTATTGCTTTGTTTGTGTGGCATGACCATGTCAGAACGCAAAGGGTGCCAATGCCTTGGCGCTGGCACAGAGGTAGGACTCTCTCCAGAAGAGTCAACACGTGCAGAACTGTTCAAGGAGTCCATTTAAGCTCACTGCTGCCCAACATCTGTGGCTTAGTTCAGTCAGCTTGTGAGTTTGCAGGGCGCCAACCTAGCAAATAGGTAAGAACGTAGGTAGCCAAGAAACTATGCCTCTAGCATGTTCGCTGAAGGTGGCGTCACCAAATACCTGATCGTCCTTAGAGCATGTCTCTTGTTAAGAGGAATCGGTCATGTGCTTAAAGCCAGTTTTGCATGTGCATAAGGTGTACTTAACAAGTGGGCTGAACTATTCCCTAAATGTGGTTAGCTGTTATTTTGCCTCACTCCCAAAATGAAAGTGAAACTAAGACGGCGAGAGATGCCACAAAGAATGCCAGCTTTCCCTTCTCTAACACACACCCACAGTCTTAAAGCTTCACTCTAGTTTGCGTCTGCATACGTTTGTATTTTAAATAGTGGAATTGGTTTTTGGGGGTGTTTTTTTTTTTTTTAAACTCATGTCTTTTTTAAATATATATGTTCTTTCCCTTGGAACTGTAATGGAAAGTGATTTTATCAATCTATTACTTCCGAATAGCTACACGTTTGGGATCAGAGCACTGTTCATATGTAAGGAAAGGCTGTTTTAGGACTTAGGTGACGAGATTCTTGGAAGATTTTTAACCTTTATTATGATGTAAATGAGTAAATATCCATTCATTCCACAATACCTGACCCCCTAAATGCAGCAGCAAGGGGTAATTTGACACTTGTTATAGGATCCCACATTTGTAGCCTGATAAGAAAATAATTTATAGTACTATCATTAATAATCATGCCCATTGGCAGAGTCACAACATACAGTATTCTTCTCCATGAAGTCTCTTGAGAAGCATCATGTTAATTCAAGTTGCTATTTCACCTATAGCCGGAGCAGAATATAATAGATTCAATCTAGAGAGTAGCTATGTAAGAGATGCAAAGAGCTTCCTATCTTTTAAATGCTGCAGGGTTTTACTCTGCAGGTTGATTATGAAAACCCCTGGATTTCCACGCATTATGGTACTGTCCTTGTTTGTTACAAAGCAAACTGATTACATATCTATGGAAAGGAAATTAACCCCATTGTTAAAATCACCCCTCATGTGCTGGGTAGTGGAAGCCAACAGGCCTGCTAGGAAATGCCCAGCAAAGTGGAGAATCGAGCACCTCCAAATTTCCCTTTGCATCACTGAATTTTCAAAAACATATCTTGAAAAAAGAAATCCTCATGTCAGATCATTTCAAGTGATAAACTTTTAAGACCATTTACCTGTGAGCTCCCTTTTTATATTGGGAAGATTAGCTGGACATGAGTTGCTGATGTTCAGCCCTGAAGGAGGCATGCCTTGGTTGCCATAAAGGTCAATCAAATTGCCAGATACGGGTAACTGGAAAAGATAAAAGGGAGAAAGGTCACTTGTTGTGAACCAGCTGAAACACTTGAACAAAGCCAACATTTGCTAAGAAATCTGTTCTCTGCTGCGTGTGCAAACAGGGAGCTTAACATCACTAGTGAAAGTGTTCCCTGGACGTGAAAAATAACTACTCTGGGAGAATGTTGCAATCCTTTCTCAAAGGCGAGATCCTGATAAGATACAGAATATATAGACGATGCCATTTTTAATACGGACAAAACACAAGGAAGCCCAGGAACTTCACTCTCCAGGTTACAAAGGACCTCTACATAAGCACTAACTAGAGTTTTCATATATTATGATACTGTTCCTATATAAGCAACAAAGAGTCCTGTGGCACCTTATAGACTAACAGACGTATTGGAGCATAAGCTTTCGTGGGTGAATACCCACTTTGTCGGAGGCATTCAGCCACGAAAGCTTATGCTCCAATGCATCCGTTAGTCTATAAGGTGCCACAGGACTCTGTCGCTTCTACAGATCCAGACTAACACGGCTACCCCTCTGATACTTGTTCCTGTATAGTTAGTTTAAAAAAAACGACTATACTTGTATTGGGGGGTGGAGGGAGAGAGGGGAAAAAGCCTTTAAAATGTAAAGTGTAGCCATAAGAGGGAGCCCAAACTCTCCCATAAATGTTAAAGAGTGATGTTGCCTAACAGAAATGAATTGCGCATTCGTGTAACGTGGACTTGTTTAAGCCAACTGTATTTTGTTGATCTGAGAGCTGCCTGCACAGTATAGACCTGCCTTGATTTGGGATTTTCCTGTTCTAACATGAAAAACACACAGGAGGTGGGGGAGGTTTCCACACTTTCTTGCATTATATGGGCCAGGGTGTCTCAAATGCGTGCGTTAAAGTGCCATCGCATTCTGCTGGAGTTCCAAGCACCAGAGAAGGCTGCTAGCAGGGATCTGACTAACTGAGCCTTGTGGTCACATGACCTCAGGTGAATGATGTGAAGTCACCATGCGACAGGAGAGGATGCAGGCTGCACAAATTGTGCAACTGACAAATGTGGGGGCACAGGGGCTTATCGGAGAAATACATGGTCAAAAGTGACACCAAGAGTCTTAACCTAACTACATCCACCTCCCCTAAGCATGCAGGGCAGGGTTGCCAGGCGTCCATTAAAAGTCCGGTCAGCGGTGCAGCGGGGCTAAGGCAGGCTCCCTGCCTGCCCTGGCTCTCAGAAGTGGCAGCCTGTCTGGCTCCTAGGCGCAGGGTGGGCCAGGGAGGCTCCATGTGCTGCCCCTGCAGCTCCCATTGGCAGGGAACTGCAGCCAATGAGAGCTGTGGGGGCAGTACCTGCGGGCGTAGGCAGTACATGGAGCCTCCCTGGCCCACCCTGCGCCTAGGAGCCAGACATGCCACCGCTTCCAGGGGCCGTGAGGAGCCAGAGTAGACAGGGAGCCCACCTTAGCCCCACTCTGCCACCGACCGGGAGCCACCTTACATAAGCACTGCCCGTCTGGAGCCCGCACCCCAAACTCGTCCTGTACCCCAACTCGCTGCCCTAGGTCGGAACCCCCACACACACCCTAACCCCCTACCCCAGCCCTGAGCCCCCTCCTGCACCCCAAACCCCTCGTCCTCAGCCCCACCCCAGAACCTGCACCCCCAGACGGAGCCCTCACCCCCTCCCACACCCCAGCGAAAGTGAGTGAAAGTGGGGGACAGCAAGCGATGGAGGAAGGGGGGATGGAGTGAGTGGGGGGCAGGGTCTCAGAGAAGGGGCTGGGCAAGGGTGTTCGGTTTTGTGCAATTACAAAGTTTGCAATCCTAATGCAGGGACATAGGAAATACATAATGCCTGAGCTGTCTTTACATGCAGTAAGATACATATGAGTGAGGAAAGTAGAACTGGAGTATACCTAGTTATTTCTATCTATTTTACTCTCAGTTCAACTGTGTAACCTGTAGGCAGCACTGTTAACAACCAAAAGATCATTAGGCTAGAACATAGAGCAGAAAATGCTTATTATACGCAAACAGGAGATACTTATATGTGCACCGGTAGCAATGCCTAGAGATAAGATTGCCGAGCATTTCCTATTATAGGGTCATGCTTTCAGTTGCTTATAACTGTTTAGGCTCCAATTTTCCATAACAGGTGTCTGCCTCAGACTGAATTTTTTTGGGAAGTACAAGATTTGGAGGGAAAAATATGTGGTTTTGCTCATGTTCAAAAATTCTTACAACTGTTTCAGAAGTAACGGTAAGTTGTAGTGCCTCAATGCTTTGGAGAACAGACTTGAAATTTGACAGTTGGGTCTCCATCAGGGATGTGCCTTCTGCTGTGCTCGTGAAACCCCACCTCAAACTCGGCCAAGTTACAAGCCTCTGAAAAATCAGAGTATGCACAAGCTCAGCAAAGGTTTGTTAGAGGGTAGTAGATAAAATCTTCAAAGAATGGATCTGCACTGGGCATGATCCATCCCCAAACAGCTCCTACATGCTGACAGGATTGTGAATAAGCTATTCCCACAGGGCAACTGAGTATGCTCCATCTTGGGGGTGGTAGGGTCTGAGCAGGACTTTTCCTGCCCTTGCTCCTCCAGCTTCTGTGGCACTAGGCATCATAACTGAGCACCAGAAGTCATCTCTCCCATGCTCTCAATCCCTCCCTTCCAGGGCCCAGGCAGCCTGGAGGAGAAGGGGGAAGCAATCAGATTCAAGTGCAGTGTGGTGAGGTGTGGGTGCAGGGATGAAAAGGTGAGAGGAAATCGGGGCCAAAATTGGGGGGAGAAGGGCAATAACTCCTAGAGTACACTCCCCTCCAGAGCCAGAAACTGAACCAGGATTCTCAAGTATTAACGCTCCTCTGACACCTGACAAGTATATTTGGGAATCCCACTGACAAAATACGTGTCTTTTTCCTCTACTGGCTCTTCCACCTAGAGGATAACAGACTATGCAATAGCTCAAGTGATAGCGCTCTGGGCTGTGGATCCAGAAGTCCCCCAACTCTGCTGATAACCCATATGGGGGGTCAGCATGATTTCCCGTGATTGATTTTTGTCTAGTCTCCTTTTTAAGAAAACACTTAGGAAATTACATTAAAAACTACATTAAAATATAGTAGGGCTGTCAATCACAGTTAATGCAAGCAATTAAGGCAAAATAAATTAACTATATTAAAAAACAGTCGCGATTAATCACAGTTTTAATCGTACTGTTAAACAACAATAGAATACCAATTTAAATTTATTTTCAATATTTTGGGATGTTTTTCTACGTTTTCAAATATATTGATTTGAATTACAACACAGAATACAAAGTGTACCGTGCTCCCTTTATATTCATTTTGATTACAAATATTTGCACTGTAAAGACAAAAAATAGTATTTTTCAATTCCCCTCATGTAAGCACTGTAGTGCAAACTCTGTTGTGAAAGTGAAACTTACAAACGTCAAATTGTTTTATATAACTGCACTCAAAAACAAAACAATGTAAAACTTCAGAGCCTACAAGTCCATCCAGTTCTGCTTCTTGTTCAGCCAATCGCTCAGGCAAACAAGTCTGCTTGCCCGCTTCTTATTTACAATGCCACCCGAAAGCGAGAACAGGCATTCGTTCGCATGGCACTGTTGTAACCAGTGCTGCAAGGTATTTACGTGCCAGATATGCTAAACATTTGTATGCCCCTTCAGGCTTCGACGACCATTGCAGACGACATGCTGCCAAGCTAAATTTAAATGGGTATTGTATTGTTGTTTAAAAGTGTGATTAAAACTGCAATTAATTGCAACTATTTTTTTTAATCTCACGATCAATTAAGATTTTTTTGTAATTGTTTGCAACCTTCCCTTTTTTTAGGGTTGTCAAAGTCAAGAATTCAAAAGCTAGGAACGTTCTTAAAATAAGATGCGGTGAGAAACAGCTTTGGATGTATCCATCTTTGAAAGGAACTAGTTGTGTTCAACTTTCATTGAATTGCATGAAAATTGACAGCCTTAAACCGTAAAAGGGATACAAGAAAAAAAGGGACCCAAACTGTCCAGAGCAGCAAACAGTCCTGGATGGATTTGGGAAACACAATGGATATTCCATGACAAACTGCTATATCCCTCCATGGAGAGCATGCATATATGTTTGCAAAAGAGATGATAGGGTGGCACATCAAAGCAACCTAAAAGGCACAAGGAGAGAGAGAGAGAGAGAGAGAGAGAGAGAGAGAGAGACACGTCTTTTTGTGTTAATCTGATTCTCTGTCTGGGTATTACTGCAACTCAGGTAGCTTTCCACTGGTTGGGAACTTGATGCAGATCATCTCAAAGTAGTGAAACAACCTTCAGTCTCCCAGAAGAGGTAATAGAGGAAGGGTAAGCCTGGCACCCAACTCAGCTTGGGATGGTCACTCACAAGAGTATGGGAGAGGTCTAATTATACCATCAGGTGTGTCACCCTCAGGGTTTGGTCCTCCAGATGCACAGGCCACACATGAAGTACAGTAGCGGTGTAAATTTCTGTCACTCTTGTTGCAAGATTATGTCAGGATCCCTGAGTACTACAGCTACCGGAAGTCATAATTTCCAGCTAAAATAATGACCGGTTGTGCTGGAATCTAATGAAAGGATCTCTTGGGAAACTGGGTGATAAGTTATGAAATTGAACCATCTCACCACTGATTATCAGCCTTCCTATCCTTTCCCAATAGAATGAATGTCCACATTTATTTCATTGTGTGTTTTGAATAACCAAGATGGAAAATGGTCTGGCTAATCAACAAAGCACCATAATGCATTGAGGGTCTTCCCTTCCCCAACGCGGGCATCCTACCTCTCCTTAGTACTGTCCTGTTCTTTAAAATTCCTCCTGACCTACAAACATCATTCCACGACGAACACGGAGCTCCTCGAAAGAAGAGATCTGACAGTTGCAGGAAAGGCAGATTTGAAAGGAAGTCAGGCTAAACGTTCAGGAAGCATTCCATTTTGGAATTTTGCTTAAGCTTTGTTGGTTTTGGCGAGTTAGCAGTTCAATGTCCCCTCCCGGCTCTGCTTTTTAAACCTAACTTGTGTAAGAGCTAAGTATGATGTACAATACCCCAGCTATTCTGCTGCGGGGTCACTTCCAAGCAGTCTGCAAGTAGCACGGTGGCCGTTATGTTTCTTACTGTCAGATCAAATACATCACACTTGATTTTTGGTCACAAGTGAGAAGACAGGTCTTTGGCAGCAAAGGGCAAGTGCTGTAATTTATTGCAAAAAGCCTGATGCTTTTCAATTAAGTGGTGCTTGAACCTCCCATTAGCCCTCGCTCACTATAGATCTCCTGTTTTGAAAACCAAGTGCACTGTTACCACATGTGGTAAACTGGGCCTTTTCTTTTTTGTTTATAACAGAACAACAAAGCCTTTGTTATGGTCTAAGCTGAGCAGAGCTATTTATAGATTGAGAGTCTCTGAGGACTGCTTCCTTTCCATGTTCTTTCACCTCGTAGTTAAATCAATAGCAAGCCTACAGATGTTTTACAATGCTACAGCAAGACAGAGCAAGTTCTAAGGACCCAATCCTGCTCCCAATGGCAAAATTCCCATTACTTCAATAGGAGCAGGATCAAACTATTTGAACAGAAATTACAACAAGATGCGTGATATGGTTTTTCTTGTTGCTTGAGAAGAGCACTGGCTTTAAGTTTACTGGGGAGAGTGGGATAAGCTTCCTAGCCAATGCAGTTTTACTTTGATGACATGAAGAAGCCCCGATGTTGCCAATCTTATAATATCTCAGTATACAGCAAAGTGTAGAAAGGCTGCATCTTTTTTTTAAGTAATTGATCAAATTAATCCAAATGACAGAGTCTTTCCTAACGATATTTAAAGCTAGAAACTGAATAAACAACAGTGAACCGTATACAATAGTATTGGACTTTAAAGTTCACTTTCACTTCATTTAACTCACAGGTCTCACCAGCTGATGAGAACGGTCTACGTATGGGAGCAGAAGGAAGTGAGTGGCAGATCAGAGAGCAGGAGGGTTTGGAGATCGCCATGACAGCTGTGAACTGAGACTGCTGGCCCATGTGCCTATAGTGTTGTTCCTGGGAGCATGTATGCACATGGGGCAACTGAAAGGGCTTCCCACTAAAGTAGCACAGAAAAGCACTGGTGGTTCCTTTCTGGGGGTGCAGGGTTCCCACATCAGGGGTTCCTGGGAAAGGACATGGGGGAGGAGAAATGTAGGAATCACTTATGGAAAGGTTCTATGGGATTTAGTAGGGATTAATTCAATAGGATTCTATAGAAATTACTCCAAAAATTAACCAAAGAGGATATCCTTCACAGGAGGTATTATACTGCCCAGGGATTTTTGTTTTAAACCATCCTATTGGGTTTTTGTTTTGTGCTTTCACGGGAACCCGATGTGGGAACCCTGCACCTCGAGAAAGGAACCACCAGTGCTTTTCTGTGCTACTTTAGTGGGGAACCCTTTCAGTTTTAAACCACCCTACAGAACTCCACAGCAGAGATGTGCATTTTGAATCACGCTATGGACTTTAGGAGTGAATTCTATCCCGGCTGTAGAATTCTATACAGTGGTTCAAAACACCGATTTAAAAGGTTGTTTTTTTTTTTAAATAATCTAGAGGATTTTTCTCTGAGGGATGCAACTAGACCTTCTGCAGTGGCGCGTGCAAGCTCAGAGGGTGCCCCTAGGATAGGTGTGGGAGTCTCTGGGAAGAAAGGGCTAGGCTGTGTAGCATCAAGCAGGATTTATAAAGAGATGGCAACTAGTGCCAGTAAATCCCTTGAGAGCTAGCTGTTAATTCTGGAATAAAATAAAAAACAAACAAGTATCAACTTTGACTCAGATCTACCCCGTCGGACTTAATAGCACTGATACACTAGGCAAACAATTTATTGGTGTCTCTTCCATCTCACACATCTCTCCTTTCTTCTTCTCTCTGGTTTTCTGAGCTCCCTTCTCTCTTTCCTCTCTTTCTTTAAAGCTATCATTTTCTTTACTCCCTTGTTATTTTTCTCTCCCCACCCCCCACTAACCCTTCCCTCATCTAGAAAGAGATGTCTTGTCTCTTGTCTACACACAGAAGTTACACTGGTTTAAACTAAAGGTGTGATGTTAAACTCATTTGGTTAAACCTGTGCAGTTTTGCATGTGGATACAAACAGGTTTCAACCTGGTGTATGTCTATCTGCTTACCTTGCCCCTGATGTAAAGCTATGTGCGGATGTAGGAATCTAGGGGCACAGGGATCTTTACATCTGCTGATTCCCCGGGCTGAATTTAACTTCCCTGGGCCAGCTCCATCTCACAGTGTAAGGACAAGACTAGGTGAAATGAGCGTACCCTTTGCTAATTGGACACTGGGCCAGGTACCATGATGACCTTCCACTAGGGGTGAGGGGAAAAATCTCCTCCCATTGAAACTAGCACAGGAACCCCCTAAATCTGACTTCAAGGCAGATGGTTATGGCTATACCAAAATCCAATCCCTTGTAACTGCTCTCCCACAGCAATTGCTAATTTTTTTAAACCAAGTTCCACCCTGTTGCTTTCCATCATAAATTATTAATGCTCGTTATATCATCTACCTAACCACTAGAGATGGCAGCTAGCAAAATGTGCTGTGCTCTGATTTCACACTAAAAGCTATTCTAAAGCTGAGGTGATTCAGATGTAGCCAGACGGGACATCCAGCAGTCAGTACAATGGAAAAGAAAGGACCATTATACCGTATTTGCCATTTGCAGGGCAGGATCCATCAGGCCAAGGATTTCTTCATTATAACTTGATTCCAAGCTAATTATATCATCAATTACATCATCCATCTGCAACAGAAAGGTGAATGGGGAAAAAATGCAATTGACTTGAAACTGAGTTTGTAACAGGGTTGTACACAATAGTAATATTACAAAATAAAAAAAAAAGAGACCCAGCAATGCAGACTGCCCCCCTCATTAGTTCTGTCGCTTTTGGACCCTAAAACCTATGCATTTTTGCCATACTCCAATTCTGTCTCCCAGTGATAATCACTACTCTCCCAGCCCAAGTGGGGTAAGCTGCCTTCAGATATCATCAATGACGTTCTTTAATCAGCAGGAGGAGGCAACATTGAGTTGGCAAAGAAAAGGGGGCACTGCCTCCAGGCCACCAACCAGCCTGGCAATTCTACACATTTCAGAATGGTTTCTGAAGGCAACTTCAGAGAGTCCGTTCTTGTATAAGGGCCGGCATTTGTATTCTTAGGGACTTTGATCAGAGTGAGGTTTGAATTACAGCTTTGTAGTGGATAGCCCCACAAGCTCATTTTTCCCCCTGAAGTACCATAAAATCAGAGATAGCAGTAAACTGTGATTGCATGTGCATTGCAGAGGATGGAAACAGAAGTCTATTCAAACAAACACATACATAATTTGAGACTAGCTTCTGTGCATTTTTTAAACTGGTATATAACTTTATGAAAGAGTTGTGGGACTTCTATGTACTTTCCTTCCTGTTCCTCGTCTGTCTCTTCTTTCTAACCTCCTCTCCTCACCTTTCCTTTGCTCCTCTCCTAATCCTTCCATTTCACTCTCTTGCCCATCACCATTGCCAAGGATTTCAAAAGTTTGTCCTTGAAATGGTTGCCTCCATCTCTGGTGGAATCCAACTGGTTCACCTCCCTGATACTTCTCTATTGGCAGTTATTTCCCTGAGCGACTCATAGGAAATGCAGTTTCCATACCAGCTCCACAGAGTCCAGAGAGGAAAATATAGTAACAAAAAAGACACTGTAGCAATTACAGGCTATATAACTAGACATCATTTTTGCAGGGGAGTGAGAATTCATATCCTTGATCCATATTACCTCTATGCGAATAAGGAAATATTAAACTACCTCATCTCACATTATCAAATCTGAATGTAATCTCCATAGAAAGAGCGTCATTCAACCTATGAGCATCCTAAATAAAATGATGGGATAGAATTAGAATGCATTTCTCCTTTCCACTGAAATCCTATGAAAAGGAGCAACATACAGGAGCATTCTTTCCAGCAATCCTCCCAAGACTTGTTTAGAATGCAGAGGTTTTTCATAGGCTAAGACTGGCGTGTGGAAGAAGGGTCAACCCTTTTCAGATACATTTCTAATGCACTTCTGAAATAAACTCATAGAAAAAGACATCACAGATCTGGTTTCTATATAGTAATTCTGCCACTCTTATCCTTAAAAAACAAAAACAAAAAACCACACCCTACAAAACAGGGAGTAAGTTTCCATATTGGTTATCATGGAGAAACATAGGTTCTCTTTATAAAGGGTTCTGTTCTCCCAACTCCTGTGTCATCCAGTACCTGCATGCATGAGGCTCGTGTGTGCGTGTTCAGAGCCGGGCACTCATTCTCCACCCTGTTTTGCTCTTCAAATTTATAAAATCCCTGTGAATATAAAAGAGGGGGGGGGGGAAAGCAAAGCATGGACCTGAATTTATGGCATAGTCTCTTCTCTAGAAGGGAACGGTGGTGCCAGTGTCATGCACACATGTGACTGATGACACAGCAACGTGAAGCTTTAACTCCCTGGAGAAAAAGCAAAATGGGGGATGTTATCACGATTATGGGATGAAGCTATTTTATTTTCATTTGTTTTAAAGCACGGAAACAATGGAATAAAAGAACAGGGAAAGCCCTGCTCTCTTGGCATGTGCAAAGTGATCGCTGCAAAAAGTAAACCTGAGAAGACATGCACATTTCATTATTATATACTATCAAAGTAGGAGCACTGGATAAATTTGTTTTTAGAGAGTCTTCTTCACTGGACTTACGCAGGTGCACAAATACGCACCGACTTATGTGCACTGGATAGTCTTACCTGATTCGGCAGGTAGCAATCGATCTTTTGGGGATCAATTTTTTGCGTCTCATGTAGACGCGATAAATCGATCCCAGAAGTGCTCCCTGTCAACTCCGGTAATCCACCCCGACGCGAGGCAGAAGCGGAGTCGACGGGGGAGCGGCAGCCTTCAACATTGCAGCGTCCTCAAGGTGAGGTAAGTCGAGCGAGGTACATCGACTTCAGCTAAGTTATTCACGTAGCTGAAGTTGCGTACCTTACATCGACCCCCCCCCACCCATAGTGTAGACCAGCCCTTACAGATGTCCATAAGCATTAGCATCGGCACATATTCATCAGCACCAGTGAGGTTGTTGCTGTAAATGCTGCTGCAGAAGACTTCTAGGCATCATGCAAGTGAAATTTTGCATGTGCACAAAGGAGGGCTGAGACTGAAATTCCAAGCAGTAATATTTTAAAGGGTACAAACACCGTGATATTTTGGGAAGCTATCTAACTAACTCATAACTTGAAAGAGAGACAAGGAGGGTGAGCTAATATCTTTTATTGGACCATCTTCTGTTGGTGAGGGACAAGCTTTTGAGATTACACAGAGCTCTTCTTCAGGTCTGGGAAATGTACTCAGAGTGTCCCAGCTAAATATCAGGTGAAACAGATTGTTTAGCATAAGTAGTTAACACATACTTCAAGGGCCTATTCAAGGTGAAGTGGCCTGATAACACCCCTGTAGTCATAGGACAGACTATGGGGGTTAAGTGGGTTACAGGTTGTTGTAATAAGACATAAATCCAGTGACTTTGCTAGAGACTAAAAATCACAATCTTAATAAAGATATGAATGTAAGCTCCCAAGCTTATCTTCTGACAGTACTGTGCAGGTTTCCTTCGAGGAGGACTGACAGATCAGATACAGACGGCTCGCTTTTGTGAAAAAAGTTATTTCAATTTTATTTTACTTCAAAAATTCGCTCCTCACAATGGTGTGCGGTTTCCTCTCTTTTTTTAAAAAATGCCTTTTACTCTTTATACTCTGAATAAGCCACAAAAGCATTATTCCAGAAAGTTACAGCCAACAAACAAAAATGGCTTTGCATGCGCCAGAGGTCAATTACTCACTGTTCTGTGCATTGACCAGGCACAAAAGAGGCTTTAATAAGATGCGTAAGCTGAGTACAGCAGTGCAAAGGTAAAAAAAAAAAATTCGAACTGGGCCACAGATTTTTCACCCCAAATATTTTATATTGATATATACATATTTTATATATTAGAAATGACAACTATATTTTTCAAGTCAACACTTCACAATAGAAGATACATTTAAGGTCTTTATCATGAGAGACTCTGGCTTAACATTATTCACAGAAGACAAGTTAGAATTATACTAAGTGTAAGATATCACAGTAGAGTACAGACATGGAGACACAATTATTTACCTCTTTTTCACAGTTGGAGGAGTTAAGGGTAAGCATAGCCATTGGACTGTTCGGCGCGCTGCTTCCAGTTCCAGGTGGCATGACATGATCACCAGGCTGGTTTGGACAGGGCAAGCTCAGAGCTTGGTTGGTATGTTTATTTGCTAGAGTGGTAGAAAGGTACTGCTTTACCTGCTGCCGTTGGGCTTGCTGAATGTGGTACTTGGTTGGATTTTCAAGGTGAGTCTGCACCTGCAAGAATAGGGTAAAAGTAGTGCATTATTGTTTTGTGGAGTCATTATAACATTATTCTAGATGCATGTTTATCCCAGATATACTTCGTGGGCCAGATCCTCAGCTAGTGCA
Source organism: Macrochelys suwanniensis (assembly GCA_033296515.1). NCBI lineage: Eukaryota > Metazoa > Chordata > Testudines > Chelydridae > Macrochelys > Macrochelys suwanniensis. The sequence goes on along the minus strand of CM065778.1, from coordinate 9,718,249 downwards.
AAACTGAGTTAGCTCCATTGAAGTCAATCGCGTTTCGGCAAATTACAATAGCCGAATAAATGTCTGTTTGCCTCCTAATGTACCAGTAATTGCAGTTCATAAGCTTAATTCAGGATTCCAGATCGGATTGTTTTTCCAATAGTCTGTTGATTCTAAGTGATAAAATTAAGTTATTTAGGTTGGTCTCCTGTGATCAGTGGTCAAGTGAGTCCTGTTTTTTGAAATAGCTGACAAGTTTTTTGAAAAACAGTAAAATATTTTTTAGTCCAAATAAAAAACGTAAACAAAATTAAGCAAATTAATAATTACATTTTCCTTTGCAAATAGAACACTTAATGCTTATATGTACTTAGCATCATATGAGAGAGACTAGGATAGCCTCTAAAACATGCGCTGGAAATAACAGATGACGGAACAGAAATATTTCAGTGTTGAAAATCTAAGTTAAATTAGTTTTCTATTCAGTATGCGCAGACATTTTCATTAATAGTAAATTTTATATTAGAGCAGCCATTTAACGCTAAGAATTTTTTTTAATGAAATCACTCATGCTGAAATGAGCCTATGCTACCACGAAGGCAATAAAAGAAAGGCAACAGCCTTCCAAGCAAAATTTTCACCACTGTTTGAGCAATTTTGTATTTATCAGACACTTAACAGTATTGCTTTTATCAGCAGAAAATAAAGGATAAATTGAAACACATCATCATACTGAAAAAGCTCATTACTTTCAAAAGTTAATGTGATAAAATTATTTTCGGTTGCTGAGCAGCTACCAAAAAAGGTATCGTATCTCCCTAATTACTTTTTGTGTAACAAAACAAATAAAATATACCAGATAATATACAGATTAAAAGTATTTCACACACACACACAATATACATATATATACACAAATATATATACACACACATATATACATACACACACCCACACACACAGGGGTAGTCTATTTTTGTCGAGATCTAAATTTCTTCGTCAAGGTCCAGACTCTAGAGAAAATAATTAATAATAAATAATAATAAGTCAATAAAAAGATTTTGGGGTCCATTCAAAAGCATCTGGCTGTCCAGATTTGGCCCACGGTCCACCTATTGACAACCTCTGCAGCAAATCATTTTTAACAGGTAAAGTGAGCGTAAGGTAACTCACCTGATAATGATTATATTCAAGCATTTCCAGCATGTTTATATGTTCCTAGCTTAACCAGGGAAATGGCTTAGCATTTATCCTTTATTTTCTGTTATTCCAGTTCAAAGGCTCACGTACAGATGCACCATAAACAAGCTATCCTGAAATGGCGGAAGAAATTTTACTACAACAGCTCAGGCTTATAATAAGCCAAGCTACTTAGTTACGCACGTTGAGAAATAAACAGTTCACACAAGGGGCTTTTCTTGGAAACCATGCAAGTTTAGCCCTAAATATTGGTATTAATTTTTTTTCCATAGCTTTGACGTCATGCTTTTTCATAAACATAAAAGGACCTTTTAAGTGATGGGCTATCAAAGTCAGATTGACAGTTAGCTCAAGGCCAATTCACTATTCATCTTTAGTTCCAGTCATACTAACAGACAATGGTAGTTTTCTTTAGCAGTAAGGTTAAGAGTTGTATGTCCCGAGTAAGAAGCGGAAGCTTCAAGAAAATGTTACAAGTTTGATGCAGTATTCACTGGCAGTGGTCTACACTGAACAAATGTATGTGGTCATCTAGTCCTATGCTGAGCTTCCATGTTTATTGTATATTGTCACACTTCTCCAATCTTACCTAACCCTATCTGAACTGAGAGAACATAGAGTCATAGAATATCAGGGTTGGAAGGGACCTAGCAGGTCATCTAGCCCAACCCCCTGCTCAAAGCAGGACCAATCCCCAATTTTTGCCCCAGATCCCTAAATGACCCCCTCAAGGATTGAACTCACAACCCTGGGTTTAGCAGGCCAACGCTCAAACCACTGAGCTATCCCTCCCCCCTTAAAATGGAGATTATGCCTATCTCATAGAACTGGAAGGACCTTGAAAGGTGTTTTTCCCTAACATAGGGTAGGGAAAAAACACCCACTCTCCACAGTGTCATCCTTATCCTTCCTCACCAACTTCTAGGGATACCATAATAAGTTTATCAGAGTTGGGTCTGCATTAGGACCTAAACATGGATCTGACATTCATTGCAAGTAACTAGCTTCTGGCATGGAGAATATGGATTACCAGAAAAGTCCCAACACAATTTTACGGTCTGTAATTAAAAACAGCCTTCGTCCAAAACCCTTTGGAAAATAAAAGGGGCAATGAGTTTGTTTGTGTTCATACTGCTAAGGAAACATGTCAAACTGTTCCTGTTTAACTGCCACTGAAAATGGGATTTTAACAATTTATTAACCACCATGATACTTTGTTGCGCTTGAATAATTCGGGTCTGTGGTGGTAGTAGTAGCTCTAGTTTTCCACTTTAATGTGTGTGTGTGGTGATTATGTACACAGTTTTTAAGAACAGAAATACACCTATGTGTAAAAAAATGGCATGCAAGGTTTGTAAAAAGAGCTGTGCACATAATGGATTTTAAAATTTGCTGGCAATTCTGGAAAACAAATTGTTTTGGTCTCATGAAAGTTTCGTTTTGATTTAGAGCAGTTAAACATTTTTGAACTTTTTACGCAATAAAAGTGAAGGAAATTTTGAAAACAAAGTGTCATTTTGAATTGAAAAATTGACACGTCTACATTTTTCATCAAAAAAAGGTTGGGTTGAAAATTTTTCCTGTTAACACCAAGATCATAGCTTCTGTGTCTATACTAACATGAACACAGAAGACTAAACCTCTTATGCTTGAAGATCACAGAATTTAAAGATACTTGTACAGTTATTTGTGAGATTTAATCATGTTAATTCCATTATTTAGTATGCAAATCAAATTAACTTTACAACCAACTTCCCCTCTACAACCATGGCCCAAGTGAAACAGAATTTTCATGGATGGAAAAAAATAGCTGTTTACTTGAAGGAACACCCTTTCCACACACATTCATTTGTTTAATCAATTAATAGAAAATCTACAAATGTAGTTTATGCATTATCTTCCTTTCTAAAGGGTTACATAGGCTCCTAAACTTATTCTGAGCTGGATAAGTATACCATGACAAATTTCCTAGCCTTACAGATAAAAATTATTACTCCGATCAGAACTCTAACATAACAAAAATCCATAATTTTCCTTGTCCACCAGTAAATATTATTAGCACACGTTAAATTACAGTATGGCAGGCCGGAGTAGGGGATCAGGACATTTATGTGACGTACTATACAAACATGTAGGAAAAGACACTTTCTGCCTCAAAATGCACATACAGCTTGTGAGAGAAAAAGTATAAAGGTATGAAAGGTGATGTACCTTGGGAAATAACACCAAAAACTGAATGAGAAGAAGCTTTGAAACAAAGCCATTAACATAAAGAGGGTTTTATTGTAATAGCAAGATGTACAAGTATGGACTGCCTGCCCCTTTCCCTGTTGCATGTCCCCCTCCTTGGAAATAAGTGGCAGTAGATGGTTAAGCAAAGAAATGTCTTGCGAAAGACTCTGTAGGGGAAAGTGAGCCTCATATGGAAGGAAAGAGTGCAGTCACATGGAATGTTTGGGGGAATGTAGAAGGTTTCTGCATTAGCGGAAGTATTATATGGAGTTCAGAAATAGAAGCTTGTTGGCACTGAAACACTGTTCTATTTTCAGTAATGGTGAACCGAGCAACAGCTAGAGACCAAGTCATCTTATATACACCGCACCTTTTCTTTGGATTTTTCCTCCTACAAATACACTAAGTCTGCATTTTGCTATCTAGCAAAAATTACTCTGTACAACATTAGTCTTCCATGTAGGTTTAAAAAAAAGTCTCTGGATATTGAGACTGCTTGCTAATGGTCCCATAATTAAAATGGATGGAGCAAGAGCCTATTTACCGGTTATGTGAAAGGACCCTCCCAACCCACTGCAGGGGCATACTGCTAATACTATCCATGGTGTAAGTAAAATCAGTATTAGGCTCAAAAATTCCCTAGACCATAGAAGCAGCTACCACAATAACTGAAAATGTATGAAAGTTAATAGATACATTTTTTTCCAGCCCTTATACCTGGGCGAGAATGGTTAAGCTAGGGTATTTTCTCATCAAATATTTAGCTAGTGGCTTACACTAACTCTAAACACATAATGCATACCATATTGGCAATTGTTTCCTCCAAATCCATTGCATCCCAAACTCAAAGTCAGTAAAGGGACACCTGAGAAGTTCCACATTTGTCTACCGGAAATAGAACCAAAGATATTTCCCATCCAGTGGGTTGGTGGGTCCAGAGTTCTAATGTTAATCCTGGTGACAAGTACTGTGCAGAAGTGGCTGAGAGTACTGTATGTACTAGAGTTGGTTACTGTAGGTGGGAACTACATCTGTGGCCTGATGTAGGCTGATGTGGAGCTGCTGTAGTGTAGAGAAGTTGCCGGACATCTCTCTGAGGTTGTTCTGAACCTGGTTGTGCATTGTGTTCTATATGCTTCAAAAAGCTTTGAACTGCTCATTTTTCTGCAATCTACAAGTAATCCCTTTGCATGCAATTGTCTGTTTTCTCTTTAGGAATTTGTAGGTAAATCCTGTTCATTTCTTATATGTTCATGCTATTAAGTCTCCACCCCAAGACATTTTATAAATACATTCTTTTCTCTATCCAGACTCTATATTTCTACTCTTAGCCTGGTTATTTACAATCCTATTTCCAACTCCCACACCCGGGAGAGGCTCGTCTGCTCACCTCCCACTCCTACAGGGTCATCAGTTACAATCCTCTAGCAGGTACATATTGGAAATGTTTCAAAATGATTATAAATTGTGTGATATGTTTATCTGGATACTTTCCATCAGCTCACCAAATCTTAGGCCTAGTCTACACTGGGGGGGGGGGGGGGGGGGAGGAGGAGAGAGATACAAATCTAAATTACGCAACTTCAGCTACGTGAATAAAGTATCTGAAGTCGACGTACTTAGATCTACTTATTGAGGTGTCTTCACTGTGGTAAGTTGACTGCTGACGCTCCCCCGTCAACTCTGCCTGCGCCTCTCGCGCCGGTGGAGTCGACGGGAGAGCGCTCGATTTATCGCGTCTTCACTGGACGCGATAAATCGACTCCTGCTGGATCGATCGCTCCAGAGGTAAGTGTAGACATGCCCTAGTATAAGGCAAAACTTGGTCTGTGAATCAACACCATTTACTTGCATGTGGCTTACATATCACACGTTATTAAGAGACTAATTCATGATTCCCTAAAGAGACAAACACATCTTAGAGTAAAGGATTTCAAGACAGATGTTTTTCAATGTCAATGTAGACAAGGGACCTTAGTTTTACAGGAAGATAGCACCCAGCAAGGCAGACTTCTATTTTTAATACACATCAGGCATAATAGAGGAGTCTGAGTATTTTGAGCTATCAAATGGAGATGAATAACTTCTACCTTTGGACACAGTACACAGGATTAGGTGAAAGTGGCAATGGAAAGCCAACTTTGGGTAGACTTTCTTTGGAAAAGCAAAAGGCAGCTTCCTAACTGTAGAGCCACCCCCTTATCATACCTCAATTCCCTGCTCTCAGATATGGACACACTAGAGCTCAGAGAAATAGTTGAAAAAAGTTTTTAACTATCAAAACCATCTATTCATTCTCTGAAGTGGCCGAACTGTGTTTGCTGAAATTGTCCAAAAAAACTTCTGCCTGCAGGAGAGCACAAGCATAGAAAACTTGAGCTAAAGTGAACATGCTTTTTATAAGCAACTGAAAACAGGGGCTTATAATGGAAAAGCTTAGGTAAACGTAACTACATGTGGTGATAGTGTATATATATGTTGCACGTGCTTTCTGACATATCCCAAAACATGCCCACAGAGAGGTATGTAAATACTATTGATAACAGTTTTTCTTTTAAATATAGTTATGGAAACCCTGTATTTACTTGCCATTTTAACCTGCTCAGTAAGGCTTGTTAGAGACCTTGTGCCAAAAATTTCTGAACATTTATTGAGTGCGTTTCCCAGCTTCACAGAGCTACATACATGTTAAGTATACTGAGTATACTCCCAGGCTGCACAGCCTATGATAACAGTCACTATCAGTGCTACAACAGCAGCCCCTGGCGGAAGCAGTGTTGGTTTTGACCTTCAACTCTGCAGTACAGTACCAACTAAAGGATTAAGTACTAGAGCTGGCTGCAGGAGTAGGCTGGTATTTTCAGTGCAGGATGGGCATCATACTGAGTTATGTATTAATGACTAACCAGTGGCGTAGCCGGGTTTAGAGCACAGGGGGAGCGGAGCTAAAAAAAGGCGCCTCCCCTTGTACTCACCCGGCAGCGCTCCAGCTGTTCGGCAGCACTTCGGTGGCGGGTCCTTCACTCGCTCTGGGTCTTTGGTGGTACCCGCCGCCGAAGACCCGGAGTGAGTGAAGGACCCGCCACCGAAGTGCCGCTGAAGCACCGGCGGGTGAGTGGTTTTTTAGCGCTGCTCCACTGGTAGCGCCGGAGCAAAAGGCGTGGGGAGCAAAAAAAGGCGCCGGGAGCAAAAGGCGCCGGAGCAAAAAAAAAAAAAAAAATGCTCCGCTCCGGCTGCAGCGCAGGAGCAAAAGGCGCCAGACCACAAAAAAGGCAACGCTTCTGCTCAGTGGGGGAGCGGCCGCTCTCCCTGTTCCCCCCTGGCTACGCTACTGTGACTAACCTCATTTTACAGACTGCATAACCGAGCACATTTGGACAACTCCTTCTAGGAGGCAGTGTGGCAAAATGGATGGAACTTCATTCTGGAGTAACAGAAGCCATATTGCTAATCCCAATCTCGGACACCTCTCAGTGGGATTTGAGGCCTTGATCATTAAATAAGAAGGTTTATGAAGGACACAGAATTATTAAAACCAGTTAGAAGAAATGAGTCTGGAATGTATGACCTCCTGGTTCCCAGTTCAGTGCACAGTCTCCATTGTTGAGAGAAAGATAGTTTTGTCTATGTCCTGACTGGAGGTTTCAGTTCTATTTCCCACAATAAAGCAAGATGCTGAGGAACATGCTCATTGCGGAAGGATCACAGAGATTTTAGCATCAGGATTCTGTACTGAGCAATAGCTGTTTTCATCAGCTGGTAACTCAGCCAAATCTAAATGGATTTTCATGGGGACAGAGAGGAAACTCTCTCATCCCAGGTCTAAGAGTGATTTCTTTCATGTAGTAATCTTAAAATAAGAAAGTTACTAGAATAATGAAGTAGAATAAATACAAGAGCAATTTTGAACATGAATAAATGGGTGTGGGTGCTGGGGGCGATTCTGGAATTACAGCATGAAGACTGGTGGACATCATGGATGTAAGTAATAGCCTGAAAAGTGCCAAGATGAAGACCTGGATTAAATGAAATACCCACATACAGACTGGACAAGGGCCTTGAGTAAAAGTATTCTTGTTTCACATTCTATTTTCTCTGCTACTAGGGGCATCTGCTAGAGAGAACAAGCTTCTGAATGACACTCTTCATTCCTTCCTTCCTTACCAAAATTCAGGTTGTTCATAAAATAGCATCCAGCCTTTGAAAGACAAAATGCTGGTTTGTTAGATATGCTTTGCACAGTAATTTAAGCCAGCAACATAATGGCTAAAAGTTACTGGGAGTTAAGATGATAGAGTTAATTAGATCATCCATTAGCTGTGGTTTTTATTGGCTTAGAGCCAATAAGAACACTCCAAGTCAATCTACTATTGCAATTAATACTCTAGTTCGCACCAGTGTCTAATTTTGGAGAGAAAGCTGAGAGTGTGTCTTAGTTATGAACTGGCTGGACTGTGGTATTGTGGTGTCTACACAAAGCCAAAAGCGTAAATAAGTTCAGTGTGTTTGGGATAGAGTTTTAAGACAACAGGCATAAATCTAGTACAGCTGGTATTATTAATATAATTCTTTTAGTTTATGTATCTGTTGTAGCTTGTTTCTTTTGGCAGAATGTTCTGTTCATAGGGAATTATTCAATGAGTGAATTTATGATGTAGTATGATGCAAGATAGGACTGAAGATAAACATAATATACTGCCTGCCACATTACGATCCTTGCACGTTCAATTTTACTTTCCAAAATTAAATTCTGCAAACTATTATTATTCATTTCTTAAGTAGAGTTGGGTGAAAATTTTCAAACAAAAATCATTTTTGCCAAAAATAATTCAGATTCGCGTCAGCCAAAATTTTTGGCTGATTAGTGCTGAATTTGCCAAAATGTTAGCGAAAATCACCCACCCCTTCTACTTACCGCCCCCCAAATAATCAGTGCTTTCTTATGATAGTTCTGAAACAAAATATTTTGACTTTTCAATTCAAAATGAACTTTTGTTTGACTTTTACTTCAATCTTAATAAAAAAATTAAGAGGTTTAAAAAACCCTCAAAAACTAAACAAAATATTTTGTTTGACCGGAAATCAAGGTTTTTTTGTTGGTGTTTTTTTGTTTTTTGTTTTTTTTGGTTGGCTTGTTTTAACTTGTTTGGTTGTCTGAAAAGTTTGAAAAACTTGTTTTAGGCTGATTCAAAACTATTTCCACCTTCCGCCCCCATTTTTTGGTTCAGCTTCTGACCCAAAATTCTGTTATTCGCACAATTCTACTCTTAGACCATTTAGAATTGCTTTACTGACCGGCAGTTTTTCTGCGACGGTTTGACAAGTTACATTACATTCAATCCCACAGGCATAATTGCTGCCAGTGTATAGTAGGGCTACTTACCAAGACACACTTTTTATAAATGTTTCCAATTTCCTGAACATAAGAGATTTCTGCAGTATGACTAGGAATGATCCCTTTATTAAAACCCCCAAAACTTGCTGAGTTTGTAGGTGAATGGAAACCTCGGGGGGGGGGGGGGGAAGAAGAGGGGAAAGAGCTGGGAATCATTGAATTTGGATATATTTCCACTATTTCTGTACTCACTTTCCATGAATGTTCTTGAAAACAATTTGACCACAAAAAAATAGTCAGGGAAACAGGAACTTAAGCAAATTTTGTTCCCACAAAGCAAATTCTGAATTCAAATATTTACCCAGACAGCTAGTTCTATGAGTTATATTTGTCCATTCCGAGACTACCACAATACCATGTGACTTATGTGCCCAATCAAAACTAACCAGTGGAGCTAGAATTTTGGATAACAAGTATCCATGCAAGTCTAAGAGGGAAAACACTTCAATAGCGTTGGCAATTTTTCAAGAAGACATTATTAAGGAAAGAAGAGAAAACTATTCCACTGTGTAGGAAAGATAGGAAGTATGGCAAGAGACCACCCTGGCTTAACCAGAAGATTTTCAATGATCTGAAAATCAAGAGTCCTACAAAAAGTGGAAACGAGGTCAAATTACAAAGGATGAATATAAACAAAACACAAGCATGTAGGGATAAAATTAGAAAAGCCAAGGCACAAAAGAGATTAAACTAGAGCCATAAAAAGGGTAACAAGAAAACATTCTACAAATACATTAGAAGCAAGAGGAAGACCAAGGACAGGCTAGGCCCATTACTCAATTAGGAAGGGAAAACAACAACAGAAAATGTGGAAATGGCAGAAGTGCTAAACGACTTTGTTTCAGTTTTCACCAAAAAGTTCAGTAGTTATTGAACATCGAATATAGTGAATGCCAGTGAAAATGAGATAGGATCTGAGGGTAAAATAAGGAAAGAACAAATTAAAAATTACTTTGACAAGTTAGATGTTTTCAAGTCTCCAGGGCCTGATGAAATACATCCTAGAATACTCAAGGAGCTGACTGAGGAGATATATGAGCCATTAGCAATTATCTTTGAAAAGTCAGGGAAGATGGGAGAGATTCCAGAGAACTGGAAAAGGGCAAATATAGTGCCAATCTATAATAAGGGGAATAAGGATAACCTGGGGAATTACAGACCAGTCAGTTTAACTTCAGTACCTGGAAAGATAATGGAGCAAATAATCAAGCAATTTGCAAACACTTTGAAGATAGTAAGGTGATAAGTAATAGTCAGCATGGATTTGTCAAAAACAAATCTGTCAAACTCACCTAATAGCTTTCTTTGACAGGGTAGCAAGCCTTGTGGATGGCGGGAAGTGGTAGATGTGGTATATCTTTACTTTAGTAAGGCTTTTGATATTGTTTCGCATGACTTTCTCAAACAAAACTAAAGAAATACAACCTAGATGGAACTACTATAAGGTGGATGCATAACTGGTTGGAAAACCATTCCCAGAGAGTAGCTCTTAGTGGTTCACAGTCAAGCTGGAAGAGAATATTGAGTGGGGTCCCGCAAGGATCAGTTCTGGGTCTGGTTCTGTTCAATAGCTTCATCAATGATTTAGATAATGGTATAGAGAGTACACTTATAAAACTTGCAGACAATACCAAGCTGGGAGGGGTTCCAAGGATAGGATTAAAATTCAAAATGATCTGGACAAACTGCAGAAATGGTTTGAAGTATATAGAATGAAATTCAATAGGGACAAATGTGAAGTACTGCACGTAGTAAGGAACAATTAATTACACACACAAAAAATGGGAAATAACTCCCTAGGAAGGAGTACTGCGGAAAGGGATCTGGGGGTCATAGTGGATAACAAGCTAAATGTGAGTCAACAGCGTAACACTGTTGCAAAAAAAGCAAACGCTATTCTGGGATATATTAGCAGGAGTGTTGTAAGCAAGACATGAGAAGTAATTCTTCCGTTTTACTCCACGCTGATAGTACTCCAGTCGGAGCTGTGTGTCCAGTTCTGGGCGCCACGTTTCAGGAAAGATGTGGACAAATTGTAGAAAGTCCAGAGAAGAGCAACAAAAATGATTAAAGGTCTAGAAAATATGACCTATGAGGGAAGATTGAAAAAAATGGGTTTGTTTAGTCTGGAGAAGAGAAGACTGAGGGGGGACATATCATCAGTTTTTAAGTACATAAAAGGTTGTTACAAAGAGGAGAGAGAACAATTGTTCTCCTTAACCTCTGAGGATAGGACAATGAGCAATGGGCTTAAACTGCAGCAAGGGCAGTTCAGGTTGGACATCAGGAAAAACGTCCTGTCAGGGTGGTTAAGCACTGGAATAAATTGCCTAGGGAGGTTGTGGAATCTCCATCACTGGAGATTTTTAAGAGCAGGTTAGACAAACACCTGTCAGGGATGGCCTAGATAATACTTACTCCTGCCATGAGAGCAGGGGACTGGACTAGATGACCTCTCGAGGTCCCTTCCAGTCCTACAATTTTCTGCCATACATCTCGCAAGTGATTTACAAACCAAAAAAATTTTTTTCCCCAGGAAATCTGTGGTAATTAATTTCAACAGCAAAAGTATTAAAGCAAACTGTAAGCTTCTCACATGGCAATTCACAAACAGAAAACGAAAAGAGACGCTCTCTGCCCATCTGCGCTCTTGCTTCTCCCCCACCGTCCCTCTATTCCAACACCACAACTAATCAAGAGGCAGCATAACAATGTGGAGGGCAGGACATGCCTTAAAGTTCCATGTTTAAGTGCCATTATATAAGCAGGGGATGGGGGGATTCAAAATCTCCAGCCCATATGGTGTCTTCCGCTTTCCCCTTCCCATTTTAACCCTGACCTGCTGTGATGATAGCTCATTCGTAGGCATGTAATTGTTTTACCTACAATTTGAAGACTAAGCTCTTCAGGGTATGGACTATATCTACCGCTGTCTGTGCAGTATCTAGCACAAGAGTGCTCTGATTCTCATCTGGGGCTTGACAACGTTATAGGAGCCATGTGAGCGACATTTGTCTTTGGCTTACATCAGCAAGGAATGGAGAAACCTGACTTCTATGCATTACACAGAAAAAAAAATCTCCTCTTCCAAAATGTCATTGAACCTTGCTAATAAAGCTAAACCAAATCTCTCTGCATATCAGAGTCAGGACTGAGCACAGGAACATACGAGAGATTCAGAGGATATTTATTATCCAAAAGAAGGAAGTAAAATAAATAAATAAAACAAAAATGAGCATTTGTTCCATTTAAATTGCCCTAGGAGTTGCAGATTATAATTACAGATAAAATACTTTTGAGTTCGTTTTCCCAGCTCAATAGCGCTTTTTGTTGCTCAAACAGCTAAATGTCATGGGATTTTAAAGAAAGGTTAAAATACTGTATCATTTAACAATTAAAGATACCAAAATATCAGCCATGCAAATCCACATCAACTGAAACAGTTGCAGACATTGGTTATGTCTACTTCATTGGAAAACAGGTTCAGAAGAGCAAAATATTCCAGAAACAGGATTTAAAAGACAGATTTTAGCCACTCTAAAGGTTTTACCAATTTGGAGGGAGAGGGGGAGAGGCAAATGAGACAATTAGTGTATTTTAATACGTATTCACTTTTTGCCATAATTGACCCCACTCCAATCCTCTCCTAAAAAGCCCTCTATTTTGTTGCATTTGTGAAGCTGAGAAAATTAGAAATAAAACAAATGTAAGAACTGCAACGGACAGCTTCCTACCAAGACCCTTCCATTGCCAACACAAGAAATAGGGGGAAAACAGGAAGAAAGCCCACCACCCATACCCAACATGTTTCTGTGCTCTAGATGAAAAACAGACACCTGTTGCTAGCAATGAACGACTATTCAGGCCTGGGATATTATAAAGCTGTATAGACTAAGTAACAGATGAGAAAATGGCATCCAAGCTTGATAGTCAATTATTGGTGTCTATTGCCTCTTACGTTAAAAGAAATTACATTTGTATCACAGGCAAGTTTATATAGTTAATACAGTCTCAGACAGGTGGCAAACACAGATTAGTTTTAGAACCTTAGAAACTGTCCACTAAGGGATTTTTCTAGTAAGGGTTTTTAATTACTGGACTTCAATAGTCATTTCTTGACCTGCTGTTTGCTATGACCTGAACTCTTTCCCAGTGGATCTAAAAGAAATAATATCAAAAATGTAGTAATAGGAGTAGCTAAAATTGACTAAGTATGCTCTGAAACTGGGAAATGTAAAAATGTACACATTACTTTTAAGAGTGTGTCATTTTTCAAATCTAACTTTGTTTCAAACACCAATACAAAATTATCTAAGTCTGATTCATTGCAGCTCCATCTGCTAGCCCTAGAAACCCTAATGTTATCTAAACCTTCATGTTCTTCTTATTGCATAGAAAAATTGATCTCTTATTTCAGGACAACAAGAAGAATCTTCACACCATCAAACTCAGCTTGAGTAACTCAAATGATGTTGGGACAATGACTTCACCTATCTTCCAGGAAATTCTCACATGTAATATTCAAACATTGTGCAATAGTATCACATTGTTTCCCTAGAACTTTAATAGCCTGAAGTAACGTTTTCTTTAGCTGTTCAATGTTATTTAGTGGGGAAGCCCCTTCCAGAGCTCCAAGGTTTGAATTAACCACCTGCCTGCCTAACCTCAGAGCTAAGCACAGTAGAGTACATGGGGTTTTGATTAATCTTGCTCCCTCTAGAACCACCCAATGGTCAGTACCAGACAAATGTATCCAATAGAGTTTGCATCTCTTGCTGCATTTTCATATCTCTAGGGAATATTTGCTTTCTCTTCATTTAGTCAATGAACAGGGACCACTGAGCTAAGAGAGTCAGAAAGTCCTGGGAACAAGAATGTTTATGGACTGGCAAGTGATTAACCAGACAGAAGCAAGAAAACCTCAACAGCTAGTGTCTTAGGACAGTTTAAAAATCAACCACATCAATACAGCCAGTGCACGGAAAACCCATCAGTTAACATTTTAAACAGGAGCTTTTCAGTTACTTAATTCTTCAGCTAATAAATCACCATCCAAAGATTCCCCAAGTAGAGAAACAGCCAGGGCTGATACAAATGAGCTATTAAAACTTTAGCAACACCTCTGCAGACTAAGCAAGTCCAGTGGCTATCTTCAGATGCCTTCAGGGCTCAGTCACAGAGGACTTGGCAAAGATTTGCTCATTCATTGTCATCAAGGAGTTTGCGAACATGTACTCATTTTTCTAGCAAAAACAGGTCCCATTTTGAACCAAGATGGCCAAGAAGCAGCAAAGGTGAAAGATGTGTGGGTGTACATGTTTGAACTTCCTCAGTATTCAATGCCGGGGAGGGATTACGCTCGCTGGTTTGCTCTAGGTGTTTGAAATCCTAGACCTTGGCACAGAGAAAGGAAAAAGTTCTGAGAGAGAGAGAGAGAGTGAGAGAGAGAGAGTGTGTGTGTGTGTGTGTGTGTGTGTGTCACAGAGCAAGGTAATACCCTTGAGGCCTAAGAAGTATGTGTGTGTGCGCGCGCATTTATTTGGGCTGTCGATTAATCGCGATTAACTCAAAAAAATTAATCACAATTAAAAAATTAATCTCGATTAATTGCCGTTTTAATTGCACTGTTAAACAATAGACTACCAATTGAAATTTATTAAATATTTTTGATGTTTTTCTATATTTTCATATATATTGTATTGTGTTGTAATTAAAATCAAAGTATATTTTGATTATAAATATTTGCACTGTAAAAATGATAAACAAAAGAAATAGTATTTTTCAATTCACCTCATAAAAGCACTGTAGTGCAATCTCTATCATGAAAGTGCAACTTACATATGTAGATTTTTGTTGTTGTTACATAAATGCACTCAAAAACAAATTGCTTGATAGCCCTAATAAACACATTTTAAATTTTATATATGTATTTGTAAATTTGCAGTTTCATACACAGGGTCCTAACAAAGGCTATGGAAGTCAATAGAAAATCTCCTCAGACATCCATGGGATTCGGATCAGTCCCATAGTCTATTGATATTTGCTATTTTCTTAGGCCTGGTTTTAGGATTGCCAATCCTCCAGGATTGGCCTGGAGTGTCCCAGAATCGGCATCTATCTCCTGGTGACTATTGAAAGCAATCTGGGAGATTTTAATTGGACATTTTAAGAAAAGAACATTACGTCATGTTGGGGCGGGGGGGGGGGGGGGGGGCGGGGGCGGGGTGCGCAAATCTCCCAGAATAGCTTCAGTCAGAGTTGACAACCCTACCTGGTCTACATTAGAAAATTAGGTCAGTATAAATACATTGCTTAGGGGTGTGAAAAATCCACACCCCAGAGCAACACAGTTGAACTGACCTAATCCCTTATGTAGACAGCTCGAGGTTGACAGGCGAGCTACCTCTCGGGGAAGTGGAGTACCTATGGCAATTGGAGAACCCCTCCTGTCAGTGTAGGTGGCATCTTCAATGAAGTGCTACAGTGGTGCCGCCTCAATGGTGTAGCAGCACTACTGCAGTGTGTTAAACATAGACAAGCCCTTAAAATTATTTAAGAAGCATTTTCGTTTACTTTTTATGTAGAGCCTGCACTACAAGCAGGGCCAGACATGTAAATACTTCCACATGATCTATGGAAGAATCACATTATGGCAGAGTAAACCCCCCCCACACACACACACACACCACCCCAAGACAAGTTCTGGTTTATTCTCTCTCCTTTAGATGCTGGTCCAATTCCCATAGCTAGTTCCCACTGAATCTTTCTCAGTCCTTAAATTCTGAAATTTTTGCAACCCAACTCAATAAAATCTTTGTGGTTTTGTCTGGGTCTGGGCCCATACTGCTGCATGTAATCCAAGCTTTTCAGAAATGCTGAGCACCCAAAATGCCAATCAAAGAGTACGTCTATACTACTCGCCAAATCAGCGGGTAGTAATCGATGTATTGGGGATCGATTTATCGCGTCTCATCTAGACGCGATAAATTGATCCCAGAAGCACTCCCTGTCGACTCCGGAACTCCAGCACGGCGAGAGGTGGAAGCAGAGTCGACGGGGGAGCGAGCCCGCGCTGCGTGGACCCGAAGTAAGTAAAATTACTTCGATCTAGGAAACGTCGACTTCAGCGACGCTATTCTCGTAGCTGAAGTTGCGTATCCTAGATCGATCCCCCGCCCCAGTGTAGACCAGCCCAAAGTCAACAGGAGCTGCAAGTGCTGCTCAGACCCTCGTGGGGGGAAGGGGAAATCTGGGCCCAAATGCATACGAGGCAGAAGCACACCAAGTGCAGGCAAAAACACAAAGATTTTATTTAGCAAAAAAGGAATACTTTGAAATCAGCAGTAAATTAAGCTTTTTTTGGTGATTACATTGCAACTTTTTTCTGAAGATCTGAAAACATTTTACAATGGATTAAGTTTAACAAGACCCAGTGAAGTATTACTATATCCACCATACACACAGATAAACTAAGGAACAGACACGTTGGAAGACTTTCCCCAAAGTCTCACACCCAGAGTCAGAACAGAACACAGAAATCATAATTCCCAAGGCCTACAAAAAACCCCACAACATGCTTTAGAGCGTTTTGGCATATTTGTTAAAAAAGCCTTGATAATGGAACACGTTAAAGAAATGTTGAAGTATAATACAAAAATTAACATTTTATTTTAGAAGTACCATTTATTTTACTTTAACAAAACTGTTTCACCAACACTGGTCACAGCACAAAGAACACTTGTTTTAAAATATGTCTGTTTTCAGGCTACGTACTTTGCAATGAATACTAAGTGCCACGGGAACAATTTAGCAAAGAATGAAGATTTTGTTAATTCAAAATATTTCTGTGCAGTTTAAGTGCCCAGAGCTATTAGACGTCATAGTTAATAAAAAAAGGAAGCCAGAATCTATACTACTTTGCCTACAGCCTAGAATGGCTTTTATGTCAGCCTGAATATGGAAAGGTTGAATAAGCCGCAGCATAAAAACAATTTAAAGGCGTTCATTTTATCACGCTATTAACATGATTAGAAATAGCCTTTAAAAAAAAAGTCACCAACCGAGGCCTCGTCTACACTGCCACTTACAGCGCTGCAACTTTCTTTGGTCAGGGGGGTGTTTTTTCACCCGCCTGAGCGAAGAAACACCCCCCTGAGCAACGCAAGTTTCAGTGCTGTAAAGTGGCAGTGTAGATAGTGCTCCCAGCGCTGGTACACCGCTACCCCAATATAACGCGATCTGATATAACACGAATTCGGATATAACGCGGTAACGCAGTGCTCTGGGGGGCAGGGCTGCGTGCTCTGGTGGATCAGTGCGTCAGCATGTCTGGCTCCGACACGCTGCTCTGAGCGGCGTGTTAAGGGGGCCGGGGCCGAGGGGTTGGATAAGAGGCAGAGGGTCTCGGGGGCGGTCAGGGAACAGGGGGGTTGGATGGTTTGGAGGTTCTGGGGGCAGGGCAGTCAGGAGGCAGGGGGGTTGGGAACTTGCCAAAGCAAGTTCGATATAACGCGGTTTCACCTATAACACGGTAAGATTTTTTGGCTCCCGAGTACCACATTATATTGGGGTAAATGTGTAGCCACTCCCCTCGCAGGGGTGGTTTTATTATAGCGCTGGAGTCACAACTACAATTTAACATCAGCTATGTAGATGTACCCTTAGTTCACATGAAGGAGACACAAGCTGGCTTCCAACTGAATTGCTTGATTTTATCCTTCTGCTCAATGAGCTATGAGATTATTTATGTCTATGTTAAACCTACTGAGTTATAATAAAACAGTTTCGATACCACTGAACATGATGATCTTATTCTTAAAATGCTTGATTATCCAAGTCACCTTCATGCAAACTCAACTATCCACTACCTAAACGGCTCTATTAAATACTACTATTTTTCTGCTGGTAAACCAAAAAAGCCAAAACTAACACTGAAATTTTTTTTCCCATCATGCAAAAAAGTGAATTATCACGCCAAAGGCTAAAGTTATCCAACAGGCATAAATAATGCTATCAAGAATCAAACCCAGAACCTGCCTCTGTTACTGTTAATTTTAATGGTGATCACATTTTGCAGTGAAAATAAGTCATGTCATTACACCCTGGAAACTTTTAATGAAATACCACATCAAAAACATCAGCATCATTCTGCAATGGGATTAGACCAGTCATCATTGTGTAAGTGGCATTTCATGAATCTATTACTGCCTTACAGTTCACAGCACAGTAGACAACAGCCCAGTCCTGGAAGTTGCATAGAACTAGATATAAAAGTGAACCTTTCCTCTAGGAAATATTTAAAAGCAGAAGACAAGGGGCCAAACTCTGAAGTGGTGTAACTACTGATTTCGATGGAGTTACACCAGCAGAGAATTTGCCCAGTAACTGTAAAGGTTCTGCTCTCTGCTCACATACCTTTCTATAGTGGAGTTTCTTTCTCGGAACTAGACCCACGCACGAGGAAGTCCCACATTCTTGGCCTCTGCTCCTTTTTGGTTCATCTTCATCTTGACCAATTTCTCTCTACCTTTAAGCACAGCTTTTGCTTTTAGAGAGCACATTTGCTGACCCCTTTAATGAGTCCTTTCTCCCTCTCTGCTGTACATAAGGTGTGACATCATGTTGGTTACCTTCAGTTCGACACACACACACACACACAAAAGTACCTCTCCTGGGAGCATCTTCCAAAAATTTAGTCTATCCTCATTACCTCCTCTTCTCAAACACCCTGGTTTCCAGCAGCTTCTGTAACCACGGCGCCAGCCTCGGTTCTGAACTCATTCCTTCCCCTCAGACATCTCCTCTGTTCACAAGTCAGCCTACCACAACCTCTTAACACTGCCCATGTACATCTACTCCTCCTCCGCCAACTGAAAGCCTCATCCATGTCTCTATCTCCTTTCTCTGTGGTCCCCCTCTCTCTCTCAGGCACTCATTTATCACAATGACGAGTGCAATTGAAGAAAACAAGTAGATTGCTCTCCAGCACGGACAGATTACCGCCCTCCACCGTCTTACACGTTCAGTACAGCATAAATATGAATGACCACATCCCTCAGTCTGACAACTCCATTAGCTGCCTAGTTTCATTTAGCATCCAATTCGAAGTTGCCTGCATTATTCCCTACAGTCATCCATGGACTTGATACAGAATATTTGAATTAGGTCTTTGTCTTTGGTCCCTTCCAACAGGCTTGCCACTTCTTCCAACAGCCTTCTCCACAGCTTCTGCTCCCAGGAACTGCCTTCTTGTAGTCCCTTGCCAGTCACGGATGCCATCTCATCTCCATACCATGCTGACCCCGAAAAAACACGTTAGAGAATCGGCCACAAACAAACACGATTGAAAGAGAGTAACTGATTTCTCCTCACATTCCCTAGACTGAAGTCATTGAGCCAGGTAAAAAAAAACCACAAGATCCCCTAGTTTTAACAACCTCCTCCCCTACAATGGGGTGCTTTAAAAAAAAGAACAATTGTGGTAGTGTCTCTCAAAACATTTGGACAAGAGTTCACTTTTAAACTCTGAACAGATTAAAATAGCAAAGAAATGGCCTGAGTCTTCCAGTTCCTACAATGTAAGCACTACACAATGCAGAGTAACAAAGAAGTTTATTTTATTTATAAATGGAGATATGCCAATCTCCTAGAACTGGAAGGACCTTTCAAGGTCATCGAGTCCAGTCCCCTGCCTTCACTAGCAGGACCAAGTACCCTGACAGATTTTTGCCCCAGATCCCTAAATGGCCCCCTCAAGGATTGAACTCACAACCATGGGTTTAGAAGGCCAATGCTCAAACCACAGAGCTATCCCTCCCCCCCCCCCCAGAAAGAAGCTGTGATCTAAAGTCTCAGCAGGAGAACGTTTTATTAATAGTCGGACAACAAGAGGACCAGCCGCTAACATACAGAATATAGAGCATTATATGATCCAGACTTTGTTAAGGAGACACGTTCTAGAAACAGCAGAACACAGCTGGGGTAGACAGACTGAATCATGCAAAACAGGGAGCCATTTAGAAAGGGGAAAACTTCTTCTGTATGTTCCACAATTAAGAGAATCGGTTTTCAATAATGTTCAGTGGATCTCTCACATGCCCCTCCCAGTCTTTCAAATATGAACTGCTGTTAGCCCCTTTAGTCATATTACTTAGTATCCCAATAGATAAACCTAAATATACCAACTGAGAAACTTAATAATTCACTTCCCTGGCAAGTTGAGGAGCTAATTAAGTTACCCAGAAGACAAGAGTGGTTGCTTATCTGTAGAGAAAAGGATGAATCATTCCCCCAAAAAACTTATTTATGGCGGGTCAGCCCTACCTGTTCATTCTTTGTTCTGGTGCAATACAATTAGCAGCCAATAATGCTGTTTACACTATAGTGGAATCAAAAGACTTCAATCAGGATCCCATCGCACTAGGTACTGCACAAATATATAGGTAGATAGCTGTTGCTCAGAATGGGCTAAAAAGCAGATAAAGGGAAGGTTCTATCTATAATGTAATGCACTGATATCAGAACTTATCACCCGCCACACCAGAATACCTAGACATGTTTTTGCATGTTTAACTATAAAAAAAGACCTTGATCATGCAAAGGGATTCATGGACTGCGGGGGGGGGGGGGGGGGGGGGCGTTTCTTATTGCTGTGCAGTGCCAACAGTGTCAGGGTAATGCTGCAGTCAATCTCTTTGAAGGATTTGGGACACAGGATTTAGAATACAGAATCCGACAAATTCACCTCTGCAAGAAGTTCATAGAACATCCTTTGAAAATTGCCTAGTTCGAAAGTCAAGTAAAAAACAAAATCACTGCCACCACAAGAAGAGGCAACATGGGCGTGACAAGGATCTACTAAAGTCTGCTTTAGTTTAAGCGTTTTAATACTTTAGGAGTCATAGAATCATCAAGGTGCCTGGAAGCATCAGCAAACAAGCCACTTCACCCTCTCCATTCAAAGGGGAAAGGTTAGCCATATGTATTGGGTACATTGCCCCAAGGGAGAAAAGCATCTCTTTGAAACGCTGGTTTGTTTAAAAAACACACAACCCACTTCTGCTGATGTCAGTGTAGTCGTTTTAAAGACATCGCTGAGATTCCAAACAAGTCAGTAACAAAAACTCTGCTGTCAGAAGCCAAAGCTTCAAGCGGTGAGTTTCCTGACAGCAGTAAATGACTTTAAGGTCGTGTAAGGCTACATCCACACTACCTCAATGTTCTGGGATCGATTTAGTGTGTCTTGTCTAGATGCAATAAATCAATCCCAGAAGCGCTCCCCGTCGACTCCAGAACTCCAGCTTCGCGCGAGGAGTAAGCGGAGTCGACGAGGGAGCCTGCCTGCTGCCGTGTGGACCCACAGTAAGTACTTCTAAAATCGATCTAAGATATTCGACTTCAGCTATGTTATTCACGTAGCTGAAGTTGCGTATCTTAGCTCGATCCCCACCCCTAGTGTGGACCAGGCATAAGATCCTAAACCAGGGGTCGGCAACCTTTCAGAAGTGGTGTGCCGAGTCTTCACTTATTCACTTTAATTTAAGGTTTCGCGTGCCAGTAATACATTTTAATGTTTTTTAGAAGGTCTCGCTCTCTAAGTCTATATTATATAATTAAACTATTGTTGTATGTAAAGTAAACAAAGTTTTCAAAAAATTTTAAAAGCTTCATTTAAAATTAAATTAAAATGCTGATCTTACGCTGCTGGCCCGCTGCCGGCCTGAGGTTCCGTTCACCTAGTTCGGCTGAGCGGGGCCTGCAGTCGGGACCCTGGCTGGCAAGGGGCCGGCAGCCGGCACCCCAGACCAGCAGGGGGCTGGGAGTGTGTGAGGGGGTGCAGGAGTCAGGGCAGAGGGCTGTGGGGGGGGGGGCTGCAGGGGTCAGGGGAGAGGGTTGGGGTGCTCGGCTCGTGGGGGTGCTCCCAGCCTCCTGCCATGAGCGGCTCACCGCAGGGGCCGAAGGGGATATGCCCCGATTCCACCCCTTTCCCCAAGGCCCCATCCTTGCCTCTTCTCTGCCTCCTCCCCGGAGCAGCGAGCGCGCTGCGGCTCCGCTTCTCCCCCTCCCAAGGGTCATCAGCTGATCGGCGCAGGGAAGGCGAGGAGGAGGGACACGAAAGCAGCACCCTGGGGGAAGAAACGGGGGAGGAGGAGCTTGGCTGCCAGCAGGACCAAGCTTCTGCCTCTTGCCCCCACAGGAGAGAGCGGTGGGAGGGGGGCTGAGTGGGGCCGGGACCCTGGCAGGCAGCAGCGTGCCATTAAAAATCAGCTCGCGTGCCAACCCTTGTCCTAAACCCACATAAGACTGGAATAATAATATTTTCTATTAGAACAGCTCCACCCTTTCTTCCAGAAGATTTTATTTCATATTGATAGAGCATAAGGAGAAAAGTGTGAGTAAAGATGCACCTGATAAAACTAAACTTCTTTATTAGGATTTATATAAAAATAATGTAGCTAACTATGGGTTGGCAACAACTTAAGCTTTCCTCCCACAAACACACAAAACTGGTAGATATAGTATTGCAAAGCTGCTAAACCTTTCCTTGTGTTATTTCAACAGTGCTTTTGGCCTGAGTGCTATCACTCTATACCAAAAGTCATTCTGTGCAAGAATTCTTGAAGTAAAAATCTAATGGAGTTTACCTAAATTCCCCCGTTGTTTCTGTTTGACGTTCTAGATTTCTATACTGGTCATAGTGCTGTAGTAATGCAGCAGCTGTTGGACGGCATTCATCATTTCACCCCAAGTATTGGGACAGATATGTTTCAGTTGGGGGTGAAGCGATCCCGGTATACAAGGTCGTGTAACAGTTTATCAAGTGCTTTGGGATTCTTTCGGCTGAAAGGCAAATTCATAGATTTTAAAGCCAGAAGGTACCATCATGCTCGTTTAGTCTGAACTCCTGAAAAGATCATAGAATTTCACCAAGTGGTTTTGGCATCATGCCCATGACTTCCGATTGAGCTAGAGCATCTCTTTCAGAATGACATCTGTGACTCGAGTCCCAGGGGGGGCCACCTGAGATCACTCAATTAGGGTGATCTGCAAAGAATGGGGCAGACACTCCACAAAGCCGGTGGATATTTTCAATACTTAGATTTACCAAGCCAGCACAAAACAGCTTCTTTACTACCTCACTGGTCGCCCAGAAGCCAACAAGTTCCCTTAAAGTAACCCAGCCTCAGGCCTCCACTCAGGTACCCAAGTCAAGAATGATGAAGATTACTGAAAATCTTTATCATACAAAAGAAAAGGTTCTACCAATCCCCAAGGATCGGACACATTACCTCCTAGGTTAATGAATATTCCAGATCTTACCCAAATACACGCTACAGCCAATTCTTATTAACTAAACTACAATTTATTAAAAAAGAAACGAGTATGGTTAAAAAAAAATCAATATACATACAGACAGGAGTTAAATTCTTTAGGTTCAGATTCATAGCAGAGATGGCAAGCTTTTGTAGTTGCAAAGAGTTCTTTTGGAATTTAGTCCATAAGTTATAGTCCAATGTCCAATATCACATTCAGGATGTACCAGTTCAACTGGGATCTCAATCTGGCGACTCAAACTTCCCCTGATGAAGTTTAAGCAGATCTCCGATGTCAGAGTCCCTTGGCTTACAACAGGTAATCAGGATGACTTTGAAGCAGATCCATCACTGCTACTTAGCTACACGAATTAACATAAGGCCTGTTTTTCACCATTCGCAGATGATCGGCTATACATTTCAAAGGGATGATGATGCTACGATGTTCTTTTGATCTCTGAATTAACAGAATACAGCATAGATAGGGACTGTTGATTACATTGTTGACCACTACCCACATATATGTAAATACACAAAAACACAAACATTATCTCCCCATATGTCTTTAAGGGTTGAATTTGAGTCATTCATCCTGCAGAACGCTTAATTTTTTCTGGCCATGCGTCACAACATTCAATATTAATTTGAGGAGTTCAAGTGATGAAGAATTCTCCACCCCTCTAGGCAATTTATTCCCGTGGTTAACTACATTCTCAGTTAAAATCTGCACCTTATTATTAGGCTCAATTTGTCATAGTTTCAGCTTCCAGCCACCGGATCTTGTTATGCCTTTGTCTCCTAGACTAAAGAGCCCTCTATTACCATACATCTTCTCCCCATATAGGTACTTCTCCAGCAAGATCCATCACCTCTTAACCTTCTATTGGATAAAAACTAAGTAGATTGACTTCTTCAGCCGTTCTCTGTAAAACAGGTTTTCCAGATCTTGAATTCAGTGAGCCATAATACTGTTACATAGCATCAGCCCTGAGGAATTTTAGGGACCCTTTAATCTCTTTATTCCCATGTGCCATGTCATAGATTTTAAGGGCAGAAGGGGCCATTATGATAATCTAGTCCGACCTCTTGGATAACACAGGCCAGAGAATTTCACCCAGGGATTCCTGAAATCAATCCCATCACTTCTGGTTGAGCTACAGCTTGTTCTGTGGCAACACCACACTCGACAGACCACGATGTGCGGGAAGGGCTGCAGAACTTGCAGCACTGTGTCACTGTGTTTATTACGGAAGAGTCTCTGACTAGAGAACCCTGGAAACCACCACCCTGCTGTAGTAATTATTCATTCACTCAGTCACCATGTCAAAGTCGGAATTACACCACACAGCAATGCCACAGACACAGCAAAATGGCTCCTCCAGGAGCGATGACCCACTACTGCTTCTCCATGCACCAGTCTCCATGCACCTTTGTCTGCAGATGTCCGGACTCTAGACTCAGAAAATCATTGCCATTTCTTTCTCGTGCCTCCCACTCAAAAGTGTGGGAGGGTGAGGAAAACACACATACCCACACCCACCCCAAACCAACCTTCGGAACCTTGCGTGTTGTGTGTTTCTGTATACCTGCCTTTCACAGCTGGCTCAATGTAATTTGTGTTTACAAAAGTAATCCCTGATTTCATAGGATATCAAGCATGCAACAAGTAGCAGTTTGAGTGTCTTTGGGACCTTAGTTGATTGAGATACGCTCATACTTAAGTTTCTAAATTGCCGTTCAACACTTATGGTATACTATTCTAATTTCTGCGTGTTAAGGAGAAAGGAACAGTCCCCAATACCCTTTGCACCAACAAATGAAGGCTTTACTAAGCAGATATATTAGAATTTTTGGAAACCTCTAGTGCCATCTGGTGACATTTTAGGAAAACACAATGCTATATTTGCATCGATATGTTTCATCCCACATGAAACAAGAATATATTGCATGATTTAACAAAAAGTGTTGGATTAACATCAGCCTGTGTTTAAATGCGATATTTGGAAGTTTTTAAATCTGCAGGTCCAAATAACTTGCACCCAAGAGTTTAAGAAGAATTGACTTGGCAACTCACAGCCATTGATGCAGATATTAAACAATTCTTGCAGTGCTAGAAGTCCCAGAAAACTGGAAAAAGAGAACTGCGTGTCAATATTTAATAAGATAAATGGGATGACCTGGGTAACTACAGTGGAGTTAACTTGACATCAATCTTGGGCAAACGCATGGAAAAGCTGACATGGGATGCAATCAGTAATGAATTAAGATATATTGGTATAATTAATGCAAACCAACCAGGTTTTAAGAAAAACAGATCTTGACAAACTTGATATAATTTTGATATTACAAGTTTGGCTGGCAAAGACAGTTGTGTTGACAATAATATATTTAGATTTCTATAAGACACTTGACTCAGTACTCCACAACAATCTGATTAAAAACGCTGAGTAATACAAAAAATAAAAATCAATGTGGCACATATTAAATAGATTAAAACACGATTAACTGATAATTTATAAAGAAACAGCAAATAGGTATTCATCATCCAAGGGGGGCATTTCTAGTAGGGTCCCAAATCGATCAATTCTTGGCCAAATGCTAGTCAATATCTTTATCAATGATCTGGAAGAAGTTTGCAAATGACACAAATTGGTAAAGTGGTAAATAAAAAGAACAGGTCTCCTCTACTGGACTATCAGAGTTTACTTGTACAACATGAATTCTAATACAAATAAAACCCAAGGTCATGTAGGAACCAAGAATGTAGGTAACAGTTGTGGCCAACTATTTTGAAAGTAATGACATAAAAGAATTTGAAGGGTCATGGTGGATAACCAACCGGACATGATCTTCCAAGTGTGATGCAGTGATTAAGAATAAATGTGTTCCTTTGATATTTAAGCAGGGAAATATCAAGTAGAAGTAAAGAGGTGCTGTTACTAATGTATGCAGCATTAGACGGACCATTACTGGAATACTACCTCCAGTTCTGCTATGCACATGTCAAAAAGGATGTTGACAAACTGGAAACTATTCAGAAAATGAGCAAACAACAATTAAGGGACTGGGGGAAAAAACGGCCTTACTCTAAGAGAGAGTGAGAGACAGACTAAAGAACAGCAATCTATTTAGTTTTTATCTAACAGAAGGTTAAGGGGTGATGTGATCTATAATACCTACCTAGGAAGAAGATTTTTGATAAAGAGGGCTCTTTAATCTAGCAGACAACCAGTAACAAGATCCAATGGCTGAAGTAATGACAAACAGCCTAAAAATAAGGTGCAAGTTCTTTAACTGTGAGGGAAATAAACCACTGGAATAAGATTTCTCAAGAAGTGGTGAATTCTTCATCACTTGAAGTCAGTCAATATTAAATGTCTTTCTAAAAGACGTGTTCCAGCTCAGTCAGAAATTACAGGTGTGATTGCTGGAACCACTTGGGGAAATTCTGTGGTCTGCGCTCTGCAGGAAGCCAAACTAGATGAACATGATGGTCTCATCTGGCCTTTAAAAAAAAAAAAAAAAAAAAAAATCTATGAATTTGCCTTTCAGGCTAAAGGATTCCAAAGCACTTTAAATGGTACACAACCTTGCACACAGCGAGCGCTTCACACCCAATTATGATGATTTTTTATTTGTATTATTGAAAAGTAGCTATGTCTGGAGTGAAGCACAGAGTAACCACATAGAGCAATACTACACAACACTATGACAAGTCTAGAAATACAAAATATCAACTAAAACAGCATGGGAAATTTATGTAGACAAAGTACTGTCATCACCCAAGACACATCTCTTCCTGGCCAAATCCTGAATAATCACAAGTTGTTACATTCATCACACAACTTCAGATGAGATGTAAAAACGGAAAGATTAACCTGCTGCTTTTGTGTCCTCCTCAACACTCAAGTCCAGGACTGATTCAGAGAGGTAGATGCTAAACAAGTGAACCAGACACCACCAGTTCTTGCAGGGATGGGGATTCCTTGAAGGTCACTCATCCAAGAACGACTGCTGTCCAGCCCCACTTAGCATGTGAATTCTAATGAATTTTATTAAAGCCCATGTTAAAATTATATACACTGGTTAAGGAAAGAGTGTCTGTACATCTGGGTGTAGTGCTTAAATAATCCAGAAGTACAAAGGTTTGTTTAAAAGTCACATAATACATAAAAAACAATCTGCAATAACCCAAATTTAGAATAATAAATCTTAAAATACAGTTTAGATGTTAGACTCCAAATACTTGGGTACATCACACGTGGAAAGTTATACAGAGAGTTGGTTGCAGAAAGCGAATATAGGAATGAGTGTAGACTGTCCCTCAGTAATCGAGCAAGGAGTTAGCCATCATCTTCAATGCAGATATCACAAGCAGCAGAGCCGCACGTGATGCTGAAGAGCCCCTAACTAGGCTGAGACCAGTCAAAGAAAGAGTCATCACTAAAGGGACGACATCTGACAAAGTGGGTATTCACCCATGAAAGCTTATGCTCCAATACGTCTGTTAGTCTATAAGGTGCCACAGGACCCTTTGTCGTTTCTACAGATCCAGATTAACATGGCTACCCTCTGATAAAAGGGAGAATGTTTCAAAGTGTTATGCACCTCTGAAAGGAGTGGTTCTAACAGAACTCTAGCCATCCCAAGATGGCGCAGTAATTACACTCCCTGGAATCTGTGGCAGTACAGTTACAGATAGCTACTTGGGGCCTGATGCTCCACTACACAGACCCACCCCAAAAAGGCGTGTGTGGGGTGGAGGAGTGGGAATCAGAACACCTGGGTTCTAATCCTAACTCTGCCCCTGACCGTGACCCAATTATTTAACAGCTGAGTTTCAGTTTATCCATCTGTAAGATAGAGATGGGGAAACTTGCCCATCTCCAAGAAGACCTACGAGATCTTCAGATGAGTGCTATGTGAATGCAAGATATTATCAGAACATGAAATGGAGTATTCCTTCTTGATTGCATGGGCATAGCTTCCATTAAGTGAATCAGATGACTCAGTAAAAAACAAACAGTTACTCACCTTCTCGTAATTGTTGTTCTTCGAGATGTGTTGCTCATATCCATTCCAAGTAGGTGTGTGCGCACCGCGTGCACAGTTGTCGGAAAGTTTTTCCCCTAGCAGCACCCATCGGGTTGGCTGTGGAGCCCCCTGGAGTGGCACTTTTATGGGGCTCATTATATGACCCTGCCGACCCGACGCCTCCTCAGTTCCTTCTTGCAGGTTACTCCAACAGAGGGGAACTTGGGCGGGTTTGGAATGGATATGGCCAACAAATCTCGAAGAACAACAGTTAGAAGGTGAGTAACCATTTATTCTTCGAGTGATTGCTCATATCAGTTCCAATTAGGTGACTCCCAAGCCTTACCTAGGCGGTGGGGTCGGAGTAATGGAATCGCAGATTGGCGCGCCGCTCTGCAGAAAACTCCATCATCCCTGGCGTGCCGGACAATGACGTAATGAGAGGTGAATATACGTACCAAGGACCAAGTTGCTGCCCTGCAGATTTCTTGTATTTGGACCTGGGCCAGGAACACTGCTGAGACCTGAGCCCTCGTGGAGTGTGCCATAAGAGCCAGGGCTGATATTTCGGCCAGCTCGTAGCACGTGCAGATGCATGACGTGATCCAGGAAGATACTCTTTTGGGATGAGACTGGTAGTCCTTTCATCCAGTCTGCCACAGCTATGAACAACTGGTTCGACTTCCTGAACGGCTTAGTACGCTCGATGTAAAAAGCTAGTGTTCGCCGAACCTCCAGGGAGTGCAGCCTCTGCTCACGGCTACCGGCATGAGGCTTAGGATAAAAAACAGGCAGGAAAATGTCCTGACTAGTGTGGAAGTGTGACACAACCTTCGGAAGAAAGGCCGGGAGGCATGTAAGTCCCGCAAAGAGAATGCAGTCGGGGTGAAGGGTAAACCCCCCAGCCCAACAGCTAACTATAACTACAATAACTAAGAAATAACTAACAACTAAACAACTACAAAATATGAACAGTCCGAATAGAAGCTAGGGAAACGTGGGGATCTTGCAAAGCAAGATGTCACAGTTCCAACGACCGTCACTGGTGGTAAGAAGGAACTGAGGAGGCGCCGTGCTGGCAGGGTCACATATTGAGCGCCATGAAGTCGCCACTCCAGGGGGCTCCACAGCCGATCCGATGAGTGCTGCTAGGGCAAAAACTTTCCGACGACTGTGCACCCAGCACGCACACACGTAATTGGAATCGATATGAGCAATCACTCAAAGAAGAATAGCATATACCACGTCATTTACAGAGTGAGAGATTAAAAACTACAAATCGCACATATAGCTGCTACCCAATTTCCAAATAATAAAGGGTTAAAGAAGAGAGACTAACCATTACCTCAACCTGCCTATTACTACACTAAAGTAGTCAATTAAATTCCATCAAACCATGCTTAATTAATAAAACCTGACAGGTACCCTCCAACTAAGTCTTGAACATTTTTGCTTTCTCTCTCCTCTCTGTCCTTTACCCTCTTTAGTGGGAGACACAAGAAATCAGAAATTAAAAAAGCTCAAGATGATTGTCAAAAAGAAATGCAATAATTAGTCATAAAGGACAAAACTGGAAATTGTTCTTCAGAAAAGGAAAAAGCACAATCAAAACACCAGGCCTCGTTACAGACACCACACAATATTGTTTTTGTTTAAGAGCCAAGTTATGGACTTGAAACTCGTTGATAATGAACCAGCAGGCATTATTTTAAATCAACCAGTTTTAATAAATGAGCCAGAAATGAAAGAGGCAGGGCTAATTAACAACATTCCTTGATGAATTACCTAGTGGTGTGTGGTAAATCTCTGTGCGTCTTTGTCTTTATCCCTAAATTTATCCCTTACTTATTTCCCAAGAGGTTAAAGGACCTGGGGCTAATTAAGGCACCAATCAAATGACAGACAGAATTATTCAAGGTAAGGCTGGGGGGGGTGGGTTTGGGAGGGGGAGAAGGTTGTTTTTACTTTTAGGCTTTTGCATCTCTGCCTGGTACTTCTTAATCTAATTTTTTTATACTACTGCTAGAAAGGGGCGGGGGGAGAACTAATCTTGTCACGGTCAGGCAGGTTGAAATTGCCATGCAGTGCTGGGCAAAAAGCTACATATTTGAAATTTAGCCAGTAAGAAATTCCCTAAGCCTCTCTTGAATGGCAGGAATGTCTTCAGCTTGTCAGTTTCAATTTATTCACTCTACAGGTTCAGGTTTAAGAAATTAATGCTTCCAAACCAGCTATGTAACTGAAGCAAAGAATCACATTTGTGAGGCTGCATAAGTCCTAAAGGTACTTAAGTAAGGCCTAAATTCCACATTTTAAAATCTATCCCACGGTAAAGCTACCACCATCTGGTGGCCCTTTTAAAAGCTACTAACTCATTGCCAAGGAATTAAAATGTGAACCAAGCCACCGATATTCTGAGGTCTATTTTTTTGTGCTCTTTGGCTCCTTCTTTAGCAGCAGTTAACTGATGACCAACACTAGTCTCCAGATTGAACGCTGAAGCAAGCAGGAGTCACACGTGCAGATCCAAGGGCAGAGTTTGGTTCATAGTGCACAACGGAGCACACCAGAGATGGCCATTTCATCGTCACTTTTTGCAATGACTCAAGGTACTGATGTTTGCCAAAGAGAACAAGAAAAGGAAAGGCTGGTAGTGAAGAGTTTGGGACCTAATTTTACCCAGTAGCTTCTAATTTGGGGCCAGATTTTTCAGAGGTGCCGAGCATCCACATCCACTGACTGACTGCATTTGTCAATGTTCAGTACTTGTGAAGGTTAGGTACCCATTTTCTTTTAGAAGCTACAAAGAGTCCTGTGGCACCTTATAGACTAACGGACATATTGGAGCATAAGCTTTCGTGGGTGAATACCCACTTGCATCCGATGAAATGGGTATTCACCCACGAAAGCTTATGCTCCAATATGTCCGTTAGTCTATAAGGTGCCACAGGACTCTTTGTAGCTTCTACAGATCCAGACTAACACGGCTACCCCTCTGATATTTGAGACCATTTTCTTTTAGGTACCCAAGTCTATATTTAGGTGCCTATTTTAAGCACCAAAACTTGTAAGCGAATTTATTTAAATACAGAAGGTTTAAAAAACAAGTCGTAATTTAAGAGATTCAGCATAAGCAGCAGACCTGGGGCAAAATCTTGCTCTTGGGGGTCTAACCCACACCAGAGAGGAATAGTTCTGGTGCTAGGGGGAGTGGTTACACCATACTGCCAGTCGTGGGCAAATAATGAATATACAGTAAGATGGCTTGGGGAAAGGGGAACGTACTGTGTTGAGCATCTGATCACTGCTCCGTGAAGGAGCAAGGAACCCACAGGCCCACCCACATGTCCAGCCATCACTTCAGGCTGGTTAGCTGCTTCTCTCTCCTAGTGCTTAAGCAAGATTCCAGCCTAATACTTCCTTGGTTACTTCATGGGTGGCAGGAGCAGAGAGGAAAGGCTCCTTGTACACCATTTCTCTCGCTTCAGCAGCATAAAACAAGCCAGGATTTTGCCCTAGGACACAGGGAGGTGGCCATGAATCCACTGTTCGGTATCACTACATAGAAAAAATTCTACCATCCAAATGATCACCAGCTCAGTCACTTTCGTCTTAAAACATAGAAGCATGTAAAGCTCAGCTGGTTAGCCTATTTTTATATAGACTATAATATTAAAAAACTATGCGCACACAGATAATTGTGGCTCAAGCCGACTGTATTTATATGCCTCAGTCACTGCCAGCCCAGCCTACATTTTAATCTTTCCTTTTTTCAGTTGAAACTCTGGCATTGAGCTCTGCTCCCAAAATGCTCTACTTTGCCGAGCTGTGGCTTGAAACTATTTGTAGACACACTGCACTAATTTTATTAAGCACGAATACAAATGAATTGGTCCCAGCCCATGGAACGTTTAACCTAACTATCGAATAAGGCCTTTTTAAAGCAATGAGCATCACTTACTGGAGTTTATCAATGGACTAAGCCTGGGAACGTACAATTCAAGGGGACATTAAGGTGTTCGTAGGTTCTAGCAAGTTAGAATACTTTGCAAAGACACACTTGCAGGATGCACGTCTCAAGCCTGCGTTTGATTTCATCGGATGGCATTGTATTTTTTCCCCACTGTTTAAACTTTAAAACCCTTTCTTGTAGTTTTGCTCTGCTTCGATGCATTTCAGGTGACACCCTCCCTCCTGCTCTTCTCCTTGTTCCATAGGCACTTTCTATTACTTTAAGGTTCCAGTGCCCTTATTCTCCTCACCTTCTCTTCCCTCCTCTGGTCCTTCCTGCTTTGCTACTCACGTGCCACCACATGCCCCATCACTCACTCTACTTGGCACTCCTTTTCCTGTTGCTCCTGTGACCTCATCCATGCGTTCTGCTGTGATCAGATTCTTCTGGAAGTGCAAGTTTGAATTTTGCCCAAGAGGAAACTTTGAAGCAAGCAATCAGTGCATCCACCACAATGTCAACCATTCTCAGCTCAGCCAGGGCAGTGCAATGCGGACTGGAGGAAGGGCTTGTTGCAGCCATAGTTAACATCTTTAGTTGGTGGGCCACAGAAGCTCTGCAATGCTTCTAAGACCCACAGCTACAGAGACAAACTGCACCACCCCTTTCCCAAGGTCTAATGCTTTGGACTCCAGTCAGCATGCTCAGAGCGTTCACACAGCCAGAGAAACATTTTAAAGAACTAGTGAGCCAAAATTATTGGTCTCTCCCTGAAGGACTTAACAGGTGATTGGATTGACGGAGAACACGCTTAGAATTGGATTAACTGCAACAGACTTAGAGATCACTAACCCATGTGGCTACCAGGGCTTTGGAGCGGAGCACGGAGCAGCTCCGGAGCAGTGGAGCTGCAGGTTTTTGCCTGGAGCTGGAGCAGAGCCGGAGCACAGCTCCAAAGCCCTGGTGGCGACAGAACCCAAGAATCTGGGAATGGGGGCATTTGAACAGCATGAGCTCTTGCCTTCCAGATGACTATGCAATTCTTTGTGAACATGAAATCTCTTTTCACTGCTGGATTTTATTCCAGGGTCACAGGTAAATTTGGAACTGAAAGGTTGTACTGCGAAGATCCAGCTAATCCTCAGCATGGGCAAGCTAACATTTAGCATCAGATCACGCACTTATGGGACAAGTGGTGTGAATTATCATGCAACCTTTAATCACCTCATCTGCTCTCTGCCCACTAAAGCATTTCTTCCCAGGTTTATTTTAACACACTAACCCCTTCAGCAGCAGCAAACAACCACCAAATAGCCTGGCAATGAATTATTTTCCCCTTTTTCCTTCCTTTAGTATCCCCCAAAAGTGGAGTTTTCTGCCAAGTAACTCCTACTGGAGCTCTGGAATGGGGAGATTCAGTCTTGGGTGTGTGCCAGCTTTTTCTTAAAACTGCAGTTTATCAACCACCTGCAATAAAGACTATCACCTACTATTGGCATCCGTGGAAGTAGTGAAAGATGATCAAGGTCAAGTGTATTATATGCACTATTAGGGCTCGAGCAATCAGCAAGTTGTATGCATTATTTCATCTTTAAGTTCAAACACTGTACTACGTATTTTTGATCACTAGTGACCACTTTGCCATACCGAATTTCTATATTTTCTCTCTGCCACTTGACCAAGGACTCCCAGTACAAGCAGTCTCCAAAGCAAAGCTACAGATTATTCTGAGGTTCTAATTCTAAGTCTTGAGTGAACATTTTTAAATGACCTCTGACACAAGCGCCCAAGTATATCAGACCACAGCTAGTCAGACAGGTACTTTTATTTAAATAAAAACAGAGTTAAGCCTGCAGCAGCTTCTTTACGCACACAACATTTTTGCACCTGAGGCGGGGAGTTCAAATGATGCCCCCATTCCCCCTCGCTTGGGCCAAAACTTTGAAAGGTCTCAATTGTGCTTTCTGCCTGTTCTATTCCTCTCATGGTACTGCTCTGCTACCTACCCCAAGAAAGGAGAACAAACAACTTAAAATGCCTTGTTCAAAAATTTTAAGTAACACTTAACTTTCAAATGCCTGAACAGCAAATGTAACTTTTCTTGTCTGCATAGTAAACACTGGCATTTTTATCTGTTTGAATAATCAAAGTGGTGCTTTCCGTGCCTTCTTAGTTGCAAAAATTTGAACTGTTTCCTGAAGGTCCACAGTCCGGGCCAGCTCATGCTCTATTGAGATGGTTGCAAGGCTGATCAGCCTCTCCTGTGTCATTGTGTAGATGTGTTTTTATTAACTTCAGCTTGGAGAAGCTGCGTTCTTCACTGGCAACTGTTACAGGAAGTGTTAGAAGTATGTGCAGAGCAGCAAAAGCATTTGGAAAGAGGGTGGTCATCTTATTTGTGCACAGATATTCCAGAACAGCCTTTGGAGTTGATCCTGCTGAAATGGATCTTGAAAGGGCTTTCAGTTCATCACCTAAATCACTCGCATCAATCTCGCTCATGTCATCATGTGTCAACACTGTCTCTAGTGGCCTGCATTGCTGGTGTAAATCTTCTTCAGGTATAGTGAGGAGTTTTGGAATATCATACAACATCCCAAATATACTGCTGTGTTCCTTAAGTTGCATAAAACATTCTTCAATTGACTGAACTGCACAAACACCCGGTTAAAGAATTCAACTTTGAATTGTTGTTTGGGGTCTTTTATGGGATTATCCCGTGCCTCATAATCAAAATGTCTTCTTCAGTGACTCTTGTATTCTTGAATGGGTGGGAAAATAGCTTCAGTGTGAAGTTCCTTTGCCAACTTCTGTGCACTCTTCACAACATTTTGAAATCCCTCATCTGACAAGTAAGACTGTAGGTATGTCTTTCCTTTGTCCAGTTGTTCCATTGCTCCAGATATATCAAGGTAATACCTTGGAGTTTCTTGCTTACAATATTTATTTCAAACAGTATGTCATGCCACAACACTAAGCCACGCAGAAATTTGAAGTTATGTATTTTTCTGGCGATTCCATTTCCCTCTGTCACTGTTCTCCCATGAACAGTTCCTGTCATAGGATTATCCTCCATAATGGCAACTATGACATCATCTATCTTCTCAATTTGGTCTTTGATAGGCTTTATCGCCTCCACTCGACTTTCCCATCGTGTGGCACTCAGTGGTTTCAGTGTCAGAGGGGATGTTCCCAGATGTTGCTTCAAAATTTGCCGTTGATGAGGAGAAAAATACATAGATGCTTTGAATTACATTAACAAATTCAGCAGCCTCACTAGAAGCTGATGCTGCATCACTGACCACCAAGTTCAATGAATGAGAACTGCATGGGACAAAAAAAGCTTGAGGGTTTAACTCTCGGATCCATGTCTGCACTCCACTGTTCTTTCTTCTCATGTTGGCACCATTATTGTAGCCTGACCTCTCACATTAGCTATCGCAATTTCCATATCTTCCAGCTTTTTAAGAAGCACATTTGTCATACCAGCTCCTGTAGTATCATCAATGTCAATAAATTATAGAAAATGCTCTCTGACAGTCACCATTGCAGGGACATTTTCACTAGGTTCTCTTATTGTTACAAAACGCACCATTAAAATCATTTGTTCCATATGGCTGATGTCAGGTGTACAGTCCAGAATAACAGAGTAATATCTTGATGACTTCAGATCTGCCATAATCTTCTGTTTGACTTTTGTTGCCAGTAACTGTATGATCTCATTTTGAACTGTTTTTCCCAGGTAGTGGTGTGTGTACATTTCTTGGGTGGTGATTCTCCTTAGATGCTCCTGGAGTACAGCATCAAACTCAGCCATCAGCTCTACAATTTTAAGGAAGTTTCCACTGTTTGGCACATACAGCTGATCTGAAGTGCCACGCAGTGGTAGGTTTTGGGTAGCAAGCATTCTCACAATGGCAATGAGCCTTTTCAGAACATTGTGCCAGTAAAGAGACTCTAATGCAATCTTCTCTTGATGCTTATCATCTATGGTGGCCTTTAACCTTAGTCTCATCTCAAGCTCTTTCCGCCTATGGAATGCTCTCTGGTGATTTGCTGCCTTCTCATAGCATGCCAGATTTCTAACCAGATTTTTCCAGTCCTTTGTTCCTGTAGAACCCAATGTGGCCGGAACATTAGACTGGAAGAGTTTGCAACAAAAACAGTATGCAGCATTCTGGGGTTTTGAGTACATAAGCCATGGCCTCTCCACTTTGTCACCATTGGGGGATTTCATGCCCGTAATGTGTTGGATGGAAACTTCTATTTTCATTGTCTTTGGGGAGCATGAAGTTTTTCACTTCCTGTGGCCCATGCAGTACAAGGAAGTCCCTCAGGCTACTGCTCAAGTGAGTCCACAGTCCTGGATCATCTAGACTTAAGGAACTAAACTCAGCAGCAGCTGTTTCTTGCGCCTCCACCACTCTCTTCTCTGATCTACACTTTTCTTCTGGAATGTGCATGGTTACATCCATTTGAGATGGAGATATGGATGCTGCAGTAGCTGCCAGGTCACCTGCACTCTGACTGGAGATCAGGCATCTCTTCACCACTCACATCCCCACTGGGGCTGGAAGGCTCACCATGAACATTTGTGTCTATGTATCTCGGGAGAGCTCCTTCCTGCTTAGATAGAAAAGCTTCCTTTGCTTTCTTTCTTTTTCTGAATGCTGCCCCAGAGGGGCGTTTTCTTCTTTCACTCATGACTGCTGGTCTGTGCCAGCTAGAGTGGCTCTCAACACTCAGTTGAAGGGGACAAATAAGCAGGCTGGTAGCAGGGCCTGAGTGAGGGAAGATATCAGCATCTTAAGGGCCGAACTGGCTCCTACTATTTCAGTTGACTGCCTGTTCTCCTCAAGAGGGTTCAGGGAAGCAGCAGGAAACAGGAAGCTCCCTGAGAAGCTGGTGTTCATCAGTCCAGGCTGCCGAAGCAACAACAAAAAAGCAATGCCCGTCCGAGCTGCCAAAGGAAAAAAAAAAAAAAAAGGCCCTTGATACGTGCCGCCCCAAGCACCTGCTTCCTTTGCCATACCAGGAGCTCTCTCCCAGCACTTCAAAGCGTTCCCGTGGCAGCGCTTTGACGTTTCCAGTGTAGACATACCCTAAGAGTATGGAGAGAAACTGGTCTCTCAGTAGAACAGTTGTATTTGCATCTCAGTACTAACTGGTCTGACCAAAAAAAAAAAAAAAAAAAAATCACTTTCAAGTCAAGATTGTTCATTACGTTTACCACCCCAAATGCTTAACTAACCTTCTACTAAAAACTAGAGCTCAAACATACAAAATCAACTTGCTATCATACATCTTTTTAATCAACCTGCAATAAGAAAAGAAAGTCATGAAACACAAAACAAGTGCACCATTACTGTGGTAGGTGCTAAAATTTCACTGTTCCTGTTCTTCCGGGCTGAAAAACATCTCCCATAAGGAAACAGATCATGTAAAGTTTCAGTTCTCTGTTTCTAACTAGACACACAAAGTTCTACTGTAAGTAGAGAGAATATATTAAGAGCACAGTATTTCTTGGTAGCAGGGCATATTATTGCAGGAGCAATAAGAGAACCAGACTATTTCTGGACAACTGCATATAGCGGTTAATTCGTACCACACAAAAGGCATGCTGGCATTTTACAAATGGCAAAGACAGACATGGTGTCTGATCCAATTTATTTTTTAAATGCAACACAATGCATCGACGTGCAGACACTAGGGGTAGATGAGAGAGGAGAAGGAAGGACAACCATTTGAGTATGTGCACTGGGATTCGATAATTACTGTTAAAGTAACTACAACAGAGAAAATAAATCTATGATACATAATAATTTATTGTAGGCAGTGCATCAGGAATGAGATTAACTGAGTATCTGGGCATTCAGTGAGCCTTCACAGATATTTGAGATTTTCTGTTCAACTGTTTGTACTAGGACACAGCATGTGTTCTACTAGGATAGGCAACAGATTAATCTATTGCAGCATCAGCAGAGACCAAGAACAAATGCTTCAAAGGCAGGCAAAAAAGGGGCCGAGGGAAGGAGCCTCAAACCACAAATTTTGGCTCTGGACTATGAAGAGCACAAATTCCAATGCGTTTGGAATCGGGGGGTGTTGATTTGGGTCCCTTTTTAGAAAGGGAAAGGACATCATACAAGGTGGAGTGTGTGTACCTCACATCCAATAGCTTGCAGGAAGGAGTTTCCTTTCACATTTACATACTACAGGGACCGGCACCATAAAGAAAGAGAAAAAGCTACTGCCCTACCTGGGAGTAATTGTCTGAACCAACAAGCATAAAAGGGAGGGTCCCTCAAGTGAGGTTCATTCAGGATACCCCAACGCTGCAATCAGAGGTGTGACGGCAGCATATGTAGCCATAGCCAAGCTAGCTTACACACAGCTAGCTTGCGTGACAATACCAGTGAAGCTGCAGCAGCATGGGCTAGCCCTTACATACCCTTAGTGGCAGGTATGAATGATGGGGCACTTCAAGGTTAGCTATCTTTGGGGAGGAAGAGCATGTGCTATCCTGAAGCACATGGCAGGAGTGGATATTCTGCAAACTGCCATAAAGAGAGTGATTTTATTTTGCCCGTTGCTGAACCAGGAACCTGCTTTGTTGATATTCTCTAAAACGAAAGGAATTGTTTGTTCATATTCTCTAGGAACAGGCAGAAAAAGGACAAGGGGCAATTTTAACAACCTGAATGAAGGAGGTGTTGGAGAGGTTTATGTTTTGTTACCAGGATTCTGTTTGTGCAAAGCCCTGAAATCAATCTAGGCCACTGTATAAACAAATCAATAACAAAACACTGGAACTCTTGGCAGAGGGACTTCAAGTAGCAAAGAAAGTCCATTAACCCTCGAAACTGCCTGGGACCCAGTTTCTTGGGATGTGGAGTCTGAATCCAGTGATGCCCAGGAGACGCATATGCAGCTGTACAGTGGGGAAGTTTCCTTCTCAACTCCCTGACAGTGAGCATAAATATTAGGACAAACATGCAGTAGGGAAACCACAGACTTATTACTATGCTATAGATGAAACGGGACAGAAATCTTGCATTGAGAAGGGGTAGCAGCTGGTGCCAGCTACAGCAGCAGCATTAGCAGTTGTCTAAGTGAGGAATTCAGGGACCAGCTACCACACTGTTTCACCTGACACAGGAGACCCACTGGATTCACTTTAGGCTCCGCCTCCTCCCCATACCCCTCCCCCGAGGCACCGCCGCGGCGCTCCCCCCCGCCGGCCACCCGCCACACAGCTGACGGGCGGCAGGCCTGCCTCTGAACAAACAAAAAAAAGTGGCTTCGCGGGCGTGCCTCCGGAAGTGGAACCCGGAAGCTGAGGTGAGCTGGGCGCGGGGCGGGGGGAGGGTGGCAGGGAGCTGCCAGTGGGTGCTCAGCACCCACCAATTTTTCCCCATGGGTGCTCCAGCCCCGGAGCACCCACACAGTCGGTGCCTATGCTGCCTTCATTCACGACTAGGAGGTCATCAGCCACCAAAACCACCAGAGCAGTTTGGATACCATGTAAAGGCCTAAATCCAAATTGACTGGAATCAAAGATACACAAGGAGTTGAGATATAATGGGATTTGCTTTACAAAAGACTTCATGGTAGTCTTCAACACAAGGCAGTAGTAAGAGGTGAGACTTTACCCAGGTTAATATTTAGTATCCAATATGATTTAAAGATTTGCTACTGTAACTGGTGTGTAAGGTATCTGGGAGTTTTCACATTCTCACTACATAAAGAACGTAAGTAGAGGAAAAGACTTTCAAGAGAACTCCTGTGAAGTACAACCAATGCAATGTCTTCAGTGTAAGGGCCTCAGGACAGAACTGTGCCAGCACAAATTAATAATAAATTCCATGCAAATGAAAGCCTTAAACTTGCATGTTCCCCGGTTCAGAACTTTGTCATCTGGAGAACAACTCAAGGACCAAACACTAAGGTTGGACAAAACATTAAACAACCCTCCCATCCCACCAAAAAAACATTTCAAAAAGTATACAAAACTAAAGAAGTTACTGCATGTAAAAAAAAAAAAAAAAAAGGTCCCCTACATTAAACCATTTAAAGAAGTTAGACTTACTTACAAAAATGCTAAATTCCTCCATATAGATAAAAATAGTTTGTGTTTCACACTTTAAAAATGGATTCAGATCTGACATTAACGTAGTATGGAATTCAGGGCCTTGGAAATCCTCCAGTAAACAAGGTATTTAATTAACACATTTTAAATTATTGTGTCCTATTTTCAACGCACAGTACGCCTAAATCATTTTGCATCAGTCTCAAGTCACTCTGTGACGTCTCTGCAGTCTTAGCTCTCAGTGTTAATTCAGGCCAGTGGGAAATAGATAGCAGGATGTAGTTAATCGGATGCATTCCTCATGAAAATTTAAAGCAGCCTGCATCTATTCTGTACAGCTAATTTCAGCTTTGCAGGACCATAGTGGAATGCCACAACAAATCCTGTTATAATACAGGATCCTAACAGATATTGCTGCAGCTGCATTAGACCTTCTCCGAGAGAATATCAATTACCCTTCACCAATAGAAATTTTCATTCTGACGGGTGTTTTCTTACTACACTAAGTTACCCCACTTCAGAGATCAAATGTGCAATTACGAGCCCAGAGTTAAGCACATTAAATCATATTTATTCATGTGGCCATAAAGAACATATTACATTTTATTATGCAATTTTGAGTGCGCTACGGTTATATGAAGTGGGCTAACATAATTACTCTTCTTTTGCTGTATTAAGTACCTTCATTACAGACAGTATATGGTTTGTATTAATTATTGTTTTATTAAAAACACACAATTTTTTAAAAACCATCCATCTCAAAGCACTTTATGTCAGACTTGGAAATATCACTATCCTTTTACACTGGGTGAATGAGGCACAGGAGTTACATGAGTTGGACAAAAACACTTCATTGTAAAACAGAAAGGTAAATAATGTATTTAACGTGTTCCTAAGCCAATTTTCACGTTTTTATGTATTTTGTGATAGAAACTTACTTTTCAAAAATCTGATTTTTGGGAAAGAAATTGGGTATCCAAAATCCCATTTGTTTACACTATAGCCTTCAGCAACTCTGCTTTTAAAAAGTCACTTTGCACATTAATGTTTATGAAAGAAGTCCCATTTTAGTCTAGCATTTTGTTCAGTCATTAAACCCAGACTATCAAAATTATAAACTTACCTATCATAATGCTCTACTCATAATTAAAGCTTACGTCCAGTCTTTACGGAAGCTGGTCCATGGCTCAAAAGAGATGACGTGTAAAATATCAACTCTGATGAACTGATATGTAGCAAATAAACAGTTCCTCAATACACAGCTGGCTGTCAGTCTCTCTTATCTAAAGATATCCTGGTGTCAATTCCACATTTAAATCTGACTGCTTCTTTAAAAACAAAACGTGTACTTCTGTGGTGAAATTCTTGTCCCACTGATATCCTTGGGAATTTTGCCATAGACTTCTGTGGAGTCACAATGTCATGCCTGGAATTTGTGTGTGTTATGATTTTTGTATAGAACCTCACACACATTAAAAGTAACAGAAAATGATGAGATTCTAGCAACTTCCATAAATTTAAAAAAAAAAGGGGGGGGGGGCGTAAAATTATACAGATTCTCCCCTTCCACAGTGTCAGTCATTTCGCTAACTATGGTGCTCAGAGTACATGGGTTTACATAATGGTTGCACTCACTCATGCAGATGGTGCTAGCACAGATATTTATTTTACTCTAAGATGTAAATCAGTCAGTCACCATGGAGCGGCACGTAAGATTCCTGAGATCCGTGTCTCTGGTAGACCGTTCTTCTCCTCCATTGCCCATATGGATTTGGGGGCAGACCGTGATTTTGAGGCACAGCCCAGAGTGAGGGATGCTGCAAGTGGAAAAAGAGGAAGCAAAATACCTCCTTGTGCACAATGGGGGCACACTTACTACTATTCCCCTTTATAGGGTGGGCCTTTCTCCCACTTGGGCTAATGAAGAGAATGGAAGCTGAACAATGGAGCCTCCTTCTCCCGCCAATTTTGGGGCACGGTCTTCCCTAGGGAAGTAGTAAGGTGGCTCTTCCGACCACAAGGATCTCACTTCTTCCGGATCCCCAGGCATCATGCCTCGCAATCCCCATGTCTCTCGCAATTGCGCATGTGTGTGAGGGCCAAGCAGAATCTTCCCCCTTAAAATGTTATGTTATTTAATAACTGACCATCAGGTACCTCCTGCCAGCTTCTTTCTTATTGGAGCCTCTGCTATAACTTCAGGCACCATCAAAAAATAATAGACTGCCCCTTCTCTCATGTAGGGCAGCAAGCTACAAAATAATGTATCTATAGCATCTTACTAATACTACTGCTGTGATTCTGGCAGTCACATAACAAACAGGGCATTAAATATTTCCAGTAGTGATCAAATTTAGCAGAAATAAGCCAAAGATGTTGCTATAATTAAATGCCAAAGGTGGTATAAAACATTACAAACATCCAGTGGGAGATTCGGAAATAAAGCTCTTTCACCGAGACTTTGAATGCATCATCATTTCCTTGTTAATTCAAGTGTATTCTGAATAGGAGAATATTTCACATTACAGTCTACACCTATCAGCTAGGTGTGCATTAAAACTACACTATAGCATTTACGCAAGGAATTCAGTAAGTTTCTTCATCACAAATGTTTGACTGGAAAATAAATTATTCTTTGTTCATTT
The DNA here is from genome assembly GCA_033296515.1 of Macrochelys suwanniensis. NCBI lineage: Eukaryota > Metazoa > Chordata > Testudines > Chelydridae > Macrochelys > Macrochelys suwanniensis. The sequence continues at coordinate 9,675,411 of CM065778.1, read as the reverse complement.
TAATAGCTTCTGTATTAGGGGGAAAAGTCAGAAAATTAGAGCCTGAATCAAAATTCAGATACTTTCTTCAATGTCCTTCCTCCTCACGGCCAAACCATATAAATGCTATACTCAAATCTGACCCTATTTACTTTTTGCAGAACTGCAATAATGGCATTTTTACCTTTCTTTTTATTTAACATGACAATACTAACACCACTAAGTGATAATGTAGTAACGATCAATAAAAATATCTATACAAAACTCGGGAAAAAGCAAACTGTGTACGCTTGGGTTAAGATATATTTATTTTAAATCTACCAAACTATTCTTAACACAAATCTTAAAATGGAGTTGACACATAAAAATGCCAGCACTACACCATGCTCTGAAAATAGTCTATTGTAACCAACTTCAATTGGATTTACTGGTTTACAGTTTGCTTACTGGCCAGAAAAAGTTACTAACCTTCATATTGTAATAAAAAGAAAAAGAAGGAGTTGCATGTGGTAGATGAAGCAGAATAAGTATGCAAATACTGAATTTTACTTTGATGTCGCATTATTTCATTTATCTTTTTAATCATTTTATATGTTCTTTTAACAAGGCATTTCACGCTACACTACTCTAGCTCAACTTACTCAACATGTGTGAAACTAAGTCTGTTCTTGTTACAGTTTTTCTCGGTAATTAGCAAGCTACATAGTCTCCGGCAGCAAGATACTAACAAGCTCCTACAGTTTCTAGTCTAACAAGGAACCCAAAGCTACTAATAGCCATCAAAACATTTGAGCAAAAAAGGATTACAATGGCTAGTTGCAAAAGGTTGGAAACTCACCCGTATTCCATATTAAGTCCTTTTGAGAAGATCTTTTGTAGTGGGTTTTGATTCAGTATTTAAAACAATTATTGATCAGAAATTAATTTGTTTTAAATGGAAGGCTGGCTTGAAATATTAATTATTTCAAGAGGGAATCCTTCAAATACGTGAAAGACAGACATTTTCAAACGAAAAATGTGTTAATTTTGCAACTAACGCTTGCATCTGAGATCAAGTTAAAAACTTCTCATTCTTCTCTGCTACTGGGACACTGAGTTAAAGCTAAAAATGAAACCAGACCCTGCAGCTTATTTGTGAAGTTTAGTTGCCATGAACATTAGTAACCGTGTCACTATTACATAGACTATGTTTAGACAAGTATGAGAGCCAATGAACTGAACAAAGTCACACTCACTTACCTTGAGGACTTCCATTGGCACCTGGGTAGGAGGGGGCAGGTTAGAGGGGACGCTGACGTTGATGGCTGGTGTCTGACTGAGTGGTACTCTCTGCTGCATGAACTGGGCTGCTTGCTGCTTCTGTTGCTGCTCTCGACGCTCTTGCTCCTGCATCTGCTCACGCATGAGCTGCTGTCGTAACAAAATCCGTGATGTCATACTGGAGGAGCTTAGGGGAGGCTTGGAAGCTCCAGGATGCTCGGAACTGCTGCGGGAAGACCAAAGCCACAGACATCTCAGTTTCCCCGGTTAGAATAATGATTTCCTGCGATTGCAGAGTTACGTTAAGTGTGAAACAAAGTGGCTCTCACTCATAAGAGAATGAGTAATGATACGCTGCCCAGGGTAAATTGGAATTTGGAGCTGATCTACTTTAGGTCCTTAGAAGCCAAATTAAGCTAAATTAACCTTATTACATCTAGCCATTATTTTCAATGTCGCTCTCTAGCAGCAAAGAGGGAATTTTTAAGTTTTATAAGTCTAATGCTCATTAACATCTAATAGAATTACAGTGCTACTACAACAGGGCTTAACGGAATGCTGTGTTTCTTTCATACTCCCATTTACAGTGGCAATGCTTTTATTAATTAAAAATCAAAAGAATGTATTTAGCATCTTCTTAAGTTTAACAGGACTTTACACAACCCTTTATATAGGCATTGGGGGTCGGGGAGGATTCCCAGCACTACTGAGGTTGAATCCTGGGGCTCGAGTTCTACCACACGTTCCCGAGAGCACATGGAAACCCCTACACACTAACTTGGTGTTCAAGGTTGGGTTGGGGCAGTGACCCCTTGCACCACATTAGAGTTCTAGTAGATTTGCTAGTAGCACTCTCTTCAGGTGCGAACACCACTTGTGACAGTATCAACTCACTTTGAGGGCACTAGCAGGCCTGAAGTGAGGCTTGGGATGTGGGTGCAGGGAGGGCAACCAATAGCAACAGCTTGTAATGGATCCATGCTAGGAGGGGAAGTGAAGGGTATATGGGAGTAGCTGCGAGGGGCCCTCTGCAATGCAGGTTTTTCCACAGATGGAATGATCTGGCCCGTTCTTTGTTCACAACACAATGATTAATACAATCCCATATTTTACATATATAATGACACAGGAAAGGCAGACAGAGAAAGAGAAAAAAAGTAACTGGAAAAGTTGAAGACAAGATATTTGAAGAGAACACAATATTTGTTTTTTCCTTAACAAGTGACACAATCAGAAGTGTTAAAGGATGACTCAGTGCAGGTTAATATTATCCAACCTGTTCATTTTATATCCCACCTACCAAGGACTGCTATAATCAAACAGATACTTGACCAAGGACAACTTTCAGAGGATAAGAAAGTTTGTGGTTTCTAATTCATTCCCATTTTGATCCATTTCACATATGCCTTTTTTTTTTAAATACACAACAAAAAAATAGCGCAAAATATTTTTATTTGAGCTCATTTTTTCCAACTACTATGCTGTATAAGGGCATGCATATTTAGATTTGCTATAATTATTACAGTCACACTTTATATTGAGAATCTATTTATGAATAGTTTACAAAGTTAATAAATGAAGAATAGATGTGTGTTTTACTGTAGTATATAAAGTAGTATGCGGTATATAGATGATTAAAAGTACATCAGTAGAAGCTGTTTTAAGTGAATATATGTTCCCTATTAACCTCTTGAATGCTACAGCAATCTACAATAGCCAATTAATCATTCATTAAAAGGCTTTTAAAAATGGAACCTTAATAAAAAAATTATTTCTATGATGTCTTTCATCCAAGAAGAACCCAAAATAATTTAAAATCACTGAGCAGCACATCTATGAAAGGTAGGCAAGTGCATTTTGTAGATGGCTAAAGTTACTCAGCAGTTAAGAACAGATAATATTACAGAAATAACACATCCACACAAGACAGTGAAGTGTCTTTTAGGTACGTATACACACGCACACCCGAAGTACAGACATGAATTTGTTGCTTGAACCTGCACCTTTGCAATTGATTGGGGTAGGATTAAACCCAGAGTGTATGCCGAGTTCATACAGTAGGACTAGGATTTTCAAAAGCCATAACTTCAATAGAAGTCAGAAACAAAGAGCACTAACACCTGCTGTGTCTGACTTCTTATGAAGAACCAGATCCCAACACCTTCCAACAGAAATCTCAGCTGCAAAACACATTTTTATTAGATTAAAATGTAAAATAAACAGCATTAATCACACAAAAATTAAATGGTATTATGCCATTAAAATTTAAAATGTATGATGCTTATTTGCATCACTTGCTTTCAAATGACAGGAACTATATTAACATGTTAAAGTGCAGCCATTCCAATAAAGCGACACCATTGCATAGGTAAAGGCCCAGATTTTCAGAAGTGCTCAGCACCCAACATCTCCCATTGAGAAATCTGATCCTCAGGTGCTTAATACCAATAGCTCCCATTGCTCTCAGTGGGAGCTGAGCTGAGCTCTCCGGCAAACCTGGCAAGCGATGTTTAGAACCAGTACGTTAAGATTAAATTGTTCACAGTAGGAATAAAAAGGGAAAGGGGTTATTTTGTTTAAATAATATTAAACCCAGTTTTTCCAGAGCACAATCTAATTTTCCTTTAAAAAAGGGCGGGGGGGGGAGGGAGAGAGAGAGACTGTGTTGCTATTTAAGGCCTGTCAGGTTGAAACATTCCCAGAGAGACTGATCCTTTTGATAAAACAAGAGAAAACCTTTGTGGTGAAACTAATGCAGCTGTGGAATAATCGTACTAATTAGCTGCTCAAAGACAAGTCATTGACTGTGATACTCACAAAAAGAGCCTTTCAATTAACAGTGAAGTATTCTCACATCCTAAACCCATCACAGCGTTCTTTAACTTGGTTAAAGTTTGGAAGAGCCCTTAAAAGACAATCACACATTTCCAAACTGCAGAGAGGTTCTATTTAAATGGTTGCTTACTAAAACAGCTACAAGGTAGAGCTGAAATACCATTTCAGCTGCAAAAAACAAGGATTGAGCCCACTCCTATTCAAGTCAATGGACATTTTATTTAGGTTTATAGACATGCTAAAAAGAGGGTGCCCATCCACATGCTCTAGGCATCCTTGGCAGACATTACAAGTGCATACCACTTTTAGCCAATAGATATCCCACTCCAATCCCGCCTCAAAACAATTTGCCCCTCCATTCTTCCCCATTTTCAAAAGGCATGAGGTGGGGGGAAGGGGTTAGATGAGCCTTGCAACGCACCCTGAAGTTCAGATCAGAGCCATTTTGAACCAAAAGGGGGGAAGTCAATGTCAAAGCTGTAGGGCTTTTGCAAAGAACGGCCTGCCAGCAACCCCTCCTCATTTACACCAACGAGGCCGCAGCTCAAGGACCTCCCCTGCTCTCAGCTATGGCAGCATTCCATGTGGGGAGAGACCGTCTCTGTTTTGTCATTTATTTCAATGGGAGCAGGCCCACGGTCTTTAATGGCAATTCATTTGATAACTCTTCAACGTTCCCCTGCCACGTGTGCAGAAGGCTGGACTAGAAGACCTCGCGAGGTCCCTTCAGGTCCTACGATTCTACGATTTTGTGTTCTTTTAAAAAAATGTTCACTTCTTCCTCAGAAATGACTTTGTTCAGGTAAAGATAACCTGGCAACAAACTCATCGATCTCTGACTAAGTCTGTTGATCTTATAGGTCTCATCAACATTCTGGTCTGCTGAAAACACAGTTGTGTGTGTGACTGATGTGGCAATAGAAGATCTGAGAGTATACTCCTAACACAAATGCCATGAAAGAAAAACAAAAGGAGCCTGATCTTTTTCACATCCAAAATATCAGATTTGGGGAGCCAGATGAGAGGGAAAGAACAAGCTCCTGAGATTACAGAATGTTCTGTTCATCCTTAATACTAAGAAGCAGCCAGAAACAAATTATTTAGCAGCAAAATAATTTAGTGAGCTAAGCAGATGTGTAGCTCAGTTTTTATTCATGCACAAACTGGTTACATAATGGAGGTAGCCAATATAGTTTAGTTACTCCTGAAACTGACAGGATTCTGGTTGTGAGCACGTATCATAGCGCTCACACTGGAATGGAAGCTCTGAAGTGGAGAAGCTTTCTGCTATGATCCCCTTTGCCAGTTGAGTAACTTGGCCCAAATGAAATGTATATGAGAAAAATATTCCATATTGGATTTACTACTTTCTTTAGTAAAACAAGTTATACTTGGGGGGGGGGGGGGGGGGGGGGGGGGGGGGGGGGGGGGGGGGGGGGGGGGGGAGAAGCTGCAGTGAGTGGTGCACAAACGTACCCTCCTCACATTTGTTCTACTGACAGCTATGTATTCATATAAAGGTACTAAAGCTGGTCAAACCTAGAGTCTTCAGCAGCAGCCTCTGTCCTGCAAAAGAGCGAATGAAGTACTTGCATTACAATTACCTCCTCACCAATGTTCCCTCTAATTTTTGACAGGCCATGTGCGCAAAAAATGTATTCTGTGCAAATTGTTGTGCTTCTGTGCAAATTTTTGTGCGCGTGGTGTTTCACTGTGCGCGCAGGGTTTAGGATCTGTGTGTGCTTAGAGCGAACAGTGCTCCTCACCAAGGAGAACTTCTCTGATCTTCTGCTATCATACAGGTGATGTGGAGCCCGTGAAGGGAAAAGACTACATCATGGAGTCGGTTGCTCTTCCTTCTGCAAGGAGGAGGGGTCAGCGACAGATGCAGCTGGTGGGGGCTACACAGAGCTGCTCCATCTGTCCAGACACTAAGCACAGCTGCCCCTTTATGGCCCAGTGGTGGCCTTGGCCCCTCTAGCCTGTCATGTGCAAGGGAGAAGGGGAAGAGGTGCTTTTAAAAAGTGACAGCTGACATTCTCATTTGCCCCCTTTTCTTAATCAGCGCAAAGTTGGCCCTTTCCTAAACTGCTGCTGCTGCTCCTTCTCCAACAGGGAGTTCCTCTACATGAGCCGAAGGCAACCAGGCAAGTGGCAAATGAGGCAGCTAGGGAAGAGAGAGATGATTTTTAATAGATGCACTGGATCCTCCTGCTAACCCTTCCCCGACTGCTCGCTATTCGTGGGTTAGGTTCAGTTGCCTTTTTTTTTTTTTTTTTTTTTGTACAACACGATGCATTGGATTCCACCGGTGGTCATTCCAAGATAGTCTGGGCTGCCGTGCCCTCTTTGGGATGGACTGTCCAGTCCTAGGTCTTCTTCCATCAGACCCAGCTGCCCAAGCTAGAGGACTGGACGAGACTGGATTGAGTGAAACTCAATTTGGACTGAATTCAAAGGTTGTACTTTCCCTGGCAAAGGGTCAGCATGCCCCCTCAAGGAAATTCACAATTTAGGGCCTCTTTGGAAATCCCAGGTGGCACGAATGGCCACTGTCAGTGACCAGGAACATTGCAACTTTCTCCTCTTGATACACACTTTACCACAACTGCCACTTCCAACTGTAATTATTCCCCTCCCTGCCCCCCATCCCCCTGGCCTCCATTGGGTCTACCCCAGAAGGTCAGCTACAGGCTTCTGCTAGTGCAGAACATGGCAGCCCATGTGGAAACTAGCCAAGACACTGGGGCAACACCATTACTCGTGAAGAGTGTGTGTGATGGGATTGTCAACCACACAAGGTTTGGGACTTCAGCTTTAAATCTCACCCAGACTGCATTTCTGACAGCAGAGCCCCTAACACCATGCCCAGGCATTGATTCAGACTAATTTAATTGGTCTGCCTTCTCCAGATTTGGCTCAGGACAGATCATCAGGGAGGTGCATAATGTATTTAGTGGCCTCTACACTGCCCATCCAACAGCATGAGGACTAACCTCTTGTACACTCTTGTGTAACTAACAAATTGTTTAACTCTGCAGTAGGAAAGCTCCGCGACACAATAAATGCTATTTTGATAAATGATGAGATTTAGGATCTTTCTGCAAATGCAGGAGGTGATGTCATTAAATTCCACCTACTGAAACTGACCAACAGCCCCATCTTTTAAACTGACAAATTATTAAATTGGTTATCAATATTCTAACAAGTGTACTTCAGCATGGAACACAAGTAGTTAGGTTTGTACAACAAATACATTTATGAGCACCACATGCAACTCTGATGAACCATAAAATGATGGACTTTTATTTGCTATTTTAAGCCCCAGAGAAATTACTGATTACAGTTTTTTAATGAATACAGTCCATACTGTGTTTTCTGTCTGTATGGATGGCTGGAAGATTTGAATGACTATACAAGTTATCCATAATGTAAATGGCCATTATTATATCAGAAAAAGGACACTGGCCAGTTTTGTTTTGTTTCTTTTAAATCACATTATTCTAAAAACCCAACATTTCTTTACCATGTTACTAACATAAGATTATTAAAATCAAACATTTTCAGAACCTAATATACCTTTCACTATTTATGCAGTTGGTTTCAGTCTTTGTTTGAGCTGAGACACACAAACAAAAAAAAAATAGACTAGACAGTTTCCAGTCAGTCAATTTGGCTTGCAGGTTTCTTAAGTGCCAACAGCATTTTGAACGGTCTTACTTGCAAACACTAATTTAGGTTGGATTCTTTTGTTTAAAACATTTCCAAAGAAACTTCTAATAAAAAGAGTTGTGAAAATATTCCCGTAGACCTTAGATTTCACACAAAAAAAAAAATAGTTACATTTAATTTTAATTTAGGTTTGTATTTAATTTATTTTAATTTTAAATTATAGGCCAAGTTTTACTCAACCATGTCTCTTCAATCTAAAGCTTTTTTTAAAGACACAGTAATTATGTTTAAAAGAAATCTGGATCATCATTCTTATTGTTTTCCATTTATACAGCATCTAGCACAAGGTGGTCCTGGTCCATGACTAGGGCTCCTTGGCGCTACAGTAATACAAACAAACAAATAGATAAATAAATAAATCTACATTCTTAAAAAATAAAAGGTCCTCATTTTCAGTTAGTATTCCGTGTTTATGTGAAATAAAACCGCCTATGTTTTTTGCCTAGAGTGGCACACAACAGATAACCCAAAGCATTTACATTGCAATCCAAACGTTCAATATACGTATGTCACAAAGAAGGTGGGAGATATTCACAGTATTCCCGAAGACATGGTCAAGAAATGCAAGGACGTCCTTCACAGGGGTAACAGCCATTCAACAATTTTGATAGTATAGGACAGTGGTTCCCAAACTCAGACCGCGGCTTGCTCAGGGTAAGCCCCTGGCACGCCGGGCCGGTTGTTTACCTGCCGCCCCCGCAGGTATGGCCACTCGTGGCTCCCACTGGCCGCGGTGTGCCATTCCCGGCCAACGGGAGCTGCGGGAAGCAGCAGGCTGGCCCGTTCTGGATGACTTGTGGAAAATGGGAGTAATCAACTAAAGTGTCTATACAATCTTTATTTTTATCTAGTGAATATGGTAAAAAATGATAAATTAAGGTTTTCCTTTGTTTTCCAGTCTGTCCCACAATTTTTGACTAGCGAGAAAAGTGACAAGCCCAAACTCTTTCTTCACTGTTCCTTTTTTCATTTGTTTTGCTGATCCTATGAACTGTCTGAAGCAGAGTAGTATGAAACTCAGTGGTTAAAATTCACAGGGATGCTGTAATTTTCCCCTCATACTCGTTTCACACACTAATACTTATATTTAGCTCTGGATTTGCCCTCCCCACATACAGCATCAAGTTTTTCCCCTTTTCCAGGTTGAAATGCTAGGTTGTTTGGGTGGAACCCACCCACATAATATCAATCTAGGCTGTTCAGAGCGCAAAATAGGTCCACTTCTTTCCTTGAACCACTAGGCAAACAGGTATAGTTTTGAGTTTGTAACTGAACTCAAAGCCAAGCAAGCAGAGGGTTTTGTGTCAAAAGAGCTAGAGTGCATAGGTTTTGGAAGGGCTCCTCCTAGCCCCTTCAAGGGGGTTCCAAAGAGGATGGATCTAGATTGTTCTCAGAGGTACCAGATGACAGAACAAGGAGTAATGGTCTCAAGTTGCAGAGGGGGGGTTTAGGTTGGATATTAGGAAAAACTATTTCACTAGGAGGGTGGTGAAGCACTGGAATGGGTTACCTAGGGAGGTGGTGGAATCTCCTTCCTTAGAGGTTTTTAATGGTCAGACTTGACAAAGCCCTGGCTGGGATGATTTAGTTGGGGTTGGTCCTGCTTTGAGCAGGGGGTTGGACTAGATGACCTCCTGAGATCCCTTCCAACCGTGATATTCTACGATTCTATAATGATATTTACAATATCCCTTCTTATTTAAAGTTTGGATCAATGTGGCTTAATATGTTCTAAGCCAAGGAATTAGAAAACAACCTATTTTTGCTGTAGTGTCCAAGAACTGGATGTGTTTGGAATGCATGGGATAAAATCATTATTCTGCACAATACTCTGTTCTGTAATAGCGCCAGACTGGCTGGCTAATTTGGGGGTAGCTCTTGAGCTTCCAGAGGTCCACAGTACTTCAAATAAGCAACTGATTGATAGAAACAAAGAAATATGAACCACAAACCACAAAATGAGCAGATTAGTATATTTCCATCCTGAAATGTTACTCCACACTCTTCTGGATAAAAGAAGGGGTAGAGCTTTGACTGAAGGTATTAAAAATGCTAAAACGTGATCCCTGCCACTTTACTCTACCAAGGGAGAAGATGACTGCAGAGGGCAACAGCTCAGAGAATAAGCATAGGTTACTACACTTACCATTAACCCATTTGGGGATAAAGAGCAGACAAAACATGCTTACCAGGAAGTTATTACTCCTTTATAAGCCTGGACAGTGATGATAGGGCTTTCAAGAACCCCAAGTGTCTGAGAAAATCTTACTAAAGCTCAACTATTTAAGTGGAGTGAGAGCACACACAAAAAGTGAGGCCATTTGCCACCCTATGTTCCTGTGATGACTTAAAGCAATCCAGCATTAAAGGTTTAGTCAAGAGATCAACCCAGTCAAAACTTTTAGGGTATAAAAAAATCAAGCCAACAGAAGCAACAGAGCTGGTCAAGCACAAAGATTCAACATTCCAAGAAGTCTACTGAGATGCGTGTCCTTATGCGGCCCAGAGGTGAGAGAGAATGCACAGTTCGAAAAACTTGCATTCAAGGTCGTGCATTTAGCCAGTCAACACTGATTTATAGAGAGAGTGACTTGTGTTCGTACTCGGTACAGCACATAAGTGGATATTCACATTGTTATTTCTACCTTGGGTCTCAATTTAAAACATATTCATTTTAATCTAGAAATTTTTGTATTATTTTGTTTGAGCCAGAGGTGTTATCAGAAGAGAACTGATAAAACCTTTCCCATTCATGTGGCTCTGAGATTTCTGTTTTTACTTAAAACTTCAGCACCACAAATTAATTTGTATTGATTCAGGTTTCAGTCTCTCTACACAGAAGGAAAAAATCCAGAATTAAGATTTCAGACCGTCTTTGCACTACTTAATCTACATTCACATCAACGCCCCTTCCCCCGCATTCCCATCTCTATTGATAACAGTGAAACTTCTGATTGTGTTTTATATGCCAGTGGATTTTGCTATTCACCATACCGAAGGAAAAAAGATAAGGAAGCACAAGTTAAAATAAGGGAGAAAAGATTGAGTTAGGAGAGTGATTTTGTACACAACGTATTACTACAGGTTCCCCCGCAGCACTTTGTACTTCATTCCTAAAACGTAATAATATAATATATTGTGGGTTATAGTGACACTTCACTCCGCAATTCTATTGGCTGCCATAGATTAAAGTACCAATGCGGGGGGGAGAGAGTCTTGGCACGCTGCTATGTCCTTTCCTGTCAAGGACAGGGCAGTAAGCCTGATAAAATTACTCTTATAATGGCTGATATAGGTCCACACACCATACATTTCCCGGTGCTTTGATGCAGGAAACTGAAATTTTCCACCTTTGAAAGTGACACGTTCATGAAGATAGGCTGCCTGTTACTGCACTTACTTCGCTGCTTACAGGAACACATCCTCCTCCCCATTCCCCCTCCCGCCAATGTTTTCTGTGTTCGTCCCAAACTATGCTTGCTCTGAGCTGCTCTCCTCCAACTACACCATTTAAAGGCTACCAAACAATTGGACGTACTCTGAGTACAGCATGCAGCAAAACTGGTGTGTTCTACAGTGGATGCACCTGGATATTTTGTCAGCAGTTGCAAGATTAAAGAATCTTTCAAAAAGCCAGTTCAGGAAGGGGGAAAAAAATCTGCCGGTGAATCAAAATGAGTTTTTATAAAGAAACAAAAAAAAAGAGTCTCACAAATGAGCAATTAATTGTTGAAACAACAGATGGACTTTACAGGATGCAACTGTCTTTAACCTACAATTGAGTATGGATTTTTTAAAATTAAAAATTCTATTAAATAGTTGTGTACTATTTAGTATTTTTCCATTTTTTTCTTCCAGTCTTTAAAACACACCTTCACAAGCTGCTGAACAGAATGCTTTTCCATCTTAATGAAAACCTCTCTCATGACCTGAGCGCATTCAGTAAATAATTATTAAGCTCTGGCGGTGGCTTTTGCATGAGTCTTGACTTAATAAAATGCCATAAGTTGATTTGCTTGAATGCCTATTCACTTGGGGACACAGCTTTCAGTATTGTTTAGAAAGCTTTATCACCGTATCTCTAAGCAGGGTAAATGTAAAGAGGCAATATCTAGAAGTTGCAAAGGTCACGGTAATAAAGGATTTTACAGTTTGTCTGTTAAAAGCTCAGAGGATAATTATAAGTTCAAAATACATAAAAAAGACCTTCAAATATATTGGTTAAAAATAATCACTATAAAATAACTGAATATTGATATAGGTTATATACACCTCAATTTTACTGGGAGATGTCAGTTAAAAAAAAAAAAAGGCAAAAAAAAGCTTAGAGATAAAACCAAGAATTTCAGCAAAGGAAAATTTGCCCTACATGGATCCCTATGTTGATGCATTAAGAAATGAGTGTCAGTATAATAAATCAAAAACAACTAATCATGTCATCCCAACCTGCACAATACATTTATATCTTATATCAAACTCTGCTTTAGCCCAACCACCATGTTTTCTTTAACAATTTCGAAAGTCATTAAAAACAAATTAAAGCATTTCTCGGTTCCCCCTACCGAAAGTTGCTCTCTCTGTCTTAGCCAGTCGGGCACAGCTGTTGTAGCTTCAAGCGAGGTTACGAGGACAAGCTAACAAGCACAGTATTTTTAACTCTCAGAACAAAACCTCCATCACAATCAATCAGACAATTTGTTCAGAGTGCTGCTTCTGAAATAAAGTCTCACTTACAGATAGAGGCTTTCAAAGGAGCATGGCATGAACATCTGAACTCTAAGAGCTTCCATCTTCCACCCCCTCTCCACCTCTTTAAGGTGTTCTGCAAGCCCTTGGAGAAGAGTGAAAGTCAAACTAAGTCCTGGCAGTGGATATGTCACTAGGGGTGGCTCCAGATAAGACCCTGGCAACACCAATCCAAGCAGAGTTCTGTGCCAGAATGGTGCCCTAGCGTCTGTCTGCATCAACAGACCTGTTTAATCCAGCACCTACCTGGGGGGAAGTGCTGCTTGTCACAGTAAAATGAAAAGCCTCATTTAAAAGTGAATGGGAAGAAATTCAGAAGCGTGATATAGTTCTCTCTTACCAACTACATTTTAAGCTACTGCACAGAACGTATTTGATCAGAGCATCCCAGAGCAATAGGTACACATGCTGTGCCGTGATTTGAAGAAATAAATAATGGTTTGTAGCATTAGGGCCCAATCCTGCAAAGACCTACACACAAGTAACTATACTGCTAATAGGCCCACTGACTTAATGAACCTTTAGCCAGATTTGGGGGGGGGGGGGGGGGGGGGGAGGGAGAGAGAGAGAGAAGATGCTACCGAAAGCAGCTATCCCATTCACAAATTAATGGCCTGGTCACACAAGCACTAATGCTCACTTACTCTGCAGTGGGAGAGCACTGGCTAGCAAAGGATCCACTAGCAACCAGGACTTTCGCAGGAACTGAACAACTCGGAAGACCAAAGGGGCCTGGAGAAGCAGATGGGGCCAGGAGGGACTGCAACAGTAAGTGACCTCTATTTCTGCTGGCTTCTGGGAGATGAACCCCTTCTTGCTATCAGGCAGAATAACTTATGGAAACATTGTGGGTGAAAGCTTGGAGTTTACTGCTCCTTAGGCAGATGCAGCCTATGTGTGGGAAGACAGGGCCTTTAAATATATATTTTCTTTAAAGTGTAAGCCATTGTCACCTTCCAAGTTTAAGAAAAGAAAACCAGGTCCTCCTGGTGATAAGGACATAGCTGTAACAGGTTTCAGAGTGGTAGCCGTGTTAGTCTGTATCAGCAAAAACAAGGTGCCGCATAGCTGTAACAAACATGATAGTCAAAGCTATACTGACGTCATTAGTTGACTCCATCAGCACTGTTGCAGAACCTATTTTCAGCTCTGCTTGAAAGACACAGAGGCAGAATCCCCAGACAGAAGGGGGAAAACAGTTAGGTAAGGTTGACTTCCAGCTTTCCAGCAATCGCAAGGTGTCAAAAAATAATTGAAAAATGTAGCCGACTTTAGTTAACATTATCCATAAACTTTCAAAGCCATGCACCATGAGAACAAACTTACGCTTTTTCTTTCACAGGTATCTGCTAGGAGCTAGCTTTAAAGATTTGCCTTTCACTTGAAAGTCTTATTAGTCACCTTGTTAAAAACTTTTCCAAGCAATTCAGACACTACTTTCCTGTTATCATACTTACTGATAAAAAAACATGTTTGCAATAAACAGAATACACGCTACAATAAAAGCCAAAGGTGGTAAAATGGAGCAGCCAGCAGATACCACCACCCTGATAATCTCTACAGTTTAGGAGTTTTGTAATGTAAAATTTACTTTCTTTATCTAGGTAAACAAATAGGAAGATAATGCTGTCGCCAATGGGGTAGACAAAACGTTTGTTAATTTCACTACACTACAGCTTTACAACTGGTTGGCCCTAAAATCTGACCTCATGTCATTTAGTTAAAAGAATAATGAGTTATGTTAATTATCACTTGACTCTTGGGACCTGTAAACTCACTCGTGTGAGCAGTCCCACTGAACAAAAACAGGAATAACTCAAGTTGACCGTTCTCCGTACTGCACTTATTTCTCATTTATCGGAACCTCTCCAAGGGGAAAAAAAAGTTGACAGTGGTGTAGTAATTCAGGAACTAAATTCCTCTGTTCATCCTGGATTCTGTGTTTACCGACTTAACTTGTTACAATTGTGTTTGATGATAATTTCTAAAGAATTCAAAGGTTCCCTAAATCTCATCTCTTTATACACATGACATCCTGGTTCAGTTGTGTTGAACAAACAGGACTTATAAAAGTGAGAAAAGGAAATACTTACGTAAGACTTGATTAAAGAATCACAAACAACCACAATAATGAAAAATCACAATGCAAATTCTGTGCTCTGGTACTCTTAGATCTACTTTCCCATCACTGTGTGTACCTTATTAACAGTAATGCATGTTACATACATGGAGAAAACAAGCCCCTGCATGTTGCAGAGGCAATTCTAAGATCAAAGTGATCCTTATTATACCACATACAAACTCAGCATTGCCAACTCTAGCCATGATATTTGGTATTTATCTTGAAGTCCCACTTCCTGGAGGCAAGTGATTATGCAAGCAGGTCATCAAGGAAAAAAAAGTGGGGTGGGGGTCAGGTGGGAAGGGGAAGAACAAGAAGTTTCTAGCCCTCTTGGTTGCCAAGAAAAGCTTAACAACAAGATTAAAAAATAAAAAATAAAAATAAAAAAAAATCAGAAAGCAAACAAAAGTAACCTCAAGTTACTTTAAAAAAATATTTTTAGGCCGCTCATGACTTCGGGGATCTGACTCGTTGCTTTTGAAGGCTTGGGGTTGGCAATTCAGCTAATTCTGAAGCCCTATATCCGAGTCCTTCCATTCCCATGCCCGTTGCAAAAAGTGGGGGAAAGGGGGGAAATGCACAGCAAATGTGGTTTGCCATGATGCTGTTGTGGGCATACTTCAATGCCCAGTGGAGATTACAGCATCTGCACACTAACTTACCTTGGACTGCCACCCACAGTTTGCTTCCACCTGTGGGCAGCCATGAAATGCTAGCTGGCCACACACCCCTCCTTCCCCTTGTACAACAGGTCCAGGTTGTGAGGGGACCATGAGAGTGTCAAGAACGTTGTTCAGCCAGCTCTATGCCAGCGGGGAGTGCTCCTATTCCGAGGATATTCCTTGGGGAGATCTGCTTCCTGTAGCCATTACTTTATGTCACCAGAAAAGGACAGAGAGGCTACAGGGCAACACACAATCAGGACAAGGTCTCTGGGGTGTGTACTTGTCTCCAGGTGTCAATCAAAGGGACACTACAGTAACTCCTCACTTAACGTTGTCGTTATGTTCCTGAAAAATACGACTTTAAGCGAAATGATGTTAAACGAATCCAATTTCCCCATAAGAATTAATGTAAATAAGGGGGTTAGGTTCCAGGGAAATTTTTTTCACCAAACGACTATATTATTTATATATATATACACACACACACACATATATATACACACACACACATATATACACACACACACACATATATACACACACACACACACACAGACAGACACTAAGTTTTAAAGAAACATTTGAATACTGGTACACAGCGATGATAGTGAAGCTTAGTTGAGGTGGAGGAGTCAGAGGGTGGGATATTTCCCAGGGAATGTCTTACTGCTAAATGAACTAAGCAGTTGGCTGAGCCCTCAAGGGTTAACTCTCACACTCTACAAGCCAGCAGGAAAGGAGGGAGGGCAGATGTGTTTCAGAGAGAGAGATGCACATTTCTCCTTTAAGTATCAAGAGTGGGGTCAGAAGTACACTGCCTTGTTAATTAGATCAGCAAGCCGGGCAGCTGCAGCTTCTGCCTAAGGCAGCAGCTCCCTTCCTCGTGTTTCCCCCCTGCTCTATGGAAAATGGGGTAAGCGAGATGCAGGAGCAGGGGGACATTAGCTCCCCTCTTCTTTCCCTCCCTGCCACACAGCAAGCAGGCAGGAGTCTCGGGGAGCAGCACATGGCAGTGGGGGAAGGGACAGCTGAACTGCCGCAATTGATAGCCTGCAAACAACGTTAGAAGGGAGCATTTCACAATTTTAAACGAGCATGTTCCCTCATTGATCAGCAACTTAACAACGAAACAACGTTAAGCGGGGCGACTTTAAGAGAGGAGTTACTGTATCAACTTAAATGTAACTTGAGCAATCAACTTTTTCCCTTTAATTTATCGTTGTTTCTACAGGTTAGATTGCTATAAACTGGAGGAGATTGAAGGAAACTCTTCATGATGCTTTTCGCTGACTTTAAGTATTTTGCAGCAATTTGTTTAATCAGCTTTATTGTTTCTCCTACAGTCAATTTGTATCCCATTTGTGTGCATCTTTCACACAACAACAGTGAAGAGAAAACACATTTTTAAAAAAGAATACAGAAATGTGATTGTAAAACCCCAAAAGTTAGAGGCAGGAATAGGACCGGAAATATATTTTTGGCAACATTGTAATGCCTATTATTTATTTAGATCATACCATAAACTTACATGGTGCTTTACAGGGAAAAAGAGCAATGAAAGGAAGACAACTGTTAATAAATAAAGCTAAGGTGTCTGAAGTTGGAAATTCTGATTCCTTTCATACTGAGGCAACAAGGAAGTGAAAAAGGAGGAAACTGCTCTAGAGCAGAGGGCATTGACGGACAGCAAGCAAAAACAAGTAGATTGAGAATTAGCTTTAATCAACTTCCATTAAAATCAGTGGAGAGGCTCTCATATACTTCAGTGGAAGTTTGATTGGATCCCTTGTGTTAGCGGAAGTCTCTGTGCATTTAGAGAAATACATGTAAGGTTTACAGTAGCCATGTTGCCCAACACCATGCTAACATATAAATCATATACCTCAAGGCAAGAAGGGACCATTATGATTATCTACCTTGATGATGAGATGACTTCTTGCATAAATACAACTCAAAAAAACATCACCCAATAATTTCTGCATCAAACCGGTAGTTCCTCTTTGAACTATGGCATTTCTTTTAGAAAGCCATCCAGTCTTGATTTAAAGGCTACAAGTAACGGAGAACCCATCACAACCCTAGATATTTAATTATCCTAATTTAAAACTCTGCTCTTTACTTCTAGTCTGAATTTGTCTATTCACATGCACATAAGGAAAAAAAGATAGTAACTCTGCAGACCACTATATCCAATAAAAAAAATTGCCAGGGGATGTGGAACTCTTTGCCAGAGGATGTTGTGAAGGCCAAGACTATCACAGGGTTCAAAAAAGAACTAGATAAGTTCATGGAGGATAGGTGCATCAATGGCTATTTGCCAGGTTGGGCAAGGATAATGTCCCTAACCTCTACTTGCCAGAAGCTGGGAAGAGACAACAGGGGATGATTACCTGTTCTGTTCATTCCCTCTGAAGCACCTGGCATTGGCTACTGTCAGAAGACAGGATACTAGGCTTGATGGACCTTTGGTCTGACCCAGTATGGCCGTTCTTATGATCTAAATTATATTTTAAGACAGATGTGGCTCAATGAATTAGATGAAATATCACATTTTAAATCTATGTATGTAAGCAAGGTTTCTGCATTATGCTTCTGGTAAACACCAAGAAGATAAATGTTTATGAATGGATACCCTTGAGTCAATACAATAAACACTCACTCATCGATACAGCAGAAAAGAGGTTGTATGTAAATAATTTACCCGTTTCATTCTGGGACTCCTGCAGACCAAAACAAATGGATCGGTTTCAGAGCATGTGTGAAATGATAGTTTACATATTAGAACACAGTGAAGAGCAAAAACTGATCATTACCAAAAATACATTTTAAAAATATTCCTGTTTCAGCTCAAAAACAGGCTTGCTTTCGAGGAAAAAAATACCGAGTTTAACAGTTTTGTCATAATATTGATTCAGTTTCATGGAGTTTTAGCAATATGTAAAGACCTCAGATTTCAGACTTTTCTTAATATCTTGCTCAGGCCTACATAGAAGTGTAGAGCAGGAACATCTCTCCTTAACCTTCTTCAAAGTGCATGCAGCTACTGACTTTTTTAAAAAGCAGCCAAATCAACAAAATGCATTTACAAGCCTATTGCTAGACACTTTCAATCCTCTCTGGTTGCTGACGGCATCACCCTTGAATGGCTATTTCTATTCAGAGTTAGGGGTATATTTGCTGAGGAAAGGTTGCCAACTCCTGAATCATGGAAACAGGAATGAGAGCCAGAAAACGTTTCACTGGACTCTGAAGTTCACATCTGCCTTAGTTACTGTGACAAAAGGCAATGGCAGGCATTTAGTTTAGAAGCTATAACTCCTGCAGGAAGTTCATCACAAAACCCTGTTGTGAGAGGTCAGGATTAAAAACATTTAATCTTGTTTATTTAGCACTGAGGACCATGACACATTACCTGCAAGAGCACTCACACACACACAACTGCAGTGGCTCTCAAACTAGGGTTTGGAACACCTCAATTTCTGTGCAAACACGAGGCACCAGTTTAACATGAATATATCAGAAAGGCCCCATGGCTTCTCCATCACCTCCTCTCCTTCGGAGAGGAAAGCTAGACATCATCTGTGCCCATCACCGTGGTATCCAAGACCCTAATCTCATCTTCACTCACCCCTATATCTTCCCAAAGAGGAGCAGAAAGGGATAGAATTGGGATCCCCTCATCTTTTCTCAGTGAACATAAATATGGGACTAACGCTGCACATGGTCACTGTGACAGTCTGTAACCCTATGTCTATCCCCTTTTCAAGACTATGATATATTTTGTACAAACTATGCCTTGAGATACCATCTGAAAACTCATGATTTGCTGATCATTATTGTCCTGGTTAAATGTGTGTGGCAACATTGTACGTAAAGTTATAAAATTCTAATGTATGGCATTACTGAGACATGTTCCAAGTTTAGAAAGGCAGCCACAAACCAGAGACAAAAGGCAAACTGATGCCACAGCCAGGGGTCAATGAAATCTTGGACCATGACCTGGTTGAGTGACCATTCTTTGGCAGGAAAAAGGGTATGAGCGAGAAATTTACATCTTGGCAAAGTCCCAACAGACTTTGTCTCCAGATTCTTAGTTGGAGAGGACTCTCAAAGAGGAGGAAAAAGTATAAAGAATGGGGAACAAATGCCCCAAGTTATTCCTCATATTCTCTCTACCAACAGCAGCCACAACACCTGATGAGCAAAGAAACAGCTTTGGACTGAGGGAGGGAGCCTGTCTGAAAGGAGTTCAGCCAGTAAGACTGCTGAAGCATGTGGCGAGCGACTTTTGCGTTGAATTAACCTAACTTAACAAGCTAAGTGAACAAGAGAGGGATAGCTCAGTGGTTTGAGCATTGGCCTGCTAAACCCAGGGTTGTGATCAATCCTTGAGGGGGCCATTTAGGGATCTGGGGCAAAAATCTGTCAGGGGACAGTACTTGGTCCTGCTAGTGAAGGCAGGGGACTGGACTCGATGACCTTGAAAGGTCCTTCCAGTTCTAGGAGATTGGCATTTCTCCATTTTTGGGGGGGGGAGGGGGGGGAGAGGAATAGCTCAGTGGTTTGAGCATTGGCCTGTTAAACCCAGGGTTGTGAGTTCAATCCTTGAGGGGGCCATTTGGGGATATGGGGCAAAAATTGGGGATTGGTCCTGCTTTGAGCAGGGGGTTGGACTAGATGACCTCCTAAGGTCCCTTCCAACCCTGATATTCTATGATTCTATGATAGGTATTAGTTGCATTTTACCTTTTTATTTCTTTGTAACCAATACTGACTTTTATGCCTCATTACTTGGAATCACTTTTTAAAAAAATCTTTCTGTAATTAAACTTGTTTTATCTAAACAGTGTGCTTGGATTGAAGTGTTTGGGAAACTCCATTTGAGAGAACGGGATTTGTGCATCTCATTTTCTATTAATGAAATGACAGACTTTGCATGAGCTTGTGCTGTCCAGGAGAAGGCTGGGCAGTACGGTATGTACTGTATATTACTTGGAGAAAGTCTGGGACTGGAAATTTGCTGGTGCTGCTCTGTGGTGTAATTCAAGAATGACTGGCCATAGCACTCATACAGCATAGCTAGCAATAACTGACATGCTGGAGGTTGTCTGTGAGCAGACCAGGAGTGGTTGCTCTCACAGCCAAACAGCGTAAAAGGAACCCCAGGTTGGAGAATTGAGAGGACAGCTGTTGAACAGCACAGACTGTACCCTGGAGAATGTCAGTCACCAAATACCACAAGTTGCTCTTTGGCACTGGGCTTCTGAAAAGTCATGTTTTTATAACAGTATCTTGTATTACATGACTGGGATGGGATACTGTGGGTGGGGCAAAGAATTTCAACCTAATTAGATTACATTTCCATGAATTGTCTACAAAAATGCAGGAGGCCAGAATAGGTCATCGTAGCGGTGGTGCCTTTTGGCCTTACAATTTATGAATATTTGTTCAAGAAAAAAGAAACATGAGTTGGCACAAGAATTCACGTATGCCTGAAGAGCAACAACCTATCCATGCCTAATACATTGGAGAAATTGTTCATCTTTAAAGAGAAGCTGCTCCTATAACACTGCCACGGTCGTCGTCAGCTCGTGTTATTGACTATGTAAGTACTCAAGGAGGTGCTTCTAATGGATGCCCCTGGCTGCTCGAGAAAGAGTTTACAGTAGGGTGACCAGACGTCCCGATAAAATCGGGACTGTCCCGATTTATCGTCCTTTGTCCCGGGTTTTTTTTTTGCTTGACAAGTCCGGCGGGGGTTGGGGTTTTTTTTTTGCTTCCCCCATGTGTCCTGATTTTGGGGTCCTTTAATCTGGTCACCCTAGTTTACAGTGACAGATTGCTGTCTCTCTCTCATGCTGGTATGTGTACCATCCACAACTCTTCCCACTTGTATACCCCACTCCTGAATACCAAGCATCCCCCCCTAGCATCAGTAGTGCAGCCAGGTCCGGAGCGCAGGGGGAGCGGCGCTATAAAAAGGCGCCTCCCCCTGTACTTACCTGGCGGCGCTCCAGGTCTTCGGTGGCTCTTCGGCAGCGGGTCCTCACTCACTCCAGGTCTTCGGTGGTACCCGCCGCCGAAATGCCGCCGAAGACCCGGAGCGCTGCCAGGTGAGTGCAAGAAGTGGCGCTTAAAAAGAAGCGGCACCTTTTTTTTTAAAAAAAAAAAAGCACCGCTTCGGCTGCTCCCCCTGCTCCCGCCCTGGCTACGCTACTGCCTAGCATAGCAAAATACAAAAACCACACACCATGACACTGACAAGTAAAATGGAGGAATCCCATTCCACCACATTTCACTCTGGTGTAGATTATACACAAACACACTCCCCCTCCAGAAAAGGGCCTATATGTCTACTTTTTTTGCACTTAACTCTGCCTACTGTTAAGACTTTGCTACTCTTCATTCTGCCTTCAATTTGTTCCCATGGCTAGTATCTTTGGTACCCCGGTGCCAACTCTCATAACAGAACTGGCCTGTTTTATTAACAAAGCTATTATGAACAATTTACAGGTGGACCTGATGTAAAATGAACATGAAACGTGCTATGGTATGCAATTCATGCTCAGTCAGCACGCACCAAAAGCCAAAGCCGCTCTGTTAATATATGCTTGTGCACGTACTTGCTGATGCTTCGTACTAGATGCCCAGAGTTAATCTTGTTTGACAAACAGAGGCGGCCCTGCCTGTTTTGAATGTTTCTGCACTTTGCTAAAAGAACTAAAAACAAAGTCTAACTCTCATACGCTAGATGGAGCCTCGTCTCTTATTTCACCTAGCCTGTCAAACTTCATTGAGCTGCACGTACAAACCATCATAGTTTGAGTACATGTTGGAGAACTCTACAGTTAGCTTGTGTTTTATTAATTTGTGTTTGCCTCTCTCCTATTCCTTGAAGTACATTAGAAATCTAATTTTTTTACTTTTTGTTCTAATCTCATCCAATAATTAGTTAAATTGCTTAATAATTTCCTGTCTCATTTTTCACTAGTGCTAATACTTTGGTTTCCTTCAAACACTGCTACCCGTGCTCTGGTCTAGTCAATTAAAAAGAATTATCATTAATGGACTGATGATGCCTCAGTTTGTCACTTGAGATTCTTTTGAATCTAGAGCCAAATCATTTATGGCCAAAAGCTATGGTTGAAGTCAATGGGAATTTTGCTCAAGTGAAGAATGAAGAATTTGACCGAGATTGCTAAAACAATATCTCATCAATCTTCCCTTAGTCATGTTTGGAGGAGAAAAAAATGTGTTATGTTCAAACCAAACAGTTCACTATATGCAAACTAGAGTCTCATAATTTTAAACAGGAAGAGGACAGAACAAAGCCAACCTAACTTCTGACAAGTTGGCACTCTTCCACTAGGATTTTTCAGTGTGCAACAGGATACTCTGCCTGTGAGTGGGTGTGGAGATAAGGCGAAGCACAGCAGAGAAGACTGCCTAAAGCAGCAAGCTGATTCATTTCACACATTAAACATTTAAGAACAGTTTGAGAGTCGGCCACACTTTAAAACATTGACTCATGAAATCTGGATGATGCCTCGAGAAGTTACTGTACTGAGGCTGGTTATTCACCAAGGGTTAATTTCTTGGTTAATGAGATCTTTCTAGCAACCTACTCACAACTTTAAGGGTACATTCATGTTGCAGCTGGGGATAGGATATGCAGCTTGTGTAGACACACCTGTGCTAGCTGCGGTCTAGCTTGCTTGCTAAACATAGATGGGAGCACATTGAAGGGCATGTCAGTGCAAGCTGCACAATCCCGTCTGACCCCTGCGGATGCAGTCTTGCTTGTGCAGCCTGAGCTGAAGCTTACACTGAGGGATCCTCACTTTGTATTTGTAGACAGCTAGCATAGGTGCATCTACACAAGCCCAATTCATAGTCAAGCTGCAATGCAGATGTACCCTAAGACAGACAGAAAGGTCGTTACCCTTGGAGGGCTCAAAGTAATCTGAAGTCACCAACTGATACCACAGGCGAAATGCTACCCCCAACCTGCACAAGAAAATTCAGTGTGTAAACAAATCAAAGCCCATTCCAATGTAATGATGTACTCGGTCCATATTCTCTCATTCAGGTACAGGAAACATTTAATGAAATTTGAATGAGTTTTGGATTAGGCCCTCAGAAAACACAAACATTTTAACATAGCTAATCTGTAGTGGTAGAATCATTTGAAACTAGAATCTATTAACTTTATCAATACAGTGAAACTCCACCCCTGTTGGAAAGTGGGCATAACTGAGAAATACTTTAATAGCCTTTTGCACTCTAAGATCCTGTACAATAAATGTGGATTTGCTTTTAGAAATATTAATATAGAAATATTTAAGAAAATACATTTTATATAGATTTTGGTACACTGCGTTATCTGGAAAATAAATGTCAACATCTACTGTATTGCAATTTCTTGGAACTCTCTTTCTGTGCCAACTCTCTTGTTGCCCCATGTACTTGTGTATTAGTCCAGCTGAGTGAACCAAAGTTCAAAAGCATTGAACTGAAACAGCAAAGAAGAAAATACCTCCAATGTAACCCTTTGTTCTTTCCCATTTTATAAATAACCTGAGTGCCTAGATTTCTGTAAATCCATTAGTTTTGCTTCATAAATAAATTATTGGGTTTTGGCTGATTCTGCCTTTTCTTTGACTTACTGCGTCAAGAGTACACCTAAGATTTCTGGAGTTTATATTGGGAACAGTATGCAGAACTGAGTATATGGGTTGGGGGTGGGGAGAGAATCTAGAAGAGAACAGTCACCGTATTCATTGGCAACAGCGTTTCAGAGAGAACATTTCTTGTTGACAACTATATGGGGTAAGATTTTCAAGAGAGCTCAGCTCTCATTTAGGCACGCACACAAAAAATCTAGCCAGTGGACATGGGGGCAATGCACACATGTTGCTTTATCTTCCTGTGTTTTCCATGCCTAAAGATGTCCACAATTCCATTGCTGTATCTGGTTCAGTTGATAGAAACCACCCAGATTAAGATTTTTAGATTTCACCTCCTCCCCACTCGTGATCAGTGGGATCTTTTTGGTCTTTCTGGAGTGTTAAAATCTGCCTAGGTCAAGAGAGACTCCATGTCTCTTTAATGTTATACAGCTGCAAACTCAGACTGAGTAATAAAGTCAGAAGACCAAAAAAATTAAATCTGGAACTAAACCACAGAAGAACGTTGACATTATTTTCCATACGAAGAACTAAAACATGGGCTCTATTTGGCATTTTTAAGAGTATACTTAATGGGCGTTTCAGATGATTAAAGTGATTTATGGTTGACATTGGACATGCCAGAATATGAATGGACAGGAAAATAGAGTTAGAAAAATATTTCAAAGGTAAGAGGCTAATGTTCACACACATTTTAAAATATTTACTTACTAAATGCTTCCTTCCTTTTATTTCCTTTCCACAAACTCTCATGTTACTCAGTTTTACTGGAAAGCAAATGTCAGTCATCTTGGTGAATATTTGGAGAAGCCAAATGTTAAATTCTATCACAAGTATTCACAGTAAAAATGCTTCCATTCTGTTCCAATCAGGGAACAGAAGCAATACCATGTGACTTATCCGAACAATCCAACCAACCTGCATAACTGGGGATCCCTCACTGACAATCCTCCAGAGATATCTGCAGTTCAAGTTAAAAAAAAAAGGGGGGGGGGAATAATCTCAACACATGCATTCTGAAACTGTGATCTAATCCTGAATATTACTGAGGCATGAGAGGTTCAATTGGTCAGATAATCTTATTCACACTGAGCAACTTAATTTTACTGGAAAATTGATACTGAAGCAACATTTCAGTCATATAAGGTCAGCTCAATAGGAACATAAGCAAGCATCACATTTTCTCATTAATGCATGCGTATGTCCAACATCAGATAACATAGTTAAGCGTGGTAAAGGCAGATATATATATTGATGACAGTTTAGTAAGTGTACATCATATGATGAGTCCATGTACAATGTTTATCATTCACTTTTAACCATACCAATATTTATTTGCTCTAATAACAATATTTGATGATGGTGTGCCTGTTAGTCTTTAGGGTGTTATGTCTGTGCATATATATTAGTTCAAAAATCAAACATCTAGAAGTGTTAAACATTACACAACTTGCAAAATAATAAACACTGAATGAAACAAATCACAAAGGTTATCCATTTCACCAAGCGTCCCAAGTTCCATTAAGTGACTTGGGGTTGGGGACTTCTTACTGCAAGGAGAGTCTATGGAGCAGCATTAGGCAATGAGATAATTACGTTTTTTGATGCACCTTTAAACTTCTTATATTTTCTGTAATCTCTCCTAGGAATAACCAAAAAACAAGTTTGTGGAAGAAACAGTGTCATCTACATACTTTTCTAGGTCTGTTCAATGCCTGAATATTTCCATATACAATATTTCTGGCAGTAAAACACTGGATTTAATGCTCTAAAAATGCTCCACTGTAGCTGGCCTCAACACTACCCTTTCTGTCACTAAAACGAAAATAAGAAAGAAAAACTTGTAGCACCTTAGAGACTAACAAATTTATTTCAGCATAAGCTTTCGTGGGTTAATACCCACTTCATCGGATGCATGGAATGAAACATACAGTAGACAGATATTTATACAGTCAGAGAAACATGATAAGGTGGAGGTGCATAGACCAACCTTAAGAGGCTAATTAGTTGAGAGGAACCATAACAGCAGGGGAAGAAAAACCTTTGAAGTGATAAACAAGATGGTCACACAGGTGTGAATGAGGATCGTTAACTTAAGGGAAAAAGATTCAATTAACGTAATGGCCGAGCCATTCCAAATCTCTATTTAATCCGGACGCAATGCAACCTAGTTTGCATATCAATTCGAGTTCAATAGTTTCTCTTTGAAGTCTGCTTTTGGAGTTAATCTGTCGCAACACTGCTACCCTCAAGTCTGTCACTGAGTGATTAGGGAGGTTGAAGTGTTCTCCTACTGGTTTTTGAATGTTATGATTCCTGATGTCAGATTTATGTCCATTTATTCTTTTGCGTAGAGACTGTCCGGTTTGGCCAATGTACACGGCAGAGGGGCATTGCTGGCACATGATGGCATATATCACATTGGTAGATGTGCAGGTGAATGAGCCCCTGATGGCGTGGCGGATGTGATTAGGCCCTGTGATGGTATCACTTGAATTGATATGTTGACAGAGTTGGCATCGGGCTTTGTTGCAAGGATAGGTTCCTGGGTTGGTGTTTTTGTTGTATGGTGTGTGGCTCCTGGTGAGTATTTGCTTCAGGTTGGGGGGCTGTCTGTAAGCAAGGATTGGTCTGTCCTCCAAGATCTGTGAGAGTGAGGGATCATCTTTTAGGATAGGTTGTAGATCTTTGATGATGCGCTGGAGAGGTTTTAGTTGGGGGCTAAAGGTGACGGCTAGTGGTGTTCTGTTTATTTTCTTTTTTGGGCCTGTCTTGTAGTAGGTGACTCCTGGGTACTCTTTTGGCCCTGTCAATCTGTTTTTTCACTTCAGCAGGTGGGTATTGTAGTTGTAAGAATGCTTGATAGAGATCTTGTAGGTGTTTGTCTCTGTCTGAGGGATTGGAGCAAATGCGGTTGTATCTTAGAGCTTGGCTGTAAACAATGGATCGTGTGGTGTGTCCAGGATGGAAGCTGGAAGCATGTAGGTAAGTATAGCGGTCAGTAGGTTTCCAGTATAGGGTGGTGTTTATGTGACCATCACTTATTAGCACCACTGTGATGGTCACATAAACACCACCATGTGGACACTGATTTTCCAGGCAGGGATTATCTCTGCAGTTAGCAACAACTGTATATTTGAACATAGGAAAATAAGGTCAAGATTTTCTAGAGTCCCCAAACTGCAGGGTGTGCCCCCCTGGGGGGCCTGGAGGAACAGGGTCCGGGTCAGCCCCCATGAGGGTGGGAAGGAAACACCACCCAGGCCCTCCCTGCCCCCAGATCTGCTCCAGTCCCGTTCACAGCCATGTCCCAGTCTCCTAGCCCCATCCTCAGCCTCAGCTCCATTCCCGGCCCCAGACCCACTCCCAGCTGCAGCCCCAACTTTGGCCCCCTTATCCCACATCTCCCCGCCCTCCTCAGAACTGCAGCCCCTCTTCTGGCCCCTACTCTGGGGGGAAGGGAGGGATGTGGACAGAGATGGGGGGGTGACCCTCAAAAGCTTAGTGCCTTCGTTTTTGTTTACATCTTGACATTTTAAAAAGGGCCATTGATTTTCAGAAAGTGCTGAGCGCCTTCTCTTCCTGGCCATCCCAAAGAGTCACAGACCTTTAAAGCATCCCACACTGGACTACCAGAACTGGAGAAACCAAACACCTATCATTGTAAAATCTTGGCAATTTTGTATTTCTTCAGGTCATTGTGAAAATGCATGTATAACAAACATACAACCGAGTTTGGTTGGGCTGGAGGAAAGCTGCTTTCTCTGGAAGTTGCCATGAGGTAGCAGAGCCACTTCAAAAGTCTACCTTCAAAGAAAGTCTTGCGACTAATCAACCTTCTTTTGCACATTTGTGTCTGTGGCTCTGGAAGACTGTTTCTCTGGTATTTTTACTGGTCATCCCAGTGCATGATCCCGTGGCAATCCAGAGACATGTACATTTATTATCTGTCTTACAGTGCTTAGAGGCTCCAAGACTGAGTTCTCACTGTGGTGGACACGATGCACACATATAGCAAGAGAGAGTCCCTGCTCCAAACAGCTGGCTGTCTACATAGACTAGACATAGGTGTGTGGGAAAGGGAGAATTATCTCCACTTTATGGATAGTGAACCAAGGCAGATTTAGGAGTCATTTGCAGAGTCAAAAAGAACTGTAGACGCCCAATTCCCACTGACCGTCTGTCACAGGAGAGTTGGGCACCTACCTATTATTTGTGCTTTTGAAAGTGTCCTCCAAGTGATTTGCCTCAGGTCGGATGGAATGTGTGGTAGAGACAAGAATGAAACCCAACTCCCAAGGGCCAGCACTGGGCCTTAACGACAAGGCCAACCTTCCTCCGTAGCCATGAAGTAAACCCACATTTCTTTCATCATCACAGGTGGAGTTAACAGGGCACACTTGCAAAAGACAGCAGAATTTTGGAACAGTGGGTGAAGCCACCAACACCTGTTAACAGGGCGGGTCAGCAGAGGCGTCCTGCCAGCTGGTCAGCCGCTACAACAATTGACAAGATCAGCACCCTTCTATCCCAAGCAGTCACAGACACGGAGCTCTTCTCTCCTCCCACCTGTAAGCTCCTCCAAAGCACATTTTGACACACTGGTAGAGCGGAAAGGGGAAGCCTTCGTTGCCTGTGCAATACTCAATCCGCAGACAGAGATTTAGTCTCCAGCTCCTTTAGGTAGGGTGACCAGATGTCCTGATTTTATAGGGACAGTCCCGATATTTGGGGCTGTGTCTTATATAGGCTTCTATTACCACCCCCCACTCCCATCCTGATTTTTCACACTTGCTGTCTGGTCACCCTACCTTTAGGTGAGGGCTTAAAAGTTACTGAATGAAAAGCATTTACAGTGTAAAACTGGAACCTGCATTTTTTCCCCTCACACTGTACTGTAAAATCCTGCCTATTGGAGTCAGAGCTTTGTAAAGACATTTTGATTATTCTATTAAATCATTTTCACATGAAAAAATAACATTGACCTTTTAAAAAGGTATTTAAATGAGAATACTACGCTTAGAGCAATAACGATATCAAATGGTAGGGATCGTAAGCTTTTAAAATATAAAATAAAGTAAACCAATTGCTTACAGGAACTATGGTCTAGTTCCTTATTTTGCATACCGAATGTTAAAACAAAACCATACATGTGTGGATGGTTAAAAAACACAAAACTGAAAAGTATTTACTACAACTACAACCTGTGCATTGAATGCAAAGTCTGGAAAGGCTGAAATACTGAAAGGAAAATTTCCCCCAAAACAAAGAAAAGAGCAAAAAGCTCTCGGTAAAACGGCAGCAGCAGCAGCTCTGTGTAAATAGATATTGCAACATCAGCAGCAGCCAGAAAAATACAGTTCACAGGCCAAAGGATTTTTTATGGGCCAAAGTCTATGGTGAGATAATGGCCTTGAAAAGAATTACATGTGAAGCATTAGCAAGTACTAGCAACAGAGACATACAAAACGATGATAGCAGCAGTGCTGCTACTAATTTCATGGCAGCTGTTTAAAAATGTTTGGTATTAGAAATAAGATTACATCTCATTAATCTTATCTTAATTCGTTAGGAATTTTATATGCTTCTCCATCTATACTCTGTGAAACAGAAGAATACGTCAGTAAAACAGAAGTGACAAAAGGTCATTCTACAATAAGGAACATGTAATCTTTTAGGGCCAGAAAGCACTTTGGCACACACCTTTATGTATGTGAGCAGACGCACAGAGTTCAGATATACTACTCTCTGTGTCTGATTCAGCTACTACTGCATTCAATGGGGGGGGGGGGGGGTCTTTCTAGCAAGTTCAATGAGAGTAAAATCAGGCCCCATTTCCTTAAAGCTAACCATACACTTAGCCTGAATGGTGACAGGTTTCAGAGTAGCAGCCGTGTTAGTCTGTATCCGCAAAAAGAACAAGGAGTACTTGTGGCGCCTTAGTGACTACCAAATGTATTTGGGCATAAGCTTTCGTGGGCTATAGCCCACTTCATCAAATGCACAGAGTGGAAGTGGGCTATAGCCCACGAAAGCTTATGCCCAAATACATTTGGTAGTCACTAAGGCGCCACAAGTACTCCTCATTCTTTTAGCCTGAATGAGTAATGTTCACAGAAAAAAATTAACAAGCTGTTCCAGGGATGCATTTAAAACACATGGGCAACAGATATTAGCAACGCTACCAACTCTTGTAATATGTGAATTTACTTAAATCATCAGCTCCTGGAGACGAGCAATACGCAAGAACTCTGTTTTCATTTTTAAAAAGTTTCTAGTCATCAGGAGTCACATTTTCAAGCTTTTTCTCCACAACCAAATGCATTCCCTAAAGACTAAAAGCCCAGAAGGCAACTTAAAAAAAACAACCCCTATGTTTATTATTTAACCATCATGACTTTTCTCAAATATCTTCTGGTTTCTCAGTTCTTCCTTAATACAGTAATAATGAAACCACTGATCAATAGCATACCAGTCAAAACACACTCCCCTGTGAAGGAGTTGTGGCTTGGCGAGCTGTTCTGTAATAACGCTTTTTTCTACGTAACAGCAGAGCGGAAATTAGTACTGGCAGTAAACTTCTGCACATTAAAGCATTTGGGAACAAGGGATTATATGCAAAGAAACTCAGTTAAATTGAAAAGTCAGAAAAAAATCCTAAATATCATTTATTTCATTGAGGCTAATGAATCAAAAATATAAATGGAAGATAGAAAATAAGGGCTCAATCCTGCAAACATGGAGGCACATGAATACTTTTATGCATGTAGTAAGAAACAAACAATATACTCAAAGCATCACCTGAATTCTTCAAACTGGAACAGCCACCCTCCCTACATCATATACAGTATTAGTAAAATTTTCTTAGTCCAACCCATTAGAAAGTTGAATTTTAACTATTTACCACCACAACTAGAAGAATACATCTAGAAAAACAGATTAACACTGTTGTGCTGAAAGTTAACAGTGATGCCCAGGAATACTGAATTGACAGTATATTACTTGGGAATCCCCCTCCCTCCCCATTTGACATCCTGCTTGCACAAGCCACACTACCAGAGTTAACACTAAAGAAATTAAATGTTTGCCATAGAGAAAAAACAAGCAAATTAAAATTCTCTACTGTAGACTCCTGTTTTCAGAGGGTGGAGATTTATTTGTTCATTCTGGTGCCAGGTCATTTTGAACTTTTTATGCTGACCTGGACTTACTAAAATCTTTATGTGCAATAAAGCCAATGCTGTGAATACAGAAAAAAATGGTTATTTTAGTTGTTAAATACAGTATGTAGACAAATCACAAAAGTGTTACATTTGTACCACTCAATCATTCTCCTCCCCGCAGCTTAACAAGCAGGGAGACAGCAAAACTCTGAAATGCTAAGAGCTTGCTATTAAAGAGAAATGTCTGGTTTACTCGAGTTTTAGATATTATTTATTTAAAACCAAGCAAATTTAAGATTTAGAAATGTAAGAAAGTGGCAATAAAGTGAAATGTAACTAGTTAGGGTTTTAACCAGCACCATTAAAACGTCAGGGAGTTTTGTTACTGATTTCAGTAAGTGCAGGAAGAGGCCTTAGTACAATAATCATGGGCCAAATCCTGCCCTCCTAATTTGTGTGCGTGGTCCCATTGATTTACATGTTGATTTGTCTTCTTGTGTCTCATCCTTTATCAGGAAAAAAAATGCACTTTTGGCATCAACGCAGACTTTAAGCTTAGTAACGGCAATCTGTTAGGCTGTTACAATTGTTCTTAGAGCTTCTTCTGGTAGAGTTTTTATGTTCCATTTGTTTTTTCTAATTTAACACTTCTCTGCTCGTTCCCCTACACCACGGCAAAAATTTAAACAGACATTTTGAACATAAAGAATATTTATACTAGCAATAAGCAGTATGTAAGGATTAGTTCACCCAATTCATGTTGCCCATGAAAAGTGAGTAAATTTCTCACTAAGAGAAGCATAATAACCCTATGGATTAATCTAATTTACAAGGTAAGGCTTAATCTTACTACTGGGAAAGAGACAATGCTGTTCTTTGATTTTATTGGGTTTGCGCAAGTTATACTGGAAACTCCATGGAAAGTTTAAGACTAACTTTCAGTATGTCGTGCAGCAATAACCAAATAACTCCAGATTCAAGCCCAAGTACACTGAAATCAATGGGAGTATTTCACCTTTTCCTTAATGTTGAAAAGCACAGCATGCAAATTTTCAGTTAAAACAATGGAGAGTCTACCCTGAAATGAACCCATGACAGCATCACTCCAAATATGCATAGTTAAATAGTAAAGGCAGTGATTGATAATGGACAGTTAGTCAAACATTGAAGTCAAACCGCTGATCATTAAAGATCATATAAAGGTCTTGTGCAAACTTGTTGGACTTATTTCAGAAAAAGGGCGAGGGAGGAAAGATTTACAATTTAATAAAATTCCTTAAGAGACAGCCAGCAATTCAATAAGAAGTACCTCCCAGAGTTTTATCACTCTTATCTTTCCATTCAGAGACTGTTCATGAGTAAGTTCATATACCAACTTCCTTATCTGAACTCCATACACAGTACAAGCCAGTCTCTAGTTCTTAATGCACTTCATGCAAATCAACGGCAAGGAGTTAGGAACATGTAAACACAAATACCATGCTGGAATGGCTTCCCCCAAAACAGAAGTTGTTTGACACAAAAGCACCATATTTTAAACTAATAAACAAACAAAAAAACCCCAAAAAACTTACCCTCTGAATTCATTTTTTACTGTTTGACCCAGCAAGGCAAGAGTTCCCAATCAACTGTTTCTGATGGCCACAAAACCAAAGCTACAGAGAAAAGGTCTTACTAAGCACTAGCTTTCAGAAACCGATAGCACTTTTCCCCTCCTACTATCCACCTCCTAGCCTCTGCTATTACATTTGTGCCTTCCTTTTGTTAAAAAACTTCTGCAAATGAAAATAGATGAGTAATGATTGCTGCCTTCTTATGAAAGTCCCACACTCATCATCACTAATAATAGCTCTGTTCCTTTTGCTACTCAATGTTTAGAGGTTGAAATGCTGCATGAAACATATTTGCTTGCACAGATCCAGTAATGTTTTCCTGTACCATCCTAGGCCCTGATCCCTCAAACAGTTATGTGCATGCTTAACTTCACATATATCCATTGGATCATTGACTAGGAGTTGCTCCTCACATGAAGGGATGACATGAGAGAAAAAAACAAGTCTGTGCTTAAACTCTGTTTCATACATTAGTGATCCCTGAACTTTTTTTTTTTTTGGGGGGGGGGGGGGGAGGAGGTGGAATCCAAACCCAGATCTCAGCTTTCCAGCTCAGGCACCTCTGGTATTTGGAATCCCAGAAAGATTATATAGCGCCTACCACAATGGGATCCTGGACCATGTCTGGAACTCCTAGGTGCTAGGATAATACAAATAAATGGGTAATAATGAATTTTAAAAGGAAAGTAGAAGCATTACTGTAAGTGACTCAGCCAGTCAGTCTGCTCATCACAGGCATGCTTAACTCTCCAACTAACCAACGTATGCAGCGTTTTTGTAACTGTGTTGGTCCCAAGATATCAGACAGATGAGGTGGGTGAGCTAATATCACCTTACCAGACGTTAACTAAGGCTGGTGAAGACCAGTGGAAGTAAGTGGCATTACAGGCAGGCTCCTGGCTCTAAAGAGTTGGACCAGGGCTGCCCAATACATAGAGATAAAGTGCATGCTTGTTACTTACTGTGGGCATTCCAGGCAAAGTGCTACAGTAACAAAGCTTGAAGGCACTTAAGGGTTATAAGGTGAGAGGTGACAACTTTTCACTAGTCTAGATTGCACCCCAGAACATATCACTTGGCCCAATGAAAGATATTACCTCATCCACCTTGTCCAACTAAACAGTAACAGAGACTGAAGTGACTAAACCCGCCCTCCAACTATTATCATTCTGTGTGAGCAAGCAAGCCATCAAGTGGGGGAGGGGGGGTTTGCGGGGGTGGAGTGGGAGAAGAGAAGCTGTGAAATGATAGTGGGGAAACCATGGCAAAAGCCTTTCTTGCACAAACATGGGCATGATTCATCAATTGTAACAAACCTTTCATTAAACCCATACGGATTATCCCCAAGTCAGTTACAGGAACGCCTGGCCACAATAAAGAGATGTGCCTTACAAGTGATCCTTTTTCCTGACAGGTCTGCATCCTGACTGACCTAGCTGATTCATCCAGAAGGTTTCGGACATCTTCCCAGTTTAGGAAGGACCTGTTCAAGTGGTCTTTCTAGCGTGTTACTGTAAACCCTTTACAGAATTGGGAGCGCCTCACACGGCACACTTGGAATGGTTGTGTTTTGCTATTCAGTTCTTTAACAGTGGAGTTAAAAATGGACAAGTCTTTCTTACTAGGACACAATTAATGATATGAAAGTACATATTAAAGATATTTCATACATATTGCACTATATTTTTTAACAAAGACAGAACACGGCGTGTGGCTATCCACTCAGATAAAACTTCAGGTATACTTAGATGCCTTCAGGTCTGTACAAAACTCATTTCTCTTGAATTGGAATGGATGCATAACTATTCCCTGAGCAGCCAAGTCACACTAATCAGTCATCAAACTTTATTCGTAAAGCTCCTACTTTTAGCACAGCCCTGTAATTAAATAAATCGCAATAAGGTTTTAGGGCCCAGTCCTAAGCTGCCTGAAGTCAGCAGAAAGACTCCCACTGACACCAATGGGCTTTGCCTCAGGCCCCTTGGCAAGAGGAATTAAGAACAACTACTCATTTTGAGTACCCAAATTGACGCTTTATAAAGGGATTGATTTTAAGAGCACGCGTGGTCACCGCTTTCTGAAAAATCGGGCCACTTTAAAGTGGCTCAAACTGGGCACCTGAAAATGGAGGCACCCAAAATCATGTGTCATTATTGATCATCTTGGCCTTTATCTTCCATAAAAAGTTAATTAAGTTTTCACTAGTTGTCACAGATGCTAGCAAGCACCCTCTCCTGACCTCCCACTAGGACTGCGGTGAGGAGACTGCCTCTGTTCTCTGGATCCCCTGGGTTCCTCCCTTAGCACATTCAGTGGGCGCACTCAGTCTGTTACCCCTTCTCAGAAATGGGTACCCAAGATACCCCAACTTACTTAAACATACCTCTCTCCCAGAACTTCACCTGAAAGGTGTGAAGCTGCTAGTTGACAATTTAACTGCCACAAGGGAAAGCAGTAGTTGTGAAGCAGTTAAATACAGAGTGACAATTTTAAACTAACACGTTTATGCTCTTTTGCTTTACATGATTAAGTGTAAACACAGGAGAGTACAAATCATACAGAACAATAAACATTAAAACGCATGTCCCTGCCTCAATCTTACCACTCCAGGGCATTCTTTGGGCTGAGGTCCAAGGCCTTTGGTTGCCACCTGGGCTCAGGAAAGCAGGCAGGTCCCCCTTCCCCATGCGGCTGCTACCTGCTATGTGGCCTCTCCCTCGTGGAGGCACCTTCCTCAGCTTCTGTGATTTTGCTCTCCCTTGCCCCATGCTTCCTCTTCACATCTGGCCCCCTCTGTTCCTGTGTGAATTTTCATTTAAATCTCTCCTGGTCACCTGGCCTCTTTTGTTCTCTTCTCCTGGTAACTTTCCACTGTTCTTACCTACACCCTCCCTTCAGAGGAAACAGCCAAAACATATATCTAAGGATGCAGCTGGTTTTTTTAACATAACCTTTCATGACGTTTAAGTACCATTATTAATGTTAAGCATTTCCCATTGTCCCTGTCCTGGTATGCACCTGCTACAGGGCCTGTCAGCAATGGTATATCCACATACCTGTAGGCACATATGATACAGCAGGTTTTTTTCCATAATACATCACAATATCAATCAGAATGCATAAGCCGTGCAGATATAGCTCCAGTTCATCACACTAGCGTATTGATATTTCCAATTTCTGCCCCATGACATTTTGTTCAAGTACATGTCTTTATAGAAGGTAACTTCTGCTGAGGCATAAAAAGGTTCTTTATTCATTTGTAAATGCACTTTTTATTGTTTACCAGTACAATGCGATAATCCAGCAACACTGTTGCACAATAGGAAGCTGGATTATTGGGCCAAATTCATTCCTATGTAACTCTATTGGAACCAAATGAGTTCCATAAGGGATGATTTAGCTCACTGTTTATTAGCACATCCAGCACCAAACATGAGCCCCATTATGCTTTTCAATGTACAAAAACAAACACGCAGGCCAAGAAACTACTGCACAAAGAGCTTAAAAGCAGTGAGAAAGCTTTGGACTGGTTTTTAAAACTAGGTAAGAGTATTAAAAGGAAATCCATTCTAAAATGGAACCGAATTATCTGATACTTGTAACTGGAGTGCAGAAGTGGCAAAATATCATACCTAGATCCTGAGATGAGATTCTTCAAAGTGTAGTTACTGTAAAAACTATTTTTTTCGTTTCAGAACTTAGAATACCAACAACATTTTGATCTTGATTCCAGTTTCAGAGGGAATCTGTGCACGTGTAAAGAGAAGCACAGAATTGGAGTAATTATAGAAAACCAAAGAAGCAGCACTGTAGTTGTGAATGGACTGCTGACAATAGATGGAAAATGCAGGGACACCAGCAATGTAGTAATTACAATAGTCTTTTTATTTTTTTATTTGTTTTCCAAGGACACAACTCTCTCTGCTGTGAAAAATCTGATTTAGGGTTTATGTTTAATAATACTGACCAAAATAAGATCAACAAAAACAGAGCTATGATAGTGCAAGAATCTAAAAGTGAATCACTAACAAGGGAGACGCTTACATTATTCACTCTGGAAACAGAACTAGTCTGGGAAAGATTTACATCTAAAAAAGAAAAAGAAAAAAGGGAACAGCCAACAATATGAATAACAACAGAATCATCACAACTCAACATAAAATGTAAAAAAGGAAAGAGGAACATACTGCCAGTCAAATTTAATCTAAAAACTTGTTAAATGAATACAATAATGGACAGAAATCACCACAGAGAATAATGACAGTATTCGGAATAAAATTACACACATTCCTCCTTCCTAAGGATGTTGTTCTCAGAGATTCAATCAATTAGTTTGCTCACTACGTACTCAACTCATTCCACAAAGGCTAGACACCTACCTGATTGTAATGGCTGTTGATCACTAGGCTAAATGTGAACATCTTGCCAATCTCCTAGAACTGGAAGGACCTTGAAAGGTCATCGAGTCCAGTCCCTTGCCTTCACTAGCAGGACCAAGTACTGTCCCCTGACAGATTTTTGCCCCAGATCCCTAAGTGGCCCCCTCAAGGACTGAACTCACAACCCCTGGGTTTAGCAGGCCAATGCTCAAACCACTGAGCTATCCCTTCCCCACAATCTTGATCCATAGGTGATGGTTTCCACATTCCATCATCATTCTCTTAGCATATCTAGTGCCTTTCAGTATATTTCCTCAATGTTTTGTGCAATGCTTTAGAAAACAAGACATCAGGAGATCTGAACTGACATTCAGAACCTTCTTTTGTTTATGTGCGTCCTAATTTAAAATTGGGAAACAACTGAAGAGTGTTTCTGAAAAAACGCCTTAAAAAAAAAAAAAAAAAAAAAAAAAAAAAACCTGCAGCCTTCCATACAAAGCTTGAGAGAGTCAGAACGGGTCAGGAACTGGAAGGAAATTCCAACATTTCCTGTTTTTGTTTGTTGCCAATCAGAACGAAAAGCTGAAATGTAGAAATTTCCTGAAAAGTGAAAATTCCAGAAAGTTTTCATTCAGGACTAACAATGTTCTGTTTCGATTCACTTGAAATGGACTTTTGTAGTGAATATATTACAAATATTTTTATATAAAATCTAACCAAAATATGTCGTCTTTTCAGTCAAAAGCAGACAAAATCAACGTGTTCCCATGAAACCTTGTGGATATTTACTAATCTGCATTGAAGGCCATTCTGTTGAACATTTTTTTGACCAGCTCTACTGAAAACATTTTACAAAGTGGCAATGTAAAGCAGAGAGGGAATCTTTACAGAGCTGACTATAGAGACTGTCAGAGGCAGAAAGGAAAAATAAAAGACAACAGAGGAAGATAAAGTGAATTAAAAAGAAAAACTTGAAACATATTCAAAAGTCAAAAGGCTGGTAAATATGCTCAGAGACTAGTTACAATCAAAGGACTGGGGCTCCAGATTCAGCTGTAGGCAAGTGACAGAGCAAGATTTTTAAAGAAATGTAGTGACTCAGAGGTAATTTCATATATGGGGCAGCATAAGTACAACAGCAGCCCATACAGAGGAAATGGACAGGAGAGAAACTGGGAGGAAGTGCCTCTAAGGGTGAGTAGGTGGCAGAAGGTCAAAGAGGAGTTTAGGAGCAGCAACTCCATGGAGCTTTTTCAAAACCAGTGTGAAATCTTAGCCAGAATGAAATCAATGGGAATTTTACCACTGACCTCATTGGAACCAAAATTTCATCCAATGGAGGGCAATACTGAACACGCAGGTTTTATTGCAAGAGCTATCTGCTTAGCTACAAACACACTCTTCAATTAAACAGTCAGCCACAAATGGATATCTAGATGAAATAACCGAGAACCATGCACTGGTGAATAATATTTACACACTGGAAAACTTTTGCAGTTTGAAAAAAAAGTAAAGATTTTGTCAACTGTTGCTTATGCCAACAACTGTTACAGCTATGCAGTTTGGCACGTTTAATTTTGGAAGTAATTAACTTCAATCAATGCAGAAACTGTCACAGGAAACCACCCAACAAAGAGATATTACAAAATGAGTTAGTTGTACAGCCTGTAGCCTGCTTTGCAAAGTCTCAGACTGTGATCTGCAATCAGTTAGTACACCAATTCCACCAATTTGATTTTAAGGCTGAGAAAAAAATCTCATTAGCTCTTCTTCAGACTTTGATTCAAGCGTGACAAAAAACACACTGCAGCGTTTCCAAGATCTAAAGAAAATTCCAGCACTGTCACCATTATTTATAGCTAGCTTATTCTGATGCATCCAAAATCCAAACACAGCATATAGCTAGGACATCCACTGTATTAAACAAACAAATGCATGTGTGGTTTATTAGGCTTTTAAGTGCTATCTTTGGGGTTGAAAAACTAATCTTCAGTTTTCATAGTTTGTGGAAATCTGTTTCCTCTTTGGAGGATAAATTGCTCCTATTTTTGACTCAACTTCAATTTAAAAAAAAAATTTTTTTTCCAACCAAAAGTGTTACTGGAAAAAATTGGTCCTGGAAAATATTCAGTGACAAAACTCCAGAAGCAAGAATGTGGAAAACTGCATAGCATACAAGTTGTTAAAAAGGTCACAATCTACACAACCTTACTGCACATGTACATATCCAAGTATGGTCTCAGTTGCACGTGCCCTGTATTTTCCAGGCTATACAGCAGCGGCTCCATTTTTTACTGCATCCAGAGTTACCATACGATACATTAGAGCTTGGAAGTGAAGCAAACACTCTGCAATGACTGATTACTAACGACTCTCAAGCATAACCATATTACCTAAACTCAGCTCCTGGGAACAGGCCAAATTAATTTTTCTTCTGTGCCAAGATTTATCAAATTTGCTGAGATTGCAAGCAAGTTTTCCCTAGTTATAAGAACACCTCCTGGGGAACTGGAAAAGTGCTCTGATAAAATAAGAAGCTAATGGTCCTCTGCTCTGGATCTTGATTCTCCACTTGGCTTGTCAGATCCCAAAAGATTGTTGACCGTCAGGCCATACTGCAAGGACTACACAGTCCTCATGTTTTTGCAAAGGGAATGAGAATGGGATAAGAGGGGAAGCGATTGGGTACAATGGGTCAGGCTACTGGAGAAAGTTTGGGTTTGGATATCTGTTCAGTCTAAATTTTTGTGATTCTGTATCGAGTTATTTGTACATTCACCTAAAGTACAGGAAAGGAACATTTCATAAATCCAAATATAAAAGGCTTCAGTTACTCATAAATGAGATGAGCAAGGAGAGCCTTTAGTTGTAAAGAGATTATGTTGACTAGTAAGTCAACAACGTATGTATACAATTATATGCACATGACAGTCAGTCACTCAGCATGATGCCTGAAGGTTGGGCCATGTAATATTCTTATTTACTCCCTGTAATTAAGCTAGTCTCGAAGTAATCAATCATTTTTAGACTCACAGGTCTGGCCTTCTTTACCACCACTCAAAACCTATTAGCGGAACTCAGCCAACTACGTTAAAGCCTTGTACCAAATCTCTATGCCCACCTGTTACGTTGGAACAGTGCTCAACCACAAAATTGTTTACCAGTTTCAAGGAAATGAAGTAGGTGGAAAAAGCAGAGCGGGACACCTTTTTTGTAAGAAAATTCTGCTGGTGGCAAGTAATTCCAATTTAAGAACACCCTGCATTGCACAGCATATTTGTGGTTATTTATCATTAAACAAAACACTAAAATATATCAACTCCGTACCTCTTTTGCCAGTCTGCATCACTAACAAATAGGAGGTAATTTCTCATTCATACAAAAA
The DNA here is from genome assembly GCA_033296515.1 of Macrochelys suwanniensis. NCBI lineage: Eukaryota > Metazoa > Chordata > Testudines > Chelydridae > Macrochelys > Macrochelys suwanniensis. The sequence continues at coordinate 9,634,845 of CM065778.1, read as the reverse complement.
ACAAAAAAACCCCACACATCACAACCACAGGTAACTGAAGATCTGCCTCACAGAAACTAAATGTACATCTGGAGTTCTGTACACTTGCTTCCTTCTGTCAGGTGTGTCAGCATTCCCTTCAAGACCTCTTTCCAATCGGCTTCCCAAGAACTCAGTTCAACTCCAGACTGTCGCTCAGGGATCTTTATTTGGCATACAGCAATGCTATGCTGAGTTCATCATACTCAAATGTATGGGGTGGATGCAGTGTACATCATAGATCCAAAGTTACACAGAAACCACCTTCCTTTATACAAGTCTACACATCATGTTACGTTCACTATATATTGGATTACATGTTTTGGGATTGGCTTGATTATTTTGCAGGAACCAGTCCCTGTACAGCACGCTCTGTCCGTGCACTCTCCGTGTCTGACTTTACACTTTACCTCAATGTTTACGCTCCCGACATCTCTTGTCCACTGTTTTGTTCTTAATGGTTTTCTGGGTGTTTCCCCTCTTATCTTAGCTAGCTCAGACATTCTGTCTTTTAGCTTACTGACCCATTTACTTCTCTTAGCACAAACATTCCGTTTTCAGCCTGCGGATCTAGTTACCTCCCTAATCCCAGTTTATAAGAAATGAGGCCTCTCCCAGGTCGAATTACTCGTGTAGGCCTCGTTTGACAAGGTGCATCTTTCGTTTCCTCAAGAGTGCATTTGATGATCTGGAAAACCTATAGCAAACCTAGGAAACGTAAAGCAGACCTTCCACCAGAGATGCGGTGGCCTAGAATCTGGGAAGGTAAACCCATGACCAGAGTGACTATCATCAGAACAAATCCCCATTCACAAATTCTGCAAGTTCCTGAGGTCCTTGCTGGAAGTCTTTTCCTTAGCACAGAAGCTCTCAAAGATCATTCAGCCCTCAAACATCACTTGTTGCAGGATTTTTTTCTGAAAAGCTTCAGCCAAACTACGCATGACTTCACCCATCTTGCTTCTGTAGTATAACAACTGTAATCCATTAAAATATGCCCACTTCCTAAAACAGCACCCAAGGCTCAACAGTTCAGTTAGGACTGTTAGTTTTCTCACCTCTACCGCACCAACTAGTAATGAGATTTGGAATGTACACAGGTGACAGAGCTTCCTTATGAAGAGGTATCACACTGCAATATCAGATGAGATGGCCCCGCCCCTTTTATTATGAATTACCTATATTCAAGTGCACTGAAGTCAACTGAGGAACAAAGGAAAGCTTGGGACAACGTAGGACCACAGGTTACCAGAACAACATTAATGACTTTTCCATCCCCATCTGCCTTGCAGGTAGTTATCACAAGGTTTCCCTGGAAATAGCATCCCCATCAGCACTAGCAGGATATTCAGGATAGTCTTACATTGCTGCTGTCCATTCTAGGGTCTAGGGTTTGACCTATTATAGGGTCAAAAAGAGGGTTTATGGTCTTCAATTATCAGTCTGCCACCTTTCATGACTTTAAATTCACTTTAAAAACCTATTGCAGAAGATAAATGACTATCCACAGAAGGTGTTGCTTGCTATCCTGTGTGCAGAAAGGAACAAAAATACAAAAATGTGACACTGGATGAGTATTTTCAGTAGTCTAAGAATATGCTCCATGTGCTGCAGGGGCTTTTCCAAAACTCCTCTAGACACATGACCAGATATGCCAGATGTTTCTTCATATAGCTAGGAGTAAACATGGAAGAGAGATGGCTAGCAACAGCCATTTCTGCAAAACAAATGCCAGAAGCAATTCAGGAGACTGACTTGTATAGAATTACTTTTCTTAGTTAAGAAACATGGGAAGAGAGAGAATGCAATCAATTCCTCGTATTTCTTCACAAGTACATTCTCAAACGTTTTTTCTAGAAACTGATCACAAACTAAAAATAGGGATGCAAATTTGCACATATGGCTCCATGTTTCAGTATACCTAGAGAGATATACCGGTATTCAGTACATGTTGAAATGCAGAAATTAAATTAATACCATGCATGACTACTAAGCCATTTTCAGCCTCTCTCAACTTGTGAAGATATGTGTTTCACAACAAAGGTACTTGCAGCAAAATACAGATCCATACTTGGCCCTACTCTCAAGAAGGCAAGGTCATGCTGACCAATAAATCTGAACCATTTATTTCAATGAAATAAAAATGAGAGTTGAAGGATCCTAGTAAGTGTGAGTCCAGAAACACATCTGCTATCCAAGGTAGAGCCTATGTATACACAATTCTTTTTAGAAGTTTGTATGTAATAAATGTTTTCCTTATAAACACAAAAATCTTTAAAAGCACGTTATTTAGTTTGCAAAGTCAAGAAGTCCAGTTAGGATATGCCAGATGCACAGGTGCCTAAATAACCTTAATTCTGACCCCTTCTGCATCCACACGGTGCACTGAATGAGGAAGGGGTCCAGCCTGCATCATCATATACAAGGGGTCAGAATTAAGGTTTCATGGGTAACCTTAAATCAGGCATTTTCTAATTTTTTCCAAGTATTTAACTTTCCAGCCTAAATGTTCTTTCAATGTAGTTTATGTCTGTACACAGAAAACCTGTATAAGTGACTGTTGCACATCATAAAGCTTGGGTTTTTACATTTTCCTTTTTTGGGGGCTCCAGCCCCAGCAGCCTAGATTTACCTGCCCCTCCCCTCACTCACCAATCTCTGACATAACTGCTCCAGTAACAACCAGGTTGTACTAGGACATACGGTTGCCAATTCTGGTTGGATGTATTCCTGGAGGTTTCATCACATGACACGATACTTAACTGAATATTAATCTTGAATTCCTGGAGACTCCAGGACAACCCTGGAGAGTTGGCAACCCTACTAGGACAGCATGCTATCCACGTGAGCATGCTCAGTAGACGCCAAGCAACAACTCTGGCCAGGGACATGTGACCCCATGTGCCCCAACCCACCCCCAATACAGTGCCTCTGGTCAGTTAAAGTTTTGGCAAGTTGCCAACACTTTCCTGAAGAATGCAAGCAGAAGAAGGGAAATGGCAATTTTCAACAGTTTATAACTCAGCAAAACCTGATTGGAATTTCCTGGGACAAATTAAAGGCATCTCTAGCCCCAGGGCTTTGGCCCTGCTGAATTTCAAAGGCCTGCTGCAGACAATGGAGGCATTAGGACTTCTCAAAAATCTTTTACAGTGGAAACAGTTAGGTGACCTAAATACAGGTGTCACTACCTGCTCCCCCTGCAATTCTGATATTGTTACCTAGGGTGCTAATTGAGTGTACTTGTGCTAACAGATCGTGTGTATATTTGGTTTTCCATATGTGGACATAAGAATAGGAGTGTCTTCCTGTTCTGTGGCAGCTTTAGGGGTGGAGAAGAAAAGAGGCAGAGACAAAAATAAGGTCCCCAGCAAAGAGAAATGCTTGGACTCTGAATAAGACTAGACTTAACCGGCGAAGCAGCATAAAGCTGAGTTCTTAAACTTCCTCAGTAACATTAAAGTAATCTATTGATACCCTTAGCAAGTCTATGCTTTAATCATTTGGCTTACATGATCTGAGGTACAAGAGTCAGAACTGAAAGCACGTCTAACGTAATAATGTCATGTTTATTTTTGTTGATGACTCTAACTTGGATACTCTTGCCTTGTGTATCCTTTAGCATTTTGAAACAAACAAACAAGCCATTTCACTCTCCGGCATGCTCTTTTAATGTGTGTATTAAATTACATATTTAGGTTCAAGAGTAGGCTTGACTAGTATGTGTCAGCAGAGAAATGAACAAACAAAATCTGAGGACAACACAAGGTGAGCATTTCTCAAGCTATGCTTTCGTCTGACAAGCATCACTCAACTGTTTTATTACATTCAAAGAACACGCAATATTTTAATAGTAGTTCAGTGGGTCTTATCGGGACACTAAAAAGAAGAAAAAATGAACTCCCAAACACACACACTTAATCCCAAAGGTGACTCAGTCTTTAGTTACGCGATTACCCCACCAGTAGTCACAGCCACTTGAGTGTAGAGTCCATGTGGCAACGTCACTCAAAAGATCAACTACTGCAATATATCCATCTTGACAGCAAGTCTCTGCAACACTTCTGAAAAGAGCACTCATCTCATTGGACACTGCTCACCGCACCATCAAATAAAGTGTAAGCCAAAGAAAAAGATAACTATTGATCTCCTGCTGTTTTAGTGGTATTGCATGTATACAACAGCAACCTAGAGACCCACCAACAAAATTAGGAGACTAGACATTGCACAGTTAAACATTCCAAAGTTTGGAAATCCATGTTTAACTACTGGCAACGTTCACTTTGCCTGCTTGTATGCTACAGTCTTTAGTTATTCTTTAGATAGCCATGCCTGTCATTAAGGCTGCCCAACACTCTCCACTACAAGACCCTGCTTTCGGTTGCTTATACTTTTGCCCGACATTAACTGTTTCAGCTGAATTTTTTCCATGCCATGGGTCTGCCTCTGGCTGACTTTTTTTGGAAAAATTTCAGTCAAAACGTCAAAAATTTCAGCCATTTCTGAGAATAAGATTAGTGAAAGACAATGCATCTTTCCATGCTCTAGCCACCTTTCCTTTGGAAACCTTTAGCGCCCCTATGCTGCAGAGGAGGGACTTTTGTGTCTTTTGGCGTCCCTGTGAAAATCCACCCAAGTTATAAGCCTATGAAAATACTCATTAGAGACTTGCTAGATCTTAACAGCTAAAATCTCCCAAGATTCCATCCTCACTAACCATGCCTGAGCCTCTTACTCAGTTTGGTCAACCTCAGGAGATGGATGTGCCATCCCCATAGAAAAACTGAGCATGTCCCCTCTAGCCCAGAGCTCCAGGGTGAAGCTGGACTTTCTCTAATGGCTGCTCCAGGCCACGCGCTGGAACTGGCAGCAGGGAGCCCATCTTGCCTGTGCTTTCAGTGTCCCTCTTGCTGGCAAACAGGTTGCATGGAGGAGGAAGCAGTCTGATTCATATGCAGAGGGGACAAGAGTCAGACCTACAGCATTGCAGAGGAGGATTAGGGGATTAAAATGGAACAAGGTTGGGGGCGGGGGGGGGCACGCAGGGGCAGAGACTGGCGGCTGGCAGGGAGGTGAATAGGGGGACTGTGAACCAGAGGAGCAGGAGAAAGGAGGTATGGAAGAGAGGAAGCATCTGACCAGGAGCTCGAGTGTGGGGTAGAACTGAAGCTGGTTGGGAAAAGAGACTGAAGACAAGGAACTGGGGGAGATGAGGATATTGAGATGGAATGAGAAGTTCACAGAAGGAGACTGGGACTGAGCCAGTGGTAACAAGGAACATGGGTGAGGGAGGGGGAAAGAGATCAAGGAATTGGGGAGAGAACTGGGGCAAGTAGACTGGAGATAAGGGGCCACAGGATAGAGTAGAGTGAGGGAGACTAGGAACCTGGTGGGGTGAGATTAAGACTCACTGGACAAGGAGACTGATGAGTAGAGACAGACTAATAAGGTGAAGACAATGGGACTGGGACGAGGAGACTGGTGCAGCAGAGCACAGACTTGTGACAGAAGAATCTGTGCCTATTAGAGCACAGGCAAAGCGTCTCATTCCCCTTTAGTGCTAGTCCACACAGCAATAGTAGGTTGTCATCCCCTAGCAGTTACTTCATTAGCTTAACTGGCAGAAATCTCAGTTTTGGATCTAAAGGTTCCATTCTACTAAGGGCATCATAAAATGCCAGATAAAGGTATCTGTTTTTTCAGGGTGGGTTTTTTTTTAAACTAGGAAATGACACAAAAACTACATTAAAAGAATATTACAGTTGCAAACTTCAGCTTGCAAAGGTTATGAAATGCAAGAATGACAATTGCCTGGGCAACCTTAATTTATCCCCATTGCACATATGCAGTATGATACAATCTTTAATTGCATGATCATATTTTTTTCCCACAAGGTGCCTGTCTCACATGTGCATAGAATGGACACCGCTCACTGAATTAACATCTATTCAATATTTTGACTTCATTGCTCTATGCGTGGCCCAGGCCTTACTTACTACACCTTATTCAAACCGTGCTCTGAAAACAGAACTATTAATTTCCTCACAGCATTTTCCATGGTGCTCATCGCTATGGTATCTGAGTGCTTCACAAACATTAATGGGTCTAGTCTCACAATACTTCTGAGAGATGAGTGAGCGGTAGTATCTCCATTTTACAAATGGGATTTTAGACAAAGAAAGATTAAAGTAAAAAGTATTCACTAATTTTGAGCCACCTACGATCTGATTTTTCAGAGTACGTAGTTTATAGCACTTTATACATTCAAAGCTCAGCTCCCACCAACTTCAGCTGCAATTGTGAACACTCATCCCTGCTGCAAATCAGACCCTACAGAACCAAATCAGGCCCCTAGAAAGTGAGGAACACACAATTAGTGACCACTTCTGAAAAGTCTACCTTAAGTGACTTAGCTAGCATCACAAAGGAACTCTGGCAGTAGCAGGGAGGGAATCCATTTCATTCAGCTGACATAACCATGAAACCATCCTCTCTTCCTGCAATCCCCTTCCTTGCTCACTTTGCCCCTTTCAATTTCTGCAACAAATGAGGCCGGGATCCTTATAGACAACTGTTTCCTTCACTGCACAACCCTAATTCACCCCAAGGCAGGACAATCCTGAACACTGAATGAAGCAGGGGGCCTGTGGAAAAAATAGTATGTAATCGTGTAATTGAAGACAGGCCATCATAATTCTTCTGCATGCTCACTGCACCATCTTCAAAGGTTCAGATCTCAGCTCAAACAAAGCTAAATTCCCTGCAGAAGAAAAGGATTGCTCCTCAAGAATGGCTATTTCCATGGCAAAAGACACCTTTCAAGATGAAGAAGTTTTGCCTCTAAGACTGTTCAAAACATGGTCCTTTCATTCAAATGGCTCAGCCATTCCAAAAGAACTCCTCTTCAGAAAGAGACCACGCACTGAAAATTTCTGCCCCTAAATTTACAAGTTGCATACAAGTTATGAGTGACTACAGCAGCGTTCCGGTTTTTTTAGAGTCACTTTGATGCACCAAAACCTGGTTAGCAGATGATGACGCTATGTTCAATTATTTTGACTAAATTTTTAAGTCTTACCAGAAAATATAAGCACATCAGCAGAAAGATTGTAACAACAAGCCAGCATAGCCTGGCTGGTTGCATGGTGTTTTCCATCAATAGGAAATATTAAAAGGGAGGTACCATAGTCTTTCAGAGCATAAATAATCAAATTCTGAGTGACATTTCAAAGCATTCTTAAAATGAGCCTAGCTAATGGCTTAGGAAACGGTCTTTGAAGAATTAGTTTCACTCTTGCTAGAATAAAATTGACATTCAGGAATTTGAGAAAAGTTCCATTCATGATATGAGCCACATAAAATTGCTACTGGATATTTCTCGCTGCACTTGTTAATGAAGACATAAGCAAGCAAAAAAGTTATACACGGCAGTCATCAAGTCCCGCTACGCCCCCACTCCACCCATTCTATACCCAGCATAACAACCACTCCATTTTCTTTTGTCTCTCTGGAACAGAACCCATAAATTCAAAAGACGAGGGAGAGACTTCAAGTACCAATTACCTTCTTTAGATACCACACACTGGTGGACTTTCAATAGGTCCACCATTAGAGACCGCAATAGCATTTGTATGTGTAGGCATTACAGAGACTCAAATTTCTTAGCGGTCTCTGTCACAGCTAGGCCCAGTCCCTACCTGGAGGGTCTCAAGTCTGTTGCAAGTGGATCCACATGCTTCCAAGTCAACTGGGTCTGGGCAGAGTCTGGGCACCATTCTCAGCGCTGGTATGTAAGGCACACTTCGAGGTTACAACCTTCTCTCTCAGCCCTTCCTTGGGATGTGGGACTCTGCAATCCAGCCACCCCAGACCTTGGAATCACAGCCTCAGACCTCCCCAGCCCCCTAGTTGTTTGTACACACTCCTGCAGAGAGTTACACCTAGGACTTTTAATCTAATCCCTTCAGGGACAACATGGCAGGAAAGTTGGAAACACAGGCTTAGCAAAGTAATTTCTTAACCAATCTCTTTACTGTTAAGCAGCACTGGAAGGTTACTTGATCTTTGGAGAAACAACAAGTCCTGAGACACACACAGAACTCTAGTCTGATTTTACCCCTTCTGAGTGTCTGAGGCATCTCGGCATTTCAGGCTAGGCAAAGGCTCTCCTACCTTCTCTCTCTCCTAGCCATTCTACTTTCATGTGGCAATGGTCTTCCCCTCCTCCCCCACTCAGAGAAGCACCCCCCTTAAATACAGTCTCTCTCCTTTCGCCATGTGCTCAAGTTGAGAAGGTGCAGATCTACCAGCCATGCTAACACGCCTGTGTAGAAAATGCACTGTTCCATGGAGTTGGACAAGCAGTCGAGAGACCTGGTTGGTGGTCCTATATTGCTCCGTGACAGACCTTCAACCAGGCATCAGGCTCCTTTCTTGGAAAGAGTAACTGTCTGGAATACATCATAGCAAACTTGCCTTGGGCAAGGTTAGATGTGTTCAGCACTAGCACAACATGGAGATTACAACACAAAATGAAGGTCAGGATTTGGTGCAACTACAATCCTTCGGCACATCAGAGCTGGCAGCAACAAGCGCCTGGTTCAGTATCTAGGGGTTCCTTTTCAATAACACAATGCAAAACCAGCTCGAGCCCCCACCCAGTGACCTGGGACAATTACATACCACCCCCCTGGGCGCCTCTAAGAGGCAATATTTCCCCTCTCACAAGCACAGAGTCTAAGTGTAGCAAAAGCCTTTTAATAAATGCGGCATTATATTGGGGAAACACCACAAACAGGATTCATAACACAAACCATGAGCAAAAGACCCAACCTCAAGTAAGTCTGGCAGTGTCCTTTTCCCCTCGGGGTCTTAAGTCCAGCAACCCAAAAGTCACCCCACCCGCAGTTTCTGTCCTTGATCAGTGCAGCCCCCAGAGTTCAGAAATTCATCTGCCGAGTTTACCTCATAGCCTGGGTGGAAGCGGGGGGAGGTATGGGGGCACCTTACTTTGCTCCGCTGCTCAGGTCAACGGGTGATTGCTGCGCCTCTCTGCCAGCCATCCTGCTGGCTGCTCACCAATATGTCTTCAGCCGCTGCCCCCCAACACAGCTCTCAGTGATTTCAGCTCTTAGGCTTTGGCTACACTCCCGCGGCAGCGCTTTGAAGTGCGAGTGTGGTCGTGCGCTGGGAGAGCTCTCCCAGCGCTGTAGGCAATCCACCTCCACGAGGGGAATAGCTTACAGCGCTGGGAGCCCTACACTGGCGCTTTACAGCGCTGTAACTTGCTGCGCTCAGGGGGGTGTTTTTTCACATCCCTGAGTGAGAAAGTTGCAGCGCTGTAAAGTGCCATAGCCATAGCCTCAGTAACTTCAGCTCTTTTAGTGATTTCAGCTGTTAGCAGGGGGGCCTCAGTGCTGGGGCACTCAGAACCAAAGAGTCCAAAGTAGGTCTAATGCTTAGACCTAGATATCAGTGATTCAGCTGCGCAGCATGTAACAAGTCTCCTAATGGAGTCAAAATTAGCTCTGTTATTACACAGTGGAGAGAGGAGGAATCAAAGTGGTGTTTAGGGCCCTCAGAAGAGGCCCACACTACCGGGTACAAATACCTGTCCCCAGCCTCTCTCAATTCACTGAGCTTTAGAACTCATGTCCCTTACCTAGAGAGTGCTACTTAGTTGAGGGTGAGTCCCTCGGTCATAAAATGCCAAGTACAATTCTACTGTCCTTGATTCACATAACCAGGATAACAACATTATTACTCCTGCCCCAATAACAAAAAGACTGGGGATACCACCGCAGCCAAAGTGACCATTTGGGCAAGCAGTCCCACCATGCTAGGCAGGGTGGGTGTGCCCATGCAAACAAGATCGGCCCCTGAAGTCCTTTCCCACAGCTCACCACCAGATGTCAGGGTAGAGCTCATTATGACTCTGCTTACATCCAACTATATCCCACACTGTCAGTGCCTCTAAAATTCCAGGTTTCAACATGCCGGAGCCACAGATTCAAATCCCAACAAGCTCAACTCAGCTCCAAATTCTTATGAGATAGATGAGAATTGTGCATCTTGCACATGTGGGAGGGGGCAAGATTATGTTGAATGAAGTCTTAAAAAGCTTGTGTCCCTTCCACTTTACAGGCATACAAGCGGACGTAAGAGTAAGGATCTGACTGCATGGCCCTGGTTAACATTACTGCTCCCCCAGCATTTTACTGTGGCAACTGGAGACAAATTTTCACCCACCAGAAGTGGATGGAGGTCAGAGGTGCTTCATGAATAAGATTCAAATAGAGGAGATGAAAGGTAGCTGGGAGGAGTGTGGAATAAGAGAGAAATAAGGAATAAAAAGAGGTATTAGTGAAAGTCACACAGCAGATGGGTCAGAAGTGATAGTGGCGACATCTCCCCCTGTCTTCCGCTCTGTTTACACAGACTGAAACCTTCGGTTGTTAAACTGCACTGGGGTGGTTATTTACATTAGGTCTTCTCAACACTTGCTGATCCATACACCATATTATTTACAGTTACATTTTCTCCTCAGCTCTCTGCCAAAGGGGGGAGAAGGAAGAGAGCTCTCTACCCAGAGATCCTTCCTGGTTCTGGCTCTGCTAGCTTGCCTCTCTCTCCCCTGCACTTCCTTCTTGTCCCTTGTCATAAATATAAAGGGAAGGGGGAGAGGGTCTGATGCAGATAAAATCCTCTTACCAGTAAAGGGTTAAGAAATGCAGGTAACCAGACCGACACCTGACCTGGCCGGCATCTGACCAATAAGGGGACAAGATACTTTCAAATCTTGGGAGGGGGAAAGCTTTGTGTGTGGGTCTTTGTCAGACTCAGAGTGATCTTGGAGTCAGAAGGAACCAGTCATCTTTTCATCAAATCCTCACTTTTCTAAAGTAAGTTTAGATAGCATAGCGAGTAGATTTCTGTTTATTTTTGCTTGGTACATTCCCTGTGTGAGAGGGAGGGGTTATTCGCATGTCAGGGTTCCCTCCCCACTCTAAACTCTAGGGTAAAGACATGGGGACCCGCATGAAGAGCTCCTAAGCTTATTTTTACCAGCTTAGGTTAAAACCCCCAAGGTACAAAATTCCCTGCACCCTGAGAAATGCTTCTTCCACTGCCACCATCAAGTGTTTTAAACAGGAATCCAGGAAAGGAGACCACTTGAAGTTTTCTTCCCCGCCCCCCCAAAATACCCTCTCAAGCCCATACCCCCCTTTCCTGGGAAGCCTGAGAATAATCTCCTAACCAATTGGTTACACAGTGATCTAAAAACCCACCCGCTGGGTTTTAATAACCATAGAAAACAGTCAGCTTCTTAAAAGAAGGATTTTATTAAAACAAAGAAGGTAAAATCAGCTCTGTAAAATCAGGATGGTAACTATTTTACAGGGTATTCAATTTCCAAACTCAGAGGGATTCCCCCTCTGGACAAACCCTTAAAGTTACAGGGAAAAAAAAGGAATAACCCCTCCCTCTCACACAGGGAACGTACCAAGCAAAAACAAACAGAAATCTACTCGCTATGCTATCTAAACTTACTTTAGAAAAGTGAGGATTTGATGAAAAGATGACTGGTTCCTTCTGACTCCAAGATCACTCTGAGTCTGACAAAGACCCACACACAAAGCTTTCCCCCTCCCAAGATTTGAAAGTATCTTGTCCCCTTATTGGTCAGATGCCGGCCAGGTCAGGTGTCGGTCTGGCTACCTGCATTTCTTAACCCTTTACTGGTAAGAGGATTTTATCTGCATCAGACCCTCTCCCCCTTCCCTTTATATTTATGACATCCCTTCTTATAGCTCCTGTGTTAATGGGTCAGTTTTCTCATTAGTCCTTACCCAACACATTTTAATCCACTAATTAAGCTCCATCAGGTCCACCAAGTGAGGAATTAATTGGTGTTTAAGTGACCAGACTGCTGGCTCAGCTATTGATCCCCAGTACTCTGTCACAGATCTCTTTTACCCACTTCTTTCTCTTCATCTTTTCCTTGACCACTTACAATTTTCCTTCTCTAAGAAAGTGGTGGCCTATTTAACAGGAACACCCCATTTTCAACCATTGTAATTCTGAGGTAAAAACCTCTTCAGCTTTTTTTTTAAAAAGGTAAGTTTTTCAAGGAGTGGCACCAACATCTTTCCCCTTCCCACAAAGACACTGGCAGTCTTGTTACTTGCCTGTGCCATAATTGTTTAAAAGGATTATTAATCACAAAAGCCTGGTCTACACTACAAAGTTAGGTCAACGTAAGTCCCCTTGCGTCAACCTATTTGTGCATGTGTCTACATTAAAATTTGTCTCTGGCCGACACAAGTGCCCCATTACAGTGACACAGTAAAACCATCTCCCTGGACAGCATAGCATCACTATTTTGCCAACAATACACAAATTAGGTCACTGGGAGTTTTCTTTGAATTGTACCATGTAAATGCATTAAGAACTTTGCAGCGCCAATCTGACATGATTCACGGTGTCAAGTTATTACGTCAATGAATATGGGTTACAGGAAAGACACTCATATGCCTGCATAGGCAGAGGGTGCCACAAGGTGAAGAAAACCTTAGCCAAACTCAAAGCATCATCACCACGCTGTAGACATGTACATTGTAGGTATAGCCTACAAACAGACATATTTCTCACCAGAAAGGTGAGATCAGAACAAAAGATGGCAATATGCGTTCACAGAGTACCAGCTAACGGTGTCACGAACACTGAAAACCCTAGAACAAAACCATTCGACTCAAGACAGAATTGTTACTCTTGCACTAAAGCATTATTGCAGTTCAACGGCTTCTTCAGTGTATCAGATGCCACCAACCTGAGTTTAAGTTACAAACAAATGCTACCTTATTAGATTTTCCTGTTTCTACTGTCGCACTAACTGATTTCATGACCACTGTAAGTCCACACTCGCTACCCTTCGGCTTTAACAGGGCATCGTGTCAAGGTATTTTCCTCATACATTGGATCATTTCCCCAGCAACCTTATCACTTATTTATCCTTTGAAAGCTGTAAAGTGCAATCTTTTTCCTTCCTGACATTTCTTTCCATTTCCACATGTACGCTGGTTTGTTGCTTTACTGTTTGGCTTAGAGAGACAGGGCACTCGACAATTACGAGCTTTACAAAGACATAAAAAAAGTCAGGTCACATTCTAGGCCTACCAATTTTGACGGTTTCTTTTAATTAAAATAAAAAGTAAGTACAATAAAGAGAGCCAATGTGCCACTGGCAATAGTTTTTTTGAAGGCCAAATCTAGAGTAACGTTCAAATGCATGCTCCAGCAGCACGTCAAGAGCTGAAGCAGTGTCAGCAGTACAAGAGATAAGATTTTTACACTGGCTGTATAATCAAGAAAATCCTTGCTGTTATAGAGCAATTAGGCTTTCATCTAAACAGTTATTTTAACCATGGAAACATTAATAGGCTGTTTTTCAGTACATATTACAAAGGCCCAGCTCTAAGAAGCCACACAGACTCTGCTTAGTTATGCTTATTGCTTCAGAGGGAAAATAATGAAGCCTTTATTAATAAGAAAGAAAAATTCCATGTAGTTAAGCTGCCGCTTCTAATTCGGTTGGCAAATTTTCCTTTATTGTATCATGGCAACACGGTTAAAGCGAGTCACTGTGGCTGGAGTCCGTCCCCTCCCTTGATGGAGGCACACAGTGGGTGGCAGCAAAAGCAAAGGTGAATAGTGGGGTTGGCTGCACATTTGGGGCAAGTCACCAACTGAATGATTCCAGATGGGCTCAAGGTAAATACAGTGGGGTCCACCTTTGCTTAGTGTGTGCTGCTAAGTGCAGTATATGCATTAGCTGGCTTGGGGCTTAGCCATATCCATTGCCTGCTAGCTAACAGATCACACCCCCACTTGGGGCTGAGGAACAGCAACCAGCAGAGACATCAGGCCCACACTGTGCTTTGTTGCTTGCATAGGTGTTGCATTATTAAAAAAGGTCTTACACCCTGGCCCATTACTACAGAGGCGTTGAGAGGACAGGAGTCACTTTTCTGCCTCCGCAGATGGCAGGATCTGGCTCTCAGCACTGAGCAAAGGAAAGTCCTCTTCTCTAGTTCCAATCCTGCGTGGCAGGAGGAGAAAGAAATGGGTGAGACACATCTGCATGGAAGAGGGGAGTGGCGCAGGGGATTGGAAGAGGGGAGAAGCCACTGTGGTGTGTGAGGTGGACACAGGAGACTCCCATTCCAGTGCACTGGGGAAGGAGTTGCTCTCTTCAGGGGTTATTTGTTTTTGTTGGGTCTCTCCTCCTCCCCCCACAATACCGATGCTGGCTCTTTGGCTGTTAAGACACATGCCCATGTTCACCTGAGAGTTGGTGATGCCGCTTGGAGCCCTAAGGCATTGGGGTATATTTACTAGTATTCGTATAGAAATTTAATTTTCCCACTGGCCAAATATTCTCAGTACCTGGTAGAATTCACGTTGGGGACAGGATTTCTGTTTTCAAGGACCTTAAAATCTGAAGTTCTATTTGACATGTTAAGGTTTTCCCACGATCATCGTTATGTATTTGCACAGCTGTAGCACCGAGGAAACCGAGTGATGGTTCAGGGCCCCATCATGCTCACTGCTCTACAGACAGCAAAGATGATCCAGATGATGTAGAGCTTTCAGTCTAAACTAAGAGGACAAGTTTTCACATGGTGGTAAATCAACCTATACCAGCTTACACCATGGAGCTACACCAGAAGAGAATTTCACCCAACATCCAAAGTGGACTGGAGCAAATACTGCTGTACACTCCACTGGCATTAACAGATTGGAAAATACGAAGCGAAGACATTTTGTTTTTTGCTTTGTGCTGTTTGGAACACAAAAATTGCCATGCACTTAATGGCTCGTGGAGTGAAGAGTTAATCATTATTAGGGTACGTCTTCACTACCCGCCGGATCGGCGGATAGCGACCGATCTTTCGGGGATCAATTTTTCGTGTCTAGTGTAGACATGATAAATTGATCCCCGATCGCTCTGCTGTCGACTCCAGTAATCCACCCTGGCGAAAGGCGGAAGCGGAGTCGACGGGGGGAGCAGCGGCAGTCAACATTGCGGCGTCCTCCCGGCATGGTAAGTCGAGCTAGGTACGTCAACTTCAGCTACGTTATTCATGTAGCTGAAGTTGCGTACCTTACATCGACATAGTGTAGACCTGGCCTTAGTTGAGGTTTACATTTCAGACTACTAGAGACAGACCATTATAAAAACTCTGTCTAAGATGCAGAGACATTTGCCGTCTTATTTATAGTGCAAGTTCTATTTGTCTTTGCAATGTTTCCTCTGTTGCTGGTCCAGATGCGAACTGAAACTAGTTAAGTAAAAACAGTTCACCCTTAATGATACAGAGTTTCTAACGAGGTACTTCCCAAGAAAATTACACCTCACCCTTTCTAACAATTACTCACCTATGATAAAAATAAACATGGATTGTAGTACCTTCAATTTTCTCATCAATCACTATGTAGCTTCAGTCAGAAGTGTACTGAGGCAGTTGAGATGTTGTTAGAAAACCACCACCAAGGAAACTTTGTATGTTCTCCTGACACAGCTGCTCCTATTTATGGTGTAAAGTGAAGTTACACATTTTTTCCCCCCCTAGAGATGCAACAGCTAAGTAACGTGGTGGAAGCCATAATTTGGGTCTTATTGCCGGAATATATTTTACTAAATTTTGCCTTTAGGCCTTGTCAACAAAAAGTAAAAAAAAAACCACCACACCTCATTTATTACAGATATGAGAGAGAAATGCATGAGTGTTTAAATGTGTGATGACAGCCATCTTGTGTTAAAGGTGAGAAAAGTTTAAGAAATAAGTGATTACTAGTTGCTTTTGGTTTTTATAATTGATGCCAGCAAACTAAGGGTATGTCTACTCTACCCGCCAGATCGGTGGGTAGCAATCGATCTATCGGGGGTTGATTTATCGTTTTGAGACTAGACGCAATAATCGATCCCCCAGCGCTCTCCCGTTGACTCCAGTATTCTGCCACCACGAGAGGCACAGGCGGAGGCGACGGGGGAGCGGCAGCAGTCGACTCATCGCCGTGAAGATGCCGCGGTAAGTCTAAGTACGTCAACTTCAGCTATTCTCGTAGCTGAAGTTGCGTATCTTAGATCGATTTCCCCACCCCTAGTGTAGACCAGGGCTAAGACAGATGAAATACATTCAAGTATCCATTAGTATTTTGCTACCTGTCACTGACAGATAATCCCTATTATAATGTTCCTACCCAAAAATAACAAGGTAAATCTCACTAAACTGAAAATAGATTATTTATATGTGACACATACAAGCTGACAGCTGTATGCAGCTTGGGCCTTTTATACCCTTTTTAATAACAGACTAACAAAACAATGCTGAAGCAAAGTAACTAAATATCGAATATGCATAAGTGCACTTCCGGTTTAATACAAGTAAGATTCTGCTCTCAATTACACCAAAGAGAATTTGGAGTAATTCCGCTGAAAGAAGTGGACTTATTCTAGATACTCTCTTACAATAGTGCATATTTTGCCCAAAACATACAGATTGATTTCTCTTTCAGCACCAGTAGTATATATTCCTGTAGCACATAGACTAGGAGGACACTTGGTTGTAGAGTAGATTGGTCTGGCCACATATAGCCCATGTTATGCTTGTACAAATGCAGAAGCGAGCACACACTTATGTAAACAAAGCTGCATAGAAACATTACATAAACTGTTGGCAGCTTTGGAGCCAGTCACTATTTATACATGCCTTATTTCTTGCTCCACAAGACAAAGCTGTCGAAAAGGTGACATGATCTTGTAGTCAGATCTTGGGACTGAAAGCTGAAAACTTCTCAACTTCCTTTCCTTGCACAGATACTTGCTCTCATAGTGCCCTTGGCAAGTCATTTAACATCCCCTTCTCGTTTCTCCCCATCGGTACCATGTGGATTACAATATGTACTTGACCCAGATGGATGCTGTGAAGTTTAGTTTTGGTAAAGCACTCTGAAAAGAAAATTCATTTTAAAAATATTTTGATGGTCAAAGAACAAAAAACATAACCATGATCAAACAACAGGGCATGTCAATGGATCCCATCATTTTGTTGTATTTCGGGAGAGATCAGATAATAACTACTTAAAATTCTACATGTGGAGTTGTTGCTTACGTAGCATACATGCACAAACTAAGTGGCCTGCTTAAGATGCTAGTTTGTGCTAGGTAGTAGTAGTGTTATTAATATTTTTATACAACAAACTAAGGCTATGTCTACACTATGAACCTTACATCTGTACCGCTACAGTTGTGTCGCTGTAAGGTCTCCTGTGTAGCTGCTCTTTGCTGGCAGGAGAGAGCTCTCCTGCCGGCATAATTAAACCACTCCCAACAAGCGGCATTGGCTGTGTCAGCAGGAGAGTGTTTTTTTCACACCCCTGACCGACAAAAGTGCTAATGTAGACAAAAGCACAAGTGGTCCAGTATTGCTATTATGTCCGTCTCCTTCCCTTGGTGAAGCGTGCCGTCACGAGAAATACCAGATTGCAGATCCCCAAATTTCAAATTTAGTCAATGGTAAATTGGTTATTTCAACCCAGAGGAGTGGGGAGGGTGCAAAAGGCAGAAGTTATTAAATAGCTGTGCAGAAAGCTCTCTCATGATAAAGACTATGGGACACATTCATCTGGGGCTTTCACAGAAGAAGTGTTCGCATCTAAAAGGACAAGTTACACTGAGTCAAGTTCTCTTCCTCAGAAGGACTTTCCCCTTGAGGCAATCAACAGGTAAAGCTAACCAAAGAAAGAGCTACATTGTGAAATACTATCTTGATTGAGATCATCATCATCATCCAATTCATCTGCTGGAAATATGAACTTTGTGGAAGGAACAGAGGAGACATGAAGGTGGAAGGAGAGAATGAATGGGATACTGGGGAGACTGACGGAGACAAGTACTCATAGAAAAGGGCACAGAAAGTTAAAAATGACGAGGAAGACAACAAATGAAAAGTGAAGAGACAGCGAAGGAAAGCAGGCAATAGAGAGCGAAATGGTAAACAGAAGTAGTAAGAGAGACTAGTACAAAATGCTCAGTTAAGGTGATGAAGTCTAATGGCCAGGTCATTTGGTCTGGCTGAGACCTATACTCAGCACAGGACCTGAGGGAAGTATGTCTTTGGGGAAGGAGTAAAGGTGGCTTGGCACTACATTTCCCTCCCCCTGCCCTCAATCCTGGGAGCAGTAAGAGAACAGTATGGCTACTGGTATAAGTTAGAAAAGCCTCAAGACTGCTCTAAATTATGCAGGCTGCAATGACACCCCACCCCCACCCTCCTAAAGACTGTTCCACCAACCGTGGATTGTCAGGGTGCGAGATGCCAGCCTCCATCTGCTCCCACATGAGAAAGATAGCATAGGAGCTGGCTATGCTGACCGAGCACCAACAGGAACTAGGGTGACCGGACAGCAAATGTGAAAAATCGGGACAAGGGGTGGCGGGTAATAGGAGCCTATATAAGAAAAAGACCCAAAAATCGAGACTGTCCCCATAAAATCGGGACATCTGGTCACCCTAACAGGAACTCCCCTGCACAGGAGAATTGCCAGGTGCCCACTTAGGGCAGCATTCCCGCTCCTTTGTGCCACCGGAATAGCACAAAGAGGCCAGACCAGGGGCTGAAGATCTGGCCTCAGATTCACAACAGATCCCCCAATTTGTCAAGCAGAGCATGAATAAAGCCCTTATGTTCTTATGAGGGGAGATCTTTTTTCCTGAAATGGTTCTTTATTCGATATGATCAAGATGCAGACAGGAACGGCGTGGGGGCGGGGGGGGGGGGGGGGAGAATGTCACAACAGCAACCGTAAAGATCTAAATCAGTGTCCTAGGAGTGGCCTAAAAGGGAGGGAAAGAGGGAAGTCATGATAGTGAGAAGTGCTTTACTGGAGGAGAGAACAAATAAAGGAAGGTACTGCTGAAGGAGAGCGGGATAGGGACTGCTGAAGGAAGGACAGACAACGAGACAGATGGAGAGGAGTGTGAAGTGAGGGGAGTGCTGGGTTCTAAAGAGAACGAAGGAAGAGAGGGGACTGTGGAGGGAAATGGAGAGGGCAGGGCAGGCGTTGAAGGCTGAAAGTAACCAGACTTGGTTCCAGACAGAAAAACAGGCAGTTAAAGGAGGTTAGGACACCAGGGGGAGCTCATGTCATGCCCTCTGGTTTTTAGCCAAGGAAAGAGAGACGGTCTCTTTCACACCATTTATTTATCCCTGGAGTACAGGGACCAAAGGAATGATCCCAGAAAAAGAAGGCACGTATGAGGCAGAGAGAGAGAAATGGGGGGGGTTGCTGATGGAAGGAAACAAAAAGGAAGAAGGGAAGGAGCAACTCTCCTTTATGTCGCTTCTCAATCACCTCCTGCTCCTCTCCTGCTCTAGACAACTTTGATTATGGCTACACTTGTGAGTGAGAGCGTATTAAAGCAGCCCCGTGCGCTCTAGCTCACGGCGCGTCCACACTGGCAAGGCACGTAGATCGCTCGGATTCCGCAGCTAGAGCGCTCCTGGTAATCCACCTCGGCGAGTGGAATAACGTTTGATGCACCCAAGCTGGAGCGCCGCAGCGTCAGTGTGGACGCCCTGGTCTGTTAATGTGCTCTGATCGGCCTCCAGAAGTGTCCCACAACGCCTGTTCTAGCCACTCTGGTCATCACTTTGAACTCTACTGCCCTGCCCTCAGGTGACCAACCATCAGACCCGCCCTTTAAATTCTCTGGGAATTTTGAAAATCCCTTTCCATGCCCAGGAAACAACAGGCACTGCAAGTCAGTGTAGCAAACACAGATTCCTACTAACATTGGAACCACTGCACTTCATTCCCATGCAGGGGACCAAACATTACTGGTGGCTTTCAGCCTCAAATTGCTCCCTCAAGGAATCCCTAATCCTTGCAGCCCTGCGCTGGGCCCCTCTAATAGCCCAGCTCTCTGGCTGTTCAAATTCAGCCTCCAAGTGTTGAACCTCCGAGTTCCAGGCCTGAGTGAATCTTTCACACTTCCCTTCACAAATGTTATGGAGGGTACAGCACGCGGATATAACTGCAAGGATGTCGTCATCAGCCAGGTCCAGCTTCCCATACAGAGAGTGCCAGCTGCCCTTTAAATGTCCAAAAGCACACTCCACAGTCATTCGGCACCGGCTCAGCCTGTTGTTGAACCGCTCCTTGCTGCTGTCAAGGCTCCCTGTGTAGGGTTTCATGAGCCACGGCATTAAAGGGTAAGCGGGGTCTCCAAGTATCACAATGGGCATTTCGACTTCCCCTATGGTGATCTTCTGGTCTGGGAAAAAAGTCCCAGCTTGTAGCTTCCTGAACAGGCCAGTGTTCCAAAAGATGTGTGCATCATGCACCTTTCTAGGCCAGCCCACGTTAATGTCAATGAAATGCCCACAGTGATCAACAAGCACCTGGAGAACCATAGAGAAATACCCCTTCCAATTAACGTACTCAGAGGCTAGGTGGGCTGGTGCCAGAATTGAAATATACGTCCCATCTATCGCTCCTCCGTAGTTAAGGAAACCCAATTGTGCAAAGCCAGCCACAATGTCATGCACGTTACCCAGAGTCACGGTTCTTCTGAACAGGATGCGATTAATGGCCCTGCAAACTTGCATCAACACAATTCCAACGGTCGACTTTCCCACTCCAAACTGATTAGCGACCGATCGGTAGCTGTCTGGAGTTGCCAGCTTCCAGATTGCAATAGCCACCCGCTTCTCCACCGTCAGGGAAGCTCTCAATCTCGTGTCCTTGTGCCGCAAGGTGGGGGCGAGCTCCTCACACAGTCCCATGAAAGCAGCTTTTCTCATCCAAAAGTTCTGCAGCCACTGCTCATCATCCCAGACTTGCATGACGATGTGATCCCACCACTCTGTGCTTGTTTAGCCGAGCCCAAAAGCAGCGTTGCATGGTGGTGAGCATGTCCGTGAATGCCACAAGCAATCTCGTGTCGTATGTGTTACTCGAGTCGATCTCATCATTGGAGTCCTCACTGTCAGATTCGATCTTAAGGAGTAACTCGACTGCCAAATGTGACGTGCTGACGAGTCTCGTCAGCATATTCCTCAGCAGTTCGGGCTCCATTCCCGCAGACCGAAAGGGAAGACAGAGCGTACAGTACAAAAGAAGTTGAAAGATGGCGCCAAATGTAGACGGAAGCACAGGGATTGCTGGGATGCAAAGTGATACATCACAGGACGTTGGGACAGGACCCAGAACACACTCACACCCCCGCCCCTTCCCACAAGCCACAGCGCCAGAATGGGAAGAGGTGCTCTGTGGGATAGCTGCCCATAATGCACTGCTCCCGATGCTGCTTCAAGTGCCACAAATGTGGCCATGCCAGTGCACCTGCAGCTGTCAGAGAGGACAGACTGCAGCGCTTTCCCTACTGCGCTCTCTGAGGGCTGTTTTAACTCACAGTGCTCTACATCTGTAGGTGTAGCCATGCCCTTATTAATTGCCTAGCCTCCACTTCTGCAAAGCCAACCTCTGATCTCCTCCCCTCCTCCAGTTCTAGCATGGAGGAGCACCACGATCTCACCTGTGCCAACAAACCTCCCACTGGACACCTCACTTCCCTGTGTCCTTCAGCCTCCGGGTCCTCTTTCTACCCAGACAACAGAACTGCTATTCCTGGCTCTTTTGGCCACCTGTAACTAATGCATATTGTACGCAAAGAGATTTATCATTTTCAAAGAATCTTTCAGCCAGAAACTACAGCAGAACAGACTTCTCCCTCCTCCTCCCGCACCCTAGGCTTTTGATAAGAGCATAGCAGCAGGCGTTCCACGAAGCTGCCTTTTTTGTTTCCACTTCATCAATTGCTTCCCTATGTACCATATCCATGAAATCAAACTATATGGTAGGAATGAGCTTTCTAAATATTTATGACACATTTAAAAAAAAAATAATTAAAAAAAAAAAAAAGAGCTGCAAGGGGAATTTATGACTCACCGAGGAATTGCTAATCTAGGACTGCTCTTCATAAATTATTAAATGTGTGTCATGTGTCAGAAATAATGTTCAGATTTTAAACAATTATCTTGGACCTACAGCATGCAGGCCAAAAGATCAATATCACTATGTGTCGCCACAGTTACTGACCGAACAAAACAGATAAACTGTTGGAGATGAAAAATATCAAGTTACCTAGAGAGCTGGATACTAGCCAGGCACTGCTGTTATAAAAAGAGAAGCTAACCTTAAACAATAAAGCAGTTATTGACAAAAGTATTGTTTCTGTACTCTCCATATTTATAATCCATATAGTGCACAATTGAAGACATTCATACAGTCTTGCAAGCAGTCCTCAAGAACTACAGGAGTTTATAAAACATGCAAGATTCTTTGCAGATTTCCAAGAGTGCAGTGTTATGCCCGCCCATCTCATTTACCGCTAAAAATATTTGGCACAAGAAAAAAAAATGCCTATATTGTAATTCAATCAGTAGACTGACACTAAACTCTAAAAGATATTACCTCACCCACCTTGTCTCACACAACTTCTCTGATCTAGCCCGTCTGAAATGGTGGTTTAAATTAGGCACAAGAACATAGGAAAGCCCAAGATTTGCTAAGTCTCTCAATAGTCTTCCACCCTTTCAAATGGGGAGATCCCACAGAATTTTAGGTACAAATTTTGCTCCCAGTTACACATGTGCAACTATTTAAATCTACTGATGTAAGTCTATGAGGGGGCATTGGCTGAGATGTTATCCCTTTAGCCAGTACTACTTTCCTACACACCACTTTGTGACATGTATTAAGAGATGGACATGAACAAGAGCAGATCTAAATATTTGACACTCGGTATTTGGGGGAATGTTCAGAGCTGGATTGGATTTGGGTCCCAATCTTTGTGAGTCTCTCCCACCCTGAACATGCTTTGGTTTGTTGTGAGTAACTCAAATGAACAACAGTTGGACAGAAAAGCGCCTCTCTTTTGAATATGAAAAACTGTCAGGAATGTAAGATAGAGGGCAAAATTCTGGCTTCAGTGAAGTCAGTGACAATTTTACTACTGACTTCATTGGGGCCACGAATTAGCTATTTGAGGTCTTTGCAATTATACTTTTTTTTTTTTTAAGTTTAAATCAATTGGCAAACATGCTCTAGCAATACCATCATAAGTAAACCTGGTGACGCTTCTTGATACCAAGGAAATGGAACATCTAGAACAGGAACATAGGAATTGCTACAGCAACACATAGCCCAGTATCCTCTCTCTGACAGCGGCCAGTACCAAATGCTTTAAAAAAAAAAAAAAGTTCCAGAAACTCCATATTACTGTAAACTATTATAGGGTAACCCGCCTACAGAGGAAGCTTCTTTCCAGCCTTCCCCTGCACCCCAACTGCACATGGGTTGGACTGGTATCTTAAGTGTGAAATTTGCATACTTTCTACAAAAGATATTCTGTTTTAGCTCATGTAGCTGTGGCTTTGTCATTATCTATTTAAATGTGTAATCCTATTAGTCTCTTGGTCACAATATCTAGCAGCAGTGAGTTCCACACATTAAAAAAATACTTTCACACACGGCATGATTAATACATTTTAAATTTGCCTTTAAATGTCATGCAGTGTCCTATTTTATGTTTTCTTGTAATAGAAAGAACAAGAGAAGCAACATTCACTATTTTATGCACATCTCATGGTCCCTCTTATCATTTGTATTCTTCTCTAAACAGATCATGATTTAGAAAGATGAATAAGTATTTTTGCACTCAAACAACCCACTCAAACTGCAAGTTTGTGACATTTAGAAGTTTTTGTAGCATTCTGACTGTTGCCTAAGCAACAGATGTTCTCTTAAATTACAAGAAATGCATGTACTCTGTTTAATTTGCTGCCCTAAAAATTTTTTTTAAAAATTCCAGATTCCAGAAGTACAAGCACACATTTATTATGAATTATTTGCAGAGCAAGGATCAGGGCCCCATTGCGTCAGGCACCATACACGTATGTGACAGACAATCCCTGCCCCAGAGCTGTTTTACAGCAGACAACATTCTTTATTCCTGCAGTATTTTGACGATCTTTTTGGAAGAATTTCATCTGAACAATTAAACTGAACTTTGGTATAGATCGTAGTCATCAAAAGCCATACATACATGCCCAGAATGAAGAAGCTAATAGGAAAATTACTAGATGCTGAAGTCATTTAAGTAAAAGATAAAAAACAGCTATGAAAGCTGGGAAGTGCGGCCCCCAAAAGCTAACTCATATTTCTGTATTTAGACATTTACACACTTTGACGAATTGGGTTTATAGGGCTACAACATCCTCTTGTGTAAAATAGCACTGAAGAAACAAAACTGCCAAGGGACAAAATGTAATAAAGAAATCCACAACACAGAGAGATATGCCATGACATCCACTGATAATCCACATGATTGAAAACCGCAGCAGAGATGGCCAAAAAGCAATGATCAAAACCTCAAATGCTGAGACATTCTGTGGTATCTATATGTTCCACTGTCATTCAGCATGTGAGATAGCTACAGGAGTTCTAGCTTTCTGCTGTCTTTGTAGCCACCACAACACATGTTTATCCATATGTTTCTAAAAACTATGAATGCATACATTACACTTCCATAAAGTACGCATGCCCCAGAGAGCAAATTACTGCTGTTCTAAGCAGCATTTGCAACGTGAAAAATTAGAGCACTTTTCAAGCATAACATACAGCGTACTTTGCCACATTCTCCACTGAGCCCATATTTCCACAGATCACAGCCCCCTTTCAGATGTCTGGAGATCTCCCACAGATGGGATGCACAAGAGGTTGCAGTATGATGTCCTTTAACAGGAAATTCCCTCCGCCCCCGCCCCCCATCAGTAGAATTTTTCCAGCCTGTCGTAACTAAGGGGTACTTTAAGCTGACTGTTACACGGGGGTTCTCCTGAGCTTTAATCTTAGGGCTTGTTTAAGACTTAACTACTTCAAAATGGGCAGCCAAAGATCTTTCTGTATTACATATAGGCCTAAATAACGTGTCTTGGCATATACTTATCAGGAGCAGAACTTCCTCTGAAGAAATTCCCAGGGTCTAACTAAAAGCAGGTGATTCAGGCCGTGCTGTAACCACTACTGCTAAAACTAAGATTTACCTACATGTGGGGAGAGCCTCCCCATTCCTGTATATTCTTTTACTGAGATTGACAGAGTAAGAAAGCCACACCTGCGTTCCAGCCTCTGTTTGCACCCGACAGCGGTGGATCTACCAGGAGTGGTAGAAAAGTAGAATTAACTCAGGGTCAAGCCAAGCCAGGGTTTAGATCCACCAACATTCCGAAGGTGCCTTAAAAAAGTATTTTGTCGTAGCTGTTTCTCACCCTTATTTCCACTTCTCAGAGAGACTCTTCTTTCCAGTTCAGTATAGCAAACCAAAAGCCACTCATCCTCCTGATGACCACCTGCTCCTTTGAATTTCCTTGGCTTGTTCAAGTGATCCATCCATCCCGTCGCTGTTTAGCTTAAGACTTTTGGTACAGTCCATATAGTATTTTTTTTAAAGGTCCTATTTTATTGTTTGACTAACAATACTCAGAGCTCTGTTCATCGTTCTTTACTCAGGCAGAATTCCCACCATTGCAGGTAATGGGTGTTTTGCCCAAATAAGGGATGGTAAACAGAGCAATGAGAGTGTAGGGTAATGAAGCAATGAGACAACCATTATTAAGTATGCTGAATAATGTTTAACTGATTGTAGAACTACTGCTCCCGAACATGTATAGAACAGGCACTGGACTTTCAAATGCTCCACTCCGTCAGTTTGTTGTTGTTTTTAAAAAGCTCTGAAAGCACTTGGATGTATTACTGATGCCAAATCCTGCTTGCTTCACTCATGTTAACACTACACACAGGGCTGGCCCACAACATTTTGGCACCTGAGCGGGGAGCTCAAATGATGCCCCCATGCTCCCTCGCTTGGGCCAAAACTTTGAAAGGTCTCAATTCTGCCTTCTTCCTGTTCTACTCCTCTCACAGTACTGCTCTGCTACCTACCCCAAGAAAAGAGAATTAACAACTTAAAATGCCTTGTTCAAAAATTTTAAGTAAGACATTTGCTGTTCAGGTGTTTGAAAGTTAACTTTTCTTGTCTGCATAGTAAACATTGGCATTTTTATCTGTTTGAATAATCAAAGTGGTGCTTTCCGCGCCTTCTTGGTTGCAAAGATTTGAACTGCTTCCTGAAGGTCCACAGTCTGGGCCAGCTCATGCTCTATTGAGATGGTTGCAAGGCCGACCAGCCTCTCCTGTGTCATTGTGGAGCGTAGATGTGTTTTTATTAACTTCAGCTTGAAGAAGCTGCGTTCTCCACTGGCAACTATTACAGGGAGTGTTAGAAGTATGCGCAGAGCAACAAAAGCATTTGGAAAGAGGGTGGTCATCTTATTTGTGCACAGATATTCCAGAACAGCCTTTGCAATTGATCCTGCTGAAATGCATCTTGAAAGGGCTTTCATTTCATCACCTAAATCACTCGCATCAATATCGCACATGTGATCATGTGTCAACAGAGTCTCTAGTGCCCTGCATTGCTGGTGTAGATCTTCTTCAGGTATAGTGAGGAGTTCTGGAATATCATACAACATCCCAAATATACTGCTGTGTTCCTTGAGCTGCATGAAACATTCTTCAACTAACTGTATTGCACAATCTAGCACCTGGTTAAAGAACTCAACTTTGAATTGTTGTTTGGGGTCTCTTATGGGATTATCCCATGCCTCATAATCAAAATGTCGTCTTCTTCGGTGACTCTTGTATTCTTGAATGGGTGAGAAAATAGCTTCAGTGTGAAGTTCCTCTGCCAACTTCTGTGCATTCTTTTAGAACGTTTTGAAATCCCTCATCTGACCGGTAAGACTGTAGGTATGACTTTGCTTTGTCCAGTTGTTCCATTGCTCCAGATATATCAAGGTCAACAACATTTATTTCAAACAGTATGTCATGCCACTAAGAAATTTGAAGTTACGTATGTTTCTGGTGATTCCATTTCCCTCTGCCACTGTTCTCCCACAAACAGTTCCTGTCATAGGATTATCCTCCATAATGGCAACTATGGCATCATCTATCTTCCCAATTTGGTCTTTGATAGGCTTTATCGCCTCCACTCGACTTTCCCATTGTGCGGCACTCAGTGGTTTCAGTGTCAGAGAGGATGTTCCCAGATGTTGCTTCAAAATTTGCCATTGATGAGTTGATGCAGAGAAAAATACATAGATGCTTTGAATTACATTAACAAATTCAGCAGCCTCACTAGAAGCTGATGTTGCATCACTGACCACCAAGTTCAATGAATGAGAACTGGATGGGACAAAAAAAGCTTGAGGGTTTAACTCTCGGATCCGTGGCTGCACTCCTCTGTTCTTTCCTCTCATGTTGGTACCATTATCATAGCCCTGACCTCTCATTTCAGCTATCGCAATTCCCGTATCTTCCAGCTTTTTAAGAAGCACATTTGTCATACCAGCTCCTGTAGTATCATCAATGTCAATAAATTCTAGAAAATGCTCTGACAGTCACCATTTCAGGGATATTTTCACTCATTTTTTGCCCTTATATAAATCCATGGTACACCCACATCTTGAATACTGCATACAGATGTGGTGGTCTCATCTCAAAAAGGATATACTGGCATTAGAAAAGGTTGAGAGAAGGGCAACTAAAATGATTAGGGGTTTGGAACAGGTCCCATATGAGGAGAGATTAAAGAGAATAGGACTTTTCGGCTTGGAAAGGAGGAGACTAAGGGGGGATATGATAGAGGTATATAAAATTATGAGTGGTGTGGGGAAAGAGAATAAGGAAAAGTTATTTACTTGTTCCCATAATAGAAGAACTAGGGGCCACCAAATGAAATTAATGGGCAGCAGGTTTAAAACAAACAAATAAAAGGAAGTTCTTCACACAGCGCACAGTCAAGCTGTGGAACTCCTGGCCTGAGGAGGCTGTGAAGGCTAGGAATATAACAGGGTTTAAAAGAGATTGGATAAATTCATGGAGATGAAGTCCATTACTGGCTATTAGCCAGGATGGGTAAGGAATGGTGTCCCTAGCCTCTGTTTATCAGAGGGGGGTGATGGATGGCAGGAGAGAGATCACTTCTTCATTACCTGTTAGGTTCACTCACTCCTGGGCACCTGGCATTGGCCACTGTCGGTAGACAGGATACCGGGATGGATGGATCTTGGTCTGACCCAGTACGGCCATTCTTATGTTCTTAGGTTCTCTTGTTACAAAAACACACCATTAAAGTCATTTGTTCCATATGGCTGATGTCAGGTGTGCAATCCAGAATAACAGAGTAATATCTTGATGACTTCAGATCTGCCACAATCTTCTGTTTGACTTTTGTTGCCAGTAACTGTATGATCTCATTTTGAATTGTTTTTCCAAGGTATTGATGCGTGTACATTTCTTAGGTCGTGACTCTTCTTAGATGCTCCTGGAGTACAGCATCAAACTCAGCCATCAGCTCCACAATTTTAAGGAAGTTTCCATTGTTTGGCATATACACCTGATCTGAAGTGCCATGCAGTGCTTGGTTTTTGAGTACATAAGCCAGGGCCTCTCCACTTTGTCACCATTGGGGATTTCATGCCAGTAATGTGTTGGATGGAAACTTCTATTTTCATTGTCTTTGGGGAACATGAAGTTTTTCACTTCCTTGTATGGGCCACAGGAAGTCCCTCAGGCTACTGCTCAAGTGGGTCCACAGTCTGGATCATCTAGACTTAAGGAACTAAACTCAGCAGCAGCTGTTTCTTGCGCCTCCACCACTCTCTTCTCCGATCTACACTTTTCTTCTGGAATGTGCATGGTTACATCCATTTGAGATGGAGATATGGATGCTGCAGTAGCTGCCAGGTCACCTGCACTCTGACTAACTGGAAGATCAGGCATCTCCTCACCACTCACATCCTCACTGGGACCGGAAGGCTCACTGTGAACATTTGTGTCTATGTATCTCAGGAGAGCTCCTTCCTGCTTAGATAGAAAGCAAAGGAAGCTTTTCGTTCTTCTTCTGAATGCTGCCCCAGAGCGGCATTTTCTTCTTTCACTCACGACTGCTGTTCTGTGCCAGCTAGAGTGGCTCTCAACACTCAACTGAAGGGGACAAATAAGCAGGCTGGTAGCAGGGCCTGAGTGAGGGAAGATATCAGCGTCTTAAGGGCCTAACTGGCTCCTACTACTTCAGCTGACTGCCTGTTCTCCTCAAGTGGGTTCAGGAAAGCAGCAGGAAACAGGAAGCTCCCTGAGAGGCTGGTGTTCATCAGTCCAGGCCCCTGGGGGTTCTAGAGAGAGGTACACAAGAGTCTCCTCCCATAGGTGCCGACTTCGTGGGTGCTCCGGGGCTGGAGCACCCACGGGGAAAAATTGGTGGGTGCTCCGCACCCACCGGCAACTCCCCACCCGCCCCGGACCCACAGCAAACTCACCGGAGCACCGGGAGACGTTGCGGGGCCCCGGCCCTGACGCTGGGCAACGCTGCGTCAGCGTCGGGGCCCCGCAACGTCACCCGGCGTCAGGGGTGGGGCCCGGCGTCGGGCATCAGCACCCACCGGTGTAATGGGAAGTTGGCGGCTGTGTCTCCTCCTCCTCTCTCTCCCTGCAGCTCTTGCTGCTTTGTTATTCCCTCTCACCTTTTCTTCTGCCTGCCTGCCATGTTTCTTGTGCCCTCCTTCCTCCAGCACAGCACTCC
The DNA here is from genome assembly GCA_033296515.1 of Macrochelys suwanniensis. NCBI lineage: Eukaryota > Metazoa > Chordata > Testudines > Chelydridae > Macrochelys > Macrochelys suwanniensis. The sequence goes on along the minus strand of CM065778.1, from coordinate 9,605,057 downwards.
ACCATCTCTGTGCATCTAGAACAGAGAGAATACAGATGCGCCAGCACAGACACAATTTTCTACACTTTGGGTCCTAGTCATGCCCCCCCACAGTCTGGCACCTGAGGCAGCCGCCTCAGTTCGCCTCATGGTAAGGCCAGCCCTGCTACACATTCGGGCTTCAATGGAACATTTCAACTGAACTTAACTCCGTTAAAGCAAACAAGCTCTGGCCCTAAATTTTTCTATAGCTCAATGCTCACCATGCCAGGAGTTCTCTCTTATGCTTGGCTACAAGGTTCCAGCTGAAAATGTCAACTGTTTTCCGCCAAACAATGCTATGTTGGGACGCAGTTAACCATAAAAGGAAAGGATTATCAAAAAAGCATTGTTAGAGTTCAACAATAGCTAACATGGAGAATACATGGATATTCTGTTGTTCTCATTCTTGCCAGCAAGGGTTGCTGTTTACCAGTGGAATAGCTAAAAACGAAGAAGAATAAAAGGAACACTGTTCAGTTTCACTGCTCCGTTCCATATCATCAGGTCCCTCCTCCAGAAGAACAGTTTGGTTCATCCGTTTAAACTCAGTGTAGCTTTTTTAAGTGTTTTTTGATAAATGTCTTGAAAACACAAGGGTTATATATTGTTTCCTGTACGAACTGAAGAGACATGTGATCTTTTGCAGGGTAGATAAACATACAGCAAATGCTTGTGGAGAAAATTTGTGTGGGGAGATAACTGCACAAAACTATTTTTAGCAACAGTTTCTGGTTGTTTAACTCCCCTGGCACTGCACTTAAAACGTACCCCCAACTCATACGTGCTTTAAAGGTTGTGAAAAAATATGATTTTGACTCGTGTTTTACGTCACCAAAGCATTTCTCTCAAGATTTATGTAGAGATCCTTTCAGTATTCTTTTATGCTAAAACAGTACAATTAAAGAGGAAAACTGACAAGCAAACTAAGGAAATTCTGAATTTAGAATAGCAGGGAAGGAATAGGGTCTAGAAAAGCTAGGGCACAGAAGTGGAAATCGGGGGTCAACAATTTCTTTGCTGGTTGTGTTACTAAATCACTGAGACCCTGATTCAGGGGTATATCCCTAGTCAGCAAACACTTAAGCACATGCTTAAAAATTCAGGAATTAGGTTTCATGGCAATTTAAGATTTGGTCAAAGTTAAGATTGTGCTTGAATGCCTTACCGAACTGGAACCTGAATGCTTTTGGGGGTGAGACACAACCGCACTGTCTCTCCATTTCTCCATGTGTAAATGTGCATACTACTACTACTTCAATATAGGCAACGTGAAACTCATTAAAGAACAGTAAAGTACTTAGCAATTTTTAGCTGAAAAGTATACACACAGCACGGCTGTGTCCAAGTATGTTTTGGTGTACAAGATAAGAAGTTTGCTTAGGCACAATGGAGTGAAACAGCAGAACGGCTGTCTGAGCTCAGGCATTCTAGATATAAAATAATTTTAATGCATGCTGTTATTGCTTCATTGCTATAGTTTCTTTCAACTGTTGTATAAAATATTTTGAGGAAGGCAGTTTTTGAAAGGAAATTTTTCAAGAATTTTATTGGTGTAAAAGCGTTGTGGTGCCCATTTTTAAACATAAAGGAGATTACACTGTGTGCCAATTATCGCCCAAAAAAGCAGATGTCGCATCCTAGGAAAGTATGACAGAAGATTACTGAAGAGTATCTGCATGGGACTGCTGAAATTTGGAAGGGTCGGTATCGATTTATGCTGGGAAGGAGTACAATTGATGCCATATTTGCTCTATGGATCCTCAAAAAGGTCAGAGAAAAAGAGACGGCAACTGGTATGGTCTTTGTGGACCTGAAGAAGGTGCACGATGTACCAAGAGAATTAGTTTGTGGAGCTTGTGACAGACACAATATGCCAGAAGGATAGATCCGTCTTAACCAAGATACACATAATGGAGTGTCCACCTTAGTAAAAACCATATGGGGCTACAGCAGAGAATTTCCACTAAACTTTGGCCTGAATCATCAGTCAGCAGTGAGCCCTTTTTGTCTTTGTGGTCATCATGGACGCGATATATGAAAGGAGCTGCCTTGGATGGCTGATCACTGATGACTTAGTGATAGGTATGGAAGACACTGAGACCCTGTCAACCAACTTTGAACAGTGGCAGCTCAATTTTGAGCAGGTAGGATTTAGAATGAACATTGGTAAGCCTGAGGCTTTGAAAACTGAGGGAGAAGGACCTACCATCAAGAATATTATAGGCAGAGAGCTTAGAAGAGTGAAAGAATTTAAATACCTAGAATCAGTGTTGCTAACAGTGGTGCCCTCCCTAGCGATGTCCCCAATTATACCAAAGCTGCTAGTGCAAATGGAGAACGCTGACCCCGGTTCTGTGTGATAAAAGGATGCCAATCAAGTTAAAAGGTAGAGTATATAAAATTGCAATTTGACCCATCCTAATGTATGGAACACAGACTAGGCCAGTCACAACAACGTAAATCAGTAAGCTCTCCACTATGGAAATGAAGATGTTGTGATGGTCAAATGGTTGGACACTCCATGATAGGAAGTGAAATGAAGTTGTAAGGGGTCTAATGTAGGTTGCCCCAACTGAAGACAAGATGAGGGAGATAAGGCTACAGTGGTATGGGCATGCCCAGCAGAGACCCGAGAGCTACATTGGTAGGATGGCCCTTGCAAGGATTATGGATGGAAGATGACCACAGGGGAGGCCAAAGACTCGGTACATAAGTCAGACATTAGCAGGCCTTAGAGAGACCAGTTTGCATGACAGCCAGGTGTAGTCGTGAGTTTTGAAAGAAGGCTATAAAAGTCTCTGACCCAAATAGAAAAAAAAAAAGTGTCAAGAAAGAAGAATAAGAGTTTTTGAAAGGAAAAAGAAGGAAAAACCCATGAACTTTTTTCTGCTATCAGCTGTGTGATCCAAGGGTGCCTCAGAGCACTCTGGTGCATCTTCAGTAACATAAGGCAGCACTGGAGACTCAGTGCATTCTTTAGATTGTAAGCTCTTCAGGACTATGTTTGTACAGCACCAAGCACATTGGGCCCCCAATCCTGACTGCGACCTTTGGGTTCTACCATAATATAAACTATTTAGTACAAACAGTCGTGCCAAACTGAATAAGAACGCTGCCTGCAGCACACGGCAATATGCAATGCATAAGATCCTAATGAAAACCAGCTGATAGTAGTAAAGAAGGAGACTGCCACATTTAGATCACTGGTTCAAACCTAACTTACAGTGACTAAACTTTTTTTTACCATCTGATGGCTGTCATGAAATCAATTGGTCTCAGTCTAATTCCTAGCAGACAGGTATCCTCACCAGAAAGCCATCAGCACACCTGACACTGAGACCGTTCCTGGCAGTCACCGCATCCGAGCAGTCAAGGAGTGGATGGGCCTGGAATGTGAACTACTCTCATCCCTACAGGTGGTTCCTCCAGCTCAAGCCTGAGACACTGCTACTGCCTCCAAGCTACAGGAGTTCCGCGAACAGAGACAGGACTTACTGTTCTGGCAACCCGGCATCTTTCACGGTCACTAATTAATGTTTTAAAACTTGCCCTAACATTGTAACTAATTTCTTCAAAATGGAGTGGTTTGGAGGAGAAGAACCAGTGCGATGAGGAGGCTGTCCCTGGCTTTAATGATTCATTCTCATTGACTTCAGTGGCTTTGGATCAGACCCTCGTAACTGGCCAGCTCCTACTCATTTGGACGCAGGGGATCTCCCACCCTTTAGTAGCTTGTGGCAGCCTGCATGTCACAGGGAACTGAGGAAACACACTTTTCCAGTCAATTAAACAGTCTATTGCAATATTTGTTTATATAGCAGAAAATGTTAATCCTTCTCTGCATCTTGTGAGCCATACCACAGCATTAGTTTTTAAGCACAATCCCCACTACAACCAGCGTAGAGTTCTGTTTAAAAGCGGATGGCACCAATATCCTTCTTTATTAAGGGAAACAGAAAATATGTTTTTCCTGCTAACCCATCCTCATGACAACAGTCAAAAATACCCTTCAGTAACCCGCATGTGTCAGCAAGCTTCATTTCAGCTCAGAATGTTTGGTATAACAGTTATTTCACAAGCCTCTGGTGGGCCTGCCAATTCTGGCAATCTCAAATACATTTCCTTTGATTACAAAACCAACTTTAGAGCGATCAGAAATCTTTTACATTTGAAACTCAACACTTCTAAATTTAGAGTGTTACTTGGATTACAAATTTACCTTTTTCTTCCTGACACTGCACAAAATAAAAAAAGCAGTATTGCCACAGACCATCAGGCAGCCTGTCAAAAATGAAACAATGGAAAAGGTTATGTTCTTGGAAGATGGGAGTGCGTCCTAATACCGAGAGGAAGTTTTTGCTTTAGGATTCTATGCTAAATCACTCTGTTCTGTGCTTTACCCCTCTGAAGTGTAAATGTTGTTACATACCAAAGTCACATGGTTGGGAGCTTTAACTTGGTTATGTCAGTAAAGGGATGAGAGAGTCTTGGGTGATACTGCTGCATAAAAATGCAAAGGAGTACTGTACTCACAGAAAGAATCAGAACAGCATTTATGTACCTGTTTTGAATGTATCCTCGTGTTCTGTTTCACAGAATGTTTTTACATTATTGTGGACACGAAGGAACATTTTCAGAATGTCTTAGGAGATGTTCTGTTTATTCTCTAACTTTCCTTTGATTTAACCCAGTCATTAGATTAACAAAACTTTATTGAAGGCTAAAGAGAAAGACGTGCTCTAGTCATCTGAGCCAATACTGGGAGCCAGGAACTACACAGTTGTAATCACAGCTCTGACACCGACTCCCTTTGTGGAATCAACCAAATCACCTATCCTCTCTGCCTCAGTTTCCCCCCTGCAAAACAGCAATATCTCCCATTCTCTGCCACAGAGGAACACTGAGAAGATCAGACAGTGCTTGTAAAGCACAGCATTTTCCCCTCCTCCTGCCCAAAAAGGATGAAAAGCACGTTTATAAATGTTCTAAGTTAGTATGTGGGTCCAAAAAAAAAATCACCTAATCCAAAATAAAACACCTTCATGAGCCAAATAAATAAAGAGAATGAATGTTGGATGAAGATACAAAATATCTTATATATACATGCAACAGGAGGTTTATTATCATTTAATACTTTCTGTACGTTGAGTTGTCAGTGTATATATACATATACACACACACACACTGACAACTCAACGTACAGAAAGTATTAAATAATAATAATAAACCTCCTGTTGCACGTAAAGATCAATATTAATGGCAATTTCGGCATGAGACACACCTAGACAAATGCCAAATCAAAGCCAGCAGTTATGACAGAGAGGATGACTAATGCCAGATCTAAAGCAAGACATCATGTAGTTTTCATATAGCCTCAAAATATAACTCTATTTCTTTGAACAAGAAGTCCCAGCTAATGTCGGTTTTTCCATCAGCTTTGCATTACATGGCTCATTTACCCAACCAGCGTACGTGCATGGAGTTTTGGATTTCCTAATGATAACCTGCTTTGCAGCTACAATGACCATCCAAATAGCCTAATACAAGTACACGGAGGGATGGTTATATATCAGTTCACAAAACTCTTGGAAAGATTGTGCAGGCACCGTTCCAATAGTTCCGTAAATTTATGGCAGGAGAACAGAATGTGAAGCAGGTTGTCATGTTGCTGCCAACAAATTGAGCATTTGCTATGATTCGTTACCCCAGCCTTGAGGAGCTGTTCAAAGATCTAATAAAAACTATTCAAGGTCTGATTTTGAAACAAGCATAATGAGAAGGAATCAGAGAGGTCAAATCTGTCCTAACTGCCTTGTTATTTTTATTAAGCTAGCACCCAAATGTCCCTTTTGGCAAGAAGCTCCTTTGTGCTAGGCACCGTACAAAGAGAAGCACTGTCTTAGTCCCTTGCTCCAATCTTCACACACACTTTATATATAGAAATGACCTGGAGGGGGGACGGGGGACATAATGCAACATACCAAATGAGCGATCAAGGAAATAATGATACCTACCTACCTCTTATACAGTGAGTTTCATCAGTAGATCTTAAACTAGGTATCTTGTCCGTTCTAGTTTTTTGTATATTTTAACATCTATGTCCAATCCTAGCATATTTTTTAATTACTAAAAACCTTGCCATCGTTTATTTTATTTTTTTTTTGTATTTAACAAATTCAAGATGTTTTTTATTTTCCTTAAAATTAATACAGTTTTCTGTTGGATTCTCCCTCCCTGCCCCACCCTCAAACATTTCAAATTTTTTTTTGCAGCTTATATTTAATATCAATGGAATATCATTTAGTCTGATTTAGATATTTCCTGAAAGCTATCCTACACTTGATAGTCTTCCAATAAGATATACAACCCCTGCTTGCCATGAATTTCCCAGTTGGGAAAGAATAAGTGGGCGGGGAAGTTCATAAAATTTTCTGTGCTGGTGTCATAGGATATCTGATGTGTGGGTACGAGCACGGACATATTCTGCATAGTTCCTCTCTCTCAATTATACTCTCGGGACCTGACCCTGAGGGCTGATGAACAGCCCTGCAGCTCTCACTGACTTCATCCAGCTTTCTGTCCATCCCAAATGGATTACAGGTGGAAAATGGGATTCCATCATGGGCAAGCGTTTGGACCACAGACGCAACCAAATGGAGGCCAATGCCTAAAAATCCAACCCTTAACATATAGAACGGTTTGAACAAATGATTATATTTTCATTGCTTTTTGTTTTATCAATGGAGGAAAAATCATGCAGCATCTGGTGCAAGAACAAAACATGTAAAACAAACGATCAACCTTAGTCTTCCTATCATAGTAGCAGTGTCTTTTTTTTAAAAAACTAGAAAATCCTCACTCATGTGCATCGTTAACGAGAGCAAACAACGTGATCATATTTCTGGAAGCCTTGTGCTCTCTTTGGACTCAGGGAGACCCTGTGAGGCAACACTAGGCAGTTGTGTTTACATAGCTTGGGAGGCAGAGAGAGCTCAAAGGCCCTGTCTATGTCCAGCAGTTTCCATAAAGATTCTCCTTTATTTTCATTACAATGGACTCTTGTCTCTTCTCTACCACGAAGGACACTAGTCCCTTGTCATGTTACATCTTAAAGTAGGCCCCAGTCCTGCATTAGGATCTGCTAGCATGGATCTCCACACCTACATGCACAGCCATTGACTTGCCATGATGTAGGATCAGGAAAATTTAAGCTCTTAGGATATGGAGTGAAATCCAGGCCCCTTTAATGTTGAAGTCCATATTAATGGCAGAATTCCCTTCAGTGGAGCCAGGATTTTACCCACGGTCTTTTATTGGTCTGTAATCGCTCTGTGTCACAGATACAGGGTAAACTGCACTTCAGACCCCTTTTAGTCCCTCTCAGCTTCCTGCACCTCACTCTGGGTGGAACCACATGGTCAAACCCTCTTAGACTAGATCTCTGGGCTGCAGCCCCTCTGGTTCCCCACCCTGTTAACACAACAGGCCCAGCTTCATTAGACACCTGTTAGCCCTTTCATTCCGTGGGCCAGCAACCAGCACGCTGCTTACAGCCACTCAAAACCACCACTTTCCAAACAAAGCAATATTCATTCACTCCCCCGAGGTACAAAGCAGGTACAGCAAAGGGTAAAAACAAAAAACAGGTCTCTACATGCATATACCCTCTTACCTACAACTTTCCTTGCAAGCTTAGGTACACTTTATTTAGCCTGGCTAACCCCCACCTGTGACTAGGAGAAGCAGACTGCCCAGCTCACAGCATGCTCCCTCTGACTCTTGTCTCTCCCCCTGCCTGCCTGTCAGCTATTGCGGACACATCCTCGGCAGTCTCTTGCCACTCACTCAACCCTCACCCTTTTCTAAGGCCAGGGTCTTCTAATGGTTGGCATCTTCCTTTTGATTCTAGACCTCGCCTTGGGAAGAGTAAATGGTTCCCAGCCTGCCTGGCGCCAGGTAGAGGGCATGCCCCAAGAAACAGTTTCCTCATTGTTTCCTCCAGGACTCTTATCTATGTCCTTGTTTTACCTCTCCTGCTTGGTTCCTTTAACAGCCCCTTTTGATCCAATGCCATAGAAAGCACACAGAGGCATACGTCCTACTCATTTCACAGTTTGTCACACCACCCCAGACAGGGGTGGCGCCAGCTTTTTTGCCGCCCTAGGCGGCGGCGGGAGAGGTTGCCGCTGAGGACCCCGGCGGTCGAATAAGCTGCTCCCAAAGTGCCGTCGGAGATCTCTTTTTCAGCCGCCGGGGATCTCGGCGGCATTTCAGCAGCAGCCTCTCCCGCCGGCGGCCGCCGAGGGACCTGAACTGCGCCCCCCCGCCCCCTCTCCAAATCCTGGCGCCCTAGGCGACCACCTAGGGTCACCCAATGGTAGCGCCAGCCCTGACCCCAGACCTTCTGCCACACTGGAAGAGCTCATGACTGGAGGAGTTTGAAGGAAAGGGAGGGTGCTTAACTCAAATGGACCGGGAGGCTATGCAAGCACAAAGGGAAACATGGTGCAGGTGAGAGGACATGAAGCAGAGATTGAGAGAAAGATAAAGGGAGGTGCTAGAAAAGCAGGCTTAAAAGGAATCCAAGGCAAAAGTTGGGCAGCAACTTCATCATAGACAATCCGAGGAAGCCAGGGAAAGGATTAGGATGTAGGGATATGCTCAGGGCAGCAGTAGCCGAAGAACTGAATAGACTGTACGGTATAAAGACGCTTCGCTCATTTCATTTAGATCAGACAGGAGAGTATATCAAGCTTTTTAGAGCAGCACTTTAGCATACAGAATGAAAGCACTTTGTGAGGGACTTTGTTGTTTGATACGTGTTGGGGGAAAAAACCTCCTGTTTCACAAGAATTCCCCTGCAAACATGCCAAGCATGAGGGAGTCTTCCTGAACCAGCACAACTTCCAAATACCTAATACCAAGACCCCTGGCCCAAATACAAAGCCACTGGGAAGAAACAAGTTTTTAGATTCAGATGAATTGTTCTGAATGAGACTATGGGCTCTGACATAATATACCAGCTATTTTGGCACACCCAAAAAGCATGAATAAGCAGCCTCTCCTACTTGATGTGGAGATCCTGGAGTGGGTAAGTAACTGCACAACAGTTTCATAAATGCCTTCTAAAAGTATTGAACGCAGAAAAGAACTATGACAACAGCTGGCCATTATCAGCCATGGCTACATCCTCAAGGAATTTAATCCCGTTTGACCTATCTTCCACATTTTATATCTTGATTGGAGAATGGACTGACAAATTGGAAGACTGAAAAGCAGTAGCTGCTGGAGACCAACATGCTGTCATTTGTACTTGGAACCATTAGTTAGATTATTAGATCACGGAACCACTGGATTTAAAAAATTTGGGAAGTGGTTGATATAGATAAACTAGCTAGCAAAGGGGATTCCTGTTTGACTGCTTAGCTACAGCGTATTAATTACAAAAAGTCCAGTGTTTAAAAAAAAAAATTTTTAAATCACCTGATGTGTCTAAAATGTCCTTTATATTAAACCATCAAATCTAACTCCCCGACAAAGACATCTTTGAATGTAAGCTTGATAGATGTAAAGGCTGTTAACTCTGACTCCAACTGTCTACTAATGTGTGCTTTGTTTCTATGCTGTGGAAGAAATTCACGCCCATACTGAGGGCCAACACAAGGGTCGTGCACAATTTAAGTCCCCATTCAGCCTTATTTCAGGGAATTACATATAGTCTTTATGCTGGCCTTCTGCACCAGGAGGAATTTCACCCTGTGTTACGGCCTACGAAAGAAAATATAATTTTTTGTTTTTAAGGCACAAAGTAAAGTGCAAATTATTCTAAAACAAATCAAATGACTATAAAGTCAGAAGGGCTGGTTCTGCACACTTCTGAGTGACTGGTGAAACGGAGCCATACCTGCTGCCGTGGACTGACAAAAATGCACCCGTGTCCTCTGTGAAGTCCAGTAGAATGTACAATGCAACACCATTAGCAAAGGAGCATTTTAACCAGACAACTTGTGTCCCTGTTCTAGAACATACCAGATAACGAGTTTCTGTAAATGCCTTTGAGTTCATGCTACTGGATCTGGTTCCTCTGTTTTAGTGATTAATGCATATGTAAAGGCAAGGATATAGCCTTTGTATCTCCTGTGTAATTCATGGGCAACGTCCACGGGAAGGTGCAAATCCACCTCCACGCTCACTTAGGACCCCTGACCAATGGACATGGTGTGGGTAATCCACACAAAGAGGAAGACTGGATGAGAGGCAGGCTGTTCAAGAGATCTGCAGCCTTATGCAGCATGGAGCTAGAGAGTAGAGTAATGGTGCAACCAGAGAAGAGCAGCAGCTCCACCTCCTCTTGGATTTCCCATGCTCTAGGTAAGACGGATCAATACGTGTCCTGTACCCACTACTTCAACCTCCATGGAGCAGCTGCACAGCCCACAAGGAACATTCTTCTTCCCCATCCAAAACTTCAGTACATCTCCCCAGCACTCCTCTCAGTCGCTTGGGCTGGAGTCGCATGTGGCCCTAACTTAAATCCAGGGGTCTCAAGTCATGGTATAGATCATACAGATTTATCTGACGGATGCCTTCATCTTTGGGTCATTATGAACACCATCCCTTTCCCCCTTGCATCTAAACCTCCAACTGCCATAAACACATTTGTGCTAAACTGAGATGCAAGGACAAGCCAATTGCCTAAGTGACAATCTCATCTGCATTACTAATTCCCATTCTAATTCAGAACATTCCTTATCCAGGCACATATAGAAATAAAACATTCCCTTTTAAATGCTTTTCATTCACTGAAAAAGTATCTAGCACTGTGCAATGTTCATTACACTTCATCCAATTCCTGCACTATCCTGTTTCAATACCACCCATTACTGAACATCTTTCATGGTTTAATTCTCATGGCATTAGAGTTGCTGCTCCAAACTAGCACTTTATGAACTCCAGAATAATAAAAAATATATATATATTAAAAAAAGATTAATTACCACATCAGATTTTTAAGTGAGAGCAAAACTCTATTAAGAGCCTACAGCAATACAAAGGTTAAGTTCTTAATTCCACAAGTCAAGCACTGCAGCGTTAAAGTGTCCATGACAGCTTTAAGGTTACTGTCACAGGGCACCTAGCCAGGTCGTGTGGCCTCACAGTCACACACACCAGGTTATCATCTTTCACCAAAGCGTGTATTTATTTTCTTGCAAAGTAACGGCGTCATGCAGGGTCACAGCAAGGGGAGGCTTCCCATCCCATCCCATCCTGGCCCAAACTCATCCCCGGGGTTCTCCTTCTGAGGTCCCCTTGCTTCCTGCTCCTTCTTATATCCTCCCAATTACATCCTTAGCCCAGTGATTACCACCCAGGTGCTCATAATCCCCCAACAAAAAGGTTGGCTGCCTTCAGTTTGGCTTGCAGCCTTCTTCAGGCTGCAGCAACGTCAGTGGTCAGGGAGGTGCCGATAGTGCCCGGTCACAGCTTGCAAAGTGAGCAAGCTCTCTCACAGGATTAGGGTAGAGCAGGGGTCTCAAACAGACGGCCCGTGGGCCACATGCAGCCCGCGGAGTTATTTCCTGAGGCCTGCCATAGGTGCAGACTCCAATGGCAGCCAAGCTCCAAACATTACTGAGTGTTTATATTTTATTAAAACCCCTCTTTGCATTACAGTTTTTAAAAAGTTAATACATTGACTTTTAATAGAATACTATATTACGCTTCATTTTTTTCATTTTTGACTGTACTTTTGTATCATTGCATGAAAAGGTTTCAGTGATGCGGCCCTCGGGACAATTTACTAGTTCTCATGTGGCCCTCGTGGTGATTTGAGTTTGAGATCCCTGCGGTAGAGTGTAGGGAATCTCAGAGGAGCACTGGACCCTAGAGATGCATGAAACGCAGAGACTCTACATTACATGGATGGATGTTCCCTCAGACCTGCCAGCCAAGCTCCAGTTATGGCATAGATTCATGACTTCCTTTAGACAGAGAAGTCTATTTGACTTAGATTTGAGTCCAGACAGTCCCATGAATTCCTGAGTCCCAAAGCCTTTTGTTTATAGTGAAGTGCTCCTGGGTGGTACCCATTGAGGGCCTTGCAGTGTGTTTTAACATTCATCCACCATCTTCTTTACACATATTGCTGAACCATGGGCTAAAGGGAGAGAGACTGGGAGCATGGCTCAGAGGAAACAAGATCCTCATTAAATCTAATCATGTGCAGGTAGGATACAACAGAAGCCCTGTGGCCATCCATTAGCGCACTGCGCTACTAATATTTAGCATTTATATAGCAGTACTTTACATCTCCAAAGAACCTTACAACCAAGGCTCAGCACCCCTGTGAGTAGGCAGCAAAACCTACAGATATTGTGGCTTCATGCTTACCATCCAAAGCTGTGCTCCTGCTCAGAAACCATACAGAAGGAGAAAACAGTCCAGCAGGAGCTCAAACATGCAAACACTGATACCAGCTAAAAACATGAAGTGAATGAAGAGAGACTGTAGAATCTCCCTGTCCTAAATTCTTGCTGGGAGCTTCTCGATGACAACAGCTAGTCAAGTCCTCTCCAAAACAGTACTGCTTTAGAGAAGAAAACAAACGCTGTTAGCTTTCTGCTTGTTTCTCAACAGTTATTGGCAAACTGAAGGGAACAAAACCTTAGATCTGTATATGATGTTTGTTTTCCATACCAGACATTCTGACACCATCAGCTGACCAGGACTACCAAAAACATGTCAGAGCTTGAGGCTATAGAGAGGTTCATGCTCATCAATGAGTTGCATAATGGAATGCCAGGCAGAGCCTGGGCAGGCACCACTTACATATCCATTTCTAACATCAAATGGAATCAAACAAGATTGTGCTTTGGTGTGGAGTCTCTCTGGATTTTTCTTTGCAGTGATAACTGAGGAAGCCACCAGAAATCTGTATTGAATTTCTAAGATCTGGCAAGTTATTTTACCTGGAAAGATTGAAAGCCTCCTCAGAAGTAACTGAGCAAACTTCTTTATTGTTCCCTTTTTGAACATAGGCTGGGCAGTCCCTAGTTCACAACCCATTGAGGCAGCTGAAAACTCGAAATTTACCCTCAGTCTGAAGAAAGTTACAATGAAGTCCTGTATAAGCCTGCACCTGGAAAAGAACGCGTAAAAGATCAGTCCTACTGTAGCACTATGGTAATGGATTTTGCTTAACTTGAAGGAGCTTTGTCAAACACTGTCCCATTTGACTGAGAAATTGTTACCCAAGTTACAAAGAGGCGATAGTACACTGCAATACTGAGTCTAGAACAACGATACTCAGACCGAGGCTCACATTAAAGAGCTACTTGCAGCTCGTTATCTCCTGTGGCTCTTTGCAGCATATGGTATTAAAACACTATGCGATTAAAGTATTAACCAATCTAAGTTATTAACCAAATCAGGATGCCTTTACTATGTTATTAACTAATTGCAGTTGATAAAATAGTAATGCCTGGTCGGTCATTTTTCTATGAAACAATGAACTGACACTGCTGTGGGTCTTTTGGGTAATGTTAATTGCTAATTTAACTCCTAAACCACTGAGGTTCCTGACCAGTGATACTCAGACTAGCACTATGTATAGCACACAAATGGCCAAAGTCCATGTTTGCCATTCTAAAAGTAATTTCTGCTTTCCTGTACGGATGTACAACAGACAAGTTAGCACTGGTGCATCAAAGAACTAGAATATTTTAATCAACAACGTTGAGTTATTATATATACGAAGCAGTAAGATAACATCAAGAAAAATGAGGTTTGGCAAAGAGGTTGAACGAAGCATTGAAGCACTGCTTATTAAAAAACAGCTTTTCTGCACTGAGCATGTCCTCCACAATGTGGTAAGTGTCATAGTATATACCGTGTGACACTTTATATCACAATGTGAGACACTATAGCAACCAACTAATCAGTTTGGCAAGTCCTGAACTACCATCTGGAGCAGAGAGATTTAAAGCCATATGTAAATGTCAAAAAAACAAGGGAATCAGAAAAGACGACACAGACTTCGAGCAAAATCTCCCCCCTAACCTATGGTTAGGCCTGTAAATCAAGACCCGAACCCTGCCCTAAAACAGCCCAAGTAATATCTTGCTAAAATCCAATTTTTCAGACAGACAACAGCAGTTTTGACAAGAAACAGTACAAAGCTCAACTTACTTTTGCAGTCTTGTTGGAAGAGCAATAATGAAAACCGAGCAATGCCTTTCTGTTCTGTTGTATTTCTATAGCCAAACAGTATGCCCTGCATCATTCTGTGTTATAATCTCATAGAACGGAGGACTTTATAGCAATACATATTCAAAGTGGGACAGAGTTACGACTGCTTTTGGGGAAACCTGATTCTGAATTTTCCTGACCTTTGTGCAGTTATAACATCAAGCCCAATGTTTTATCAATAATGTAGCTTTTGACTTTGAAAACATTTTTTTTTCCAGTTAGAAGTTTGGTGTGATGAATAACCTCTCCTCTCAGCGTAAGACTAAAGAGAGTGAATTCATTGCCCATTTTCTACACTCATTAACGTGTCAGAGAATCATCATTTACCAATTTAAGCATGCACAAATCTAATTAAACTTCTCCAGAACATATGAAACTTTCCAATATTGAGAAAGTGCTTTCTCTCCTCCCCTCCCCCCAAATCAAAGCAAAAGACTACTGAAGCTCAAAGGTGCTTTTGAACAGTTGGTTTATAGCGCATTTGCTGCTTTAAAAAAGACCGTACTGAAGTTCAGCTATATTTGTATCCTGTGTTAGAAACAGATTACACCTTATGGGTTTGGGAAGGATTTCTTTTCTTTAATATATAATCTCATGGTCTTTCCAAAACAATATTGTTTTTAATTAAAATTCATCACTGAAAATGGAATGCTCTAAAGTCGGAAATAGCAACTTCAAAAGCATTCCTCACTGAGGGCGTTATCCTGCCAAGTGCTGGACACACCTCTCCCAGACTAGCAAAGCACTGAAGCACATGCTTAAGCGCCTGAGATGTCTTCCTCATGTGCTCAAAGTTAAGGGTTACCTATATGCTTAAGTGCTTTGCTGGATCAGGGAAAGAGTGCTCAGCACATTGCAGAATCTGGCCCCAAGGCCACGATCCAGCAAAATATTTAAGCACAAATGTAACTTTAAACCCGTGAGTAGTCTCGCTAAGGCAATGTACTACTCACACGCTTAAAGTTAAGCACATGTTTAAGTCTTTTGATGAACTGGGATCTGATCCACCCGTGGGATCTGACCCAGCAAAGGCTTTAAGTGCTTGCTTAATTTTAAGCGGGTGTTTAAATCCCATTAATTTCAATGAGACTTAAGCATGTGCTTAAATACTTTGCTAAATGGGGCAATTCAGATGAATTGCATTAGAATAGCACATTATAAATGCTATCCAAAAGACACATGCTTATGGGGAAATCAATATTGTTATTTTAATGTCTATTTTTTTTAAAAAAACCTCTAAAACATTCAAGTTGCCCATTCTCTGGAGTTTTAATAGCAATGTTTAATTTGTAGTTATCTCCATAAATTTAAGTTGAAATTCTGGTCTTGATCGAACCAGAAAACAAAACAGAGCCTGTTACTACGAACTTAGATAAAATTCAGTCAAGTTGTCCAGATGGTTTTCATTCCACAGAAAACACAGAGTCAGCAGTTTGCAGAGCATGGCATTTTCTAAACACGCAAAATAAAGGAGAAAACAATACACAAGTGTAAATGCTGAGCACATTATATTTTTGTTCCAACAGAATTGCAATACAATCAATACAATCTTGCATTCCTTAGCACCTTCTTTCTACCACCCAGGGTGCTCTGCAGTTAGGAGTCCAACCGAACACTGAAGCGCACACAGTTCCTAAAAGCATCACTTTTAAAAAATTATAGAGAGAGCGCAACTACCAATTAATTTTCCATTTCAAAGTCCCAAAAGTCCAAGCATTTCTTACTGCATTAAGCACAACCATGCAGCAAGGGAAATAAATATTCTATGGACTTTAGATGAGTTTGTAAACCCAGTACTTACAGGATCAAGCTCTGGGTCTGGTAACCCTTACTCAAGCAAAGCTTCTATGTAAAGACAAACTTCTCCTTGATCAAGTAAGGGCTGCAGATAGGGGTGAAAGTAAGGCGGTACAGGCCGGCATGGCGTACTGGTAAAAAGTAGCCGCCGGTACCGTCCCCTACCGCCTTACCATTTTTGCGCCCCCCGACACGGGAGCACAAAAGGGCCAGCGACGTTAAAGCACTGGTGCAGCAAAGGATCCTGCTTAAAGCTCTGCCGCGGCAGGGCTTTATCGTCACTGCCCCTTTTGCCCCTCCCTCCCCCACAGTCTGCCAAAAGGGGTGCGGGGTGGGTAAAAGGAGCAGCTGCCCTGGGGCCGGCGATTTAAAAGCCCCGGGCCCTTTAAATCGCCTCTGGAGCCCTGGGCGGCGTAGGCCAGGCAACGTGGAAAGGCAGGCTAGGGGACGCTGACCCCCCAGCCCAGCCCCTTCCACCCAAGGCCCCGCCCCTTCCGGGGGTGGAGCCAGCCCTCCGTACCAGTAAGTTTTCAATTTTACTTTCACCCCTGACTACAGAACTGGGATTTCAAAAGAGCTAAAAAAGGTACACACAGAGAAAATAAAGCCATTGAGAAAAGGAGACCAAAGAAAGGCAGTGCAATTGTATAAACTTATTCCTCAACAGAAAGCCAGGGAAGTGTGAGCCCTCATGAAGAGGCGGGTGGGGGAGTACTGGTCAAATAATGACGTGAATGCAAGTACCTCAGCAGAGCATTCAATTCATATTGACAGATACCCGAAAAACTGATTAGAAGGCCAGCAAGACAAAGGCTACAACAAAACACCTCAAGGATACAGTGTATATTTCACCATTTTACTTAACAAACCGCGTTAAAACATTTTACAGCAGTCGGGCAATAGCTACAAGAAAGCAAAAGGGAAAGAACAACAGTATTCGTCCCTTCAGTCTAAACCTGCACACCTCTCCTCCCTCCCTAGCCCGTAAAGCTTACCATCTTGGTGGGAACAGAAGACAAACTGATTATCAAAATAGTCCGTAAATAGAAAGGAGACTTTAGGAAGTCATGGAGGCAATTTTGTTCATTTCAGCTTCAGATTTAACTTTGCATTTCAGCTAGCCAGAATGACAGAGCCAAGGCTGTGTCACGCAGATTATCGCACAGAAGACCATAAATTGATGTGGTATTGACAGCAGGAATCAAGCATAGGATCTTGAAGAATGATTCTCTCTCTACACCTCACCATGACAACGGCAATGCAACAGGCGTGCAAGGGGGCAACTCTTCCAGGAGGGGGAAGAAGACACATCGCAGGCATTTTCAGTGGAAGCCTCTCGGGTCACAGCCTTCCAGAGTTAGGGCACAATGCAAGAGTTTTCTTCTTGCACCAACCTCCCTTCATTGAGACTAGCCTGCAATGCCACACGCAGGAACAACAAAAAGTAAAATGGCACAAAATGGAAGGAGGGACAAAATACAAATCTGGATTTCAAAAACAGCCTTGTTTTTGGCTCATAGCTACCAAACAGTTTCCAAAAGGAAGCGTGTGAGATTCTGAAGCTGAAGTTGCTGAAGTGAGGGGAGCACAAAACCAATCTCCGAGGATCCCCCATAACTAACTATGACTGATTCAGTTAAATATATTGAACTGACCACAACATTTAGAATCACAAGATGGTTGGATTGGTTTCTCTGTTGGTCTATTGATAGACTTAGTTAACACGGCACCTGGAAGGTTCAAGGGAGGGTAAAGATCATTTGATCAACAGTATCAAACCCAAGTCACTGGACGTTTAACTAAATTAGAACATACACCATGCCAGACTCAGTGCGACAGCGGAGGTCACACCACCCATGTCTTGCCACTGCGGAGTTGATGTTTGCCTGCAGCAAGGCCAGACTGAAATATCTCAGAAAAAGACTTTGTCGAGGGGCCTGAGAGATCACAGCTGCTCTGGACCAACTCTCATAAGCAGAAAGTAAATAGTAGACCCTGTGATAATTAAGAGGATCCTGCATAAGCCAGGTCTCCTTTAGCAAGCGGTAATTGCTGCCTCCTTAGAATGACAGGGAACTCTACCGGAGAGTGGGGAACATGAATGGCTACAGTCATATACAGGGAGGTAGGTCTCCTGGTTTCACTGTGCCTGGCTCCCGTGTAGGTACACAAGGAGTGGCAAGGAGCAGCCTTCCTATGCTTTCAAATGCAGACCTATGCACGAAGGACAATCTTGTTTTTAACATGGAATTTAAGTGGCGCATGGGGCCAATATTATGTTGGCCCTCTGCAGTGGAGTGACTTGCATCCGTTATGATTAGTGAACAGAATCCAAACTTTGGATTGTTATAGCTTATCAATACAAACGCCTAGCTACAATAACGTCCTTACTTACTTCAGCACACCCAGGAGCTTTGCAACAGGTAGATTTGTTTCATGCACCTCCATATTGTTTGATGTACGTGAAAAAGGGAAGGTCATTGCTCTCTGCCAGCACTGTACACTATGTATCTTTATAGTGATTCAGAATGAAGGGCTCTGACAATACAGCTTCTAATGTAAAACAAACTGCCTCTCTACAGCCATGACCCAAAGCCCACTGAAGTCAATGGGAGCCCTTTTATCAACGGCAATGAGCTACAAATTGGGCTCTATATACAATGCTAATGCGTTCACTGCCACACTCTCTAGGTTCCACCACAGTATCCAGACACCAGCTTATCACTGGCAGAATAGCTTTACAACTGAATTGAAATTGTAACTTGTTCAACAATCAGAATCAAACGACTCATTATACAAATTTCAAAGTGATGTTCTATAGCAACCAATGCTCTTTACACCCACCCGTCAAGCAGGAGCTTGTGTAAATTACAGAAATCTTATTTCAAGACCCTCTCATGCTTCAATCCCATCTTTGAAATGTAATGGCTGCAACTCTGCAGAAATAATCCACTCACATATGGGCATCCTCGGCCTCTCTTATTCTATCAAGCTCTCCGGCATGCCACATCACCTAAATGAAGTCCTCTCAAAGAGGAGATTCACACCCGTCACCAGCTTCTAGATCTTCTTGCCTCGCTTGATGGCTTCCTGAATTTATGAGCACCATGCTGGAAAGACCCTTTGATTGCCCAATATTGGGTGTGTCAAAACCACACCTCTTCTAAAGCAACCTCTTCCCCTCTGCCGCAATTCAGGCATCTTGGCTCTCATATCTTTGGGCAAACTTGACCCTCAAATATTTGAATTCTTATTTCAAGAGGGAACCCAGAATTTGCAGCATCTCCTAGATGACGTCCTCCAAGTTTTGGACAATTGTCTTTTTGTAACAGTCATAGGGTTTAAGATCAGATGGGACCACCAGATCATCTAATCTGACCACTGCCAACCCACCCCACAACCAACAACCCAGCACACTAAACCCAACAACCAAAATATTACAGCTCACTGGAGACTAAACTATTACGTGCCACAGGCAGAGAACAGGAGGGACAAGGTGCATCAATGCCCAAGGCAACAGCAGGGAACTGATTAAGTGCGATATACTCAGATAATTCTGGCAAGTGACCAGCACTCCATGCTGTAGAGAAAGGTAAACAAAAAACAAAAAAACACCAAGGCCCCAGCCAATCTGACCTGGAGAGAAACTGTACTGCAACTGTACTGATCTTATTGGGAAGTAATATCCTTTTGACTCACCAGTTAATTCAGAGATGGAAACACTGCTTCATTCTTAAAACTCTTCTTGAGCATAAGAGGTCTCAATGACAATTACAATACTTTTTCTTGGTATTATTTACGTGCATTCTGGTAGCACCTAGGATCAGGGCCTCCTTGTGCTATGAGCTGTACAGATAAACAATAAAGACGACTCTCCTTGCTTACAGTCTAGGTGTTGGACAGGTGAATAAAAAGGGCAGGTGGGAAGATGAGGGAACAAAATGAACAGTTACACAACACACTGGTTAGCCTGAATTCCAAAGCCACTGTGGCAAGCAGCAGCTTGGTGGACGAATACCTTGTCTTTTTCAGAGCTGCAATAAAAATCATCAAACAGCAGCCTCCACTTTACAAGCAAAAACCACCCAGCAATTGTTCCTAACAATGCCAATGTCTTCATCAGATAAACTGACAGCAGGGGCGTGCCCCTAGTATGGCTGCGGTTTTGGGAAAGGCAAATCCCCTAGTCTGAATAAATAAAGAATGCAAGTATGCCCTCTAGAGTGAGCAGAAATCCAAATAAAATAATTGTGACATCCCCAGGGAATCACATTAGTGGGCTACTGTGTTCCCACTGATCTCCTGTGAGTTGAAAGCTGTAAATGAGCAACCCAAAAAAGAAAGCTTTTTTTGCTCTTCTGTACAACCCAGCTTCTGCCTCGTGCTGGAATTCCACATCTCAGCATCATCCTGCTTCTCTCCCAGGTTATATGTCTGTGTGATTAGGGCATGCTGAACTTTTCAAACACCAAAAGAGTGGGGGTGGTATTGTTTTCTGTTCTGAATGTCTACTGTATATTGCATTAAACTACGCTTCAAGGCTATTTGCTTTGGAAATTTTCCTTGTAAAAATGCTCCTCCCTCACTTAAAAAAAAAAAAAATCTTGAAAGTCAAGACAATAAAATACATTTAAAAAGATACACACGAGACAGGTTTAACCAGGCTCTGCTGCTTCAGGCATTGCCTTCCCATTTAAAACACCCCAATCTCCCCACTAGCACTATTACTTTCCCTCCCCAGCTGGAAACACCAGAAATTCCTATGCCCCCTTTTTCTATCCTCCTAACCCCGTGAACCTGAATGGTCCCAGCTTCTAGTGCAGTCTTCCTGCCCTGAAACAACTCCCTGTTTACTTTGATTCCACCCCAACTCCAACTGTGTGCTTCCCCGCCCTCCCCAAGAGGGAATCAACAGTTCCCATTCCTATAGGAGTTTACAATAGTGAGCACAACAGGGTCCCAGGTCTTGGGTGAACCCTTTGGTGCTACTATAATACTGTCAAACAGTAAATAATAATTCATTTCCTACTCTGCTGCCTCCTTAATCCAGAACTCTCCAATGGGTCCTATTTCTTTATTTCAGCTGCATTTCTCCACTCGAGTGGCTCCCATTTCTGCCTACCCTCTCAGACCCAAAACTCCCCACTGTCCCTGGTGGAACCCTATTGTACTTCACTAGATTTCAACTATTTGTGCAGCAATGCGTATTGCTACAGGCTACCAGGTAAAAGCTGCCTCAGCATCCCAAGTCTCATCGGCGAGCTTTGATCGACTGACACCTGAACAGACAGGAATTTTTGACTAATCCCTAGAGATATGAATGGCACCTAGGGAGCCATCAAAGCCTAAAACAGACCTGTCCTTGACTGACATCAAGCCAAACAGAAGTCTGATAGTGTTTTGTCAGCAGGGTTTAACTGCACACAAAAATGGTGCATTTGCACATGTAAAGCCCCTTTCTTTAAATCTGCACATACAAATAGGGTTTTTGTGTATAAGCTATCACTGTTGTGTGAGAGTGCACCCAAAAAAAAAAACAAAAAAAAAAAAAACCACAACTGCGCATGCAGCTTTGCATACATACAAGTTAAGAGTTGCTACAGGTGCCTTTGAACACCTTCTTCTTGACCAATGCATCTTCATTTCTCCCGTCCAGTTCTACTTATTAACCCTGTAATTAAGTCTAATTCTGTGGAGTGATTGGTGATAGAGGGCCAAATTCCCCTGCATGCTCTGGCTGATGTGCATTGTCAGAGCAGTGCAAAGAAGCCATAAAGACAACCTAAATAGCTGGTTAAGCCAGATTTGTGGCTGCTTTGTGTCACCAGAGCATACTGGTAAACCTGGCCCATGGATATTATGATAGGCTTTACAAAACTGGGACCTGATCCTGCAATCCCTACTGAGGGAGCAGCCTCATTGACTTGAATGCGACTTGAATGGTTTGCAGGCTCAACCCTTTAACTTGTATCTTATAGTACCATACTGTCTTTGATACTCTTTTTTCCCTGCCCTGAAAGAGTTGTTTGTTTTTTCTCAGTGTTATTTTCCCAGCATAATGTATTACAGAATGCACTTACATCAACTCCTCTTTGTCCTCCATTGTCTAGTTATACTGTACAAGTAAAATCTTCATAGGAATTGTTATTTTTTAAATCTTGCTATTAATTGCAGTATTAAAATACTAACGTGAACTCCTATGATAAACTTCTATTCTCCTTTACACGGCAACCATTTTCACCTCACACATTTCTGTTGGTTCGTGCTTGAAGAAGTAATCCTATACGGCAGCAACACATTTCTGTCCCTCATCCTGCCAACTCAATCTACAGAGTGGCTACTAGTGATGTGGAGAAAAAAAATCCTACAGAGGGTTTCTGTATAATCAGTTATCAATGAAGACAAACACAAACTACTGGACTTTGGCAGAAAGATGGTTAGAAAGATGCAAATACAATAGAACAAGTTACAGAACAGGTGTCATTTGTTCAATAACATTGAGGTAACACTTAAGCTATTAAAGACAGTTAGTGATAATATTAAAGGGCAGTTGAACTCCTGTGGCATCTAGCGATACATGAGAATGTTCTATTACAGGGGTGGCCAACCTGAGCCTGAGAAAGAGCCAGAATTTACCAATGTGCATCACCAAAGAGCCACAGTAACACATCAGCAGCCCCCCACGTCAGCTCCCCTCCGCCGCCCCCAGTGTCTCCCACCCGCCAGCGGCACTGCCGATCAGCACCTAACCCTCCATCCCTGCGCCTCCCACCCACCGCGATCAGCAGTTTTGTGGGGTGCAGGAGGCTCGGGGGGGAGGAGCAAAGGCGCAGCAGACTCAGGGGAAGAGGTGGGGCTTGGGGGAAGGACTGGAGTGGGGTTAGGGCAGAGCCAGGGATTGAGCAGTGAGCACCCTGTAGCACATTGGAAAGTTGGCGCCTGCAGCTCCAGCCCTGGAGTTGGCACCTATGCAAGAAGCCGCATATTAAACCTCTGAAGAGCAGCATGTAGCTAGTGGCTCCAGAGCCACAGCTTGGCCACCCCTGTTCTATTAGTTCCTACACCTAGCAGTATTATTACAGTGAAAGGAACAAAGTTCATATTAATGATACACACAGCTCCTTAGCAGATATAGTGCCTTTCATCCTGAAAGATCCTAAAGTGTTCTGCAAACAAGCGATTTATAAGCTCAGAATCTGACACTCTCGTGGAGTCCCAGAGACATCAGTAGGTTGTGGCTGTGGACCCCTTTGCAGGGTTGGGGTCCGTACCCATAAAAGAAATCACTTCACCACTGAATGCAGACATCTCTGGGTGAAGATCACTTCCCAACACTGGGGTGGGACAAAGGGTGAAATTCTGGCCATGGACACATGGACAAAGCCCTACTATTCCAAAGACACATTGGAATCTTCAATGCCATCACAGAGCAGACAGGCCGTTGGACTGTAGGGAGTTGTCTGAAAGACGCCTAACACAGTAAACTGCATGGAACTCATTTTATCTACCTCAAAAGGATGACAGGCTGAGCTGACCCTGCCAAGATCTCTGTCTTTGTTTCCAGGGAGTTTACATATTTCAAACCAGATGCTTAGATCAGTAACCCATGACCTTCTATGGATATATGCAAACCAAGCAAGAGTATGCTACGAATACATATTAATACAGAACAAAATGTTTTTAGTTTACTTGCATTGCTCCTATACTGCAAATATAAAATGGAAGCCTTAACAGTATGCATGCTATTCATTACCCTGTAACTGTTCCGGTTTTACTGCATGGACCAGTAAGAAAAGTCCTTAATCAAGTATAATAAAAATAATATAATGCAAGGTGACAGGTTTCCATGTAAAATTAACTCTGTTACAGCAACCAATCAGGCAGCCTTATTCTGGCAAAACTACTTCAGTCAGCATGAGTTTTAGTAAACAAAGATAATAGAATCAGGCCATTACGTTAAAACATCTGAGAATCTAAAATAGGAAAAACACCACCTATGGACAAAGTGTTGATAGAACTTGTCTGCAGCTCCCTAATTTTCCTTCTAGCATTGAAATGTTGAACTGGTAGTTAAAGATTGTCCTGAGTCAACATGCAAAGTCAGTGTTTTGGAATTAAAACGAAAACAAAACCTGAAAATGACTGGCTCCTTTTTGGTTTGTTTGGTTTTTTTAAATGTGAAGGGGGGCTTGCTTTGAAATGCAGGGACAAATGTAACATTTTCCAAAAATATTTATATTCAAACTGTCCTATTCAAAACGTATAGATTTCTCTCTCTGTTATTCACATCCAGAGAGCAAGTATATTTTGAACAAAAGTGCTCTACAAATCTCTAACGTCTCCTATTAAAGTTTTAATTATAGGAGTGTATGATAAGCAGTGACATTTATATGTCAAACAACATACCTGAAAGTCTCTATTACTCTTCCCCTTCCCAGCCTCTATTTGGATTCCAGTCAAGCAGCAACAACACGAAATCGACCAGATTCTTGCCAATTTCACAGCATCCAACAGGCTTCTGCCCAAGGTTTTGTCAATGTACCTCTAATGCTGCTGAGGAAGCTCTAAGCAAAGCAGCAGCACTAGAGCAGTCTGTCTGCATGCTGCACAGTGCATCAGTTTACATTCAGTCACATTCAGAACAAGTTATGTTCACAACCTAAAGGGGAATGTTTGTTTTTTAAATAAAAACTTAGATTCTGTACAAGTTGTTAGTAACCTATGTTATTTAGGTTGCATAGTCAGGCACCCAAATATTAGGAAATGTCATGTTTACAGCTATCTCCGCAGCCTTAATTCTGCCCACTTGTGCATTGATCTTGGACACTAAATGATGCAAGGATCTGTGGAAAAAAACAGTATGTGAGCATTAATTAAAGACTATTTCTTACATAATACATACACCCCGCCTGTTTCTCTTCCCCACTAGCTCCTCTGGCAGCTCCCAGGTGTGGCGGGGGTGTCAGCCTGGTCTGAGAATGTTTTGTCATTAATTTGGCAGGCTGCCTGAAAAATGGAAGTGAGAGAAATGAAATGGTGATCTTTAAGAGTTACATCGCAGTAAAAGCTGAACTGAATTTCATGGGACAAAGAAAAGGCACTTTTGCATCCCAAGGGTGTCCCCCATGCCGATTATTAAAGGGCTGCAGCAAACAATGGAGGTATGAGAGCTTCGCAGAGAGACGGTCACAAGAATCTTTTACAATGGAAAATGTTACCTAAATAGAAGTGTCACCACCAGCTCCCTGCATAGGAAATATTTTGGATGGTTTAGCTTTCCCCACATTTTCATATAAGAGCCATCCCAATTACAATCACTCACCTTTGTAAAGCATGTCGAGATCTACTGATAAAAAGCACTATATAAAGATAGGTACTATATTATTATTAGGGTACATTTATTTCTGTTGTGTTTCCAAATAAAATAAATAGAGTGACATTTCAGGTACTGTAATCATCTGTGCCTAGGTTTTGCTCTGTAGTGATGTGAATTTGAGGTACAGAATAAACAATCAGGTAATTTATTCGCTCACAAAAATGTTACGGGAGGGATCTTCAAAGATACACTGCAATGGCCTAACTCTGCTCCCACTGAAATCAATGAGACCACACTGCAATGCTGAATGCTTTTGAAAATTCCACCCTACATGTTTTACTTTACTTACACTCGGTTGCTATACTTTGTTACTTAAAAATATGCTCATCTTGATCTTCTAGAGAAGGAAAAACCTTGCAGAAACTGATTTAAATTTGTTCCTCTAAGACAAATTTTTTTAAAACATTGAGACTCTGTTCCTGGATGTAAGCACATGTGACCTGTTCTAAATAAAGGATATTTTCCACTTCTTGCACAACTGGAACAGATATAAACAGTCTGAACAAACTGCACTGCAGAACTCAACGAGAATATAAAACCCTTGAATAAGATCCTTAAATAGCAGTAATCTGAAAAAAGAACAAACACAATACCGAAAAACCTAACGTAATAGAGTTTAAATCTAAATCACACTGCAAAATTAATTTACAAAATTAGATTTGATCATATGCATAGTAAAGAACTTAAAACAGTCCAGTTTAGTTTCAGAGTTGGTATTCTCTGCAAAAATATGTGCACCAGGGTTTGTTTTTTTTCCAGTTAGATACTGCCCTTGCTAATACACAGTGTTCTAAGAGAAGGAAAATTAAATTTAACCAGTCAATCTCCAACTTTGACAGCAGCACAAGATGACACAAAACAAGTGAAGGCCTGAATGCTGGCTAGATCTGAGGTACTGATTTACATTAGTGAAATACATGTAGCTAATATACATCTGTAGCACTGAATATCTAGAGTTATGATAATGTTATATACACTTCAGTAATTCGATAAATTAAATCTCAAAGTTATTACTGATAAAAGCAGCATAAGCTTCTTTTAAAAAATTACCATGCAAACAGAGTTTCTCTTAACTTTTTCCACTTAAAATACAAATTTCATAGCAGGATCATTCTTGGGATATTAAATGTAAACTGAAAAAGATCAGCAGTGCAGTAGCATAAATGTTAAAAAATTAGCTTGTAATTCTTGCTGAATGCAGTTTTTGTAAAACTAAAATTGTCAGCTGCAATAGTTGACAATTTGCAGCCCTTCACTATATCAAGTATATAAGCCAAATGGGTTTATATTCCCGGGTGGAAAAGGGAGAAGCAAATGGACCAACCCAACCAATTTTCACCATTCTTAGCACATCTGTATACAGCGGTGTCCAATAGAAATTTGATGCTAGCCACACTGCTAGCCACACTTGTGGTTTTGAATTTTTCTTATTAGCCACATTATAAAAAAGCCACATGTATTACCCACAATTCAATAGCCTATTAGCCACATGTGGCTACTGGCGAACATATCGGACACCGCTGGCTTAGACCATCACACAAAGTGAGCCAATTTAAATGCAGAACCTCCCAGAGACAGCAAAGGGTCAAATCTGCCTTCAGCAGTGCATGCGTAATGCTTACTGAAAGTGTTTGCATATGTGCTAGGGAGGGCAGGATTTCATCTTACATTCTGCAGTCTAGCAATAAATAAAATAAAGGTATTAAAAATCCTTGTCATATTGATGTATTCACATATTACAGTTCTCTCTCACACTTAAAAATGTCTATGCAGAAACTATGGTGCATGTAAGAACTGTTTAGTTTTCAAAAGCTTAAGCTCAACCACAACAAATTCCAGAGAACCCTTAAACACGTCTAGCACTTCCTAGTCTGAAAGGCTAAGTTCTCATGGGTCCCTTAGGACTTTAGGTTGGAATCACTGTATCTTAGCCCAGCATAGTATTTTCAGTCCTTGTTACTGTGCCTTTTTGCTGGACTTACATTTTTCGCTGGCCTCTAGCATTCTACTGTGCCACGGCCTAGTACAGCATTTAGAGCAAAGAGATTTTATTAGCGGATCCCTTGCAGCTTTGGATTGGAACCCTGAATTATCAAACGGGAGCGTGCATTAAAGAAAAGAAGAAGAAAATGGGAGACAGGTGAATTGGGTGGAAGATGCAATATAATAGAATTTGAAGGAGGGAGATCAATATTGCAAGTGCTGAGTTAAACTGGGCAATGAAGTTATGGGTGAGTCTTTTGGGGCAAGAGGCAGTTGGATTTTTGTTAAATATATCATGCTGATTGGATTTCCCATGTGAGGTGATGGTCGATAATCGGGGTTCTGCCTCATCACTGCAATGAGACTAGAGAGAGAAGGTAATTCTCCTTTAGGCAGAAATGAGAAGCCTACTGGTTGGGTCGGTAGAGGATTTCCCTATCTTTGGGCAGGATTGATTTTGTCCCTGTGAATAAAGATAGGCAGTATTGCTTAGTGGACAGAGCACCAGACTGGGACTCCAGAGACCTGGAGTCTGCTCCTGGCTCTGCCGTTGGCCTGCTGGGTGAAGGTGAGCAAATGACATCTCCCAGCCCTCTGTGCCCTGCTTTCCCCATCTGCAAGATGGGCATAATGATAATCTCCTTTGGGAGGAGCTTTGAAACCTACTGATGAAAAACACTGTATTATTATTCAATTTATGTCTGGAGCTGGGGGGCACAAATACCATGTACCCCTGACTGAGCATCCTCTGGTCTCGCTTGTTGAGGCTCCAGGTGTGCAAGGGGAGCTTCAGATTGCCTACAAGTTGAAAGTGTTCTGTGCCCCTCATGGATAGTAAAAAAACCAACACACATACACACACACGAAATTGAGTCCTGTTAGTGGAGATTAGCATGGAAAGGCGGCGTGCCAGCACTGCTCAACCAAGTGGCCATATAGGCCCTTGTTCAACAAATCATCAGCTGATGTTCATTATTATCTCATTATCACTCAATTCCTTAAATGCTTTTTGGGGTAAGGCTGTTGAGAAAAGAATGTAACTCCATGAACTTCAGGGCAGTTCCTCCTGATTTACACTAATAAGACCAAGAAAAGAGAATCGGACTCTTGATGTTCTCAGCTGTCCTTGATACCCTCCAGTCAGGTTTCAGGCCTGGGCAGAGCAGAGAAACAGCGAGGGTCTCATTGGCTGATCTTCCCCTATTGATGGAAACAGGTCAGGTTCACTGGTTTTATCAGCATCCTTTGTTGCTATCATCCACCAGCTTTTATTAACCTGGTTGTGGACCCTAGCTGGGCTGGACTTGAAGTCCACCAGAGACTGGGCTCCCTGCCTCGGCCCAGCCTGCTCTGGGCTCGACATACCGCCGGAGTCCAGGGCTACAAGCTGGTGATACAGGGGTGTGCACAAGCTGGGCCAGCTGTGTCAATGTCAACAATGTCCATTCTCCCCCTGTCAGAAAGGTCCCAAGCAGTTTAGGTAATTATTATTCCACCTGAGGGCTCTCTCTCTTGTTGGAGGGATGTGGGGTGTGTGTGAGACACTGCAAGTTTCTATTCTGTCCACCCCGGCTGCTCAATATGTACGTGAGGCTGCTGGGGAACATGGTCCAAACTGCAGAACCATCATTATGATTTAATGACTCGATCTCTGTTTCTTTGGACACGGACAGGGCCCAGTGTTTGCATTCCAGGAGTGCGGCTCAGAGGAGGTAAGTACCTGTGCTCAGATGACAGCAAACTGTCTGAGGCTCAATCCAGGTACATTGGAAATAATCCTGGTTGGTTTCAGGAAGCCACTGAGTATATGGGTTTGCCCACTTAACCCTCAGAGAAGTTCACAACATAGGGGTTCATTTAGATCCCAGAGACCTAAAGGACTTTATCTGTGCCTGGGGGAGCAAAATGGGGTGGTGATCACCATTCATCTTGATGCAGGAGCTGGCCCCTGCACTCCTTGCTCTGATAGCCTGACAGACTAGATTACTGGCCACATGATTGCTCAAGGAGACTGATCGTAAGTAAGGCTACAATGTAGTCATGGGTATTTTCAGTAAAAGTCATGGACAGGTCACAGGCAATACACAAAAATTCACAGCCCGTGACCCGTCCATGACTTTTACTGAAAATACCCATGACTAAATCTTAGCTGGGGACCAAGGAGGGCGCTGCTCTGGGAGATTGAGGGGGGGGCCGCCGAGGCCAGCCAGTGGCACTGGCCACACCAGGGGCCACCCACCTGCCACTGCTCCCGCCACCTCTGGGACCAGTCCTCGGGCGGTCCCCGGGGCCAGCTGCACCGGCCGCTGCTCGGGCGACCCTGGGGTCAGCCACATCGGCCGCTGCATAAGTCAAAGAGGTCGTGGAAAGTCCCATGATTTCTGCAACATCCATGACAGACACAGAGCCCTAATCATAAGAAACACCAGTGCCCTGTAGGCACCACTGGCTTCCAGGTGCAATTCAAAGTGGGAACATTGAACTTTGAAGCCCTATATTGTTTGGGTCCTAGCTACACGAGAAACACTTCTCTCCCCATGCACCACCATTGCAGTCGGTCTAAAGTGCTCGCCCTACAGATACAACTTCACTGTATAGTGAACTCTTCGCAAGTGAGCGCTGCAAAATAACACAAGCTGCACACGGTGGCTGAGTTAGCAGCGGAGGGTGTTAGACTAACACCAGCTTTAGCATGTACCTCTTGATGGCCAAGCCAACTAAAAGCATCACCACACTGAGCTAAGCGGTTTTGCATGTGGACAGGGCAACACTTGAGTTATAATTCAAGTTAACTGCAATGAAGACAAGCCCCAAGCATCCCCAGATTTGAAAGCCTGCGTGTTAGTGCCAGGGGTTTTTACAGGGCCTTCACTGGTCCAAAAGAGCTTGAATTTTTCTTAAGCCCGAGGGCAGAGTACAATATCTATCTATATACTTAAGAGTTTTATTTGAGGGATGGGGAACTTATTTATAGACTTACTAAAGATGGGGGCCCAGTGTGGTGGCGTGTGCCTGTAATCCCAGCTGCTTGGGAGGCTGCGGTTGGTGGATCGCTCAGGAGTTCTAGGCTGCTGTGCGCCATGTTAATCGGGCGTCCGGTGCTACTGACAGCTTGGCCAGCGGGTAGTTGGAGGACTGGCTAGAACAACGCATCTGATGTGTTGTGATCAGCGCTCTCTCTGTGAGGGCTGATAGACCGATCGATGACAGTGACTAAAGATGGGATGAATCTATTTAATATTTGCCATATGCACCATGCACTATAACTACATACATGTGCCCAGAGACAGTGGTATAGGGAGCATACTTAATAACTAAAACAAGATATGCCATCAACAAGCTTGGCTATAAATTAGATAGAACGTTTTTGCCATCGGTGCATCAGAGAGCATTGTGATGAGGATGGAAGGTTTGTTGTTGACAAAGCACCCTGGAAGAAAGTCCAGAGAAGAAAAAAAAAGACATTGCTGACAGAATAAAGCATGCAGGGTCCACAAGGCACAGATGACTTGAAGTGCTAGATCGGGGTGGGCAAACTTTTTGGCCTGAGGGCCACATCGGGGTTGCAAAATTGTATGTAGGGCTGGGTAGGGAAGGCTGTGCCTCCCCAAACAGCCTAGCCTCCGCCCTCTATCCGCCCCCTCCCACTTCCCATCCCCTGACTGCCCCCCTCAGAATCCCTGACCCATCCAATCCCCCCCTGCTCCCTGTCCCCTGACTACCCCCTCCAGAAACCACCCCCACCCCTAACCACCACCCCCCCGAGATCCCACCCCCTATCTAAGCCCTCCTGCTCACTGTCTCCTGACTGCCCTGTCCCCTATCCCCGCCCCCTGGGACTCCCACACCTCTCCAACCCCGCCCCCTGACCGCCCCCTCCCCCCAGAACCTCCGCCCCATCCAACCACCCCCTGCTCCCTGTCCCCTGACTGCCCCCCGGGGCTCCCTGCCCTTTATCCAACCTCCCAGCTCCGGCCCCGACCCCCCAGACACGCTGCTCCGCTGCCCCACAGGAACGTGCAGCCCCACCCCCCAGAGCACTGCCCATGTGGCATAGCTGCAGAGGAACAGAGGGGAAGGGGCTGGGGGGAGCCTCCCTGGCAAGCTCAGGGGCCAGGCAGGACGGTCCCGTGGGCCGTAGTTTGCCCACCCCTGTGCTAGATACATTTGCTTTCTTTTTCCAGCAGTTCCCCAGAAGGAGAAAATGCCCTAATACAGTGTAAGAGGAGTAGAAACACGCTGAACAAGCAGGAGCCCCTATCTAAATAACACAACAGATCGAGATGACAATACAGCAGATAACTGTGGTAAACACCATTGCAAGAATTTGAATTAAAACTTATGAATAGATATGTCATTCATTGATTTCAAGTAGCATGGGCCTGCTCCAAAAAAACAAAACAAAAAAAAACCCAAAAGCCTTGCAACACCTGTTTTAATTTAGCATTCACTGGACCCCAAATTCTGTCCTGCACCTGTTTCCAGTGTAAAAGTGTGAAACCGTGTATTCCCACATATCCCGTTTGTTCTAACTTGCTAGCATTTATCAAGCTAGCATGATGGCATGGAAATAGATGTTGCAGGTTTTGAAACAGCTCACACAGCTATTCTCCCTCAGTGTTGTAGGCGATCATTTATTTTACCCGGCGGAGTTTTCCCCTCACTCTTCCACAAACTAATGCAATGTTGTGTAGGTGATCTCATCAGAACAAACAAATGATCCAACTTATTCACTTGTTTAGAAAACTGCACGCCCTGAACGAAAAGGGGCGGATTTCTCTCTCACTTTCTGTCTTCTATACCCTTTATGCACAGCAATGCTTTAGTGACAGTCTGGGCCTCTCCAAGAATGACAGTGATATCCTTTGGCCAATGCTGGATAATGCCCAACAATACCCTTTACATAATAACACACCAGAACTTGGGTCCCTCCCTCTTCCCCCAAACACATGCCAAACAAAACTGCTATTATTACAGGAAACACTAACTAAATAGCTGCTTTTATGGTCCCAACAGCATAGGATGTTTCCTTTCAATATATTTTGCTTAACGTTTACAAATGGGCTGATTCAGCAGCACAGAATACAAACAGCAGACACATGGCAGCCTGATTATTCCCTCGGTAACATTTTTCAACCAGCAAACCACCATTATCATCCCATAACAAACAGCCTCCTCAGATTGTGACACCCCCTGGCTTCACCAACCCACCTCGCCCCTAAATTAGCAAGCTGCCGTTTGCAACATTTCCCCTGCTTTGACAGTGTCCCACGCCGGGTGTCAGTGACAGCCTACGCATTCATGCACCCAGCTCCAGTGCGCCCAAACGCGGACAGGCCCTGCGGCTTCGGGGCACAGGTAGCACCACCGTGGCACTGCCAGGGGAGGGGCAGCCTTTCCCCATTCCTATCTGGGCCAAGGGGGAGGGGAGGTGTCTCTCCTAGAGGCAGGGGAAAAGGGAAAGAGAGAGAGAGAGGGAAGGCCAGATTAAGGAGAGGAGGAATAAAAGAGGGACAGAGGGGAAGGTAGAAGAGAAAGGGGCAGAGGAAGGAGGAGAGAGGGAGAATGGAAAAGGGGCAGAGGGAGAAGAGCAGGGGCAGAGAGATGAACACAGGCGGGGGCAGAGAGAGGAAACTGGACAGAGAGGGGGGATGGAAAGGGGGCAGAGAGAGGGGGGAATGGAAAGGGGGCAGAGGGAGAAGGGCAGAGAGATGAACGTGGGCAGGAGAGGGAATGGGGCAGGAGGAGAGAGGGGGAATGGAAAGGGAGCAGAGGGAGAAGGGCAGGGGGCAGAGGGAGGGAATGGGGTAGATAGGGGGGAATGGAAAGGGGGCAGATGAACACAGGCGGGGGCAGAGAGGGGGGAAATGGAAAGGGGGCAGAGAGATGAACACCGGCAGGGAAAGGGAATGGGGCAGGGGGCAGAGGAAGGGGAGTAGAAAGGGGGCAGAGGGAGAAGGGCAGGAGGCAGAGGAAGGGGAACAGAAAGGGGGCAGAGGGAGAAGGGCAGGGGGCAGAAAAGGGGAATAGAAAGGGGGCAGCGGGAGAAGGGCAGGGGGCAGAAGAAGGGGACTAGAAAGGGGACAGCGGGAGAAGGGCAGGGGGCAGAGAGATGAACACTGGCAGGGGGAAGAGAAGGGGGAATAGAAAGGGGGCAGCGGGAGAAGGGCAGGGGGCAGAGGAAGGGGAATAGAAAGGGGGCAGCAGGAGAAGGGCAGGGGGCAGAGAGATGAACACGGGCAGGGGGCAGAGAAGGGGGAATAGAAAGGGGGCAGCGGGAGAAGGGCAGGGGGCAGAGAGATGAACACGGGCAGGGGGCAGAGAAGGGGGAATAGAAAGGGGGCAGCGGGAGAAGGGCAGGGGGCAGAGAGATGAACACGGGCAGGGGGCAGAGAAGGGGGAATAGAAAGGGGGCAGCGGGAGAAGGGCAGGGGGCAGAGAAGGGGGAATAGAAAGGGGGCAGCGGGAGAAGGGCAGGGGGCAGAGAGATGAACACGGGCAGGGGGCAGAGAAGGGGGAATAGAAAGGGGGCAGCGGGAGAAGGGCAGGGGGCAGAGAGATGAACACGGGCAGGGGGCAGAGGAAGGGGAATAGAAAGGGGGCAGCGGGAGAAGGGCAGGGGGCAGAGAGATGAACACGGGCAGGGGGCAGAGAAGGGGGAATAGAAAGGGGGCAGCGGGAGAAGGGCAGGGGGCAGAGGAAGGGGCACTCCCCGGCCTCACCCACCTGCTTTTCAGGGGCTGGCTCTTCAGCTCATAGTAGGTCTTGGGCTCCTCGTGAAACTCCTCGGCGACCTCGAAGTCCGCCACGATCCCCGACTCCGCCTGCATCGTCCCCGGCTCCGGCAGCGAGCGAGCGAGCGGCGCGACGTTCCCCCGGCGCTGCCCGGCGGCGTGTGCGAGTGCGCGGCCTGCCGCCACCGCCGGCCGCCGCCGGCCCCGGCCCACGCCCCTCCGCCCTGCCTGGGACTTGTAGTCCGCCAGGGGGCCGGGCTGCCCGCCTCCGCCCGGCCGGCTCGGGGCCCTGCGCACTACAACTCCCGCCAGGCCCGGCAGGAGGAAGCGGGCGGGGTGCGGAGCGCTTCGCCCAGCCCCGGGTCTGCCCGCAGCGGGGTCCCTGGCCTGGGGCTGCCCCCGGGGGGCCCGCCCGCGTTGGGCCCGGCGCGGGGGTCTCCCGGCCAGCGCCGAGCCGAGCCGCGCCTCAGCCCCGGCTGCAAGGTGCCAGCCCCCGTCTTCGGGCGCCCGCCCGTGGCCTCCCAGCCGGGATCCTGGGGGAGCGGGGGGGACAATTGTACCGGCCCCACCCCCGGGGGGGGCCCAAAACGCCTGTGAGGTCTGTGTAAATCCAGTGAAATGCGGGGGGGGGGGGGGGGCAGAGAACATGATGGGCTGCCCCCCCCCCCCCAATCAGGCCCCAAATTCACCTGTTCCAGAATCCCTGGGGTGGCCTGTGTTTGGTTTGGGGGGTTCCCCCGGGTCGCTTTCAGGGCCCCCCGGAAAAGACTCATTGAGGGTTGTCATTGCATCCCCGGGCGACGATGTTGGGACGCGGGGATGCAGCACAGCCAGACCGCGATGATGAGGATGCCGCCGCAACGCTTAACATCTTGACTTTCCAGTTGGCAACGTTGGGGGGCCGGCCTATTGGCTACGCCTTCTGGTGTGGGGTAAAGGTTACATCCTTGTGAATTGCGGGGGGGGGTCCTCCCTTAGTCATGAGTGGGGGGGGGGGTCCTCCCTTAGTCATGAGTGAAACCACAGATGAGTTATCTACATCGTCCCGAAAAAAAGGTGCCTTTAAAACCTTTATTGGGTGCCATCATTGATTCTGGCTTCTAGGCCATGTGCGCGACAGCCAGGCTAATTCACAAACGTCTTGGTTTTTAAACTCTTCTTAGTGTTTTTTTCAAATATTTTATCTGGATTTTTAGGCAAGGAAGTACAGCATAGCACACGGAGATAATGAATGGGATAACAAAAATAAAGGCAAAATTCCTGTCAGGTGCACACCTAGTTAGCTAGCGTAGCAAGGGTTCTTGACCCCAAATAAAGCATTGTTTTGCAGCACAATGTGGTTAATGTTCAATTAAGCTCAGTGAAATGCTGATTTAGGGTCACAAAAGTTCTTCCAGTGGTTTTCATTGCACGCAATGTCACCCTAGCACAAGTGTCAACAATTGTAAATGAGGAAGGAAAAAAGGCCATTCCAGCGTGTGATGGCTAGCTGCCTGGTTCTGCCCTCCGACTGAAGTGCATGCAGGGAAGACATGGGCAAAGGTAGTTTTAAGGCTCTTTTGTGCTCCCTGTGGCTCAACTATAACTTGCATTGGGGCTGCCAACGTTCCCCTAGGAGCCGTGGGCAGCCAGGAAGAGTGAGCCCAGTAGCACCAGTCCTTCCCCAGGGAATCTCCTTTATCAGGCAGACTGGTTTATGGGAGCTGGCTGGTGGATATGTTGGGTTTGTAATAGCCAAAGTCATAACTGAATGAAGACATAAAACATTAAAGGAAAGATGAAGGTGATGAACACTAAATGGTATGCAGTAACAGATTTTGCCTATAGTGTAGGTCAGGAGTTCTCAACCTTTTTCTTTCTGAACCCCTTCCCCCCGCTATAAAAATTCCATGGCCCACCTGTACTACGACAACTGTTTTTCTGCAGGGCCTGCATTAGGGGGTAGGAAGCAGGGCAATTGCCCAGGTCCCTACACCACAGGGACCCCGCGAAGCTAAGTTGCTCGGGATTCGGCTTTCAGCCTGGATAATGGGCTCAGGCTTCGGCTTTCTGCCCTGGGCCTCAGTGAGTCTAATGCTGGCCTTGCTCTCTGGCTAATTTTGGCAGACCCGCTGAAACCTGTTTGTGGCCCCCTCAGGGGTCTCCAGACCCCTGGCTGAGAACAAGGGGTAGGTTATCCTTTCCCAGCAATGTTTGTGGCTGCCAGGCTAGGCCTCAATGGTAGAGTTCATAGGCACTGACTTCATGGGTGCTCCAGGGCTCGAGCACCCATGGAAAAAAATTAGTGGGTACTTCGCACCCACCGGCAGACAGCTCCCCTCCTCCCACCCAGTCCCTCCTGTCCACCAGCAGCCCAGCCAGTCAACTCCTCCCCCTCCCTCCCAGTCCCTCCCACTCGCCACAGATCAGCTGTTCTGTGGCATGCAGGAGGCACTGGGAGAGAGGGGGAGGAGCAGGGACAGGGCACACTCAGGGGAGGGGATGGAACTGGGTGGGAAGAGGCTGGGAGGGGTTGGGAAGAAGGGCAGAGGTGGAGGTTTGGGGAAAGGGATTGGGTGTGGGCGGGGCAGGTTGAGCACCCCCCGGGGCCCAGAGGAAGCCGGCACCTGTGGTAGAGTTTACAGAGTTAAGATATTCCTCATAAAAACCAGTATGACGTCACATACGTTCAGATTTAAACCAAAGCTTGCCATTGTTTTAAAAGCAGTGCATTAAAATTACATATGCATTTAGGAAACGACTAGGTTTTAATTAATTATAGTGATTTTTTCATGCCACGTATTGTTACGCTGTCAACCTATTGAGGCCCAGCATAATGATTTATTTTGTTTTATATAATACCGTTGGTGTGTGGCCAGTGCTATACATGTATGAAGACAAGGTCATGCCCCAAAGAGTTTACAATCTAAATAGACTAGATATTAAGGAGCAATTTTTTTTTTACAGTGAATGGAATTAACCATTGGAAAAACGTACCTAAGGGTGTGATGGATTCTCCATCACTTGAAGTCTTTAAATCAAGATGTGATGTCTTTCTAAAAGGTATGCTTTAGCTCAGTCAAAAGTGATGGGCTCTCTGTACGAACCACTTGGATCAGACTGATTGATCATAGTGGTCGTTCTGACCTTAAAATGTGTGAATTTAAAATGAGAGTAGGAGAGCGTGTTTAGGAGTGGAAAACTGGCTCGAAAAATTAACTTTGAGGAGACTCACATTTGAGCCACCTTCAGATTGTGCTGATATTGGGGGGGGGGTCATCTTCCACATATCTGTTTTAATTTTGTTTTTAAATCACCCTGCGGCTAAAAACAAAGGGGATTGGGTTCCCATTTTCTATCTTATTCTGAAACATGTGGGGGGAGTGATAGCTCAGTGGTTTGAGCATTGCCTGCTAAACCCAGGGTTGTGAGTTTAATCCTGGAGGGGGCCATTTAGGGATCTGGGGCAAAAAAATCTGTCAGGGGGCAGTACTTGGTCCTGCTAGTGAAGGCAGGGGACTGGACTCAATGACCTTTCAAGGTCCTTCCAGTTCTATGAGATAGGCATATCTCCATTAAAATAATAATAACAACAACAACATTTAACAGAATTAGCTTCCCTGAGACCTCCCCCAAGATCATAGAAGTGCTGCATAGAGGTAGTCTCAGAGCTTCCTGTTGATGTAATCAGTAATGGCTCACGGACAGATCAGTGGTGAGAATGAAGCAGGTTGGCTTCTGAAGGATTAGAAATGGCAGGGTACACAATTTCCCAAAGTAACACAAATTGGTAGGGAGGGTGAAATTATTTACTAAGGGTCTTACCACACCCTGGCTAAAATTGTCTGGCCACAATCTGTTGCTATCAAGGTTCTAACCTGGCTTCCAATCACCAGGGGTCTTTCTCCTTATAACCATGCTATAGGTACCTGGATTTTTACTACCTCACAGAATTAACTCCACAAGGTGCTTTCATTAAAATGCCAGCTAACTCACTGGCTATCAAAGTGGTAGCCTGTGATCCCTTTGAGGGCCCCTACCCATGGCCATTAGATTGTAAGCTCTCTGGGGCAGGATCTTTTTCTTCTATGTCTGTACAGGGCCTAGCGCAATTAGGGTCCTGGTCCACAACCTGGACTCCTACACACTACAGTAAATAAAATAATAATAAAATAAATAATAATAATAAATAATAAAAACAGGATGTTCTCCTTCCCACAATCCCTGGCTCTTCCAACCATTAATGATCCATCACTCCAGTCGAAGATCCCCATGATCTGCACTCTCCCATCCCGCAATAGTAGGTCTTTTTCGGGGATGCAGAGAGATTAACTTACTTCTGATGGCTGGTCCTATTTGGGGAGGTAAGGTAAGGCTACAAGACTCACTCCTCTCTCTGGCTTCTCTCATTTCCAGAGGACCCTGCTACTGCAACTCTTTCATCAATCATAGCAGCACTCTGGAGCTACTCGGGAGTGCTTCTGCTGAGACCGAAATATGCTGATGTAGCAAGGCCCAATAGAAACCTTCCTATCACCAAGCTGAGCAGATCTGCTTCTGAAGAGGGAGGGAAGTGAAATGAAGTTTGGAGTATACATAACCTTTTCCTGGCAAGTTGGAAAGTTCATCTTTGCTACCTGTCAGGCCATCAATGTCATCAGCAAACCGAAGATTTGAAATTGTTCGTCCCCCCAATGCTGACTGTGCATATGCGATCTTCTAGAGCATCAGTCATTATGTGCTCCAAGTAGATGTTGAACAGTGTGGGCGAAAGAAGGCAGCCTTGCCTGACTCCAACAGTGGTGCGAAACCACTCTCCTATTGTGACATTGATGAGAACTGCACTGCTAGCCTCGGCATACAGTTGTTTAATGGTGAGAATAATCTTACAACCAACATTGTGCTTCTTCATGGTTTCCCAGAGAACTTTGTGCCATACTCTGTCAAACACCTTCTTGAGGTCAACAAAGACGTGGTAGATGTCCTGCTGGTGTTGTAAGTACTTCTCACATAGAACACGAAGGTTGAAAATCTGTTCTGTGGTAATTCTTCCAGCACGAAAGCCAGCCTGTTATTCAGCGATGATATTCTCCGCTTGTGGCTTCAGTTTGTTCAATATGATTTTCAACATCCCTTTGCTGGAATGGCTAATTAAGCGTATGGTCCGGTAATTTTGAAACAATTGCAGGTTGGCTTTCTTTGGCAGAGTGATGATTAGTGACTGTGTCCACGTGAAGGGCCACTAATTGGTTTGCCATATCTTGTTGCAGATCTTGGTGAGTACATCTATTACTATTTCTCCTCCAAATTTCATCAGTTTGGCTGGGATGTTGTCAATACCTTTCCATTCTTGAGTGATTTCACAGCTGTCTCCATTTCGTCATGCAATAATGGAAAGTCATCCTCCTCTGTTGAATCTGGGCTGTCTAGGACACTAGGATCTCCATTTGTCTGGTGATTGTATAGATCAGAGCAGTACTTTGTCCACCTATTGATGATGTCCCTTTCTTCTGTAAGACTGTTCCCTTCATTGTCTTGAATTGCATTAGCTTTTGTCCATCTTTCCTTCATCAGATCTTTTACAATCTGGAAGGCTCGTTTGCTGTTTTTATTATTGATACACTTCCATTTTAGAGCATTGTTGTTTTTTTTATCCAAATCTCCTTGGCCACCTTCATTTCTTTCTTGATCTTTCTGCCAATCGCTCTGTATTTATCAGATCCCTCGGTGCTGTTCTTGTCTCTCTTGAGTTCTTTTCTAATGTCACACATTTGTAGTATTTCATTTGTGACCAAAGATTTTGTCTTCTTACCGTGTTTCCCAAAGATGTCCATTGCTGCCTCATTCATTACAGCGTTGAAATTGTTGGTCATTATTTCTACATTTTCCTCTAGAGCAAGCTGTGAGGAAAATTTTCCGCCAATCATTGCTTGGAATGACTCTGCAATGCTTTGGTCTCTAAGTCTTTCTAAGTCAAACTTGGTTCTGGTGAACTTTGGCCTGACGATTTTCCTTAGCCACAGCCAAAAGTTTAGCATCACAAGGTCATGATCACTTCCAATATCAGCACCAGGGAAGCTCCTTGTTTTAGTTCCTTTGATCCCAGAACAAAATCGGTTTTGCACCATGATGTAGTCTGACTGTGATGTAGACCATCGGGTGCATGCCACGTTTATCGTCTGGATGCTTTATGTGCTCCTCAAGTGTTTGCAAGAACCAGATTGTTATAGCTGGCAGACTCCAAAAGTCTCAGTCCTCTCTCATTGGCAACCGCATTACAGAAAGGGCCACAGTAATCTCGCCAATCTGCCTGTGTGTCAGTACCCAGTTTAGCATTGCAGTCTCCCTTAACAATCAGGATATCTTGTGTATTTTATCGATGATGTCTTAGAACTGATTATAAAAATCTTCAATTTGCTCATCGTCATAGTCTGTTGTAGGGCCTTGTACCACTGTGATATTGAACGGTACTGCTTTTCGACGGATGAAAATAAGCCTGCTGGATATTGGGCGGCATCCTAATACTGAATTATTGATATCTTTATGCACAAGAAATCCTACGCCATTGACATGTTTGTCCTCTCCACTTAATAGAGTACATGACCTTCTTCCATTAGTGCCTCTCCAAAGTTCTTCCATCTGACCTCAGAGATTCCTAGGAGGTGCCAGGTGTATTGTTCCATTTCGTACGTGAGTTCTTTCAACCTCCCTATTTGTCTCAATGTCCTTACATTCCATGTGGCTCTGGTGATGTTATCTCTTCCACGGATCCTCTTCGTTGGGGTTACACCGGTAGTATACTTGTCGCATCCGCCCTGGTGGGAGACGGGTGGCGCAGTCATTATTAACCTGGGCTGCGACCAATCTTGTATGGACATGGTTGACTTGCTCATCATATGGTGTGTCTTGGGCAAATTTCTAACCTAGCTGAGCCCATCCATCTCCAGGCAGCCCCCTTTTAGTCGCCTCTTACGACATCAGGAGGAGCAGTGGGCCTATTCTGTTTTCGGACCCACAGAGGGGTCCTGGAATAGAAGGCATTCCATACATACAAGATGGTATTATTGGTCTCAGTCGTGAAGTCTTTTACATGTATTTGGGCCAGACTCTTGGGTCTGGCTAGGCTGTGCTCATGGGCCACCTTTGGACTTCTTTGATTCTGTGACTGACTGGGGTCCTGTTCAGCCCCTAGCTATTAGTTAGAGCAGCTTCAGGGCTGTTCTCGGTGATGTTCTGCGGTGGTCCCAATGAGCTGGTCTGGCAGCTAGAAATAGCCAGTAAATGGAGACTCCGTGGCCATACCTCCTACACCAGGAGTTGCAAGGGGCGTTGGCGTAGAAGACACTATATAGGTTCTGTGCCTACAATTTTCAAAACTTTTCACTTAGAAGCCCAAGATCCCATTGATTTCCTGTGTTCTTCTGAACATTTGACCTAAGCCAATTAGAGATTCCCTTACACTGCTGACCAGTTCTACTGGGTTTGCAGCCCCTTTGAGATGGTGTGGCAATAAGAGCATGAAGAATCCACCCCTTTGCTCATTTAAGCCAATGAGAGTTTTGTTTGAATGAGACCAGGTAAGAACTTCAGGACTAGGTCCTTAAGTATGATTATATTATTATTATTATTTATTATTTATTTTGTTTTGCCTGAACCCATCCCTCAGTGGTGATTTCAACAGTAAAGGCACTTAATTAATGTATCATTTAAATTGATTGGAAGACTTTCCTGCTGGGAGCAATCCTGTATTAGCGGGCTGGTGGCTTACATTGATTTAACACTGGGATCCCTAATGATGCTTTTGGCAAAAGGACACAATCCCAACAAATAAAACTCAACCTGCCCTTGAACCACTTGTAATATTTACCACCTGAGTCACCCAGAGACTGCTGGTTCGTTTTATCAGCTGTTTCTAATTCACTGTTTCTCTGTGGGACAAGAGGCTCCATACCAATTGATATGGTAGGGAAAAAATCATGACTCATCATAATGCCAGAGGAAGCATATTCTTGTATTTTCGTGTGCACAAACAAGACATTCTCCTCTGCCACTTATAATACATGGTTTCGATTTTACCTTCAAACGCGTGGCAATTTCTCATTGCACCTGGATAATCAGGAATCTTTGTGCTGTTTTGCTGAGTCGTGTTCCCTTCGTATAGCAGATGTTATTTGTTTTATAGTTCCCTGGTAGTTAGCTTTTCAGGGGGAAGGCACAATGCTTCTACTGTGTCCGAGCGGGATAATTACACTTGAGCATACCACTGAACAAACAAGATTCCCGGAGGTGAATTATACTATGAAAACACTGCAATGAGATCACCATAAAATACAGAGAATTCTTTTTAACAATACGTATATAGTCGGTGGCGATACAGATGCAAAGAATTTTCTATCGACATATTATTTGGATTTACTTATAACAATCTAATGCTTAGTGCTTATCAGCCATAGATCTCAAAATGTTTTATGAAGATAACTAAGAATTATTGCCCCCCACTGGACAGATAGCGGAACAAGGGGTATACTTGATTTGCCCAAGGTCAAGCAGTAAATCAGTGCCAGAGCTTGGAATAAAACACTGATCTCTTGATGCTTAATACAGAGTTTGCACTGTGGGCCCGATCCTGTAAACTCTTAAGCATGTGTGCCATTTTAATCGCAAGAAGACAATGGGCGTGCTCCCAAGTAACTAACATGCTTAACTGTTTGCAGGTTTGGGCTAATGTACGTTACAAAGGATAATTCTCACAATGGTCTGTGAAGCAGTTTCCTGATGGAGAAAGCAAGACAGAAGTGCATTGAATTGGCCAAAGCCATTAAAGGGAGACAGTGTCAGAGGCAACATAAAGCACTGTGGCCTTTCTGGCACCTAGCTCAATGGTCAACCCACTAGACCACGTCACTCTCCAGTGGTCCAGGGAAGGTGGGGATGACTGCTGCATGAATAAATATAAGCATCTTCACGGCTGTTGTGGCATTAGGGTATTCTCTGAAATGCAGCAGTGCCTGGGACCCCAGTTTATGGATCAGGACCCCATTGTGTGACATACAAACAAAAAGAAAGTCCCCACCCCGAAGATCTTACTAATCCAACTATTAGACAAGAAGCAAGTGGAAAGAGACGGATGGATTGGGGAGCACATGATAGATAGTGGTATCAACATACCGTTGTCCAATTTTTGTAGGAATTATATTAATCCTGCATAATATACAGGGAATGTCATATGTGAAAATATAGATCTTTGCAGCTGCTCCTGCGGCCATGTTGCACAAAAAGGCCACAGGTTAGCTGAAGCCAGGATTAATTTTTTATTTACTTATATATCCCCCTGAGCAGATTCATGGGCAGGAGTGAGCCAAGTGTTTGCTTTTGTACTGGCTGAGATCTGCCTCAGATGCACTATTGATTTAAAACAAGTACAGTAGAACC
Organism: Macrochelys suwanniensis; assembly: GCA_033296515.1. Taxonomy (NCBI): domain Eukaryota; kingdom Metazoa; phylum Chordata; order Testudines; family Chelydridae; genus Macrochelys; species Macrochelys suwanniensis. The sequence goes on along the minus strand of CM065778.1, from coordinate 9,561,488 downwards.
TCAGAGTTACAAACACCTCGGGAAGGGAGGTTGTTTGTTAACTCTGAAATGTTCTTAACTCTGAACAAAACATTATGGTTGTTGTTTCAAAAGTTTACAACTGAACATTGTCTTCACAACAGCTTTGAAAGTTTATTATGCAGAAGAAAAATGCTGCTTTTAACCATCTTAATTTAAATGAAACAAGCACAGAAATAGTTTCTTTACCTTGTCAAAAAAAAATTAAACTTCCCCTTTTTTTTTGTAGTTTACATTTAATACTGTACCATGCTGTGTTTGCTTTATTTATTTGTCTCTGCTGATGATGATTGCGTATTTCCAGTTCCAAATGAGGTGTGTAGTTGACTGTCAGCTCATAGCTCTGAGGTTCTGCTGTAATAACCAGAGTAATATACACAGCTATATTCTGACTATAACAACAACAACAAAAGAGAGAAAGAAGCTTAAAGTTTGTTCCCTACTCTTCCCATTATATAAAGGAAGAGGATCCCAGCTCGATCCTGGTGAGGGTTTTGGGGACACGGTTCCCAGTATAAAAAGAGGATCCCGCTATGGAAATATTGAGAGCCCCTGTCTGTAGGCCATTATCTGAGGAGAAAAGACTTCTGCAGGCTATGAAACACAGACAGCCATACAACTCTGCCATAACCATTTTTATCCTATTCATTGCTATCACTTGATTTCAAACCAGTCTAATTAAACTGATGCAAATGTCTAGCATAAACCCACTTACACTGGTTTAACCCTTTCTTAAATTGGTTGGCTTAAACTGGTAAATTGCAGTGCCAGCTAGACCAACTTAAGCAAGGGTTAAGCACCGTTAAGTGTGTTTACACTATGTGTTTTCACCATCTTATGTAGACTGAATTTAAATAAGAAAATAGCCACAATCTTGCCCATTTTAAACTCATTTTGTTAAACTGCCTATCTCATAGAGCTGGAAGGACCTTGAAACGTCATCGAGTCCAGTCCCCTGCCTTCACTAGCAGGACCAAGTACTGTTCCCTGACAGTTTTTTTTGCCCCAGATCCCTAAATGGCCCCCTCAAGGATTGAACTCACAACCCTGGGTTTAGCAGGCCAATGCTCAAACCACTGAGCTATCCCTCCCTTTGTACAAGTGGTACAGGTGAGAGACCTTCATAAGCTGTAAGACCTCCAAGTAACAAGCTCAAGGAGCGAAGTGCATAGAGGAATGAAGACTTGACTCAGTGTTTCCAGTGACAGAGCTGATTGGCCTGCTGCCTTATAGCCACATGCCAACAGCAGCCAGCTGAATCAGGTTTAGCCCAATCCCCCTAGGGCGTTCTTTTCTCAAAGGATTTATTCTTAGCTTTCATGATAAACGGTGTCATTTTAACATCAACAACACTTAGGTCTAAATCTGTACCTGAAAATCTGTTTGCAGAAGGTGAGACCTGCTCCAGAACAGTTTTGGATGAAGACCCAAGGATGTTTTCAGTGAAAGCTTTGAAAAGACTTCGACTTAGAAGCAGTTCTTTGGATCGATCGTATATGTCCTGTGCATCGTCCCTTGTGTTTCATTACTGGTGATAGTCATAGAAAAACAGCATCTTTATTTATTTAGGAGTTCAAACTAATAAACAACAATGATATTATTTGGATGGCAGCCCTACAGTGCTCAGTCAGGGATCAGGTCCCCACTGAGCATTGTGCGATGTCCTGTACATGCACAGATTGAAGATGGACCCTTCCCAAAACTCTAAGGTCCAGATCCTCAAAGGTATTTAGGCACCTACATCCCATTGAAATCAATGGGAGTTAGGTGCCCAAATAGCTTTGAGGATCAAGATCCTCATTGCCCACCTGAAATCATAATCCTGTTTATTGTTCCCTTTTCAACATCTCCACAGCAACTCATTGTGATGTCACAACCCAGGGAGTTTGCCTTGAGATGATAGAGAAGCTGCCAGGGCTAGGGTGACCAGACAGCAAGTGTGAAAAATCAGGACAGGGGGTGGGGAGTAACAGGAGCCTATATAAGAAAAAGACCCAAAAATCGGGACTGTCCCTATAAAATTGGGACATCTGGTCACCCTAGCCAGGGCAGCAGAAATCCTAACCTACCACAATCCCTTTTTAACGTAACAATCTGTATGTTTAGGTATTTTTTTTAAAGGAGCAAATGAGACCCAGAGGAAGAGGCTAGTCCAATTTTACATTCACGTTGCATGGGTGTAAATGGGTACACAATGGGCAAGGCGATGGCCCAAGATTGATAAGTGGAATTGTGTATATAGAAAATTATTTTCAAAATTCTTCGCAAGAGGTCAGGGAGTGTTTTTACTCAGAATACATTTCTAGGTCAGGAACATTTCCAGTTTTAACACGTTTTTACTCTTCTCTCAGCAGGCTGCTGTTTGATCCGACAAGAGGCTATTGAAGCCTGTGGCAATTCTCTCTATCTACCTGCAATGAAATATTTACAAGACTTTTGTTTCTAAGACAAGAGGATTTGACAGGAAGAAGAAAAAAAAACCCAACCAATGAGAGCCTTTTAGGCTACTTGAAATACCAGAGGTGGGTTTGTGTCAGCCCCACAGCAATTTGTGAAGGAGAGCACTAGTTTCACAAGCCAGAGATACATTTTAAGATCCAGTTGTGCAGTACCGGTTAGGTCAGTTGGAATACAAGTGGGAGAATTCACACTGCCGTGAATAATGAACACTCCTTTTCCCAATCTAAACTCCAGTGATGGGTTTGAATGTTCAGTACAAAAATGTGCCTACAAAACACCTGCCAGCAGCTAGGCAGCTGGTGCACCTAGACCACAACCTATCACTGCGATTGTCCCATGGTTTCCGTGAACTCCCCTGTCTGTGGGTATCCATTTGCTATCTTTTGTTTTATACTTAGATTGTTAAACGCTTTGGGGCAGGGACAGTCCTTATGTTCTGTATTTGTACAGCGCCTAGTGCAACAGAGTCTTGGGCCATGACTTGGGCTCCCGCACAACAAATAATAAATAAAAATAATAACAGTACTCAGTTGTATCTTAGTTAGACATTGAACTGAACCAAAAACCCGGACTTCAACAGACCGGAATGCTGGAGCTGTGTTCAAAATCCAAGCCTGGGGCCAAATTTAATAAATGGCCGGTCTGTCCCTATAATTCTCTGAACCCAACTCCCTGGTCTGAACCCTCTTGAGCTTTGAGATGTATAAACTCTGAGTTTGAATTTGGTGGTTTGAACCCTAATTTTCACAGTATTTGCTACAGAGTGTGCTGAGAATGAGGCTGCTGCTTCCTATCCTATCATCTTACTAACCGCTATTATGTAAAGGTCTCTACAAACCTTTGAAGATTGTTAATATGAACTTGAAGTGTAACAGATGGCCTGATGATCAATTTTTCTCAGGTCAGCAACTATCTACAGTACTGCTTGCTTAGACTATCAGATTTTCTTTGGCAGTATTATAATAAGCCCTGATACGAAGGCTTCTTTTTACAGAGCACATCACAGACAAGATTTTAAACCGCTGAATGAATCAAATAAATAAGTACACATATCACTTAACGTTCCACACCTCTCTTGATGAGACAGCATGTGAAAATGAGACAGTCAAAATGCTTGGAATGGCCTGGATTGTTTGATTTGGTAGCTTGTTTGGGTATACTGGATAACGTGAATTATCGTCCTCGTTGAGGAGCTACAGGAGTGAAGAAAGCAAGTTTTGGAGTTTATGCTGTCTGCTCTCCAAAATGTTAGCACCATTAACATGGCAGGACAGGATAAAAGAATACACTGTGTATGAGTGCAGGAGACCATAGAAAATATACAACAGCCATTTCCATAATACATGGAATCCAGATGCAACCTTTTTCCTCCCTCTTCCCACCCCTGTGTTTTCCTTTTACCAGCTGGTTACAGTGTGAAACAGGACTGCAAATTAATTGCCTATGCTCCCCACCTCAATGTGCACAGTGTGTGTAACAGACTTAGTGGTTACTCCTTTATGAGGCTGTTGAAGGAGTCCTGGAGAGATGATGTCAAACTTTAGACCAGTAGAAAATAAAATAAATTCTATGCACGATCCATACTTAGCAAAGTCTGCTGTAGCTGGTATTCAGAAAACAATGTAGGTATCAATATTTTCATTGACTTGTAGCAAAAACTCTTCATAAGATGCAGCAAATAATCAGAACTTTTCACTCTATTCCACCATGGGCCCTTCACAGAGGAAAAGTATTGGTAACATCACTTTTCTACCAGAAAATTATTTAAAACACACACACACACACACATACACACACACACGTAATGGTATTTTCCTTTAAAAATGTAGTTACGGTGAGAAAATTTAACTATGCAAAAATGGCACCTTTCTTAGTATAGTGGAGAAACAAACTATGCTTATTAGTTATTTGTATTACTGTAGTGCTGGGGTTCTCAAACTGGGGGTTGGGACCCCTCGGGGTTGTGAGGACATTACATGGGGGGTCACGAGCTGTCAACCTCTACCCCAAACCCCGCTTGCCTCCAGCGTTTATAATGGTGTTAAATATGTTAAACAGTGTCCCAAACTTATTGGGGGGTCACACTCAGAAGCTTGCGATGTGAAAGGGGTCGCCAGTAAAAAAGTTTGAGAGCCACTGCTGTAGTGCCTAGGACCATTAATGATGAGTGAGCATAATTATTTTCTGGCTCCGGCATCACCAACAAAAATCATCAACAAAGCTGATTACCAATTTTTCATTCATAACCATGGCATAAGGAGGCACCGCCTTGGTGAATTTCAGAACCTAGGACACCTTAGTGGAGCTAACAGAGAAAATAAATCTCTCAAGACATGTGACATGGAAATCACTGAATGAAATCAATCATGGAGGCCCACAATATTATTCTTATCAGCCCCAAAGCCCTGGCTGGGATGATTTAGTTGGGTTTGGTCCTGCTTTGAGCAGGGGGTTGGACTAGATGACCTCCTGAGGTCCCTTCCAACCCTGAGATTCTATGATTCTATGAAATGAGCAGCCCATCCCTATTCAGCCAAACATTTAAGCATATCGTTAACTTTAAGCATGTGCTTATGTCCCATTGATTTCAGCGGTTTTAATGAACTTTACAGTTAAACACTTGCTTAAATGCTTTACTGAATGGGAGCCATAGGGCCAGTCCTGCTCCCTTTTAAGTCAGTGAGGTTTTTGCCAGAATTGGGCTCATAGTCCTTTGCTGACTATAAATGCACTTTAAGCCCCACTAAAGAGCCCAGGGGAGATTCTTTCTGAGATCATTGCAAAGTGCGAACACTGGAAAGCTTGTGCAGCACTTATTAAAGAAATAGTTTGTTCTTGAGTCTTAGTCTCTGGGTTTTTTTAAAAGGCATTCGGGACACAACAAAACCACTGCATTTCCTCTTTGCGCTGAATGTTTGATCAGGAGGCTTGCAGTCCTCGTTGCCAGATATTGCCCTGTTTAAATACAATTCATGTGACACGGGTTGACGCCAGCAGCTTGTTCTGCATTGTCACTCTATAGGAAGATGAACTGGAGTGCTTCCATCTGCAGTTAATCAGGGCAAATCGTATAGGATCAAATATACCCCCTAGAGCAGGGGTAATCAATAGGTGGACCATGGGTCAAATCCGGACTCTTGAATGGACCCCAAAATCTTTTTATTTCCTTATTGTTTTTTTTAATGATTTTCTCTGGAGTCTGGACCTTGACTGTACCATGATCAAGAAATTTGGACCTTGACAGCAAATAATTGACTACCCCTGCCCTAGCGCTTGAACTTTAGAGACCTTATTTCAGCTTTATTTTTAAATGTCTTATCACTTGCAGATCACTTTAAACTACCAAACACTAAGCTGTTTCAGCAGAACTATCACATCGCACTAAATATGACCCCTACTACCTCCACCATGTATCCCTTACATTGGCGCACCATTCTTGCTATGGCCATATTTGGATAAATTGATGTGCTTTTTAGTGATAACCAAACAGTAGAAAAAAGACGCCTACTATTTTCTTCACCTAAAATCTGGAGTGGATTTTTATAAGCAATTGCATTATAATAGTAAACAAACACACGTTCAATGTAAGCACTGGGATGTGTTATTTATAGTCTATCCTACATGCAGTCATTTAAGACATATTAGTCTCTTCCATAGGCAGTAGTATACTGTACCCGTTTTGCTGTGCATTGACTTCCTCAAATCCCCATATAGCTGTGGTACAAGAACACAAAAGCAAGGACATTCACAGCCAATTTTACTTGCTGGGATTGCAGACCATATGCTATGTAAGATCACATGCTATTCAAAGATGCCTCTGGACAAAGCGCTGAGAGGGGAGGGGAAGGAAGTGTGTTATGTTAGGTTGAACCTGTAATGCTTTGTCCATATTATAGAGTCCTGAAGACTATGCAGATATTGCTGTTTGTTTCCTTCCTGTCCTTTACTTTGTTATTTACGTAAAGATAACTTAAAATTCCACTTGAAAAATATTCAGACAAGTGTTTCCTGTTGGATCCAGTTGGCTACTAGGTTTTGGAATGGGTTCTATCAATCTACCAGTTCCAGAGGCTACTGTTTCTGAAGCCCACTGTCTCTCCAATACTAACGCCACATAGAACAGACCAGGTGAAGAATTCTGATGGGGTCAATAGGAATTTCCACTAGGGAACCTAAAGAACATTCTGACATATGCTGTAAATGGGCCAAGCCTGCTAGCCCACCAATAGCTGTTCATGGTTCCTCGTTGAAGATCCGAGTGCATTCCTAGTTCAGGCAGGGAGATGAGGCCAATTTGCCTCGGCTGGAAAAGGGAGGGCGAAACGTAAGACACAGGAGTGTTGCATGTAACACGCAGGAGATAACTGTCCCACTCTACTCAGCAGTGGTGAGGCCCCAGCTGGAGCACTGTGTCCAATTCTGGGCACCACAATTTAGGAAAGACATGGACAAATTGGAAAGAGTCCAGAGAGGAGCAACAAAAATGATCAAAGGTTTAGACAACCTGACCTATGAGGAAAGGTTGAAAAAAACTGGGCATGTTTAAGCTTGAGAAAAGAAGACTGAGGGGTGACCTGATAGCCTTCCAATATGTTACAGGCTGTTATAAAGAAGACTGTGCTCAGTTGTTCTTCGTGTCCATTAAAGGCAGGACAAGAAGTGATGGGCTTAATCTGCTGCAAGGGCGATTTAGGTTAGACATTAGGAAGAACTTTCTAACTATAAGGTTAGTTAAGCTCTGGAATAGGCTCCCCAGAGTGGTCATGGTGTCCCCATCACTGGAAGCTTTTAGAAACAAGTTGGACAAACACCTGTCAGGGATGGTCTAGGTTTACTTAGCCCTGCCACAGCGCAGGGGGCTGGAGTTGATGACTTTTCAAAGTCCTTTCCAGTCCTACATTTCTATGATTCTATCACGCTTGTAGCTTCTGGTCCCAAAAAGCTTGCATGAGACTGCTTTATATTCTTAGAGGGTGAGGGAGATGTTTCTCTCTAGCATCAGTGGACTTCCCATGGGTGGAGTCATAGCCAATCTCTGCATACCTACAGCAGTGGGGCTCACAAGTGTGACTTCTTGGAGATCACTGTAGAAGCTTCCACCAAGGGCAGGATGAACAGCCAGTGAACCTGGGAAGAATTTTTAAATGGGCCCCCAACTAAAGGTACTGGGACCTCACTGGCTCATAGCACTATTTTGAGACCAGACAGAGGGAATTAGAATGCTGTGTTTCTGAAAAGTTACTTACCCCATCAAAATAAGGTCATTGAGGGTGGAGAGATGTCCCTCTGGATTTTAACACTGGAGAACCTCCAAACATGAGTAATGTGGGATTGGCAACCTCCAAGAACACCACAATAATGCAGGGCACAACCTTCCCCACCTCCAGATGCTGCTGAACGACGGATAGAGAACAAGATTTCCTACCATCCCAGCTTAAGTTTTCCTTTTCCCAAATTCCCAACTTGTTTCTGAGCTCTCAAGCTCCGTAAGGGCTTGTAATATTAGTTTCAGAGCTTTTAGTCCACCCTTTCCCCACAGCCCTAGAGCTGGTGTAATACCTACAGATTGCATGGCGTCAGGAGGGTGGGTGCGGCCGTATATGGAGAAGCCAAGAATCAAGACTTGCAGGGGCACTCCATTCAATAAGTGTCTATCTCTTGGCAACTCTACATCTCCCCACCGGAGCTTTTTTTTAAAAAACAGCTCTTTGCCTTCTGTGGCAAGCAGACTTTTCTACTGAATGGGGTCAGCCTATCATGAAGCTAGTATTCAGAACCTTCTACCATTGTGTGTGGGTGGGAAAGCCATGAATGTACACATTGGAATTTGGAATGAGCCCGAAGGTGGTGAAACTTGTTTTATTTGGATATTTCTCTGTTCGTTTTTTCTGTTTTTATGAGTTGTGTGTTGGCTTTCTTAGCGGTTTAGCTCATTTGACTTTCATTTTCTTCCATTTAATATACATTTTCTTTCACGGTAGTCTTAGTTCAGTTTAATTGTCCGTATTCTGATTTGCATTGAAGTTCTATATTTCTGTTTGTTTTCCAGTTTTTAAGAGATTCATTTAGGGAATTTCCTTTCAGAGTCAAGTTTATTCCGGCTCCCTCTCTGGTCATATTTCGGACTGAACTGCCCTAATTTTTCACTTTGAGACATCAGTGATGTGATACCTCATATCTAAGACTAAGATTTTGTCATGGTTCTTTTTAGTCAAAGTCACAGACAGATCACGGGCAATAAACAAACATTCACCGAAGCCGTGACCTGTCTGTGACTTTTGCTCCCCCGCCACAGTGGTGGCTGGGAGCTGTGGGGTTCCCCCTCTGCCCTTGGCAGCTGGAAGCTGCAAGGGGGACCCCTTCCACCCACAGCAGCTGGGAGCTGCAGGGTGACCATATTTCCCAAAGAGAAAATGGGACACCCCAGCCGCTCACCCGAGGCGTTCCCCTTCTCCCCCGCATGAGGCTGTCGCCCATCGCTGGAACCCTGAGGAGGGCCCCTCAGGAGTCTGTCACCTGTCGCTGGAACCTTGCAGGGGGCCCCCGTCACCTGTCGCTGGAACCTTGCAGGGGGCCCCCGTCACCTGTCGCTGGAACCCTGCCAGAGCCCCGCTGGCTGCCAGCTCCAGAGTCCCGCAGCCCCTGGGGCTGAAGCAGAGAATGTCACGGATTCTGTGACTTCCATGACCTTCGTGACATAAACGTAGCCTTACACATATTCTCTCCATCCTGACATTTCTAATGTGCCCCCTCCCTCTGGTATGGAGGCACCATTGTTTATCACATCAATCCATAGTGCAGCGTCAGCATGTATAGGATGGTATATATTATGAAACTGTGGCTTGTTTTCATAAGACCTTGGTTGCTATTGGTGAAAGAACATCAGAATAATTACGGGTGATGCATGATCTATGGGGAATTATTTGGAATTTTGTCCTAAAATAATCTGTCATTGGCAAATTCTATTTTAGGGTTTTGTACCTAACTGCCTCTGGGCTGCCTTCCAGTAATAGATCGGCCATTGCAACGTTTGTAGTGGACTTCATAGAGTCTCTGACTCCCATCTCTTCACTGGATGTAGAAAGTTCTGCTTGGGGTATTTTATTTGAATGGAGGAGGTTCTAAGCAGGTACAGATATGGTTGTTGCTCTAAACCTCCTTCTGGGCTGTTGGCATTATCTTCTCTTATTTTCACATAATTTTCAACACAAAATAAAATCTTTCGGAATTTTCAGCCTGATCCTGTGAGCTGCTGATCTTTCTTGGATTCAGTGAAGCCAGTGTGATTACTCGTATGAGTAAGGATTACTCCTGGGGTCAGTGTTTTTCATGATCAGCCCCCAGCATAACAACGTTTTCATTAAATAGAAGTGAAAGCTGGTAATGATCAGATTAGCAGAGAGGGGGTCACTTCATGGAATCCGTGGAGGGAAAAGCACAAATGAAGATGGAAACCAAGTCTTGATTGTGTTCAAATTTTCAAAATCAGTCAGAGCAAAATCCCCTGTTTATGAGCTCACCATGTCCTATTGAGAAAGTCAAAGGAAAAAAAAATCTCTCAACATTGTGACTGGAGAAAGGGAAGTTGTGTGGGTAGAAGCAATGAGGTGACACGACACGTCGAGACATCTTGTCTTATGATGTGCTCTTTTATTGGGATCATTTTGCTTTCCTCCAGCTGGTGAAACATTAATGGTACAACATATTAAGGAAAATATTAAATACGTCCTGTTTTGGAACCATTTGTTTTTAAACTGAGTCCTTATTCCAGCCAGAAAAATTTTATTGCCTTCTTCCTGGGCAGTTTATTTATTGTAACTTCCTTTTTTATTTTTAAGCAAACTTTGTTACATTTTTCACCAGATTACTAATAATCACATGCTTTGCGTGCTGAAGCTGAATAAGCTGATGTAACAGTAGGTCAGCATACTCGCTCCTCTTCCTTATAGTGCCCACAAAAGTAAACATTAGGATTGTGTACATTAGGAGCTTTTTGGTAGCACCCCCCAATGTGCTAGGAGCTTTCCAAATATGAAAGGCAGAGTACCCATGCTAGAGTGTCTAGCCAGCCTGCTGGGACAGATCAAGGAGGATGTGGGGTGGGAACATGATGGGCTAAAATTGTCCCCTGAAATCAGTGAGGTTGCATGAAGGGTAAATTAGGGCAGAATTCTACACTTAATCTCACAGCCTTTTATAGCAGCCATTCATTTCCTACATCTTTCTAAACGTTACAAGAACTGATCATTTAAAGACCCCTTTCTCGTCGTTGTCATTTTCCTTAGGGTGCTGGGGCAGGGGGCATCTGGGACTTTCTTCTTTAAAAATAAAATAAAATATGGAGATCTGCCTATCTCATAGAACTGGAAGGACCTTGAAAGGTCATTGAGTCCAGTCCCCTGCCTTCACTAGCAGGACCAAGTACTATCCCCGACAGATTTTTGCCCCAGATCCCTAAATGGCCCCCTCAAGGATTGAACTCACAATCCCAATGCTCAAACCACTGAGCTATCCCTGCCCCCCAAGTTCTTCTGGTACTTAGTAGGCTTTACCTACCCTGTCTTCTGGGATCTCATGAAGTCATGCCCCCACGATATCATACATTCCCAATATCCATTATATACAGTACCTGAAATTTCTGCCTAATAGCGGCATCTGAAAAAAATCCTAGAATGAGAGTTATTGCAGAGAGATGAGGAAACAAGACCCCAATATGGTCGAGTTTTCAGACTAGCCCCTCCTCTCACGGGGAAGACTCAATGGAAAGACTGTTCCTGGACAGTCCAAGGGGAAGAGCAACACCAAACAGTAACCAGGCTGACAGGTGTGTTTGCCAAGCAAGCCTTGGAGAAAACACTTTTGTAGAGACTTTACTCATGTTCATCTGTGCCACTATCAACGTCAGGCAACGTGCAAGATGGCTTTGGGCCAAGTGCACGTGAGTGCCTCCAGCTTTGGGGCTGCCAACCTGCCAATTCGCGGGGGAGATAGTTTACTACAAGCACTTCATCTGTTCGGTAGCGGCAGAGTAACCCAAACACAGCACCCACTCTGCTCCCATAGAAAATAGCTGGGCAATTCATATCAAAGCAAATGTGTGCAAGAGAGCATGAGAACCTTGGCAACCTTACAAAAAGCATCTCTCTATTCATGTGCAATTCATCATCAGATAGTCATCGCTGTTTGTTCTTGGAGAGGTGTGGTGGACTTGGATCTCTGTCATGTCCCATCTCCTTTTTAACATTTCTCCTTCTTACAGTCTTTAGGGGGAAGCTGTCTGCAGTTTTTAAGATTTGCCATGTGCCTGAAGCTCTCATTCATGAAAATGGCCCTATTTCTTTCCCAAGGCATCACCTCCACATCACATTTGCTTTTGTTGGTGTTAAACCCAGGCTCCATTCCCAAATTGCCTGTGTATAGTTAGATTGGTATCTCAGTCCTGTGGCATCCCATTATCTTTACTGAAAGACGGGTTTGGGTACAAGTGCAGATTACTCTGGACAGGGTCTGAGCTGAAGCTCAGTGAAGTCAAATCACTTTGAAGACTAAGGGCTTTGGGTCTGGCCCCCATTGAAATGCTCAATTTTCTGTTCTTCCTGAAGGAAAACAGCCAGTTATAGGGCAGAGCAGGGTTGTGTAGTGGCTTCAAAATGACTTTCAGCTCAAATACAAAAGTGCCATTTTTCTAATTTAGAGAAGAGCGGTTAGAAGCTTCAGTTGTAGTGGGCCCACAGCATAACAAATCCAGAGGTTCATGTCTGAACTTCCCTACTTTCTAGGATGCTCAGTGCTATGTTTTGAGTTCTCTCTCTTTAGATGTAGCATATGCCATTCCCCCAACACACACACCCCATCCCACCCCATCCACACCCTAAAAATGCCATAAAGAGTACATAAAGGGAGATAAGCCTCAATTCTGCAAGACACACCAAGTGCACATACGCTTTGAGCATGCCAATAAGCCTATTTCCATTCAACAAAGCACTATGCACATGCTTATCTTTAAGCAGGCAAGTAGTTCCACTGAGCTCAACTTGTCTAAGGCTACATTTATACAACAAAAAAAACTAACCCGTGGTTGAGTCTCAGAGCCCAGGTCAACTGATTTGTGTTCAAGGACTTGCACTACTAGGTTAAAAATAGCCACGTAGATGTTCCAGCTGGGGCTGGATCCAGGGTTCTGAGACCTTCCCCCCTCACCAGGTTTCAGAGCATGGGTTCCAGTCCAAGCCAAAACTGCTACATGGCTGTTTTTAGCCCCATAGCGCAAGCCCCACAAGCCTGACTCAGTTGACCCAATCTCTGAGACTCACGGCCTGCCGCGGGGGTTTTATGTGCTGTGTAGACGTATCCTAAATGTTGCAGGATTTGGGACTTAGTTTGCATATTAGGGTCCAAATCCTGCAGTCCTTACTTAGCCCAGACTCCCTCCCAAGCCGTTCTGAATGGGAAATGAAGGCCTTAAACGCCCAGATTTGGCCTTTGACTCTAGCTTTCAACTGCCTTAAATTAGAGAAGACTGAACTACTAACACCACATATGTTCCATGCCAGGGCTTCCAAGCTTTTAATAGTTCAGTCACTTAAGAGAGTGATTGTCCTGCAGACACCTCTCCTTTCTCTCATTTGTGATTGCATGGACTACTTGGGTCATTAAATGACATCATATGTCAGCTACCACCTTTGTTTACATAGGAACGTATAGTAGGAAAGCATTGAATACCATTTTAGCTGTCTTTTAATCCAAAAAAAAGGAGAAATAGCCAGCACAACAGAGCCAGCCAGCAAGTGTGTCACACCCCACAGTTTAGGAATCACTGTTCTAAATTTAAAGGTGAGAAACATTTCATCTTCTACATTACGTACATGAACGAGGAGTCCTTGTGGCACCTTAGGGACTAACACATTTATTTGGGCATAAGCTTTTGTGGGCTAAAACCCACTTCATCAGATGCATGGAGTGGAAAATACAGTAGGAAGATATATATATATAGATATCGATATATAGATATAGATATATGCAGAGAACATGAAAAGATGGGGGTTGCCTTACCAACTCTAACGAGACATCTTTTCATGTTCTCTGTATATCTATCTATCTTCCTACTGTATTTTCCACTCCATGCATCTGATGAAGTGGGTTTTAGCCCACAAAAGCTTATGCCCAAATACATTTGTTAGTCTCCAAGGTGCCACAAATACTCCTCGTTCTTTTTGCTGATACAGACTAACACAGCTACCACTCTGAAACCTATTACATACATGGAAATAATTGCCATTTGGTGATTTTAGCAGCAGAGGGCAGCACAGACTAAAGATTTGTTCGGCGTGGCTACCCTGCCAGTTTAGGATACAGCTCAAGAAAATCTATCAGCAATATCTAAAAGTGGTTTCATGTTAAAAAACAGAAAAACAAAACAAACAAAAAAGCCTGACAGATTTGCACCCTTTACTTTGCATTTAACTCACTTTGCAAACGATTTTCCAGCTCTAAGTAAATGGTTTTGCAAATATCAACCAAACTGTAAAATAACCAGGAGAGTGTGATAATTAGAATAGATCAAACAAAATATTTTCAGACTAAGTAATTATAAATGGAATTAAATATGACAGATCGTGGGTAGCACAACGTTGGCTTTTCTTCCATATGACTGAATATTTTGGGAGCTATCCTAACAATCAGGGTTGGCTTGGCATTTTCCAAATCATAGGATACAATCTGAGATTTTACCATGTGTTCGCTTTCTCATTTAAATAGGTGATTATTTTGTTCTAAAAAAGCAAGGACTTAAATGGTCCAGAAATATAAGAGGAGCTCCCTCTCTCCAAGGAATTAACCTTGAACTTTTTGGTTGTGTCATTATCTTCATTTTAAGGCCTTGTTCTGAATCAATCGGCTACCATGGTATAGGCGGTACAGCTGATTTTTGGCTAATTTATCCAAGCTCAAATTGAAATAATTAAATTGTCCATGTGATTTACACCAAGTCAATATCCTTCAGCATGAAGTCCTCACCACACAAAGCAACAGTTTAACTATGAATAATAGATGGGTCAGAATCACATATCTGTGTTAGAAAGACCAAAGAAGTAAAATATTTGAACATCCACTGGGAATTAACAAGAGCTACTGAATTTGTAAAAGGAATCTTAGCTTTCAGTAAATAACATGGCTCAGATTCTATAGGAAAGTTCTGAATTTAATAGGGCTGCCCAAAATTCCGTAAGGGACTTGCAGAACACTAGATGTTTGGAAATATATTTTGAGACCCCTGACACAATCACATTATGACATGACCTGGTGATACAGTGCATTTGTCCAGCAGAACAGCCCCTTCATCTCCCATTCTGAACTTCCTGGGGAGAAGGATGAGCTATGCAAAGTCCCTGAAAGGTCATCAGATTTGGGCTATTTTATACCAAAAGGGTGCAGGGTAGGGACTGAATTCCAATTCAGAAAGGCCCTAAAAATAATAATAAAAAAAATACCACCCAGTAGCTCCTCTATTACTCTAATAGGGCTTCCGCTCAAGCACTTCTGCCAGTCTCTGCTGTGGCAGTTTCTCATAGGGTCTCAGGTAGTAAGGACCTAAGTCATTCAGGGCTTTATCTGTCAAATCTAGCACCTTATACTGCACTTGGAAACTCAGCAGCAACCAACACAGGGTCATAGGACACTGGTTTAATATACTCACAGCAAGATACTCCACTTACCAAGCAGGCTGCCCCTTTCACGTTACAGGGAAGAATGCCCGTGAGGGACAGGTTACTGTCTGACACGGTCCAGTCATCATGCCTTCAGTTTCTGGGTCGTTCCAAAGGTGTCAGTTGCAGAGTACATAGTATTATCAGGTGCCTCTTTCCCCAGCAGATACCCTGAAATTGACCAATTCCCATCCGTTACACAACGTTAACACTTTATATACCAGGACAGCATTCACTTGGGGGTAAAAGATGTGCTAAAGTAAGCCCCAATCCAGCACGCTGATCTCTCTGTGTGTGAACTTCTATGGCCCATGTGGAACCCCAGTGAAATCAATGGAGGCACTTTCCCCACGTTTAACAGCTGGCCATATTAGGGCTTAGTTTGTGTGATCAAAGGAACAGGAAGTTGCTGACCCATATTGGAACTGGGCAGTAATATTTCCTGTGTGTACAGTGCCATCTCGATATATATTACTAAACCAAATTCACCTCTTATCTCTTCCAGTCAGATTATATATTGCACGCATATGCATAAAGATTTTTTAAAAACCATTAGATATCACCATTGCTTGTCTTTCCCATATAACTAAATTCTTCTAGATTCATGGCTGTGCTCTATCCCTGCCTAAACAAGCAACAGAGGGAAGCCAATAGTTTGTCAAAATATGTCCATCCAATCCTACATCTTGTGTGATGCCTTCTGACACATCACTGTGTTGGATAAGGGGAAAATGTGCATTCTACAGCCAACTGATTGTCTCATCTTGCCCTGTCTTATTGATAGCTATTGTTATTTGTTCCATTCTTTATTTCAGGAATTTCTTTCCAAGAATGTTTGTATACATCATGGGCAGGAGAAGCTGCCCAGATGCGTGTTGCTGACTGCATAATTTGGACACATCTGTTTCAGAATGTAATAGATCCACAGGAGGGAAATAAATAAATAAATATCTCTCCGCAAGTGTTATTTGAGAGCCAGGGCTTTTAAATATTTAAAGCATCCCTTGTTGCAGGTGCAGTGCATTGAAGTTATCAACATTTTCTACGGTACATAGTGAGCTAATGGAGACCTCAGGCTTAATTTAGTAACAAGATTACTCAGGGGCAAATAATGTACCGAAAACCTTTATGCGACAAGGAAATACGCCAGAAATAAACTTGGCCAGTGTGCTTAACAGATAAAAAGCCATTTGTTTCTTCTTGAGAACGTAATTAAATTTCCCATGAATTCGTTTGTTGCAACAGTGATAAATACCATATATGGAAATAGTCATTGAGCTGTTAGCAAGGTAATTTCCTGAGTATGGCCCATATTTTAACACAGGGGTCTCAAACATGCGGCCCGTGGGCCACATGCAGCCCCTGGAGCTCTTCCCTGCCACCCGCCGGGCTCCCCGCCCCCCCTAAATTTTTTTTTTTTTTACCCCCAGGCAATTCCCACCGCCAGAACAGCTGTCGGGCGGCTTCGCGGTTTCTGAGAGGGATGGGGGAGGAGCGGGAAGCCGTGTGCTCAGGGGAGGAGGCGGAGAATGGGTGGGGCCTAATGGAAGGGGTGGAGGGGGGGGCCGGGGGCAGCGAGGGGGCGGGGTCAGTGCTGCGGCCCTCGGGCCAATGCACTAGTCCTCATGCGACCCTCATGGTACTTTGAGTTTGAGACCCCTGTTTTAACATACCCACATAGATTCTAAATACAGCTAGTATGTGTTATTCCATTCTAAGTCTCAGGAGGTAGGCGTGTGTTAGGGGGACCAGATAGCAAGTGTGAAAAACTGGGACTGGGGCTTGGGGTGGGAAAGAATAGAGTCCTATATAAGAGAAAGCCCCTAATATTGGGACGGGCACGGTCCCAATAATATCAGGATGTCTGATCACGTGTGTGTGTGTGTATGTGTGTGTGGGTGTTGTGACAAAGTTCCTCCTCTACCTTGGTGAGTCCTGCGCTTATTGGCAGATTTTTCTTGCCTCAGAGAATCTTCCCCTCTGGTAGAACCCACAGTAACACTCCTCCTGTGTCTGATCAGGAGTTGGGAGGTTTGGGGGGAACCCGGGCCCGCCCTCTACTCCGGGTTCCAGCCCAGGGCCCTGTGGATTGCAGTTGTCTATAGGGTTTCCTGTAACAGCTGAGTGACAGCTACAACTCCCTGGGCTACTTCCCCACGGCCTCCGCCCAACACCTTCTTTATGCTTACTGCAGGACCTTCCTCCTGATGGTCTGCTGATGTTTGTACTCCTCAGTCCTTCAACTCTTCTCCCTCTCAACTCCTTGTGTGCCTCTTGCTCCCAGCTCCTCGCACGCAACACCACAAACTGAAGGGAGCTCCTTTTTAAACCCAGGTGCCCTGATTAGCCTGCCTGTCTTAATTGATTCTAGCAGGTTCTTCTTAATTGGCTCCAGGTGTCCTAATTAGCCTGCCTGCCTTAAATTGGTTCCAGAAAGTTCCTGCTTGTTCTAGTGCAGCCCCTGCTCTGGTCACTCAGGGAACAGAAAACTATTCATCCAATGGCCAGTATATTTGCCTTCTATCAGACTTCTGTACCCCACTTGTCTGGGTCTGTCACAGTGTGTATAATTGATGAGTTTTGTGATGTTGACACCAAGGTTAAGTCCGCAAAACTATTGCTTGTAAAATCGTATTGAACTATATTACAAAAAGCGGTAGAGAGAGTTCATGTTACGTCTTATATCTAACAAAGATGCCTTCAGTACTTATGACGGAGGAAGGATTTCTGCTCTGTCAGGGAGAAGAGATCATCCACAGAGCTTTATTGCCAACAGTTCACTTAGATCAATGGGAGAATTCCCTTAGTACGATGGAAGATAAGGGGCTCAGCACTCTGCAAGATGAAGCCCCCTGGCAGTCAGCTCTGAGGAGCACAGTCCTAACTCGCTGCCATTCATCTTGGCAAATATTAAAGAACCAGAACACAGTGATTATTACCGAGAAAGATAAGACACAGTACACAGGCAGACATCTGCAATTATTTTAGGCAGGTTCTGTGGGAGTGTTCTAGAGAGAGTCTGCTAGATGGGGGGCGGTTGTTGAAGTTGTGGTGGGAATCTATGAGGGAGTTTAGCTCATCTGTCCAAAGGATTAAAATATCATTGCTGTATCTCAGGTATATCATTGGTTTTGTGCTGCATTCTGCCAGAAATTCTTCCTTGAGGTGGCCAGGAAGAGGTTTGCATATTAGGGAGCCATCCTAGTGCCCCTGGCTATTCCCATGGTTTGGCCAAAGTGTTTGTTGTTAAATGTGAAGTTGTTTTGGGTGAGGAGAAAATGGATGAGTTTAGGATGGATTTCCAAGCATCATTCATTATCTTGCAGGTATCTGAGGCAGGCAGTGATGCTGTCATGGTGAAGGATGTTGGTGTATGGGAAGGTGACATCCATGGAGACAAGGATGGTGCTCTGAGGGAAGATGTTAACGTTGTGGAGTTTCTAAATCTACCTGACAAAAATGTGGCAGACATTTTTGATTGTTAAATATGTGATCATGAAGGTATTTATTTGGAAATGCCAAGTGAAAACTTACAAAAACAGAGTCATGTCCAGCACTACACTGAGAAAGTGTGGCACTGACGTATGCTGTGTAGGTTATTAATTATTTCCAGTAACACCCACCGTGAGCTGGATGCTTTCTAAAGAGAAGAAGGCACAAGGATATCATAGACTAAGGACCTGATCCAAAGCCCTTTGGAGTCAGTGGAAAGGTTCTCATTGATGTCAACAGGCTTTGACCCAAGGAGAAGGGGATTGGGAAAGAAATGGTTGTGTTAACAATAGGACAAGAAAATGATCCTCATGTCACGCCTCATGTTTGACAATGCCAGCTAGCAAGATGCTTGGGTTAGGATTTCTCAGAATTGAGGAAGCCGTAATATTTTAAATCATCATTATGATCTGGTAAAGTGTCCTTTGTCTCCTGGTAACATGTGTAAGGCTCATATGATGGCCAGGTCCCAAAGAGTTAAAGAACTAGAATGTGAACAATATGGTTAAGAATCTCCTTTTGACAGTTAAGTCAACGCTATTAATGTAGCAATGCTACTACCTCAGGGGCTGGCTCAGTGGCATGAGTGCTGTATTTGAGACACTTCTCCTCCCTGGAAATGTGAGTTGGAATACCAGCTGGATCGACTCAGCTCATCCTTTGTATTCACTTCATCCTTCCAAGACACATTCGTGAGTTTCACGCAGTTTTGCTGGAATTTAAGAAAATCTGCTCTGTGCTCTGGGTCTTTGCCTAAAACACTTTACATATTGCTGTGCAGCCTGCTGACTGTCTGCCTCGCTTCTGTCTGGGATATTTAATAATAACTGGGCATCCGTTTTATCAGGAAAGAAGGCATGGCTCTTTCTAATTAACTGCATGATCACTCAGCTAGATAGAAGTCTCTCCAGGCTTCCAGAATCACTGATGGAGAGATTATGCCGCTTGCTCCGGCAGCTTATAGGAGCCATTCGTACACCACCCTTGGCCAGAGGAGAACGTCTGTGCAGACACAGCATGGAGCTGCTGTAACCAGCCCTATACTGCCTCCCAGTGCAGGACCCAGAGCAGGACGTATGAGAGGTGGAGTGGCTGCAGTGCTGGATATTATGGGGATTCTGGGCTGGGATGCAACAAGTTAGATCTCTCGTTCATCGTGAACACACTCAGAGGCACAAAACATACATTAGCATAGTCATGCACAAACTAGCAACAGGAGCCCTATCCTTGCATTCTCCCTCTGTAGCTTCTTTATTTCTGGGTTATAAGTATGTGCTCTCTGAGAATTAACATCACAGGTACAAGAACTAGCTTTGCAGGTAGTGCAGACCTTTTTTTGGACCCCAAAGATATTTTGTCCTCAGATCCCAGTTTCTCTACTCAAAGGAAGCAATATCTCCATTGGAAATTAGATGCTAGATCCTTGTGTCTCTCCATCCCACCCGAGACAATGATTGTGTTGTGGCTTCAGCAATCCATCATGCTCCGTTTGGGCAATCTGGGTTTTACTGGTTCCGTCCATCTATGCACATGGTGAGTGCTGGTCATCCCTGTTGCCTGTGATGATTCTGCTGGCACTGATCCCAAGGCTTTTGTTCCCTCGCCTGCTTCTTCATTAATGGAGTTTTCACCTTTCGCACACGTAGCAACAGGAATCTGGGATCCCTCGAGTGCTTCAATTAAATCTCAGTTATTTCTCTGGTATCTCTGACTATTTCCACACTCTAAATCCAGGCTCTGCTGGGGTAGTAACAACTCTTGCTGGCTTCCAGCTGGTTGTCTAGTCTCTGGGATTCTAGCTACCACACTATAAGTGTGGACGGTAGTTTTATGTCTGTCTTAGTAATATTATTGTGATTTTGCCTTTCTTCCAGTGAAGTTTAAGTCTAGTATTTGCTTAGGTTAGAGTTTCTAAGGTGTTGGGAAAGAAAGGTCATGTCCGTCGGTCCATTAGCAATTCTTCTGTTAGTATATTTCTAACATCCAATAGGTCTGGATATGAATCTTTATCATGTTGTGCGGTCTTTAGGAGATCAGTCATCTCCTTGCCATCCCATTAGTCTGTGAGTTTTTTCGCAAGGAGATGATGTGCTCAAACTGGTAGGTCTTTGTGAGTTCTTGAAATGCCTCACATGAGTTCAGGAGTCTTGTCAGTAATCATTCATAACCTCTATGACTTCCCATGCCTTACATATTGTGATCTGATCGAGGTAATCACCATTCCACTGTTTCTTTTGAAATATCCCTCTCAACAATCATGCCCTTAAAGGAAAGAGCAAAACATTAGTGTCCTGATTCTGCTTTTTCTATTCAGGCAAATCCCCAGTTCTAAGTGTGCTACAGATGTCGGAACTGTCACACTTAGAAGAAAGAAAGAAAGAAAGAAAGAAAGAAAGAAAGAAAGAAAGAAAGAAAGAAAGAAAGAAAACTAGGTTAACCTAGGTACTTGCAAGGGTCCCCAGTACTGCCAGATCTGAGCATCTCACAATCATGTGTGAATATATCCTCACAATTCCGCAGTGAAATAGGAAAG
The DNA here is from genome assembly GCA_033296515.1 of Macrochelys suwanniensis. Taxonomy (NCBI): domain Eukaryota; kingdom Metazoa; phylum Chordata; order Testudines; family Chelydridae; genus Macrochelys; species Macrochelys suwanniensis. The sequence continues at coordinate 9,540,281 of CM065778.1, read as the reverse complement.
TACGATCATCCCGATTTTACATATTGGAAATTGAGGTGCTTAGGCCCTGATTCAGGGACACATCACTATCCAGGTCAGCATTTAAGCACATGCTCATATTCCATGAAAGTTAGACATGTGCTCATGTGGCTGTGTTGAACAGGGATGGGTTTAAATCAGGGGTCTCAAACACGCGGCCCGCAGGCCACATGCGGCCCGCGGAATTATTTCCTGAGGCCCACCATAGGAGCCGACTCCACTGGTAGCCAAACTCCAAACATTACTGAGTGTTTATATTTTATTAAAACCCCTCTTTGCATTACAGTTTTTAAAAAGTGAATACATTGACTTTTAATAGAATACTATATTACTCTTCATTTTTTTCATTTTTGACTATACTTTTGTATCATTGTATGACAAGGTTTCAGTGATGCGGCCCTCGGGCCAATTTACTAGTTCTCATGTGTCCATCGTGGTAATTTGAGTTTGAGATCCCTGGTTTAAATACATGCTTAAGTGCTCTCTTGAGTTGGGACCAGAAAGATTAAAGCGGGGACTTTAAAAGGAGTTAGGCACCCAACTCCCACAGAAATTCAATGGGAGTTGCCAGCATAACTCCCTCAGACACCTTTTAAAATCCTAAAATCACAAAGGGAGTCTGACAGAGCCAGGAACCAAACCCAGGCCAGCACAGTAGCTGCAAGAGCAGCATTTAAAAATGTGCTCACTCAGCTGGATCATCATTTATTAATACAGTTTACAGTTATAAACATGGAAACACGGCGAATTTCCAGTGGAGACAGCATAAGGAGATTTCCTGCCAATCATGTGGAGTGGAGCAGGGACTTGCCTCAACGGGCAGCAAGTCTATGGTTGCCTCAGTTTCCCTTTTGATCCCAGGCTGATAGGCCTCTGGTGCTCCTATGCAGGAGCCTTCAGCATGCTACATCACCGAAGTGACTTAGCCCTCCAGCTAGCCCACAGAGATCAATTCTTCAGGAGTAAAAAAAATAAAATAATGGTAACACAAGTGTTGTGCACAGATCTAAAGATACAAGCAAATCATGTTTCACCTTAGGCTCTTCCACGGCACCTGCTGCCCTTCCATTGGGCTCAGCCTCCCGGGCTTCAGTCACCCTCTGCATCCCCTAGTCAACAGGACAGCTGTTCTAATCCCACAGTGGGAGCAAAAAAAGAGGGACCAACAGTGGTCACCAACCCATCGATCGCAATCGACTGGTCGATCCTGGAGCCTCTACCAGTCAATCACGATATCCGGGCCACTAAAAGTCTGGTGGTGCAGCGGGTTTCAGGCAGGCTGCCTGCCTACCATAGCCCCACGCCGCTCCCAGAAGTGGCTGGCTGCTGGCATGTTTCTTTGGCCCCTAAAGGGAGACAGAGGGGGAGCATCTCCGCGTGGTGCCCACTCCCCCAGCACCGTCCCCGCAGCTCCCATTGGCCGGGAACCAGCCAATGGGAGCTGCGGGGGCGGCGCTTGCGGGCACAGGCAGCGAACAGAGACCCATTGCCCCCTCCTACCCAGGGGCTGCAGAGACTTGCCAGCAGCCAGCCACTTCTGGGAGCGGCATGGGGCTACAGCAGGCAGGCAGCCTGCCTGAGCCCCGCTGTGCCGTCAACCGGGAGCTGACTGTGGTAAGCACCTCCCAGCCGGAGCCTTCACCTCGCACCCCTCTTGTACCCCAACCCAGAGCCACTTCCTGCACCCAAACTCCCTCCCAGAGCCCCAAACCCTCACCCCCTCCTGCACCCCAACACTCTGCCCCAGCCCAGAGCCCTCTCCTGCACCCAAATTCCCTCCCAGAGCCCCAAACCCTCACCCCCTCCTGCACCCCAACACTCTGCCCCAGCCCAGAGCCCCCTCCTGCACCCAAACTCCCTCCCAGAGTGCCAAACCCTCACCCCCTCCTGCACCCCAACACTCTGCCCCAGCCCAGAGCCCCCTCCTGCACGCAAACTCCCTCCCAGAGCCCCAAACCCTCACCCCTCCTGCACCCCAACACTCTGCCCCAGCCCAGAGCCCCCTCCTGCACCCAAACTCCCTCCCAGAGCCCCAAACCCTCACCCCCTCCTGCAGCCCAACCCCCCCGCTCCAGGCTCCTCCAATGCACACCCCACCGTTGAGAATGTTACACTGATTTGTGACCATCCCTGAAGGATTCTGGATCTATAAACCACCAATGACACTAATAAAAAGTAAAAGTCATGAAATGTCCAGTGGAGTCTATGAGATTAGGTGCAGTGTGACCCTATGACCCTTGCACCCAAACTCCCTCCCAGAGCTTGCACCCCTCACTCCTACACCTGAACCCCCTGCCCCAGGCTCAGCCCCCTCCCACACTTCAAACCCCTCGGCCCCACCCCAGAGCCTGCACCCCCCTCCCACACCACAAACCCCTGACGGTGCAAGCAGGGCCGTCCCTACCCATACGCAAAGTACGTAGCTGCGTAGGGCACCAGGAAATTTGGGGCACCAAATTTCCTGGTGCCCTGAGCAGCTGCGTGCTGCTCCAGACCCTGCCCTGCCTCTTCCTGCCCCTGCTCCACCCCAGCCCCGCCCCCACTCCACCCCTTCCCCACAGCCTCCGCCCCTGCTCTGCTCCCACCCCTGTTTCACCCCTTCCCGCCCAAGCCCTGCCTCTTCCTGCCCCTGCTCTGCTCCCACCCCACCCCTTCCCACCCCTGCTCTGCTGCTGCCCCTGCTCTGCCCCAGCCCCACCTCTTTCCGCCCCTGCTCCGCCCACACTCCCCTGAGGATTGCAGCAGGGCCAGGCCTGCACTCACCAGTGGCGGGAAGTGCAGGAACCCGGCCCGAGCCGTGCTGCCGGTGAGTGCTGGAGGGCGGTTCCCTCCTGCCCCTTCAAGCCAGCCCCGCCCTTCCATGGAGGCCTGGGGCCCCACCACTCACCACGCCGTGGGGCCGGGGAGGCTGCGTAGGGCCCCAGAATAGCTAGGGACATCCCTGGGTGAAAGTGAGTGAGAGTGGGGGAGAGCGAGCAACAGAGGGAGGAGGAATGGAGTGAGCAGGGCGGTGCCTTGGGGAAGGGGAGGGGTAGATCCTGGTTTGATCTTAGAATCAAAAAGTGATCTTGTGCGTAGAAAGGTTGGAGACCATTGCTCTACAAGCCTTCCTCCAGCTTCTCCACTAGATAAACCCTCTATCCAGGGTCTCAGCTGCCGCTCCTGCTCATCTCCTTCCTCAGACCAGGTGCTTGGAAACTGGGGCAAACCTCACACTTGCTCAGAGTCTGTCTTAACTGAGCTACTGGCTCTCCTTATGTACTTTGGCTGGTTAAATGCCTGTCACTCTCATGACTCCTGTTTCCCTTACTTCCAGCAATTTCTTGAAAGGGCTAGAGCTGAAACAGGTGCACTGGGTCATGCATGTGCTCAGGACCAGCGCACTGCTACACAGAGTATCCAGGCCCTAAATGTATCTAACAGCTAGGTGATTTCCTTTATCGTTATGAGAATGGGGCAACCAAAAGCATAAGGCATTAATGCCCAGAAAAATAATTAAAGTATGATTGGCATAGCACACTGCAAAAGTTCTGACCTTTTTTAAATATTAGCTTTATTAATATTAATGTTAGAGAGCAACGTAAGTAAGTGGTAAATAAAGAAATGCACATGAGTTTAGCAAAGATTTTGTGCAGAAGGGACCCTTTTTATCTGACATGCATTGTCACATTGCATTTTAATTACATTTCTCCTTTGGTTTCTGGGCAAGAGTAGAATACTAATGGCATTGCAGATGACCCAGAAGCTAAGAGGGTTGGCAGATTAGTAGTCTCTAATAAGGCTCTCTTACAAAAGGGAAGTTCAGCAACTTGACATCAGAAGGTAACTTACAAATATCTAGCTAAAATACAGATCTTACTGTCTCCCTCTCCCATAGGGTTGTGTTATTGATTTTATTTAAATGTTTTTAAACACTCTCTACCCACATGAGGTACAGCCCATATTTATGAGAAAGCCAAGCGGGGAAACTAGCATTTTTACAATCTTATTCCAATTTATGTCAATACATCACAGATCACTCTGTCTAAGGACAATAGCATTGGAATATGACATATAGAAATGCCATTTCCTCAGTTTTGTGACCATGAGAACCCCATCCATCCACTTTTACATTAAACCTCATGGTGGTGTTGCCAGAAATAGTTATTACTGTAAGTACTTGTAACAAGCCTATGTAATCCCACTTATGGACAGATTGGGGGGGAGGGATAGCTCAGTGGTTTGAGCATTGGCCTGCTAAACCCAGGGTTGTGAGTTCAATCCTTGAGGGGGCCATTTAGGGATCTGGGCAAAAATTGGGGATTGGTCCTGCTTTGAGCAGGGGGTTGGACTAGATGACCTCCTAAGGTCCCTTCCAACCCTGATGTTCTATGCTTCTATTGTCCCGGTAATTCTGTACAATGGTCATCAGTAAAGTTGTGACAAGGGATAAATGTTACAGTGGTGCTGGTGGGATCCCCTATACTAAGTGTAGGTAACACTGGGAATATCCCTGCTATGTTCATACAATCATAGATTAGGATTGAAAAAGACCTCAGGCGGTCATTTAGTCCAACCCCCTGCTCAAAGCAGGACCTAATCCCCAACTAAATCAATGTTATCTACCTCCAAAGGCAAAATGATCATTGACTGGTACAAAGATTTCACATGTGGCTACAGAAAAAATCTCCCTTGACTACATGGCAGCCAATGGTAATCATGAAACTAAAGAGCCCAGTATAATTTTCAAAAGCTCCTAAGTGATTTAAGACCCTAAATCCCCTTTTCAAAAGTGACTTAGGCAATTAAAGTCTTCCAAATAATTTACCCTCCATCTCCAATTGAAGTAAATTAGTTTTTCCATCAAATTCAAGGGGAGCTGAATCAGACTCCATATTATGTATTTTGTGAACATGCTGCAGATCTCTGTTTACTTTTCTAAAACAAAATAAAGTTTGTGTTCTTCAAAATGTTGAGAATCTTTTTTTTTAATTATGGATGTATTAAAATAACCAATATTAAACAGATATACAAAGTCTGCTAAGTGTCTGATTTATGTATATTGTGCAACAAAAAACCCCTGGAGATCAAACTGAATGCTTTCAAAACACTTTGCATTGCAAGAGGACGAGCTATTCCTAGGGGGAAATTCTGTGCTATATTGCTTTCTGCTTGCACAAGAGAAAGATGTTTACTTCCATTACAGGGGTTAGTAATACAATATTTGCCATTTCATTACATTGTACTTCTGCCAGAAAAATTCTGATTACCTTGGGCAGCATTGATAAGACAGAATAGCTTGAAAAAATATTTGATCCAGTAAGATAAATTAAGGAAGGCTTCTATAGAAATGAAAATATCTAAAGCTATTAATTAGCCTTTTCCAGATGTTGCTGTTTACAGTATAATTTTGTCATCCATTTGGTCACTTGCTAGTTTTGTAGTTAATTTTCCCCCTTCTCTTTCTGCTTTTCCATTCTTTCCTGTTCTAGTAGCTGATTTAAAATTTCAAAATGGACAAGTTTTGCCAAGTTAGGTTACTTGCCAGGTCTGATCTGATCGTATCTCCCTTACTCTAGCAACACACCTTTTGATTGCATGGGGCAGGTGGGGCTGCCCTGTAGTGACCCCCTGGCACCGAGCTTGGTACTGCAGGCATTCCCTGCCTTCGTCTGTAGGTTTGGGGCTGCTTGCTTGAAATAGGATGGGCTGAGCTGTAAGCTCAGAGTCAGTCCCTAAACAGAGAGATAACAAAATAACAAACTCAGAGCTTGGCTGTCTGCACCTTAAAATAAAAACAAAACTACAAATGCAGCTTGAAGGCAAGGCCCTGACCAGGTTCTGGCCTAGCTCTGAGGCACTGGAGCTCCTGGTCCATCCCAGTCTTCCCCAGCTCTGCCACTAAGAAGAGCCCAGCAAGCCTTTTTTAACCAACCTGCTGGCTCCTGATTGGTCAGTGTTTCCTCCTGGCCCATCTAGGGGTTTCTCCGTCAGGCTCTCCTGCCACAGGCCCCTGGAGGCCTTGTGCCTGACTCTGTCCTCCTGAGCTAGAGTAGATCTGGCCACTCCTATAGTTACCGTGCACCTTTGCCTCCTCTAGCACAACTGAGAATCTGTTTGTCTCTAAGGTGCCACCTGGCTCCTTGTTGAATCTTTGTAGGTCACCTCCCAATTATCACTCTGGTGAAGCTACCTTGTTAAGTCAATTTGGGCTCAAAGTTTAGGGGTCAGACTGAGTAACCCTTACTCAGATTAGTACCTTGCCGTTATACAGCCCTGTTCATCTGCAAAACTCAATGGGAGCTAGGCACATGAATACCCTTAAGGATCTGGGTCTTAGTTCCTTATGTATAAAACCATCCCAGCTCTTTGTGGTTATAAGGTCTTATACTTTTATTTTATATACAAAGAGGTTGATTAAGACAGGAGGACTGATAGAATCCTTAAAGGATCTGACTGTTTTAACATGTCACAGAAAAGCAAAACTTCTCTCTCCTGTTTTAAACCATGAATCATTTGTTCTCCTTTCCCTTTATACTTCTGTGGCTAATTCTATTTACTCTGGGTGACATTAATGTTGAAAAGCCATTTGGAAAAGCTCCAACAAGTGACTAGAGAGATGGGAGGACATAAAGTCCATCCAGGAATGTCTCTTGTTTATAGAAAAGTGTTTAAAATTAATACCTGAATGTGAAAGGCTCACAGTATTGTAGATTTAATATCAGTAAAATGTTAACCAAATGGCAGGGGTGAAATCCTGACAGAATGTTTCATGCAATACTTGCCATGTAATAGTGTATAATTTAACAGTCTTCAAGCTTTCTCCATGAATTCTTCAGGAGGTAAAAGAGTGGCCAGAGTGTATCAAAGAAATTTAAATCTCAGGCACAAATTTTGCCTCCCCTTGCACATATATACATGCTCTTTCCCTCCTCCACCACAAAAATGTCCTGCAGTTGTATGAGACAAGGTGGATGAGGTAATATCTTTTATTGGTCCAACTTCTGTTGGTGAGAGAGACAAGCTTTTGAGCCCACACAGATCTCTTCTTCAGATCTCTCTTCTTCACCTAATTGCCTTCTATGATGAGATAACTGGCTCTGTGGATGAGGGGAAAGCAGTGGATGTGCTATTTCTTGACTTTAGCAAAGCTTTTGATACAGTCTCCCACAGTGTTCTTGCCAGCAAGTTAAGGAAGTATGGGCTGGATGAATGGACGGTAAGGTGGATAGAAAACTGGCTGGATGGTCGTGCTCAACGGGTAGTGATCAATGGCTCCATGTCTAGTTGGCAGCCGGTATCAAGTGGAGTGCCCCAAGGGTCGGTGCTGGGGCCAGTTTTGTTCAATATCTTCATCAACGATCTGGAGGATGGTGTGGACTGCACCCTTAGCACGTTTGCAGATGACACTAAACTGGGAGGAGTGGTTGATACGCTGGAGGGTAGGGACAGGATACAGAGGGACCTAGACAAATTAGAGGATTGGGCCAAAAGAAATCTGGTGAGGTTCAACAAGGACAAGTGCAGAGTCCTGCACTTAGGACGGAAGAATCCCATGCACTGCTACAGACTAGGGACCGAATGGCTGGGCAGCAGTTCTGCAGAAAAGGACCTAGGGGTTACGGTGGACGAAAAGCTGAATATGAGTCAACAGTGTGCCCTTGTTGCCAAGAAGGCTAACGGCATTTTGGGCTGTATAAGTAGGGGCATTTCCAGCAGATCGAGGGACGTGATTATTCCCCTCTATTCGGCACTGGTGAGGCCTCATTTGGAGTACTGTGTCCAGTTTTGGGCCCCACACTACAAGAAGGATGTGGATAAATTGGAAAGAGTCCAACGGAGGGCAACAAAAATGATTAGGGGGCTGGAGCACATGACTTATGAGGAGAGGCTGAGGGAACTGGGATTGTTTAGCCTGCAGAAGAGAAGAATGAGGGGGGATTTGATAGCTGCTTTCAACTACCTACAAGGGGGTTCCAAAGAGGATGGATCTAGACTGTTCTCAGTGGTAGAAGATGACAGAACAAGGAGTAATGGTCTCAAGTTGCAGAGGGGGAGGTTTAGGTTGGATATTAGGAAAAACTTTTTCACTAGTAGGGTGGTGAAGCACTGGAATGGGTTACCTAGGGAGGTGGTGGAATCTCCTTCCTTAGAGGTTTTTAAGGTCAGGCTTGACAAAGCCCTGGCTGGGATGATCTAGTTGGGTTTGGTCCTGCTTTGAGCAGGGGGTTGGACTAAATGACCTCCTGAGGTCCCTTCCAACCCTGAGATTCTATGATTCAGGTACTCGCACTTATATAGCACCTTCCGCTCAAGGATCTCATAAACCCTGGTAACACCAATCAAGTCCTCCCTGAGGTAGGGAAGCATTAATACCCCAATTTTACAGAAAGGGAAACAGGGGCCCAGAGAGACATCTTGCCTAAGGTCACCCAGGAAGTTAGTGGTAGAGCAAGCAACAGAACTCAAAAAGCCTGACTCCCAGGCCTGTGCTTTCATCTACACTTAGATGCATTTCTGCTGCATTTTCACCAAGAGAGCAAAGAGAGGCAATGCAGGGCGGGTGTGTGTGTTCCATATCTCTGCATACCACGGAGCACTGCTCTGGGATAGCTTTCTGTCATAGCGAGGGGGAGGCCCATAAACGACATGGCTCCACGGTCCAAACTGCAGTGCCACTAGTGTAGTAGACCATGGCCCCTCCAGCCCAGAGGCTGCTGTGAACTATATCTCCAGACTGGGACAGGCAATTTCATCTCTACCAGCTTCCATGCTAAGCCTGTTCACATAGCCTTTACACAGAGGGTGAGAGAATTTGGCCCTAATTGACTGGAGCAGTTCTCCAGCAAAAAGGTGCAGCAGAAAACATCTTAATCGAAGTCTCTGTATTTTGTGCTATTTTCCCTTCCATTCCAGTATTTCACAGATTTAATGTTAATAGTTTAACTGACCAGGACAGCCTCTGAGCATCCACAATCCATAAATTCAACAGGGAAATCGAGTCTTTAAGTTACCACATATTCCCAACGGACACAGCAGCAAGCCTTTAATTCATAGATTCTAGGGCTGGAAGGGACCTCGAGAGGTCATCGAGTCCAGCCCCCTGCCCTCATGGCAGGACCAATTACTGTCTAGACCATCCCTGATAGACATTTATCTAACCTACTCTTAAATATCTCCAGAGATGGAGATTCCACAACTTCCCTGGGCAGTTTATTCCAGTGTTTAACCACCCTGACAGTTAGGAACTTTTTCCTAATGTCCAACCTAAACCTCCCTTGCTGCAGTTTAAGCCCATTGCTTCTTGTTCTATCCTCAGATGCTAAGATGAACAAGTTTTCTCCCTCCTCCTTATGACACCCTTTTAGATACCTGAAGACCGCTATCATGTCCCCTCTCAGTCTTCTCTTTTCCAAACTAAACAAACCCAATTCCTTCAGCCTTCCTTCATAGGTCATGTTCTCTAGACCCTTAATCATTCTTGTTGCTCTTCTCTGGACCCTCTCCAATTTCTCCACATCTTTCTTGAAATGTGGTGCCCAGAACTGGACACAATACTCCAGTTTAGGCCTAACCAGCGCAGAGTAGAGTGGAAGAATGACTTCTCGTGTCTTGCTCACCACACACCTGTTAATGCAGCCTGTTAATTGTTGCCTAATTAATGCTGGCAGATGAAGCCGAATGAAAAACATGATGTGTTTCATCCAGAGGTGCAATGGGTCTTCACTAAATTAGAAACAAAGTGCTCAAATCTGCATCAGGAGATACTTTCGGCCCAAATCTGTCTCTGGAAGGTCAAGTCCCCTATGCAGCTCTCATAAGAAAGGTGCCCTCGAGAAACCGAAAAGCACAGAAAGGAGACAACATTGAAAACTCCTATAGCAGAGCCTGGCAAGTAAATCACCCTCACTTGGTGAATTTTGGCTTTGTTTATGAATTATTCACTATGGGATTGTGAACCTTAGTGAGAGGAAGGATGTTGTGGTTAAGGCACTGGAGCAGGACTTAGGAGGAGTCCTGAGTTCAGAACCCAACTGTACCACAGACTCCATGTGTGACCATGGGCCAGAGGCTCGTGATCTCTCTGTGCCTCAGTCTCCGATCTGTAAAATAAGGCCAGTGTTTCCTTTCTCCCATCTTTATCTGCCGTTCCTATTTAGAATGCAAGCTCTGGAGCAGAGACTCTTATCTGTTTGCACAATGGGGCTGCCAGGTGCTATCATAATACGAATAATATATTAGCTGCCGCATGAATTTCTTCAAAAAACATTTCTTGTCTGGCAAGTTGTTCACAGTTTGTTATGAATATTTACCGTCGCACTGTACAGTAGTTAACAACTGCACAGTACGAAAGGTCCTGCATGCTAAGGCCCTGATGTCAGGCTCTGGGATCTAAGCGGTCAGGCCTGATGGTGGGAGCGGTGGTTGAGAATAGGGTCGAAGCTGGACATAGCTGCAGGACTGGGTCCAGGGCAGGGCTGAAATGGGGGTCAAGGGACAGGCTGTGGATCAGAACCAGGGTCAGAGTCTGTAGAGAAGCCAAATCAAGGTCATAACTGGAGCCTAGGTGCAGGCTGAAGGGTGAAGCCGGCTTGGAGTCAATCCGAGGGTCTGAGGTCAGGAGACGAGTTCAAGGCTGGAGTGTGTAAGGACGAGGGCTGGGGTGAGGTCAGGATAGGGTACAGACAAGGCTGAAGCGGACTGGAACACGGTTCAGGAAAGACAGGGGCAGGAACAGGATCAAGGGCAGGAAGCCTAGGGAGTCTGTAACACCGCTAGGCTTAGGGTGACCTGTTTTTATAGGGACAGTCCCGATATTTGGGGCTATGTCTTATATAGGTGCCTATTACCCCCTCCCCTGTCCTGATTTTTCTGGTCACCCTAGCTAGGCTACAGGAAGGTGCACAGACTAACTCGTGGCTGTGGTGCTGAGAGTGAAATACCTGTGTCTAGGGTCACCTGACCTGGGTCCTGTGCAGGGATAGGCTGCTGCAGCACGCCTGAGGGATGAGTTACCACAGGCTCTGCTTGAAGGGTGGGTCATTGTAGCTGAGTGAGCAGCCCTGGTTCGGCTTCGGATTTGCCTCACACCTGATCCTGCAAACATGTGCAAAGCATGACAGACCTCCAGTGATCAACGGGCCTTGAATATCACCTTCAAGGCAACAGCGGACCAATAGCCTGCCTCATGAAAGTGAAGAATGCTATTAATTTTACTTTCATTGAGCCTTGCATACATATCTTGTTGTTTGAAGTAGAAATCGAATATTAACCAGATTTTTTCTGGCCGTTGTAGCTCACATAAACATCTTTAACATTCCACCCATTGTTATATTTCAGAGTCAAAAAGCGAGACCATACTCATTGAGAAGGAGACGCCAAGCTAAGTTATATGATAATATTCCCAGGTACATTTTCACAACACTTTCACAGGAGACGGCATTTGCTAATGGTGTTTGTGTGCATGCATTTCCTGCACAAACCTAAGAACTTCTTTTTTTAAAAACAGAAGCAACAGCCTCAGAGGAAAATGAGGCCGAATCAAGTGCAAAATCTGACGATCCCTCCTTGCTCTAATATAACCAGTTATCTAGCTCTTAAGTGCAGAGTTACAATTTAAGGGAAAAATTCAGTCTTGCTCTAAGAGGATGACACCCCGATTGCCATCACCAAGGTTTTATTTGGTTATTTGTCAGTCCGCATGCTAGCGTCTATACTTAGAAGTCAACGCTCATTTGAACTCAGGTCTCCACCCAATACCGTGGGTTGACATATAAAAGAAGAAGGATTGGAATTCCTAAAGCACTAACTGTGCTCCCAGTTAAGTCAAGGGCAAAGCCCCCATTGACTTCAATAGGAGCAGATTTATGTCAGTGGTGAGCTTTTGAAAATTCCCCCTGAAGTGTTTAAGGATCTGCTTTTGCCAATAACAAAAAAGATTATAGTCAAAGCAGAAAACCCTTTTTCTTAGAGTACCTAATTTTTTTATGATGCACATTACATTCTGCCTCTGGCAACTCCACAAGCTGATGTTTGTATTGGAAGCTTACTCGACACCAAAAATAATGAGTTACCGCTGGTTCGATGCCCAAAGGGGAAAGAACCACACTAGCTGTGTAAAAACCATGTTAGTAGAAATTAGATGTAGAAGGCCATTGAAATCCCTGGCTTGGTTTACCCTCAAATACCACCAAAATATTCCCATCTAAGTGGGTAACTGCCAGTGTAAATGTCAAAACATCTTCTTGTCAGACGCAAGGGCAATTTACTTTACAATTAGCTGCTCTATTGGTTTTCATAGCAAAAAACGAATGTGCTGACTACGTCGTGACAAGCTTGCTCATTTTTCATCTTGGTTGGCTCGTTATGCAAGAGCCCTTAAAATGATACAATTTTCTCTTCATACGTCAAAGCTTACAAAGTACAAGTGTAAAATATGCCCTCCTGCCCCAGCGGTTTAAATATAAAATTTGCCCGAATGCCAGCAGGCTAGAATAATCTGGAAGTAATGAATAATATATAACCAAAATGGATAGGTCATATACAATGGGATGGGTTGCAAATCTCTGCCTTACGACACATCTCCACAATCCTTTACATTTTGTTGGCTCCATTTGACAGGATTTAAAATAATGTTGTCAACCAAAATGGCCTTTCACTACCCATCAGTTACAACATTGATTTCAGTGGATGTTGTGTGGTGCCACTGGCTTACAGTTGCTGAGTTTACTGATTAACACATTTGAACCCCTGACTGTTTCTCAAGGGAACACAACAAGCCGACAACTTCAATTCAGTTAAAAGCTATGCCGGATGTAAGATTCACAACCAGATTTCTTTTGTTGATACAGAGCTGCCAGAACATCCTTTATCAAGGCATTTTGACCTGGTCCATTCCTGCATTTTGCAGGGCTTTATTAATCAAACTGTGCAATCTGCTATGTACATGCTGCTACCTGTAAGGCCAATGGGAGCGGACTGTGCGTATCAGAGAGTAAAATGTAGTTCTAAAGGAAGCTAAAGCAAGATGATGATGTAACATATTGACAAGTGTAACAATGGCATCCCACTGTGAAGGGCAACTTTTTGTTGATGGTGAAAAGTTCAGAGGTTTTCAGCAGAACCAGATGGAAAAAATTTCTCCGCACCCAACCCCACCAGTGGAAAACGTTGAGTATTCTGCCAAAAATTGAAAACTGAAATATTTTGGCCCCAAACCAGAAATATTTTGATTTTGAAATGCAGCTGGGAGGAAGTCTGGTGGGGGAGCCTGGCCCACAGAGGAAAATGGGAGCATAAGGCATCCCCAAACTACAACCCATGAGGCACCGCAGGTGCATTTCAGAATCAAAATAGTTTGGTTTTCAGCTGAAATGTTTAGGGCTTGGGGTGTTCCTCTTTTCAAAGGAAAATTGAAATTCTCTGCAGAAAGGATACACTTTTTGCCCCCCCCCCCCCCAAAAAAAATTGTTTAGTTGAAAACTCAATTCTTTTACTGAACAGTAGTTTTGATGGCAAATATTTGACCAGCCCTAGCATTAAGTTCTGCCTTTGAACTTCCCCAAAACATTCTGAGACAAATCTTTAAAGACCAAAACACTATGTGCTTTTTCTTCACTATAAATGCAGTCTCAGTGCCATATGATGCTGCCTGAATGATATTAATTTGCGGCAAAGACCCTAAGGCAGTAGGTTAATGTGCTCCCCCCATGCTACAGAGATTTGTGTTTACTTGATAAGATGAGGAGTAAGTGCCAGCAGTTTCCCGTCAAAAATAAAACACCAACATACAAACAGAAGAAACACTGGAGCTATGTAGTTGTCATAAAATGCTTTAAAATATTATAGTAATGTCAGCATATTCTGGGAGATGTAGCACCTTGACATACATCCTATATGATGCCAATATAGGACATTCTATCAAAGCTGGAGGTTATATGTACATCACATGCTAGGAGTATTGCTAAACTTGCTTACAATGGATTTATTTGCGATGTTAAAAACGCTCCACTATGTCTGAATTGTGACTCTAGTACTTATAGTTTTTTCTATTGTTTTAATGCTGTACAAACATTATGGCCCTGCTTTTCAAAGCTCGATGTTTTGAAGTTAGACAGGCACGGGGGCTGAGATTCTGTGGCCTGGCATGTGCAGGAGGTCAGATTAGATGATCCCTTCTGACCTTAAAGTCTATGATTCTATAGTAGTGACCTGGTGTTACAAGGTGACACCTTTCAGGGGGTTAGAGCTCAGCATCCTCTTCCTCCAGGGTTCACCCGGCTCTGCAGATGGAGAGAATGAGTGCAAGGATCACATGATGGAGAGCATGTGATTAAAACCCAGGCCTGCTGTGGTCCAAGGGAGACCAGACCTAGGAGAGCGTGCTCTATTAAGAACAGGAGGCCTAGCCAGGAAAGAGACAGTGAGGAGGCCAGAGTGGGGGTGTATAAGGAGGCCCTGGGAACGGAAGGGCTGGAAACCCTTATTAGGGAGTGGTTGTGGGTTCTCCCCATACTGCCACCCTGCAAGGAGATGCAGTGACTCCTGTATACAAACTGAAGAAGGGGCTCATTAGGGCCCGGAAAGGAGATGAGCCCCGGAGGAAGGGCTGAGGACAATGTGAAAAAGGACAGACCTTCAGAGGGAGGGCTGCATTCACTGGAAGAGTTTGGGGCAGAAGACTTGCAATGGACTTTGATTTAAATCCCAGGATGGCTGGAGTTTTGGACTTGGCTGGAGGGCCAGGTCACTGCAGTGATGTAATAGGGCCCTTTAAATCGCCGCCTGAGCCCTGCTGCCAGAGCCCCCGGCAATGATTTAAAGGGCCAAGGGCTCCCGGCTGCCACAGCAGAGCCCCGGGCCCTTTAAATTGCCGACAGAGCCCCGGGGGCTCCCGGCTGCTGCTGCTACCTCGGGGCTCTGGCAGAGATTTAAAGGGCCCGGTGCGCCGCTGTGGTAGTGGCGGCTGGGAGCCTCTGGACCTTTAAATCATTGCTGAAGCCCCGCTGCCAGAGCCCTGGGGTACCAGCGGCGGCTGGGGGCTCTGGCTGTGATTTAAAGGGCCCGGGATGGTCGCGGCAGCTGGAGCCCCAGGCCCTTTAAATCGCAGCCCGAGCCCTTCTGCCGGAGCCCTGGGGTAATGGCAGCGGGGCTCCGGCGGTGATTTAAAGGGACAGGGGCTCCCAGCCGCCACTACTGCAGCTGGAACCCCGGGCCCTTTAAATTGAGCCTGGGCCCTTTAAATGTGGATTTAAAGGGCCTGGGGATTTAAAGGCCCGCCTCTTCCGGTTGAGGCCACGCCCTTCCAGTTGAGGCCCCGCCCCCTGCTCAGGACTCTGGTGTACCGGTAAGTCCTTTAAGTTGCTTTCACCCCTCGGTCTGTCTCAGGATTGTCATGGAGTTACTAGGCTGCCCGCCGCACAGTTCTCCATGATCTGCAAGGTTTGGGAATTGGATGGACTCATTTTGTGGAGAGACAAACCTCACCCCTGCCCTGACAGAATGATTCAGGAGGAATTCTATGGTGGGAGCCCTGGGACTTTCCTTCTGCTTTGTCCCCTTCCAGCAATTTTACTGAGAGGGAATGATCCAACTCCCAATTCTGATTGAGATGCATATTTAAATCACCCATCAGCATAGGATGTGGGATCTCCTCACTGTAACTTGGTGAGGTAGACTAAACAGAGTTAAATACCATCTATCCCTGCATTCACTAGAGTCTACTTTTGACAGACTTCTGGCACAGCATAAGCTATACATGTTTCTTTTCAAGCTTTTCTTCATGAAAGGCCCAGTCCCAGAGTGAGTTTTGTCCGAGTTCAGGATTGGGTCCAAAAAGAGGCGGCCAGGATATTGAGCATGTGGGTTCAGGCATTAATCCAATGCAGTAGAGGGTCTCCTGGATTCTGAAGAGGGTCATATTGATTACTGTGGATTAATCACTGTGAAGTCTCAGATGCTCCAGTAAGGAGTCTTTTTATATAAACTACCTACATAAATATTTATGTACAAGGTTTTCTAGCTTTCTGCGGGTCACTACTGCTGCATGTTGTTTTTCCACATGATCAGAATCCAGTTCTGTTTAGACAGCAGAAAACAATGCAGAGTAATGTTCATCTCTTTCTGGTATTAATTAGTGGTCTAAAATACTTATTAACATCTTCTATACAACTCCCCTGATTTTATCCGATGACGTTAAAAAAAAAAATCACACTGGCATCCAAAGGCGAAATAAATACCCGCATGTGTAATAACTGAGCTTAATCATTTGATAATGAGCATTTGTCAAGAGCTTATAAACTGTACCATTCAGCTTTGAATTTGTGTCTCAATGGTCCTAAGGCAAAGCTGTCTGTTTTCACAGATGTTAATTATTTGAGTCGACTGTTAATTAGTTGCCTGAGTTATTCAGGCTGGAATAGTGTCAGAAAGACTGGGTGTATCTCCCCTAAGGGAGTTTTAAGGTGCTTTGTTTATTGTCTCCCTGCCCCCCCCCCCCCCCCCGCTGTTCTGTTTAATCCTGAACCAGAACATTTCATTTTAGTCATGCTGCCAGAGGCCAGACCCCTTGAGGACCTTTAAAATTAAACACTTACAACGTACAGAGGGAGTTTCAGCTCCAGGAGCATGCAAGCTAAAAGCTTTAGTGATGCCTCCCAATGAATTTATTCAGCTAGCCACAAATCGCATCCTCATGTTACCATCTTCTGTGCTGTCCATGAAATCCTGACTAGTTCTTCCCTTTGATGGAAACGTCCACTACTTCAGTCGTTGGTGTTCTGCTCTTTGTTACAGTATTAAACAATTGCTGCCTTCAAGACCTTCTAAATTACTGACGCTTTATAGAAGGAAAGAGTTTGGCGCTGATAAGAAAATCAATCACCAATTTGCTAACTTCACAAATAAACCATTCAAGCCAAATTCTTTCTCAAGCTTCTTATAATTAGGAAACCACAGTTTACATCCATGGGGGGGGTGCAGTAGTTTTAGCTTGTAAGCAGCACTGCTCAGCATGTCTAAAACCATGCACTGAAGGCAAGTCACAGTTTTTTCAGTAAAAGAGCAGATCATATAGCATATATCCTAGTTACATCAATGCTGACTCGGGAGAATTCAACTAAGGGCTTGTCTACACTGGCAATTTACAGCGCTGTCACTTTCTCACTCAGGGGTGTGAAAAAACACCCACCTGAGCACAGCAAGTTTCAGTGCTGTAAAGCACCAGTGTAGACCGTGCACCAGCGCTGGGAGCCACGCCCCTCATGAAGGTGGGTTTGTTTAGAGCGCTGGGAGAGCTCTCTCCCAGTGCTCTGCTGTGACTACACAAGCCATGTTAAAGTGTTGCCGCGGCAGCGCTTTAGCGTTGCCAGAGTAGACTAGCCCTACGTAGCTATCTGCTAGGGCCAGGGAAATAATTCATAATGCGTAATTTATTCACATTGTATCTTTCTGTTTTGCAAATTGCCCACGAATAGATTGATTTTTTTTACTCAAAT
The DNA here is from genome assembly GCA_033296515.1 of Macrochelys suwanniensis. Classification (NCBI taxonomy): domain Eukaryota; kingdom Metazoa; phylum Chordata; order Testudines; family Chelydridae; genus Macrochelys; species Macrochelys suwanniensis. The sequence goes on along the minus strand of CM065778.1, from coordinate 9,522,789 downwards.
TTACTGTTTGCAGTGTTGTAGTAGCTGTGTTGGTCCTAGGATATTAGAGACAAGGTGGGTGGGGTAATATCTTTTATTGGACCAACTTCTGTTGGTGAAAGAGACAAGCTTTCAAGTTTATACAGACCTCTTCTTCAGATCTCAAATTTACTGACCATTCATGCCCCAAAAATGTGTGCAAATATTTCTTGTCTCTGGATTTCTTCTGAACAGTTGCAAGTATTTGATATTTGACATTCAAATGATGTGCTGTTTTCATTGGACAGAGATCACGTTATGTTCTTGTTTCCAAATTGGATGAGCATAACTCTTAGAATTGGGTTTCTGGTGCAAATGTTCAAGTTATGAACCTGAAGTTCACTTTCTCTCAATATTCTGCAATAATATTCACTGTTAAAGAAAACATTCTTGCCAGGAAACTCATTTACTGGCACATTCACTCAAAAGCAAACCCAAAAGGGATGCAAACACAATAAAAGAAAATTTTGTTTTAAAATCTCAAATGAATATTCATGGCGGTGGCTCTCGCCGTATTCACCCAGCTCTCCTGTCAAATATACAGTTTGCAAAAATCCAGTGAGCATAACACACATTACCATTTAAGCATTCATCATCCCACCACCAGATGTTCCTATATTTGTGCCTAACAAACTAGCAAACAGTTGTTGTTAATGCATTACTGAAAAGGAAAGCAGACTGGCATTATACAGAACTTCCATCAGAATTACTTCAGCTCTGTGTCCTGCATCAACATAGCCTCCTAGCCATACATCAGAGTATTCTTTGTCACTAGGGAGCTACATTTGGGGGGGGAATGTGAAATGACAAAGTACAAAGGAAGATGTTGAACTTTGTTTTGAATGAAAACCCCTAATGTTTGATGTATGGCTATAGTCTGTGTCCCTGTAAAGACACTTTAATTTGTAAAATAATTACAGTGAAGTGCCACTCAGGGTTCTGTAGGAAATCTGGGTACGGCATCAGACTTAGACATTGCCTCACATTCATACATTAAACAAACCTGTTTTTAAAAGGTTTGAATTGTGTAATTTGCTGTTGGGCCTAGAAATTCCTCCTTTGTATCTTTTTTGACCCATTCTTGGAGTTCTGTTCACTAGTCCCTAAAGCCTAGAATCAATTGCAGTATTTTTAGCAGCAAAACCCAGAATAGGATGAAACCTTGTAGCTGCATGTTTACACTCTCAAGTGTTTGAGTTTCATTGGTAAAAGGCATTCAGGCCACTTTTGATCCAAGCACTTAATCTGGAAAGTGCTGTAAATCACAACAAAGATTCTTGCTTGGAAAGCAATTGGAGTGGTCCGTGCCTTAGCGAAGTCATTCAACTGCATTTAATAAAGAAAAGGAGGTTGTGAGGGAGAGGGGGAAGAGAAATAAAGAAGGTATCAAATAGGACATGACAACAAGTCCTGGATAAAGTTGGGCAGTGAGGAAGAATAGCTATTGCCTGGCACTACATGTGAAGGAATAAAAATATTGGTACTGTCTATGGAAGGACCTGAGAACGGCAGTCACACTGAGGCTTTGAGCTAAATGAATTATATAGAAGCAGAGAGCAAGGAAATAAGGGTGGAATTAAAAGGCTTTGGAGATAAGATGGAAGGCAGCAATTGAAGAAAGAAAACAGGCTGGGGCGGAGGAGTGTTTAAATTATATTAACAAAAGCTTGATGGACTGTGAGGGAAGTGAGACAGCTGGTGCTAGGGCAGATAAGAATGAATAAGAAAGCTAAAGCAAAGGAGATAACCGAGCTCCTAAATCAGCTTGAAAAAAGTACTGTATGGATGAATGAGAGGAATGGAGGCATGACAGCTAGAGCCCTATCATGAATTCCTAGAGGAATATTTTAGATACTAGATAATACAGACGTCCAGTCCAAGCCAGATTCTCTACTGTTGTAAATCAGTGCCGCTCCATTGACTATTCCACTTGACACAGGTTGAGGATTTGGCCCATTGTCGCTAAACCCTTTGAGGCTAAGTGGTGGTGGAGGGATGGTTAGCAGTGGACAGGTTCCATGACGGAGCTGTTTATCCCAGCAAAGTATTTATTAGAGTGGCATGAAAGTAATGAACTGCCCTCAGTTCTTGAAAACCTTTCCCAAATGAAGGATCACTGAATTGCGGCATAGATCTTCTGGCACAGAGCGGGCTGGGGTGTTTTCAATGCATGTAGTTATCACTGTTCATATAATTCAAGAGGAAAAAACACTGAAAGGAAAAGCCTCAGTTTGCAGCAGGTAGTGATTTGAACTAATATTCCCTTAAAAGTTCTAGAAATCCTGCTGAGTCTCAGTGATTAACAAACCATTTAGGAGTCTTGCTGTGGGTTTTATTGAGCCCATATTTATTGATCTCCATACTTGAGATCTATATTGCCTTTTTGGATGATTAGTCATGGTCAACAGAGAAGTATCTTACTCAGACAAAACAACAGGAGTACTTGTGTCACCTTAGACTAACAAATTTATTTCAGCATAAGCTTTCGTGGACTACAGTCTCCTTCATCGGATGCATAGAATGGAGCATATAGTAAGAAGATATTTATACATTCAGAGAAAAATGAAAAGGTGGAAGTACCCATACCAACTGTAAGAGGCTAATTCATTAGAGGGACTATTATCAGGAGGGGGAAAAACTTCTGAAGTGATAATCAGGATGGCCCATTACGGACAGTTGACACAAAGGTGTGAGGATACTTAACTAAGGGAAATAGATTCAATTAACGTAATGACCAAGCCACTCAGACAGTGTATCCACAGGCGCAGGCTTCCTCTGGGCCCTGGGGGTCCTCAACGCCTTCCCCCTCCCCCCCATTCCATCCCAGGCCCAGCCCCCACACGATCCTTTCCTCCAAGCCCCCAACCATGCCCCACGCCTGCTCCACCCCCTCCCACAAGTGCACATTGCAGAAAAGCTGACCCCACGGCGGGCAGGTGACGCTGTAAGAGAGGGGGAGGAGTTGATCGGCAGGGCCGCTGGCAGGCAGGAGGCGCTGCAGGGGCGGGGCGAGTTGGCTGCTGGTGGTGCTAAGCACCCACTAATTTTTTTCTGTGGGTCCTCCAGGGCTTGAGCACCCACAGAATCAGTGCCTAGGGTTTGCTGTTGCAAATAAAACTGTCAGTAAAGTCAGCAACAGTGTGATGAAGCAGAGAAGCCACCCACTGGCACGGAAGGGGTTTAAGAGAGCCTTTGGGCCCAGCTAGCCCCGCACTGTGCTACCTGCAGCTCCCCCAAAATGTGGGGGAGAAAAGGAGAGAAGAACCTGGCTCAGTTCAGTGCTGACTGGTGCTAGCTGCCTCTGTACCTGAGGGGAAGGGTCACTAGCCTGCTAGCCAAGGCGGCCACCAGGAAATACGCAGCATCTCCTGGCTAAAGGAGACTGAAGAAGAGAGTTAGGAGCACCTGCCCTAAGAGATAACAAGGTGACTCAAGCACAGAGACCTTGTGGGGTTCTGACCCCGCCAAACATATGGCTGCCCTGCCCAGAGGAACCTGGGATTGCAGCAGGAGTGGCAGAAGCACCCTAACAGTGGAGAGAGCCCCACAGATGCCCAAACCATGGCCCTGTCCCCCCTACGCCTGCAGTGCCCCTTCTCCTAAGGCCCTGCCCCCTGCTTGCTCCTCTCTGCCCCTCCCCACCATCGCTCGCCCTTATGGACAGTCAGAAGTGGGAGGGAGGCCATGGACCTCTGCCCCCCTTGTTCCAGTGGCCCAAGGTTCACAAGGAGGTGCTGCTAGAGACAAGCCACCCCAGTGACTTGGACAATAGGGGCCATGCCCCAAACTGGAGGGACAGTGATAGGAAGTAGCCTAGGGCAGTGGATGTAGACTCTATGCTGGGAGATCCCCTACTCAGGGGTTGACTTACACAGGGCCTGAGGCTGGGACCCGGTGGAGTGAGAGGGCCTGGGTGCCTCCCCGCCCACCTTAAAGACTGAGGCACCTTGACCAAGTAGAGGGCTGGAAGTCAAGCGCTCCAACCACTTGGCTGCCCAGCCCTCCAAGCCCTCAGTTACAAACAGCAACAAAAATCAAGGGCCTCTTGTGAAATGATAAAATCCTGCTCCAGGAAACAGTCACAACAAAGGGCAAAACCTTTACAAGGGTCATACCACGGGGTCGGTGCTTCTTAGTTCAAGGGGGGAAAAAACCGAGAATGTATATGGCATACGTTAAAGCCTTGGCAACTGCATAACCCAAAGCTATGCCTTTAAGGGGGGATATATTTTAGGAACAGTGCTCGTAGGAGCAGTACTTCGCTGAGTGATGACCGGGCGTCCTTTGGAACTCAAGGAGTTAAGCCAGAAAAGTGTAAGTGGAGAGCTAGGGTTGTGTGACAAGAGAACGCCAAGTGAAAAATTACCTGTTGGAGAATCTAGTATATGGCTGGGGGAAGCACAACCATGCAAGCCAATTTAAGTTCAATAAGTCTGAGAATGGATAGATAAATCAACCACATAAAATATGATGTAGCGGGAATGGCCCTCACGGTTTTGTGCATGGAGCTCTGCTCACCGTCATGGAAGCAGCAAGAGGTGAAATTGCAGATCCTGCAAGAGAATGGTTTCCCAACTATGAAAAATGGTGAATGAGACCCAGTTGGGGTGAGGTTTACAGTACTCAGCTTTCCCATAAAGAGCTAACGGACACGATCCTCTCTCCTACAGAATTATTCATAGATTCTGAAGGCCAAACCCCTTCATGTCATTTTTAAACTTTTTTTGTAAACACCTTTGTCCTCTTAGCTTAGTGACAAAGAACCATCAAAACTGCAGAAAATGAGTGGACTTGCCTTCTGTAATATCATGTTGGTTCCTAGCTTGGTCTGTTCGAGCAATACATTGGCTAAAGGAAGTCACTAGTCATTGTTAGAGTATGACGTATCCTACATCACAGGGAAAAAAAATATAAAAAACCCCAGCAAAGTTTAGTCACTTCCTATTTGTTTAATGTCTGACTACATGAAGAGAGAGAGAGAGATTCTGTTTATTTAAATAGAATCCTGTAAGCATTCAGACTTACCCGGCAGTGCCTCCTCCTGGTTGTCCTTGGGAATTAGCTCGATTTCCAGCCCAGAGCGTCCGCCACAGGCCTGTGATCCACCTTACCACTGGCCCCCGGTCCCTCCCAGGACCCGGTGTCTCTGTCCACTGGGGTGCTGCCCCCGGCAGTAAGCCCCAACAATCCCAGTAGGTCTCCCCTCCCCGGGGAACCCCCACCCACTACCCCCACCTCGCCTCAGTCTCGGCTACTGCCAGTCATCGCTTATCCCTGCTTACTGGGCAGATTGCAGTGTATAAGCCACTCATCATAGGCAAGTGGGGGTTTGGACCTGCTGCCTCTGTCTACCCGTGGGCTGCCCATGCAACCCCAGTACCTAACTGGCCTTAGACAAGGCTGCAGCCTGGGGTTTTCTCTGGCCGGAGCTCCCCAGCTCCTCTGGCCCTTGCCCAGCCCTGCTCCAAGCTAGGTATTCCCTCAGGTCCCTGCAGCCAGATCCCTCCCTCTCAGCTGCGTCCTGATTGGGGCATGGCCCAGCTGTGGCAGTTTCTCCAATCAGCCTAGCTTTTCTTGCCCTCAGCCCCAGCTCTCTCCAAGGGCTGGCTGTTAAGCCCCACAGGGCAGGAGTGGGTAACCACCCTGCTACAGATCCCAACTACTTATCTTCTAGCAGGCCATTTTTTGGCCTCTCCTAGGCTCATGCACAGCCGCCAACTTCCTGTTACGTCGGTGGGTGCTGACGCCCGGCGTCAGGGGCGGGGCCCCGCCCCCCGATGCCGGGCCCCGCCCCCGACACCGGGTGACGTTGCGGGGCCCCGCCCCCGACACCAGGCCCGGCTCCTGACACCGGGTGACGTTGCGGGGCCCCGCCCCCGACACCAGGCCCCGCCCCTGATGCCGGGTGACGTTGCGGGGCCCCGCCCCCGACACCATGTAGCCCAGCGTCAGGGGCGGGGCCCCGCAACATCTCCCGGTGCTCCGGTGAGTTTGCCGCGGGTCCGGGGCGGGCGGGGAGTTGCCGGTGGGTGCAGAGCACCCACCAATTTTTCCCCATAGGTGCTCCAGCCCCCGAGCACCCACGAAGTCGGCGCCTATGGGCTCATGCAGCCCACAGAATCACGTGAGAATATGGGCATGCTGCATCCGTCGTTACACTAATGGATGACACTTCCACACAGATAATCATTGCAGTCTAGAGTGACAGAGACATTAATGGGGGCTGCGGGAAGTGGCAGCCAGCACATCCCTCGGCCCGCGCCGCTTCCCGCAGCCCCCATTGGCCTGGGACAGCGAACCGCGGCCAGTGAGAGCCGCGATCGGCCGAACCGGTGGACGCGGCAAGTAAACAAACAGGCCCAGCCCGCCAGGGGGCTTATCCTGGCGAGCCATGTGCCAAAGGTTGCCGATGCCTGGTATAAATAGTTACAGTCAACACCCTTCCCCAAGCTGGGAATAGAACCCAGAGGTCCAGGCTCCAAGCCTCTCTGCTCTGGGTGACTGGGAAACAAAATGTCAGATGAAATCTAATGTTGATAAAAGCAAAGTAACGCACATTGGAAAACATAATCCCAACTATACATATAAAATGATGGGGTCTAAGTTAGCTGTTACCACTCAAGAAAGAGATCTTGGAGCCATTGTGGAGAGTTCTCTGAAAACATCCACTCAATGTGCAGTCAAAAAAGTGAACAGAATGTTGGGAATCATTTAGAAAGGGATAGATAATAAGACAGAAAATATCATATTGCCTCTATATAAATCCATGGTATGCTCACATCTTGAATACCGTGTGCAGATGTGGTCGCCCCATCTCAAAAAAAGAAAGGTTGGAATTGGAAAAGATTCAGAAAAGGGAAAAAAATGATTTGTGGTATGGAACAGCTTCGGTATGAGGAGAGATTAATAAGACTGGGACTTTTCAGCTTGGAAAAGAGACGACTAAAGGGGGATATGATAGAGGTCCATAAAATAATGACTGGTGTGGAGAAAGTAAATAAGGAAGTGTTATTTACTCCTTCTCATAACACAAGAACTATGAGGGGTTCACCAAATGAAATTAATAGGCAGCAGCAAACAAAAGGAAGTGTTTCTTCACACAACGCACAGTCAACCTATGGAACTCTTTGCCAGAGGATGTTGTGAAGTCCAAGACTATAACAAGGTTCAAAAAGCGACAAAGGGTCCTGTGGCACCTTATAGACTAACAGAGGTATTGAAGCATAAGCTTTCGTGGGTGAATACCCACTTCTTCGGATGCAAGCAGTGTCCACTGCTTGCATCCGAAGAAGTGGGTATTCACCCACGAAAGCTTATGCTTCAATACCTCTGTTAGCCTATAAGGTGCCACAGGACCCTTTGTCGCTTCTACAGATCCAGACTAACACGGCTACCCCTCTGATACTTAAGGTTAAAAAAAGAACTAGATAAATTCATGGAGGATAGGTCCATCAATGACTATCAGCCAGCATGGACAGGGATGGTGTCCTTAGGCTCTGTTTGCCAGAAGCTGGGAATGGGTGACAGGGGATGGATCACTTGATGATTCACTGTTCTGTTCATTCCCTCTGGGGCACCTGGCATTGGCCACTGTTGGAGGACAGGATACTGGGCTAGATGGACTTATGGTCTGACCCACTATAGCTGTTCTTATTTTCTTATGAACATAAGAACATAAGAGAACATAAGAACATAAGAGAGGTCGTACTGGGTCAGACCAAAGGTCCATCCAGCCCAGTATCCTGTTCACCGACAGTGGCCAATGCCAGGTGACCCGGAGTGAGTGGACCTAACAGGTAATGATCAAGTGATCTCTCTCCTGCCATCCATCACCCTCCTCTGACAAACAGAGGCTAAGGACACCATTCCTTACCCATCCTGGTTAATAGCCATTAATGGACTTCATCTCCATGAATTTATCCAGTTCTCTTTTAAACCCTGTTATAGTCCTAGCGTTCACAGACTCCTCAGGCAAGGAGTTCCACAGGTTATGTACTATTATGGGCCTGAATAGTCTCTCTCTCAGCCTGTTTTTACAATACTGTAACTATTGGCTTCAGTGGAATTACACCTGATTTACAATAGTGTGAGAAAGAGGAGAATCAGCTCTATTCAAATTAAAGCATTCTGGTTTTGACACACTCCCTTTTCATGGGCCAACTGAATTTTCCATAATATCTCTGTGACAGTTCTCAGGACACCCAGAGCTGAGAGTCACCTTATCACCCGGGCCTCTAGTGAGAGAAAGTCTTGCCCATGGTGGATGAGTGCTAGCTCCCTAACATTACTAGCTTTTCAGACACTCAGGCACTCTCCTGTGGTCTATGCTAGCCCTGACTTTGTCTTGCAGGTTAACAAGAGGTGCGCCCCAGTTCCTTAATCCCCTTGAAGCTTTCCCCTGTGATATCGAGTCCCTGACACTGGCTACACACAGAAATCCCAGCTCCTCTGCCCCCAAAGGAGAAGTGTGCCCGTTTACCAGTTTTACCTTAGTTCACCACTCCTGTATAAAGCACAGCATTTATGAGCACTTATAACAAAACAAAGTTTTTTTGGGAGGGAGTGGAGGTTCCATTAGAAACATGAGAGAGAGTGAGGGAAACAGATGGTTACAATATAAAACACAATCATAACATGCAAACTAGGGCCCACACTTATGAATGGTAACCTTTCTTATCTAATAAAATTGGTTTTCCCCACAGTTCAGTCAGTTTGCAGAGCTGGCTGGCTTCACAAGGACCAGAAGCCAAGCTTTCATGAAACACCCTCACTCCACAAGATGTTTTCTCAGTTGAATTGATGCAGGGTGTGTTTCTCCACCCTGTGATATACTGAATCAGTCTTTTGTCTTTCTCCACAGGCAGGGAAATCCCCTGTCTGCTATAATGTTTCTTTTTTTTACCTCCCAGTGGTTTTGACTGTTTGCAGTTGTCTTTGGTTTTCCATTGACTGTTTTGGGATGGAACAAGGGCAGACAATTGAACCTTGCATTACATCACTGGCTGACCAGGAAGGGGTGACAACTCCCTCCCACAGCAACGGCCCATCACCAAGACATATGATTCCCTGGTGACTAACTTTTACTCCACAAACATAAGGCATAATTTTCAATATAGTTGCATTATTCCTTAAATACTACCTGTACACACATGAAGAGGAACTATTATTAGCAGGGGGAAAAAAACTTTTGAAGTGATAATCAAGATGGCCCATTACGGACAGTTGACACAAAGGTGTGAGGATACTTAACTAGGATACTTAAATAGGGGAAATAGATTCAATTACCGTAATGACCGAGCCTCTCCCAGTCTCTGTTCAAACCTAAGTTATGGTATCTAGTTTGCATATTAATTCAAGTTCAGCAGCTTCTCATTGGAGTCTGTTTTTGAAGTTTTTCTGTTGCAAAATTTCCACCTTTAAGTCTGTCACTGAGTGATTAGAGAGGTTGAAGTGTTCTCCTACTGGCTTTTGAATGTTATGATTCCTGATGTCAGATTTGTGTCCGTTTATTCTTTTGCGTAGAGACTGTCCGGTTTGGCCAATGTACATGGCAGAGGGGCATTTCTGGCACATGATGGCATATATCACATTGGTAGATGTGCAGGTCCCTGGGGCATCCTCACACCTTTGTGTCAACTGTCCGTGATGGGCCATCTTGATTATCACTTCAAAAGGTTTTTTTCCCCTGCTGATAATAGTTCCTCTTAATTAATTAGCCTCTTACAGTTGATATGGGTACTTCCACCTTTTCATGTTTCTCTGAATGTATAAATATCTTCTTACTGAATGTTCCATTCTATGCATCCGAAGAACTGGACTGTAGTCCACGAAAGCTTATGCTGAAATAAATTTGTTAGTCTCTAAGGTGCCACAAGTACTCCTGTTCTTTTAATTTACAGTGTAGAGGGGAAAGATGGCTCAGTGGCTGGGGCATTTGCGTGGGACTCAGGAGACCCAGGTTCACTTCCCTCCTTGCCACAAGCTTTGGGCACATTACTTCATCTTGCCGTACCTCAGTTCCCATCTATAAAATGGAGACAATGTCATTTCTCTGCCTCATGGGGCACTTGTGACGATAAATACATTAAAGAGTGTGAGGCGCTCAGAAACTATGGTAATCATAGAATCATAGAATCTCAGGGTTGGAAGGGACCTCAGGAGGTCATTTAGTCCAACCCCCTGCTCAAAGCAGGACCAAACCCAATTAGATCATCCCAGCCAGGGCTTTGTCAAGCCTGACCTTAAAAACCTCTAAGGAAGGAGATTCCACCACCTCCCTAGGTAACCCATTCCAGTGCTTCACCACCCTACTAGTGAAAAAGTTTTTCCTAATATCCAACCTAAACCTCCCCCTCTGCAACTTGAGACCATTACTCCTTGTTCTGTCATCTTCTACCACTGAGAACAGTCTAGATCCATCCTCTTTGGAACCCCCTTGTAGGTAGTTGAAAGCAGCTATCAAATCCCCCCTCATTCTTCTCTTCTGCAGGCTAAACAATCCCAGTTCCCTCAGCCTCTCCTCATAAGTCATGTGCTCCAGCCCCCTAATCATTTTTGTTGCCCTCCGTTGGACTCTTTCCAATTTATCCACATCCTTCTTGTAGTGTGGGGCCCAAAACTGGACACAGTACTCCAAATGAGGCCTCACCAGTGCCGAATAGAGGGGAATAATCACGTCCCTCGATCTGCTGGAAATGCCCCTACTTATACAGCCCAAAATGCCGTTAGCCTTCTTGGCAACAAGGGCAAACTGTTGACTCATATTCAGCTTTTCGTCCACCGTAACCCCTAGGTCCTTTTCTGCAGAACTGCTGCCCAGCCATTCGGTCCCTAGTCTGTAGCAGTGCATGGGATTCTTCCGTCCTAAGTGCAGGACTCTGCACTTGTCCTTGTTGAACCTCATCAGATTTCTTTTGGCCCAATCCTCTAATTTGTCTAGGTCCCTCTGTATCCTATCCCTACCCTCCAGTGTATCAACCACTCCTCCCAATTTAGTGTCATCTGCAAACTTGCCAAGGGTGCAGTCCACACCATCCTCCAGATCGTTGATGAAGATATTGAACAAAACCGGCCCCAGCACCGACCCTTGGGGCACTCCACTTGATACCGGCTGCCAACTAGACATGGAGCCATTGATCACTACCCGTTGAGCACGACCATCCAGCCAGTTTTCTATCCACCTTACCGTCCATTCATCCAGCCCATACTTCTTTAACTTGCTGGCAAGAACACTGTGGGAGACTGTATCAAAAGCTGTATCAAAATACTGTGGGAGACTGTATCTACGGCACCCCAATAATGGGGTGCCGTAGATAGACGTCACACAGGGAAATCTGTAACAGAGCTGGAAACAGAACCCAGTCTTCTGCCTTAATCAAAAGTCTTCTGAGGACTAGGATATCTCTTATGGGTGTGTCTAAAGCCTAGCACGGTGGGTCTCTGACCTGGGATGGGACCTTTCAGTGCTGCTTGCTCTGTCACTGTTGCTGTTCTCTGACTAAACAGAGGACCTCAGTGTCCAGAACTGACAATCTGGCACCTTTCATAAGCATTACATTCACCCACACATAGGCAGGGAAAAAGGAAAGATTATCACCACTAATGGAGTTTACAATCATTATGAACTCCATTAGCATTAATATTCTTTTATGAGACTAGCAATTGACAAGGCCACATTTAAATGGGGAAAAAAGATCATTGTTCAGCAATGTTATCGAAGAGATTATTTTTGATGAGATACAATTAGTGAGGCTATTTCCCCCCACATTAGAGTGACATTGCACTTATTTAGCAATTAGCTTCGTGCAGTGGAATGGCATCGCTGGAGCTAAAAAAAATTTTTTTTTCGAAGCAAAGCTGTTTTGTCTTCAAAAAAAAATCTACATTTTCAGTCCATGAGATCATCGCTAAAGTACAAGCAGTGGCAAGCCAGTTTCCAAAGTCTACGTACGCCATGTCTTGCCATGGCAGTAGACCATTCATGTAATGTTTTTAATCTTCTAAATATTGCTTAGGCATATCTTCTGGGCAAAGGCAATAACAGCATGGATTACTGAAAATAATGAGGGGAACAAAGAGTTGCATTGCTGCAAAAAAGAATATAATGGACTGGAAAAACAGCTTGCCACCTCAAAAAACCAACCAACCAACCACACTGGAGAATTTTCATATCTCATGGGTCTTATGTCATCTGGCAAGAAGATGGAAGAGAAAACAATACTTTCCAAAGGACACTAAGAGAAGCCCTGGCTGGGATGATTTAGTTGGGGATTAGGTCCTGCTTTGAACAGGGGGTTGGACTAGATGACCTCCTGAGGTCCCTTCCAACCCTGAGATTCTATGATTCTCCCAGTACCTGTCTTCCTGAGGCAAGGCATGGGGGGAGGGGGAGGGGCACGTGCCAAAGTTCACACCAGAATGTGGCCAGCAGCAGCCTTTCCACACGGGTGCAGGAGAGAGGGATGGGAGCTGCTTCCAGCCACAGGAGAGGAGGGGTGGGGAAGGGATGACCTGGCCCATGTCTTTGCAGAGCTCGTCCTCTCCACTCTCCCTCCGTGGCTGGAAGCAGCTTGTCCGTTCCTGCCCGCACAGTGTCGAGAGGCAGCTAACTCCTCCAGGCCACTGCTGGCCACCGACATAACCCAGTCACCTCCTGTCCCCTGGCGACAGCACGGGCAGGAAGGGGTTATGCCCTAAGGATGCATTGTGCACCAGGGCCCAGGGAACCTGACTGCAGGGTTTCAGCAGCTGTGGAGCCCAGCCAGAGAGGTTGCTCAGCAGGGGAGGGTGCCTAGGAGATGGAGCAGCCTCATGCTCCCTGGGGGCAGGACCCGGGGCGGTGCGGGGAGATGGGCGAAGAGGGTACTAAGCCTCTGCCTGGGGGGTTGCTGTGGAGCTTGCAGGTTCGGGGCAGGAACAGGCTGGAAATCACGCCCCCACCCCCTTCCAGGGGCTTTGGCACATGCAGGACTCGGCTCCTCCAGGCCAGCACCCCGGGCCAGAGGGTCTTGGGCTTTCCCAGGGCACCAGCCCAGCCAGAAGCAGAGGGGGAAGGAAGCAGCTTGCCGGCCAGGCTGTTGGTGAGCTCAGTGCTCTGACCAGGGGCTGGCTCTCTGCACAGAAGGGGGAGGGGGAATAGGGAGGAGCAGCTGGGCTGGGGAGGGCAAAGGGGCAAAGCAGGGAGAGGTCAGCGAGAGGGAGAACACATGAAAGGCCGATGGGCGAGCAGCAGAGGCGACGCGTAACCGGCTGCCGCCTGGCGCCTGCCCACACTCCCTGGCTGCAACAGCGCTCAGCCAGCGCCAGCCGGAAATGGGACAGGGGGCGGGGCCCTGCAGCTTCACCTCACCACCAGCCCTACACACACACACACACACACATCATTGGCCGCTGAACCCCTGTTCCCACTCACCACTGGTGGGTGAGGGGGCTGGTGAGCAGGGATTCATCCAGCAGCAGGAAACTGCTGGTACTGATGGGGGGCAGGCAGAAAATACGGGACAATGTGCCCGTTTTTAAGAAAAAAGTCAGGACACCTGCAGGAGGGCTTAAATACGGGACATCTGGTCACCCTCCACATGACAACACTTAAAAGCCAGGTTCTTTATTTATCCAAAAGGGACGTCATGAGTAGTTGTGATGAAAGCTTCCCTACGCAGCTCACCCCATGTACCTCAACTCTGCACTGGAAGGGACAAGGTTAGTGGGAAGAGGATATCTATGCCAGTCTCTAGGACTCAGATCAGCAAAGGTTTTTAGGTGCTTCAATCCCATGGGAGTTAGGCACCTAGATACCTTTGAGGAGCTGGGCGTAGATCCATTCAGTCCTTTGCATGTTACATCCCGAGTTTCCAAAAATTAAACATCACCTACCCCAACAATCCGCATAAATTAACACCTGTGACGGAAGTCTCAGCAGAGAGGCATATTTTTATCATTACTCTTCCTCCTTTGCAATGAAGGGAGTTTGCACAGCGATTTGGTCAGCATTAGAATCCAACTTTCATTATGGGGAAAGCAGAGCTAATTAAAACAATGGTTCCCAAGAGATTTTTATCTCCATCTCACTTGAATGTCTGTGGTCTTCGGTTCCTTTACTTAGCTAGAAACGATGCATAAAAAAAGACAAACAAACTTATTCAGAGAACAGATGGCTAGGTCTTTCAGCAGCATTTCAGGTGTCTCCACACCTTTGGGAAAGGGGAGTTTCTGTTCAGCGTGGGCACAGTGCTTTGTGTATGTACACTATTCTTAGGAGCTGTGACTCATTTTAGTTAACCGAGAACTTGTTGAGCGAGAGAGAGGAAAACCGAGAGCTATACTGTATTGATAAAGGTTATGGTCAAATTAAGATATGTCACAGACGAGGCAGAAAATTGAAATATTTACACAAGGAAGAAAGACGGAAACCATCATGATCCAACCTCACCCTCTGTAACCAGAAGATGCTGCTTCTGGGGGTGGTATTGCAGCACTGGAAATAATCAAATACACTAGAACGCGGGGTTTGGGATCCATGTCAAGTACCGCGTTATAGCGGGGACTGTGTTATAATGAAATATGTACTGTATATAAACATTTTTGTAGCGCTAATTACCTTCACATCCATAAAGTATAGAAAACTTTAGAAAATAAACTCCTACTTGAAGGAAACAATAGATGAGAAAAAAAATGTTGATTTATTAGAGATTTAAAGTAGACATTACAATAAGCTAGTCTAGTTTTTCTTACAAAAGTCGGTGAGTTGCTTTTGCTTCTTGCTGCTGTGCTGCTTCCGCTTAGCAAACTGCAGAAGACTATGTAGCTGCATAATTTTTATAGGCTCAACGTCTTGCGTCTCAAACCATCTCAAAGCAGTCTCTAAGCCGGCTATGGTCGCAGTTGACGTTGGAATGGCGTCCACTTCATCTTCCTCTGTTTCGTCTGCATTGTAAACCTATTCTTCCGAGTAACCCTCTGCCTGTAAAATTTCCCTCAGCTTCGCAGGATACAATTGCGCGGCGGCAGCATCAGCAGAGCGTTTTTCTCCTGAAACTGCAATCTGAGAGATTCCGTGTCTTTTCTGAAATCGCCATAGCCAACCCAAACTAGCCTTAAAATTGCTGAATTCGCCATTAAGTTCCCGGTCGAATTTTTCTGCTTGCATGGCTATAAGCAGACCAGAGATCAGAATGCCTTTCTGCTGTTCTTGCACAAACCACGTGTACACCGCAGAATCAAGATCGGCATCATTCGCTAAACGGGCTCGTTTTCTTAGAAATGAGGTTATGCATGTAACTTCCGAGCTTGTCCGCATTCTTTAGCCATCCACGAAAGGTGGACTCATTAATGCCAATATCGCAGCTAATCTTTGCCTTGGTTTCGCCATTTCTATGCCGTTCGATAGCATCCAACTTCTCCTGCACAGTGTAAGCCTTCCTTTTGCCCCACATTTTTGACATCTACCCGGATCGGCGGGTAGCGATCAATCTTTCGGGGATCGATTTTTCGCGTCTAGTGTAGACACGAATAAATCGATCCCCGGTCGCTCATCCGTCGACTCTGGCAATTCACTGCGGCGAGAGGCGGAAGCGGAGTCGACAGGGGAGCAGTGGCAGTCAATCATATGGCGTCCTCATGGCGCGGTAAGTCGAGCGAGGTACGTCGACTTCAGCTACGTTATTCACGTAGCTGAGTTGCGTACCTTACATCGACCCCCGCCCCTAGTGTAGGTAAGTATGGCATTCTAGGCCTACAGCAATCATCTTAGGGACTTGACTAAATTATTTCGGCAACGCAACTGCACAAATGCATGGCAATGATGTAATTAAATTTGGGATCCATGGCCACGACCGCGTTATAACCGAATTCGCGTTATATAGACGCATGTTCTAGCGAGGGTCTGGTGTGGAAATGGACTGGCCAAGGAGTCAAGAAGAGACTCTAGTAGGGCTGAATCACACTGACTAATCAGCACACGGAATGAGTTTAAGTAGGTGAGAGCTAGCAGGGACTCGATAGGGAAAGGCTGTGTAAAGTGCTTGTGTGATCACAAACACCATCCGGACAGCTAGCTGATTTCTTGTCTTCCCAGTGGTACGTCAAGCACAAGGAAGAGGAACTACTAACGGATGGTTACGGTAGCTATCGTGCCATGAAGCAAACGAGGTTCTGAAATGGTGCCTCTCAAAGAGGCTGCTTTGGGCCAGACAAAGCCTGGTATAGAAGTGAAGGATAAGCCTGGCAGAGAAGCTGAGTATTAGGCCACATAAAATAAGACGCACAAAGATTTGAATGCTGACGTGAAATGGTCTGAGCGCCTCAGGCCATTGTAATTTAGAGAAGGGTCTGAACTCATTCCCCTGGTTCAGAACACCACTGAAACTGGGGAGATGCTATACTGGATCTGAAGGTCGTGACTCAGACCTGTCTCTAATTTAGTTTAATTTGTTTATATCGATTATTTTGTAATTCAGCACAGAGGCAGCATGGCCCAGTGGATAGGGCACTGGACTGGAAGTAAGGAGACCTGGCTTCTTATTCCTGGTTTTGTCATTGGCTTGCTGTGCGACATTGGGCAAGTCACCTTTTTGGGGCCCTGTTTCCCCTCCAACCCTTTGTCTAGTTTGTCTCTTTAGCCTGTAAGCTCTTCAGGGCAGAGCCTGTTTCTACAGCACCTAGCACGCACAATGAGGCTCTGCTCATGGTTGGGGCCAGTAGGTGCTATTGTCATATACATAATTGTGTGTCTTTATGTATATGCTTTCTCTATGGATTAAATCATAGTCACCTTGCTCATGTGAAGCCAATGGTCCAGATCCGCAAAGGAGGTGCCTAACTCCCTTGAGATCAATGGAAATTAGGCTCGTAAATACCTTTGAGGATCTGGGCCCATAAGACTACTTGGGTGAGGAGGATTTGGTCCTGTGTGTCTTGTAAAAAGTGCCTTCTATGAGGCATTATACTGCAATCACATTTATTTTCCATATACTGCTTTTTTCAGTACTGCAACAATGACAGATTTCCCCCCACAACCTTTTTGATTTGATAATGCTACAGTTATAAAATACATAAAGAGCATTTATCTCAACTGCTGTACAGTTTGGCTGACCTTTAGAATTTAGTCTCTTCTCTGTCCCTAGACTAGGGTGACCAGATGTCCCGATTTTATAGGGACAGTCCCGATTTTGGGGTCTTTTTCTTATATAGGCTCCTATTATCGCCCACCCCCTGTTCCAATTTTTCACACTTGCTGTCTGGTCACCCTACTCTAGACTTTGATTTAAGATGATTTGCGAAAAGAACTATGCACAAGGTGTGTTTTTGCAGAGCAGATAATAAGCCGTGTTTGAAATTGCTGGGTGTAGCGGATGAACATTTCTATGGGTAATCATGCTAGGGCTGTTTGTAATCTGCAGTGCTGCGTCCACAGGGAAGGGCAATGAAGTGTGGGTTTGGGTGAGACACAAGTGAGGTCCTTTGGGGAAAGGAGAGAGATTTGGGAGGTGAGTAGAGGTTGATGACATAGTGCTGTGACATTGCATCACCCTGGGACTTGTGGCAGCTTGATACGAATACGGAAACACCACCATCTTGCACTAGAACATGCTGGGCATTTTAGGGGCACCCCCAAATCCCAAAGCTGGAGCCCTAGAAGAATAGCAAGAGAGAGGGAAAAAAACAAGGCACCCTGAAGACAGCAAAAATAAGGCAAGAGAGCCCTGTGGCATGTGGGGTCACTGTGGGAGGGGAGGAGAGGAGAGAAAATGGGAGTTGTATGAAGAGCATTAGCTCAGATTGTGCAACGAGCATTAAGGGAACTTTAATACACCGAATCATTGGCAAGATGGAAACTGCAATTTGGCCGGGAGCAAGCCTGAACGTTAATAACTATAATATGCAGAATGCATAGGCAGGTCTGGCTATATTTATACTTCTGCCTAAAGGAAAAGCACTACATAGTTTCTATACAATATAAGGTAGTATATCTGTACTGTAACCTACAGCTATAGGCAATATGGAGACAGACTTAGCAGTTGTGTAGTAGCTATTATTTCTAAAAAAATACAGTATTTTAAAGAAAAAACCATAATTAATTAGAATGGTACTTTGGATTTTTATTTTTTTTTAGTTATATCAACAGGATATACTAAATTTCTGGAGAAATGGAGACATATTCTTAATTCTTTCACAACTGAATGTCACTGTGACTTTCCACATGGCCCGTTTACCCACAATCCTTTTTCTGAGAATGTACAGGACTTACCATTTTGCTGCTTAGTGTGAATGACAAGTCAGATTTCTAAGATCCTCTTCTTCAGCCTATGGTTTACCTGACCTAATAGGGTGACCAGATGTCCCGTTTTTAAAGGGACAGTCCCATTTTTGTTGACTTTTTCTTATATAGGCGCCTATTGCCCCCCCACCCCATCCTATTTTTTCACAGTTGCTATCTGGTCACCCTACCTGACCACCACCAAACCATAGCCAAAGACTATGTTGTCTATTCATTACTGTATATTAGACAGCCTATTATGGTATGAGAGTGAGACGCCTGAATTTGTAACACAACAACACACGTGTATTCTTGGGCATATCTTACGATCCTGGCATTTCACATCACAGTACGATATTCAGCCTTTATATACTATAGATCATCTTTGATTAAAACCTGTTGTCCAATATAAATCTCCACCATAATTTAATGAAAGAAGCCAGAAACTGTCTATGTTAAAAGCCACAGTTAACAATAACTCTCAAGAGGAGGGACACTGTACTAAATTCCTGTAGGCCTGCTGAACCTGAGGAAAAAGAACAGGAGGACTTGTGGCACCTTAGAGACTATCAAATGTATTTCAGCATATGCTTTCGTAGGCTATAGCCCACTTCATCGGATGCATAAAATGGAACACACAGAAGATGTATATATACACACAGAAAACTTGGAAGTTGCCATACCAATTCTAAGAGAATTGCCATAATAGCCTCTTAGAATTGGTATGGCAACTTCCAAGTTTTCTGTGTGTATATATACATCTTACTTCTGTGTGTTCCATTCTATGCATCCGATGAAGTGGGCTATAGCCTACCAAAGCTTATGCTGAAATAAATTTGTTAGTCTCTAAGGGCTGGTCTACACTACCCGCCCATTCGGCGGGTAGTGATTGATCTTCTGGGGATCGATTTATCGTGTCTCATCTAGACGCGATAGATCGATCCCAGAAGCGCTCCCTGTCGACTCCGGTAGTAAGCGAAGTCGACGGGGGAGCGATCCTGCGCCACGTGGCCCCGAAGTAAATAAATTTAATTCGACCTAAGATACGTCCACTTCAGCTACGGTATTCTGGTAGCTGAAGTTGCGTATCTTAGATCGATCCCCCCCCCCCCCCCCCACTGTAGACCAGACCTAAGGTGCCACAAGTACTCCTGTTCTTTTTACTGATACAGACTAACACAGCTGCTACTCTGAAACCTGCACCTGAGGAGTGACTCACATAAGGGTCTGCTCCCGCTCGGCTCTTCCACGCTGCGGCACGGCGCCCCGCCCCTGCCTCACCGTCCCCACGTGTGAAATGGGGATAACGGGACACCCTTTGTCTCCTTCTCCCACCCCTGTCTCTTCCCCGGCTAACACCCCTCCCTCCCATCACTCCCTGAACCAGTGATTTCCCTACACCCCCCTTGAATTTCCCCAACACCCCCCAGTTTTGTGAACGAGTTACATGCCAATTTAGTGACACCCCCCCCGCCCATTTCAATTCCTGGGGAGGCCACTGCTCACATTCTTCCTGGCACATATTTAATTTAGGGTGACCAGATGTCCCGATTTGGGGTCTTTTTCTTACAGAGGCTCCTATTACCCCCCCCCCCCCGTCCCGATTTTTCACCTTTGCTGTCTGGTCACCCTAGTTTAATTGCACCCAGACAGCAGATCTCAGCCAAGGGAGGGCAGCGCTCCCGTCCTGATCCCACTCACCGCATCGACTGCAGCGGGGGAGGGGGGTTCCCTTGTCCTGCGGCCGGCTGGCGGGCACCAGACAACCACTTCGGTGCTAGGCGTCTCCAGAGCCAACCTTTCCGTATAACTAAGCGGGTCCCAAGCAGCGGCAGGATTGGCACACCCCCAGCGGGAGACCGCTCTGGCCGGCCACACCCCAGCCTCAAGTGCATCCCCGCGCCCCGGGATTGCCCAGGCTGAAGAGCTCTGGCTGCAGGCGGCTCCATGCAAGGGGGCTGCCCGTGCGATGCCCCGGCGGGGCCCGTGCGCGGCAGCTGCAAGGCCGCGAAGTGGGGGGGCAGTAATCCCGCGTGCGCCCCGCTGGAGGAAAGGACCGAGCCTGGAGAGCAGCCGCCGCCAGAGGCGTGATGCCCGCTGAGCCCGGGCGGGGCGCAGGAGCCGCCTGACACTGCGCTGCACCGGGCCGCGGGGAGGGGAGGAGGCGGCGCGGGGGGGCGGAGAAGCAGCCGCCGCCGCGGCCGCCGGAGCGGTGGAGGGGAGCCCCGCGCGGGCCGGCCCCGGGCAGAGCCCAGCGGCAGGCGAAGGTAGGCGGCCGCATTGTTGTCTGCGCGGGAGCAGGGCGGGCTCGCCCCTCTCCGCAGCGAGCTATTGTCAGCCCCGGCCGGCCGCCCCCGGGGGGGGGGGGGGGGGGGGGGCAGGCACCGGCTGGAAATCCGCCCCCGGGGGCTCGCCAGGAACAATGGCAGGGCCGAGGGCGCCCCCGGGGTTCGGGCGGCGCGGGAAGTTTTGCGGGGCGGGAGGGTTTTTTTTTTTTTGTGTTGGTCGGTTCTGCCTGCCATGCACGGCCAGGGACCATGTGCTTTGTTGTCAGGGGTGTGGGTGTGGGAGGAGCTGGTGCCTTTGCAAGGAGCACGGAGGGAGGGAAGGAAGTTCCCGTGCAAGAGACTCGGGCCCCTACGGTCGGGCTGGACGGGCACTGACAGAGGTGGGGGCTTGGTCCAAAGTCTTATTTTTTGTTGGTGCTGAAAGGAGGCGGCATCGCAGGGTTCCCACCCGAGCTTTCCCCTAGCAGCAGCGCGCTCTGCCTCCCTCTTTTAAAGAGCCGCAGTTGCTCCCCCCCCCCGCCTTGCCCGGGGGTGTCGTCCTGCTACCGGACGAGACAGCCAGTGCTCCGCTGTTCTGGCCGTGCTGCTGCTTGAATGCGACCCGCTCTGTCTGGTCATGTCCCCAGCTTCCAGGAGAAGCAGACCCCTTCCCAGGCTGCAGAAGCGGAGTACGGTACTAGGGAGATTTCTTTTGTCTTGCTCCGGCCCCGGTGTCAGATTTATTCCTGGGTGGGGTGATGCCAAACATTCCTCTGATCTGTTAGCACCTGCAGGGGGGAAATCCTGTCTCAGCTCTAAAGGTTCTCTCATTATAGAGGAAGAATCACCTTAGCAGGTGCACTGAAGTTTTCCATCAGTGGAAAGTGCCCAGACAGCTCTTGGGGGTTTCTATACTCAGAGGAAGCTGATGCTTTGGGAGCCTTCCTACTAGCATTATCCCTCACTGGTTATTTGTAACCTACAACCCCTCTTTCCACAGGGGTTTAATGTCTGCTAGGATAGAGTGCTTCCACATGGAGGGGAACAATGCAGTGGGCAAATGGTACTTAAACAAAGTACAGTTGTACCATTTATACAAAATATAATACTTAAGTCTTAATAGGAGGTATAAAAGAATTCAAGCAGTGTTTTGAATTCCCTGGTCAGCAGAGGCTTATTACTTATTCATGGCATTTGTCTGTATGTATTTATCTATTTGTTTAAGTTTAGTATTATTTGCAGCATAGCATTTTTATCTGAGTATGCTGGAAAAGCAAGTAAAACCTGAAAGGACCGGAGGGGGGGGGGGCGGCGTTAAATCTTACCTCCAGCAGTATGAATGTTTTCTATTACTTTAATTTTACATTGTAGTTAACAATAAATGTTCATTTCCTATACATAGAAAGTCCAAGGGCTCAAAAAATTTACCAGACACAATCTAAAGAGCAAGTCTGCTATGCTAACCAGCATGAGATATACCCCGGGCTGTCACCACAATACCTTAAGGCCATGGTTCCCTTCACTTTAAAGAAATAGTTTTTTGCACTGCATTAGCATTAATTTGCAACATAAACCATCTGCTTTCTGTGCACATCCCTACAAACACTTATGCATATGCATACCTACCCTTATCTTTGCACACGAGTACTTGTTTGTAGGATCAGGGCCTCATTTAGTAAAAGCGTAACTTAGTATATATATATTTCCCTTGCTTTTGTTACACTTGCTGGCCTCATCCCACTTCCTCTTTCCTTTCCTAGAATAGTCTCTTTCCCAGTATTGTTTCCAGTGTTTGTTTCCTCTTGTCCTTTTCTTTCTCTCCATTATCTCTCTTCGGTTTTTCCCCTACATGACATTCTTCACTACATGTTTTCTCTTTCCCCCACTTCTGCCAAGACTGGTCATTCTCTCTCTCCTCAACTTATTTTCTAACTTCAGGCTTCCCTGTGCAAGAAAGTTGCCCCAGTTTAGCTAAAGGTGTGATTTTAAACCAGTTGAGTCAAACAGCGAAAGGCTATGTGGACACTCCTATTTCAGGGTAGGCTAATTAGATTAGGAACAGGTTTAAACTAAAGCAAAATAAGCTACTCTTAAACCAGAAAAGAATATCTACACCAAAGTTTTTAACTATTTAACTACATCTGTTTAAAAACAATATTTAAGTTTAAACCAGTGCAGCTTATGCACATAGACAAGACCTCCTCTAAATTATAAATTCTATAGGACATATACCTCTTTTTAAATAAATGGCCACTTTTTCTCCTCTGGCCTCACCCACTTCTTTATATACAAGGTACCAGCTCCTCAGCTGGTGTAAATCAACATATCTTCATTCAATTCAGTAAAGTGATGTCAATTTACAACACCTGAGGAACTGCCCCACGGTGTGGACAGAGTTATTAGACACCTGGGCTCAGAAATCAGTGAAAGTTAGGCACCTACATACCTTTGTGGATCTAGGTCTTTGTAGCCAGAGCATTTCAGTAAAATTATAGGTCCTAGTGAAAGCCCAAACCTCATCTGCTGGGATACCTACCAGAATATTGTCCCTGTGACTTGCTCAGCTTTTCCATCTTTTATATCCTCTCACTAGTAGGAGTATGATCAACTTGAAGCCCCTCTTGCCCTGCTGGCTTGGAGCAGGAGCTTTCTCTCTCTGATTCTCTTCTCCCCCGCCCCCCCATTTTCCCTTCAACTAAAGAGCTGCTGTATGAGGGTGATGGGCTCTTCCTTTGGGTGTTTTTTCTCGAGCCCAGGCTCTACTCAGGGCTCTTACAGGAGGTAGCTGAGTAAAGTTGACCTGAGTTTTGTCTATTTCGCTGCCGGTTGCTGGGTTCCCAATAACAGCAGTAAAAACCTGTTGGGTCTTTAATCAGTCTTCACTCAGCAGTGGCTTGGGAAAGCTCTGAGCACCTGCTTTATCTGCAGAGTTAGGAAGACTGTAATAGTGTGGTTTTATCCTTGATTTGCATGTGGCTAGGATTTTTCACACCCAGAAGAACCTAGAGCTAGCCAGAAAACTGAAAATCTCAAAATGGAGAAAAAAAATGGTTGAAGTTCTTTGCAAAACTTTTCTGTGTTTTTTTTTTTTAATTTTATTTTATTTTCTGACCTACTTGAAGCTTGGGGTTTTGTTTGTTTGTTGTTTTTTAAAGTGAGCTTATTCTGCAGAAGTCAGCAATACATCCCTCAGAAAGATCTGTATTCCTTTGAGGTGAGTGGATTTTCAAGGTTTTGTCTATGCTATATAGAAATTCACCTTGCTGGAAACTTGCTTCTATGGGTACAGCTGACGCCAGATTGGTCTTTAGTCTTCAGTTTAATTTTGATGTATTGAAAGCTCCAAAAATGCATGCCACTGAGATTGTACTTTTCAGTTAGTTAAAAATATACATGTTATCTTAATCAAAAGGCAACAATTGTCCAGATATTTTCCGTTCCTTAAACAAGCCCCTGAATCCTTTAATTTGGAAACATTAGCGGAGCAAATGAATTCCTGAGGTCTAACTTGCAGGTTTCTCTTTTTCTGTGGCTTTCTGCTAGTAGGCTCCTTTTACTTTCATGAAAGCTAGTATGTTTTATGGCCATTAAAACCACTAATTCCCTAGCACGTGTCTTAGCAGTGGAAGTCGGGGATGTTACAGGTTTGTTTTTTTTGGCTAAAATAAAAAAAACAAACTTTTAAAGCTCCTTGGGAAAAAAAATGTTGAGCTTTTTTTTTTGTTTTTTCAGATGATTGAGAGTTACCAGATTTGTCAGTCGTGAACTTTGCTAATGCAAGTCACACAGGTAAAAACCACCACCATAATTATCAGCCTTTCTAGCAGTCTTAACAAAGAAGCTATGGACTGGGAAGGGGATATGGAGAATGAATTGCTCTGTCCACCTCTGCAGCGTATAGGAGTTTGGTAATACCCCTTTAAATAGTTTGTGGACAAAAACCACCCAGACACCCTGGGGTGCTAAACAACCGTGTTTGCTAACTATATACACACATACAAGCACAAGGCATAGTTACACATAGACACTGCTGAGTAAAGTTGGATTTAGGTGGCTTCTGCAGTAGATGGATGGACTAAGACAGGAACGGGGGAGGGAATGAGGGGTGGGGTGACATAGGGAATCCTGCAGTACCTTTGGATAAAAGAAGACTTCAGGGGCCAAATTCATCCATGCGTACACAGATGGAACTCCGCTAGATGAGTTGGGCAAATCCACTAAATTGGTGGTGTAAGTTCAAGTGGGGCATAAATGAATTAGAAGGTGGGACAAGTTACACCATCTTACCATTTACAACCATTTTCAGACCCTTTCTATCAGCCATGTAGCACTGACGCTGTAAATCGAAGATGAACAGGGTCCTCTGGAGGTCTTACTAGCTCGAAATCCTCCATCAAAAGATGTGAGGATGGGAAAAATCAAAGGTGTGTTTTAGGTTTACAAAACTTCCGAGTTTACAGCTATATTTTTTTTTATCGCAAACAATTAGGTTAATTTTTCTCTGGATGTTGATATTTCAGCTGTACTCAGAACCTGGGAAAAAAACAAGTCAGAGGCTGGCTTCCGCTTCAGAAAACTTAGACCCATATTCTAGTGGAGTGATAGTTCTACTACATTGATAATCACAATTTGTTAGCATTTGTTGTTGCGTGCACACGGTTTAGAAAAGTTGTGATCTTGGTTCTTAGGGTGGGGTGATGCTTGGTCTGTCAGGATAGGTGAGATCAGGAATGGGGCCCTTTGTTCTCTAAGCCTTCTGGATCACAATTGTATATGTTATAACCCATTACTGAGTTATGAAATGCAGCTATGTGTAATGACTAGTATTTAGGGTCATATTGCACTATCCATTCGAAGTGGTAAACAATGCAAGTTAATTGAAACTCCGTGTGTGGAGATAGGATGTGGTATGTGCTAGGTAGGAAGGCCACTAACTGAAGAAATATTAACATTTCTATTTTGATATCAAGTAGCAAAGTCTACGGGCCTCAAAGTGGTGTGGTATCACTTGTAAAGGTGTATCATATAGGTTTTAACTTTAAATGGTTAAATTTAAGTGAGCGGAGGTTTAACTTGTAGTGCCCTGGATTACACAGGCATGACGCCGTTGAGTTAAACGAGTTGCACCTGATTTACAGCACGATCCGTGAGAAGAGAATAAAGCCACACATTCTTTCTACTGTACCTCTTAGCTAAAGAATTCCACCTTGCTCTAAACTGCATTCTTTGAGAGGATAATAGATATATTTGACACTAGCATCCAGCTGTGTATGAGAGGCAGTGGAATGTCCATAATTGGAGATAGTCAAGGCTAGACTAGACACTCCTATCGGGAATTCATTAGAAATAATGATGCCAGACACCGCCATGCAAGGGAAGGATGAGATGACCGACCAGAGAGCCCTTCCAATTCAAATGATTCACTGAAAATGCCAATGTCTTTCATTGCTTCTTCCGCTCCATGCTGATTTCAACTGACAGCTTCAGCACAGGACCAGACAAGGGGTTGACCAGTAATGTCAGCTGCTGTCTCTTTGTTGCACCTGACTGAACCAATCAGATAAACTCGGTCAGTGCAAAGAATGAGTGAACCAGATGTGTGGAGGGGAGCGTTCTGAGAGCTGAAGCTTGCAAAATGAAAACCTTGCTTGCCACAGTTCTAATCTCTATGGAATAGTTCTGTGTCCATCACTGTGTCTGAGTGTGCTTTCAATTAATCTAAACAGGGTTGCCGGCTATTTTTTTGTTTGGGTTATAACCCAAAATCTAAAAATTAGCAAATGCATGGGAGTTTATTTCTGGAGTAGGTAATGTTAGTATTTTATCATAATAGCACAGTAAAATGGGCTTCTTTGTATAGAACTTCCTATTACAATATTGAATGTAAAGATTTGCCCGTTGCCCAGAAAATTTAATGAAACACCCACATTTTGCTTAAGGATTTTGGGATCGTGATCAGCTAGGGACTACTGTAGAACATCCATAGTCACATGAACGCTCAAGAGCTTTGTAGATGGCCATGTCACTAGAGAATGGGCTGACTGAAGAGAGGTGGAGGTTGAACACCTTTTGGTTTAGTAATCAGCGGTTCAGATAAACCAATACAAGCCATATGCTGCAAGACTGGTCAACACTCGAAACCTTTTGGATATCCAGACATATGATTAAATCAAGCACAGTGTATGGTAACTAGGTCAGTGGGTATTAGACGAGCTGCGTGAATGTCTCTTTGTAACATTCCAAAAACACATAAGCAATGTCTTTATGAAATGTTGATCTACAATAGCAGTGTCCTAGCCAGCTTAGAGTATGTACAGCTGGGTGGTGGTGGTTTGTTTTGTTTTTAAATGGGGTCACCACTTTGCTTCCAATACAATGCTTAAGTGCTACAGAGAGGCTCTTACTGTTGGATCCAGCCAATTCAAAACATTAACCTTCCGCAGCCCCTTCCCCAAGCATGTTGCATCAGTGCTTTCAGCAATTGTTAACAATGCCATGGTTAAATGAGATGGGTTATAAAGAGCAGATGAAAAAAGCTTTCTATGCTGTCAAATGCACTACCTTGAAACTACAGGAATTTCTGGAAAATGTGTAATGGACATTGAATGTTTACACACTCCTGCTTCAATTAGCCTTTTGTGTGATTTTAATTTATAGCTTAGTCATCCATTCTTGATTTCTCAGAATAGGGTCCTGTATATGTGCTAATTTTAATGTGAGAGAGCCTCTTCTGGGAGACTATATATCCTGTTCTTTGCTGGTTGGACGATATCTAGAACCGATAAAAATGTTCCAGATCTCTGCTTTCAAAACTTCACTGCAAAGAAAGGAAACAAATTTTGAATGATCTTTTACCACCTCTAACTATCTCCAACGGCTAGAAATAGATAAGAAACATATGATCTGTTGTCTTAGAAGTGGGGCCCTGGTCCATGACAATGGCTCCTATGGTGATAAAATAATTAAAGGGCCACTGTGCAAATTGTTGGGTCTAAAAATGTACACAGCACTATCCTAGAAGCATAAAATATAGAGACGACAGACATTTTAAATCATCTTCTTCCATCTCCCCACCAATGCAGGAATGATCCATATTGTACAGTCCAGTTCTAGATTGGGATTTTCAAAGGAGCTACTTAGCGCTTGCAAGGGAAGTTAGGTGCTCAAATCCTTTGGGATTCTTTTGACTAGTCCACCCTAGAGTTTTGTCCAAACTAACTTTAAATTGCGCTCAATTCCTTTGAGACAGAGTTCCACAGGCTGAGTTAATCTCCCACATTATAAATCTCTTCTACATAATGAATCCTTTCCCTTTTTAGTTCAGTATGTAGCAGAGCTTGTTTACCGATTGTGTTTAACAATTGTATGGCCTTCTTAACAACGAAAAGAGCCGCATGTTAACTTCTAGTCTAGCGCTCGTGCAGTCAGTTTTTTGTTTGTAGCTGGAGAGCAGCAAAATAAAAGATTTTTAGGTGATTCTCTCCCCTCCCTCACCAAATCAATATCTTAACCTAAGTGTGGATCTTTTTCATGCATCTCCCCCTTCCGCCCCCCACTCAGGATTTAATGTCCTGAAAATACATGTTATTGCCAAGCCATTGACAAAAAGATGCAAGACCAAGGGTGAAATCCCGGTTCCACTGAAATTTAATGGAAGTCTTGCCATTTGACACTACAGCCAGGATTTCGTTGTACATTTATTTTACTTTATTTTATTGTTAGAATTGTGTTGGTTTTATTAAAATAATTGATATACTAATGATACAGTAATATTTTACTAGTGATAGAGTGAGGATGGAATGGGTTACTGTTGACATAGGCAAGCAGTATTGGAGGGAGAATTTAAAATACTTTATGCAACCCTGGACATTTCTCTGAGCTGGGGACTAACCTTTCACAGGTATATATGGAAATTCAGAAGCCTGCTTTCTAGCATATGCTAACCTCAGTTGACATTGTAATGCCCTCTGCAGCTATTTGTCAGAAGTGTACAAGAGCACCGTTATGCTACGATTCTCATACTGTGGCTGGACTAGTTATGGCATGGGAGCTTTAATGACGTCATTTCAAGTACATCTCAATTATAGTTGGTTTCTGATGGCAAAATTGGAGTCATACCACTGCTTTCCTTCCCCTTATTCCCTGGCTCTTCCCACTATTGTTTAAATAATCAGTTTGTCTGGACCTGGCTTTTCTTCCTACTCCAAAACATCCCAACATCTCTCTGCTGCTACTTTTTTTTCCACATTCCCCTTGCTTGTGTCTTGAACCGGCAAAGAAACAATCCAATTGAACGTTGCCAAATGAAACTACTCAGCTAGATAGCGAAGGTTTCTCTTCACTCTGACCGTTGAAGAAGATGAAGTGTGACTAGATGAGAACAGGCTGGACAGAGGTGAAAATGTTTTCCAAACCTTCATCGTGATCATTGGTGCTTGTTCAATACAACAATCTGACTGGAACTGCACAAGTCAGAAATGAAAACGGTCCCTGCCCCAAATAATTTATACAGATGCAGGCAAGACATGCCTCACTGGGAAACCCAAAGGAGGAAGTCACTTGAAAATGTTTTTGCTTGTCTAACGTAAATTTGGCTTTAACTTAAAAAAATTAATCAAACAGGATTGTGTTTCCCAGTCTAATGTTCCACTTGTGCATTGTCCCAAGAAGAACCCCAAGTAGGGAAGCAGTTACTTCAGTTTACTAGTGAAGTGTATGCAAACTGTGACTCTGCTTATACAGCAGTGTGAGGACCTAATCCTAAAAAGACTTAATGTTACACACCTGAACAATCCCATTGACTTCCGTGGCTCTATTTCTGTGCATAAAATTAAGCACATATATAATTATTTTCAGGATCAAGACCTAAGAGTGGATTTAGATCCCAAAGCAGATTTAAATTAACTACAATTTTAATGACACTCTTTCAGTAAAACCAATTTACTGCATATACGTTTCACCTTGAGCAGAGGTATGAAAATTGGAGCTTCAAATGGAAGCGCTGCATCACTAGATTGTGTAGAGATTGTTTGTTTATAATCAACTATTTAAATAAAGTAAAATAAAACCATTTTAAAGAACTTGTCCCAGAAAAGGAAATGTGGTGGAAAATGAATGGACTCTAAGGTACTTTGTCAAAACTTAATTGGGGTTTTATCAGAAACATCTTTGCTGCTAGAGGTAACTTACTGAAAAGAGAGGCTTTTAACACAGCAAATATGTGAAAACTTCTAGAAAGCATGGACTCAAATTTCCCCCTCTCTCCCTGCTTCAAAAAAAAATAAAAAAAATTGAGCTAGATAACTAATGGAAACTTGCCTCGCTTGTCTATATTGCCTCATTCTTCTTGAAAGTAGGATGTATTTCTTTCTAGCATAATGAAGTGCTAAGTCAGGGGCAGCTAACTTGAGCCTGAGAAGGAGCCAGAATTTACCAATGTACATTGCCGAAGAGCCACAGTAATACGTCAGCAACCCCCCCATAAGCTCCCCCACAGCTGGCCCCCAGCACTTCCCCCTCCCGCCTGCCTGCCGTGATCAGCTGTTTTGCATGCTCAGGAGGCTCTGCGGGGGAGGGAACAGTACATTCAGGGGAAGGGGTGGAGTTGGGGCAGTGCAGGGGGTTGAGCAGTGAGGACTCCCCAGCACATTGGAAAGTTGGTGTCTATAGCTCCAGCCCCGGAGTCACGTGCCTATGCAAGGAGCCGCAGGTTGGCCACCCCTGTGCTAAGTTATCAAGCAGGGGAAAGCTGCCTTTGCCAAGGAATGTTTGGACCAGGTTAGCCTTGGAAGGCAGCCCACCTAGGAGAAGGAAAACTCTGATTTAAAACCTCCACTGCCTTGTGGCCATACCCACTCATGGGAAAGGCTAAGGGAGTCAACCCTGAAACCAAATCCGGTGTCGGAGTCCCGATGGCGGTCTGACATTGTCCTCAACGTCATTCCGGCAACTCCTGCGACGCCACTGGTGCCAAGTTGTATCGACATTGTCTTTCCCTTGGGTCCATCAGTTGCGTGGAGAGGGGGGTTCTGCTGCATGGGCAACAGCTGTTCCTCCATATCACCCTGCCCTGGCTTGCGCCCTGGAGAGGACACTCCAGCTTCGCCTCACAGCGTCGATACAACACGGGAAGCAACTGCATCAAGACCGTATTCTGAAGCTATAATGCATTTGTCTGTTTGACAGCCCTGGAGAATGAAGTCTTGTTTGTTAACGGAGCATGGATTAAACTACAGTCGCCTGTCAATATGTGTTAACGCTAACCATGTGAGACCACTTCTCTGGGTACAAGGATAATTCACTTACCCTATCTATTAGTCCTTGCCTTCTCTGCAGAGACAGCCAATTGGGGTGGTTGTCGGTATCCCTTCCTCCTAGAAACTGATTGAGACAAGTGTCGTCTAGTAACAATTTTCAGTCACTGACATGAGCTGGGTTTGAACCAGAGACTTCACAGGTGGTAAATGGGTCCCAATTCTCTGAGCCACTCAAAATCTCTGGCAACTGTAGTATGTGGTAAGTGCTTACCAGAGTTTAGTGTAAACTATCTGGTGTTCTTGTCAGGTTCACACTAAGGGAATGTTCGGAGGCCAGAAGAGCAACGTGCCCTAATTCCATATCTGCAACTAGGAGGGTTGGTCATGGCATGTGTCGACACCAGTTGACCGATCTGTGAATACATTGAGGGAGAGGAGATCTATGGAACTGTTCACCTCGTTGGCAAAGGGGCAGGCTGTGAGTGAAGTGGAGGCTGGAGTGTCTGTTTTTGAAGAGAAGAACAGCATCTCTTCGCTTCAAACGTCATCCTGCCACGGCCTGTGGAACAACTTGGCACATCGACGGTTTTTTAAGTAAACAGGATTCACGACCAAAGGGTTTTATAAAAGCCTGAATCAAAGCAGCCCATTCAGACTAAAATAAGACCAGGCTTTAATCCTGTTGTGGAGTCCAGCCTCATCGTAGCTCTTAATTACCTACTTCACTTCTCTAACGCCATTCCCTCCCCTTCATACATTAGGGACTGGCTTTGAATAGAGTTGTTTTAAACCAGGGGCCCTCAGCCTGAATCTCTGAATCCTTAACCTAATCCTTTCCGCTTCTTCAAATAGGCAGAGTCCATCCTTTAGCAAGGCACTCCTCGGCTCCCAGGAGTTGAACCTTGTCACAATGCCCGTTCGGACAAGTTACACCTGTTTGCTCATCCCAGTGAAAGAAATCCCTTTGCTTGCTTTTCACATACCCCAGCATAACTCAAATGGAGCCTGAGCTGCACGGGAACTTTCAAATCAGAGGCACGTTTTGTACCAGGCACACTTACAGGTATTTATTTGCTTTAGTAGTGCCTTTAAATAGAGTTGTGTGGGATTTTGAGTGACAAGTGAATAGGGCCTTTTTGTTGCATTTAATTTTGACACCTAGTGTTTTTCTTTTTATCTAGCTACGTTATAGTATTGGGCTAGGTGTCTAGCTTCACTTGGCATTTCTTCTATCGCTGTCAGTAAAAGTGTCATTTTCTGTGTGTGTGTTTCATGGTGCCAGAGTTCTGCACTCCCATCATCTTATAACGAACGTGACTTAGAATTATCTTGTAAGAATCGCTAGACACCGGTGGAGGGAGCAACGAATAATACTCCAAGGATGCCAGATTAGAAGGAAAATGGCAGAAACCTGTTTAAATGAGCGTTCAGATCAGCAGGATGCCGCAAG
Source organism: Macrochelys suwanniensis (assembly GCA_033296515.1). Taxonomy (NCBI): domain Eukaryota; kingdom Metazoa; phylum Chordata; order Testudines; family Chelydridae; genus Macrochelys; species Macrochelys suwanniensis. The sequence goes on along the minus strand of CM065778.1, from coordinate 9,490,545 downwards.
GCAGTCTTGTGTACTGAGTGGAGGATAAATACTGAAATCCTGGGGGAACTGAATTGAGTGGGGCGGGGGGGGGGGGGGGGGAGGGTTGTAAGGGGATACAGAGCCTTTGTAGGTCCTGGTCTGAGGCTAGACCTAGAAGAGGATCTTGATAAATGGAGAGAAATTTGGAGACATGGGCTCAAAATAAGCAGAGGGAAAACAGAGTATAATCCATGGGTTCTCATACGTCATTGCACCGCGACCCCCTTCTGACAACAAAAATTACTTCACGACCCCTGGAAGGGGGACCGAAGTCTGAGACAGCCTGAGCCCCACCTCCCCGGGTGTGGGGGCCAAAGCCTGAGCCTCACCGCTTTGGGAAGGGGGGCCAAAGCTGAAGCTCAAGAGCTTCAGTCCCAGGCATGGGGCCTGCAACCTAAGCCCTGCCGCCCAGGGCTAAAGCCCTTGGCCTTTGGCTTCGGTCCTGGGCAGTGGGGCTCGGGCTTTAGCCCTGGGCCCCAGCAAGTCTAAGCCAGCCCTGGTGACCCAATTCAAAAGGGGGGACATGACCCACTGTGGGGTCCTGACCCACACTTTGAGAACTGCTGGTATAAGGGATGTAATTTCAGTAATGTGAACACTGAAGAATGATTCTTGAAACTAGATGGGCACACAATACTGAAAATGCAAAGTTTCAGGTATCTGGGTTCCAGAATCTGGGGAAATGGAGGACGAAATTAGAGCTAGGGTAGTGAATGTCTGGCTCAAATAGAGAGAGAGCAATGGTGTGTAATATGATAGTAAGATCAAAAGGGAAAGCCTGTAAAATGGTGGTCCATCCTCTTGTAATGTATGGCATTGAGCGGGCAACAAAGAAGAAACATGAGCAAATGATTTGCCCCACAGAAATGTGAATGTTGATATGGATGAGTGATGTAAGCATAAAAGACCACGTGAGGAATGTGTGTGTTTAGAGACATGCTCAGGGTAACACCCATAAATGAGAGAGGGTTTGGTCACCTCCAGCACAGTCCTGACAGCTCTGTGGGTGAAAGAGTTCCACAGATCATGACTGAAAGAAAATGACAAGCCAACCAAGATGAACTGGTGGGATGTCCTATAGGAAGCCATGTTCGCATGTGGTGTGAGAGAGGATATAGTATTGAACAGAGCATTTTGGAGGGAAAGGACGGGCTGTTTCATGCAATGACCTCTTCTTCACATCATCTAATGTTTCCCTCCTGCTTCACACTCATAGGTTATTGTACATGATAGTCTTGAGATAGAAAGAGATTATATGGAAGGATATTTTGTTAGAAGCACATTTTTGACTTTGTGATATAAATATAGCTATATGACATACTACATTATATCATGTATTCTATGCAGAACTGCCATCAGGGCATTAAGGTTTTGGAATCAAACACTCAAAAGTTAGGAAACGAAGGTTGAAAAGTCAACTCTAATTCTGCTTATCCACCCATCTGCTTTGCATACAAAGAGACAGATTCTATATGTGACACTGCATCCTATAGTCTTCACAGTGATATTATTATGATAGGTTTATGGCATAATTATGATGCATTTTGTACAAGATAAGTCATGTGAGGTGTCATTGGAAAGGTTATGAATTGCTGAATATGATTATTCTATTTGTATATATGTATCATTTTTGTGTCTGAAGTTATGAATATCGACTGTCTGTATTTCAAATGTAGTTACACCTGGGTAACGCCCACTAGACAAGATGCTTTCAGTCTAGATCGCTGTGAACCCATCACACTATATATAAGCATAATTCAAATATCAGTTTTTTTCAGAGATTGCATGTGCCTGGTGGTGGGGCAGTTTCCTGCTTAAAGTGTGTTTTTTAAGAGGATCCATGGAGCGCTACTCCTTTTTTGTGATATAAACTAGAACACAAAGAGAGAATCCTGTTGTTCTACTAGAGTCTGGAGCACACTAGACCTCTGCTTGGGGTGGGTAGGTATGATATCTCAGGAGGGGATAGCTCAGTGGTTTGAGCATTGGTCTGCTAAACCCAGGGTTGTGAGTTCAATCCTTGAGGGGGCCATTTAGGGATATGGGGCAAAAATCTGTTGGATGATTTAATTGGGGATGGGTTCTGCTTTGAGTAGGGGGTTGGACTAGATGATCTCCTGAGGTCCTTTCCAACCCTGATATTCTATGATTATTTTATCCCCTGCCCCAGGGGTAGGTCGGTGTACATGCTCTATTTAAATAGGGAGGTGTTTGAGGTGGTGGTAGAATCATTTTTCTACCCAGAATACAACTGTATCTTAATACTCTTGAAGAAAAGATTTTTATAAAGGTCAGGTTTTCTTTGGTTATGAGCTGGGGAGGAGGATGGTGTGGGAGTGTGAGAGGGGGAGTGTAACTCACTGGCCAGTGGGTTTTGTGTGTGTAGCAGCTCACAGCTATGCAGGCTGGCTCTTTTTAGCTCAAGCAGTGAAACTTTTTTATGCTTAAAGGTCTCCAGTTCAGGTCTTGGTGTTAACCAAGATGGTGGCTGTCAGAGACTTTAAGGCGAGAAGGGACCATCATGATCATCTAGTCTGACCTCCTGCACATTGCAGGCCTCACAACCTCATCCGCCCAGAGTTTAGATCCCTAAACTCTGGCTGAGTCACTGAAGTCCTCAAATCCTGGTTTAAAGCAGCGGTGTCCAATACGTTCGCCACTAGCCACATGTGGCTAATAAGCTATTGAATTGTGGCTAATGCATGTGGCTTTTTTATAATGTGGCTAATAAGAAAAATTCAAAACCACAAGTGTGGCTAGCATCGAATTTCTATTGGACACTGCTGGTTTAAAGACTTCAAATTACAAAGAATTCACCATTTACACTAGTTTTAAACTTGCAAGTGACCCGTGCCCCATGCTGCAGAGGAAGGTGAAAAACCTGTAGGGTCTCTGCGAATCTGACCCGGGGGCAAATTGCTTCCTGACCCCGAATATGGCCATCAGTTCGACCTGGACTATGCGGATGAGACCCACCAGCCAGAGACCTGGGAAAGAATTCTCTGTAGTAACTCAGAGCCCTCCCCATCTAGGGTCCCATCATGTAAGTTGTGGGCCTGCTTCTCTAGCTCAAGCCATAGAGATATACCCCTTTAAGGCTGAAGATTCCTGATTCAGGCCAAGATGGCAGCCATCACATAGGTGGGCTCACCTGGAATTCAAACTGCTGTGTGCCTCAGGCCTTTGGGCCCGGGGCCGGTGGAAGGAAGCTTCGCGCCCTAGGCAAAACTTCCTTGCACCAGCCCTGCGCGCCGCCCCCCCCCAAGCTAACGCCCCCACCCCCCCAGCCAGGCCCCCCTGCCCACAGGAGCTGAGCGGGGATCCAGAGGCGGGGGGAGCTCGCCGCGGCTGCCTCCTGCCTCCCGGATCAGCGGCTGAGCAGGGAGCCAGGAGGCAGCTGCCCACCGCCCCCCAAATCCTGGCGCCCTAGGCGACCGCCTCGGGTCGCCTAGTGATAGTGCCGGCCCTTTTTGGGACACGCATCTTCTGTCCAGAGTAAGTATATAACCCACTGGTCAGAGAGTGTAATGTCCCCTCCTCTGCATCCAAGCCACAGAAGATGTGAATCTGTTACAGAGCCTGGCTCCAGAGGCTTATGCCTTTAGCTCCAGAGATCCCTGATCAGTCCCCTATGTGGGTTAAGATGGTTTCCATCACGTGCATGGGATGAGAATATCGTAAGGAGTTAAACAAGCTTCATGGAGATGAAGAGACAGCTCTAAGCATTTTGGGAGGGTGGTTCCTATCACTAGCCCGTGAACTCCTAAAATAAATGACTTGGTTAGTAATCTGTAATTCTGACTGATGGATAGTGGCTCTCTACAGAAGGGGCTAAGTATGCAAATAAACTTTAGGGTAGCAGAAAAAAATATAACAAATATTTGAAGGGTGCAAACATCAGTGCAAACAAAGAACTATTCAGGGTAGTTTTTAAGGAAGTGTAACTAGAGGCAATGACATGAAGTTAAGAGAGCATAAAATACAGGTCCACCAGTAGATAACTTGGAGCTGTGTTAGGAAGTTCTTCAGAATGGCTGCCTCTTTGAGGAATAGATATGTTGGTGGTGGTTGTTTTTTTTTAAGTGAGTTAGAGCTGTGGCTTTAAAATAAACTAGTGTAGCAGAACATTTTTGGGTCTTGAAAGCTGATCCATTTGGGTGGACCCCTGTAATTCTAAGGAGCAAATCTAGTTACTGTCTTAAAGTGGTTTTGCGCTTTCAATCGGTTTCCGCTTTGGTATTGCTGTTGATAAACTGAGACATAAGTAATTATCACTGCTAAGTCCTTCTATTGAGGCACTGCATGCAGCAAAGGCATATAACTGAAGTGCAGTCTTTTAGGTTACATAATTTGTAAAAGGGAGAGGGGGGGAAATAAAGGCATCTGCTAATATTTCTTTGTGTCTTTAATGCCCAGTTCTCCCCTTCCCCCACACAAGAAGGACTTTTTTTAAAAGATGCTCACTGGGGAGAGTGGGGGTGGCAAGTTAGGAGGAAAGGGTCCATCATTTAAACTTGCCCCGCCCATTCATTTTTAGTTCTTCCTTCCAAAATTACAGCATGGCAACACAAACACAGTTGAAGTACATCTGCTCTGGTTTGGGCACAAGTATAAGAAATGAAATCCTCGTTAATTGGTAATCCTGTACCCGTGAGAGTAAGCAGGATTCTATCCAGTCCCCTCTGTCTCTTCCTAACTTAGACCAAAATAAGTCTGGTTTGAGCTAAAATAAGGTCCACACACCCTTTTGCAACTGATTACTACATTAATTTAAAATAACACCTTTAGTCAAATTGGTCTAACTCTGCCTGCAGATAAGCCCCGAGTCACTTAACCTCTCTGGGCATCAGTTTATTCCTCTGTAAACTAGGAACTAATAATGTCGTCTTCCCAGGGGTGTTCATTATGGTTAGTAATTCTCTTGTAGACCACTGGATATATGCTCTGTAAGTGTAAAGTTCTCTAGTAACACTCTTGACAGTGGGGTTTCAAATGCCTTTAACTGATTTTTAAACTCAAACACTGACCCTTGTACTGCAAGGGAATTGTTACGCTCCAAGTCAGGAAATGGCTCTGTGCAGGGTCCCGTTGACTTTGATGCAGCTCTGTGTAGGACCAGGGATTCTCCTGTCCTGAGTCCCTACTTCACAGGGGTGTTGTAAGGATAAAAACATTTTTTTTAAAGTGATAGTTATACTGGTACAATCCCTAGTATGAGAGTTATACCAATATAAAGATGTTTTTGTACCAGTATAGCTTTCTCCCCCTTCTAATACAGGACTAAGCTATACCAGTATAAAGTTGCCTTATACCAATATAAAGCCCACGCTAAGGGGGCTGTACCAGTTTAACTGTACCGGTATAGTTAAAAGGGGCACAACTTTCTTGTGTAGACAGCCCAAGATATGCAGTGGTATTGTAACTGTAAGGTGGGAGGGATAGCTCAGTGGTTTGAGCATTGGCCTGCTAAACCCAGGGTTGTGAGTTCAATCCTTGAGGGGGCCATTTAGGGATCTGGGGCAAAAATCTGTCGGGGGACAGTTCTTGGTCCTGCTAGTGAAGGCAGGGGACTGGACTTGATGACCTTTCAGGTCGTTCCAGTTCTAGGAGTTTGGCATATCTCCATTCACTTTTTTTTTTTTTTTTTTTTTTAAACTGCATTGGTCCCAGGATATTAGAGAAACAAGGTGGGTGAGGTAATATCTTCTATTGGGTGAGAGACACAAGCTTACTCGGACCTTTTCTTCACATCAGGAGCTCTGTGTAAGCTTGAAAACTTGTCGTCCTCACCCACAGAAGTTGGTTCTATAAAAGAGAGACCGTTTTGGGATTGGTGAAGTTCTGTGGACGCTGGGTAGCTTTATGACCATGACCATGAACATTCTGAACATTTTAGGAAGAGCAGCAATTGGTTCTGTTTTTATTCATTCAAATCTTGGCCTTGCGCACGCTGTGGCTCCCATCCCATCCCAAGCCAACAAGTTTAAAGTAAATATCACAATTCAACGTGTGTCTGGGGCTGGGGTGTGGGGGAAGATTTGTGTAATAGGACTAGGAGAGAGACGTAGCTACTGAAATGCGTGGTGCCAGCAGGCAGGCCTGTTTGATGGCATTTTTTATGACCGCAGGTGTATGAATATTTCATTGATTATTTCAACCTTTTCTGTGGAGAAGAAAAATACACAAAGGAGTTTTATTTTCTAAGGCAAAAGCAAATCAAACAAACCAATAACAAGAAAATAAATGTTGGTGCATTTCTAGGGCGTGTGTGTGTGTGTGTGTGTGTGTGTGTGTGTGTGTTTCCCCTCATTATTTATTCCTCTCATTTTTCTGCCGTGTTTGTAGTACAGTAACTCCTCGCTTAAAGTCGTCCCGGTTAACGTTGTTTCGTTCTTAGGTTGCTGATCAATTAGGGAACATGCTCGTTTACAGTTGTGAAATGCTCCCTTCTAACGTCTTTGCAGGCTATCAATGACAGTTCAGCTGTCCCTTCCCCCACTGCCATGTGCTGCTCTCCCAGACTCCTGCCTGCTTGCTTGCTGTGGGGGGGGAAGGGGGGAGGGGAAGAAGAGGGGAGCTAATGTCCCACTGCTCCTGCACCTTGCTTACCCCATCCTCCATAGAACAGGGGGGACACACGAGTGAGGGAGCTGCTGCCTTAGGCAGAAGCTGCCGCTGCGAGGCTTCCTGATCTAATTAACAAGGCAGTGTACTTCTGACCCCACTCTTGATACCTAATTGGAAATGCACATCTCTATCTCTGAAACATATCTCTGCCCTCCCTCCTTTCCTGCTGGCTTGTAGAGTGTGAGAGTTAACCCTTGAGGGCTCAGTGGAGTGCTAGTTTTTTTTTTTTATAGTGAAACAAATTTCCCTGGAACCTAACCCCCTTATTTACATTAATTCGTATGGGGAAATTGGATTCGTTTAACATCGTTTTGCTTAAAGTCGCATTTTTCAGGAACATAACTACTGTACTGTAGTTGAAACTACTATAAAATCCTCACACCATCCATACCTGTGTAATTTGTGTGTGACTATCCTGTGTACTAATGAAACTCAACTAAATAAAGGTTCCAGGCCAGTTATTCCATCAGTATTTTCTATACTAGTATAAAATAAATCTTGACTTACTGGCATTAGTGGAGGGAAAAATATTATGGCACAAATGTGAAGCATTGATGCTGTTCGTTTACCATTTCCAAGAAGCGGGAGCCCAATCTGTTCTCATTTAAGGCAGTGGATATATACTTAAAGAGCCCGGTATTAGAGTTCACACTCAGCAAAGAAAAGGTCAGTAGAAAATACCTTGGGTGAAATTCAATGAGCCAGGGTTTCACCCATGTATCAAGACAGCTGAGTTGCTATATTAGATCCCAATCCTGCAATGAGCTCCATGTTGGCAGACACCATTGCAGGATCAGAGCCATAGAAACATTTAACTTAGCCACATTTTATTTCATGACTTCAATGTTGCCTTAGTATTGATTTCTGCGTTTATGCTGGTGTATCTGAGATTAGAATTGGGCCTATGTAATGCCTTCTTCCCCATGCCACTACGTTCCTTGTGGCTTTGTATGTTCATTTCATCTGTATGAGAACGCCTAGTAACCAGAAATAGGCTTTCCTATACACAAGGCTTTTTAGGTTCTGGCTTTCAAAGAACAGTTGAAGGAAGCTGCGTATTTATATGGCATTGTGGATACAGTGCAGAAAGTTTTCTTCCGAATCTCTGTAGCAGCATAACCATGTTTCTTCCAGTAATAGTGCTTGGCCAAACTGTTGGTAAACTAGACTTGCAACTTAAGATATCTTAAGATTCCTTATTAAGAAACAGAGGCAGGAGATAGAAAATAGAATATTGTGAAATGGCTGGTAGTTAAAAACTGGGGTCAGGACTAAATTTGTTGTTTCCAAAAAGAATGGTCTCTACAGACCATCCTAAGAGTTGGTGGAGTAATAGGAGAGAGGGAGATTATTTCCTGCCAATGATTGCATTGTGCTTCACCTAGGGATCAAGCACTGGTTTAGCTTCATCTCTTTAGTCTTCTCAAACAATCTGAGTTAAAGGAAAAAAATAAATGACAGCATGTTCTCTGTGCAGGATGGAGGTAATCAGTCCATTATGGAGAACAAAGGAAGATTTCCACATCAAGGCAATATAAATCCAATGCTGGTTTAGCATGTTGGTGTTTGTGATTGTGATCCTAATGCTGAGATATGAAAAAGAGACAGGAGACGTGAGGATATTTTAAAACACAGTGCATGGATATTCCTAGGCAGTGGTGAGGTTGTAAAAGGGAGAAAGACCTGTAGTGGGAAGATTAAGGTGATTATACCTCTGGGATAGAACTACCAAGAGATTTTTTGAAGAAACGATTATCCAAAAGCAATGTAATCCCATTTCCTAGTTAATAAAAATTGCAGGGGATCATTAAAATGTATGGCAACAAGTATATTACCTTTGACTGCCTGGGAGCCTTAATGAACAGTCAAACCTTATGGGTTTTATTCAGTACCTTGAAAAATTTCAGTATGCCTTAAATATTAAATAAAACCCATTTGTCTTGACAACAGTGTATGTGATCAAACGCTCTGCAAAGCCAAAGTCCAGTGAAGATTGTAGGACTTGCCATGCTGGATCAGATCAGTAGTCCATTTAGTTTAGTGATCTGTCACTGACAATAGCCTGAAGCGCAGAGCTCTGTGTAAGATCAAAAGCTTGTCTCTCTCACCAGCAGAAGGTGGTCCAATAAAAGGTATCATCACCTTACCCACCTTGTCTCTCTAATATCTTGGGACCAGCACAGCTACAACACAGCTAACAATAATAGCCACTAAAGGCTGCTCAGAAAAAGGTTCACGCAATCCTGAATTAGGATTTCATTTACCCCCCCAGGGAAAGTTCCTTTCTAACCTCCATTAGTGAGAAGCTGACTCCTGCCCCAGAAATGTGAGGGTTTAGATCCCTTCTAAAACTCTTGGCTTTACTTTAATCCTTGTTCTTACTCTGGCCTTTTTTGAGTGTCCCAAGGGCATGAAAACTCCTGGATTTGGTTTGAGGTTGGTAGGCCACACACACAGATGCCTGGCTTCAAACAGCTGATAATGATAAGAAACATGTTGTAAATTACTCTTTTTCTGATCCGCCATCATTCAAATGCTTTGTGTCATCTCCACCCATCCATGGGCCTCGTATGACTTGTACAAATATTGAAGACCTGAACCTTGCAAAGCTGCTGTTAGGGAAGTCCCATTTCAGAGATGATTACGCTAAGTCATGGAGCTCTGAAGTGACTTTCCCCCATCACACTGGACATCTTTGGATGAGCTGTGTACAGATCCTGTTGGATTCTGGCTGATGCACAGGCTAGTGCCACTCACTCAAAGCTGGCCCATCAGCCCCCCCCCCCCCCAGGGCAGTGCAGGCTTCCTTTTCACCCCGTCCCCTCCACCCTGGGCTGGTGTGCCAGGGCAGAGGGTGGTCGGGGTGAGGAGGTGGTGAGCAGGAAAAGGATACTGGCCTATGATTTTTTTCCCCCTCTTTCCCCCCAGTAGATTTGGACTTTTGGTGGGTTGCTAAAAATTCCCCCAAATGCAATTGGTGGGTCACCCTAGTAAAAAGGTTGTGATCACATTTCTAGACTACTCTGCAGTGTGCATAAAAATGTATCCAGTGGTCAGCATTTGCTGCTGCATACCACTCAAATGACCACAGCTAGTTTGTATTCTGTGTATGGCCTAGAAGAAAACCAGTATATTGTAGATGATGTGGTAACTGTTGTCCAGTGATGGTGAACAATGTATGTTTACACAGTGGAAATGTCAGCTGGGGCTACTGGGTTGGAAGAGTCTGTCTATACAGCAGGGATAGGAGAGAGCATGTTCAGGATGTCACTCCGGAAAATTTGGCTCTGCAGGGGTTTTGCGGCGTGCTATTGGAAAAGCTGTAATTCTGGGAATGTCATTGAAATTGATGCACCTGAGGCTGTCAGATATTTGTAATTTGGCGGGGATCATCTTTAAATTACTGTGTGGTAATTTTAAAAACAAAAAACAGATGCATCAGTACCTGGTAAAGCAGAAATGCCTGTCAAAGTTAATTTTAAAGAAGAAAATCTAAATAACTTTAGCTAATCAATAGAACACACACACACACTCTCTCTCTCTCTCTCTCTCTCTCTCTCGTTCGTTCGTTCGTTCATTCAAACCAGTGGCTTTATAAATCCAGGAGGAAAGGTGTTTACAGGAGGGGCAGCAAATGACCCTTAACTCTTATTGTCCCGAGGGGAAATAACTGTGGCAGAGAAACAATGACTTGCTTTCACTAGCAGATGTTAATGCTCTTGTCCCCAGTAGTTTAGTTGGTAACACTCAGTTACCTGACCATAGGCAGAATGGGCAGTTCCCTTAGTCAGATGTAGCTTTGTGAATCTGAAGGCAGTGAGCCAGAAAGTTTGTATTATCAGTGCTGCTCCTTCTGAATGCAGATTGCAGAGGAGGAAAAGAAGGTGGAATTCCCCCTTTGATGTTCAATCTACATGCAAGTACTTATGCTGTGATCTCTGTAGTCCTATTATTTCTTAGGATGTGTGGGTGGAGAATAAAGAGCCAAAATCACTTGCTACACTCAAATAGTTCCATTGTATATGGAAGGCAAAATAAACTGTCTGAAATGACACATCTTACAGCCCAGGCTTTCAAATATGTGCAAACACATACTTGCATATATAAGGACCTCCATCATAGGTCATCAACCAGGATTGGACCCCAGACCACCTGCACTAAAAACACTGCTGCTTGAGCTAAAGGAAGAACCTGCCCTAGCTGGTAGCAGTTGTATTGTGTCTTCCTAGATGGGGATATGTAATAGCCACGCTCAGCAGTGGATTGCACATTTACATGTGCAACTGCATGCCTAATTTGTATGCAGAACTACATGTCTTGCATTTGCAAACACCTGAATTTGCCCATAAGTGTATCCAGGAATGTGTCTAACTGGCTGTTTGTGCGCAAATACTAGATTTGCCCTTACAGTTACGGTAATTGTACATGCCAAGTGTACATTTGGGGGGACACGTTTGCATGTGCTGTTGCCCACAGTTCTGAAAATCAGACTTTAAATGCCCAGTCGTGTTAACCTTAAATTCATGCTACATTTTTTTTTTCAGGAACAGTAGCATGGTTACAGAAGGATAAACTTCAAGATGGTCTCACCAGACCTAGACAGTGAAATTGGAAACCATTCCAAGCTCTCATGCTTTGGAAGTTCAGAGCAAACTTGAAACTTAGCCCATTTACGGTTTTACATCAAAACAATGTGAATGTTAAGGGTTCAGTGTGAAGCTAAGGCTCTCATTAACAGAGATGGGTCAGAGCCACACATTTTCAATCTGAATTCAGAGCCAAACTTCAGAGATGCTTAGATCCCGGGTTTGGGTTTGGCCCTTTATAGAAATAGGGACCAGCTGCTAAGATCAGATGTGGCTCCACATCTGAACTTCCTCAAAATTCAGAACTCCTTGACACCTGGATTTTGGCTCAGACCCATTTCTTTTTATTGCTGCTTCATCACCTCTTTTTCTTATTTTCATATTTTAATATACAACTATAATAGTTTTTGTTACTTGAAAAGAGCGATGAAAAGGAATATTTTAAAAATTACTGCAAATCCTATAATCAGTTGTACTGGGGAAATGAGGGAAAGCCTTGTATGTATTTCCCATGAAGTCTGTCCATCCCGGGCTAGTTTACAAATTCTTTTGATGCTGCTTTGCTTTATCTCTCCATTGGATGCTTCGCATGGTAGAATAATCGTACCAAAAATAATGGTGTTGCTTTTGGTGGAGGGAAGAGTACATTGATTAGCCTCAGCGTCACTGCTGAATTATACTAGAAGCTATCACAGTGAGTGAGAAGTAAGTCTTCCTCTTCTCATGGTGTTCCTCTGAGTTGTGATTGCAGTGTCCTGGTGGGTGTGTTGTGTTGTTGGATGTGGAAAGCTACTACCAGATTAGGGCTTATTCATTTGCTTTATGCACTTGGCTCTGCTAATTGAAATCCTCCTTACGTGTTTCTTCCGTTGTGCCAGGTATTGTACCTCTTCAGCAGCATGAGTGTTCATCTCCAAAACTGCCTCCTTATATTCCCAGACCAACCTCCCCTCTTTTCTGGATTTCATACAAAACCGTTTTGCTTCAAATGTCGGTGACCCAAAAGGAAACCGTCTCTCTTATGTAGGGCTGAACTCAGCTGAGTGGGTGGAACAGATTCTGTGTTCAAGGGTGCCCACAGCTGTTTTTAAAAAATGGAAAACGGGGGAGGGATAGCTCAGTGGTTTGAGCATTGGCCTGCTAAACCCAGGGTTGTGAGTTTAATCCTTGAGGGGGCCATTTAGGGATCTGGGGCAAAAATTGGGGATTGGTCCTGCTTTGAGCAGGGGGTTGGACTAGATGACCTCCTAAGGTCCTTTCCAAACCTGATATTCTATAAATCTCACTGTTTAAAATGCTGCTGCCCTGGAACCAATGCCCAGGAAGGAAGGAGCAAATATGTATCCATGTGTCTGTCTCACTGCATTAACATAGTGCTAGCGTTTATAGCAGGGTAATCAGAATGCAGCACGCACAGATACAAACACATTCCCAATGAGGTTTCTGTTAGCAGGAACGGCAACAGTAACTTCCACTCAAACGCTTGGCCAGCAAGGTCACTGCTCTTCCAAAAGGCTTAATTGCAAAGGGTAAGAAATCATCAATGGTGTTTGGTTCTTTATAATCAGCCTGGTATAAAGAGGGGGTCAGCTGGGAAGAGTCTGTTAGCACTTGTGTATCTCTCTCTGGACTCGGGGTAGCAGTCCTCTACCACTGGAGCAGTGCGGGCAACAGCAAGGAAACCACTTACGGAGCCTTGGGGTTGGGAGGGCATAGCCAAAAAGAGCATCTAAAAGCCTCTTCCTTCTGTTAGGACAGACCCGGGAATACCTGTAACAGATGGAGACTGGAGCTGGATTTGTGAATAGGCTGGATCATTTTTATGAGCAAAATTAACTCTTGCTGCCCTGCCTGTTAAGGTAAAGGCAATGAAATCTTGTGCTCCTAGGAGCATGCTGGTCTCTGCAGAAGCAGAGATGGCATTTACATTTCCTTCCCCCTCAGTCCACTGCGTGGCTGTGCGCATCATGGCTTTGGTCTTGCTCATCCGATACTGTCGTCTGCTGGAGGAAGGCTACTGGACTTGATGGATGAATGGTCTAAAATTGGATAATCTGTTCCTACTGCAGTGCGGGCTCTTAGAGTAACTGGCATCTGCCTTGCTTTGTTGGATATGCAGGGATTTTTTTAGCCACGGCTGTAAATTGCCTGAGGGCCCCTTTGCATGGCAATTGCACATACCCCCCTTCAACCCCACTGTTTCACAATGGATATTTTCTGCCTTATGCTCCAATGGGGGTGTGGAGGGGCCATGCAGCACCTGATCTCCTGGGAGGAATTCTGGCTGACTTGGATAGCATTTATTAAAAGGATCTCCTGGCAGTACACACAGCTGTGCTTGCTAAACCACCTTGTTCAAGAGGGACTTTTTGCAGATGAATGACTTTTTACAGCCACACCTAGACCCCATCTCTGGTCCCTTCTTGGCATCTTGTTCCCAGAGGGAACAGGGACGATGGTCTCAGTCAGGCTCTGGCTGGCTCCTGTGCAAAGATGCAAGAAGGAGAAACTCCTTGTGCACTCGAGCATGCCCTGTGTGCCATCCAGGGGCTGGGCCAAAGGAAATAGCATTTAAAACTTTCTCCTCCCTGAGATGGAATTTTGCAGAATGTTGATTTCTTGGTATGTTGTTCAGAAAACCCCCTGACACCATCACCACTCCCGCTGTTGTGGTGTTTGGCATGTGTGTTTGTCCCAGCCGAGATCTCAGCCACTGCCACCAGCCAGAGTAAACATAACTGAATATCAAACACAGGGCCAGATCCATGACTGGTGTTAGTTGCCAGAGCACCATTGACTAAGCTGACTGACGCCAACTGATCTGGCCCTTACCATCGGAGGATCAAAGCTGAATTCTTCACTTTCTTGTGCTGTGAGAGCTAAGGTGCCACACATTGCAGCAGGACCCGTGAAAGCGAATGCCTGGCACTGTGTCCTCGAGAGGCGCTACAACTGCTCTTTATCTCAGAGGACCCACCAAGCTGAGGTGGTGGTTGTGGCGTTATTTGCAACTTCTAATGTCTTGGTGTCATTGTGTCGCCGAGATCTGTATTGCCGTAGCTACTAGATCAGCGTGTCTTGACAGTGAGAAGACAAATGCTGTGCTAGCTCAGAATGGCTCTGGAGCTGTCCTGACTGTAGTGTTAGAATTTTTACTTTTTGTTTATTCATTTGTTCCATTTAATAGGTGCTAGGGGGCATCTCGTAATCAAACCAAAAGGCAACGCGGCGGAATACGGTGGTAGAATGCAATTGGAGAGGCGTGCTCTTCCCTCCGTGGGGGGGGGGGGGGGGAACACATCTCTGGGGAGGTACCTGCGTAAATGCCATGCATGTTGATGGCCCAACAGAGACCTAATTACAGGTCGATTTCTCCTCCTCTGTCACAGCTGCACCATCCATTCGTATATGGCCAAGCTGAAAATTTGGATTCCCAGAGGAGACGCTGTATGCAATTATATTTTAATGATATTCTCCTCCACTTTAGCTGGATAACTTCCCGTATTCTCCTGCCCTTTGCCATGTATGCTTCCCTGCCCCCTCCCCCCTCGGAGGAGGAATCCGTTGTGGGTTTTCAGATTGTGCTTTTAAAACTTTTTTTTCATGTCCTCTGTTTGAAAAACCTCAGAGACTGTGTTTTATTGGGTCAACCCCCGAGATGTCAGATGGTTTTATACTGGATATCCATTGTGTTTGAGTATCTCAGAAGTCAGCCAGTCTCTTTGGTCCTTTTGGGGGGTCTTTCTATTATTTCTTACTTTTCAAACACATTTTAAAAAAAATCACTTGTAACCTGTTCTCAAAATTCCCCACACAAAGGAAGGCTTTAAATAGAAGGACCTCTGGGGAGTTTTGGAAGCACTAAAGCTTAATGCCACCGAAGATTATGAAATAAGGGGAGAAAATCTACATGTTAAATCTGTTAAAGCAGAGGTAGAGACCCTGGAGCTCTTCTAATACCATATGATGGATGAGAACCTAGCAAAAGAGACATTTGGGTTCTTAAGTAAGTAAGTACTTTCCTTCCCCAAGCATTTGTTGACACTAATCCGAAAAGCAATATTGTGAATGTGGCCTATTTTTCATCTCTCTTCTCCCAGCCCCGCTTTCCACCCATTAAAGGACAGAATAAAAAAATATCTACAGTAACAAATACTATAGCTAAAAGAAATGGAACTAGATTTTAATTTGTATCAAAAGATGGCGGGCCATATTCTGACAACAGTTACATCGTTGTCTATGTCTGGAGTAACCCCTTTAACCTCCGGGGAGTAATTCCAGATGTAAACTGGAGTAACTGAGATCAGAATTTGCCATTTGGAATTAATTTGTTCTTATTAAATACAGTAATACGTGGTAAGTTTGTGATGAACTAGTTTGATGATGTGGTGACCAGATTAAAATCAGATTTTAAAAAAATCTTCGGTGCTCTGACATTTTCACATTTCTGTCCCTTTATTCACGCTCCTCCTTTGAGATCTCCACAGAGAGGGAGATCTGTTAGGCAGCGTAGCAACACCAGATGAAGCATCCCAAGAGAATGTTCTTTTAACTCTTACGCCATTGGTGTGGTACTCTGAGCCAGTGGCCTGTCAAAAGACTTGACATTTAGGCCTTGCGTACACTAAGAAGGGTCATAGCCATGCAAGCAAACCTTTCGTATACTACACCAGAAGGAGTTCTTTTGCTAGTATAGCTCATATCAGTTTTCCTAAATTAAACAAACTATACCATGGAAAGGACTCTTGCTGGGTATAACTGCATTCACGCGATGTCTTCTGCTGACATAGCTATGTTGGTTATTGATTGATTCACATAGCTATACTGTCAAAACTTTCAAGGGTAGACCAGCCCTTATTGCTTTAGGTTTGAGATTCTTCCTGCTGCAGAATGAAGAACTCAGTGGGAAGGGAGAGGTGCTGTGATTTTTGAACCAGAGGCACAAAGGCTTATAAAGTTAGACCCCCCCATAGGCCAGAACTTCAGCAGGTGTGAACTTGCATAGCTCCGTTGTGTTCAGTTCACTTATACCAGCAGAGGATCTAAGCCAGGCGTCCACAACCTTTCAGAAGTGGGGTGCTGAGTCTTCATTTATTCACTCTAATTTAAGGTTTCACGTGCCAGTGATACATTTTAACGTTTTTAGAAGGTCTCTCTCTAGAAGTCTATAATATATAACTAAACTATTGCTGTATGTAAAGTAAATAAGGTTTTTAAAATGTTTAAGAAGCTTCATTTAAAATTAAATTATAATGCAAAGCCCTCTGGACTGGTGGCCAGGACCCGGGCAGTGTGAGTGCCACTGAAAATCAGCTTGTGTGTGCCTTTGGCACGCGTGCCATAGGTTGCCTACCCCTGATCTAAGCTATGGTTCTTCCAGAAATCCGGCTAATGTATCTTAAACTTCATTCCAGTTAAACACAAGGTGAACTGCTTTTTTTTTTTTTTTTTTTTTTTTTTTTTAAAGCCATCTAGCTATACTCCAAAAAAGGTTCACTTAGAGGCTGGCTGACTTGCTACCTGTGTATGAGCCTGTAAGAGCTCTAGAAATCACAGTAATGATATGAAATGTACATTTTCTTTGACCAAAGGTGTCAGAGCTCTCTTAAGTTGTCTCTCTAAGAGCTAGTTTAAGATGGAAATCGCAGGCAGGTGAAGCAGAGGTGGACACGAACTGGAGACAAGAGTGAGAAATTGGAACAAGTGATGGTGGGGTACAGAGAAGACGCCTGCCAAATTACCATGAATTTGGTCAAATGATTCTTTTTGTTGCCATAAGAAGTCAGAAAACCACGTGAACGTGGTCCCAGATGCTTGTCTGTTGCTTCTGCTTGATCTATAGATACAATAATTCCACTGGAACCAAACCAGGTCACCTAAATGTAAGACAAGGTGATCAGAGTTTTAATTATTGACTTCACCTCTTCTGGGACCAACCTGGATATGTCTGTAATTACTAATTTTATCTGGGCTATTTGAGTTTTAAATGTAATGCCATTATTTTATCCCAAGTCACGTTAACTTCTCACTGTTTTTATTTTCATAGGAGATTAACATTTTTCTGTAGAAAAAAAACTTGGAAAGAGTTATATGCAGATTTGTTTTTGGAACAGACCGGCTATAAATGGAATGGCATTTTATATTCTTGGAGGTTCTTTTTTTTCAGATAGTCTCAGTGGGATTTGTAGCTGTTAGGTTTTTCTTAGCAGTGCACCTCATCTTAGAGTCCCAGGACCTTCTGAAGGAAGAAATAGCTTGTAGAACAACTCCTTTCATGATTAACAGCAGAGTATTTGTTGAGGACCCGCTGTTAAAGCAAACATGCACTTCTTAAGGAGTGACTCTGGAGAGACTGTTTGTTTGTATTTTACCAACTGATGGGAAGATGTAAAGTTGCCCAGTACACGTTAAGAATTCCCACAGCTACTCCACAAATGAAACACAGCTGTATTATGTGAACTACCACAGCTTGTCTACCTTTTTATTTCATTGTCACACTAGATTTCCCTCCCCCGCCGCCCCTTGTTTGCCGGTATAGATTAACTGAGCAGAAGATTTGTGATTTGAACCCTCTTGGAAAAGTCCTGTAGTGTTTAATATAAAATGGTCTTCCTGTTTTGGAACAATTCTGTAAAATGTTATGGAGAACTATATCTTTTCTATAAACAAAATTCCACAGGGTATTTCAAAACACCCCTAAGAAAATCTTAAAGTGTATAGGAGCAGAGAAATTTTTATAGAACCCTACTGGTTTCATCCTTAATTGGGGGGGGGGGGGCAATACTATACTATATAAGAATGGGCTTTATTTATACATAAATAATGTTCAGGATAAATTGTGACTCTGGAATGACCGGGGAGTGCAAGGCGATCGGAAGGAAATTGGCGAGAAGGGGTAGGAGGGGAAGGAAGCTGCTTTCAGCACCAGAGTGTTAGTGTAGGGAGACACAACTCCTTTCTGAGGTACATGCGCCACCTGGATATTAGGCAAGGCACTATGGGAAGTGGCATTTGTGGCACCGGTTGATAAGCTATAACCGGCATTCTCCCCTACCTTAGCCCCTCAGTTTTGATGGTGCTTGCCTGTCAGTCTCCTTCCCTAGAGTACCTCAGAAATTCATTCAGCATTATTATGTCTGCTTCCTGTATGGGAATGCAGGGTAGGGGGCAGAGAAGGGGTTCCTTGTATTCTCCCTTTCCGGCCGTTCTTTAAACCTCTCCCTCCCCCCACCCGCCATAATGTAGCCACTAGCATTTATATAACTCCTTGAAAATTCAAAGTGCCTCACAAATATTGGGCCAGATTCTCTCTACCGATATGGCCCTTTAGTGCTGCTCAGGCAGGGTGGAGGGGCCGGATCCTGTTTGCAAAGGCCCACAGAGAATTTCCTGGCAGAGGGGATTGCTCTGTGCATGTAAACCCAGCTCCTGTCAGCGGCTGCGTGTCCGCGCCCGACACCCCTGCAGAATGTGTGATGGGATGGAGGAGGCGTGGCAGAACTCAGCTACGTTCTTCCTCCACCGATGTCGGGATGCTGGGCCAGTGGCGTGAGTTAGCGCAGCCTCTAACTTACCTTAGGGCAGCCTCTCCTCTCACTCACGCAGGAGCGGACACAGACTGGCCTCTGGATGCCTCATTCCTCTATGTGGAGCTTGGCGGCAGGGTTGTATTTAGTCCATTAACTAATCCTTGTCAGGCTGCTGTGAGGTTAGTCAGTGTGTATTGACCTCTCTTCTTACAGATGGGGAAATGTAAGGCAGAGAAGCTGAGTAACTTCCCAAAGGACACAGAGAGAGCCAGTGGCAGGAGTTAGGATATTGGAGTTCCTGGCTCCCGGTCTTGTATTTGGGCCACTAGTCTACACAGCTGCATACACCTGAAATAAATAACACAATTGCTGTGTTTAAGATGCAGGTGGTTGTGTTCTAAACCACGTTAGTGGCAATGGAATCAGTCAACCAATAATATCTCCTATCCGGCAACGTTTGTACAAAATCGACTGGGCAACACTCATGGGGCCAAATTTCCAAAAGCTTGTATGTTTGGATGCTAAGACCTCTGACTCTGATCATAGAATCATAGAATCTCAGGGTTGGAAGGGACCTCAGGAGGTCATCTAGTCCAACCCCCTGCTCAAAGCAGGACCAACCCCAACTAGATCATCCCAGCCAGGGCTTTGTCAAGCCTGACCTTAAAAACCTCTAAGGAAGGAGATTCCACCACCTCCCTAGGTAACCCATTCCAGTGCTTCACCACCCTACTAGTGAAAAAGTTTTTCCTAATATCCAACCTAAACCTCCCCCTCTGCAACTTGAGACCATTACTCCTTGTTCTGTCATCTTCTGCCACTGAGAACAGTCTAGATCCATCCTCTTTGGAACCCCCTTTTAGGTAGTTGAAAGCAGCTATCAAATCCCCCCTCACTCTTCTCTTCTGCAGGCTAAACAATCCCAGTTCCCTCAGCCTCTCCTCATAAGTCATGTGCTCCAGTCCCCTAATCATTTTTGTTGCCCTCCGTTGGACTCTTTCCAATTTATCCACATCCTTCTTGTAGTGTGGGGCCTGATGTCTAAATGAAATCTGTGTGCAGGAACTTCTGAGCAGCTAGATAGCCAAAGGCTCAATTTGTGGGTGCAAATGGCCATCCCACAACCAGTGCTTTGATCTAGGTACCCAGAACCTTATCTGTTGCTTAATGATGGGTCCCAGGTTTGTTGACCAGGTTGTGGCAACTGAAAATTTGCCCTTTAAAGCTTTAGCTTCAAGCTTAAACGGAGAAACAATTGACTGTATTACCACATCAGCTTACAGTGAATTTCAAGCCATGGGCCTGATCCTTCTGTTCAGCTCAATAGGAAAACTCTGTGACCAACATGGATCAATGGGGGAGGGATAGCTCAGTGGTTTGAGCATTGGCCTGCTAAACCCAGGGTTGTGAGTTCAATCCTTGAGGGGGCCATTTAGGGATCTGGGGCAAAAATTGGGGATTGGTCCTGCTTTGAGCAGGGGGTTGGACTAGATGACCTGCTAAGATCCCTTCCAACCCTGATATTCTATGATTCTATGGTTTGAAAGAAAGCATGTCTATCTTTGCACCGTATTAGCATACAGTATGAATGGAGATATCATTTACATAATGTGCTATATCAAGATATCGACTTGTTTTAACCGAAAGTGTCTTTCTCAGCTGCGCTGAGCAATCTTGTTTTCTGCCAGCAAATAATCAACTAGTTTTTCCCTGCAAAAATAGTCTCTTCAGGAAATGCTGCTCGAGAATATTCCCAGGGTCTTGGAGCCTTGAATGCATTTTGCAGCTGGGTGTTTCTGAGTATATTTCAACAGGGCCTCAAACTACAGCATGCAGTTCAGCTCCACTGAAAGGTATGTTGTAATGCTATTAATTTGAAACAATCTGCTGCAATACAGTCACTTTGTAAAGCCCTAACAAAACTAGTATTTCATCTCTAAGGGGCTAAGTCCTATGGAAATCTGTGCGAAGCTTCCCACCCATCACTTTGAACATTTCTCTCTCAAATGTGTTGGGGAAGTACACAGTACATCTTAAAAAGATGCCCTTGTACAACTACATGGATGAACTTTACCCTTCTCCCTGCCTATATTTCACTGGAAAAAAACTCAATTTCTGAAAGCAGGTGGTGTTAGTCAGTGGTTAAAGCACAGGGCTGAAAGTCAGGAGTTCTGGATTTTATTCCTAATTCTGCCACTGACTCATACTGTTTGATCTTGGACTAGTTACTTAATCTCTGCATCAGTTTCTCTGTTTGTAAAATGAGGATAATAATGCCTACCTCATAGAGCTGTGTTGAGGATTAATTAAAGTTCGTAAAGTCCTTTGTGATCCACGGATGGAAAGGGCAATTGTTTCATTATTATGAGGGCATAACTGGTGTTAATGTTGCATACAGCAAGACTCCTTATGCAGCGGGTTCTTGAGACTCTGATCTGATACATTATTTTTCCTATATCAGAGGGGTAGCCATGTTGGTCTGGATCTGTAGAAGTGACAAAGTCCTGTGGCACCTTATACACTAAGACATATTGGAGCATAAGCTTTCGTGGGTGAATACACACTTCTTCATATGCTTTCATGGGTGAATACCCACTTCTTCAGATGCATGCATCTGAAGAAGTGGGTATTCACCCAAGAAAGCTTATGCTCCAATACGTCTGTTAGGGCTGGTCTACACTAACCCGCAATTCGAACTAAGATACGCAACTTCAGCTACGTGAATAACGTAGCTGAAGTCGAAGTATCTTAGTTCGAATGAAAAGGTACTTACCCGGGGTCCACACGCGGCGCGCAGGCTCCCCCGTCGACTCCGCCTACTCCGTTCGCGGAGTAGGATTACAAGCGTCGACGGGGGAGCACTTCCTGGTTCGATTTATCGCGTCTAGACAAGGCGCGATAAATCGAACCCAGAAGATCGATTGGACTCCTCCGACGCGATGCGTAAGTATAGACATACCCTTAGTCTATAAGGTGTCACAGGACTCTTTGTCATTATTTTTCCTGGCATCCCATCTTGCGTGTGTGTGAGACGAGACGCTTTTGGTTACTGATTTGTGTTATATTAGTTTTTGAGAAATGTTCTGTAGTGCTGAAATATAAATCTGGGTTTGCTAAGAGGGAAGATAACTTGCTCTAAGTTTTAACCAGCTCCTCTTTGCAGAGAGACCAATTGTATTCTCTTTGATTTCACACCATCACAAGGATTGTGTGTTGGATTTACTCACTGGATGTTTGCAAAAGGGTGACAGGAATTCAGACTACTGTGGCTAAGATAATATCTTTGGTTTGAGTTTGTAGGCCAAGAGCTTAAAAAATGGAAATGGTTATTGATAAACAGTCCTATTTTCCTTGTGAGTACTGGAGACCTGGAACCTGAACAAATCAAACCAGTGTACTGAAAATCTAGCTCAGATCAAATGTCAGGTAAGCAAGGGTTTGAGAGGGAAGGATGATATTGTGTTCTGGATTAAAAACTGCACTCTGTCTGAAAGTGAGCTAAATAATTTTAGAGCAATTGGACAAATCTTGCCCAATAGAAATCTTGATGTACCTTTTGTGCTTTCTCATTTACATTTACTTTCAGTGGGCCAAATTCACTGAGTTACCCTAGGGATGAATGTGGCCTATTATGTTTAGGAAAAGAACTGGTTTATTTAGCATTTTAGGTATGACTTCTGCTTTTTGCTTTATTGGTATTTCTTGACTATACAATCAGGGAAGCTTTCCTGCTTCTTTGCTAATACCTAAGAGAGTGGGTTTTCAGCAATACTTTCGCATCCAGTAAATAGAAGCACTTCTGTTCTCTGACCTGGCTGTCAGTTCTTCCTGTAGTGTGAAATTCCTTTTGAGCAGTATAAAACGAAGGGTCAGGAATCAGAAACGAATACAGGGATTAAAAAAAAAAAAGTATCCAGATATGCAAGTGAAGCTCATGAAAATTTGTCTGAAAGCCTTTTACTTCAGTTCGTAATAGCTGGCTTGAGCTAAACATGACAAGCTTCATTTAGTGCTCACTGTTGTAATTGCTACCTGGTGCTTACTTCATAGAATCTTAGGATAAATGTTAGCCCCCGGAAGAATTATGTGCCACGCCCACTGAAGTCAATGGTAACTGTCTGTTTATGTCTGAGGCTGAATTTGGTCCCTAGAATCTAGACGTGGAAAAGACGGGTTTAATTATTTAGGCCATTTTCCTGCCATTGCAGGATTGGGAAAGGGTGTATTTAATGGAGGGTCAGTTTGGGTTAGAGACTCAATTGGGAAAATCAGAATGCTCTATCGATTTATATGGCACTATGCTGATTTACCCCCACAGAGGAGCTAGCCAGTTATCTTTAGTAATGCAAGATAATCAAAAACATAAGTGTTCCCGTTCCAGACCAGATGACTGGTTTATCTGATGAGCAACTTGATTTTAGTCCAGGTGCTTAAGTGGGAGGTTAAACTACCCGGATTATATATATCCAGTTGGACAATTCTGTATGCGAGGTAAAATTCCTTCCTGACCACCCCTATAGTGGCATCATCTTACGCCCTGAAGGATGAATTTTAATTATCCGTGTTATTACAGCCCACTTCTGCAGTTTGCTGAGCAAGCTGACTTTCAAGAAGCCCTCCACATCGCAATGAGCCACCTGTCTCTCATTACCAGAAGCCAGAAAGGGACGAGCCTGCCTGATAAACATGGTTCAGCTGCTATGTAATTGCTGCGAGCTAGAAGAGCATTCTGGGTATTGACATGCAAATGAGTTGGCAAACTTCCCACTTTTGCTCCACAATTACTGTGGGAAAACCATAGGCACAAATCTATATAAATGGCTCCCGCGCGCGCACACAACAGATGTATTGAACAGTGCGTGCGTACAGGGCGTATATATGGACAATCGAATATGTTAAGCTGGTGTGTGCTATCCCGGACTCTTATGCCAGATGCCGGTTTATAGTGGGTAGCAATGTCACTGTCTCCAGCATAGCATGCTAGCTGCTAATGTTAATGAGTTGCAGCATCCGTTATCAGCCTTTTCACAAGAATATCCTGGCCGTGCTGTGTTAATTCCATGCCACGTGGTGAGACAATCAGCAAGAAGATCTCACTTTTTGAATTCTCGTTACCCGAGGGGCATAAATGCTGCACAGATCAATAACCAGCTGCTTAGTTGTTCAGATCTGAGGGTCCCATCAACTCCCTGGGTTGATTATTTTAATTATTATTGTTATTTTCTACCCAACGGCCAGCACTGGCTTTTAGCTACCCAGGATTCAGATTGGACTGGGTATTAATTTGAAATAAACAACACTGCAATCATGACTCTGATAAGCAGAATTTTCCCAGACTCTGACCACAGCTAAGTGGGTTTATAGACTAAGGGCGAGGGGAGTAAAAATGAAACTGGCTTGTACAAAAATGTTAGAGCCCTTTGCTTCCATATAGGCTATAAATCTGTTTATCAAATTCATAAGTGCTTTGATCCAATGGAAGCTGTGTAAGATAAAGAGAATTAGATTTCCTGTTACAGACGTGAAATCAAAGTGAAGCCAGAAACATAGGAACAGATTAATCGTTTTCTAGTTAAATCTTGCAAGTAATACTGTATAAACACTTCAGATCCAAAGGGGATTATGTCCAAACACTAAGTTGATGGAGGAATTCAGGGCTGTTCTGAATTGCGTAACAGTCATTTAGACATCCAGTGTCGGGAGAGCATGCATTGGGCAGAATGGAGGTGGGGGATGAGATGGTGCTTAGGGTAAGCAGCTAAGGGGGAAGGGAAAGAAGATGAGGAAGCCTGGAGAGGGAAAGCTACGGAGGGAGGCCTAACCTAAATAAAACAAAAGGAGACCCATATGAGCTCTCCAGGCTAGTGAGCATGTCCGGGTATGGACTGTCAGGCACCCTTTCTGGTATACATCCCTATTCCCCCTTTCCTTGCCTTGTCCTGCCAGTGAGGGAGTAGAAATAAAACCCTGCTCATAGCAGTGCCTAGGGGCCACGTCTGCCATCTGCAACGCGACCAGTGTGAGAGTGCTGTGGAAACTCCCCTCTGTCCGTCCAACCCTCAGTCCAATCAAACACACAGACACAGCAGGAACGCATCAGGGTAGGGCTTTTGTTTAGACACTTGCAGGCACATAGGTCCCAGTTCAGCGAGGGGCTTAAGCACATCTAACTTTAATCACGAGTAGGTCCACTGAGCCAATGGGGCGTCTCAGATGTTTAAGGTTAGGCATGTGCGTCTGTGGAATCGGGGCCTCCGATGGGATGCGTATTCCAAGCTCCTCTTGAGACTGATCATTTGAGCTGGAAATCTTGAGGGATGAGCTGCTGTGCAAGGTTCTGGCACTGTGGTGTCTGCTGAAAATGCCGCATGAAGAACGTCTCTCCTGATATTTTGTCTGTGGTCATGCGCAGGCGCATTATGCTATAATGAGGAACACTTCTGAACTCTCCACATTTCGCTGCTTGGTCAGATTCTGAAACGGATCGAAGTCTGGAATGAGTAGAGCGTAATGTGAGACGACAAATATTGTGGGAAGACAGTTAAAACGGCACCTTTAGTTGTTTCATCGGTAGCATTATCTAGTGGTTAGAGCCCCAGACGGAAAGTCAGGAGACTAAAGTGCTGAGCCGCTGACTCGCTGCATGGACTTGGGCAAGACCCATAATCTTTTTGTGACTCAGTTTACTCATCTGCAGAATGGGAATGATAATCCTTGCTGTGCCTATTGTGAAGCATAATCAGCTGATGTTTGTGAAGCACTTGAGATGCTCTTTAATTTCAGAACAGTTTATGAACCATAGTGCAGTATAATATTCCTTGTATTCATGATGTGCTACAGGTGAGAGGCTAGTGGGTTTGAGGAAAAAAGCAAAGATGTTAGTGTGTAGTGTATAGAGTTCTCCTCAACAAGTAGAGCTACATAGTGTATCACATGGCTTTTTATGCTAGGCAACCGAGGGGCTGTTTCTGGGTAGCGATGTGCAGTGTACTTTCTTTCTTTCCTTTAGTATCTTAACTAAAATATCTCTGATTTAACTGATGGCTTTATTTTCCACAGCATGATGCGTGTATCTGAATTCTCAATAATCCCCTTCACTGGCCCACCCCTGGATTTCTACCAGCTCTTGGTTACTACTTCATTCCAAAAACAACGTGGAGTACTGGTGGCACCTTACAGACTAACAAATTTATTTGGGCATAAGCTTTCATGGGCTACAGCCCACTTCATCAGATGCATAAACTGCAGAACTGGAACTAATTTGCAAACTGGACACCATCAAATTAGGCCTGAATAAAGACCGGGATTGGATGGGTCACTACAAAAACTAATTTCCCCCATACTAATTTCCCCCTACTGTTACTCACACCTTCTTGTCAACTGTTTGTTTGAAATGGGCCACCCTGATTACACTGGCCTCATTACCACTACACAAGTGATTTTTCCTCCCTTGGTATTCTACTGTTGAGAATAGCCTACTTCAACTGTAATTGAATTGTCTCGTTAGCACTGACCCCCCACTTGGTAAGGCAACTCCCATCTTTTCATGTACTGTGTATATATAACGAGGATTCCTTGTGGCACCTTAGAGACTAACAAATTTATTTGGGTATAAGCTTTCGTGGGCTAAAACCCACTTCATCAGATGCATGGAGTGGTAAATACAGTAGGCGGGGACACACACACACACACACACACACTTCAGAGTGGTAGCCGTGTTAGTCTGTCTCAGCAAAAACAACTAGGAGTCCTTGCGGCACCTTAGGGCAGGTCTTCACTACCCGCCGGATCGGCGGGTAGCAATCGATCTATCGGGGATCGATTTTTCGCGTCTCGTTAAGACGTGATTAATCGATCCCCGATCGCGCTCCCCGTCGGCGCCGGCAATCCACCTCATCGAGAGGCGGAAGCGGAGTCGACGGGGGAGCGGCAGCGATCGACTCGCCGCCGTCCTCATCGCCAGGTAAGTCGATTACGATACGCCGACTTCAGCTACGCTATTCCCGTAGCTGAAGTTGCGTATCGTAGATCAACCCCCTCCCCTAGTGTAGCCCTGGGCTTAGAGACTCTAAGGTGCCGCAAGGACTCCTCATTGTTTTTGCTGAGACAGACTAACATGGCTACCACGCTGAAACCTGTACTTCATTCCAGTGTTTGGAGATGATCCTCCGTGCATCTGAAATGCATAGATTAGACTGCAGCAGCTTCTTGTGCCATTTACGGTACACCAATTTCCTTGGGTTATTTATTTACTGGTGCTATAATACTGCCATTGACGCTGGAATTGCTGTCACAGGGCTGTCAGAATGTCAAAGGAAAGGAGTCTCCCATTTATCCTGTGCTGCGGCAATCCTCCTGCTTTGTTTTCTTCACTGATCTTTAATGCTCCCTCTTGGTTGCTCTAATCCACTCTAGGAAAAAAAACTCCCACGGAAATCTTCATACGAATAGCAACTGGGTGAGTGCAGGAGTTACTTTCCATAAGCGATAATACCGCCTCCACTTCCAGGGAGTTGCTTAAGCAAAGAATGCTGTCATTCCCCAGGGCAGTGGGTAGCATTTTCCTTGCCTGGTTTAGGAGTATGTGTTACTAGCTCTAATGTGGCTACACAGGGCAATAAGGTCTCCTTGTCCGCGTGCCTGGCTGTGTTCGGGCACAGGGGAAGAGAACAAGCACTCAAAGCTCTACCCTGTGAGCAAGTTAGTGAAGGGTGTGGGTGGAGTCATGGCTTGGCTCCTCTCCCCATCTGCCAATCTGCAGATTGGGAAATGAGCGGTGGCCTTGGAAAGGGGTGATGTAACGTTCTCCTTGGGGCCGGAAAGGACTTGTCACTCTGGGCTATGTCTACACTTGGGCGAGCTAAGGGCGGGATTCCGGGTTTGACATACTCACACTAGCTCTCGTTGAGCCAGGGCATTGAAAACAGTAGTGTCGCCGGGGTGTCATGGGCAGCGGTTTGGGCTAGCTGCCCTGAGACTCATGGGGTCCAGGCAGCTTTGTACTGTAACCCCTCTTGCTACTGCCTGTGCTAGCACTGCTACTGTACTATTGTTAGTGTGCTAGTCAATGAGAGCCAGGGCACTTTTGTCCATTCAATCTGGGAATCGCACCCCCAGCTCCAAGTGGAGATGTAGCCTGAGTCACAATCCCCTCCGCCCGGGCTGTGACCGCTACATGCTGCCTCTTATTCAGGGATCGGTCTGGCCCCTCCTCCTATCTAGTGCCGGTCCAGACCTCGGGGCATGCCCTGAGTATCTTTGGGGTGGGTGGGGGAGGAACCTTCCACTAAAGTGCTGCCCCATCCTTCTCAGCTAGGGCACAGGGAGCTTTGGTTGTGCGCACTGGCATAGGCGCTGACTCCGTGGGTGCTCCAGGGCTGGAGCACCCACGGGGAAAAATTGGTGGCTGCTGAGCACCCACCGGCAGCTCCCCTCCAGCCCCCCCCCCCGCCCCGGCACCCAACTCACCTCGGCTTCCCAGTTCCCGCCGAAGCCGCTTTTTTTAGCTTTCACGCACAGCCGCCTGCCTGTCAGCTGTTCGGCGAGCGGCAAGGGGGCGGTGCGGGGGAAAGTGCAGCGGGGCAGCGCCTCGGGGGTGGGGTATAGGGAGGAGGCGGCCGGGGGCGGGGAGCCTCTTGCATGCAGTGGAAGGGGCAGGATTTACTCAAAGATTTTTAGATATTGGGCCTGTCTGCTGGGTGATCCCCCTGATCTCGGGATCAGCTCCGTGCTGGCTCTCATGCTTTAGAGCATCCAAAGGAGCTGCTCTAAAGCATGTAGGGCTGGTTTTTGCCCATAGGGGCAGTGTGCTAGTTGAGAGCAGCTGCTCTCTAGTCACAGTGGAGACTGCAGAAGTAGTGGCTTAGGAGCCATCTACACCTGCTTTTAGCCAGCTGGGGAAATCCTTGAAGCTCTCCAGGGGCTTTGTGCCATGTGAATTGATGTGAAGAGGGCCAGAGTATAAGAGGAGGATTTGGCACTATCTTTGCAAGGGGCTATGAACATAAAAAACGTGCAATGCTAATGATCAGTACAAGAGAGGGGCAGCTTAATGCGAACACAGGCATAGGTGGGAAGAACTCCTGGGGTGGAAACCCTGCTCCGACAATAACGGCTGGAATGGACTTGGGCAAGTCACTTAACCTTTCTGGAAAAGAGCGGTAATTATTGATCTACCTTTCAGGAGGATTGTGAGGAGCAGTTTAAAAAATGCTTTGAAAATTAAATGTGCTAAGTGCCATCATGTTGTTGAATCATCCATAAAACAAGTATTGTCAAGCTTTTTTATTTTTATTTTCGTTTGGAAAAATATTCTGTGCAACTGTGTGAAAGATTTCAGCTTGGTGCCTGTGGTATTGAACATTGCATATAGCGCAAAGTTTGTAGTGAAGTGCTGACAAAATCTTATATCTAGTTCCCATAGACTAAACACTCAAGTGCTGTAAATCTGGATCTCCAAGCACTGAATAAATACGCACTCATCGCTGGTTCTGAAAAATGAATAGCTTCCCTCCCTGACCCCATTACATGTGATAGATGCATCTAGCAGGGAGGAAGGGGGCTGGTTCTTTGCTAGCAGTCTCTTGATAAAGTCGAGTAAAAATTAGATTTAGCAACAGAAAATAGAGGAGCTCCTTCATCCCATAGCGTAGCTCATCTCATCTTAGCGGGAAAAGAATTTCATTTCTAGCTATGGATCTGTGGCACTTTCAGCGTCCTGGAAACTCTTGTATTCTTGATCGGCCTAAATGGGATTGCAGAACTGATCCCTTACAGACTGGACAGACAGACAGAAAGATAAACAAGCCAGGCGGGTATTTTATCATGTTCTCCCTGCTGGTATCTGAGTTCTGAGCTGCCAGGCCAGTGACTTGTAACTCCAGCAGATGTTTCAGCTTTAAGGTCAGGGGGAACTTCGATGTTTGTATCTTGAGAACAGATGCCAAAAGGGTTTGAATTTTGGAGCTGTGCCCACAGAGTGGAGCTAAATAATGGTACAAAGAGTAGGGCTGCTTGGAAGAACAGAGGGTCTGGCAGGATGCAGCGTTAATCTGCCAAGTTGTCATGCCAGGTAAGGGCCTTATTGTTTAATTTAATGGCAAAGCTCCCATTGATCTCAATATTATAGGATTAGATTCTAAGTGAGTAACTTTGTTTAACAA
Organism: Macrochelys suwanniensis; assembly: GCA_033296515.1. Taxonomy (NCBI): domain Eukaryota; kingdom Metazoa; phylum Chordata; order Testudines; family Chelydridae; genus Macrochelys; species Macrochelys suwanniensis. Next base: position 9,460,620 of record CM065778.1, on the reverse strand, counting down.
TTCCAGTTTTCTCCCCTGTTAGCAAGTCCAAGTCTAGTATAAATTATTCCGGTGCCTGTCACGGCTGAGCTCTCTAGAAGCAGGCAGATAACATTTTAAGTCAGATCCCTGAAACTAGAGTAGAATAATTTATACGCTTAGAAAGAGGAGTTCTGAAGTCAAATGAGCCGGGTGATGCGAATTATGTGGTTGCTGTGTCCCCATAGATCCTCTTTGTTTCCAAATATGTGCGAAATTATGAGCTGTTACAGCTGAAGCACTGCTCCATGCTAATCATCTGAAAGGTAAAATCCAATAATTAGGCAGAAATTATTAAATGGGCCAGAGGCAAGTTATTTACTAAAATATTTTGGTGCAATTAGTATGCAATGAGAACAACAAAACGAGCACTGGACCCTTTGTCGCTTCTACAGATCCAGACTAACACGGCTACCCCTCTGATAAAACGAGCACTGAATGCCGGATAACTGCAGAAAATAAAATGAAATAAATTCTTATAGCATCCTGTTATACTTGTTGGGAAGCAGCGTGACCTAGCAGACACAGCTCTGGACTGGGATTTGGGAAATTTAGCCCACTATGGGGCGGGATCGACCTAAGATGCGCAACTTCAACTACAGGAATAGCGTAGCTGAAGTTGCTGCATCTTGGATTGACTTACCTGGGCATCTTCACGGCGGTGAGTCGACCGCTGCTGCTCCCCCGTCGACTCCGCTTCCGCCTGTCGCGGCGGTGGAGTTCCAGAGTCAATAGGGAGAGCGTTCGGGGATTGATTTATCACGTCTAGACTAGACGCGATAAATCGACCCCCAAGAAATCGATCGCTACCCGCCGATCTGGCGGGTAGTGTAGACCTGCCCTTAGATTCTAATCCCAGTTCTGCCACTGGCTTGCTGGGAGAATATGGGCAAGACACTTCACCTCTTATGCTTCAGTTAATGATACTTACCTCTTTTGTAAAACTTTTTGAGATCTGCTTATGAAAAACAAACTAAGTATTATTGTTATATTATTTTGTAACCAGAATTGCTTTCCCATTTGGCTTGGCACGTAAACTTTTGTTTCCAAAATACATACGCATTTATCTGGAGGATAAACTCATTCCTATTCACACAAGGGATGATATCTGCCTTTGAGACTTGCTAAGCTCAAATATAATGGAATTTGCTTCAAGAGGAACAGCAGGTGGGTGGTCTTCAAACCACTTTGAATGATGTGTTTCTGAATGCTGGGATACCAAGAGCAGTTGCTTTTGAAACAGATCATGAGATGCCAGTGTTTAAATGAGTATCCCAAGGTGTATCCGGTACGTGGGTTATGAAGTTGTCAAATATGACTTATTTTGAAAAAAAAAAAAAAACTTCTGTTTTTGAAAGGAGTAGCTTGTGGGTGCATACGCAGCTCCTATTGATTTCAGCAAGAATTTAGTAGGGACGTATACAAAGAGCCCAAATTCTGATCTCTGCTACGCTGGTGTAAGTGGTGGTGTTACTCTCATTTGTGCCAGCGTAACTGGTATTGGAATTCAGCTCAGTATATTTAAGCATGTACAGTGTTGTCGGTCAGAATTCAGAATACTGGGATTGCCAGACTGGATCCTTCTGCTTATCTGTTTCTGACCGTGGCCAGTACCAGATGCTTCAGGAAGGAGATGTAAGAATCCCTGTAATGGGCATGTAATGGGATATATTGGCCATTTAAGGAGGAATTCTCACAGTATGTCTATGCTGCAATTAAAAACCCACTGTTGGCCCATGCCAATGACTTGGGCTCTTGGAGCTTGGGCTAAGGGGCTGTTTAATTAAGTGTAGATGTTTGGGCTGGAGCCTGGGCGCTGGGATCCTCCCACCTTGCTAGATCTTCTCAAGCTCACGTGCTAAAAGTAGTATAGCCACACTACAGTAGTGCAAATGGCATAAAGTGCAAGCTGCCCTGAGTACACGCCTAGCAAGGCAGTGTAACAGATCAGAAGCTAATGGCACCAGTATAATCCACGCTCATTCAGGGTGGCTATCTGTCCCCCTCTAGTGGTGGTTGGGACACATTTAGAGGCTGAGTCTGTTCTAGGGCTGGCTAATGGCCGGCTCTCCCAGCACAGGCAATAGACGCTCATACTTCGATGCAATTGTCCCAGGTTTGATCCCTGCTGCCATGACCCAACCAAGGATATCGCATCACACCAAACTAGGAGGGAGAGAATGAGTGGCCAGGTGTGTTAGATGTTGGCTAGAGCGAGCCATGAAAGAGTTTTAAAAGCGGGGGACTGCTTTTGAGCTGGATTCCAAATGAAAGAACGTATTTGAAGTCGAGGGGCTTGTACACTGGTGGAACGGCTCAGCAGTTTTTGTCATCAAGGTCTCTTCTTTCAGGGTGAGTGACTATTACGGAAAACCAAAACGATTTAGCGGAATCCAAAAGCAAACAGAAAAGTCTCCACCGGCTGGGGTTCGACCCAGTCCCCAGATGCTTGGCTTGTGAGTTGGACCTCCCGGAAGCTGTTCTCCCTACTCCTGTCTCCTGAGGAACCACTCTTGCAGCACTTCTGCCTGAGCCCCAGTGGAAGAACAGAGGGAAGCCGAGCTGATAATCCATTGCACATCCGTAGTGTCCTGCAGCCCATCACAAGGGTAGTGAGTCACCAGTCTTTTCAATCCACTGTGCCAAATGAATTCCTTATGTAACTCCACCACAGTCCATGGAGTTACATCACAGGCCTGGGGTGACATGGAAAAGTGAAACCACAACTGTTTGCTTGAGGGGAGAGCGAGCAGATCTTTCAAGGGTCTAATATTAATGTTTACATTAAGTGGACACTGTCCACTTGAATATCACACTTCTGCCTGAAACTACTTTGCTTACTGTTGTACTAAGTGATAAGGTTCATACACCTGAAGGAGGTTCTGGAGGGGAGGGGGGAAATTCTGAGGTTGTTTTTAAAATCTTTGTATCAGAGGGGTAGCCATGTTAGTCTGGATCTGTAAGCGACAAAGAGTCCTGTGGCACTTTATAGACTAACAGACGTATTGGAGCATAAGCTTTCGTGGGTGAATACCCACTTCTTCAGATGTGTGGTGCATCTGAAGAAGTGGGTATTCACCCACGGAAGCTTATGCTCCAATATGTCTGTTAGTCTATAAGGTGCCACAGGACTCTTTGTCGCTTTAAAATCTTTGTTTCTCTGTGCATGATGGCACTCTGACACTCAGCTGCCTTCCCCAGACCTGAAGAAGAGCTCTGTGTAACTTGAGAGTTTCTCCCTTCTATCAACAGAAGTTGGTCCAATAGAAGATATTGCCTAGTCTCTCTCAGCACACTGTGAAATAATTTTCACTGTTTCCCTTGTAGACCATTAGGCCTTGATCCCCAGGCAAACTCCTGCACCAACACTGAGCTCATTGCAGGATTATACATGTCAAGACCCGAAGGGACCATCATGGTAATCTAGTCTGACCTCCTGAGTAACACAGGCCACAGCATTTTACTCAGTAATTCCTGTGACAACTAGGGTGGCCAGGTGTCCGGTATTCGACTGGAAAGTCCGGTCAAAAAGGGGACCTGATGGTGTCAGCTCAGATCTATTGCCTGGACACCCAAAGTCCGGTTACTGGAGGCGTGGAGGCACCAAGTCATCACCCATGCCAGCCCGTGCTCCGTCGGGGCCGCTTCCTACCTGCATGGTGCGGCTGCAGCTCCCAGCCCCTGCTCTGCAGGCGAGTCCCTCCCGACCCACACAGGGAGGGAGGGGAAGAGCAGTGAGTGATGGGGGAGGGGGAAAGAGGCGTGAACGGGGGGTGGCGCCTCAGGAGGAAGGGGTGGGGCCTGGGAGGTGGGGTGTGGCCAGGGGGACAAGGCAGGGCAGGTCTCAGGGGGAAGAGGCGGGGCAGGGGAGGTTCTAGCACTCCTACTAGAGTATTCAGTTTTTATATATTACAAAGTTGGCAGCCCTAACCAAGATGCTATCCACAAGGCTGAACGCTATTTTGTATTAGTTTTGCTTAATTTGTTCATCACCAAAGTGCCGTGCCTCAGCTGTAGCTGCCATGATAGCACACACACCCTCGTCCGTTGACGGATGGTACTTCAGTTGATGCTTGAGGCCTAATGCTGGGCTGACTTGCATCCTGGACCATGGGAACTGAGCTAGTTGGGTTGCACAGAGCCTAAGCCATAGAGAACTTGACCCATAAAATGTGCTATATACAAATTCTTTATAACTTTGTGTGTGAGAGAGAGAGAGAAACATCAGGTTGAACTGGTTGAACATTACAGAGCAATAAATTAACTGAAATAAATGAGAAAAGCCGGGGGCCTGGTTAAATAGACTGGACTCCATGTTTCCTTCCCACATGAAAAGACACTGGAAGAGAACAAGGTCATTGAAAAGCCTCATGGTGCTAAGAGAGTGCCACTGTTGGGCTGTTTTCCTCCCACAGTGTGGCAGGGCCATGGCTGTGCCCTGAAAAAAGAGGGGAGCTGGGCGTCTCTGGTCAGATGCACAGAGGGCATCTCTCCTTGTGCTATGCCGCCTCCTCAGAAATGGCCGCATGCCCAGCTCTGTGGCTAGCTCTGTAGCTGTGTTGCCGCTGACTCCAGGGTGGTGACTGTGCCCTGTGACCCCCTGCATATGGGAGGAGTAACGAACGTAGCATCAACTCATCATGTGCCTCTAGAGCCCACATTGAGAAAACTAAAGCCGAGGTTAGCACACACAACAACGTTCTCGGCAAGTTGGCTATATCAAAGTGAGGTGCAGATCCTTTCACTCCATGAGCACCAGCACTTTGCTGCTCCTCTGCTGAATACCCTTGTACAGTGGGGCACAATCCCCTTGTGTGCTAGACCCTCTACTAAAGACCTCCTACTGCTGTATAACAGGATGCCTTAAGCATACCCTCGTCAACAGCCTTTGCACCTTCGCAGGTGTTGCTCTTCCTGATGTCCACCGGGAAGTTGCTAGTAGAGTCAAGCCAGGCACAGATCCAAGACATCCGCTATTTGATCTAACACTGATGCTGAGTTGACGGAAGTCACAACAAAGTTTTCTTTCCACCATTAAACCCCTCACACTGCCACAACCGAACCCTTGTCAGTTTGGGTGGCAAGCAAGGGTAGAGAATGACCCGATAGCCTGTGCTCTCCAGCTCCCACCCGTCGATTACCTACCACCTGGTTATGAGCCCTGGCCTATATGGTGTAGCCTTAATCAACTCCGCATTGGAGTTGGCTGGTCTACGCACAAGAAGATCAAGTGAGGCTACATCACTTGTGACTGTGGTAGGAAGCCTCAAAACCTGAAGCATGTGAGCTGGAAAATTGGAGTCATCTCACTGAAACCTCCTGAGGAGAGCCCATGGGGGTAGTTCAGTGTTGTTTTAAGAAGCTAGAAGTGAAACTTGGAGCTAGCAGACAAGTTAGTGTCCCAAATCTTTCTATTTATTACTTTAATTTAATTTAATTGCCAGATTTATAGCATCGGAGACTGAAATCACCAGTTTGGGCTTGATCCTACCCCCCACTGAAATTGATCACAAAACTCCTATTGTCTTCAGTGGTATGGAATTGAGTCTTTTGTCCTGGGGTGTCTTATGCTAGGGATGAGTTGGGTCTGCGTCCATTCAAACCTTGACCCTTCTGAGAGTACGCAGCATGTATCTGTTAGTGCAATGCCCTGACTTCCATGTCTGTGTACTAGGACTTGGACTCAGACCAACACGTTTCTCCATCACCACCGAAGTGTCCTCTGATGGTAATAACATTAGGTAGCTGCTGACCGCAACAGGCTTTGCACTGTTGATGTAGAGGAGCGACGCTCTGTATCCTATTACGGGGCTGATGATTAGAGCCATGCAGTCAACATAACATAAGAATGGCCATAGGTCAGACCAAAGGTCCATCTAGCCCAGCATCCTGTCTTCCAACAGTGGCCAATGCCAGGTGCTTCGGAGGGAATGAACAGAACAGATAATCATCAAATGATCCATTCCTGTCACCCATTCCCAGCTTCTGGCAAATAGGCAAGAGACACCATCCCTGCCCATCTTGGCTAATAGCCATTGATGGACCTATCCTCTGTGACAAAGTTCCTCCTCTACCTTGGTGAGTCCTGCGCTTATTGGCGGATTTTGATCGCCTCAGAGATCTTCCCCTCTGGTAGAACCCACAGTCAAATTCCTCCTGTGTCTGATCAGGAGTTGGGAGGTTTGGGGGGAACCCGGACCCGCCCTCTACTCCGGGTTCCAGCCCAGGGCCCTGTGGATTGCAGTTGTCTATAGGGTTTCCTGTAACAGCTGCGTGACAGCTACAACTTCCTGGGCTACTTCCCCACGGCCTCCTCCCAACACCTTCTTTACGCTTACTGCAGGACCTTCCTCCTGATGGTCTGCTGATGCTTGTTCTCCTCAGTCCTTCAACTCTTCTCCCTCTCAACTCCTTGTGTGCCGCTTGCTCCCAGCTCCTTGCATGCCACACCACAAACTGAAGGGAGCTCCTTTTTAAACCCAGGTGCCCTGATTAGCCTGCCTGTCTTAATTGATTCTAGCAGGTTCTTCTTAATTGGCTCCAGGTGTCCTAATTAGCCTGCCTGCCTTAAATTGGTTCCAGAAAGTTCCTGCTTGTTCTAGTGCAGCCCCTGCTCTGGTCACTCAGGGAACAGAAAACTATTCATCCAATGGCCAGTATATATGCCTTCTATCAGATTTCTGTACCCCACTTGTCGGGGTCTGTCACACCTCCATGAACTGATCTAGTTCTTTTTGGAACCCTGTTATAGTCTTGCCATTCATAGCAAAGAGTTCCACAGGTTGACTGTGTGTTGTGTGAAGAAATACTTCCTTTTGTTTGCGTGCATGCAAATCATGAAAGTTTTGGTTAACCTAACTCTGTCAACAGAATTTCTCTCTCTGTGTAAGTAAGTATATTTATGGATCTGTACACTGGCACTCCTTATTGGGGTTGCAGAGTTTATAACTGAGGGCAGACTTCAGCTTTTAAGTGCTGATCTTGCAAACTCTTACTTGTGTGATAAATTGTCAGGTAGTCCCATTGAATTTAATGGGATGGCTTACGTGGAGAAGGATTATGCACATGAGTAATGACCCAGGGAAGTAATTGTGAGCAATGACAATCTCTATACAAAATAATCTTTTCCACTTCTGTTAGATGTGTAATTTCTATACCTCTGAATGTGTCCCCACATATGACAGAACAAGAGCTTTTTCTTTGACTTCACTACTAGAGTATTGCTGTACATCTGTGCTGTGCCTGGTTAGCAAAACACCATTTGGCAAGTGCAGAGCACTGTTCTACGGAAACAATACGGTTATATCTCAGTAGGAATAGTTTTCTCCTGTGAGTTAATGTGTCCGGCAGGCTGAAGACTAAATCAGATCGTATCAGAAATTGTTTGATCATTTGGTCAGATCCTCATTGACTCTATGGGGCTATGCAGATTTACAGCAGCAGCTCAGGATCTAGCCCTTTACTGCCACATGGGACAGTATATAGTATTGTCAACTCTTGTAATTTAAACGAATATGAGATAGAAATGGAAAACTGGGTAAAAACAACAGCTCTTGGAAGCCCAACTAGCAGGGCTATTTAGAAATTTCTTCACCTTCTTTGCTCTTCTGGTGAGAATAAGGGAATTCTTCCCCTGGGATAGATTTAATAACCTGGAAAGTTACTAGTACATTCGTGAATCTTGCACTAATGAATTATCTTGTAATTATCATGCAATGTATAGCATGTTAGTTTTTTTTTCTGTACCCTATCACAAGTCTTTGGATATTAAGATGTACAGAGCTCATCCAAGAAAGATCAGAAGATTTTTTTTAATAAAGGGAAAATTGTATCTCACTCTTGTATTTTAAAATGGTTTGAAGAGGTTTTGCTCAGATGTCCCAGAACCGTTCACCTTCAAGCCTGGGAAATCCCATCCCCCACAGGTGAAACTAGGGAAATTGTGGAATGCCGGAAGTAGGGCCTTATCTCACCGCATTAGTCCAGTTTTACAGTGCTGTAACTTCACTGAAATCAATGGACATGCAGAAGGGTAAAGTTGGAGTAACTAGGAATGTATCAGGCCCAACAGATCATAACAGTGATTACCAAAGCATTTCTATCTGTGACTAGTATTTCTTCTCGCCTATCTTAGTGAGAATTTTGCTATTGATTTTGGGAGAAGGAGGATTGGACTTTATCCTTGTAACATTCCACTGTTGTCTTTGTGCTAGTAGTACACTTTCCTCTTGTCCAGCTTTTATCCATGACCAACAGTGCTCATTGCTTGCTTGCTTTTTTGTGGTATTCTTCTAAAACTCAATACACATTTAAAATTCTATACGGGCTAATTGCAACTCCAATGACTGGAGTTAAAAATTAAGCTCCAAAATTGTGCTGTCTATAGTCTGACTATTAAGTGAAATGATCTTTATTTAATTCGAAATGGCTTCCCCCCCCCCCAATATATTTTTATACGAGTGAAAATCCATATGCAAGTAGAGCTAAAATCATAATAGGAAATCCTGAATTGTGGCTGAAAATTTTTCATTCAACCTATGCATATGAGAAGCTGCAGAGTCTCAAAAACAATGACCTCATGTACTACTATGCTTGATGAGTTCTTTAATGTAGTTTAATTGCTTGAGGCTAACCATGTAACAGGGTAGAATGTGACATTCAATCTGTTTCTTTCTGCGATTTAAGGGGCACAGAGTTCTATATTTATTTGTGAAGTAAAAATAAGTTTACCAACATCGTAAATATCAATTTAGTGTAAGTGCCTCAATGTGCCCGCAAATTTAACAATAAAAAGCTGGAAAAAATAATTGTGATGCATGTTAACAGTGAAAATGACTGAGGAATGAAGCTGAGAATCCTAATAAGTTTCACATGGTTAGTAGATTGTATCTTTGTAATGATATGAGTGTATAGAGGTGAATCAGATTTTAAACTTGAGGGAAATATTTTGAAAACAGCAAGTGTGGTAAATTACCCCTGGGCTCAAATCAAAATGAAGAATTTTTAAACTTAAGATGATTTGTGATCTATTAAAGGAAAGAATACCTTGAACACCCTATATTTTCTTTAGTATTTCCATGGCAATGTCCTTCTTTACAAAATCAGTTTAGACCTCGATCATGAAATCAGACAGCAGTGTAAGGAAACCGAGTCCCATTGTCTTCAGCGAGGCTGTGCATCATTTCAGTGATCTGTCCACGTGGATCCAATTGCAGAATAGAGGATTTAGTGCATCTAGTACTGTTGGCATCCAGAAGTGAGAATAGGCCATAAAATATGAAAAGCGAGACCTGTCTATTTTACATAATAATGTATTTAAATATAGCACCACATCAGTGCAGTCCCTTCTGATCTGTGAGCCATTTTTTACTGCACCCCAGATTACAATGACTTTGGCTGTAATAGAACTGAGTGTTGCTAGTCACAGAGAAAGACCTACCAAGGCATAATTAAATTAGTGTAGCTCTGTTGAAGTCAATGGAGCTACTTTGAGTTATACCAGCTGAAGATCTGTTCCTCGGACTCTAAAGGGCATAATCCAAAACCCAATGAAGTCAATAGACTCCAAATTACTTGAGTAGGCTTTCATTCCAGATTTTAGTTACTTATATATACTGTACACTGCCACAAAGGATACCCTTACCTAATTTTTTTTGCATCTGGAAACTTCCCCACCTATCCTGATCTGCTTAACTGTTGATAAAAGTGAATCATTTCTGCCAAAGGCTATTAAAATCTGGTGAGAATTTATCAAGGGAATAGGTATTCAGTAACTCTCATAGGCGCATGAAAGATTGCCAGATTTCACATTTTCTGACCAGTGCAATGCAAGAGCTCTCTCGGGTTGTTTCTACACTTGCAGTCCCAGGTGAGACTGCAGCTCGGGTAGATGCACCCACGCGAACACAGCTAAAAATAGTACTTGGGGGTCTGCAAGCACGCCAGGGTCTTGTGCTGCAGTATCTGCACTTCTGTTTTTAGCCATAATAGCAGGTGTAAAATTAGCTCAGATACATCTACCTGAGTGAGCTTCACATCTTGGTTTGCAGCACCAGGCATGCCCTCAGAATGCTGTACTGAACACTTCATGACAGGTAGATGATTTTGGAGTAGGGGTGGAGTGAGGTGAACGAATAGACCCCTACCTTTTATTAGTTGTTGTTTTGATCATTTTGCCTGACTGGAGTCAGGAAGGAAGAGCATGGTTTATCTTCTGTTCAGGAGCCAGCATTTATTCTCCTCAGTTGAGCTGATGATTACCCGATTTTGTCCCCATGGTGGCAAATAGAGATATAGATGAATACTTTGCGATGATCACCATGAACAGATATTTTTATGACCAAATTTTCAACACGTGGCCAAATATTGGCCACGCTAATGTGCAGGGAATGCATATGAATGCAGGGAGATAGGAATTTGTGTATGTAGATGGGGTGACCAATGCTGCAGCTGCTGAACTTAGGGGGAAAGGGAGCTGGAGATGCTGAATTCCTTGTGTGAGGGTGTCAAGGTGAGGACATAGGCATCTGTTTGCATTTAGAATAATTGCATGCACAAAAAAGTGGGCACCACAGTTTGTGTCTGAGATCCAAATTTTTAGCCCTACTCTCTGTTTCTGCACTCTTGTCTTTTTCAAAAAATATTATCAAGCCTTTAAGAATTAACAGTTGAGGCACACATGCAAGATTTGTAGGTGAGGCAGCTAGCAGTTTTTGCTTGCCCACTATTATACACTGAACTGATTGTCCACAGAGACAATGCTCCCATTCCATGTTTGAAAACAGTTACTTGTTCGTGCAAACTCAGCTATTCAGTTTGTATGAACACCTGAATGCAGATTTTTGCACATGCAAAATGGGTGCAGGTTCACTTTGGCGGGTGTAGTCAGTTTTGTGTGCAAAAATAAGTGCACAAAAATGGAGGCTTCTAATGACCATCAGTGTTGGGCTGTTTGATTGCAAAATGCTCTGAACAGTGAACGCTGTGGGTTGGTTTTTTTTTTGTTTGTTTGTTTTTTTACAGTCTGCCCTCTAGTGTACAAATGGCTGCCTTAAATAAAATAACACATGGAGAAAAGGAAATGAGAATGTAATGGTCTTAGATTACACCCTCTTAAATCATTTTAAACTGCATTATAATTAATACTATGTCTTCATCTCAAAGGACGATGTAACTTTCTTACAATAAACGCTGTTATAACAAAATTCCATTTATAGTGAAGTATGAAAGTTCCGTTGTTTCAGTGTACAAATTGATTCATCTGGAATTTATTCTGGCACCTTATCCTGCTCTCATTAAAGGAGATGGCAAAACACTCATTGACTTAACTTCACAACCTCATGCTAAGGATAAAATACTCCTCTGAGATCTTAATTCCCCAATGTTTATAATCATAGGTTCAGTTTAAAAGTAAAAAAGGGTGGCAACTTGGAAAGTCTGATGCGCGAGTGGGGGGTTTCAAGTGTCCCCTGGTGCTGTCGGCCTTTTGAAGAATAGTACACTAGAAACTGGGTAGTGTCCTGGTTTAAGGAACTGCTTGTCAAGTCCCTCTTTACCCATCCTGCTTCTGTTTTCATAATCAGTATTGCTAAATTTAAGCAGGACAGGGATCTGCTTAGTTTTGACTTCAGTAATTAGCTAACGTATATTTCTGTTCCACTTCGCGCATTAATCTAATGGAGGAAAGAGTTATGCATAGATGAAGTTAAGACATTAAGCAAGTCTGTCTTTGCATCTCCAATGAACTGAAACATACAGCCTTAGAAAATGTTGGGCTGTAGAGCACTTGGAGACGTTAACGGGAGCAATGCCACTGTTTCATTTGGGTACACACATCTTAGCAGTAACGCTTCTTATTTAGCATACCAGTCTAATTTGTAGTACATAGCTGGTTATTGCCAGTCTCGGATGGGGAGGGTTGTTCTGGAGAATTTCAGGAATGAATTGAAAACAGCCCATTGGGAAGATGGATGAGGTATTTTTTTCCCTGAAGAAAAATTGATATTTTGTCATCTTTGCTGTAGCGCTTCATGAAGGATCTGGCTAGAGCAGAAGAGGGAATGAAAGACTTAGAAGGATGAAAATCGGTACGCAGTAATGGAAAACTGAAGGGTATTACAGAGAGGATTAAATAGAGACAGAAGGCTGTGTCTGAGCTAAGGGTACGAACCAATACAAAATCTTCACTTTGTAAAGGCCTGTGGTATCATGTCAGTGATGCAATCACCAATGAAAAATAAGGTTATTAAGCTAGAGATACAAGAGAAGTTCTGAAAATCTAATAGTCCAAGCCAGGCATTTTGTATTAGTCATTTGGGCGAGTCAATGATACAGGATCCTCCTAGGAGCGCATGGCAAAGTGGGTGACCACGTTCCCTGGATTCCAGTAATGCTTGTCGTAATAAGGCAGCTGTCAGTGAAATGCAGCAAAGCGCCAACAGGTGTAATGATGCTACACACAACAAGGATTGGTGTGTTTTCTTGCCACGTAAAGTGTTCAGGCATGTGTGATAGGCTTCTCTGTGCACTCGGTGGATTGTGGATTAATTCTCATCAGGGGGAAATGTGGAAAATCAACCTAGCGAGTCTTTAAGTTTGCAAAAAATTACACCGTAGTCCCAGTGAAATCAAGTTTTGGCATTGCTCTCGGTGAGGCCAGGAACGGGGCCAGTGGCTGCTTCGTGTGTTGTGTGATGCAAAAAATATATTGAGTTTGTATTGAGACCAGCCTCCCCCTCGCTACAGTTATGTAGTGTTGAAATCCTAGTGATCTGTTACCTTGTTGTTCTGGGCTTAAGTGCATTAAATCAGATATGCAACAAAGAGCATCAATTCACTCTGCCTCCCCCCCAAACACACACATGGGAATTTATGTAGATTTTAAAGACGCAGAACAAAACATGGCAAATTATTCTCATAGATCAAAGGAGAGCCTATACAAAATGTGCTCATAAATGCTGGAAATTCTCTTTCCTCCCATATGAAGACAGGAGACTGTAGTTTGTAATTTACTACAAAGTGATGCTGTTTTTCTTAGTCATTCTGTATTCTCTCCAGGTAGGTATATTGAGTTCATTATTGAAACGCAGCCATGATATCAGATGAGGGTAGAGTGTTTAGGTATGGAAAGTGGGTGTCATTTGGGGGGGGGGGAAGGACCCCAGCCTACTGACTTTGTACCTATCTCCATAGTTAAAAGAGGAAGACTTGCCCATACTTAAAACGCAAATAAGAGACAGAAGAGAAAAATCAGAGTTTAGGAAGGTTGGACTATCTGACTTCTGTGGGTCCTACAGGAACTACAAAATTCAAGTCTCTCTTTTGTTCTTGCACTTCTAATGAGCGAGTTCCCGTGCCCTTCGAAAACTTTGGGTGAGGTTCTTGGGTCCCATCAAGCTACATTTTCCACAGGGCTGAAGAAGGAGCAAAAACAGATTAAAAATGCCTGATCCTAGGAGTAACCAGGGGCTAAGCTGGCCCCAGCGTACACTAGAGGCAGCTTTCATCTATTCTGGTTGTAAAAGTCCCCTGGCGGCTGTCCTGCTGCCTTCAGATCACTGAAGCATATGGTGCTTTTCCACTCCTCGTGCTCCAGGAATTTCCCTACTCAAGGGAGAGCCCCGCAATTGCTCACTTAGGGCAGCTTTCTGGCCCCTTTAGGTCATGTGAGTGATGAAGGGAGGCCGCACTGGTGGAAAACTATCTGTCCCGTTGTCTCCTCTTGCAAGCTTCCAGCCTGGATAGCTTTCCTCCCCAAGTGAAGAAAAGCTTCTTAAACTTCAGAAGTCGCTGCAGACATTGAGAGGCAATGGAAAGTGGAGGCCAGGCGTGCTGTGAGCCTACGCACCGTGTGTGCACACAAGATGTCACTCTGTGAAGATAAAGTTAGACAATTGTTTCCACGAAGGGTCACATACATCTATACCAAATAATATTTGCAGTGTGGATTCTCCTTTGTTTCCATGTGAGATGATCCCTGTTCAACAAGGAACTGAAGTCCTGGACCCTTGTGCAAAAGATGATAGGATAGTCACTGACCTCTTCACAATGCGCTGAATTCTGAGGTCCTTCCCCACAGATCCCACTGTCCAACCTAAGGGTGCCTAATACCCTTGACAACGTGATCCCAAGCAACTTGTCCAGGGTCACACAGGAAATCTGTAGTGGAGCCAGTAAGTTGAAGCCAGGTCTCCCACGTTCCATATTAGTGCTTGACCCGCTGGACCATCTATCTGCCTCTCTCCTGTATGCTAGGATAGCTGAGGGTAGAACTGACTCTAAAAGCAGGCATGAGGATGGGTGCAGACAACACCGGAACAGATTAAGCCTGGGTACGGCTACGCTGTGGTTTAAAACCTGCAGCAGAGAGTATCCGAACCCAGGCACTCACGCTCTGGTGCTGAAACTGCAGTAGAAATGTTTGGGCTTGGGCTCTGAACCCCACCCTCCTGCCTGGGCTTCAGAACCGGAGCCCGAACATTTGAGCTGCTGCTTTAGTGTCATAGCGTGAGCCCCTGAATCTGTCCACCTAGGCCCTGAGACTTGCTGCCACAGGTTTTGAAATGCACTGGAGACGTACCCTTGAAGGCTGAGTGGAAGCAGTGGGATTTGAAGAAGGGGCTGCCTGAGGAAAAGACACATATTTAGGATTAGGCAGAGGGTAGGTCTACACTACCCGCCGAATCTGTGGGTAGTGATCGATCTTTCCGGGATTGATTTTTCGCATCTAGTGTAGACGCAATAAATTGATCCCCAATTTCTCTGCTGTCGACTCCGGTAATCCGCGGCAAGAGGTGGAAGCGGAGTCGACGGGGGAGCGGCGGCAGTCGACCCTGCAGCATCCTCACGGCACAGTAAGTCGATCGAGGTACGTCTACTTCAGCTACGTTATTCACGTAGCTGAAGTTGCGTACCTTACATTGACCCCTCCCAGTGTAGACCAGGGCAGAGATACAAAGGCAGCCATAGAGAAGACTTTGTGGAGGGTAGCCAGCCTGCAGCTCTAAATGAAATGCAATCTCAGGTGGGTATCTAACCTCTGTTCCTCTAGTTATACCTAACTTTAGTGAGAATCAAGCCCAGATAAGATTTTGGGATTGGGATTGCCTTGAATTTTAATGGAAGTGCTTCTGTGGTGGTCGCTGTCTTAGGTGAGACTCTGGGAACCTCACAGCTAAAAGCATGAGCTATTTAGGCTTGAGCTGAAGAGCCAGAGCCACTTTCTGGGTCTGTTGCAGACTCACCTCTGCAGATCAGCACAGCGGGATACTTGTAACACACTCACCGGAGTGCTCCGCTCCCTTTATTCCCTCTCCTTTAGCAGCAACAATTCACCATCTTCGTTCCAGACAGAGAAGTGGGGACCTGGGGTGGGTCCGAGGTTTGGGGTTTCTTTTACACATGGTCCCTTAGAGGTAGACTTAATCATGAGGCCAGCAGAGGGAGCTGTATGAATAGCATAGTCACTAGCCAGCATCTTCCACTGTGGGAATAAGAAGAGTAACACATTCAGCCCTCCTTGCGGCAGGAGAGAGTTGGCCCATCTGCCGGCCCAGCTCACCTATGCAGTAGCATTCCAGTCTGATTCCCTGCCAGCTGGCTAGTCCTGTGGCATTCACTTGAGCAATATTGAACGGAGAGAAGCTAGGTGTTATTTAGAAACCTCAGCCCCATCACTTCTCATGATGTCCTAGGTAGCTTAAAGAAAATCAAATACTTGTGGCACCTTAGAGACTAACAAATTTATTTCAGCATAAGCTTTCGTGGGTTAGAACCCACTTCATGAAGTGGGTTCTAACCCACGAAAGCTTATGCTGAAATAAATTTGTTAGTCTCTAAGGTGCCACAAGTATTTGATTTTCTTTTTGCTGACACAGACTAACACGGCTACTACACTGTAACCTAGGTAGCTTAGTTACCAGCTGTGGTCCTTCAGAATCCTGCAGACATATGAAAGTTGAAATTAATGAATGTTTTCTCCTGTGCTGGATTTAGTCTTTAATTCACACGAGTCCCACCCAAATCTCAGTTTAAAAAATTAGACACTGGAAACTTTGACTTGTTTCAGGGTTGTTGTGTTTTCCCCTCTCTCCTGTGATGATGATTGAGACGGTTTCTTAATGAAATACTGATGGCAATCCTTGGACTATTTAGAGATGAAATAGCGGATATAAATGTGGTCTGGCACGATGAGCAAACAGCTGGAAAATTTGCCTCTCCTGCAATATTCCAATGGTCTGAAGCATCATCAAGAGCTATTCATTAGGGTGGCATTATGCACACAACCCATATGTCTGAGAATAAATAATCCGTAACCCACACTTCACCAGGGTATGTCCCAAGTGTGCAGGAGGCAGGCGACAGACCCCTCACTCGGAAGGCGGACATGGTGCCAGCAGCTCTGTCGTATGCCGAAAGGAGTAGAAAAGTAAATCCCCTCCATCATCACTGTGCATTCCCATATTGGGAAACGGATGGTGCTCTTCTACAATTGTACCTGGTGTGAGACTATTGCATATCCCCTCCCTCTACATACACAGCGGTTTAGGGACGATAGTACCAGCCACAATTTACTAGAAGAATGCCTAAATATAGGATGCCCTTACCATTCCTCCAGTGAAACCCTAAATCACATTCATGAGTTGTGCTCTATGAGCCTTATTCTGAGGGTGCTGGTTGCCTCCTGTAAGGTACTGAGTGCCCTTAACATCCCCTAGACTTCAGTGGACATTTATGGGTACTCAGCCTCTTGCCGAAATGGAGTCTATGAACTATGTAGGATCAGAAAGAGAGTCACAGCCACTGATATCCCATATTGTACCTTGTTCTTCCTGCGGTTCTGTAGCGAGGTGACTCATTGCCGTGGCACCTCCTGCTGGTCTTCTGGGAATTAGCCCTTTTCCAGCCTCAAAGCGCCCTCTGCTGGCCGGTGTCTCGCCCGCCACTGGCCCAGTGTCTCTCCCGGTCCCCGGTGCCCTTTTACCTTGGGGTTCTGCCCCTGCAGTATCCCCACGTTCTGGGCCTCCCCTCCCAGGGGAACCCCCAACCCTCTATCCCCACCTTGCCACAGTGGCTACTGCCAGTCATCATCTAGCCCCTGCTCACTGGGGCACATTGGCAAGGGGTTAGGACCTGCTGCCTTTGCCTATGCCCGGCCCTCTGCAGCCCCAGTACCTCTGTAGGCCTTCACCAAGGCCTGCAGCCCAGGGGTTTTCCAGGCTGGAGCTCCCCACCTCCCTTTGCCCTTTTCCCCAGCACTGCTCTGCTTCAGGTACCTTGCTCTCAGCAGCTAGGTCCTTCTCTCTCCACTGCTAGAGAGAGACTCCTTCAGCTCCAAGCTCACAGCCCTTTTATAGGGCCCGCTGTGGCCTGATTGGGGCATGGCCCCCGCTGTGGCTGCTTCCCTAATCAGCCTTTCACAGCCTCAGCCTTCTCTAGAGCTGCGTTTAACCCGTTCTTCAGGAGTGAGGCAGCCACCCCGCTACAGGCTCTATTTCTTTTGTGCCGATTGCAAGACTCGACAAGAGGGTAAAACAGGACAGGAGGCCACGAACAAAGGTGACGTAAAGCCAGTGGTCCTCCATCTGCTCTCTAGCTGTAATTGGGAGTCCCCTGCCGTGTATCAACATGGGATGTGCAGGGTAGAGCGGTCTTGATCCCGTTAGTAGCCCCTTAGATGAGGACAAGCAGCAGCAAGACATCATCTAGCAATCTATTCAAACAGCTAATTGGTGAGTGGCAGGTAGTTTTATAGTGTCCAGGTCTCACCCTTTTGACCACATGGAAGGCCTAATAAAAACAGTTTGTTCCCAGACATCCTCTTCCTCCTCCAGATGGCTTCCCGGAGCTGGCCAAGCTCACACAATGCTCTCTCCAAGGAGGACGGGGCGAACGCATTATTCTTATGCAGCCTTGGCCCATGAAAATCGCACCTATTAAAAACGAAACACTGATTAGAATAGCAGCTCGGGCAGCCCACACACCTGTTCTGCATCCCATTGAGTACAAAGAAATAAAAGTGTGGTTTTTTTTTTCTTTTTAAAAGCTCTTCAGCCCCCGCTCCCATCCAGCCTTTTAAAAAGTCATTTGCCAACAGGGAGCAGTCAGTTACCAGTGTGTTCCATTGTATGGGTGAGGAGGGAAACGTGGGGCACTGTGGTTACCGCTGTGTGGCGATGGTTAGCAGAACTTTTACTTGTATCCATTGTAACAGGCATAAAAAGCCGCTTGCTTGAATGTTCCTAGACTAGCTGCCTAGGCCGTGGGGAGGTTGTGATGTCACAGAATGGCGCACAGCGGAGCTGGAGTTGGAGCTGATGAAACTAGGGGGAGCCTTAACAGGAAAATATTCCACGTTTAGAATCATTTCTGTTCTCTGCTCTTCTACCTGCCTCTGACAAGGCAGCTGCTTTTTGAGTCTACAAGAAGAAAGTCTGAAATGCCAGCCTAGCGCCAAGCAACGCCAGGTGCTCTTCTCCCCCAGACTGGCTCTATTAGTCCCTGCATGTTCCCACACACTCGGCTTGCTCCTTCCTGAGTCCTGGCGAATCATGCTCCACTGTCCCCCTCTATAGCCTGTAAAGAGAAGGGCAAGATTTTGTCAATTTCTAATTTCTGACACTGTGCTTCTCCTCCTGCGGTTAGTCTTCCACACCAGCTATGGTGCTGTTATGATGACCTGGATCTCTGCTACACACCTACACATTGCCGCAGGTCAGGGATTTACAGTAAAGGCCTGATCCTTCCCCCCATTCAAATCAATGGGAGTCTTGCCTTGACTTCAGTAAAAGCAGAACTGGCCTCCCAAGTGCTGCAGGAAGCCAGGTTCAGTGCAGTCTGGCAGCAGGATGGATGGAGTAGCATCCAAAGGGACAACAGCAGAGGCTCGAGGACTTAAAAATAAATCCGCTTCTATCCCCCAGGCAGGACAGGTGGTAGCAGGTGGAGGTAACTGGAGCGGCCAATTGCTGACACTAATCAGCGTTACTCTATGGCCTTCCGGAGATGCAGACTGTCCCTCACCCTCCCAGTGTGCACAGTCTTGTATCTGGGTTGCGGTCTGTGCATAGGACACCTGCCACTTGTCCTTGTTCAGTCACTCTCCCCTGGATCATTGTTTGCTTTTTCGGAGGGGCGAGGCCTCTCTTTCCTCTCTGCTTTATGGGGCTGACTCAGCTCATGTTGTCACAATGGACAGGGGCAGTCAGGGCTTCGCCCTCTCCAGTTTCCCTTTCTAACTTCCTTTCTCATTGTTTGTGTTTCGGGCAGTTCCAAATGTCACTGTCCCCACTGGAGGTGATAAAAACCACTGCGAGTGTCAGTCCTTTCCCCTGCTGCACTGATTTTTCTTTTTAAAAAGTGTTTGGAATGAGTGCTCTTGCTGCTAAAGGATTCCTTTTGAGCAGCCCTTTGAATAAAAAATACGTACGTGTTTCAGATGTGCACTATAATTGCACTTGTTTGTATCCGTGTAGAAAGGACCCATGATCTGATGTGGCCTAGCCAGGGATTTCTGGAAATTGAGGGGCCTGAGCGGACAGGAAGCTAGTCATAGAGTGGTCCCAGATGTCACATCTTAGACTCTAAGACTTAGACTTAGACTAAAGGGCTGGGAGACAGGACTCTTATATGCTATTCCCAGATATTCCACTTAAGGTATGTCTACACTACCCGCTGGATCAGCAGGTAGCGATCGATCTATCGGGGGTCAATTTATCGCGTCTCATCTAGACACCATAAATCGATCCTCGAGCGCTCTTCCGTCGACTTAGCGCCGTCGAGAGGCACAGGCGTGGCAGCAGTCAACTCACCGCCGTGAAGACGCCACGGTAAGTCGATCTAAATACGTCGACTTCAGCTACGCTATTCTCGTAGCTGAAGTTGCGTATCTTAGGTCGATCTCCTCCCCACCCCGCCAGTGTAGAGCAGGGCTTACTTGCTCTGTGACTTGGCAACTCCATAAACTTCTCTGTGTCTTAATGTCCCTCTCTAAGATGGGCATAAAAATACTTTCCTATTTCCAAGGGTGTTGTGAAACTCGGTGAATTAATATTTTGAGATCTCCTGCCAAAAAATGCTGTTTCAGTGCAAAGTATTAACTACCGGCTGGCCACATGAAGCTATTAGCGTCAACTTAGAGGAAGCTAGCACTGCAGCTGTCTGTGCTGTCTTACTCCTCTGGATAAACAGAAGACATTGCTCCCCAAGCGTGGCAATTTCACTCCTTTCAGAAGCGCTACATGCCGGAAAAGGAAATGCGGTATTAGGCCAGGATCTAAAGCCCATTGAAATCCGCTTGAGTCTTTCCGTTTGAATTACATGGACTTCGGATCAGGCCCAAAGTGTGTTTGTTTGTTCTTCATCTCTGTTGTCTTCTGAGGATAAAAGTACATTTGAAAGGCTACTTTTCTACTTTCTCTGTTCTTGATTATTGTGACCCCCTCCATCAGAATGGCTTCATGCTTACCATATACGCTCCTCCTCCACTAAGTAGCCAGTAGCTTGCAAACGTTGAATGACCCAGCTTCAACTTTAATTTTAACAGAGGTCAGAGCCCTACAAAATGGATGTGATCCCCCTGGAGTATGTGGTTGAAATACCTTGTGTTACTGGAGTTGTTTTTTCTTGCATGGTGAAGCACCCCAGATAACGCTGACATTCGATTTCTAGATGTGTGCTGTACATCAGAGCACTGTTGGTGCCAAAGTGAATCTGCTGCAATAAACAAAGCCTATTGATTCACCACCTTTCTGAATCCTAGATCATCATTGACTTTTTGTTGCCCAGACTGTTGTAACGTTCATTCATTGTACAAGTACTTTGCTAACAGAAAGGAGTATTAATTGCCTTAGGAATGGGTAATACCATTTTAATCACTCTTGTTTGCAGTCTTATCGTGCATGCCCACTGCGTACAGAATGTACTCACAAAATGCATTGTTTGGTATCGCTCAGAATATGTTTGGTACTGTCAGCTTGCCAGAGTCGATGCCATAAACCCACATCTATCCCTCCTTTTCAACAGTGCTATGTTTGCCCCAATGTGTGTCCCTCCTATTGCAAAAATCTTTGAGAAAAGTGCACAATGTTTTGAAGAACACCACTGATGTAAGGGGAAAAACTCCCATTGACTTCAGTGGGCATTGGATGACAGCGATATTTGCACCTCTCTTTCATTCGAACGTGAAAACATTTCAGATGAGCGGGGCTTTAAGCTACAGTGGACACTCAGGCAGAGGTGCTTTAGGGTGTGTGTGCACAAGGCAAGTAGAGTAGCCCAGTAGCAGCTGCTAGACCCTTTCCTAGGGTACATTTTGTCCCCTTTCCCAACCCCTTGAACGGACCCATCTCCGCTGGCCATTGAGAAAGGAAACAGGGTCGTGAACTTGTCTCCTCTTGTGGGGTATGTAGTTAAGTATTTATATAATGGCAGCCTCCAAAGGGCACATCTGGGATTGGGACCCCATTGTGCAGGGTGTTGTACAAACACAGCAAGAGACAATCCCTGCCCAGAAGGGCTTGCAATCTAAAATTACAGATGGAGGGTAGACAGTGGGGATACAACATACAAACCAATGGATTTGGGGAAGACTTGGTTCAGCTTTGTTAGTCGCGTGGATTTTGTTTTCTTGTAGTTGGTGATAGAGGAGGAGCTCAAGGGAGAAAGGGAGAGAAAGAGGGGAAGGTGAACAGATGCAGTTGTCCCCTTTCTAGCCACGATAGTCAGACTGGGTTTTGCAGGCACGCTGGTGGAAGTGAGTCTTCAGGGGGGATTTGAAGGAAGAGAAGCTAGTGGCTGTTTGGATTTTATATGCGTGTTTTCTCCTTGTATAAGGGGTAGCAGGGGAGAAAGCACAGGGGTGTTCAAGGTATTCCCTTGATCATTATGTAGTGGCACGCTGGGGTCAGGATTGGGTCTGACCAGTGGGCAGGGATTCCGGGGGGAAGAAGAAAACAAAGGCCTTGCATCCTCCGGCTCTGCTTTGTGCAGCGCCGTAACATCTCATCAAAGGCAGAAGCTAGCTCTGAGTTACGCTCATTCCGAAGAGTTCAGCATCCCGAGAGAATGAATGCACCTAGGGTATAATTATAAGAGTGAGTCATCGTTTATTGTCACTCTCTTTAAAAAATTCCGTGTCAGGAGAGAGTGGTGTATTTTGGGGCTGTTATTTTGCTTTCGTGACTATATGTATCTCTCGCAACGCCGAATTTAACGGTCTCACTCACACTTCCTAGTACAGTGCAGTGCGGCAGATCTTTGCCCGGTATTTAGCTTATGCACTAATTCTACCCCACTCGTCACAGAAACCCAGGAGGGAGATTGGAAATTGAATAACAAACCTTTTATGCTCATGTACATTGGTCTGGATCGCCGTGCAGAACCCAGCCAGTACAATAGCAGGATCCCATGCTATGGCTAGATTTGTTTTGTTGATGGTGTTTACCCTTGGAAAACCAAACAATTGTAATAACCACCTATATTTACGCATACACCCATTCATCCAGCGGGACCCCCAAGCATGTTGCACACTTAGCAAGCTGGTGTGCAAGAGTTGCTGCACCTACCACTGCAATGCAGCCAGCCCTGGAGGCAAACATGGCAGCTGTTTAACAGCTCGCAGTAATGTTGCACAACCGTTGAGGCCCAGACGTGATGAGTACCGCCCTTTCTAATTGAAACTGAGAAGGAAAGCAGGTATTTAGGTAGGCCCAATGCCCCTCTACAGGTTGGAATTTGATGAGGACACTGCACAAAGTCACAGTGAAGTCTAGAACAGTATTGCCAACCCCAAAAGGTGAAAAGTCATGAGATTGGGCCCCAGATCATGAGACTTTAAAACAAAAGGGGAAAGTTAAGTGGGCTGTTTTCCGATTTATGAGCTTCCACTGCCCACCCTCAATAGGTGCATGAAAATTGGTGTTGTCAATTTATCGCGAGACTTATGTCAATTAATTTTGTGTCCTTCTCCCCACATCAACTCTGTACCCCAGCCCCAAAATCAATTAATTTTGTGCCCCCACCTCCACATCAACTCCTCCTACCCAGCCCCATAGCCGTTCTGTGCCCCGCAGCCATTCTGCACCCCACTGCCCCACACCTCTCCCTTCCCCCCCATAGTAGGCCTCTGCTCCTCCTGCAGCTGTGGGGGTTCTTCATCCCTTCCCAGGCCTGGTGGTGGGGAGGGCAGCTCTAGGGGAGGCGCGAGCTCTCTCTCTCTCTCCCCTGCCCCCAATCTCCTCTTCCCCCTCCAAAGCCTTGTGCTACAGTGTTAGAGAGGGGAGGGAGGGACCCATTTTTCATAGAAGGGGAGGGGGAAAGCAATGAGCAGATTTCCCCCCCCCCCCTTCTCTCTCTGAGCGGCATCTTCTTGTCCCGCCCCTCCAAAAACTTCCTCTGGTGAATCCTGAGGGGTTGGAGAAGAGGTCTTGTTCCTGTCTCCTGGAACACCTCTGACTGGCTGTTCTGCCCCAGAGGGCGGGGAAGGGGGGAAGGCAGCCAGTTGGAGGGGTTTTCCCCAGGGCAGGTGACAATTGCATGAGGGCTGGAGCTTCTTCTGATCCTGGGGCGTGCTGCAGCAGGGGCTACGATTGCAGTCCTGAGGGTGGGCGATGCTGCTATAAAATCTACATATGACTAAGAGTGATGGGGCTGGGCCGTAGGCATTGAAGGGCTCCATAAAGAGCTTTGGTGTAAACCGTACCTTCTTCTACCATCCGTTCCCGGGCTCACGATCGCCTGTCCTCCGTATCGGTACTTTCTAAAAAAGGGTAATTCCCAGCATGTCAGATCTGCATTTAAGCTGCACCCCTGCTAACACAGTGGAGAGCCGTTCGATGCAGGTAGATAGCCAAATGTGGATGGCTAACCCAATAGGAAAAGGCCAAGGTTCTACAATGGCTATATTCCATTTCTGGGAATAAACAAGGCAGAACATTTGTAATTCCACTCTTGTGAGGATTTTGACGTGGCTGCAGACTGGCCTGCTTGGAATCATTTCACGTGACACAGTCAGGCTGGGAAATGGCACGAACGCCCCATTCGCAGCAGCAGCGTATGATTTTGTTGCCATCCTTTTGATTCTGTAATTAAAGAAGTGGAAGATTCATCATTTTCTGGTGCCCCACCATAACCTCCCCCCTCCCACCGTGGGTGCTCCAACTACCAAAGAGTTTCCAATTTTCCACTCTGCCAAGTCTGACTTTTTTTCTTATTTCCTCCAGATGTTAGGGGGAGTGGTGTTAAGTGCAAAATGGTTTTCTGTGCCTCTCGAGCTGCCCTGGTAAGTCCAGCCGGACAAGGTGCTGCCTCAAAGCTGCAAGCATTGGGTGTGTTTTGCTGGCTCTGCTCCTCGAAGGTTTTTATGAAAGAGGAAGCGGGCAGGGCAGAATGTGTCTCCCTTGCCGTGCTCTTCTCCAGTGCAGAAACGGATCCTGCCAGAGTGCAGTTAGACCTAGCTAAGCAGTCTCTCTGCCAATTCAGGATTGCTCCCTGCAACGCTATAGTACAGGATTAAAGAAATTAGAGAGGGTAAAGGCTCGGTTTCTTTTTCAGACTTGAAGCAGGCAGACTTGCTGAACTGACTGCTGTTTCAAAGTTGGCTAGAGGGAGTCTCTTCCTAGTGGTGGTGGGTGGGAGGGGATTAGCCTTTGCTAATGAAAGGACAGCCTATTCGGTAGCCTTCTCCCAAGCTGTACAAAGATCAGCCAAGACCTTTTTGCATGGAACACCTGTTAGGACAGAGTTCATCTGCTACCAGAGTTTTTTTTTAGACTAATCAAGCTTAGGAACTGGACAGGCTGACAGATTTTCAGAACACTTGCTGTGATGAAGTCGGGAGCTGCGGGGGATTCGGTGGAGAAGAAAAAGGAATTCTCTCTGCACTTGTAGCCTCTATGTGTGTGTTGTGTTTGTTTTATTAATTCGTGCTGCATGCTGTCATTCTACCCTGCTCTGTGATCTCATCAGTGAAGCAGTCCTTTGCACCCAAGGTACTGCAGACAGTGACTCCCATGACTCAGTAGGTGGTAGTCTGCCCTGTGATTCGGTACTGAGCCAAGCCCTCAAGTGGCGTAGGGCTCATTTTTATACAAATGCATTGACCGAGATGAAACTCATTGGGTCCGATTCTCAGATGGTGTAAATTAGTGGAGCTCCTGGGCTGTTTGGAAAATGGCAAGGCTCTCCCATGAAAAATGTAGAGAAGTGAAAAATATTTTTGTTTTTGAAAATGTTCAGATTTTTTTTTTTAACAAAACAAAAAAAAATTCATTTTAATTTTGAAACAAAACCAATTCAGATTTTGGTTTTTCAAAAACAACGAGAGCTTTGGGGGTGCCCCACCCCCATCTCTGTCCTTCCCTCCCTCTCTCCCTCCTGTTTGCCCACTGCAAAGAAAGAAAAGCAAACAAAAGGTTTTGACGTCAAATTTTTGACCAGTTCCATTGACGTCGCTGGAGCTATGCCAGTTTACTTCAGCCAAGGATTTGGCAGATTAGTTTTGAATAGGGTTATGTGGGGTATAAGTCTGGACAGAAATTGGCACATAAAGTTCCAATTCTGCTCTCTGTTACCTCTTAGTATATTTGGACTAACTCCATTGACGGAGCATTACGGGTATTTAGTGTATAAATTGTACTGAAGCTACAGGGTGAAATGAGGCATAGCTTTAAACCTATTGGTATAGGACTGGAAAAGCGACTGACAGGGAGTTAGAATGTTTGCAGTTATGGTCTTAGATCATTGCCACACACTGCAGATCACGTAGTAAATGTGAGGTGTTTTTTCCTTCATGTTTAGAGGCAAATACATGCACAGAAATGAGGTATATGTGTGTGCAAATGACCAGTGAGATCCCCAAGTTAGGTATGCTAATGAGCACACAATTTTGTGCCTGAATCTGTAGAAAATCAGTCCCTCTCAGTCTTCTATAATATGATCCTAGTTTAAACACAGGAGTGGGTGTTTAAACAGGGCCTGTTTGGGACATTTGGAGGTGTAAATCAACACCGTAGGCATGTGGCTGTAATTTTCAAAAGCGCCTAAATGACTTTTGAAAATACAGTGTAGGACCCTAAGTCACATAGGCACTTTTGAAAATTCTACCCTGCATGTGTGCGTGAGGTCTACCAACACATCCATCATAACAGGACGCTCACTCGGCAGTACTAAATTGAACACACACTTTCTGGAACAGATCCTCAGCTGATATATTGTCATGTAGCTCTATGGACTTCAAATGGAGCTATGCCAAATTACACCCACTGAGGATGGCCCTATGCCATTAGAAAGGCCAGTACCGTTTTATGTCAGTTGAGTCAAGGTAACACATGATCTCACTTCTCAGATGTTGCAACATTTGAAAATGGGATTAATCCTAATTTGTGAAACTGGAGCATACGCTACAGCTGTGACTGTTTGAACTTGACCTGAGTTTGCATCCCTTGATATAGCAAGTGTAAAACAATTTCCCTTTCAAGAAATCTGACCTCAGTCTGTTTTACTTTCTAAATGTTTAAGTGGCAAGACACTCTGTGTTATTTCCAGTTGGGAACATTTGGTACAGATTGCAGGGACTTCACATCACTGTGCATTGTAGGCACATTGCAATAGCTGGTGTATATTTTTTTAAAAAACCCTATCTTTAATTATAAGAAGTTTATTATTGAACCCTAGACTGGGCCTCTCTTGTTCTGTCTGATTAAGAAAAACCAGCAGGTCCATAATTGTGTGAGTGAGCAGACTGTTGTTAAACCATCTGATCACAAGTTATATGCCATTCAAAGGGGATAAGAGACCAAAGAAACATTAACAGCATGTAGAGGAACATCACTGTCTAGAGACATCAATATCTGACATTTCACACAACCCTGAGTGGTTCTCCGAAGTAAGGATTGATGGGTGAATCTCCCTGATGGTTTTGTGGGTTCATTTCAGATATGCACCCTGAAGTTCAGATCCTTGTCCAGTCTGCATAAATCTCTTAGGTATGCAAATCTGGGATGAAAATCTTACAAGAATGTGTCATTTTATGAGGCTGCCAGTAATCCTTGCTTTCAGCTGGGCTAGAAATACCACAAGAGCCGGGGGTGGGGTGGGGTGTGGGAGGGGGTGGGAGGGGGTGATATGTGAATACTTCCACTTCCAGCCCTAGACGTTCTGGGGCAGAGGTTCAGGTAAGCTCTTATTTGACCTGGACCCGTTTCCCCCGCCATTGTTTTGGATTTGGACTCTGAGAGCATGTGTGGGGTTAATACATGGGACATGTATTCTTGATTCTTTTCTCACCCACACTGTGGAGCTGCTCCTGCTTTCCACCAGTGTTACTGAGAGCGGAATCAGGCCTAGTTTCTCTAGGGGGTGTGGATACTAGGATACTTGTAGGACTGGTAGTAAAGATGTACCAAGTGTTCCCTGACAGCTCTCGCTGATGCACATGGAGGAGGGAGGTGGCCCCATCCCACCCAGGCATGTTCCCTCTGGGGCAGCATGTACTGCTGGCCATGCTAGTCATCCTCATTTGCTCCTCTGATGTCCAAAGTGTCTGCAGCACCATTGTCACTGCCTCCTGCATAGGGGCATGGTGTGGAACGGTCTTCTGAGGTCTTCTCTGGTGTCTAGCTCCAGGGCTGCGCTTTCCCTATGCGGGGTTTGGGTTGCACCCTCCTATGCTTGCAGAACGCGCCCCTCCTCCTGGAGCTGGTTATAGCGGGGGATTTAAACCCTGGTGCTGTTGTCGCAGTCAGTCGTGGCTGGTCGCCCCTTTGTTTCACTCTGCCTCCTTGGGACTGGGGAGGCCTAGAGGGGTTTTATTTTGGGGGACACTGCCCCCCTTTCCCAGGAACTCTTCTGCCAGATGCTGTTGGTTCCTAAGGCAGAGATGACCGTTATGAAGATGCAGCTCTTCTTCCACTTTGTGCAGTCCACGTGCCCACAGTAGTGGTTCATCCACCTTCACCAATATTGGGACACATTATAACATGACTCTCATCTGCTGTGTCCATTGTGGCCCTTGGCTCGTTACCGTGAGCAGGGGCCCTTATCCGGTACTAGCAAACAGAGCACAAATGTCTTTGCGCTGAGACGAAGTTCAGGATCTATCTAACCTGTGTACGATCTGTATTGCTATATAGGTCAGAAACCTGGACCCACCTGAACTACAACTCCCATGAGGCACCAGGGTGCCAGTTTGAATTGAAATATTTCTGTTTTCAGTCAAAATACTTCACTGAAAAACAGGGGCGGCTCTATGAATCCGTGGTCCCACAGATTTGGCGGCGTTCCTGTGGACCTGCCGCCGAATCCGCAGGGCCGGCGGGCCTCCCTCAGAAACGCCGACGAAGGCTGTCTCACGGCCGCTCTCACAGCGACCATCACGCCGCCCCCCCACGGCTTGCCGTCCCAGGCACGCGCTTTCTGCGCTGGTGCCTGGAGCCGGCCCTGCTGAAAAATCAGTCCAGTTTCAGGGTACGAGCTCTATCTCAAGGCATATAGAGCCTGTTTATCCCTGGGTAAGGTTATACTTGACATAAGGAACATCCAATTCAAACTGTACACTGCTTGATGAATACACAGTGGTGTCCGCTCTCGCCATTATCACAAGTCTCTTCTCATTATGTGATTATATTATTATTTATTTAGATCATATTTATTGTTTGTATTGTGATAGCACCTAGCAGCTGCAGTCATGGGCCATGACCCCATTTTGCTAGGTGCTTTACCAACACAGGAAAAAAGATGCCGCAAAGAGCTTGCACTGAAAGTGGAAGATCTGTAGGTAGAACTTGGCATGTAGGCTACTGTTTCTCTTAGACTCTTGTGTTTAAGAGGGGTTACATAATGAAAATGGAGGAAGCTGATAACTTTATTTCTCTTTATCTTTACTAAGCTACTGAGGGACCTGGCTGCGGCAAAAGGATTTTTGAAAAAGTTGTTTCACTTTTGCCTTAGGGTTAATTGCCTTAGCGCTCACAGCCTGACAAGTGTGTGGGGGGAGGAAGGGAGAGGACGGAAAAGGGTTAGAGATATGTGACTTAATTAACACACTGCGGATATCCTCAGTCACAGATAATCCTGCGGTTCTTGCCATGTTTGTCAGAAGTCATTTGAATCAATATTTTACAGGACAAATTCTAAATGAGGTGTCTTTTAAAGTTGTGGGGTGCTGGCTCGCAATGAGAGCTGGCTGGGTAAAAATTCTAACTCTGTCGGCATTCACTGGTAGGGTAAATTTGGAACCATTAACGGAGACAGCCTGATTTTTCCGAAGTTCTGATGGAGCCCAGCCTGCCTGCCTGGCTCCTTGGCAGCCCAAGAAACTCTAGGCCAGCCAGCCATGTGGACTGCCTCGGGGCTGTGGATCCTGGGCTTCCAGATTCTGTGGCTTCAGGGCCGTTTGCCTCAGCACAAAGACTCCACCCCCTTTCGCAGAGAATGTTGCGGGTTTGTTCCTAATCTGAACGAAACCAAATTTCAAAATATCGAAATCCTCTGTGAAACAGAATGGCCTATCTTCGCCTAGCTCTGCTCATAACCTCGCAAAGGACTTCGGTTTTTATACTCTCTGCATGGTGCACTTGCATTTGTTTTCATTACCAATCTGTGTTTCTTTGTCTTTATTGAGCTATGGAGAGAACTATGCAGAGTATTTTTAAATATCATATCTACTTGGAAAGGGAACTGTATGCTCCTGTTAAATGATAACAAGGTGTGGTTTAAAATATCTATATTAAACTATTTGCTATCCACTGATCTGCTAGTTCAAATGATCAGGCCTATGTGATGGTTTAAATAATTCTTGTTAGCCTAGGTCTCTGTACCTTCTTATGTTTACACTACCGTGGGATCAATGCTCTGCCAATGGATGTACCGAGGGTTGATTTAGCGGGTCTAGTGAAGACCCATTAAATTGATGGCGGAGCGCTCTCTGGTCAACCCCGGTACTCCACTGGGACCAAGAGGAGTAAGGTAAGTCCAGACACGGCAGTAAGTCGACCTGAGCTACGTCAACTCCAGCGACGTTATTCACGTAGCTGGAGTTGCATAAGTTAGACTTATTGCAGTGGTGTAGACATAGCCCTAGAGTGATCAGAACTCAAGTCCTTTATTTTGGGCAAGAATCAAGCAGGAAACTTCAGGATAAGATTTTTCCAGTATGTTTAATCAATGGATGATATCTAGGGGTACTGTTTATCCTCACAAGGGTGAGGGCAAATTGATAATTGTATTACTCAATGTAGGTGGATTCTTTGTGTCCATTAATAATAGGCCATATTTTAGACTTAAGAGCTATTTTGCAATGAGCACCTCTAATTTAACTTACCACTTAGGCTCTCAATACAGGATACATCAACATGGAAGAAAGCCATGAAAACCCACTTAGGAGCCATCCCCTCTGGATTTAGCTGTTCTAACCTACAATATTTGTTCCTTTCTCATGTGTGTCTAACTGCATTCTTTAAACTATTGTTTCAATGGTCCTGTTGCATTTTATAACCCACATGAACTTTATTTAAGAACATTTTTCTTTAAATTCTTGTCGTACACAGTTCCTTTGCAGAAATTCATAACCCTTGTTCAAATGACATTAGATCAAATGTATGTGTAACATCTATCATCGCTGTTCCCTTCAAAATGCTGTGTTCCTCTACAAAGTCCCTTCTTGAGATCTTTTTTTTCCGATGGAATATACTTCTAGTTACCCTCTTGGGTATCGTACTGGTTTCCTTCTGCTGTGTTTTCTGATATATCCATTTTACAGTGATGGGACCAGAATTTTACCTAGAAAAGTATTTTAAATGGACCCTGATTAATCCCTTGGAGCCTTATCAAAAGCCAGTGGAAGTAAAGGGAAAGATTCCCATTGATTTCAGTGGACACTGGATCTGGCCCCCACAAAACAACAAAACACCTTCCTTTGAACGATTCCCTTTGCATCCTAAATTTGGCTTAATCTGTTTTTGTTCCATTGATGTTAAGGGCTGTGTCCAAGGTTCAGAGGCTTTTTGCTGCTTATTCCCTAGTATAGTACTCTTTGAGCCTTCTCTCATTCAATAGTTTGTGAATATCTTCCTTGTTCATCCACACTGATGCTTGTTTCTTACCTTTATGGTATTTAATGTGGGCAGAAGGACAGCTCTGTGGGTAAAGGCGCAGGAATAGGAATCAAGATCCCTAGTTCCTACCCCTAGTTCTGCAAGAGACTTCTTGTGCGACTTTGGACCAGTCACTTTGCTTTTTCCCCGATTTAGTTTCCCCTTCTGCAAAGGGGAGAACAATACTTCCCTCCCTCACCAGTGCTTGGAGGATTAATTCATTGATTGCAAAGCATTCTGAGCAAGTGCTGTAGCGATGTGCAAAGTATTGTTGATGATAAAATTCACCATATGAGGCTAGACTGTGCCTTTGGAAATAGACTTGAGCAGGAAACGCACCCACCCCAGGAATAGCCTGGTATGCATTGTAACTCAGGCACAGGTGTTGAGTCACAATATCTTCCTTGCTTCCAGGGGTCAGTAACTTGCCGATGACCTATACCGATATCTGATGATTGCCTCTACCCTGTGCTGATTCAGCTACTGTGATGAACAAGTAGCAGTGTGGAGCCAAGACTCCACCTTTTCCCCGTCCTTCCCAATCACAGCTTCTGGAGAGGAAGCAAGAGGGGAAGGGAGACTTTTACTCCTGTGTGTCCGGACCCAAGGTCTAGTACCCATTGTAAGGGTATGAGAGGGTTTCCACTCCCCTGTATGGCTGCGTAGGCACAGTCAAACTCTAGCCCAGGGGTGGCCAACCTTAGCCTGAGAAGGAACCAGAATTGACCAATGTACATTGCCAAAGAGCCACAGCAATATGTCAACAGCCCCCCATCAGTTCCCCCCCAGCGCCTCCCACCTACCAGCAGCCCTGCCAATCAGTGCCTCCCCCTCCCACCCCACACCTCCCAGTCAGCTGTTTCGAGGCGTGCAGGAGGCTCGGGGGGGGGGGGGAGGAGTGAGGGCATGGCAGGCTCAGGAGAGGGGGCGGGAAGGGGTGGAGTTGGGGACAGGGCCCGTGGCAGAGCCAGGGGTTGAGCAGCGAGCACCCCCCACCCCCCCAGATGTTGGAAAGTTGGTGCCTGTAGCTCTAGCCCCGGAGTCGGTGCCTCTACAAGGAGCCGCAGATTAACTTCTGCAGAGCCGCATGTGGCTCCGGAGCCCCAGGCTGGCCACCCCTGCTCTAGCCCATGGCTTGGTATGATTTTTGAGGCCTGCTTGGGAGAGCACAACGACTATTTAGGATATCCGCACGTGTTGATGGTTAACGCTGGTGGATGATGGGCAGAGCTGGCTGGGGGAGGCTTTACGGTCTCCGACTCTAGTGCTTGTTATCAGGCCTCTACTTTCCTGAGCATTTACGAAATCCATCCAAACAGTGTAAATAAAAAACTGCGACCGCCAGATGGCGATGTACAAAGTGATTGGGAAGCATCAGGAGTAACTATGCCAAGTATAGGTCGATCCAATTTAAACAAATGATACCACAGATGACAGATCAGTTTTAAAAACTGTCTCACTATCTTAAATGGGAGAATCCTTGAATGTACATTTCTTGCAGTCTGTAATTAAGTGATAATGAAAATCAAAAAGGCATTGAAGACAACGGATATAGATTAAAAATGTTTTAATTAACTGTGATTTTTTTTCCCCGCTCCTCAAAACTACATTATTCTTCCATCTCTCAATTAAGCATTTTCTTAAACTACAAAGCTGTGCTAGTACTGGAACTTGAAAATGATTGAAACTGTGTGTTCTTATTTTCTCTGTTTTATATTTAAACTCCGAGATGTATAGACCATTATGCACAGCTGCCATAAAAGATTTTTCTGGCTAGTTCCTTTGTGAGGCAGTGTTACCTGAGGGACTGATAATTATCTGGATGCAGATTTTCTCTCTCTGCTACTTATTCAGACTGGAAGCATCCTGCTGCAGATTTTTGCCAACACTGGGAAATGGAAACACGGCATTGTGTGTCTCTCTTGACTTTACGGATATGTCTATGTGAATGATAGTTTTACCCTTTTAAGCACAAAATATGTTTGAGGAGGGGGATCCCCGAGAGCAGAGGTGGGCAAACTACCGCCCGTGGGCCACATCTGGACCACAGGACCATCCTGCCCAGCGCTTGAGCTCCCGGCCGGGCAGGCTAGCTCCCGGCCCCTCCCCTGCTGTCTCCATTCCCAATTTAATACACTACACCAGCCCTCCATACAGTTTCAGAACCCCTATGGGGCTCTCAGGCCAAAACGTTTGCCCACCCCTGCCCTAGAGCCTTGCGACCTAAGGTAGCATTTCCCAAACTCTTGAAAGCTGAACCTTCCCCCCACACCCCTCAGGAAGATGAAACCAATATTGCCTCTGCCACGTACACATCTTAATCTATACATCATCGGTGCTTCTCCAGTGCACCGTCTTCCTCATTTGATTCTTCCTCCCTCTTCTTTCTTATATGATGTGCATGTATATTAAATAAAGAAAAGCCCCCTACCAAAACAGAACAGCCTCTGCACATGCTTCTTCCCCTGGGGGCAATATGAGAAAACAAACCTGTGATGTGTAGTCACATTGCTTAATGTGCTACTGGAAGGCGCTCAGATACTATGTGTGTGAGCACCTTTTAAAACTATATAGAATAGACAAGACATGAATAGAGGGGGGAAGGTCACACTTCAGAGAGATTGTTTTAGGCTCCCTGCAAGCTCAGGCATGGTTTCTGTACTCACATGGTGAAGATTTTTTTCACAGCCATGAATGATAGAGAGGCATTTTTTTTTAAATGAAAGTTGAGACTGTGAAGAACTATTGAAAATATTCTGCCCTTCCTCTCCCAGTATTCTTTCATAGCCCACCCCACATGTTGAAATACCGAGAGGAAAGGGCAGAGGGCTGGAAGCCCAGACTTGGGGCCCATGTTAGGCCTAGGCAGCCACCTATGGCATATTAAAGGGGTTCTGCCAGCCCACCTCCCTTCTCTGTCTCCAGCTGGGAGCTGGGCCAGTGAGGGTACAGTCCCTTTAATGGTGCACCAATGACAGTGGCCAACTGATAGCAGCTGCCCCAGCATGTTCCCTCATAATAGAAGGTGGCGGGGGGAGTGGGGGTGTCTGCTTCCTTTTAGGTGTCTCCCCACTGAATAGCATAGTGTGGGAGCCAATGCTGCTGCTGCCTTTCCAATGGCTCTTGGGGAGGGGGCGGAGGTTGGATGGCCAAACTCTAGCGTCAGCTTTGCTCGGCCCAGAACTCCACTCATGCCTGGGCTGAGCAATATTTTACATTTGCATTGCACCTCACAAACATCTCAAATAAGGTACATACTGGAGCTGGCCTGAGATAAGGTTTCTAGGCTTTGTGTTCCACAGCAATGGATGCCCCAGACTCCACAGGCTTCCCTTAACTCTGGAGCACAGGTGTATATTTTTCCCCACCCAACTATATAATAAAGTAGGAACAATTAACACTTGGAGCCAATAACACCTTAGTGTCTAGTTTTAGATTTTGCCTCTAATAAACATCATTTGAGTGTAGCCTCTGTGTCCTTTTAGTGGCATTTAGCAGACTTCTGCTGTGCTTTGAAAATTATTTATGGCATCTGGAGTTCCTTTTTCACCCGGTTCCCATCTCCCCTTAATATTTCTCTGGGGAGTCCATAGGCTCCGCCCTTAGATTTAACTGATTTCTCCAGCATGGTTCTAACTTCTTCAGATTTAAGCCTTAAACCCTTCCAATGCTATTTCCCACAATGCTAGGCTGCAACCCTCACACTAAGGAGTTTATACACTACCTGCTCCAGACGAGTGGATCCAAGTCATGGCACCAGGATGTTGGGGTAACTTCTGGGACCTTATCCACTCAGTAGCCTCCAAGACTTTATCCACCTGATTCCCACGTACTCAGCCTAACTCCGAACCCACCGCTGAGGTTTCGTTATTGGCATGCAGTTAAACTACACTTGAGTTGATCAGGCTTAAGCACAGGGAGTGTGTACAGGGCATACCGCACATCCAAGTTACACAGAAACCCCTTTGCTTTATATGCATTGACACATCACATTACATTTATTACACATTGCATCCCATGTTTTAGGATTGGTGTGGTTACTTTGCAGGAACTTTCCTGGGTGTTCCCGCTCTTATCTTAGCTAGCCCAGACATTCTGTCTTTTAGTTTACTGACCCATTTACTTCTCTTAGGAAAAAACAGTCCATTTTTAGCCTGCTGATCCAGTTACTGCCCTAATCCTGTCTTCCAAGAAATAAAGCCGCCTCCATGTTGAATTACTCAGGTCAAGCCAGGCCCAAGGGGATCATTACTTTATAGGGTCTTTGTTATGTTTGTGCAAGGAGGCCGTGTGACTGCTCCCCAGGCTACCCCTCCTCTGGTGTCAAACACTGTCAAAAGCCATTGCATGACTCCATTTGGTAGAAATTTTGCACAAAAAGGGCTATATGTGTGTTCGTCTGCTTAGTTACCAAAAATGTTTAGTCCCTCAAATTTTGCATTAAATCAGAATTTGTATCCCAGAGCCTAGTGTGCGCCCCTGATGTGAGGGGAATACAAGCCTCTGTGCTCTGGATCCCCAGTGTGTTTCAGACTCCTGGACCCTGAACCATGTGTGGTCACTGCCCTAATCTCAAGGTCCCTAGACACACTCTCCAGGCACAGACCCTCCCTCTAGCACTCTCCACCTCCTGTTTTGGAACCTGGTGTCCTGTCACCTAGCCCCACCTTGTTCAATTCACACCCCATTTCAGAAGCACTTCGAGACACAGCTATGTCATCCCCTTCCCTAAAGCGAGGGAATAATTTGGAGTCTCTGTCACCCACCAGCACTGGCACCTGGGGTCTGACTCCATCTACCAGATTAGGATTTTCCTGACACATCCTCTCTGTCTCAAGGTGATGTTGATGATCCTTGTCTTTATGTTCTTTGTCTGCACTCTCTCACTGCCGCTTTTCAAGTAGCTGGGTTTCCAGATGAAGTCTGTCCCTCTCCAGCTGTACCTTCTCTTGACCTACCTGTAGATCTGTCCCCAGTCCCTGTTGCGGTGATGCATTTGGTCTGGATGGAGCCCCTATGTGACCTCTGTCAGCCTCTTCCCTGCTTCTCTCCGGGGAGTTGACTCCAAGATTTCCCCCGCCTGCTGGACCTTCTGCCAATGGGCTGGATGTTCTCTGCGAATCTAGAACATCATTCCTCTTCTTGCTGTCAGAATCCAGCAAGCCGACTAGCTGTGCCTTTGTTCACTCCTCTGTGTTGAGCTGCTCTTCTCTGAATAGCTCAACTGGCTTCTCTTTAACTGTTCATAACTCGCTCTCCCCTGTCTCTCTCTTGTTTATTCCTTTCCCAAAAAGACTGAGACTTTCCTCTGTGCTTTTCCCTTCTGTGGTACTTGATTTCAGTGCTGTTGGCATGTATGGCAATTCACACTGTCCTGTATCCCAGTACTGCCACCATCTGTGTCACAATTTGTATGTGAAATGAATCAGTGAAAATTTTCAGGGGGGTCTTACAACTATCCTGTGCCAAACTATTGCCAAAATGTTGATAGCTCTTCTCTGCACACCTTGCTTTGTTGATTCAGCAGTGGACTACTTGGTCACTTCCCATTCGTTGTGCTGTCCAAGAAAAGCGATCTTTCCAGACTACCTGTGTTTTTAGGGATCGCAGCCAAAACCTACCCAGTGACCACTTTCTTCAGAACCCTTTAGCTTGTTAATACGCCTGCAAACAAAAGGCATAGTTCTCTGGCATTAACAATTAAAGCCTCAGCAGGTAGAGCTGCTGCCTAATTTTATACTGACTATTGAGGCAAGCCTGGGATTCTCTTGTGGGCTATTATTTCACAGTGTTTATGTACTGTGGTCTGTTTGCGAAGGTGCTCAGCTTGCAGGAGGCTGTTTTGCTTTTCTAATGCAGCAAGGGCTGCATGAATAGGATTATGCTCATTTAACAGTAGATCAAAATTATTTCTCTTTAGCAGGCTGATGGTCCAATTCAGCATCATAAGGGGCAGTTACTAATCAGGAGGCAGACGGTAACGTGAAATGTGTCATCCAGGGGGATGCGCTCCTCACATTGCGGGTTCCGATAGCAAAGCTAAAAGAGACATTCCTATATTTATTGCCGCGAGAGCTCTTCTGAAGTGTTTTCCCACGTGTTACTCCTGACGGTGTCTAAAGCAGGATTTCAAACGTATTATTTGATCAACAGCTCAGCTAGAAGGAACTGATGACAGCGCTGTTCCCTTGCAGGCAAATAATGAGGTGATGGAGGGTGTGTGTGTGTGTGTGCGCACTGTGCCATAGTTATGTGTGTAGTGCTTGCTGAATATCAAAATGTGGAGAATATTACTCAGGATTACTTCCCCCAGTTCTTTTCCTGCAGTATATACACAGGGTGTTGTCA
The DNA here is from genome assembly GCA_033296515.1 of Macrochelys suwanniensis. Classification (NCBI taxonomy): domain Eukaryota; kingdom Metazoa; phylum Chordata; order Testudines; family Chelydridae; genus Macrochelys; species Macrochelys suwanniensis. The sequence goes on along the minus strand of CM065778.1, from coordinate 9,423,166 downwards.
GGGCACATTGAAAGGGGGTTAAAATTTAATTAGAATACATAGTGGTGGCTACTGAAGCTTAACAGAGATTTATATAAGCTGTTAAGAAGTACAAGGCTGCTGTGTGAGCTTCTGGTTGGGCTGAGCTACTGCAGCCGTTGGCTGGACTTCAAGCAACACCCAGGGCATGCCTCGGTGTCTGCCCAGGAAGCACAGTGAAAGAGGAGTTTGTTTTAAGATTTGACCCTGGCTTCTCGCGACACCCCTACCCTTTGCACGCCGTATAAAATGAAGCTGCTCTAACGGCAGGCGTTTAGCCGAGTACACGGAGTGAGGCAGGAAGAGAGGATTTTGAAAGAGTAGATCATGGCTTCGGTGTTCATGTGCGGAGTAGAAGACTTGCTTTTCAGTGGGAGCCGGTTTGTTTGGAACTTGACAGTATCGACTTTGAGAAGGTGGTACACACAGAGAGTGAGAGCGTGCCATCAAGTGATGAGAACATGGTGTGGTCTCAGAGAAGTTTATCAGGTAAACCTATGGCAATCTGGGTTTGCTTTTAAAAGTGCCAGAGGATTGTCTAGCAGAAATGTACTGATTCCTAGTAGTGGTATGTGTGTGTGTTAGATAATGTGACTAAAGAGTCATTTAATAAGACAGCACGTTTGTAGTAATTAACAGCTTCATACTAAAGTTATGCTTCCAGCCTCCCTTGTGTTAAGATAACTAGTCAGATTTGAAATCTACAAGTCTGAGGTGTCGTTAAATGTTTCTGTTCAAATGATTTAATCAGCTGTGTGTGTCTGTGTTGTAAAATCACTGGAGTTTGGTGCTGTGTAAAATGCATCTTGCAGGCTGATTTGTTGAAAATTTGTTTTTTTGAGAGGGACTGTCCTTTCTATCATAGCCTTTCAAGAGACTGGTTAGTTGCTCTCACAGTCACTTGTACTTTGAATCTGATCGGTTTAAGTCAATACAGAGCCTTCATTTGCATCAGACTGTCCGAGATAAAAATGCTGTGGCAGGAGAAACTGTCTGTAGCTTATTTTTTCTAGTTTATTTGCATTTCCCGAATAGCTATTAAGGAAAGTTCCATTATAATATATATACCATAATACTTTGCATCGTGAAATGGTTGTTATCCAAGGAAGGAATGACCAAAATTAGTCCTGAGATAACTGTATTTTGAAGTACGCTTTAGCAGATACTCTCTTTACTACTTCATTTGCACCTGCCTTGCAGACAAAAAATGCAGAAACATATTTGCAAGTATTGTATTGTCCATTCACAGTTGGAGCCAGTTCTTGCTTGCAGTTGGTTTTGTTTATTTGTTTTTCCTGACTGCAAGACAGTGATTTTGTCTGATCACACCATAGGTGTAAGCATTTATTACAATGAGGCTGATTTTCTCCCCCTATACATTGTATTATAGCAAATGACGCAGTGTGTAGGAATCCTCTTCTCCAAAACCATCGCTATGTAACTTCCATCGGAAAGCCACAGAAAGTGGAAATCTGCCCCTACATATGAAATCTTATTCAAATCTCTGCTATGCCCACAAATGGGAGTGCTGCTCTGAAAGGAAGGCAAGGTCTTCTGAATGTTAGAACATCAACGTTGCATAGAACCTCTTTTTATGATGTGTGCCCAGCAAAATGGCACTTGTATGGCCATATGGATGTACCTCATGTCCTTGAATTCCATTCCAATGAAGGCTGGCAATTGAACTGCCTGGACTCCTAAGGGTACATTAAAAGGTATATGGTACAAAATGTAAAGTACGTTCTTAGTTTTCACTCCATCTTTCTGGAGACAAAATCCTAGTCCTTAAGAAAGGCAAAATTGTTCTAGGTTGGAATTTTGCCAGAGTAAAGACTGAGGTTGGGTCTACACTTAAGTTATGTCAGCACTGCTATGTCAGTCGGCGGTGTGAGGAAAAACCACACCGCTGACTGACATCGCTATGCCAGCAAAACCCGCGGTGTTGACCCATCTATATTGACAGAAGCGTGCTTCTGGCAACGTAGCTAACCTCATTCAGGGAGGTGGGGTTCCTACACCAATAGAAATATTCCTTCTGTGATGGCATAGCTATGCCAATATAGGCGCTGTAATGTAACCATACCCTGACGCTGAGCAAGGATTTAATTCATGTATTTTACTAAAGGGGCTTTAAAAGTTTTTTGAAAACTTTTAGAAGCAAGGATCATGCAAATTTTTGTTTGTCCAAAGCTACTGAGTGTAACCGTTGGGGCTGAGGGTTTAATCTGCTTATATCCTTAATTTCTTTTAGTCTTGTGCTCTGATCCTACCATCACATGAGTCTCCTTCTACAAAGAAGGCATGTGGCATCCTTTTAAAGAAACCTTCACCAACACATCCTTAACACGTACGGGCATTTTACAAAGGGAAAATGTGCACTCTGTGTCTACTTGTGCCCTACTCCTGGAGTGCCAAACTCTGCATTTGCCCCACCCTGGAGTGCTTTTGAAAGATGTGTTCCCAGCGGTGGTGGAGAGAGCAGAATGCCTCAAAAGGGCACTTGAATAGCATTATCAGCAGCTGGATTTATGCGTGCTTTGGAAAAATGTAACATTTGCTCACTGTGCCAGTGCTCAGCAGTTGTGGGAGGGGCCTGGCCACACCTCCAGTGTGGATAGTCACACCCCCTTTGATGAAAGGACAGCATTGGCGGGCCAAACAGCCTAACGCTTCAGGGGATGCTTGCTCTGTATGCTGGGCTTTGGGGTGTACCCAGCCACCCTCTAGCTATTCAAATCAGGTTTCAACCCTCACATTTTTAAATTGGGTTGTGTAATAATCATTCAGGCTTTATTTATTAAGGTGGGAAATGATTGAATGACTGCACTGAACATTCCTTCCTTGGGGGTTGTATAAATGATGCATCACGATCTATTGCTTTAGGTCCTGGTTCTTCTCCCGTTGAAGTGAATAGCAATCCTCCCATTGACTCCAATGGGAGCAGGACTGAGCCCAGAATTATTGCAATGAAATGCCACGAGTATATGTTTGAACGTCAGAGGGTCTAGTTAAAAACATAGTTTGATGGAGTGGGGGATTGGTTTGCTTGGGTTTTGGTTTTTTTGAACTGTGGAAGCATGGAATGATTAATTTGGGTACCTGGGCTCCCAAGGACTTTACCAACATGACATTGCATTATAGTTGCAGGGCCCAATTCACCACTGTATTACTCCGAGTTTACCCTGATGTAACTCCATTGAATGGGGTGGAGTAACGCTGGCAAGAAGCTTGAGAATCTTAGGCCTCAATGTAGTATGGAACATCAGCCTATATATGAGCAGGTCTGTCAGAGAGCAAAGGATAGTCCAGTGGTTAGGGCACTAGTCTAGGACTTGGGAGACCTGGGTTCATGTCCCTGTGCTGCCATTTAGCCTCTCTATGCCTCAGTTTCCCTGTATGTAAAATGGGGATAACACCACCTCCCACACTGGGGCTCTGGGAGGATAAATACAGTAAAGAGGATAAATGCATTAAAGAAGTGCTCTGATACCCCAGTAATGGGGGCCACATAAGTACCTCTGACAGATTAATGACATAAAGGTGCATTTCTTTCTCATCCTTTTACTAGTGAGTGGAACTGAACAGATACTTAATGCAATGAAAAAGGATTTAATTGCTTGAAAATAATCACAGCCTTCTGGATGTCATTTGTGTCCATATTCCAGAGGGGAAATAAGACCACATATAAAAGATTTGACAATAGTCACTTCTTAGTAAAAATGAAGGCGTAATTTGTTCATTGGCTTCAAATATTTCATCCTATATCTTGATTTCCAGGGCGTGCATGGTCTAACAGCTGTGAAAACCTAGCTTTGGTGGTATTCTTAGAGTAAATGCAGTTTAAGACGAGGTGGATGGTATTAGAACTGCTGTTTAACTATGAAGTTTAGAGGTGATTAGATTTATGTGCCTCTATTTATGTGCCAACTACTAACCTGGGGCCAGTAACTTCTGTTTTTCAAGTGGGTAAAACACCATTAGCTTTTTCATCACTATAAATCATCGTAGTAAAGGGAGGGCCAGTAAGATTTTGTTTCCTGGGCTGGTAAATTTTCATGACTGTCTTTCAAAGCTGAGTTTAAAGGGCGAGTGAGGTGCCAATAATATTCAGCCATGAGCCCAACAACCATGTTTAACCTAAAAAGAGAGCTGACTGTATCTGTCAGACAGGGAAATAAATACCCTAGAACTTCTGCACTGGGAGCTCTTTCCTACGCCTTCCAACTTGATTCAGGTGAGGGGATTGTCATGTGGACAGATTACCTGGAGGCCTCTGTTCTTGGTAGTGGCACCACAGAGAACTGCCTTGGAGACCTGACTGACCATTCAGTGGCATCCCCATGCTGAGGCACCTGCATGTAGGGACTTGCTCGCTTTGGACCCTGATGCAGAATTGGCAGTAGGGTGACCAGACAGCAAATGTGAAAAATCAGGACGGGGAGTGGGGGGTAATAGGAGCCTATATAAGAAAAAGATCCAATAATCGGGACTGTCCCTATAAAATCGGGACATCTGGTCACCCTAATTGGCAGCCTCTCTTTCACACAAAGAATCCCCAGTGGCAGAACTTGAAACTGTCTCCTCCTCAGGAGGCCTGTAAATCACAGTTGCCAACCAAGCTGAGATGTTTATTTGCTCAGCCCTATTTATTTGGAGGAATTCCTGTGATGTATGCAGGGGACATAGTGTCCTATTTCCCTCTTAAATAACCTCTGAACCCTGGATAAAAGAACCAAATGTACTGTGCATGAATTTCTCCTGCCACAGATAACTGACTCCGTATGCCAAGAATCTTGTCTCTTACATACAGCATGGAGCATCTAGGAGTCTGTCCTAGAAACAACATCGAAAGGTGCAAAGTGTGCTGATGAAGAGGTGGCATGGACATTCTTTGCAACTTTGGGAAATCAATCAGAGCTAATACCATTAGGGCTTGGACAAAATCCCAAATAAAAAATGCGGCTTAGACGTCTCCACGCATGGTACCCATTTGGTTGGGGGGGAGGGAGGAAAGGAGGCAAGGAGGCTTGATATCTCTGCAGTAACATTTGTAGCTCTCTGGGTTGGTAGCGGGGCCAATGGGAAATATTACCGGAGACCCTCTGGGATGCGCAAGCTCACTTAAGCATCTATGAGTGTCGGGGACATTTCTTCCAATATAAAAATGTGACATCATTTAAACGGATCTATCTCTTCTGAAGTTAAAGGACATCTGTGTTTTATCTAATTTCAGTGCAAGTAAAGAGAAAAGAGAACTGGGCTAGAACATATTATGTAGGATCCCCTCTCTCTCTTTTTGAGACTTATGAGCAATGTTGGATACACGAACCTGCTACACCAACGCTTTTCCCACATAGTGGGTATTTGTCAGACTAATGGCCTGATTATCACTGAGACCCCAAACTACCTTGCATGTTACTTTGCATGCATGTACCCCAGAGCATTCTTAGAATCATAGAATCTCAGGGTTGGAAGGGACCTCAGGAGGTCATCTAGTCCAACCCCCTGCTCAAAGCAGGACCAACCCCAACTAAATCATCCCAGCCAGGGCTTTGTCAAGCCTGACCTTAAAAACCGCTAAGGAAGGAGATTCCACCACCTCCCTAGGTAACCCATTCCAGTGCTTCACCACCCTACTAGTGAAAAAGTTTTTCCTAATATCCAACCTAAACCTCCCCCTCTGCAACTTGAAAGCATTACTCCTTGTTCTGTCATGTTCTACCACTGAGAACAGTCTAGATCCATCCTCTTTGGAACCCCCTTTCAGGTAGTTGAAAGTAGCTATCAAATCCCCCCTCATTCTTCTCTTCTGCAGGCTAAACAATCCCAGTTCCCTCAGCCTCTTCTCATAAGTCATGTGCTCCAGCCCCCTAATCATTTTTGTTGCCCTCTGCTGGACTCTTTCCAGTTTATCCACATCCTTCTTGTAGTGTGGGGCCCAAAACTGGACACAGGACTCCAAATGAGGTCTCACCAGTGCCGAATAGAGGGGAATGATCACGTCCCTCAGTCTGCTGGAAATGCCCCTACTTATACAGCCCAAAATGCCGTTAGCGTTCTTGGCAACAAGGGCACACTGTTGACTCATATTCAGCTTTTCGTCCACTGTAACCCCTAGGTCCTTTTCTGCAGAACTGCTGCCCAGCCATTCGGTCCCTAGTCTGTAGCAGTACATGGGATTCTTCCGTCCTAAGGGCAGGACTCTGCACTTGTCCTTGTTGAACCTCATCATATTTCTTTTGGCCCAATCCTCTAATTTGTCTAGGTCCCTCTGTATCCTATCCCTACCCTCCAGCGTATCAACCACTCCTCCCAGTTTCGTGTCATCTGCCAACTTCTGTTCCATCGTTAGCACCTGCACTTCGGGGGATAGAATTTTCATGCTCTGAGCCCATTGGGACAAACTCAGGACATGTGGACAAGTGGCTTTTGCAAGTTAAAACGCAACTGACTCCATGCTCGGCTGTTAATGTTGGCATGTGCGTGGGGGGTGTACCACGCGTAGATAAGCTGAGAAACCGTTCTGATGCCCAAGGAAAATCGTGCAATAAAAATCCGAGGCACCATTATAAGCATATGTCTGACATAAAAACAGAGTAGGGAAGAGGCACCTCTGAAACTAGGTGTATAACTGAACAACTTATGTCTGTCAGAGTCTGATCTGCAGGTACGTACGCTGAACTCGTGTGATTTATAGATGATGCTCATTTTAACCTCAGGAAGGTTGTTTCCTCCAGCTCAGGTGGAGAAATTGCTGATGAAGCAACAGTGCAGAAGCTTGGCACTCCATATGTCTGCTCCACACCTAATTTGGGGTGGAGGAATAAGAGAGGAAATGGACAATTTCTGCTTCCCTATGGTGCAAATGCCGTTAGTTTGGACAGCTATAACTACTCATTTCCTGTACTACCACACCCGACCATTTATTTTTCTTACAGATATTGACCAAAAATGTGAGACTTTCTCGTTTTTCCTTTTCAAGGGCATAGAAGAAAAGGCAATCCGTTCCATAGGCCTGATCCTGGGGAATGTGGAATACTCAAGGGAGTGGGAGTGTAAGTGCGTTCAACACCTCCCAGGATACTGCCCAATGGCCAGTGCTTTTGCTCATATGAATCTTCAGAACACCTAGGTCCATCTTGATAGGCCGAGGCTTTCCGAAGTGACCACTGAGTTGAGGGTCCCCATGTTTGGAAGCCCAACATGAGACACTTAAAAGGGGCCTGGTTTTTAGAAAGTACTGAGCACCTGCCCCTTTTAAGTGTCTCAAGATGAGCACCAAGGATCATGAGTCCCTTTTGAAAACCTTTGCTGTGGTTATAGGTCAGTTTTGCAAAGGGATTTGAATCAATGCAATTACGCCTTTCGGAAATACTTTTTCTGTATTTTTGTCGTGGACTTTACTGATTATTTAAAAGGTCCCTTTTTTTCCAAACACCCCACGCAAGCAGAGAACGTTCAGACACAGTGCAATGTTTTTTCTTTTTAATCAGCAGCTGAAAGCAAGTTTTAAACTATTTTAGTACCTTCTGAAGTCTTGAGGACAGAGCTTTGCTCAGGGCACACCCCAGCCTGCCAGTTCAGAGTTAAGTTTAATTTTACACATTCGACTTTCCAAAAACAACTTTCCAAATATCTCCACCAGACACATTTCCATTTGAGCTCATGATATAACAGTTTCTGTTTGAAAGAGTTTGTTCAAATGAAATAATTTTTTTGCGCTGCCCCTCCCCCTTCCCTCCCATTTTAGCAGACAAACTTCATAAGCAGACTGAACTTCATCTCATTTCCTTCTAGATGTCGCAGTGCCGGTTTCAAAACAGTGGCCTCTATTCACTAACCATTTATATTAGCTGTAATTTTTTTTTAGTCTGATGTGGTTCACTAATACGTTAACATTTCAAAATGTAGCTGGTAGTTTTCAAAAACAAACTCCTATGGAGGTGTCCAATGGGGAATCTCTTTGTATTTCATTTCCACAGATATTTCAGTCTTCTCCAGAACGTCTGGTTAATTCCCTTTCACTGGGTGATGGGTTTGCATAAATGGAATTTAGGGCAAATTTTAGCTCACTGTGTTTCTCCATTTTTGTTTGTCCTTTTTGGTTTCTATTGTTGTCTTTCCATTTGCCTGTGTTCAGTAAAGATCAAATGGACAGTGAGTGCTTACAATAATACTGCAATATCTTTGCCTTCTAGTTTTACTGTCCCTAAAAATCAGGGCATCACTCTTAAGACATTGGAGTCATAATTAGCCATTAGTAATTCTACTGATCTCCTGTACAGATGGAGACAAGCACATTCTCAGTGACTGCAAAGAGGATAATGTTATCAGCATTGGGATAAATTAGCTTAAGTTACCCTTCCATACAAACACACATGCACATTCATTCTTTCTCTCTCTGTAAATTAGCATTTATTTAGATTTGTACAGATGCTTAAAAATAACTCTCATGAAAACACAAGACAAATAATACCCTGACTGTGAGGCAGTGTAATCCATTCTAAGCCTCCAACAGCAAACCATGCAATGTAAAAACTCAAATTGCTGCCCTTATAATTCTTCCCCTCCCTATTTTCAAATGCCCAGGAAAAATATATATACTTTGCTACGTGCCCTGAAGGTCATTACATGGAGGCTATTTCAGAGCAAAGGGGGCGCAAATTCCAAAGCAGTTAGGGCCATTGCAGAGAATCTCCTGAAAGGAGCCGTTTCTTATTTGTACCAACAGCACACCCTAGGTCGAAAGTCTGTGCTGATCTCTAGTGTAGCTGTATACCCCAGGAAGAGAGGCAGCCTTTCCAATAGGAAGGTTCTAAGCCATGTATAGGTCAATTCCTTAAACATCACCCAGAAATCCTGAATAAGAGTACAAAGGGGGGACAATAATGCTTATTTTCAGCCTTTTTTTTTTTTTTTTTTTTTTTTTTTTTTTTTAATATGCTAACTTCTTGTCATGCAAACTTTGCCTGCCTCTCTAGCTCTGTGCCTAATCACTTGTAGGGTCCAAGAGCCGTTCATTATTTGACACTGTTGAAAATCGCCTGGATTAAAGATGACCTGTGTGCGTCCCTCCATCGAAGGGTCTGTGATGTTTGTGTTTGGTTCATTATGTGTCAGAAATTCCAATGCTGTGAATTGCATTGACTTCTTACTAGGATTATTAATTCGTATTACAGCAGCCCCATAAGGATCAGGGCCCTGTTCTAAGGGTTCTTAGGAATTGGCTTGCTTTGGCCTTGTTTTGAAGTGGGATTAGCTTGATTTTTGGTTTATTGTGAAAGTTGGGGTGCTTATTTACCACGTGAAAGTTGGCAACTGTGGTTAAAAGGTGTCCCTGGTTTTCCTCCCAAATGTTCCTACAGATAAATCAATGGTTAACAGGTGTGCATGTCAGAGGCAAGGTATATATATATCTGGTGCTTAGTTGGCCACTGAGATTAGTTTGTTCCCAGGCCCACTTGTAGATGCAAAGAAGCATCCGGGCTTCAGAAATGGCTGGAGCAAGGACTAAACCCAGATCTTCTCAGTCCGTGCAGTGCTTTAAACCTCAGCTCTGCACTAGTTTCCATTGCCCCTTTCTGCCCCTTGCACTGTGGGCCTGGTGTAGAGCTGGCTTTGACTCCAAAAAATACTCAGCTGCCCTTTTAAGAGGAATCTGCAGCAGGGCAATGGGGCTGGGAGATATCTCGGATCTGACCCCTAGTGAGAGGGCTTGAGGCCACTGGGCTGGCTCATTCTAAGATGACTTTGGTAGATGCTGGGTTTTAATTTTTATCGGTTCCTTTGATTGCAAAAAGGGGTATTGTGTTTAAAAAATATATATATCACAAACTTAATTTTGCTCCCTTTCAAATATCAGACTTCAACATCTTGCATCCCCTGACTAATGCTGGAAGGGCTTTTGTTTCTGAATCTGTAATCAAAGCAACAAACAGTCAGGTCATTTCCTTGAGATTATACGGCAACGGAAGAAGTCAGGGATTGTGTGTCCCCACTTCCACTGGCTCGGATTGAGAGAAAAATACAAAGGCTTAGCACATGCACTCTTTGATGTGTAACTTTCTGGGTTTCTCCAGTCCTTTTAAACGACCAGAGTTTGTGGCTTGGAGGTAAGAGAATACATTTATTTCTGATGTTTACCAGCTGCAGATAATGTTGTTTGTTGCCTTTGCACTGTGTCCTGACTTAAACATAATAGAGGTCTGCAGAGTTAGAGTTACAGGCAGCAGGGGAGTGTGAGGACAACAGAAAACAAAGTGAGCTTGCTCTTGGATCCTTTCATGGTGCAGACTTAAACCTTTGCATGAGCTCTTTTTCGAAAGATTAGCTCTCCTAACTTTATTTTCATCTTCTGAACTCCAGCATGGGGAGTGTTTGTTTATTTACTCTCAGCATTTACATCTGCTTTCCCTGCCATTGTTCTAATCGCTGCCTTGGCTTTTTTTTTTTAATTGAAAATGCTGAATCTAAACCAGCAACTTTGCTGCTGGAGATCAGGTCCATCCTTTTTGATTTCACAGACAATGCCTTTTCAGCTTTTACCATGATAAACTGCTTTGAGATATTATTTTTAAACCATGTTACTCAACACGGAGCGAGTCCTGAGGAAAGGCAGTCAATAACTGCCCCAGTAGCCCCTTTCAATGTGTAAATGTTCAGAGTCTCATCAGTAAGATCTCTGCTCCTCCATCCCCGCCGCATCTTATGAAAGCGTTGGCACCGAGGACACGTTGGGGCACATGGAACTCATTAACAGCCTTTCGGAAAGGCTCCTTTGATCAGATGCCCTTGTTCTCCTTTAAGAAAGAAGCACGGAAAGTCCAATTCTGTCAAAACCACTTAAACGGCTAACAATGTGTGTGTCACCCGGGCAAGCTAGCGCATCAAGGCGGGGCTACCCTCAGAAATTCTATTTGGTGATGAGGATGCTCATTAATGGATCATGAGGCTAAATCTTTGCCTTATTTCAGAAGGGTGTTTTTTCTTCTGTATTTTTAAAGCCAATTCAGGCCCTCTGGCGTAGCCCCCCCTTTTTTTTTCCGGCTTACCTAATGTCTGTTCAAAACTGGCGACTAGTTCTCCTGAGGGACGGCTGCCAAGAAAAAGAGGGAGGCTGCCCAGTGTGAGTGGCACTGAGGCTGGGACAGAAGGTGCAGACGGAGTAGGCAGGGTGAGAAGGGAAGCAGGATTTTGGGGGGGAGCCATAGAGGAAGAGAAGGCTCCTGCCGAAGGAGTTGGCGAGGCACTGGGGAAGGAAGGGGAGGTGGGGGGAAGGAAGTGAAAGAACAGAGAGAGGGTGTGAGCAGCCTTCCAGGGAGGAAAGGCGGTTGTGGAGCGAGAACAAGGAAGGGAGTCTGGGAAAGGTGAAGAACTGCAGAGAGAGGAAGGCAGTGACTCCAAGGAAAGGGAAGATGCTACAGGGAGCCGGCTGGGAAAGCACGAATGGGACGGGCCTTGAGGAACCCCTGTAGTGGACTTTTGAGGCTAGGACAAAAGCAGTGAAGAATCACTGAGGGAGCAAGAGGTGCAGTGAGCAAGCATGCAGGGTGGAGGGGGAGGCAGGCAGGCCACATACGTGAAGCCATCAGAGAAGAAAGGAAATCTGGAGGGGGTGTGGGGAAGCGGCATGCTGTGGGGAGAGAGACAAGGGCTGCAGTGACAGCAGAGCGTGGCGATCCACTGGGCCTGGAGAAAACCTCTGTCCAAGCGCAGATTTAGTCTTTATTTTGTAACTGCTCGTGTACCCCAGCAGGCCGGCAGTTTCCATTTAAGGCGGGTCAGGGATGGTTTCTTAGATGCGGACAGTTGTCTCAACATTTGAAAAGCCCGGCGAGGTATCCCAACACAAGAGGGGGGGACACTGGGCCAGCCTCGCTGCTGAGCTCCCGCCCGCGGATTAGTTCCGTGAGGTAAGCGCACCGACTTCCAACGAGGCTGCTGTTCTGGCCGCGTTCAGGCAGGGGCCGTGCAATGGGGAAACCTGCCCAAAATGCAGAAAAAAGATTCACGGTCCATAGAAACAGCGAGACGGGAAGTCACCCGCGCTGTCAACCACCGTAACCTGGGACATGCCCAACGAAGAAGTGTGTCCTCTATGACAGAGATCGGGGTGCATCTCTGAGGGGTGCACGCTCAGCCCCAGGGCTGCAGGGAGGGGCGGCTGTAACTTTTAAGCCACTTTTGCACCCTCCTACTCTTGGGCTGCTCTGGGAACTCTAGTAGCTCCCTGCATAACGTAGACAGCTCTGGGGACCTGTCTTAAGTTATGACAGTCTCCCCAGGTTGCCCTATGGGTAGCAACACTGCCCAGAATCTGCATAGTGCTGTGACCCATCCCCTAGCTTGCCCCCTGTGCCCGGGCTTGGGAGGGGGTACTCAGAAGACAGGTTCGTGGCTGTGTTCCTCTGTGCCTGCGCCAGAGGAATCGTTCTCCAGCTGATATGGAAATTTAAGGCCCACGTTACGTCATGTGAGAGGGCTGGAGCAGTGACAAGGGGCCAGGGTGGGGGGGTGAGGATCTCCCTTCCCCTCCGCCCCCGATGCCTCAGAGTGAAAGTATTCTGCCAACCCAGCCTTGGAAGAACTAGATGCAACGATATTTTTGTCTCATTCATTCTCTCTTGCTTGTTTTTGTTTTTAACAAAAACTAGGAGGCCGGGGGGTCGGCAGGAATGAGCACAGGGCTGGGAGTTGGGTGATCCTGAGTCCTGGCCTGACTCTGTCGCTGAATTTTACTGTGTAGATTTCAGCAAGTCACTTCACTTGAGTGTCTCAGTATCCCCATCTGTAAATGGGGGCTCATAATCTTTACCCAGGGTATTGTGAGAAGTAATGAGTTCAGGTCTGCACAGTGCTTTGAGACTACACAATACTAAGCAAAACATTAGGGAAAAAGAGCCAGTTACTTTAAAAAAAACAAACCAGCAGAGAAATGAGGAATTGATAATGTCTCTAGTGAACACCATTTGGCTACCTAGGCTGCCTGGTATTCAGAGGGTAGAATGGACAGCACCAGTTAAGGCAGGGGTGGGCAAACTTTTTGGCCCGAGGCCCACATCGGGGTTGCAAAATTGTATGGAGGGCCGGGTAGGGAAGGCTGGGCCTCTCCAAACAGCCTGGCCCCACCCCCTATCCGACTCCCACCCACTTCCCGCCCCCTGACTGCCCCCCTCAGAACTCCAACCCATCAACCCCCCCTGCTCCTTGTCCCCTGACTACCCCCTCCTGAGGCCCCCCCACCCACTACCCAACCCCCCCTGCTCCCTGTCCCCTGACTGCCCCGACCCCTATCCACACCCCCACCCCCTGACAGATGCCCGGGAGTCCCACGCCCTGTCCAACCCCTATGCTCCCTGTCCCCTGACTGCCCCCCGGTACCCCCAGCCCCCTTACCCATGCTGCTCAGAGCAGCGTGTCTGGCAACCGCGCTGCCCACCGGAGCACGCAGCCCCACCCCCTTACCAAGCCGCTCAGAGCGGCAGGAGCTCAGGCCCCGCCGGAGCCAACCACGCCGCTGCAGCGCTGCCCGGCACGGGCCCGAGCGTGGCACGCTGAGGCTCCAGAGGAGGGGAGAAGGTGGGGAAGGGGCCAGGGGTAGCCTCCCCAGCCGGCAGCTCATTGGCCGGACAGGATGGGCCTGTGGGCCAGATGGGGCCCGCAGGCCGTAGTTTGCCCACCCCCAAGTTAAGGGTTTGTCTTCATGAGGAAACTTACCAGTAAAATTATAGCACTATAGTTATACCAATATAACTCCATCTGTGGACACTCTTATTCCAAAGTAACCACACAGGGAGTTATAGAGGTATAGTTATTACAGTACATTCCCCTGTATAGACAAGCCCTGAGAGGAGACTGTCTCCAGTGCTGTTAGCCTCTCCACGGTCTGAGCTACGTCGTGATAAACTGCAAACGACAACGCTGAGAGAAGCTACGTTTCTTTTATGGGAAGGTATGTAAGGTAGGACTGAAAGATTTCAGCCACTAACTAGGAGAAGGGAGAGGAGATGGGGGCTGGGGGGAAGGAGGAGGAAGAGAATCGGTCACAGATACCCCAAAGAGTTGACTCAATAGGATGATGACGATGATTAATATTTAGTGCTTTTTCATCAGGAAATCTCAAAGCACTTTACAAGGGAGGTCAGTATCTTTATCCCCATTTTGCAGATGGGGAAATTGAAGGACAGAGAGCTTAAGCGATCAAAGCCAGGAATAGGTCACGCCTGGGGCGGCATCGAGAATGGGGCGGCAGTCCAAGTCCCACGGCGGCAATTCGGCGGCAGGTCCGCTCTTCCCGCCGCCTAATTGCCACCGCGGGACTCGGACTGCCGCCCCATTCTCGCCTGCCACGGTGGCAATGGGGCGGCAGGTCCGCCGCTCTCCCCTTGCCGCCGCGGACTGGGACTGCCTGCGTCGGGGGCAGGGCTGCGGCAACTGCTTGGGGCTGCAAAATTGAGAGAACCGCCCCTGCCTCTGATGTATCATATCTGTATCAGCCGCAACAACTTTGGGTGTTCCAGGGAAGGGAGAACGTTTTCCTTTTAGCAGTGTGCCCTAAACTGGTGTCACTCGGCTATTGCTTAATTATCACAAGAGGTACCCAGTGTCATGAGCTTTTTCCACCAGTTCCCAGGAGATTTTGTCATGACTCCTTGGAACAAAACATTACCATGGCCTCTTGCATGGTAATGACACCATTACTATTGTGTGTGATAAGTATGCCACTAACAAGCACTGATTTATAAACTGTGTCCCTGCCAAGGAAAGCAGATGTTCTGTGAAGTTTTGCATTGACTCAGTATTTATTGCAAATTTGCACTGAGTGCTTCCTATTAATTTTCCTGACTTTTAACGGTGGAGTTGTGAGGCCTATGTTTGTCCCATTTTGCTGTTGGTTTCCCATGTAGTTAGGGCCCTACCAAATTCACGGCCGTGAAAAATGCATCACAGACCATGAAATCTGGTTTTCCCCTGTGAAATCTGGTCTTTTGTGTACTTTTACTCTATACTATACAAATTTCATGGGGGAGACCAACATTTCTCAAATTGGGGGTCCTGACCCAAAAAGGGACTGCGGGGGAGGAAGGTGTTGCAGAGTTATTGTAGGAGGGGGGCAGTATTGCCACCCTTACTTCTGCGCTGCCTTCAGAGCTGGGTGGCCGGAGAGCAGCGGCTGCTGTCCGAGGACTCCGCTCTGAAGGGAGCAGTGCAGAAGTAAAGAGTGGCAATACTGCGACCCCTCTACAATAACCTTGCTGCCCCACTGCACCAGCCTCCTTTTGGGTCAGGACCCCTACGGATACAACGCCGTGAAATTTCAGATTTAAATATCTGAAATAGTGAAATTTTAAATTTTTTAAAAATCCTATGACTATGAAATTGACCACAATGGACCGTGAATTTGGTAGGGCCCTACATATAGTGTAAAGCCCTAAGTATGGCAGAATAATAAAGTCACCGCCAATGGCATCTATGTATTTATTGTGAAATGTTCCCATTTCCAAAATTAAAAGGGGCCCTTTATTTAAAGAAGACCATCCAGCCTTCAGAAATGGGCTGTTCCTCCAGGAAGAAAGCTACCCTTTCCCCCCGTCAATCAGATTTCGGAGGATTTCTCTCTGAGGAAGATTAAAAATACTTTTGAATGTTAGGGGAGCCTGTGTGCCGATTGGCAGGAGAGACTGGATTGTCGGATACGAAGTGTGGGGTCTAAGGAGCAAGCAATGGGCATACCGCATTCCCACAAACACACATACACCTATGGTGCTTCAGAATCCTGCCTCAGCATCTTAGTTGCACACTTTGCTTGGTTTGCCTACGCAGATGCCTGTTTGCATGCACAAATGTGAAGGTTTGCAGAATGCATGCAGGCAGTCAGCGACATTGGCATAACTATATTGTGTACGTTAAACTATGGTCTATAGCAATAGGAAATGAAGCCTTAGCTGTAGGATCACCTGACAACATTTGCAGAAATCATTAGTCAGTTACCATTCTAGTGGCCTCGTGTTGCATTAACGTTTCCCCATTTTTGGCAATATGTGTGTACCGTGATCTTATTTTGGAATTCTGCACATTCGGTCACTTTGACGGCTCTGGGACTTTTGTTTGCTTGATTTTCATCACAATATGCTTGTCATTAAGGATTTTTTCAGTGTCTCTCAAATTTAAGCATGACATGACTTTCCACTGACTTCAATGGGCTTTGGATCAGGCCCTGGGTGAACCAACCAATAATGAACAAACTAGCGAGTGAGTGGAAAACTAGCTTACGATCGCCGTTTTCTGCACTGTTTTCTGTGTGTGAATGAGAGACCGAAACAGTAAAAAGGAGACTTGCACATAAAATGCATTGGCACTTGGCCCTGAAAAAACATAGGGAGACTGCTTGCTGGGAAAGGTTGCTACCTTGCCAGTTTTTTACTATCTCAGCTGGTGAGGCTTACATGAAAGTCAGCTGAAGCTATGCAAGAGCCAAGCTCGCAAACGTCTTCAATACATGGAACTATTCTGGGGAGGTTTCAAGCTATCCAGCGCGCGTTTAGTCCTGCTATTCCAGCCCAGTATCTTCATATTCAGCCAAATGGAACGTAGCCAAGGCTGCTATGCAAAATATCAGCAGAGAGGCATTTGCACCCGTTAGCATTGAAATAACGATATCCTTTGCTGAAAACGGCCCCCTTGTTTGTATTATTTTTTGAAGATGGGCCTCAGAGAGTTGATGATCTCCTAGAAAGGCACAAATATGATAAGATGCCCTGGGAGACCAGTATCAGTTTTGTATTATTTTTTCTGCCTTTCCTCTCGTCTAAAATGTTGAGACACTGACTGTTGAGAGCCGGGAACAAGGCACCTCTCTTTATTTATAAAAAGGCACCATCCCATATACTGTAATAAAGGTGTATTTGATTCCTGTGCACCGTTAGTCATTCATAGTGCAATTTCCTAAGGCATTCGTGCTGTAAAATCACTCTCATTAATGTCAGTAAATACACTGTGTTCTTTGAGACAGAAAACTGACACGCACTGTACAGCACTTATAAAGAAATTGCCATGGACTCTTACAACCAAGCTGGCTTGGTGAATACAAGGTAGCAAAGCATCTCTTTGCCGTGGTGTGTGGAGCAAGAGGAATAACCGGTTGCTTTACGGTACTGCCAGCTATTAATACTAAGCAGATATTGGCTTCCGTTAAGGTAAATATCAAGATGTCAAAGGATAATTAAGGGGGGAAATCCTGGCCCCATTGAAATAAATGGCAAAACTCCCATTGACATCACTGGGACCAGGATTTCAGCCAAAGGCTCTTTCACGGCTCCAAAAGTTGGAGCCACGTTCGGAGGGAGTTCAGGTTGGGAGGAGGGACAGTGGTGTCTGGGGGCAAATGACTTGATCTTGCTCCAGTGAAGTCAACGGAAGTTTTGCTCTTGACTTCAGTGGGAGCAGGATCAAGCCCATGTGGTCAATGGAGACCATGCTCCAGGGGTACTGTGGGGAACATGCGGACAGGCGAACTAAGGCCAGGACTGGAATATCCCCGGACACTGGGGAAATTTGGATCTGGAGCCTTGAGGATGAGGCCCATTTCTCATGGCTGTAAGTGTTGCGGTGAGCTACCTTGCTTTGCCGGAGACACCTGTGGTTCCCAGAGAGTCACCAACTTAAATAACTCTGTGGTGAGTGGCACAAAGAGCGAGGGACCTCCAGGAGGAGGCGGGATTGGAGATTCCTGGCTTAGTGCTCCCCACCAGAGGAGGATGACAAGTTGCTGGCGGTGCTGTGTGGCTGGGATAAAGGTTCTGTGGTTGCTGGGGAAAGCTGATGAGGACAGCACCATTTTACCCTTCAGGACATCATACGAAGCTTTAAGAAATGAGCTGAAAAACCAAGTATGTAATTTTAACCAGCAGTACTGCAGACACACACACACACCCCATATCAGATAGTTAGCTAGACCCCTATCTAATTCACTTAAGGGTCCAATTGTGGAGGGCGTATGTACAAATATGTGTGCGGGTTTGTGACGTGTGCATAACATTGGCAGCTGGAGTTTTCGGGGCCAATTTGAAATTTTACCCCCAAAAGTATTTCTTAAAGCTTCGCATGATGTCCTGAAGGGTAGAATGGTGCTGCTAAGTTACATCCTTTTTATAAGATAAAATAAAAATTCTGAGGTTATTTCAGGCAGAGGAACTTGTCCACTTCCCCTTTCCCCATTCAGCTGCACCCAAGCCCCTTCTCCACTGGGGACCAGTCACTGCTTTTGTTTCCCTTTCGGTGTGCCTAGGTACGCCAGCTCTGTACTTGGTATTGCATCCTTGCATTTTTTCCCACCAGCCAGCGCACTTTTGCAAGGCCAGGTGTCATCTGACATAGTTCCATTAAAGTCAGTGGAGCTATGCCGATTTCTGTCAGCAAATGTCTTCGTGACTACAGAAAACAAAAGATCTTATGAGATGCTGATTTCCAAAGCAGGCTTCTTGAAAACTTGATGTCCATTCATAGGCTTTAATGTTCAGGTTTGAAATCTTTAACTGCTTCCTGAGTTGCAGAACAGATGTTGGGAAATTTAAAAATCCCCTTTTAGGAAATTACCTGGGTCATTTCTAGCTATTTAACTCCAGCTCAGAAAGGAACTGTAAGATAAAATTTCTCATCTGTTTGAGAAACAGCCCTAATAAACTTATCTTCCTCTTGGTTCATGCGCATAGTTCCTGCTAGAAGAATGGCCGTGGGATTAAAGCACAGGACTGGGAGCCAAGAGAACTAAACTATCTTTTAGCTTTGCCACAGACTTCCTGTGTGACTGTGGCAAGTCACTCATCCTCTGTATCTCAGTTCCCCATCTGCAAAATGGGACAACACTTACTAACCTCTTTGCAGCGTGAGTGAATGTCCATACATGATTTCTTCATGAATCTGATTCCTTTAGCCTCTGTAGATGTTGTTGCTGCGAGCTGTGACTGTTGATTCAGAATAAATTGGACTGTTTTTACAATGCACCATAATAGCGTATTGCAGGCCATAATAGCGTATTGCAGGCCATTTTTCCTGCATAATATTACATGTTTTGCAGCTTGTATTAGCTATTTGTTTAGCAAAAAGGTCTCTGTCACACTCTGTGCTGTATGCATCTATCTAGTCTCCTTCCCCTGTGTGAAATATTCTCTAGGGCTTTTTCTTCTGCATGGTGTAGCTTAACCTTGTGCAACTAAACTAAGAGATGCTTGCGGAAATAGGACTGACTATCCAGAAAAAAAGAAAGGAGTGAGTGAGTGAAGCACTCTATGCAGTCAGGATCAAATCCTGCAGGCTTTACTCTGGTCTTCTCCAGGCAAAACTCCAATGGGAATTTGTGCCTCACTGCAGGATTTGAGAGGGGATGGAGAAAGAGATGCAAACTGAGGAATCTTGTCTTGAATATCATATTTGTGCCCCGACCCACAAACATTTTACCCATTTGAGTAACTTGACTCATGAATAGCCCCATTGACATCAGCCACCTGAGCTGGAGAGGACCCCAGGGAGTTCTTCTTACAGATAGTTGTAAAGGGACTGTTCGCCTGAGTAAAATCACTCCCATGTGTAAGTGCTGGTGGCTTCTGGCTCAAATTGCAGGTAATCATTGTGTAATATTAAGGAGTGTGAGTCCGACTCTTTTGGGTTTGTATTATTTTGCTAACACTGGTATAGCCATGTGTGCAATAGCTTCATGTAGACATGCTGCACCAGTATAAATCACAATTATTCACTAGAGCAATACATCTGTGCTAGGAATTGATACTAGGGCATCTCCATCAATGTAGCTTTACTGGCAGCTAAAACCCCAGAGTAGCAGAGTCCCAAGGGAAAGCAGCTATGACGTGGGTGAGTATTTTGATGGTAAATAAACAGTTCCAAATGTTGTCTCAAAATTATACACAGCGTCTTTTAAATCTTCTTTTCCTCATCACTATTTTTTTAGTGTCTTTACCTACTTATAATTGTAAAAAAATCGAAGGTGGCTTCATAGTACTTTAAAACATCCACACACACAAAAAAAGCTTTAAAAGTATGACTGTGATAGATCTGGCCGGCTAAACCACACCGTGGCAGTCTGTAATTTGTCGCTGGAGATGAAATCTCAGTTTTGTAGAGGGAGTGTAATGAGTTTTTGTTTTATTTTTGACTCAGACCCTCTTAGGACTCTCACTCTTGAGCCACCGTTCCATGAGACATGTTATTTTGTCAGCTTTTTTTTCACTTAAATTTTTGTGAGGCTTCCTGTTTACACAGCATCTAAATATGATGGTTGGTTTTTTTTTTAGCGTGATGACACAATGATGTCTAAAAATATTGTGTGTAACTACTGGCTTCGAATAGGGAGGATGTTACTGCCGCGGGGGGAGGGGCATAGCATAAATATCATGAAGGTTCTACTCTGCCCAAACATTAAGGAGCAGGATATCATGGGGAATTGCTCTACGTGGCTAAGAAATGGGCTTTTTGTCTTTTAGACTGTGTTTTTAAAAACTCCTGGAGTTGTGCAAAATATGCCTCAAAATAAGTTGACATTGAGACTTCGCCTACATATGTTTCGTCTGCCAGTGATGTTTCATGAGTGAAATCAAAAGATAATTGGTGTTTCCTCAATTTTCAGTTTGTCTCCGTGTAAAAGCTAGCCTGATGTTAAATGAGTGTAAATCCAAAGTGACTTCCCTGAAGCTACTCTACTCTGGCATAACTGAGAGAAGAATTTGACCTTAGTCCTTTAATTTTGTATGCCCAGTTCTGCCCCTTTACCCGTACGCTGCACAAGGCTATAGCATGTGTATGTCCCAGCTCTATTAAATGATGATCCAGTTTGCACTGACAAAATTAAATGCTGTGTTGAGACCCCGCTGAACAGCATTTAATCCCAGTCTTCCCCTTTGCTTTACCTTGGTACATGCACAGATACAGAAAGGGATACCTATTCCTGTTCTTTTAGTGCACTCCTTTTTCATAAATCCCCTGCTTACATAAAACCTGCTGGAATTGCTTGTCTGTGAGCTAAGGCTGCCGCAGAGGTGCGGTAATGTCTAAACATCCTGGACAATCATTCTCCGCTCCTTCCCCTCCCTCGGCTTTTGAGTTGCACAAACCTGCATTAGGTAAGAGCTGACCACTTGTGCAGAGGGAAAAAAGGGTTTGCTGATTTCTTTGGAAAACATGAGAATCCAATACCTCTGCAGTTTTCTGTTTGGTTTTGTTGTGAGCTGGGTTCCATGCTGCGCTTTGTTCCACTTGTTACCTGATTTTATGCAGGAGGTAGGACTGGAAACAAGGGCTTGAGTCTCTTTAAGTTTCTCCTTATTTAACTGTTTTCCTATCAATAAATAGACAACACCCCTTCCCCTCCCGCCCTATCATTAATATCAACAATTGGGCGTATACAGTGACATAGGCGTTTAAAAAATATAACCGATATAAATGTGCATTAGCCAAAAAAGCATTTTGATTAAGCTGAAATACATACAAATTGATATCCATCTCCGAACTGCTTGTAATATCGGTGTCTTGTCTTTGCCAGGGTTCATCTCGCAGTAGATTCTTTAATAAGAACGGCCAGTTCGTAATACTGTTCGTATTAGCAAGGCACAGTGGATAGAAGATGAAAATGTAACTGCAGGAGATGGGACCTGGCAGCTATTAGAGCTGTTGGGTGAAATCCTGATTCCTGCACAGATCTTGAGTAAATCGGTTTAAATAACTGATGGGCTACCGATAAATAAATTGCGTGTATGTACCTGGGGAACCAGGACTAGCTCCTTGTTCTTCAGTTCCAAACGCCCAGGCCTCTACCTCTTGAGCTAAAGATGATCTCCTTTAGTAATGCCCCTTTTTATTTCTTATGACACTAGAGGGCAACATTTGTAAGCTCTAGGGCAGCAGTTCTCCACCATGGGTCTGAGGCCCCCTGGGGGGCCGTGAGCAGATTTCAGGGGTCCGCCAAGCAGGGCCAGAATTAGACTCACTGAGGTCCAGGGCAGAAAGCCAAAGCCCCGCTGCCCCAAGCCCCGCCACCTGGGGCTGAAGCTGAAGCCTGAGCAATTTCACTTCCCTGGGCCCTGTGTGGAGTGGGGGCCCCAAGCAATTGCCCTGCTTGCTACCCCCTAACGCCGACCCTGGCTTTTATATGCAGAAAAACCGCCGTTATAGCACAGGTGGGCCGTGGAGCTTTTATAGCATGTTGGGGGGTGGGCTCAGAAAGAAAAAGGGTGAGAACCCCTGCTCTAAGGGACAAGGCCAGTCTTTTTGTTATCTGTGTGTACAGCACCGAGCACAGTGGAGCTCCCAGCCCTGATTGGGGCTTCTGGGAACTGCCCCAATACAAAATAATAGTATCGCCACCCTATACCAGTGCTTCGCACAGGGGGCTTCTGGGAGGTCAGTGGGAGATGGAATCCTTCTCCCAAGCTGAAGAGCCGCTTCACATCTGCTGCAGCAACGGCCTCCAGAATTGCTGGTCCTGCCCTGTGAGCATGAGGCTTGGGGCAGTGCATGTGTATAGACATATGTCCACCGTCACCATCCTGTACCTACCCCAACCTGTGTGTTAGAGAAGGTCTTGCCCAGTTCCCCGGCACTCAGGTGTCTTGAGTTGTGCTATCATGGCCTACCCAGGAGCATGCTGGTTCTGCTGCTGTTTTGGCCTTCCGTGCCCGCAGATGTAGGGCAAAAGTTGCCTCATAGCATCAGGATCGGTGGAGGACCCGAGGCACAGAACTCGCCTCCTTCCCCTCCTGGCAATGATTCGACTCATTCAGGTCACATCATTTTGTTTCGTGGCCCGTGCGGGAAGTGAGCCTTTCCCTAGATAGAGCAACTAGACTGCAACCTTGAAGGCGCTGCCTCAGCGCTGTTGGAGGTAACCTCTCTCAGATGTGTACGGTGCCTGGAATAGGTTCCCAGTGTTTATATTTAGTCATCATTTTGAATATTTGTTTTGGGGGTTGTGTATGTTTTGTTCATAGCTATATAGATTATGCAATTGGGAAAAATGGGAGCCACCCCT
Source organism: Macrochelys suwanniensis (assembly GCA_033296515.1). Classification (NCBI taxonomy): domain Eukaryota; kingdom Metazoa; phylum Chordata; order Testudines; family Chelydridae; genus Macrochelys; species Macrochelys suwanniensis. The sequence continues at coordinate 9,400,113 of CM065778.1, read as the reverse complement.
TTAAGAGCAGGGTGGGGATACTGGGTGTGAGCGCTTGCAGCACTGGTGTGTGTGTGGGTGTGTGTGTGTGTGTTGCTGAAGAGGCTGGTTTGTAGCTGTGCAGTGGGAGGTCTCTGCCTGCAAGAAGCCTCTAAAGAAAAGATTCACAAACTAAAGGACATTCCCCTTGGAAAGCTAGGTCTTGTGCTTGAGGGTATAATAAATGAAAATGTAAAACTGACGTCCCCATAACTTGTTGTCCCTAAAGATCCCATGTTTCTTGTCTTACATGTGCCCTGGTCCCCCCTCTGTGCTGAGTAACTACATTCTGCCTACCTAAAGCTCTATCTCTCATTTCACATGGATAAGACATCGGCTTCCTGTCCTAAACTGTTGCATAGCATTGGTGCACGCTATCAAATGTTGGTAGATCTACTTAGCTTGCAAAGGGCTTTGGAATCCTTCTGGAAGAAGGATGCTGTATAATCGTAAATTACTTGTTATCTCTGGCCTTCCGGGCTTTGCAAGCTGCGGTGTGGAGCCCCCCATGGAAACCATGAGGCTCACTGTGAATTCAAGGCCCCCGGTACGGAACAGCCTGTATGACTGAGGATGTGGTAGAGATGCTGCAACAATCGCAACTCAATACACCCTATCGCTGAATGCTCTTGCGCTGTTCGTTCTGTGCTAAATAGTCCAGATTTAACTTTCTAAAATTCTGCAAAGTGGCCACATCATTGCATTTTTGAATAATATCAAACGCTTGAAGTTCAGGGAATCTTAATAACAACAAGATGCCTGATTCAAGGGTTAATTCCAGGAGTTGTATCAGTAGTTTAATTGTAATGAATTGGAAGAAGAGTCAAGGATGGATTTATACCTCTAACTATTTAACGATTTATGAAAAATCTCTGTGGGTAAAAGAGGCCTGTCCTGTTAGAGCAGGAATCTGGGAATTTGGGTCCTGTTTCTCCTATGTGGTCCCGAGTACATCATTTATGATTTGTTTTTTCTGAGATGCTAAGCACCGACGGATTCTATTGACTTTAAATAGAGTTGTGAGTTCTCAGCACTTCTCAGAATTAGTCACTTAAGTTCTGTGCCTACATGTCTCCATCTATAAAATGGGAGAAATTCACTTACTTACCTAACTCGCAGGCCTGTCGTGAGGTTTAATTGCTTAATATTTTAAAAGTGCTTTGAGATTCATCGTTGGATGGCGCAGTAGAAGTGCAAATGATTGTGATAGCTTTTGCACTTGAATCTTTGAGGCAGCTTTCCATGGCGCAATTGTTTTTATATTAGAGAGAGAGAGAGAGAGAGAGAGAGAATGTTTTTACTTAACAATAGATAAATGCCACAATTACAGACGTCAGAAATGATTAACGTGATTTCATTGGGTAAAAACGAGCAATTTGGAGTTGCCATTATTTATGTTATCTCAGTGCAACAGATGGGGCTGTGACTTAAAAACACTAATGGATCAGACGCTTCACAACGGGGGCAATTGGCAGCTGTGTGTCAGAGGCAGAAAAAGTGTAAGTTGATGAAATGACTAATCTGTGGTAGCATGGGTGTTCATAAATAAATCACAATGGCTTAGTGACAAATGAAGCTGTGATCAGATTGTAATGGATTTAAGGGCTCCAGACAATGCAGATAAATCGCATACGGAGCTCCTTGGGAGCGGGGACTAGAACCCTGGATTTTTATCTCCTAAACCAAAGGTCTGTAGCACTTGAGGTAAAGGAGATGCATCACGGCCAGCAATAGCTGTAAGCCACACATCCTCTTGGTTGGTCTCTCTCTCACACACACACATGCACGCACACACGTGCACATACACACACAATATGCAATGAAAAGGAATAATAGTTATTTCTTTAATGTAGGCCTGGCCTAAACACAGTTTTTGTACTGTATATTATCTTATACCAGCGTAGCATATTCCCCGTCCTGCATGTCAATGAGGTATAGTGATATAAGTGCATTTATACCAGTATAACTGCACCAGCTATACTGGTATTTGTGTGTCAACAAGGCCGTATGTTTTTTTTTAAAACTCTTCACATGTTCCACCCTCTCCCACATCCAGGCTTTCTCAGGCTTTGTCTGTGGAGGGACTTGTCATGTCACCGTTTTGAGGTAGAATCCCGGCCCCGTCTCAGAGTGCAACGTACGGGCTGGCTCCTCAGCTGGTGTAAATTAATGTAGCCTCAATGACATCAACAGAGCAATGCCGATTTCCACCAGCTGAGCTCTGGCCCTAACTCTGTTACTGTCCACAGAGAAATCAGTCATTTGTAGGGAAAGAGCCATTGTGTTCACGATGTTTAATTCATTAGGAAGTCCCTATTTTAGAGAGCCACCCTCCGTCTATGTTTAGAGCTGCCGATTTATTGCCTGTGAGAAGCTCTGTGCCTTCAGGAGCATGAGTTATTCTGAGGGCATGATTAAAAAACATAAAAGCCAGGTTCCCTTTACCAGGTGTAATCTTCAGAGTACTTGAAAGCCAGGCCCTGCCCAGACTGTGAGGGACCCAGAATAGAATGGTTCTTAAATAATGCAAAAGCTTTCATGGAAATGTAATAGATTTTAAAGGACAGGTGTTAAAGGAGCATAATGTACATTTATATTTTTTAACTGTTCCAAGAGAGACATGAGAATAGTTTCCAATGGATAAACATGACATAAATCTGAAACTAAGGTGACCAAAACAGTCCAGATCTAATCACTATGGAGTGAGCCAGGTCTCATTGCATATCCCTGGATAAACCTCATGGTCCAAGCAGCTGTGCTGGTCTTGAAACTCAAATAAGGCAATGCCATCGTCGTCTTCGATGAGGCTGTCTGCCTCAACAAGGAATCCCAGCAGGAGCGTCAGTGTTCGAATGCATGGGCAGCACGTGAATCACCCATTCAGGGGGGCTAGTCCCCAGCCCTTCTGCCCGAGGCCCTTCCCCGCTGGAGCCCTGAACCCCCACCGCAGCCGCTGGCCTCCCCCCTCCACCCCAGAGCACTGGATGGGCAGCCCCAGCGCCCCCAACTTCAGCGCACCCGAGGCCCAGAGCGCCAGGCAGCCCGAGGCCCAGAGCACCAGGCGGCCCGAGCGCCAGACAGCCCGAGGCCCAGAGCACCAGGCGGCCCGAGCGCCAGGTAGCCTGAGCCACGGCGCACGGGCCACGGGGGAAGAGCGGGAAGCAGACGGGGGCCTGGGGTGAAGTGTAGGCAGGACCACGCTTGGCTCTTGGGTGAGGCTCAGTCTCTCCTGGCCTGCAATACCCACCGCCATTCATTCCCTCTCCAAGGGGCTAGGACTGAGCTTAACTTTCTTATGATAAGGGACGGAATTCGGGCCAGCTGGGGACTTACTAATTTAGTTTCTAAACTTCCTAAATATGAGCCAAATCAGCTGGGAGAACTAATTTAATCAGAAAAATGCAAATGACAATTGAGAATCATTTAAGAACACCTTGCTAGATGCCTGAAAAGCCACAATCCCATAGTTGAGGAAGAAGATTGTGCTGATTAAAAAATTGACCTGGTTTAGAGGGGAAGTAAAGACATCTATAAAAAATTAATATATATAGCAAATGGAAGAAAGGGGAAGTTGATATTAATTAATATAAATCATAAGTTAGGAGTTGTAGAAAATTGGCAAAGGAAACAAAGGGACACTAGAATAAATCTATGGCCAGCTGAATTAAGGACAATATGGAGTTTTATACATATATTAGAAACAAAAGGAATCCTGACAATGGTATTGGTCCATTACTAAATGGAAAGGGTAAAATTATCAATAGTGATGCAGAAAATGCAGAAGTATTCAATAAATATTTCTGTTCTGTATTTGGGGAAAAAATAGATGCTAGTTTCATCATCTGGTGCTGATAACATTCTTTCCATTCCACTGGTATCTCTGGAGGATGTTAAACAGAAGTTCCTAACGTTAGCAATTTTAAATGAGCAGATCCATATAACTTGCATTGAAGAGTTTAAAAAGAGCTGGCTGAGGAACTCACTTGATTGTTAATGTTTATTGTCAGTAAGTCTTGGAGCACTGGGGAATTTCCGGAAGACTGGAAGAAAGCTAATGTGCCAATTTTTAAAGAGGGTAAACGGGATAACCCAGGTAATAATAGGTCCGTCAGCCTGACACTGATCATGTCAAACTAAACTTGATATATATATTTTTGATGAGGTTACAAGTTTAGGAGATCAAGGTAATAGTGCTGACGTAATATACTTAAACTTCCGTAAGGTGTTTGACTTAGTACAGCATGACATTTTGATTAAAAGATTAGAACAATATAAAATATGGCACACATTAAATGGATTAAAAACTGGGGAACTGTTAGGTCTCAAAATGTAATTACAAACAGGGAATCATCATCAAGTGGGTATGTTTCCAGTGGGGTCCCGCAGGCATCAGTTCTTGGCCCTATGCTACTTAACATTGATATCAATGATCTGAAAGAAACTAAAATCATCACTGATAAGGTTATAGAGTTGGGGGAGTGCTAAATAATGAAGACGACAGGTCACTGATGCAGAGCGATGTGGATTGCTTGGTACACTGTATGCAAGCAAACAACATGCATTTTAATATGGCTACATGTAAATTCAGTAGAACGCCGTTTATCTGACCCTCCATTAACTGGCTCTCCGTGTGAACCAGACAACCAGCGCGCACAGGTCCAGAAGGGACTGATCTCTGCTGTGACCACTAAGTGGCACTGCAGCATTGCACTTTCCCATTCTCTGCTTTATCCAGGTTTTTGGTTATCTGATTTGGCCCCTATCCCAATTAGATTGGATAAACGGGGTTCTGCTGTATATGCATCTAGGAACAGAGAGCGTTGACCGTACTTACAGAGTGGGGGACTCTATCCTGAGAAGCAGTGACTTCTGGGAAAGTTTTGGGGGTCATGGAGGGTAATCAGCTGAACATGAGCTCCCAGTGTGACACTGTGGCCGAAAGAGCTAATGCGATCCTGGGATGCCTAAACAGGAGAATTTCGAGTAGGAGTTAAGAGGTGATATTACCTCTGTTTTTAGCACTAGTGCGACCTCTGCTGGAATACTGTGTCCAGTTCTGATGCCCACAAGTCAAGAAATATGTAGATAAATTGGAGAGAGTTCAAAGAAGAGCCCTGAGAATGATTAAAGGATTAGAAAACCTGCCTTACAGTGATGGACTCAATCTATTTAGCTTAAAAAAAGAAGATTGAGTGACTTGATTACAGTCCATAAATATCTACATGGGAAATAAATAATTAATAATGGGCTCTTCAATCTAGCAGAGAAAAGTATAACACAATCCAGTAGCTGGAAGTTAAAACTAGACACTTCCAACTGGAAATAAAGCATATATTTTTGACAGTGAGAGTCATTAACCAATGGAACAATTTACCAAGGGTCAGAGTGGATTCTCCATCACTATTTTTAAATCAAATTTGGATCTTTTTTTCTAAATGGTCTGCTCTAGGAATTATTTTGGGGGCAGTTCTCTGGCCTGTGTTATACAGGAGGTCAGACTAGATGATCACAATGGTCCTTTCTCACCTTGGAATCTGAATAAATTTCTTGTTTGTACCCAGTGCTAGATGCACTCTGCCAGAGCATTAGCGCATAAGAACATTGCTAGCTCTGTGTGTAAAGGTATTAATAAGTCTGGTTTATTTTCGCTGCACGGGCCAAGTGTAATGAAATTACAACTGAACTGCAGCTCTGCTACAGCTTTTGGGTAATTTTCATCTGATCCTGAGAGGTGTTAAGGACCCTTAACTACTGTTTGAAGTTCATGGGAGTTGAGCGTTCTCAACAGCTTCTGAGAGAGAGAACCTTAGCCTTCGTATAGGGCAGGGGTGGGCAAACTTTTTGGCCCGAGAGCCACATCAGGGTTGTGAAACTGTATGGAGGGCTGGGTAGGGAAGGCTGTGTCTCCCCAAACAGCCTGGCCCCCTCCCCCTATCCACCCGCTCCCACTTCCCGCCCCCTGACTACCCCCCTCAGAACTCCTGACCCATCCAACCGCCCTGCAGGACCCTGCCCCCATCCAACCCCCCTGCTCCCTGTCCTCTGACTGCCCCGAACCCCTGTCCATACCCCCGCCCCCTGACAGGCCCCCCAGGACTCCCAAACCTATCCAACCACTCCCTGACTCCACACCCCCGCCCCTAACCGTCCCCTGGGACCCCACCCCCTATCAGCACACGGCCGGCTCCCCCTCCCCTGACCGCCTCCCCCCCGAGAACCTCCGCCCCATCCAGCCGCTCCCTGTCCCCTGACTGCCCCCTGGAATCCCCTGCCCCTTATCCAACCCCTCCCCCCGGATCCCCGCCCCCCTTACCATGCTGCTCAGAGTGGCAGGAGCCGCACGCTGAGGCAGCAGGGGAGGGGCTGGAGGGCTAGCCTCCCTGGCTGGGAGCTCAAGGGCCAGCCAGGACGGTCTCGCGGGCCACAGTTTGCCCACCTCTGGTATAGGGAGTAGATTCAGTTACCAAGACATCCTCTAATGTGGCTCAGTAGCAAGGACATCAAAACCCACTGTCATAAGTAATTGCCTTCTGCAGCTTTTAAATGGAGTTTCCTCCATTCCCTCACCGCTGACGTGTTCCTTTCTTTTTAGATGACAGAAGGCAGGCATTGCCAGGTGCAGCTCCTTGATGACCGGAAGTTGGAACTGCTGGTTCAGGTAAACACCATGAAAAGCATCACTTTGCTCAACACGGCCTGGTTTTATAGTGGCATCTATGCTTTTTAATGCAACCCACTTAATTGTATTTTACCAGCTTAAATGGACACAGTCAAACTTTTCTTAAATGTCCTAGAGCAAAGTTTTCAAAAACGCCCAAGTTCCGTTTTCAGAAGTGTTGGAGGACGTATGCTCCTAAATCCCATTGGCTTCTGAGTGCCTGCATCACTTTTGAAATGGGACTGAGACCCCAAGGTCAAGAGGCGCATCTAAAAATTTTAGCCCTCGTCTGTGTGACTAACAACCCCTCAGATTAGTAACATGGAATGAATTTTAAACATCTAAATCAGAGTTCATCTTTTTGTTGTTTGCGTGGACGATGACAAACAGACCTGCCTTGTGTCACTAGTTTCATGTTCTAGCTCTCAGTGCTGTTACATTTGGAAATTTTTCAATCAATAGTTTTTTTAAAAAAAAATCTGTTCTCACTACAATTCATAACACATTAAGCTCGTCTGAGTTTCAGTTTGAAAATGATCTGTGTTTTGGGTTGTGTTTTGGGGTGGATGGTACCTTGTCATTATGGGGCAGGGGAAAGTCTAGTTTTTCTGGGGTATAACAGATTCTATATTGAAAAATCCTTCCTGCAATTAAGTCCACAAAAAGCCTGAATTCAGTCCAGTCTTTCCCCTAGACTAGTCACTCCTTTCCTCTACCTCATGGAAACATTTCAATTGGTTTGGGGAAGCTAACGAACTTAGTTGCCTCTGCTCCCCAACCACTTAGTCATTTATGTCTGGTTCTCAATTTCTGCAGTTCTGACAGGTAAACTGGGGTTTGGAGTCTTGCTGTTTTTGGGAAGTCAACACCCAAAGGGTACAAGGCTTCATGGGCCCCAGCTGCGTAGTAGACTGCATCATGGCGCTTTAAACTATGTGGCAGTCCCTTTAAGGTAACATACCCAGAGAAGACTAGTTTAAAAATAAAATGGCTGAGCTGAATGTAATGATATGCTGCTGATTCTCTCAATAGCCCAAACTTTTGTCTCGGGAGTTACTGGATCTGGTGGCGTCACATTTCAACCTCAAAGAAAAGGAGTATTTTGGGATAACATTTATAGATGATACGTAAGTATCTGTATTTCTTTTTTTAAACAATTGGTGAAATGATTGTTGCAAACCAACGTCTCAGTCCATCCCGCAAAGCACAGAAATTGGACTCCGGGCCAAGCCACAATGATCTAAAGATGATTCCCGTTTTCAAAGATGTTTTCCTCCCTGCTTATGGTCCTCAGCTGAGTCAGGATGACACACCATGACAAGACAGAAGGGCAGTTCTATAAAATCCTACGTGGGTTTCTTTTGCCCTTTCTTATTTGTCTTACAAGTGAAAGGTGGAAAAGTTGATTCAGTGTTCACATGCTCATGCATGCCTTCTCTGTGCAATTAAAACAAAAATTGGGGGACTATGCAAGTATTTTTAGTATTAATTACATCATTTTGTATTCTCTGGCCTCAAACCCAATATAAACAAATTTTTAATCCGAACTGGCATAACAGCAGAGAAATCTGAAGTCAGATAACATAGAAATAAACTCTCCCTATTTCCGTGCCTTTTGCTTATTTTACCGCTTTGCAGTCTACCAAAAACAGCTGCAAATGTAGCATGCATTTTAACTCCTTGAATTCCTCTCTCATCCAGTTGTTAGTGAAACCTTCGAGCTGACTCACATTGGTGAGCACATTGCCTAGCCTCAGTGTGCATTTTACTGCAGGACATTGCATGAGTCACTTTATACTCCCTCCTAACAAGCATTTCCAGTGCAACCACATCCCAGCTTCCACAAATGGCAGAAGAACCGGGCCAAAAACAGGGCCAGCTCGAGATGGGTGGAGGTTTGCAACAGTAGCCAGTGGAACCAGATCTTGGCCCTAGTTACATCTTTATTACAGGGCTGACGTTAATCCCTGCCCTACCTAGGACGTTTCTCGCCCTTTTCAGAACATCCCTGATCGCCGTAGGTCACATAGGAAGTCTGTGACAGTAGAGATACCCTTAACCACAAGGCCAGCTTTCTTCCCATTGTACAAAGCTGTGCGTCAACCCGTAGCTGTAGAGGCAGTACCCTCCCCAGGGGGGTTGGAGGTGGGGGAGGAGAGGAATAGTGGAGGATGCTCTTTGGAATGTCATCATAGCTGGGTATCACCCCTGTGTGAGGAGGTGTCTGCTTCTGAAGCCCTTCTTGGCACTGCCATGGGTGTATTTTTTGAAGAGCTGCTCTCCTCCCGGGGACTCTTTTTGGAATGTTTTTGCAGTGCCCTTGCCCTTTCCATTGTCGGAAAATGTTTTCTTCCAGCATTTCTTCTATAAATACCTCTGGGGTGATGTTTATACTCCTCCCAGCCTTCCATGAGACTTTTTTCCCCTCGTTAATTGCTTAGTTGGCAGTTCCACCTGCCGAGCTTTTCCAAAGCACTCCCTGGGTATTTCATAAGGGCTGCTAGTATCCCAAAAAAGCAAGCAGTGTTTGGAGTGTGAGCCTGTCACCTCTGGGGGGCAGTCATGCTGTTCCAGCTTGGGGCCTGTCCCAGTGCCAGCACCTCTCAATGGCAGCACTAGGCGTCACCGAGGGCCTGTCTCTCCAAGCTAATCCACGGGGCAAAGTGAGGAGCAAGCCACGTCCCCCATTCCGTTCCCGCTTGTTGTTAAAAATGGTGCTTCTGGAGGGATGTATTCTCTTCTCGGTCACTCCCTGTGGACCCTGCCCTAAACTGATTCAGCCACTGCGGTGTTCAATAACAAAGAGTCTGCCCGGGCACCTGCCTGACTGGATTAGAGTGCCTACACGGACAGGCTGTGCTCTGAAATGTGGGCACCTCGCCCTTCTCTTTAGTTTGGCTTGGCAGTTCTCAAAAGCAGGCTTTTCATCTTGGGTGTCTGCAGGAAATGACAGCACAAAGTGCTGCAATCTCACTGCGGACACAGTGATCATGGAACCAGCATCTTTCCGCTCTGAAGGGCACCCGCCCTTGGACTACGGGCCAGATCCTCAGCTGGTGTAAACTGGAATGGCTACTTCAGAATCAATGGAGCTGCTCCAATTTACAACAGCAGGGCAGGATCTTGCCTTAGCGTGGAGGGGAGACGTATTAGTTCTTCTGAACTTCACGTCTGATCTTCATGTGACCAGTTTAGAATGGGGGCGCCCTCGGTTTCCTCAGAGTCCTGAGTGTGAAGTATGTCAGTGTCTGAGAGTGCTAGTAAGTAAACAGACATTTGGCCAAATCCTGCCTCTATTGAAGATCTGAAAGTTTTGTCCCAGACTTCAGTGTGAACAGGATTTCTCAGTCCTGCTCTTTTAAAAGTGCCGGTTTGAGCAAATGCGAGCACTGAAGGGAATCTGTTTCAGTATTATTAAACAGATATTTTAATATTCCTCTTCCCCCATATTTCCCTTCCCCCCACTCCCCATTTGTTCCTACAGAGGCCAGAATATATGGCTGCAGTTAGATCATAGAGTTCTGGATCACGACTTGCCCAAGAAACCAGGTCCAGCAACTTTGTACTTTGCAGTTAGGTAAGTAATTGTTGTCTATATGGAAACATTACAGGTTTGGTGTATTTATTATCATTGCTTTTTGTTTCAAAGGACTGATAATTAATTTGATAGAGGAAATAAAAGTCAAAGCCATATGTTATTTTTAGAAAGCAATTAACTCCTGGATAAATGCTGGTTAGGTATGAGATACTTTGGAAAGTTGGTTGTTCCCTTTTTAAATCAAAACAATATTTTATTAAATTAAACAGACATTGTCAAGATTTTTTTAAAGGAATCCTATACTTAAAGAGCTTCCTTGCCTGAATTGCTACTAACAACTTTGATTAGTTAAACTGTACTAATTCTTAACAATTAAATTCACTTTTCCCCATTTATGCTGGCTGCTACTATTTTCCATTTCAGTCAGTCTGAAAATGAAATGAGGCTGATCTTGTCCACTCTCCAGTTCTAATATGACACAACGTCTTGCTAGATTTTTGCTGAGTTTGTTAAAATGTTTTGTAAGGCACTCTGAGAGAACAGTGATTTGTGTAGCATGGGTAAGTAGGTACCACAAGGCTGCGCTGTCTGTGTTTAGGACATAATAGGGGATGGTTCAAAATAAACAGTACCTGGTGTTCACTGAATATGCTTCTCTTCTTGTTAGATTTTGTCGCTTCCCACCTTCCCCTATTTTTAAAAAACAAAACCTAAACTAAGTTTTTCCCCTTTCAATATATTCATTACAGGCCCTTCGTCCCTCCTAAACATTCAGGGTCTCTGGCCAGGAAATGAGAAACTGACTCTGTGTATTGAACTTCAGTCACTTAGGGCTGGTCTACACTGGGGCGGGGGATCAATCTAGAATACGCAACTTCAGCTACGAGAATAGCGTAGCTGAAGTCGACGTTTCCTAGATCGAAGTAATTTCACTTACATCGGGTCCATGCACTGCAGGCTCACTCCCCCGTCGACTCCGCTTCCACCTCTCGCCGTGCTGGAGTTCCGGAGTCGACGGGGAGCGCTTCTGGGATCGATTTATCGCGTCTAGATGAGACGCGATAAATCGATCACCAATAGATCGATTACTACCCGCCGATTTGGCGGGTAGTATAGACGTACCCTTACATAGCAACAGGGCAGAAATACTGTCACCGACTTAGCCGTCAAATTGGTTACATGACAAATCTTCCCTATTCTTTCATGAAATGTAAAGAGCTCTAGTCCATGTGGGCAGGAGCCTGCGCCCTTGCAGAGATCCACGGACCTTGGGCTGCCCTGACTTGCGTCAGAGGACTGGAATTGTGCACAGCCAGGTCAGGAGTGGGGGAGTGCACAGGTATCTTAAAGCCACCTTTCCACACATGCTTCCTGAGCTGTGCTGTGCACACCTTGGCTGGGATGCAAGATCTAGGCCAGGACCTGTTAAGATACAGAAGTGCTACTTAGAAGATGGGAGATTGGAAAGCACTGAACGAGTTAATACGGAGAGGAAGAGCTGACTTGGGAGGAGACGTTGCTGGAAGCTAATTTTAAGCCCAAGCACTTTGGGGTAGAGTTTGCATCTTAGGGGCATAAACGCTTAAATAAACTATTTTAAAATGAGCAAGTAGGTAGTGCATGGAGAGGCCTTTAGAAAGGAAAAGAGGAGGATATAGCAATAGTTGACAATACACAAATTATTTAGCACCGCAGAAAATATATATTCTAATAGAAGTGCCTTTAAGATCTGCGTATGGTTCTGACGTGTGAGCGACAGTGGGTTTTCACAGCCTGGCACATGCCATGGGTGGTTAGCGCCCACACGCTTATCTCTCCCGAACACATGTGCCTTGTCATCGTCTATGCTTTAATTAAACCCAGATGCGAACCGTCGAAAGGCTAGGTACAGCGCTGTGCGCACACAACGTCAGCGGAAAGGCGGAGGCAGGGATAGAGCGCGGCGCTCAGGCTTGGCACAACGCAGGCCTGTGTGAGCCATGTGGCCTCAGTATTCTGCCTCGGACCAGAACCGAGGTAGAAGCGGGACCAGAACCGAGGTAGAAGCGGGACCAGAACTGAGGTAGAAGCGGTGCTGGGGCTTCTTACTGCACGTCTCCTGCCAGTTTGACGCCTCATGGTTTGGGGTTTAAACAAGCCTTGTGCCTGCTTGGTATAAAATGCGTGGGTTTAAAACAGGAGCAAGGAAGAGCCATTTCGTAAACACAAGATAACTAATGGAAGGGGTCAAGGAGATAAAGAGCAAATGTGAACATTCGCCTTTTGCGCAATATGCCTTCTCTCCCCCCCAAACACTTTTTGACACCTTTGCCAGAGGAAATGAGCATCTTCCCCGTTCCTGGGCTTTTGTAGAGCCTCCTTTGTCGGTCAACTTCAGCATTTACACTGCAAGCTCTTCGGGGCAAGGGCCTGTCTTCCTATGTTGTCGGGAGAGAGAGACTGAACTGGGCATGGGGCCTGGAGGCCCAGTATGTAAGCACTCAATAAATGGGGCCCCAGGAAGGCAATGTTTTGATTACCTGTGGACTGGGAGTTATGAAAGAGCCCTGAAGAAGGGAGAAATTGGCAGCAGGGCATTGCAGAGGGACTGGACAGTGTGGCCCCAAATGTTCCATCTTTCTGAGAAGCCTATGCACTGATAGTGAACTGTTCATTCCTTGCAGCGATGTAGCTAAAAAAGGCTTACGGGGCGGTGTTATCTTGCTTTACGTAGATAGGAGAGATTAGTGCGTCCGGAATTGTAGATGTTCATTGTCTAGGCACCATTTCGTGTGTAACATTCATAGTCTTGGTGCTTTTTAGTGTAATAGCCCAAGTGAGTATTAGGGGAAAAGCACAAAGCAAAAGCAACTTACAGACCTTGTTGTTTTTATTATTTAGTATTTCTAGAGAGTGACACCAAGGTGCTTGGCTTTGTGTATGTGCATAAAGTATTAGGTGGTCCAGACGCTGATCTCATTTATCTGGAAGAACTCCATTGTATTTACTGGAATTACTACAGATGCCCATGTAGCTGAAGTCAGTATCTGGGTTGTGATCCCTGCCCATCTAGCCATAGAAAATACTGTGTGCTTAGATGGAAGGATTAGAAGATGGGTGTCCCTTGGTAATCCAAGAGGCATGGGATTTAGTTTCAGGATATGTTTTTGAGGGCTGGTGTGTTGCTGTGAGATTTGCTACTGGTTTTGTATTTTTAACTGATTAGAGCCTGGAACATGCGTTCTTTTCTGGTAGTTTAAATCCAAGTAAATATGACACTGTAGCAAGCCCTGGCCATCTAAGAACGTGACTGTGATCGCATCATGTCCGCTAGTGTCTGCATAGTGGCAGTGAGGCCAGAGCTCAGATCCTCTCTAACAAGCAGTGTAGCCCCCCCTGCACTTGAGCTAAAGGAGAATGTGTTTCAGACTATGACATGTCCGAATCAGTACTGTTATACTGCCAGTAGAGAGCAGAGGTACCTCAGCTAGTCCATGACAATATACGCAGTAATGGTACAAGCTCACGGTGATGAGCATGTCGAAGAGAGGCCAGGGGAGCAAGGCTTCAGAGAGGAAACGTGATTTCAGGAGGGTTTTGATAGTGATGGAGAGGTTGTTTGGCACTCGAAGAGAAGGGAGGATGGTTCAAAGCATAAGGGGCTGCATGGAAGAAAGGCTCTGTGTGAGGCGCCTGCACTTTGTAATCACCCTGTGTAAAGAATTCCCTTAGCAAATCAGCCAAGTGCTTCCTGGTCATGAGCCTTTGCAAATAAGAAAACACTCCTTCAGAGGACTCTACATTCCTAGGCATTCCTACGCGCTGTCAAGAGCTCTGCCGTTTGGCTGTGCTGTAAACAGATGCTCTTGCACCTGCTGTATTTAGTCAAACAAAAAGGGGCTGGTGACCAGAGGGAGCTTCACTGGATCATAAAGGTTCAGTATCGGGTTTTTCATGTTTAGAGAGAGGTCGGATAACACGCGTGTGCCCCTACCCTCGGGTTCTGGCAGCTGAACTGCAGCCCCGTCGATAATAAAACCTTAAACGCCACATGCTGGCAATTGAACCTCGGGACCGTGCGACAGCCCTGATCATCTCCATAGTAATCCCACGGGATGCCTGTTTACAGACACGGCTCAGCCCTGAGAAACGTTTAGGGCCCTTTGCGCCCCTCCAGCACACAGCATGGAAGGGCGCTAGCAAAATGCGGTCAGGGAGGAGCACAGAAGGAGAACCACCACTGTGCAAAATGCTTCCCCAGTCCTGGCGTCAACAGCACTTCCTCCACATGGGATCCCACCGCACTGGGTCAGGGCAGGGATGCTGTGGCTGGCAGGTGGGAACCGAGCCTGGAAGCAGCATTCCAAGCTTGTATCGTTTCCAATGGGTATTCCAGTTTGTTCTGAGCAACCTTACTGAGTCCTGTCTATGGCTTGCCCCCACAGCCCCCATGAGGGAAGACTGTACGCACCTATGGACAGGGAGATCTGAGACAGCGCACTCCTGAACTGGCCCTTGTTTGAGGGGGAAGGGGAAATCTAGAACAGTGCAGAGAGGCCGGCACTCTGTGCAAAGTATTGGAACTAGCACTCCCATGAGTTCCTGGACACAATGTGATTCCAAGGTCATGCCTCCGCCAACCTTCCACGCTAGCACTAATCCCTCTGCCACGGTGGCTTTTGCATTGGCTTTGTCGAGTTGTAACACAGAGTTTGCGTTACCCTTTTCCAATTCCAGGGTGTCTCTTCTCTGCTTAAGAGGATGATTTGCCTCTTTGAAATCTGACAAGGTTTTCAAAAGAGATGAAAAGTCATCAAATCGCTCTTATCTGTTTAACAGGGTGTTTGTCATTCCCTTTTTGCTATCTCTCCTCAGGTCTTTCTGCTAGTTCCCTACTAATAAGCAGGAAATTAAATGCAATAAGTCATAGTTCCTGTGAACCATCTGTACTACGGGGGAACAAAAAAATGAGGAAATCAGAATGACTTGGGAGGGGAGTGGAACCTGGGTAAGAAAATCAAGTTGCTTTGTTCTTTTTTTCAGGTTTTACATTGAAAGCATCTCCTTTCTGAAGGACAAAAACACAGTAGAACTCTTTTTCCTGAATGCAAAATCTTGTGTGCACAAGGTAACGTGTGATGTCTTTTGAAACCTTTACCCATTATTATGCATTTTCCAGTATTGGAGCCCATCACTAGACTGATTGATAAATTAGGTATTCATGAAATCATATTTTTAGATTATGCTGAAGGATTCAAATCTAAGCACTCCTCCCAACTTCAGGTACCTGGATGAATGGGATGGTGATGGTTTCAGGATGCGATTTTCACAGCCTTCTGGCTTTCAAAGGAGCTAAACCAAAATCCCACATTCATATATACCCAGACTTCTGAGTGTTTGAAATCTGGATCAGAATTTCGCAGCTAGCCCTCAGCTCTAATTGACATACATGCGCTTCCCACATACATGTAATATTGAATGGCTAACGCAAGTGTCTGCCTTAGTTCTTCATTAATCCAGCCACAGCTCTGCATCAAGATCTAGGGGAGCATATGGCCCTGTGCCCAAGACACATTCATTTGAATGTGGTTACTTCTTTCCCTGAAGGTACCCCATAAAGTCGAGAACAAAGAGAACATACTTTTAATATATATGTATACAAGTGTATGTACATGGGTCTACACACACACACACACTCTCTCTCTCTCTCTCTCTCTCTCTCTCTCACTTTCTGATTAGGAAGTTAGCACTTTGTGTATAGAAAATTCAAAAATTCCACAATGGAAAACATATTTTTAACCTGGGTTCTTTCTCATCATGATGTCATGCTACCATGTTTTAAATAGTATAAATTAGCTCTCCAGAGGAAGGGGAATCTCCCTAATCCTAAATGAGGATTGTATGGGCACATCAAATAAAACCACAGGTGCTAGTCTGCCAAACGTTTGCTGCAACAGGAGCCATGTTTCAATAAACTCCAGTGCAGCAGTGCCTAATGTTTCTGTGATTTTTCTGGCACTTCTGTTGTTGTTTTTTCGTGCAACCTGCCTAGTTGTGAAGCGCGGGAAGTGTGGAACTCGATTCTGACAGGCATTCGAGAGAAACAGAACAATCTGCTCATTCATTAACGGGTGTAGTGATTCCATGTATTAGTTCAAATTCATCCCTGTGCAACTCCATTGTTTGCTAACATCCACACACATCACATTTTAAAGGGTCGTAGATCAAGAGCTGGTATTTCTGGCTGGGTGGAAACCTTACACAGAAGATTTAATGGCAAGAATGTGGATCTCACTTATGTAGGAATTTGTTTCTGGGAGAGTGAGGAAAATGGAACCCCGCTTCCTACCCCTCACCCCACCAAAAAAGTAAAAAAAAAAAAAAATCTGTTAAGATACCTGGACCTCATTGGTTGAGTTTAATAGCCGATGAGTCTCAAATTCAGTCTATTTGTCCTCTCAAGTCATAGAATCATAGAATATCAGGGTTGGAAGGGACCTCAGGAAGTCATCTAGTCCAACCCTCTGCTCAAAGCAGGACCAAAATCCCCAATTTTTGCCCCAGATGGCCCCCTCAAGGATTGAGCTCACAACCCTGGGTTTAGCAGGCCAATGCTCAAACCACTGAGCTATTCCCCCCCTCCCCGTAAGTGTGTGTCTTGGAAGTTGGTAGAAATTGCTTCAGGGAACACTGAAACAGTTTAACTAGGCACAAAAGCACAAAAAATATAGAAATTGGAAAATGTAACTGATTTAGTCATGGGACGTAAAGAATATTACCACTGTCCAGAACTAATTTGCTATTAAAATAAATGCTAGTCACATCAAAACATTTGGTTGTCTGTTAAGTATGTGTGTGTGTATTTATGTGTATGCAATATAAAAGGCAAGAGGAAAAAACACTCCATATATAAACATATATGTCATCTAGCCAGCCAGGAAGACTCGCATCTGGCCCTGATAAATATTATTATTCACACGGCATAGTTGTATAGTATTAAAATGAACTGATGATCACGCGCAAAGTGCTGGAATAAACATTCTGTATCATGCAGTGATTTATTTCAGTACTTTGACTGTCACTGTTTGAACGAGCGCCCTTTTTATTTTGCTAGGCCTGTGCTTTAATTGGTATTAGTGTACAAAGTGCCAGCTGCCTGATTTTGCACAGCACAACTGCCAGAAGATGAGAGAAATACTTTTCCCTAGTGCACAGTTTCTATAGGAAGCATTAGGAGAGGGAGCTTGGCTTAAAATTCAGCAAGGAGGTTTGCCATAAAGAAAAGTTTCAGGACAGCACTGAGATACTAACAAAGTACAGTAAAACCAGACAACCCTTCTCTTTGTGTAACTTCTCATTCCAAGCGGGTGAAATGGAAATTAACCCTGAGCAAAGAAATGTATCTCTGTATATAGATCATTAAAAAATCAGAGCAGACCAGTTGCCTCGTAGCTGTGCTGGTTAAAACTGATGATGCGCGGGCAGCACACCAGTAGTCCAGGGGAATAGTTTTATCTTCACGTGCTAATAGCACTGAGTGTACAGTCTGGCAAGGAGTCAGAAGCAGGGCCGGCGCTACCATTAGGTGACCCTAGGCGGTCACCTTGGGCACCAGGATTTGGGGGGCGGCATCTCAGGCCCCTCGACGGCCGCTGGGTCCTTGGCGGCATTCGGCTGCTTCTTCGGCCGCCGGGGTCCTCAGCGGCATTTCAGCGGCAGCCTCTCCCGCCGCCTAGGGCGGCAAAAAAGTTGGTGCTACTACTGGTCAGAAGGAACAGCACCTATGTGAATTGGGGTTTGAAGACAATACTGTAGCACTATGATGACCTAAGTGTCTTCACTTGGCTTCACGTTGGGGTACCATCCCAAAAGATCCTTACACTGCCGGATCCCATGCCAAGAGAACAAGATCGGGGTCAAGCTGAACTCGGTAGTGCAAGCCTGAATATCTGTGGGTTCAGCTATCTCTGCTTGTTGTGTTGGGAACATGCTACACCAGGCCTGCACAACTTGTAAAGCGGCGAGGGCCATATTACTCCAAAGAAAACAGCTGAGGGCCGAAACCCCCTGCCCCCGCGGAAACACCCCCCCCACAGCGGAAACAACCCCTCCTTCCCCAGCGCTGGGGTGTGGAAGCCTGTAGAGGGGGAAAGAAACAGTGCGCATAGGGTGACCAAATTATAGCAGTAAAATAGGACGCGCCCCCTCCTCACTCGGCCCCACCATCACACCCCTCTTCACCCCCCCAGGGGTCACTATATTACTGCACACAACACTCAATCAATGGAGTTGTAGATAAATCTCTGCATTATGCATTTTTGTATAACTTTTATATGACTTTGTATTTAACCTTGGTAATACGTTATAGTGGGTCCCTAAGGTAGTATAATTAAGATAAAAGAAAAATGTCTTTTTGCTAGGAGTAGAATAAGATCTTCCCTCCGCTTTGTATTCAATCGCCCTGTTGAATGAATGAGGTGTGAATGAGGAAGGCGTGGAAGGCAGGCACCTCCAGACAGCTGCAACCCTTGGAGAGGGGATGGGAACCAGACCAAGGACAATCAAACTTGTCAAGCGGGCTGACTAGAGAAGAGCAGACATACTGACGGCCTCGGGGGTTAGAAGCAAGCACCTTCCTTTGGGAACACCCTCTTTGCAGCATTGGGACAATCCCCAGCCCAGAGACAAGCAGCAAAAAGGACCAACGGACACAGTCCCAGATTTTGGGCCGCACAGTGAGCCCACCTACTCACCCCCCCCGCGGGCCGCACAGTGAGCCCACTCAGGCCGCATGCAGGCCTGGGACTGTCACTGTTTGTACAGCACTAAGCACAGTAGGGCTCCACCTGGCTGCTGCTTTATAAATGTTAACATCTTGGGCTTGATTATTAGTATTTATGCGTTCACTTCTCTGTTTGTGGCAGTAACGCGATTCGCAACAATTCTTGATGGTATATTGAATATTCCTTATGAGTTAGATAAAGCCACAAATATGTGGGATTTGCATGTGCAAAAGGGCTGATTGTACGTATAAAAGTGGGCAATCAGTTGTGTGTGGGTGGAAAAGCTGAAGGGTGGCTAGAAATTTGAGTCAAATTAATCTTTGGCATAGCTCCATTGAAGTCAGTGGATTTACCCTAGGGATAAATTTGGCCCATTGCCTTTTAACACTAAAACGAGTTACTTTCTGGTTATTTAATGCCATTTGGGGAACATCTGATCACAATTATGTGAGATTTCAGCTCATTAGAGATAATCAAAAATGCAGTTTACATTTGTGTTGTAAACACTCTCATTTAGGAACTGGAATGCAGCTGAGACGCTGGGCACCTCAAAAATATTCAAAAGCCACACTAACTCAATAAACATCGTAGTCACTTTCGTTTGTGCTTCAGGGCAAGGAGACGCAGTCCGAGTAAAGGGCAGTGTCAGCTACAAAATATAACCAGATTCCCAACTTCAGTGAAGCAACCGACTGCTAGTCACTAATGACAGATCAGACGTTTTCTGGTATTTCTCAGTAGTTAATCCAGGTACGGAAGCTTAGACTTGTGTGGGTTTCTTGTTTTGTTCTTGGTTTTGTTTTGTTTTTTGCTCCACTCATATTGCCTGTTGTAAGGAGCCCCAATGTCTTTAAAAGCAACAACCTATCATGAAGTACATCGGGGTCGGCAACCTTTCAGAAGCGGTGTGCCGAGTCTTCATTTATTCACTCTGATTTAAGGTTTAGCGTGCCAGTAATACATTTTAACGTTTTTAGAAGGTCTCTTTCTATAAGTCTATAATATATAACTAAACTATTGCTGTATGTAAAGTAAATAAGGATTTTAAAATGTTTAAGAAGCTTCATTTAAAATTAAATTAAAATGCAGAGCCCCCCAGACCAGTGGCCAGTGTGAGTGCCACTGAAAATCAGCTCGCGTGCCGCCTTCGCGAGCCATAGGTTGCCTACCCCTGAAGTACATGATGCAGGGATCTCCGTAATGCGCCTGTGTACTCTGTTTACCTAAATGATGAGATATAAAAGGCTCTGTCCTACCCTAGATCTTTACATGAAGCTCTCGTTGTGGGACAGGAATGCATTTCAAAAGGTGGGTGATCAGATAGGAGGGTGTGAGGGAAGTATGGAAGCCTGGATGGGTTGATCAAGACCCATTATTTTCACAGAACTGTTCTCAATGTTCTTTCACGTTTCACGGTTTAAACAACAGAGAGAAACTTTTTTAAAAGCCCCAGTTCAGGAAAGCACGCGCACCTGTATGTAGCTTAAAGTGTGTGCTTAACTTCCGGTGATTTGAATGGGATTTAGGCAAATGCTTGACTCTAAGCATACGTTCTTTCCTGAACACTGATGCTTTCCTGACTCGGAGCCTCGCTGGATGGGTATGTGCAGTTGCGGAGTGAGCCATTGGTTTGTGCATTCATTTCAGTGGTACTGTATCCATATGGGGTGAAATTCACCCTTGTGCCAAGGGCCAGTGCAAGGCTTACGCGACAGCTACGTCCTACTTTGAGGGACCAAGTCAGACTTAAATGTGATCTAGGCCTTGTGCCAGTCCACAGCCTAGGAGGAATTTTCCCCATAGCTTGTAAAGCGCTGCAGAATCCGTCAGGCTGAAAGTGCTACCTAATTATGTAATTATTAAAAAAATATTTATTGGCGTCACGCTGTGCATGTGAGAAGCGCTCCGTAGGATTTAGTCTTCATGTGTCTATGGGGCCGTTTCTCTGAAGCTCGTCTCTAGTTTAGGTCCTTTGCTCCGGTTTAGTTTCCACGCTTTTCCTCCTCCCATACAAAGGGAATTTTTAATCTAGGGGAAGGGAGATCAATGCCGTAAATAGCTCGAGGCCAGATTCTGATACTTATTCCCATTCAGGAGCACGTTGCTCCACAAGGGGTCATTTGGATTCCAGTGGCCTGGCTCACAGAGTAAGGTGCTACTCTGTGTGAGTAAAAGTGGCAGACTCTAGCTCTCCATAATTACTCTCCCGTTTCCTCTCTCCTCGAGCTCTTCCTCGCTTTGGAGTGCCGAGCCAGTGACCCCTTTCCATGGAGGAAGCTGGGCAGCCAGTCAGACATATGATCCCCATAGTAAGCGTATGATTTTACTAGGGGGTCGCGCTCTTTGTATCTTCTGTCGGCCAAGTGCATTGCACGCACCAGGGGCTCCTTGCCTCCCTCCATTTCCCCTGCCCCATCAGGTCCCTGTGTGTCGCCCTCCCATCCTCTCCTATTTCCAGGGCTCCCTGCAACCCCTCCCACCTCCTCCCTTGTGCCAAGGGCTCTCTGCCCCCCATGGTTCCCTCCCCCCATGCAGTTGTTCCCCATTCTCCCCACTTCCATGCCACAGGGTCTGTGTGCATCCCATTTGTCTCTCTCCTCCCCACGGCACAGCTGGGCCCCCCATTCGCTCCCTCTGCTACATGCCAGAGTGCCTGTGTCACCCCCCGACCACCGCCTCCAAGTCTCCCATCCCCTATTCCAAGGTGCCTGTGTGGCCCCTCTATTCCCTATCTTCCCCCGCCCCTTGTGGGTCCCTGCTTTGCCCCACACACACCGCTTCCCCCCTCTAGTCCCTGCTTCCTCCACTTTTCACCCCATCCCTCTGGTCCCTGCTACATTTTCTCCATCCCCACTCTTGCCTCCTCCCCATCCGGGTCCCCATTTCCCCCTCACACTCTGCTCTTCCCCCGCCCTGCCAGTCCCCTCCCTACCAGGGGCGGCTCTATGATTTTTGCTGCCCCAAGCACTGCAGTGAGGCGGCCTTCGGCGGCATGGCTGCGGGCAGTCCGCTGATCACATGGATTTGGCAGCGTTTCTGTGGGTGATCTGCCTGTCCCGCACCTTCGGCATGTCCGCCACTGAATTGCCGCCAAAACCACGGGACCGGTGGACCTCCCGAAGGCAGCCTGACTGCCACCCTCACAGCGACTAGCATGTCGCCCCCCGCGGCTTGCTGCCCCAGGTGCCCTTGCTGCGCTGGTGCCTAGAGCCGCCCCTGCTCCCTAGAAGCTCCCTTTCTATGCCTCTCCTATTTCTGTTAGAGCCCAGGCTACAGCCACTCTTCTCCCGCAGCAGGCTAAGCTGCTGCCTCTGATATGTGTGGGCAGCAGAGTGAGTCTTCTGCCCGCAGCACCAGTCAGGCCGGGGCCCTGATTTTCCTGTGAATCAAGCTTTTCTGGTTTTCCGATTTGCAGCAATAACAATAGACTTCTGCCCATTGATGACTAGAACGTTCCCTGACGTTTTGGAATTGATTAGATGGGCTGTTCCAAAGCTGCTGTGCTACAGACAAACAGAGAAATGCCCTGAGTTGAGCGTTACATCTGGCTTGGCTTGGCCAATTAACCATGTTTGCTTTCACACTCCTGCTGCCCCATCTTGACCACAGGTACTTCAGTTCAGCAGCAAAGTCTTGCTTCTTAATTTCCCCACCGACCTGTCTTTCAGCACCAGCCGTTCTCTTGCAGTGCATGTTATGTAAGATCCTTGCAGCAATTAATACCAAGTTACACACCTAAAAAAACCCACCCCTCCTACTACATATTAACCTGCACAATTCATTCTGTGTTTACTGTGCTGTCCACCTGACTTGCTTTCCCCACGAACCATGCAAGACAAACAATGCAAATAAAACCCCATTTAACGTGAACCGAGCTCTGCCACTCAGATGTTCTAAAGGAGTGTTTCCTTATCACTGGCGCATGCAATGAGTACTGGTACTTCAGGTTTTTATAACCAGGACTCTAGGATCCCTTCCCCCACCCCTCCCTGATGAGGTGCTGCTTTTTTTTTTTTATTCTTTTTTTCTGGACATCACTGCAGCTCATGTCCCATTCACTTTTGAGTGGTCTAATAACCTGCCATGTAGCTAAACCCACACCAAGCCCGGTCGTGCAGTCTGCCTCTCTCCTTCATGTTTTGCCTGGAGTTTAGAGTAGCCCAATGTCCATGAATGGTAGGCAGTGCTAAGTGCTATATGGATGAATAACAAAAAAAAAAAAAGAGAGTCCCTGTCCCCAGAGATCTGAATCTAGATGTCAGATTGGACCCATGTGGACAGGGCAGAGTGGATTGGGGCAGGTGGAGGATGTAACAAAGTGAATGGAGTTTAGCGGGAAGTTCTGAAGTCTCAGCTCACCACTTGGCTAACCCAGGCCTGACAGTCGTGAGTTTTAGGCATCTCAGCTAAGGTAGGCCTGAGCCACTCATATGGGCACCGGGGATCACTGCCAGGAAAGAGATCTGAGACGTTCTCTATCCCCACTCCAGCTGTTGATCAAAGGCACCTACCCAATCAGTGGCTGCTACTTCAGTCTCAAGGTTGCATTATCTTCTGAGCCGCTATCGAAGCCCCGCACTCAGCCATAAAGGAGCCTCCGTGGAGTAGCACTCTGCGGTGCACTGGGGCTTCACGCTGTGCACGCTTTCTGTGGCTCCTGCCTCCCCTCCCCCAATTGAGCAGGACTCAGCGGTTCCACTGCACCTGGTACTCTGTACACCTGTGCTCTGTACATTAATGAGAAAAACCTGTGCACCACACAGTGTAATTAAATGATGATGGGATCTCCAAAACACCCCAATCTGCTCTCCACCAGTTGGCTCGAGTGCAATATGTGTGGCTAGAGCGCTTGATAATGAAGGGACTTGCGGAGTCTCTGCCGGTGCCATTAGTAAGTTCCCACTGTGTTCTGGATTCTGGTATCTCCTGACTTTTTTGGAGTTGCAACCTTAATGTTCTTTTAAAGTGGGTTTTATTAATGGAACTTCCTGTTTTTAAAAAACAACCCCAAAATCCAGACATCTTATCATGTGGAACCACATTGACTCCCCAAAAACAGGGTTCAGACCTTTAGATTCACTGCACTGATTTCAGCCACTTCAGCTAATGGAGAACTGGGGTCCATCTCCCTCTGCTCCTATTCTCCTTTTCCTCCTCCCCGCCCCTCCTGCATTCAAATCAACCTGCTGCCACCACCACCGCCTCCTCATCCCCCCATGCTTCCTGGGCACCAGAAGCAGGAGCACTGAATGCAGAGGGGGCAATGTTCCTGCTCACAGCCCCTGACTGGTGGGTTGAGAGGAGCAGTTGTAGGGAAGTCCTTCTTAGGCCCTGCAGTCCCAGGAAGAAGCCTGATCCATGGGGATGGCACATCTCAGTCTGGTCAGCATGTAGGAGCTGGGAGGGGATGGAGCATGCTCAGTGCAGACAGAGACTTCGGAGAATTTAGCTGCCAAACTCTAACAAGTCTCAGCTAAGCATGTGTAAACTGAGGTATTGGCAAAACAGTGTATTTTCCCTTATCTCACTCTGAGAAATAGCTTCAACTGTTTAATCTAAAACTTTCCCCCAAAATATCAGTGGAGATAGATGCCTGGGGTGGAAAATTTCAGCCCAAATGATTTAACTTTGGCAAAGTTATAAGCCACTAAAAACAGGGTCTTATAATGGGATGTGTGGGGCAATCTTACCTCTAGGTGACACTGTTAGCTCTGCTTATAATTAAGATGCACACGTAAATGTCAGTGATGGAAATAGGGCCCCTAGGTATCTCTTTTCAATTACTGGGTATTCATCTCTTATCAGTGTTTGCTTCATTTGATCATGTTATCGAATGTTGCCTCCCTGGAAGGGTGAGTTGTTACATTTGCTTGGCCTACTTTAGTCCTCCATAGCTACCTTTGTCATATGATAACAGGTTGTTCCTACTCACCACACCTTCCATCATTAGAGCCACTCCCTTGCTTGAGACTGTCACTCCTGAATGATTTTATCAGAAGGAAAGTTGTAGAGCTGTTTACAATGCGAGGACCTGACTTTCCTTGACTAATACTTCGCCATTGGGCTGTCAGACATCCCAGAGATCATTGCACTGATCTGCTTTGGGAACTGGTGGTGATGGGCAAGAAGGTAGAGTTTGGCCTTCCTCTGCGTTCTTGTTACTGCATTCACTTACACTGTGTCCACGTACAGCCAGTTGTCTCCCTTGAAACACTTTATCGCATGTGTTGTGGTCCTTTCTCTCCTCTCTCTCTCTCTCTCTTTCACCCGCTCCCTCTTTTTAATTCCATCCTTCTCTCTTTCATTCTCTCACTTTATTCCTTTTTTCCCCCTCTCCCTCTCCTAGTAATTGTGAGTAATTATATATGCAGTTATCTGGCTTTCTTGAGGCTACTCAAACAGAGCACTTCCTTGGACATCACGAGCCTGTAGTAAGGGATAAACATTAAAAACCCACTCAGGTTTCTATTTGAGGGGCGGAGGAAGATTTGAATGTGTCGTTAGGTTCTTATTTAGATGCCAGTTTTTAAATTTTCATTTGAAATGTATTGGTAATTGATTTGGTTTTTTTCCACATGCACAGACTGTTACTTTGAAAGAGCCATTTCAGGTCTTGATTTCTTAGGCCTGGTCTACGCTACAGAGTTAAGTTGACACGAGGCAGGTTACATCGACCTAGCTATGGAAATGTCTACACTTAATTTTCTCTTCCTCCAACGTAACTGCCCAGCTCTACCGACTCACTAACTCCAGGGCCGGCATGCCCACTAGGCGACCCTAGGCGGTCGCCTAGGGCTCCGGGAGGCGGCGGGGCGGCTGGCCGCGGCTGCCTCCCACCCCCGCGGCTGAGCCAGGAAGGCGGCTGGCCGCGGCTGCCTGCCGCCCTCCCGGCTCTGCGGCTGAGCCAGG
Source organism: Macrochelys suwanniensis (assembly GCA_033296515.1). NCBI lineage: Eukaryota > Metazoa > Chordata > Testudines > Chelydridae > Macrochelys > Macrochelys suwanniensis. The sequence goes on along the minus strand of CM065778.1, from coordinate 9,374,228 downwards.
AGCTGGGGGGGCGCTGTGGGCGGGGGGAGGCTGACACGAGGAACAAAGCGTAGACGTGCACAAGCGATGTAATTACTGCGGCGGCTGTATGCCAATGTAAGTTAGTGTAGACATGGCCTTACTCTGGCTCTGAGTCTAAACCATTTCCAGGAGTCTGTAACTGAACTCCCGTGCATTTCTTTACTACTCTTCAGAATAGCCTGTACTCCTAAGTTTTGCTTAGCACAATTAACTCCTATTCACATGACCACCTCTTTCCTGATACAGTTTTCAGCAGGACTCTGACTTGTACTGCACCCATGTGACAATAGGAATCTTGTGTTGATTTTTACCGTGCCTACTTAGTGCTCACTGTCTCACTCAGTGTTGCCCACTCACGCGATTTTTAGTATGTTCTTAAATCCATCCCTAGTCAGCAAAGCACTTCAGCACATATTTAAGTCCCGCTGACTTTAGTGAGCCTGAAGTACATGCTTAAATTCTCTGATGAATCAGGGCCCAAATTCTGCCCTGAGAAGGCAGGATTTGGCCTTTACTACTCATTGTGAATACTGATGCTCTCCTGCTCGACAGTACTTACCACTCAGCTTGGACAGCTGCTAGATCCTCTTATTAGTCTAACATTATTCTGCCTGACAAAAGCCACCTGGACAAGTTGGGCCAAAGTCAGTCCTGCTGCAAACCCATGGACTTCTGGAAAGCTACACCAGCAGATGAATTTGGCTCTTCGGTTAAAACAATGCATCCCTGCTGCAAATCTTAATTGAAAAATACAAATTCCGTCCCCTCCCTGGAGCAGCGCCGTTGATTCTGGCGAGACTTATTTACATCTGAAATGCATAAGGATCAGATGCCATTATCTGAATTACATCCATCTACTTAACCTCTTCCTAGTGACCTTTTTCCCACTTGGGATAACTCTAGGAAAATATCCAACCTTCATGTTCGACGGGTGGTGCTCAGAGCATGCTGCAGACCTAGCTCCCAGCCCCTTGGCCTACTTGCCTAAGCGTATGTTTAAATGGTCCAGCCATGGCAGAACATGCAAATTAATCTTTATCAGTGTGTTGTTCATCTCTGGTTTCGAAAATTGCTATGATTGCTGGAGCAGTGCTGAATTGTCATCGCAGAACCTGAAACCACACGCACCTCAGCCGATTTGGGATTTTGTTACGAACTCAGAATACTGCCTGGTTCTATTGGAACGGCTTCCCAGCCTTTTGAATGAACCCATGTTGATGTATAGTTTGGAGTCCACCCACAAGCATGGGCTAGTGGTTAGGGCACTGAAATGAGTGGTAGGAGACTTGGGTTCAAACCCTGGCTCTGAGCTGATGTGTGACCTTGGGTAAGTCCCTTCTCTCTGGGCCTCTGTTTTCCCTCCAACTCTGTCTATTTAGATTTTACGCTCTTCAGGGCATGTGCTTTCTCTCCCTCCCCTCCCGGTTTGTACAGCACCTAGCACGGTGGGATTTCTAGGTGCTACTTTCATACAAATCATAAACAATAGTCAAAAACAATCCACTGTATCCTAAAGATAAGGCCAGAGTACAGATAAGGCCAGAGTACAGCTGGCCCTAGGGAGAGAAAGGGCTCCTAGAGCCTCTTTGTGTACCAGTGCACTCATGCAAGAGTCTGAAAGGACTGGGGAATGCAAGGCCATGAGACGGCCATGAGACGTGTTTGCAACAGCTGGGGGTAGTGAAGTCATCACCTTGTTTTAAAGGTCTAGTAAGATCTGCAGCTCCCCTGAAAACACCGGGTCTGATTCTTCACTGCCTTGCACCTTGCATGGCCATTGAGGCCTCTGTAATGCTGAGTGCTTGGACCAGATCCTCAGCTGATATAAATTGGTATAATTCCACGGAAGTTAGTGGAGCTAAGCTTGATTTACGTTACCTTAGGGCTAGTCTACACTACCCGCCTGATTCGGTGGGTAGTGATCGATGTTCTGGGATCGATTTATCGCGTCTCGTCTAGATGCGATAAATCGATCCCAGAACCGCTCCCCGTCGACACCGGAACTCCAGCTCCGCGAGCGGAGGAAGCACTGTCAACAGGGGAGCCTGCCTGCTGCCGTGTGGACTGGGGTAAGTACTTTTAAAAATCAATCTAAGATATTCGACTTCAGCTACGTTATTCACTTAGCTGAAGTTGCGTACCTTACATCGACACCCCCCCCCCCCGTAGTGTAGACCTGCCCTAATAGACTGGGATTTTTATAACTATCCAGAATGCATTTTTTCATGGCACTGTGGTGTGCAGAATGATCACATTTACAATTAGGATTTGAGTGTTTAATGTGCAATACGTTTCCATTCCACGAGCAATGTGCCTTGCTGTAAAGGAATGAGGAAGATGGTGCTTGTAAAGTTAGTTGGAAGGTTCTGTCCAAAATAGGTCAATATGGGGAGCAACACAGTAACATGCTCCGAATTATAATTCACAAGCAAAACAATATAATGCAGGCAGGGACATGAATCAACAAAATCCTAGGATGGAGGCTGAAACTACACTCAAAGAAGCAATCCCTGTTGCATGATTGAATGGATTTGAATGCAACCCTCTTAATATCTTGGCTAAGGTGCTTTGTTCTGTCAATTGTCATGTTGTTGTTTGTTAATAGTAATTATAACGAAACATCATAACATGCATAGTAGAGTCCCCAGCACCTCTTAAAATATATATTTCCAGCCTCGTAAATACATGTTTAAGATCAGTGTAATGATAATCATAATTATTATTAATGATAAGTGTTTCACTTAGCTTTTCATCTTCAAAGAGTTTTGCAAACATTAAGCATCACACCATCCCTGCAAGGTAGCCAAGTTTTAGCCCCATTTTATAGAGAGAGAAATTGAGGCATACAGGGTAAGTAACTTGCCCACGGTCCCATGGTGATTCACAGTGGCAGAATTTGGGATAAAACCCAGACATCCTGGGTTCTAGTCCTGTGCTCCATCCATTAGGCACACTTATGCATGCTTTTACGTATACCGTAGTGGTATGGTTACCACTAAGTGGGTTCTGCCGTGATTAACAGACATGTATTGTAACACTGTGTTTAACGTTCCTTAGAGACCCACTGAAGCTCATGTACCAGTAGGTGTGCCTACTTCTTTCTAAACAGCAGATTTATTCAACAGACTGTGCGGATTCTTCTAACACTCGCAACTAATCATAACCAGACACATTTCTCTAGCGGAGTTAGAGTAGACACCTATGAGCCGGACATCCTGCCAGAGCAGCTCGTCTCATATGTATAAGGGATCTTAATGCAGACCTTCTGTAATAGGAGGATTTAGTTCACCTGTTTGGGCTCTGCATGCCATTATAAAAGCCTCGCTATGGGTGCTCGCTGGAGAAGCATTCCCCAGAGCCTTTTCCCTTTATCAGTGTGCTTGTCCCAGAAGCAGATGGTAAAGCACGTTTTTCTTTGGGACTAGCTAGAAAGGGGTTAGGACCTTTGATGTAAGAACTGAGTTAGGCTTTTGCTGGGTGCTTAGCAGGGCTGGCGCTTCCACTAGGCAACCCTAGGCGGTCTCCTAGGGCAGCAGGATTTGGGGGGCGGCATTTCGGCGGCGACTCATTTCCCGGCAGCGATTCAGCGACAAGAAAAGCAGCCGCCAAAACACCGCCGAGAACGCAGCTTCAGAGGAGCTGCCGCCGAAGCGCCGCTGATTCCGGCGGTGGGGTGCTGCCGCCTAGGGCGGCAAAAACCCTGGCGCCGCTACTGGTGCTTAGAGATTATACTACATCTTGGGCTATATTAGAGCAGTTTTGCACTACTCACCTGGTGCAAAGTTACCATCGAGGCAGCCTCGCTGGCTAAAGGAGGTTTCCCCACCCAGTGCAGGGCATGCCTCCTGTGAGCACACCTACCCCCGAAGCTTCTAGGGCCCCTGCCCTGGGGCTGCTGCAAAGAGCGTGGCGTGGGGAAAGAGCTTGTGGCCATCTGCAGTCCATGATCTCCTGCCGTAACTGCCTGTTTGAGGCCATTGGCAACTCTAAATTGCATTAGCGGACGAGTCTGATGTAGAGTCAGGGGAGCACAAAGATCTTGAAACCACTTTTACATCCTCATCCTGAGCTGGGCTGAGCACCCATTGGGGTTGGCAGTTCAGGATCCGAGGGCACTGCTTTTTTCTTAGGAAGCCACATTAAATGTTCCTGAAGTGAAGCAAAGTATTTACGGTGCAACGCTTTGTCTTGTTTTTCTCGGCTAGTTGTGATGCTTGTTTGGCGTGAATAAAACACATCTGTGCAGAATGTTCCTAGTCTGGGGATGGCCTAGAGCTCACTTCCCTACCTTAGTAGCAACACCTGTTGGAAGGGGAAATTCCTTGTAGTCTAACATTCTGGACAGGCTTGCTGGGAGTGGGGGAGGTGGAGAGAGAGGAATGACTTGTACTGCTGGCAGCACCGGCAGAAAACGCTCTTTCGGTGAAAACTGTGAATTATTTGCCAGCTCGCTTTGAATTGAGCCTCTGTGGGCCTTGGCTACTGTAAAGCAACGTGGCTCAAGATCTCTCTCTGTGAGACCTGGTGGCTGAGTGGTTAAGGCATTGGATTACAATCCCAGGGGTTGTAGATTTAAGTCTTGCTCATACTCCAGTTCATGGAGCTGCAAAATTGGGGATCTGATCTATAGGGTGAGGGAAGTCAAAGGCAGCCAGACATGATGTTAGTCACATCACTTCCGTATGTATCGTTGGCTATGGAACCTAATGTGTTGGAAACTGCATTAACCCGGTGAGCCGTGTGAGGCAGACTTTGACTCTTGATATCTCTCTCTAATTCTCTGGGGCATCACGTTACTGCCTCTTACCTCGTCCATGCCGAACTCCTAAAATTCCCAGTAGGCTCAGAGTGTGCTGAGACTTGAGTTACGAGAGGCAGGTGTCACATGTTCAGTATTCTCCCCTGTAAAAATGAAAATATTTACTGTGCAAAAATTCATTGGCCCACTCTGTCCTTTATACAAGTGGCAAAGGGATCATTTACCTCACCCAGGAGCCCATCGCAAGCGGCAAGATGTTGCCCCTAGCCTAGCTGCCGGTGGTGGAATGTGGTAGAAATCCCTGTTCCTGCAAACACTTATGGGTCTGCCTGACAAAGGTGAGAATGGGGCCATTCACATGTGCCAAGGTGGGGTGTTTGCAAGATAAGGGTCTTGGCTTGTAAACTCTTTGAGGAGGGGCTCCGTCTTGCTGCGTGGTTTTGTAGCACCCAGTACAAACCCAGGCCCCAGTCTTCACCGGGCCTCTGGATATGCTACAGCAATGTAAATATTTATTTACTAATATTCACCATTGATGAACTAGGACCAGCCTCTTCACGTTTGGATGCCCAGCTTTGTAAATCTGGACTCAAGGCTGTAGCCAGGAGGATCTACGAGAGTTTATGCCTCACCAAAGCAGTGTTTTGGCATTGGCCACCTACTCAGTAGTGTAGGCAGGTCTGGAGCACAGGGGAGCGGCGCTATAAAAAGGTGCTTTTTCTGCTGCAGAGCCCCGGGCCCTTTAAAGCGCCGCCGGCACTCCGGCAGCGCTTTAAAAGGCTCGCGGCTCCCCGCGGCTGCAGGAGCCACGGGCCTTTTAAAGCGCACCCCCCCCCCCCCCCCCCCCGAGCCCGGGTCTGGCAGCAGGGCTCGGGCGGGGATTTAAAAGGCCCGTGGCTCCCCGCAGCAGTAGGAGCCGCGGGCCTTTTAAAGTGCCACCCGAGCCCGGCTCTGGCAGCGGGGCTCGGGGGAGCCGTGGGCCCTTTAAAGCGCCGCCCGAGCCCCGCTGCCGGAGCTGGGCTCGGGCAGCGCTTTTTAAGGTGCCACTTCTCCTCACAGGGGGAGCGGCGGCTCCCCCTGCTCCCCCCCTGGCTACGCTACTGCACCTACTGTACATCTCTAAAGTTACTGGGCGCATGTGACTAGCATCATGTCTGGCTGCCTTTGACTTCCCTCACCCTATAGATCAGATACCCAATTTTGCAGCTCCATGAACTGGAGCATGAGATCGAGCAAGACTTAAATCTACAACCCCTGAGATTGTAATCCAATGCCTTAACCACTCAGTTAGTTACTGGGTGCATGGTGTTGTCAGGGCACATCTCTGGGTAACAGTTGGGCAAGTGGCTCTTTCTTTTGAGTTGGGTGAAGAAGGAACATCTAGGAGGCAAGGATTTTTGATAAATCGTTTTGAACGTCATAGTAAAATAATTACTGTGCGTAAGTCTTTTCTTCTTATGGGCCTGATCTGGCAAAGGAAGCGTCGTCTGAATGGTGTTATGTTGTACCTAATGATTATTAATAATATTTATGCAGCCTCATGGGTGTCCATGGTACTTTACAAACAAATAACAAACCAGGTCCTTGCCCTGAGGAGTTGCCCTGTTTTAAGATGTCCATGTCTTTGGCTCAATCCCGCGTCCCTCGTGCATTCAAACGTCTCATTACGTTTAAGGTGTGCAGGGTCGGGCCCCTTTTCTCTGACAGGCTATATGTCTAGCCAGTTGCAATCAGTAGAGATTTATGCAGAAAATATGCAATGACAAGATAATCTGAGTGGTGACTGGAAGCTTCACTGGGGAGAGAGAGAGAGAGAGAGACAAAGACACGCACCAAACAGCGAAATATCATATCTGGGGCCTGAGTGCAGCCAACTGGTCTGGTGAAACTTTTAGGGCCTGAATGTACTAAATTGCAGAGACAAAGAAGTGATTCATTATTCACCACCGACACATTCAAATAGCAGCTACCGCTCTTCTCTCCCTGGATCCTGTTTTCAGAATTAACTTTCTTGCATTCATTTTAAAAAAAATAATAAACCCACAAATGGCAAAGTTACAAAAACTTTACTTGGCAAGTCTTTCCTCCCCCCCTTCCCTCATTGCAGTGGTATGGTCTGCAACTGAGCGAGACCTAGAGGTACAGAGTAATGTGACAGCCTCCCAGATTCAGTAGTCCTGGGCTGTGTCCCTTCACTGCTGAGTTAGGATATGCATGTTAATGTTTTCCTCTTTATATAAACAGGGGCAGATTGAGGTAGAAAGTGAGACAATCTTCAGATTAGCAGCCCTGATTTTACAGGTAAGATTATCCTTTCTTGTTTGTGTGTGTAGTTGCTTTTTAACATAACCCACAACTTTGAAACTTAGGCATGCTTGCAGCAATTTATGGTTTATTTGTGCTACCGTTTGCACTGTCTACACTACAAACATAATGTTTGTGAATGACTGGGGAGCTGCTATTTTATTAAGACCAGTTAGGGAATTTTACTATTCAAACAATTCAGGTTGGAGAGTGGGAAATCAAGGGTAACATTTTTCTGTAAGAAAGCTCATTGAACAGGGTGATTCAGTCAGGTCTGTAGATATTACAGCGGGTTTCTAACCTGTTTGTCACTTCCTCCTGTGCCACAAATAATTGACGTGTGTTTATTTTTATGGCAGGAGATGTTAGAGGGGAAAAGGAAACAGAGTACTGGCGCTAAAAGTTACTCCACTATTTATATGAATTTTCTTTCAAGAGGACTAAAAAACCCCAAAAAATCTAATTGTTTTTCTCTCTGTTTTGGTAAAAATAAATATTTTCCTCACCATTAATTTTATGTCAAATCATTAACCTTGTTCATGTTATTTTTTGTCATTAGATTTACCATCTGTTTATGGTACAATCTGTGATTGAACACAGACTCTTTCTTTAAAATGGCTTAACTAAGTTTTCATTGACAAATGCAAGGTGAGGCTGTGTTGGCTTGGGCCATGTGAATGGTGGTTTTCGTCTTGAATGAACACCGACCTATCACAACCGCTGACCTTCTTGTAATGTTCGCCTTTCACTGGATATAGCTGATTGAAGTAGAGAGAATGGGTCTTTCTGTTTATATCTCTCAATAGTAAAAGTGACATGGGGTTTGAATGTGAAATTTATCAGTGTTTTGGGAGCAGCGTGATCACTGGTGCAGGTGGATAACCTACAGCCGGAAATGCTAGGGGCCAAATTCTGCTCTCTTACCTATATGCATGCAACTCCAGTGACTTCCTTGGGGTTGCATGACTAGAACTGAAGTCGGGATTTAGCCAAAAAGCTAAAATTAACAATGCTGAGAATAGCAAAGTTAATACTCAAGACTTTTGAAGAGATCGTGTTTTAATTTGTGTCACTATTTTTCAATTGTAGGAAGCTAAAGGTGACTATTCCAGGTAATAACATTTCACTTTATAAAATGTATGTGCTTAATGGCTGTCTTTCTTTGGTTTGCTTTGTGTTTTAAGCAATCATTTTACTACCATCAGCAGGAAAGGTAAAAAAACAACCAGCCTCCTGCAGTAACTGAAGAAGTAAAATCACTGCCATGCCAGACAAAATCTCTTGAGGTCGTGTGGTGAAGCGATTGTTTTGTGAATGGTTTCTGAATTCAAACATTTCTGTTCCAAACCATCCTAGTCAAATCACACTATCTAATCTGCAGTTCCTGGAAGGTGGGACTAAATAAATGCTACCATCATTTCACATTAGAGACCAGGACTCTCCTGTGTCTTGGATCCATGTTTGTGAAGCTCCGAAGGAACCCTGTCTGTGCCTAGTGCTAATGCATGCACAGAAAGATGGAGTTTGTCAGCTGCCGGCTTTGGAGATCAATGCGGTGCTTTCTTTTGCAGTTGCCCTGCAGGGGCCTCACCCTTCATGCACTTGACCTGACAGTTGTATTGTGGCTGGTGTGAGACTCGAAGTGGCTTGGGTTTAGCTACCTAATGCCGCATACTCAGACGGCATTTACCCTTGAAATCACTTTCTACCTGTTAAACTCTGTTCCTTGGGTGCAATAACCGGCCTATGGGTGGGGGGGGGGTGGTGAATAAAAGCTATAGGAGCTGAGGGAAGAGACCTTCAATTAGAAACAGCTCACTGAACAAACAGAAATTCAAAAGGTCAGCTTTAGTCATGTTAATGTTTTACTACTGGCTGAATTTCCACATAGGAAGGATGGCTTGTTTACACTTCTGCTACAGGAGCTTTCAAGTGACATGCTTTGTAAATGCAGGATACTGAGCTACCTGTTTGCCTGCAGTAACTAAGCTAACCAGACAGCAAGTGTGAAAAATCGGGACATGGGGTGGGGGGCAATAGGAGCCTATATAAGAAAAAGACCCAAAAATCGGGACTATCCCTATAAAATGGGGACATCTGGTCACCCTAGCAATAACTAACAGCTTGCTTCAGATTGCCAAAGCCAACAATAGTTTGCTTCAGCTTTTTGTAATAAAGGGATAGTTGTCAAGTAAGTTTGGGTTCTTCTAACCAGGAGCCCTGCTCCTTAAGATCCTGGTCTTTCTTCCACCAAAGTCAGTCACAAAACTCCCATTGACTTTAATGGATCAAGGTCAGGCCCTTGAGAGGAAAAGCTGATCTTGTGGCTAAAACGCTGGACTAGGCCCAGGAGTTCTGTCCCCAATTCTGACCCTCAGCAAGTCACTTAAACTCACTGTGCCTCCATTTTCCTATCTGAAAAATGGGGATAATATATTTCCCTACCTCACCGGGATGCTGTGAAGCTCAACTCACTCCTGTTTGCAAAAATGTGTTGAGATCATCACTGGGAGGGTGCTACTGAAATGCAAAATGAATTACTTCAGACCTTCCTTTTTACAGTGCCGCTCCCACCCTGGAAGTGCTTTTTTTGTGCAAAGGCGCAGCTGCTATAATTGTTCCATAATGGGTCATAAAGTATGAATTAAAACCAAATGTGTGTGCAAGACTACTCTAGGTGAACACTATAGCCGAAAGAAGGAATTCGATTCTGCATCTCAAGAGTGATTATTTGGGTCATCAGTGATAAGGAAACTCGTTCAGTTACCAGCATATCTTACAAAAATATTATGAAATAGGTCTTCTGTGCCAAATCCTCCTTTGATAGGAAGAATACATTCCAGACACAGTGTCGTCATTTATGCAAGTGTAGTATTTAAGCAGTCTTCCCTATTATCAGTACCTGGTTTCTGATGTATTAGTTGTTTATAGTCAGTTTGGAACTGGATTTTGAATCACTTTGGACAGTGACTGTCATGAGATTTTGTTTACTTGATATTGTGACAATTAACTTTTTAATGTGGGATTTTATTTTTAATGAACCTCCAGTAAATACAGGAATCACCTAGGGATTTGCTTGCAAAGAGCTGAAAATGGGCTACACATCAGAGTGTGTTAAGTGATCCCTTCTGTGCCTGGTTGATTTTCACACGGCCGGTGGTAAAAGGAATTTTTTGGACCTGCAAATTGAAGCTGTGGATGGGAAAGGAGTTACTAGGTTTGAAGGTTTTTAAAGTATGGTTCACATCCTGATGTTTATCTGTGCATTGAACTCCCATTGAAGTCAATGGGAGTCTTGCATGTGGGCTGACGGTTGGTTATGGCCCAAGGGAAGGGAACAATCATGTTCCTTCCAAGAAATTGTAGCCACTGCTGAGCGGGAGAACACTTTTTTTGAAAGCGGTTATTTTCAGAAAACATAGTATTTGCTTACTTGAAAATCCTACTGTAAGGAAAAGCCCTGAACTTTGCACTATGTCAGCAAAATGGCCTCTGGCATCTGGAAGATAAAGAGCCTCTGATTTTTGTCTTCCTCGGGTTAATTCAAATATGGGCAACAGAATCTTGGCCTGAGGAATTAGGACTAGAATAGGCCTTTATTTAGCTCAGAAAGAGGAATTTCCAGAGGAGGTAAAATTTTCAAAAATGCGTAAGTGACTAAGTCCCATTTTAAAAAGTGACTTAGGAGTCTAAGTCCCATTGACTTTTAAGATTTTCTAAAAATCTAAATGCCTACGCCAGTTTTGAAAATGAGACGTAGCCACTTAGGCATTTTTGAAAATTGAACTTGAGGCCAGGTTCTAAAGGTGCGGATGGGGGCCAAACTGGATTTTCACATGTGCCTGTCTGCATTTTTAGGCACCTAAACACCCTTAAAAACCTGGTTCATAGGCATTTTTGAATAGCTACCCCATATTAGCGACAAACGGTCCTGTGGCACCTTATAGACTAACAGAGGTATTGAAGCATAAGCTTTCGTGGGTGAATACCCACTTCTTCGGATGCAAGCAGTGGAAATGTCCAGAGGCCGATATAAATGACATTTATATCTGCCTCTGGACATTTCCACTGCTTGCATCCGAAGAAGTGGGTATTCACCCATGAAAGCTTATGCTTCAATACCTCTGTTAGTCTATAAGGTGCCACAGGACCCTTAGTCTGGATCTGTAGAAGCGACAAACAGGGCTACCCCTCTGATACTACCCCATATTAATATCTCATATAAGAACATAAGAATGGCCATACTGGGTCAGACCAAAGGTCCATCTAGTCCAGTATCCTGTTTCTGACAGTGGCCAATGCCAGGTGCCCCAGAGGGAATGAACAAAACAGGTAATCATCAAGTGATTCATCCCCTGTCGCCCATTCCCAGCTTCTGGCAAACAGAGGCTAGGGACACCATCCCTGTCCATTCTGGCTAATAGCTATTGATGGACGTATCCTCCATTAATGTATCTAGTTATTTTTTGAACCCTGTTATAGTCTTGGCCTTCACAACATCCTCTGGCAAGGAGTTCCACAAGTTGACTGTGCGTGGTGTGAAGAAATACTTCCTTTTGTTTGTTTTAAATCTGCTGCCTATTAATTTCATTTGGTGACCCCTAGTTCTTGTGTTATGAGAAGGAGTAAATAACACTTACTTATTTACTTTCTCAACATCAGTCATGATTTTATAGACCTCTATCATATCCCCCCTTAGTCGTCTCTTTTCCAAGCTGAAGAGTCTCGGTCTTATTAATCTTTCCTCATATGACAGCCATTCCACACCCCTAATCACTTTTGTAGCCCTTTTCTGAACCTTTTCCAATTCCAATATATCTTTTTTGAGATGGGGCAACCACATCTGCACGCAGTATTCAAGATGTGGGCATACCATCGATTTATATAGAGGCAATATGATATTTTCTGTCTTATTATCTATTCCTTTCTACATGATTCCCAACATTTTATTTGCTTTTTTGACTGCCACTGCACATTGAGCGGATATTTTCAGAGAGCTATCCACAATGACTCCAGGATCTCTCTCTTGTGTGGTAACAGCTAATTTAGACCCCATTATTTTATATGTATAGTTGGGATTATGTTTTCCAATGTGCATTACTTTGCATTTATCAACATTGAATTTCATCGGCCATTTTGTTGGCCAGTCACCCAGCTTTGAGAGATCCTTTTGTAGCTCTTCGCAGTCTGCCTGGGATTTAACTATCTTGAGTAGTTTTGTGTCATCTGCAAATTTTGCCACCTCAGTGTTTACCCGCTTTTCCCGATCCTTTATGAATATATTGAATAGGACTGGTCAAGACCCCTGGGGGACACCACTATTTACCTCTCTCCATTCTGAAAATGGACCATTTATTCCTACCCTTTGTTTCCTATCTTTTAACCAGTTACCAGTCCATAAGAGGACCTTCCCTCTTACCCCATGACAGCTTACTTTGCTTAAGAGCCTTTGGTGAGGGACCTTGTCAAAGGCTTTCTGAAAATCTTATTGGAAATCCATCTTTCTGAAGTAGATGAGATCTACCCCACTTCTAAGTCGCTTTTGAAAATTTCACCCTTGGTATGTTTATTGTGCAGAGGATGTAGGTGTTAGCACAGCTAGTCATGTGTTTTGGACAGCATTATCCTCTAATGTGCAGTCTAAAGTTACTGCTAGTTACAAGAGCATTTATTAGCAGAGGTGACAACACAGTGAAAATGATGCAGCTTGCCATTTTGCTATCAATCATGAGCAGTGCAGTTCCTTTTCCTGTTTACTAAATTTGTGATCCCGGCCCGGATAATTATACTGTATATGTTTTTCAGGAGATGTGTAAGAATGTGTCATAGCAATGCGCACTGAACGGCCAGTCTATGTATTTAATGGGACATTGTTACGCTTAATATGGCCAGACACTTGACCTTTGATATAGCTTTACTGTTGTGCTGTTGAGTTACACCTGAGTTTGTTTTAGGTTGTTGCAGATCTTCGGCCCTTTGTTTTCCAGCAATGATAATGTGGTCAGTTTTGTTCAAGGAGAAGAGAGAGATTATGTTTTGCTTGTATTTACTTTTCAGCAGTGCCCTGTGCATTGTGATTAATTGCATGCTTGAACTTAAATTGAAATTCCTATAACCTGCCAAATCTCCTCTCAACCTCTCCCCCCCCGCGAAAATCCCACCAACACCACATTAATTCTTTAATGCACTACCATCTTTTTGATGAAACAGAAAAAGCTACAATCCTCAGTTGAGAATTACTTGAACCTATATCCAATAAGATCTTTTTGTATGTAGTATATGTTAGATTCACGTTGCAGCTTCTGGCACAGATAATGGTTAGAAAAAATATTTGTGTTATATTCATTTTTGGGACTCCACTTTTAACTTGCTGCTCTGGAAAATTAGTAAACTATCTTTCTCCAGTTAACTCCTATAGAACAGTGTTTCCCAAACTTGGGACGCCGCTTGTTCAGGGAATGCCCCTGGTGCGCCCGGCCGGTTTGTTTACCTGCCGCGTCCGCAGGTTCGGCCAATCACGGCTCCCACTGGCCGCGGTTCGCTGTGCCTGGCCAATGGGGGCTGCGGGAAGCAGCGGCCAGTACGTCCCTCAGCCTGCGCCGCTTCCGTCCCAATGCTGTATTAAAGTCTTTGCAATATATAGAGAGATCTGATTATCCACCTCCTTATATACATAGTGTAGTACAATCCGACTATTTGTTTTCTTTAATCTTTATAGCATAATCCATTTTTTAAAGATAATATATTTTCTCTCAGTGATAGTTGTGAGTTCCATTCTCTTCAGGTTTGCATAGCTTCTGGGGCATATCTGAAACAGACAGGGCACAATTGAAATGAAGATTGACAGTCCTAAATCTTGTGCTTCTAGCAGCAAGAAAAAGTTGATTAAAATCAGATTAAGTACTGTGTGCAGTGTCGGGAAAGTTACCTTTTTAAAAGTTTACTTTCTGGCAGATAGTCTCAGATCATATTTTCCACAGTAATTTCAGAGCTGAAACCCAGGCCAAACCCATGCTGCCTGAAAGTTAATTAAATTGCTGGAGGAGGGCTTCCATTTTCTTTAAATAGCTGACACATTGGATTTCCATTCTAGCCTGTGGGCTGCAAAGATAACTACCGACTGGCATAACATAACACAGACAATGTAATGAATTCCTGATAGCTGACATATATGAGAGACTGCGGTTTATCTTTTTACATGGGTGATAAACACAGTTTGTGAAAGGAAATAGTTTGTTTAAAAGATACCCTTGCAGACTGCAATTGTAGCATAATTGTAAATTCGGGAGCACCCAAACCAAATTTCACAAAGGAATAAATTAAATACTTCCTTTGTTTTTAGCTATAATGAGCTAGTGTTAACCATGTGCTCCAAATGAAGAGTGAAAGAACAACAATATGAGACCTTTGGTCAACTTTTACTTGAAAACCGTATTATTTTATGGAGAGACTGGAAGATTGTTTACAAGAAAGGAATGTTTTATCAAAAAGTTGGAACAAGTAGCTGCTTTACAGATGTTCAGAGTTGTTTGTCTTGTAGAATAGCACCTGTTGGCCATATTTCTCATCCCATGACTGACATCACTTTAAAAATACTGCATCCGGAAGGATTGGTCATGGCGTACAAAGCCTTTCCTGTCTAGCTTCCTAGCTGAAGTCCAACCCAGGTTGTAATGCCAAAAGTTGGAACTGTCTGTCGGCTGTGAAATATGTTAGTTCTCCAGGTCCCAGCAGTCAAGTGGCCTCATCACATAATCCCAGTAATGAGCAGACATGCTTGTCAGTCTCCGCAAAGAGGTCAGGGATTGGATGAGCACGGAGAGTGAACTTCTCTCTAAACCCTACAGAGGTCCTCACCGGAATGAGGTTGGGGCATGTTGGTGGATGATGTGGCAGGGCAGGTGGCCTAGTAGAGGGCTTCAGTCTCCAGACATGCCAGTCCAGCACCTTTCACAGAGACCAATGAAAAATGATGATTAAATATACAGGTTGATAAATACACATCTGATAAGGATCACTTGATGATTACCTGTTCTGTTCATTCCCTCTGTCAGAAGACAGGATACTGGGCTAGATGGACCTTTGGTCTGACCCAGTATGGCCATTCTTATGTCTATGCAATAATATTTAAATATAGTATTCCCCCAAAATATTCCATTGTAAATGCACTGTGGGTAGCATATAGGTAGCTCGTAAATCAATGTTTACACTCTGGCATTGCTCATATGACTGTATTTCTGCTTGTTTGCCAAGTGAATCATTGTGTATTTTGCCTGTCAACAGTAACTCTTTACATAAACTTTTTCCTCAGATACCTCATTTGACCTTTGTTTCTAATCCATTAATTCTCTTGATCAAAGTAAGCTACACTTTTCCCAGTGAAATATGGGCATAGTTTTGGAAATGCTTACTTGAAATTAATGGGACAACTAACACGAATCAAGATTTGCAAGATCAGGCCACATTGTTTTATTTATTTGTTCATTTAGTTCATTTTATACGATGCACCTGGCAAAATAAGCAACATGCATTACAGTTTAAATAAAAACACATTAAATAAATTTAATCTAGTGACAGTGTCATAATACCTCTCCAGCCTACAGAGCTAAGACCCTGCTTTCCTAGTCGTCTCTCTCCCTGGGTAAATATAGCAGATAGGCTTTGCAACATGTCTTGATGGTAGAACGGCTCAGAAAATGGGAGTGGAGGAGAGGGAGAGGAGTACTACGGAAACTTTTAGACATTTATCACTTCCTGCTGTCTGAGCCACTGTAGTGTATCAAGGGAGATGTAGTCCTGCTGGGAAGCCTGGCCAAAGAGAAGCCTGGGGAAATGAGGCAGTTGAACTACAACTCCCATGAGACACCTTGGCAGGATTTCTGAATTAAAAACTTTTCAAACGTTACGTTTTTCAACCAAAAATTGAAATTGTCTATGGAAAGCAGACACATTTTTGAAGGAAAAAAAAATCAAATTTTCTGTTTAAAAACAATAGTTTTGATGGAAAATTTTCAACCAGTCCTACTGGAAGGTCATTATACTGAGGTCGGACCAAAAGGCCAAGAAAATTGCTGATCCGTATCTGAAAACTCCAAGCCTCTTTAGTTTTGTTATCTTGGATTACTCTTCTGACCTTTCTGTGGTTTGAGAGGGGAGAGATGGTCTCTCAGACACAAATGATCCAAATAATAAAGGGCTACCTGTTACAACCAATAGGTAGGGTTACACTCTTAAATAGCCTGTTTCCTTGAAAGTTTACACTGAAAGCAGAATTTAGACTGGTTTTCTCTTACCTCTTACAATAAAGGTTTGATATTGAGTAAATACATATCTCTACTGTAGTCAGAATGCAAGAAGAACCTCCAGAACTAGGTGGTCAGGTTGTAAAATATGGACTGCAAAGGTCTTCCATGTGATAAGGTTAGGTATCAGTTTGAACTGAGTTCATGAGGCCAAATTTACCCCTAGTGTATCTCCAGTGACTTAGTTACATCAAGGAATAATTTTGGCTCCTGCAGTCTAACCTATGAGCATTCATTATAACATTGCACACTGACCCTGCTACACTTCAGTATTTGTCACCACAGCTGAGATAAAAGCCTATTTCTGGCTGAAACTTTTGTTTACATACTGTTATAGGTAACCCCTTAGAGGATTCAAACTGAAAGTTGAGAGAGAAAATATTTCTGGGGTTTTTTTTCCCCCATTTGTTTACATTGCCTGTTTGACAGCACTTTGTGCAGAGTCACTGTCACTGTTTCCCCTGATAGGCCCCCGTGCTAAGAGATTGCTCATGCACAACAAGTTGGGTGTCTGCGTAAGGATTTGCAGCTGTAGGACATCTGCCAGTTTTTTCTGTTTGTGTGGCTCTTTCAGCCAGCAACAGGGGAAAGAAAATGCATTTTTAAAACAGGAAGATTTGACGTAAAAGCTACAGAACTCAACAAGGGGATTTGAAGGAAGACGCTGTTCCTGCAACTCCTTCTAGCTCTCATTTGGAAATGATCAGATGTCTCATAGACTCATAGACTTTAAGGTCAGAAGGGGCCATTATGATCATCTAGTCTGACCTCCTGCACAGTGCAGGCCACAGAATCTCACCCACCCACTCCTGCAATAATTCTCTCACCTATGTCTCAGCTATTGAAGTCCTCAAATCATGGTTTAAAGACTTCAAGATGCAGAGAATCCTCCAGTAAGTGACACGTGCCCCATGCTGCAGAGGAAGGCAAAAAACATCCAGGGCATCTGCCAATCTACCCTGGAGGAAAATTCCTTCCCGACCCCAAATATGGTGATCAGTTGAACCCTGAGCATGTGGGCAAGACTCACCAGCCAGACACCCGGGAAAAAGTTCTCTGTAGTAACTTCTAACATCCCATCATTGACCATTGGGCCTATTTACCACTGATACTCAAAGGTCAATTAATTGCCAAGATCATGTTATCCCATCAAACCAACCCCTCCATAAACTTATCTAGCTTAATCTTGAAGCCAGATAGGTCTTTTGCCCCCACTCCTTCCCTTGGAAGGCTGTTCCAGAACTTGACTGCTCTGATGGTTAGAAACCTTCGTCTAATTTCAAGTCTAAACTTCCTGATGGCCAGTTTATATCCATTTGTTCTTGTGTCCACATTGGTACTGAGCTAAAATAATTCCTCTCCCTCCCTGGTATTTATCCCTCTGATATATTTAAAGAGAGCAATCATATCTCCCCTCAGCCTTCTTTTGGTTAAGGTAAACAAGCCAAGCTCCTTGGGTCTCCTTTCATACGACAGATTTTCCATTCCTCGGATCATCCTAGTGGCACCTTCTTTGTACCTGTGCCAGTTTGAATTCATCCTCCTTAAACATGGAAGACCAGAATTGCACACAGTATTCCAACTGCCGTTTTAACATTTTCCCCTCTTCTTCTTACAATGATCTGTGTCAAGGCTTTGTACAGTCTGTGGAGTAGATACGAATTTCTGTAGTTATCAGTTTGGATGGTCCATGCAACAGTCAACTCTGAGGGTATGCCTGCACTGCACTAAAACACCCGCGGCTGACCTGTGTCAGCTGCCTTAGGCTTTGGGACTATAAAATTGCAGTGTAGACGCTGGGGCTGGGGCCCGGGCTCTGGGACCCCGCAAGGGGGGATAGTCCTAGGACCCAGGCTCCATCCAGAACCCCGTTGGGCTGTGGGGCTATACAATTGCAAGTCATCTGATACAGGCCAGCCGCGGGCATTTTACTGCAGTGTAGACATGCCCGTAGTGAGTCAGGTGTAACTGTGAGGGAGGTAACCAAGATATTGCATGGGGGTGGGGGTGGATATAAGGTGTTTTCAAAGTTATTTAATAGCATGATCTCATGTGGTCTAATGATGCATAGTGTGATCTAAGTGTAACATGCATTTTTAAAGAAATCTAACAGTACATGTGATATTAGCAACATACACTGCAATGGGTGCAAAAGAGCTGTTATGTTCTGTCACATTCATCCATTATCCCACAAATGGGGTCTTTTGGGGGGTTTTAAGCACACCTATGAATCAGTGGGGCAAATCCTGTTCCTGGTGCTGCATAACTGGCCCAGTACTGCTCAGCAGGGTAGGCAGGGTTTAGCGGGGGCTGTGCCTGTGTTCTCCTTGGTGCACAGTTCATTGTGCAAGTTGCACCAGAGAAAGGTAAGTGTGGTCCCAGAAGATCCAGAGGTCATGCAGTCCTCTCCCCTATGGAGCTATGCAGGCTACTACAGCATTAGGGCCGGAGTAGCAGCCAGGACAAGACTACCCTGCCTCAAGGAAAGGATTCCTTCACCCAAGTACATCTTCCCATCATGCAGACTGGGTATTAAGCTGAGGGTTTGCCATGTAAAATGATGTTCCAGTAACTCTGAGCTGAAATCTGTTCTTGATTACGCCGGTGAATATCTGGAAAAACTCCACTGACTTAAGTGAACTTTCTCCAGATTTACACCAGGTAACTGAGAGCAAAGTCTGGCTTAAAGTGGCAACCTTTGAATTTCCTTCCCTTTAGCTCCCTAATTTTCTCACTCCCTACTGTAAGGAGGTCTCAGTTTCGCTGTCTGTATTGCACTGCCTAGGCACAGTGGGAATGAGCAGAATAACAACAGCACTTCAGCCTCTGCTGTTTTGCCATTGTAGATTTGTCGGTCCTTTTTATCATTATTTTCATACCTTTCTTTGTATTTTAAAGTATCTTTGTATCAGCACAGAGGACCGTGATAACAGGCTTTAAACTTTGCTGCTGTAGTCAGACCTACAAAAGAACCACGACTAATTTGGCTGATCTGACTTTTGCATGAACAGGCAGAACTCATGAATGGTAGCAATAACAGTCTGTCGTTTTGGGGGAGGGTTCGGGATCCTTGGATCATCATGTCAACTGTGAATAATCTTCACTTGTTCAAGAGCAAATCCCTAGGTGAATTGGAACAGATTTGCTTCCTGCCTGGTCTTATAGGGAAATATTAACAAATGCACATGCGGGTTCTTTTACAAGTTAACCGTGTTCTGCTCTAGTTCTGCCCATGGGATACCCATTGGCAATGGTGGAAGTTTTGTTCAAAGACTGAGGGTCCTTCTGTTCAAAATACTCAGCTCTCAATATTGGAGCTGGAGGAGGACGGCCAAGAGGTTACGGCCCTGGCCTAGGATTGGACACTTAGTTCAAGTCCCGACTCCAATACAGACTTCCTGTGTGATCTTCAGCAAATCACTATGCCTCTCTGCACTCAACCTGTAAAATGGGGATAATAGCACTTCCCTACCTTGTAAGGGTGTTGAGGATAAATACAAAATTAAAGAGTGAGAGATGCTCAGATATATGGTAACGGGGGCCATATATGTGTACTTGGGTACTTAGCTGAGAGAAATGCACTAATGCAGTGGACTGTCATAACATAATAACACACTCCATCTGAGGACCTTTGAGCACTTTCCAAACATTCATGAATAAGGCCTCCAACACCCCTGTGTGGTTGGTTAGCAGTATCTCCATTTTTTTTTTTTCAGAAAGAGAAACTCAGGTGTAGAGAACATATGTAATTTGCCCGGTTGAGCACTGTGTAGCAGGGCTGGAACTGGAACCAGGTCTCCTGACTCCATGGCTCTGATCCAGCTCTCGTTGAAGTCATTGGAAAGAGTCAATGGGGATCCTGTGTTTTCGTTACAAGCCCATCTCTGTCTATAATACGTTTTAAAAGTTAGTCTCTCAGTGGATACGCACAGTCAGTGGGTTTCATCTGTATGATGTCTTCCTTCCGCGCTGTAAGGTTCAAAAGCCATTTGACAGATGCTCTTTTCAATGCCTTTTACCCGTAGCTGTACTTATCCGGTGTTTGAGGGGCCAAACCCTGTAAACTTTCCACAGGGAAACTCCCCACTGGCTAAAGGAATGAGAGCCTGATTCTGGTCCTGAGAACCTCCAACTCCCATTGAAGCAAATCACTTGAGCAGCCCCTTTCAGGATTTGGGCCTTTGGACTAGAAAAACTTCCTGAGTGTGCCGAAGTACTGTATTGTAACTGACTGAGAGGTTAGGGAAATAATGCAAATGTGTGAGATTTGGCACTAAGAGGACCATTCAAATGAATGCATCTTAGAATGCTGCTTCTCCCCTCTGCATGAGTCTCTCCACTGGACTGTATTCGCCTGTTTTGTTTGAGGTCTTTTGTACTAAATTCAAGCTTCCTAATCTCATTGTCAAAAGCTCTCCCTTGCTCCACCTGTTTCTATAGCTCCCCCCTTATCTCCATTTACACCCCTTTCACCCCGTATCTTCCACCCTAATAATTTTTGCTGCCTCCTCTCACACCTGCATGCATACATACTGCCCTTTATGCATGGAAGAGCGTCCCAATGGATACACACTGAGCCCCCACCTCCTTTTCCTCCTTCAAACACTTAAGAAAACACATCTGTTCCAGACGCATTCCAGCGATAAGACAGACATTCCGCTCACTGAGCCTGATTCTCCAGTCTCCGCTCATCAACACTGCCGTGAATTGGGAATAACTCCATTGAAGTCAATAGAGTTACACTCTTTAGATCAGAATTGTGCCTGGTGTCTGTCTACCTTTTGTAAATAATAATGTTCTCCTTCAGTGGTAGTCAATCTTTGTAAAGTTAAAGGAGTTGGCAATTCTCAAGAATCGGGCTAAGTGTCAGACTATACCAAGTAATCTAAACATTCTCCTGACCGAGAAATTACAGATCCCATTTCTAGTACTTAATTTAGGTGTGCACCATTGTTTTTCTAACATACAACTTTTAAAAGAACAAGAGGAAAAATTTTCAATAGAAAATTTCCCCAGTGTATAGAATACATGGCAATATTGTATTATCTCTTGCATGTTCCAGTCCCTTCCCACACACACACACAGCCAAGATTGTGCCTACTGGATACTCCCGTTTATCCCAAACCCTATTGTCCGAATCTTCTCATTATCTGAATCCCTTCCTGTCTTATATGACGTTTGTTTACAAAACAATTCGGGAGTGACAAAAACACCTCATATCATTTTGTTATGATACATCCCAGACTTACCAAGAAGTTGTTAAGATTTACAGAGAAATGGGAGATGTTGAACTTTTATGCTATATCAAATGTAATTGGTTTGTTGGTTAGTGCTGTCTTGGGTGTGCCTGTTGCTTTTGTACTTCATGCTCCACATTTTATGATAATCTCATTACCCATATCTTGTTCCATCAAAGCTTTTACCTTGAGTTACTGCATTAGCAACAAAAATAAATTGTTATTTGACACAGTGGGCACAAGGAAAAGGCTGGGCACGTATTGACAAATGGTTCTAATTAGCACAGTTGTGTCAGTAAATCTTTGGCTAGCAGGGAGTTTTGTATCATGAAACCACAAGCTGTGAAGATACACATACTGAGAGTGCAAATCCTTTTTAATTTTTTTTATTCTTAGTAATGTACTTCCAGTGAAGTGTGCCATTATTGTCTGACTTGAGTTCTTCTTAAAATTCTAATGGGGATTTATGTACAAAGCTAAAATTTTTAGCCACAACTTACTATTTCTGGTATAAGGTGGGTTTCGATAGGCAGATAAAGTTGGGCCAGACTTACTATAAGAAAAACATGGTAGTCTGTGTGATTAGATTTTCTATTCATAGCACAATATGTGTCTGGATTTTGTTGTTGGGTTTGTTTGGGTTTTTGTAGGGACTCAATCCACACACAGCACATTTGCTAAGACCAATAAGAGTTGTACATAGAGGTCTGGGGCAGTATCTTGCCCTAAGCTGGTTCACATTGTTTCAGAAAACTAAATATAGACGATACATGGAATGCAAATTAAAACATTGTGCCGTGAGAAGCGCATAATGTAGATTTTCATTTAAATCTCAAAATTGGGGTATTCCCATCCAGATGATGGTGATCAATTCAAGTTATGTTAAATTTACACTAGGGGACAAATTTTGTCCCCGTATTCATGGGGTGGGATGGAAAAGAAAGGAGAAAATGCACATTTTCTTTCATTCTCCTCCTAGGGGAAGAATACTTCAAATGAGCTTGTTTCATATTCTCTTCCTAGGAAAGAAAAACTTTTTTGCCAAAGAAATTCAGCCCTGTTGACCCTGGGCATTTTAAGTGTTGGAATGGTGCCAGGAACCACCAGGGCTGACTCATGAGGAAGCTCCTCG
Source organism: Macrochelys suwanniensis (assembly GCA_033296515.1). Lineage (NCBI taxonomy): Eukaryota > Metazoa > Chordata > Testudines > Chelydridae > Macrochelys > Macrochelys suwanniensis. The sequence goes on along the minus strand of CM065778.1, from coordinate 9,351,473 downwards.
GTATTGGAGGTCAGATTAATTGCAAGTGGGGGCCCCCCAGTCCTGACAGCCGAATTCCAGCATTGCTCTTAAGAGGGCTGGCTTGTGTTATCACCAACTGCAGACAACCCACTGCCTACAGTAACCCCCACCCACCCTCAAATTCATCCAGCCAGAGTCATTTTTCAGAGAGAGGCTTTTAGAATTTTGCTCGAAGCCAGGCACGCTTAGCTACAGCCCAAAGTGACTTACTCTTTGTTTGGGTGGGTCGTTTCGACAGTGGAGCAGTGGGAGGTTCTGCCCAGTCCCCCCCCTTCATGATTTCACCTCTTGTTCCAGATCCTGTAAAAACCAAACACCAACCGGTCATTCGAATCATTGCTACTTTCATCTGGACTCCTCACCTCTGAGAAACAGCTGAGTCTCTGATTAAGGCGTGCGGTAGTGATTCTAAACGTGGGGGAGAACACGCTTTGTCCAGAGGGAGAAGTGATAATGAACTTTTGGGGAGGAGGGGAGAGGCGCCAACTCCAGTTTCTCACTCTCCGTGAAGCTGTGAATCATCCCAAATGCTAATCCCTAGTCTGTAGTCAGCATCTTGATGCCATTTAAATGCCAAGCTGTACAATTTACTCGAGGGCAAAGGTACGTGACGAAGGAAGCAGACGGACGTACCCTTTTTCCTCACGTTTTTCGGTCATTTTTCCATAAATTCCACAGGTTTAACCTTATGGCTATGGAGAAAAGAACTCAGCATGGCTGTTAGAAATGTGAGGCCTTCTGTTTAACAACCAAACTCCCCTACCGTAGTCTTGTACTTCCAGGAGACATGCTGAAGAATGCTCTGTGGAATACGCACCTGTCAAATGGCATATGAAAGGATGGCAGGATATGAGCTTGGGATGCAAGGAAGGGATAACTTCCAAAGCCCGGACCTCTTAGACAAAAATTGTTTTATTCTTTTTATTTATGGGGAATTGCCCAGAGCCTTTATCGCTAGACTGCCACTTCCAGTCCAGTTAGGGTGACCAGACGTCCCGATTTTTGGCTCTGTGTCAAAAATGCACTCGATGCACAGTCGGGACGCCATTTTTCCCGATATTGGGGCTTCTGCCGGCTGGTTGGTTTTTTTTTTTTTGCTTGGACAATGGCGGGGGTTTTTATTTTTTTGCTCAGAGAACTCTGCTCCGGCCGTTTTTTTTTTGGTCCGATTTTTTGTTTCTTAAATCTGGTCAAAAATCACGAGACTGGTCCCAAAAACTCATGATACTGGCTTAAAGACCATGAGATTTTAAAACAACAATAAATACAAATTGGGTTCTTTTTATTTGTTTTCTGAGCCTTTAGGATGCACTCGGGTCATGTTTTCAAGATTTTTCTACACAACCCTGAGAGCTAGAAACTTACTGGGTGTTTTTTGTTTGTTGGTTTAAATGGAAGCTGAGATTCCCATGTAATCTCTGTTCATCTCAGCAGCTGGGACTTTAAGGAAAAAAACACCAAATATCATGAGAGTTGACAACACTGGGAGTTTAAAAAAGAATATTCTGATTTTTCTCCACAGCTCCATGTTTTGTGGCATTCAGGTGCTGACCAGAATGCTAAGAGCTGTCCATGTTCCTGGCACAAGAGAACTGGCTGTGGGAAACTCAGAAATAAAACTTAAAGCCAGTTGATACAATAGGCCACCCGTGGTAGCAACTTCAGCAGAGGCGGTGAAGAATAAAATGAGGCTCATTGCCTCATCCCTAGAGGAGGCTCCTCTGTGTCAGGGTTGACACATTGTCAGGGTGATGTGGAAGAAGCTTGCGCTGCTGCTAGCCCATGCTCTGAATAAACACAGGGCTTTAATTTACAGTGCCTTCAGCGCAACACCTGCCAAAAGCACAGAGCACACTTCCAAGAAGCCAACTTTTTAGTGCTGCCTTGGGCCTGCATTGCTTTCGCTAGACGCAGCTTACACGATTGGTGCCGATGCTGCCGTTTTTATGCTGCACTCCTCTCTAGCGATGCACAGTGGCACACACACCAAGAAATTCTGAAGGAAGAACTGGAATGTGACTGAGACAAAATCTTGAACTGGGGTCTGATCAGCAACATGGCTCTAAAACAGAAACATGAACAACTCCTCCGGGAAGTCACCCAGCTTGTTCAATTCAGAAATCTAGGCCAGAGTTAATGAATCAGAGCAGTGCATTCTTTACATGGAAAAGTCATGTTTATGCCTGTTCCTACCACTGCTAAAGCATGCAGAAATCCTGCAGAAATGAGGCGTGCAAGTTTCAGCGGATTGATTAATGGAGCATGTAAACAGAAAATTGTAACCATTTCAGTGCCGTCCATTATTGCCAGTTTCAGTGGGTGCCAGTTTGTTCAAAAACGGATGCGTATTGTATTTACTTTTACTAGAATAGTAACTATTTTTCTAAAACTGGTCAAAAATGGAATTTCTGATATTTTGAAGATGGTTTTTGTCCCAAATTGGGCCAAAAAGTCTAAATATCCAAACTTTTCACAGAATGAAAAATTCAGAAACATTTCTATTATAGAGGTCGAACCATTTTGTTTGTTTCAACATTTTCAATCAAAACAAACATTTTGACATTCCCTAATTGAAATGTTTCATTTCAGTTTGCAACCTGACATGAAAACAGTTTATTTCGGGTCAGGTTGATGTTAATCTTTGTGTCCACCCAAGCCTCTGCAGTGTTTCATGGGAATTGTAGTTTCAAGTCAATCCAAAATGAAACATTTCATTTAGGTTTTCTCCATGGAAATTTTACCAAAATTAGTGTATTTTTTCCCTCTGCAGAAAATTTTGATTTTGACTAAACTTGTTTTTTTCAACAGAAAATATTTGGTTAGAAATTTTTTTGACCAGCCCTAGTATTTTTCATGTCTGGAATAGATGGGTTGCCTAATAGGAGTGGATTTCTAACTAAAGGCTGAACAAAAATTCTGCTGAAAACCTTGAAAACAACATGGTCATTCAGGCATTAGGTTTCCTTTCTGCAAATGCTCAGGGCAGGTTTCCTGTATTCTGCCTGGAATCAATGGTATTTTTTTAAAGATGGATAAATACCATCTTTTCTTTTCTTCAGCAGCCTAATTTCCCCATTAGCCATGACATTGTGCTCACAATGAATAATAACCCTAGTGTACAGGACAACATTTTACAGAATTGTCATGTCAGAAGGCCTATAGAATTACATTGCTAAGGTAGCTGGAATATGGTGCAAATGAACATGTTCTTGGGTAGCTGATACCCAGTGGCTTTTTCCTTTTCTGGAAACTAATGACCGCATCTGTGATTTAGCAGCAGTAACTTTTGTACCATTCTTATTTCTAGTGACGATAACACAAGAAAAGATTTAAAGGCACTGCCTGCCTTTCCTACCAAGACATTGCAGGAACACCCCTCACTCGCTTACTGGTAAGCTCCTCACTAGTATAGAAATGTAAATGTTAGTAGCAATTAGTGGTCATTACCAGGTCAGTTTTGCACACTGTTTTTTAAAGGTTGTAGCATGTGTTATAAATGGGTTTGATCCCAAGTCCTGTTTCTAAACACTTCCAACCTTTAGAGGTTCTAAATCCAAACCCAGATCTGGATCTACATGTGTTTGTTAGCCCCTACCTTTGTGACGGGGTCAAACAAAATCTCTGGAGCTGAACATCACCAAACTTAAGGGAGACTTGAAATCCAAATTCCAGTCCAGCTCAGAATTTTGCAAATGCCACCCGTTGTTTATAGCAGGCTGAATCAAAACAATTCTCCAGGCCTGGTGGTGTCTGAAATGCAGAGCCAGTTACGGTTTTGTGGCTTGGGTCCATCTCTAGCATGTGGCCTTAGGTAAGAAATACAGCTCAGCATTTGTGATGTGAAGAAACAGTATTAAACAATAAGATGCTTTTGTGTTGTAATGGATCCCCGTTATGCAGGTACAGTATTGCCTGCTTTATTTCATTTCTAGGCTCTAACTTATGCTCTTCTCACTTTACCACTAATACTTTTTAGAAAGATTCATGTTTTCCCCTATTAAATGCTGGGCAACTAAATCACTTGGCCTGTTTTTCATTTGTCTTCAAGAGTGATAAAGGTCCGAATGCGTATTTTGTTTCTAATTCCAGCAGAACAAACTGTAGACACACATGATGGAGTGACAATGGTATAGGTCGTCTATAGGTTCATTTGTTACATGGCTGAGAATAAAAATAACCTGTACGAATCTGTAGGAATTAACACATCCATTATAACTTTTCTCTGTCTTGCATATGCAGCACTAGCCACTGTCTGAAGTTCTGGGTTCTTTAGGCACTAGATAGGAATTTATCCAATTAGTACCATTATTCTACAGCAGCATCTGTAACAAAGCTGGTTGATCTGAAATGAGTAGCTAATTAGACTCTGGAACATTGGATGCTATAATAAGGGTTAGACTGAAGGTTCGATTCTGCATAATGAAGGATGGAACTGGAGTCATTACAAAACTGAAACTACAGTGAAACCCCCCTATAACGCGCCCCACGATAACGTGAATTCGGCTGTAACGCGATCATAAGGTGGCTCCCGCGGCCCCAAGCAAAGAAAAAAAGTGGCGTCCAGAGCATCTTTCCTCTCCTGGAGCCGACCCTGGCTCCATCTCCCCCGTTCCTTCCCCCCTGCCCCCACTTCCCCTTTTGGCTCAAGCCGGTCTCTTCTCCCCAAAGCAGAGAAGTTTCAAACTGGTCAAACTTCTCCGCTTTAGACAGAAGAGAAGAGACGGGCTTGAAACTGACCAGCTTGAAACTTCTATGCTTTGGCAAGAAGAGAAGAGACCGGCTTGAAACGGTAAATTTTCATAACCCCGCTATAACGCGACCCCGCATTTATCGCGTTGTAGCGGGGTTTCACTGTATTGGGAAATGTTCAATGAAGCACCTTTGGTGCATTCTGAGCATGGGTTTGAATATCATCAAAAGTTACTGCATGTAAAAAAAAATAATTACTGAGCCTCTAAATTGATTTTGTGCTTGTTTTGCAGTGAGGACAGAGTAATTGAACATTATATAAAAATTAAAGGTCTGACCAGAGGACAAGCTATTGTTCAGTGAGTGTATCGCTTATTTAATTGGGGGGTATTTTTGAAATACTTTCTGTTGATGCGTGGGAATGATGCTGTTCTGCTAGTCATTCATTGTGGACTTTTACCATTCATATCTGTAGCAATGACATTTTTGATTGATACTGTTTAATACAGATGGCAAATTGACATTAACCCATGTCTTAAATATTGCATTTCACAAGTCCCCAGTTAAGGTTTTACCTCCTTTAAATATCTTCAATATGCAAAAAATGATTATGGCCTCATTTTAATACCCGTACCAGAGGAATTGCCTCCAAGTTTTGTTTGCTAACAGTTAATTTTTACCCCAAAATCTGAAGGAGGATGTTGCCTTAAGTTGTGTAAGGATAACAAATACATTTGAAAACCAAATTCAAACCATTTTAAAACAATAAAAGGTGAGGAACTTGGGGGCTATTCCAAAGCCAGTTGAAGTCAATGGACAGATTCCCTTTGCTGAGCTTTGTATCAGATCCTAGAAGCCCTGAGTGGAGGTGAATATAGTACAAGTTGTAATATGTCCAGATGTTTGAGAAGAGCTACATAGTCATATGAAGCAGACAGCATGCAAGTTTCCCCACACAGTTCTCTGACTGCACCTCTCTACTAACCAGTAAAAGTCCTGCTATTAAGTTCTAGGACTCTTTCAAGTAGGAATGTAGAATAAATTATCTTTTCAGAGGTTCACTAATCCATTGAATCACCTATACCTTTAATGGCATAATTGTATTAATATTACTACTTCAAACCACTTCTTTTTTGATGTTACCATATCTCTCCTTCCCATTTTGCCAAGTCACCAGAATTAAATACGTTTAGGCAGCTCTTTCCCTGCAACATTCTGTCTTGGATGGTTTAGACACAACAAATCCTGCTTCTTGGCAGGGGGTTAGACTAGATGACCCCTGCGGTCCCTCCTAACCCTATGGTTCTATGATTCTAACATTTCATAAAAGACCTTTCAACATGTAGTGTTAGTCTCAGCTTCCTCAACTCTTGATAAGAGGAATTACAGGGAACAGTTACTTGATTTTTCAAAAATGTGTTACCTGTGCACAGAATTTTTGCCATCGACTTCAACTGGGCCAGAATTTCACCTCTGTTCCCAATGGAGGATGCTGAACCCGTCACGTAATATGCAAAAGATAAATGGCTTGATCTGAATGCATATGTAAAAAAGGATATGGTAAGAGGCATTATTCTCTCCAGAGCAACTCATCAGATGCACTGTAAATCTGTCTACAGGTACATGAAAGTGGTAGAAGCTCTGCCTACATATGGAGTCCATTACTATGGAGTAAAGGTTAGTGATTGTTCATAGATAACATGAGTCCATTCTTGAAGGACCAGTTTCACTGTACAGCATCTGCCTGTCATTATTAAAAACTGGACTTCTGATTCATACTTTTTCAGTGTTCTTAGAGAACTATTTTGTTGGTGGTGAACTGCAAATCATTTACAGAGAAGGCAGAAGGGAATCTTTGTTTAAAATACCACACACACACACAAACCCTGTAATCCTATCATCCTAATTAAACTGGATAGCACTTCTAGCTTTTAAGCAGTTACATTACTCCAGAGGCCTGGTGCATTGTTAATCAAGATTAGAAAACTGTAACAGAGAAAAGACTCTAAGGGTACATACATCTATGTTGTAGCCAGGGGTGTGGTTTACAGCTCATGCAGACAAACCTGCACTAATTGTACTCTACCTAGCTTGCTAAAAAGAGCAGTGCGAACACGGTGGCATGGGCTTAAGCATTGGCTGCACAATCGAATACATACCAAGGGGGTCAGGCAGGCCTGTGCAGCCCACACCACCTCCTCCTCAGAGCTATTTTGGCTTAAAGGTAGCGCAGGTATCACTACATGAGCCGCAGAACATACCCCGAGCTGCAGTGTAAATGCACCCTATGCAATGAGTGAAATCCTTCTGCCATTACCACGCTCAGCATCCTCTTCCTTCTCAGCCCCATAACACTGGAAGCGCTTTGTTAAAATTGAACAAAATGATGCTTACAACATTTCTATATAACTGAAAAGTTTTTTGAGGCGGGGAAGGGAATAGTTTAATAATGAGGCGATAGATTGGAAACAGATTCTGGAAAAATGGGCAAAGCCTAAGCCAAAAAAAAGCCTTTATTGCCTATAAGGGTGTCGATCCAGCAGGGATCACAGTCACGAACTATGGTGTATTGAGTGAGGAGTATTGGACATAGTCTTCTGTTCCCTTTCTGCATTTATTTATTGTGCACCGCATCTACTGTGTGCACGGCCTTTGGCCACACCCTCTGCTGCCCCACGTCCTTCCCTCCCCACGGTCCCGCTTGCAGTGATTCCTGCCGACGTGTTGCAGTGTCTCTACTGCTTTTGCCCACTTGCGCAGCCAACGGACAGCTTCCCTTTTTCTTTCGCGCCGTCCAAGATGGCAATGGCAGAGTCCTTTCATCCCAATCTCACTGCTTGAGTGCCGGTTTGTTTGCAAAGTCCTCCCGTGTTCCTAACCCGCCGATACTTGTCACAGAGTGAAATTGGTAAATACTATGTAATCTTTGACGTTCTTAACTCCTCATTGGATCTTGGTTCTTGTGTTCTTCCATTTTACAGGATAAACAAGGAATCCCGTGGTGGCTTGGCCTCAGTTATAAAGGAATAGGACAGTACGACTTACAAGACAAAGTCAAGCCTAGAAAAGTAAGATGGGTTTTTTGCCATGTCAAAATACAGCTTTTTTTTTTTTTTTTTTTTTTTTTTTTAAGCCATGGCTAGTTAGAGGCCTGAGGAAAATGAAAGCTTTAGACACCATGAATTCCGGAAAACTGGAGTGGAAGACATGCTTCCTCTCCAGCAGATAGACAGTGCAAACTCTTAATGTGCAGTACAAAAGTTTGGTTCACATGTGCTTCTAATGAGTTTGATGGTCTCAGTGCATTCGCTACTGGACGTCTAACAACCTCACTGGGTCATCCCAGAGTATGAAGCAATCTGGTGTAGCTGGGGGTCTCTGCTTTACATGGGTTCAGAGTTATTGCTCCTGGCTTTAGTCTTTCCTCAAGCAAAATCTCCATTGACTTCAGTGGGTGGCATGTGTGTGAGAAATGATCAGGCCATAAGATCAGTATTTCATGTGGGTGAGATGCTGGTCGAATCCTTGGTGAAGCTTCAGGCCAATCAATGCATCTGCTGATTCCCAGGATGTGTGTAACTGTAGGTGCTGGGTTGAGAATATGTGCTTGAATATCTGAGGCTGCTTTTTCCTCCTCATCCCCCTCTGCGTATTTGAGTAATTCCTGCCAGTCATCTCAGTGACTGGAGCAAAGCACAGGGCCCTGTATTCCCTCACTGGCTCCCTACGAGTCATCTATCAGCGAACCCTGACCGGCACCTCTGCTGGCAAGCTGTCATACCGCCCAAGCACGTGATGTGTGCGGGAACTATTCCAGCTCAACAACTGATTAAGTCCCATTCAGAGCTTGGAATGAGCCCGGGAGGTCTTTGGAGAACTGGTTTCCTAGAATGGGTGGGGGAGGTTTCGACACGTGTGCAAATTGTCCTGTGCGGCGGGTGGGGGGGGGGGGGGGGAGGAATACACCTGGTTTCTCTCTTGTAGCCGTGTCTCCTCTGTCCCCATGCAGAACTGGTTTTCTGATGTGCTTCCTGCCCCCAGGATTTGAGCAGTAGCTCACAGGAGCGTGCATGCGGCCAGAAGTCACTTCAGATGAGTTTAGACCATTGTGCACTTGTCCAGGAGATGGAAAGTTACACAGGAGGAACAGAATTGGCTGGCACATATTCTGGACGAGCCTCTAGAAACATGGCTATAGGAAAATGTGAGATCCACTAGTAGCAATTCAGCATGCTAATAAGACCCACCCTTTGTCACTGTCCTTCTCTCCGTTTTGACAGTCAGCTACTGATTGATTCTTTTTCTTGAGCTAACTTGTAACTAAGATCAATCTTTTAAATTTCTCTCTCTTGTTCTGTCCAGTGAAAGGCCTTTATTTAATTCCAGGACTTTCTGCTGTTCACATACCACAATGACAGAGTAGGTTTGATTTGGGTGTAAGATTATAAAATAGCCAAGACTGGTAAAAGATCAAATCAGCATGGATTCACAAGGATGACCATGCCTGATGTACTTCCAAGCATTGACTGAGTACAGACAGTACATTAGTAAATGGGTCGACAAGAGGAGGTTAGGAATCTCATCCTCTGGGCACCCCTTGGCATTGTTGCAAACACTTGCAACACCATAGTAGATGGGGCCAGTCGTGTCTAGCACCCAGGGCAAGAAAGTGTGCGCGCAGCTGAACCAGTACTCAGTTTAATTCCTTTTGTATCTATGAGATTACCGTTCTCAACACCAACTGGGCAGTTTGGGAAACTCCATGTTCTTTAAGGAACCCAATGCCAACAGTCACATCCTGCCACCATTAAACCTGTGTCACTCCCTCTAATGTCAATGGGAGTTTCATGTACAAATCAGTGCCAGGCTTTATAATGGAAATGTTTGCAGACCATTCACAGCAGTGCCACTTGGGTGCCTTGCTGTAATTTTAACTACCCAGTTTAGAGTACAGAACAAAGAGGGAGGAGGAGCATCAAGGTCAGTGGAAAGTCTGATGCCAATAGGCTGTTTGAAACAGTGACTTAGTTTAACACAAGAGGTCGGGGACCAACATTGAGGGAGAAATTAATGTGCCAACAGGTTCTTTACACAAAGGGTGGTTCCGTGTTTGGAATAAGAAACAACCTGCTCAAGTTAGCAGTGAGAGTAGTAATTAGGGAGCTCAGTTTCAAGGGACAAAGGGATACATAAGGAAATAGAGGTGAACGGATACTGGCTAGGTTTGGGGGTTAAGATATATTGCAGAACTGTTCATCTTCGCACAGAAGAGGTGCCAGGGCATTTGCTCAGGTTGAATTACATTCACACTCCGTGTCAGCCTCAGCCATTTGCTTTTGACTAGAAATAGTCAGTGTAAATTCATTTTTATTACGTTTTCAAATCTGTGAATATATGGGAAGATCTATCCAGAGGGAGAGGAGGCTGTGTGGTTCATCTAAATGTCTGTCTAAATATGTGGATACTCCGCACCACAGCCAGCAAATGTGATCTTTCCAGGCAGTGAGGGAGAGGGATGAGCCGTGTAGCATGTACACTCTGCCTTTCTGCAGTGAAGTGCCGTTAGCATTGGATTTTCAGGAAATTTCTTGCTTTGCCCTTCTGGATGCAGCCAGGCTGGCAATAGCCCAGATGGCAGGCCCTGCACAAGAATGATCCTGCTGTTTGTCTCATGGATCTAAAGTCCTCTGCTACATATCCTTAACCAGTTGGGAAGGAGTTAAGGGAATGCCCATTGTGATCTACCACCAAGATAGATACCTTAAAAAATGAATGTGAGTTTGATTTAGCAGAGTAAGAGAGAGATGCTGTGTTAAAAGGTAACCAACAGCAAGCTGGTTTTCCTGTTTTTAGATGTATGTGGGCTTGTCTACACTTATCGGGGGATCCACGAGCAGCGATCGATGCATCGGCGGTCAATTTAGTAGGTCTAGTGAAGACCCGCTAAATCAACTGCAGATCTCTCTCCCGTCGACTCCTGTACTCCACTGGATCGAGAACAGTAAGGGGAGTCGACGGGACATTGTGTGATGTGGCCCCCGCAGTAAGTAGATCTAAGCTACGTCCATTTTGAGTTACGCTATTCATCTAACTCAAATTGCGTAGCTTAGATCGAATTTCTCCTGTAGTGTAGACAAGGCCTACGATTGCTTGGTGTACAAACATCCACAGATACTTGCTGGGGCTGGAAAGCTTCTGAGGTTTCAGGTATGGCACTTTTAGCAGGAGTCTACGTTGTTATCCCCTGCGTGCTGGCTAAGTCCCAATACAGTAATTGCATTCTGCCTATTCCTGTTCTCCACTGTCTGTAAAGGCTGCTGCTAGAGATGGCTGCCTTTTTTTTATTTCCCATTGGTTTCCCATTGATAACATGCACTCATCAGAAACTCTCCAAGTTTATATTCAATTAAAAAACACATTAACTAGACCAGGGGTTCTCAAACATCATTGCTCCACGACCCCCTTCTGACAACAAAAATTACCACACGATCCCAGGATGGGGGACCGAAGCCTGAGCTCGCCTGAGTCCTGCTGCCCCTGGGGTGTGTGTGGCAGGGGGCAAAGCCCGAGCCCCTCCACCTCGGCCGCGGGGGGCCAAAGCCCAAGGGCTTCAGCCCCAGGCAGGGGACCTGTAACCTGAGTCCCAACACCCACAGCTGAAGCCCTTGGTCTTCAACTTCAGCCCAAGGTGGTGAGGCTAAGGCTTCACCTTCAGGCCTGGGCCTCGGCAAATCTTAGCCATTTTAAAATGGGGTCACAACCCACTTTGGGGGCCCGACCCACAGTTTGAGAACCACTGAACTAGACCCACTCGGATTGACACAATGCCAACGAAAGGACAACGAAAAACCCTCCTCCTTAAAATATAGGCATCTCTGGCCACCCAAATAGCTCTAGGCAGAAAAGACCATATGTAAATACATGAGCCCTACAGCGTACTGAAGGTCAATAGACTGGATCAGCAAGGCAAGTGAGATCCAGAGTTGAGAGCCCCTCACTGAAAGCACCTTCTGAAACAAGGATGGATGAAATCATCTCTACATATGTAATCTGTAGTCTGGCCAACACTTATACCGGTTATGTTACCCATGTGAGCAGTCCCATAAAGGGGGCTACTCATTTGCATGAGTGTTGGCATGGCCAGCACCTTAGTTTGTCATCAAGGGCCCAGTCTTCATGTGAGCAGTCTTGTTAAAGTTAATGGGACTGTTTCTGAAGGAACTCCATCTGAGGAAGGCTTTCCAGCCCCACCAACTATCCAGAGCTGTTTCTTCAGCACCAGCCCCACCACCTCCACCCCTCCCCCCTCACACACACACGTCAGTTACTACCGATATATTGATTATGCTTGGAAGTAGTTTGATGCTAAAATGGTCCCTTCTCTTAAAAGCCCGTCCTGCCCCATTGAAGTTAGTGACAGTTTTATCACTGGCTGCAGGGGGAACTGAGGGAATCTCTCTGCTCCAGCGCTCCGATATGCTGACAACGGACAAGTGGGGTTTGTTTTGGGTTTTTTAAGAGTATCATTCTTGATGTCATCTCCGAAGACCAAGGCAATTTTCAGGAATGAGAGGAAATGGACTCCATATTGGCTATGTACTATAGTGTCGGTATGGCTCGGGTGAGAAGTGCTCTGGGACATAAGATCATTAGGACGTATGATGCATGGCTTCAGAACCCACATCCAGGTTTAAACTCATGCCCAGGATTAACGCTACAATCCTATTATGGTGCTAGCCCAGGGGTAGCCAACCTGGGGCTCCAGAGCCACCTGCAGCTCTTCGGAGGTTAATATGCGGCTCCTTGTATAGGTGCCAACTTTCCAATATGCCAGGGGGTGCTCACAGCTCAACCCCTGGCTCTGCCACAGGCCCTGCCCCCCACTCCACCCCTTCCCCTGGGCCTGCCATACCCTCACTCCTCCCTCCCCCCTGCCTCCTGCACGCCATGAAACAGCTGATCGGGAGGGAGGGGGAGGCGCTGATCGGCGGGGCTGCTGGTGGGCAGGAGGCGCTGGGAGCCGGGAGTGGGGAGCTGATGGGTGCTGCTGACGTATTACTGTGGCTCTTTGGCAATGTACGTTGGTAAATCTTGGCTCCTTCTCAGGCTCAGGTTGGCCACCCCTGTGCTAGCCTCTCTTCAGTTCATATGGTAAAGTAAGGTGTCTTCTGCTCATCTTTGTTGAATGTCCAGATGTTATTTAAAGATCCCATTCCAGAATCCTTGTTCAATAGATTAGGAGATAACACTGGTATCCTGGCCAGCGTTCCTTTTCTAAATAAAACAGGTTTTAACATCCAAAGCCCTATGTGTCCATTTAGTATACAGGATGAATCTTCATTTGCCTACAACAGCATCCCGCTTATTAATATGTAAAGTAGTTTGGGCTGCCTTTGTGTCTGAAAATGAAACTAGATTCCATTATATGCTGTAATAAACCATTGTATGGTGATCTAACGAGAAAGGAAATTTGAAAAGATAATAGCAACATTAGTCAAAAAGTAAGCAAGTTCAGCTTAGTTTTCTCCTGCTCTGTCCTATTCCTATATTCAAGTTACAGTACTTAATGTAGTCCTAATGCCTAAATAGAAAAAATGGATCTTATTATGGAGTTGTATTAGAGCTACAGATATTTCAATATCAATTTCCTTCACCACACAATAGCCTTCAGGAGTGTTGTTAAAGCATACTAGCTTTGAAAATGGACAATACTTATCATAGGTATTTACAAAATGAAGGAAAAGGTATCTAAATCTTGATGCTGCACGTTTTCACTTATAGGACTATTTCTTAATATAAATTTTCTGTCCTGCATTGTTCAGCTGTTCAGAATACAATAGCATTGGCACTGAATTCTCAGCAGGCTATTCTAATTATGCAAAGATCCCATTTGCGTTGGGTGTTTCTCACCCAAGGGAAGCCTTTGATTTAGAATCCAGATACTGATTGAAAGTAAACACAGGGCTTGTAATAAGACTATTCTATGAAAAGCAGTGACTTCCAGATGCAGACTGTTGTTTGAGCTTCAGCCCTGTAAAGAGACACATGTTTTATGTTGGTTTGCTTGGTTGTTGCAAAATTTCTGTGGATTTTACCGGGAGGGTAAAACAAGTGAGAACATGGTTTGATGTTTTGAGACATTAGAAAAAATACTTTATCGGTAGAAAAAGTTCTGTAAATCTCTCCTTCTGACTAAGGGTTTAATATACAGAAACTCACTCTCCCTGAGTTACCAGCACAATATTAGTTACAAAACCCAATGTCCAATTATAGGATCCCATCTGGTGAATAAGGTTGGAGAAGGATATTAATTCTCATGTGCACACACAAACTACTTTGAATATGTTTTCTGATTTTCTTTTGAAAGGAGAACACACTTCATGTGTCAGCAGATGAGATGTTTAAAACAAAAAGGATGTACTCGGCACATTCCATGCACCACCGACCTGCCCAAATGATCACTTACAGTGTATTAAAAACCAAAGAGCCTAAGGATTCCAGCCTCCGTAATTGTGAGGATAATATGGCTCTGGGTAAATGCCTTGTTCTGGCCAAGTCCAATAAATGTCCTCAGCTCAGCCCCAGAATTATACTGTGCACCTTGTTATTCAATAGCTGCGCTTGGCCGAACTAATCACATAGCTCTCCAAGCTAGAAGCTTTATATTTTGAGTCCAGATTTTCACTCCCCGTTAAGATGATCTGGAGAATCACCCAGCCATTTTCTTGGAGAAAGCTATAGGCAGAAAAGACTGATTGGGGCATTAAGTAAATTGCCTCCTAGAAACTTCTGGTAAATATTTCTCCCCCAAAATGGGCTCTCCCCACAAAGTCCAGCATGCTTGGAACATTGCCATCAGCCTTGTATAGAAAATGTTTAAGTAAATTTGCTTTTCTTCAGCACTTCGGGCCTGATTGACCACTCTATTATTTCAGGGTTTGTCTGCAATTAATATGTCTCGTTGCTTCTTTATACTCCCCCATCTGTCTGTGTCCACCTGTTGTCTCTCATCTTATCCTTGGATTGTAAGCCATATGGGGCAAGGTGTGACGGAGTGCTGAGAGATGGACCCTGTTCACTATTCGCACTAAGCAGGTTCCTATGAGAAGGCCTTATTGGCCAGGGGTGTGCCTGATTGCCAGGCCAGACTGGGGCAAGGAAGTTAATCAGCTAATTAGCCAATAAACAGGCAAGAGGTTTAAAAAGAGGAAAGGAAAAACAGGCAAGAAATGCTTTAAAAAGGAATGGGATGGGGTGGAGAGAGAGAGAGAGAGAGAAAAGGTAAGTGAAAGGCTAGGAGAGGCTGACAAGGTGAGTTCTCTGAGTAGACGTCCCTCAGGTCCCACCCAACTCGGAGAAGGGACCAGAAAGCTGGAAAACAATGCCAAAGTGGATGTCCCGATATGCACTGGTGGAGGCATTGAGACAAGCAAGGAGGTCTCAGAGCGGCCTGTTTGTGGAAAGGGGCAGGTATGTGGTAGGCATGCCCTGTCACACAGGGAATGTCTCTTTGTTTTGAGTTTGTACAGTGCGTAGCACACTGAAGTCCTGGTCCCAGGTCTGGGGCTCCTAAGTGCTACCATGATAGAAATAAACCATTAATAATACATTAAAAAGTAGTCCAATAAAAGCACAAGTCTAGGGTGTGATTCACCATCATGCTCTCAGTTTCAATCCAAGTACCACTGGCACTTCTTGAAGTCTGGATCTGTTTCAGAAATAATAGCAGGAGATCTAGTGGAGAGTTTCTTCTAACTTTTCAAATTAATAAATCAAGTATATGATTTTTAAAGGTTTCTTTCAAGCAAATATTTCTGCCTAGAAAATGTAATGCTTGCTGAGGATGATTTTAATCCATTTGTGTTACCATGCAATTGGATCCATTCTTCTGATGAAGTTTCTTACAGAGAAAAAAAATAACAATTTTATACAATGATTTCATTTTCCCCAAAGCAGTATAGCACAATCTGGTTGCATGAATCATTGGTTGACATACACATGTTCTACAACATCCCAAATTTTAGTTGCTTCATCACAGTCTGCTTTGCGTTTAAGTGACTATTAAATATTGCCAAAAACGACCACTTCCCTTGCAAAGGCATCACTTCCTTTAAATTGGTACAACAGTGTGGTCTATAATCAGAGTTTTTCCAGATCAGAAACGACCACCTCTCTCATAGAGCCTCTACCCAGCATCTTCATTATATGAAAGGCTTCCAAATGATTGTAACCCACGTAAGTGCATCTACAATGAGCCAAACTCTGCCTAGTCATAAGCAGGCATAAATTGACTGCAGTTGTGTTTTCCACCAGGGTACACCAAGGCTGATTCTTTCTCCTTCCCTCCGTCTCTGTTTCCCACTTGTTGAGACTACATCGCTGATTTAGATTAAGCAAATTGCTCTTGAACTAACCCTAACTTTTATGAGCTTATGGCTTATTGCATTACCTGTATAGTAGAACCTCAGAGTTATGAACACCACAGGAAGGGGGTTGTTCATAACTCTGAAATGTTTGTAACTTGGAACAAAACAGTATGGTTATTCTTTCTAAAGTTTACAACTGAACGGTGACTTAATACAGTTTTGAAACTTTACTGTGTAGAAGAAAAATGCTTATGCCACTTTCCCTTTATTTTTTTAGTTTAACACTACATTTGCTTTTATTTTTTTGCTGTATTTGCTGAGGGTTTTTTTTGCTTTGGTCTCTGCTGCTGCCTGATTGCGTACTTCCTGTTCCACGTGGTTGACTGGTCACTTCATAACTCTGGTGTTCGTAACTCTGAAGTTCTACTGTATTTAACTCCTCCCTCATTCTTATGGCACGTTTCCCCCTGAGCATTTAGCCAGCTCAGAAAAGATTTGTCCTACAAACAGAGCCCCAGAGCTCCAGATCTGAATATGAATTTTCACAAACTTTGGGGCTATTTCTCATTTGTTCCCATAAATTTCCCTGAAGTAGGAGAATCAGGTTTAGATTGTAAGCTCTTTGAGGCAGAGACTGTCTTTTTGTTCTGTGTTTATACAACCCATTCAGGTCCTGCTAAATTATCAGAGCTTATCGGTGCTACTGCTATAGAAATAATACAGTAGAGTAGTTTTGTATGAACAATCTGGAGAGCCCAGCATCTGCCTGATATGGGGATTCATACAAAGAATAATCTAATGAATGGTATATTACTGTATAGGATTATTGTTTCATATGTCCTGATGATTCCTTGATGTTTTTTGTATATACCTTGAATATGTTTGATTATTAGAAATCTAGGTAGTTGGGTTTGTGATGAGTGGGAGAACCGCATGGTGAATTGCCTGCAGGGTGCGAAGGTTGCGGATCTATTGAGATATTTAGTTAGACATCTATGCAATGCTGAAGAGGAGCCAGTGGTTGTGGTATATGTAGGCACCAGTGACATAGGGAATGGTAGGAAAGAGGTCCTAAAGGCCAAATTTAGGCTGCTAGGTTAGAAATTAAAGTCCAAGACCTCCATGTTAGCATTCTCTGAAATGCTTCCAGTTCCATGTGCAGGAACAGTTAGGCAGAACTGCAGGGCCTCAATGCATGGATGAGATGATGGTGTAGGGAGGAAGGGTTTAGGTTTATTAGGAACTGGGGAGCCTTTTGGGAAAGGAGGACCCGGTCCAGGAAGGAAGGGCTCCACCTAAACCAAAATGGAACCAGATTGTTGGCATATAAAATTAAAAAGGTTCTAGAGGAGTTATTAAACGATTGGCTGGGAGACATCTGACAGATGCAGAGGAGCACATGGTGTGCACAGAGACATTCCTTAGGGGAAGATTTATTAAAATCCTCTGTATCCTAGTAAAGGGGAGAGGATAGAAGTTGCTAAAGCACAGGTAGGCACTGAAGAGAAACAGTGAAACAAAAAAGAGACCCATTCAGTTGCATCACATGAAGACAACTAAATACTGACAAATTTTATAAGTGCTTGTGTATAAATGAAAGAAGTCTAAATGCTAAGATACATGAACATGAGTGCCTGGTATTAAATGAGGATACCCCTTCACATAATACAAGAACCAGGAGTCACCCAATGAAATTAATAGGGAGCAGGTTAAAAACTAACATAAGGAAGTATTTCATCACACAACGCACAGTCAACCTGTGGAACTGGTGGCCAGGGAAGTTGTGAAGGCCAAAAGTATCACTGGGTTCAAAAAAGAACTAGATAAGTTCATGGATGATAGGTCCATCTATGGCTATTAGCCAAGATGGTCAGGGATGCACCCCCCATGATCCGGGCATCCCTAAACCTCCAACTGCTGGAAGCTGGGCCTTAATGACGGAAATAATTGACCTGTTCTGCTCATTCCCTCTGAAGCATCTGGCACTGGCCACTTTCAGACGGGAGACAGGGCTCCTGTCTGACCAACTGGTCTGACCCAATTATGTCCAGTTTTATGTTCCTACTATTCTTACTTCTTTTCCGCCTTGTAATATGGATTGATGAATTTAACCAGGTTTAGAATGATATAGAAATGCAGGTATGTTAAAAATAGACCCAAAGAAACCCTTCGGATGTTGCTGTTGGTAAGTGAAGTCCTGCTTAGTGCTTATGAACAATTAGACATTTCTAACTAGCTTCACAGCTCCAAGGATCTTCTCATGTCTTTAACAAACCATAACAGGGCCAAATTCCGCACTTAGAACCACACACATGTCTCCCATTGAGCTTAACGGGGGTCTTGAATGATCTAAGTGGATGGAGAAGAGTTTTTATAAACACTCATTATCTCAGGTGCATGGTCCTGGAGCAAGGCAATTTATACAGATTGCAAAATGTTTGCGAAAACATTTTAATTATTTCTAATTGGTCTTCCGACCTTCAAAAGCCAGAATGAAGTTCCCAGATTGGTTTGCTACTCTTTCCATTTTGCTGTATGTATATTTTAGAAGAGGTGAAAATTAGGTAGGATTCTAAAACAGGTTTGTACAGAGTTAGGTCAGGTTTAGTGGGGAAAGGATTTATGAAGTGGGACTACTGGAGTATGGACCTCTGGATTTGGCCCCTGATCTGGAAAAACTTATTTGTAAGCCGTTTTTACAAGTCTGTTTACTCCCTTTGATTTTTCTCCAGTATTCAGTGGCCTTTCTTTTCCTGGCCATCCCTTATGGCCTGTCTCTACTGCTTTAAAAAAAAATGAGGAAACACCTTAATTTATTCATCAGTAATTGAAGGTAATTAGATTTTATTTGCTTATTTATTTTTGAGTTCCTCTACATAAATATTATTTGCCCGCACCTTATTCTGTGATTACCTAGACAATCACTAGTCTTTCTAAAAGGACAGTATTGCAGCATAGTTAGCTTTATTTAAACCGTTTCAGATTAAAAGCCATTGGAAAACGGTGTGTGTTTTAAATATGCATACAGAAAATTCAGATAAGTGATGGTTTTGGAGAGAGAAAACTTTAGGTAGCTAAGTTCTTCTGACTCTAGGAGAGTATATTATTTAGTCGTACGAGTTATTAACTAACAGGTTATTATTTCTTAGTTGTTAAGTAGTTACAGCATATCATATTTTCAAATATCATGACCCCACAGATCCCTGTTACAGCAAACTGTAGCCTTCAAAACAATTATTAATTTTCAGCATTTCTCATGTCAATAGATGCAGCATAAAACAAGTACAGCAAAGTCATATGCCAGCATAAATTTCTCAACATATTTATTAGTGCATACTACAGAAACAGTCAAATGCATATAGATTATGAACTCCTAGGAATTAAAAACTACAGCATTTCTTCTGTTTAGTTTAGAGAGTTGCAGTTTCGGCATCAAGTCTGTGAGCCAGGAGCTCATGAGTTCTAGTCCTCCTAATTCTGCTACCGACTCCCTTTCTGTTTGGTGGTAATTCACTTGACCTGTCTCTGTCTCAGCTTACCACTCTGTAAATACTTAATGTTCCTATCGCCCAAAGGTGTTTAAGGGTTAATTAGTTAATCAAGTCCTTTGAAGTTGAAAATTCTAAGTATTGCAGTAGTATTATTGGCGTTACTGTACAGCCATCGGTGTGTGTAGAGGTTGTGTGTTGAATGCTTTCAGAAGTACTAAATTCAGTGTGTAAGTCCCAGTGTTATAGTAACTTTACAGTGAAAGTTCATACCACACAGTATTTGGCTGTACTAGAGCCATTGCCACATAGAGTATAAAAGTGGGTTAATAATAGTATGCACTCCATATCAGGGGTCTGAGATACAGCACCAAAGTCATTTTGCTGCTTTTTGGGCTTCACTCTTAACATTCGTACTTTGTAATAGCAACGTGCATTTTTTATTAGGCATCTGTATGACCAAACAGGTAGCAAATATTGTTGAGAACAGTAGTTCCTGCATGCTGGCTGATCTTAGCGCTCAATATCCAGACCATTTAAAATTAGAAAATACACTTGGAGATATGGGGGCAGGGGAAAAGGTCAAGCCCTCATGACCACTAACAATGTAAACGGCCCATGCTGTCTCTGAAATGAGCTAAATAACGAACTCCTCGCCCCACAGCTGTCTCACCAGAACTTCTCACTAGCCCTACAATCCATTTATAAATGCTATTTCTCAGTTATGGGAAGACAGAAGAGAGTCTACAAAGCTAGTAAATGGCTAAAAGTGTCTTCATATGACACCATTTTACTTAGCGGATTGTCTTTTAATAATAAATATCAATCGGAGACTGAATTCTACAGAATGATAGGGGCAAAAATACCTTGTCCGAGTAATTTTCCCAACTGTGTAACTTACTTACATTTGCAGGCAAGATTAGTAGAGGTTGGCAAAAGATGGGTCAACATACATGAATATAGAAGAATATGACAGATCTCCAGGCTGAAAATCCTACTTGTGAGATCTGCATATGGGACCTCCTCCCTTCCCCCGCTGCACAAAACAGGAAGATCGGCCACTTCTGCAGCTCCATCCCACTCTTTGGACCTCACAGAGGCCTCTCCATAGGTCCAGATCCCATATAGAATCATAGAATATCAGAGTTGGGAGGGACCTCAGGAGGTCATCTAGTCCAACCCCCTGCTCAAAGCAGGACCAATCCCCAACTAAATCATCCCAGCCAGGGCTTTGTCGAGCCTGACCTTAAAAACCTCTAAGGAAGGAGATTCCACCACCTCCCTAGGTAACCCATTCCAGTGCTTCACCACCCTCCTAGTGAAAAAGTTTTTCCTACTATCCAACCTAGACCTCTCCCACTGCAACTTGAGACCATTGCTCCTTGTTCTGTCATCTGTTACCACATATGCCCACCACCAGCACTACAGAGAATCCTTGGAAAAAAATAAAGCAGCCCTCACCTCTGTTACCTGTTCAGCTGGACCTCCCAGAGGCAGTTGTGACTGGGGGACTAGTGTCTAAAAATGTGACTGCAATGGGGGCCATGCTGACAGGAACTGGGGTGGGGAAGTCGGGCCAGAGGAGTTATGCGGTACAGGGCCTTGTGTACATGGTCTGCCCTTTTATGGATTCCTGGGCGTCCTCTAGCTTTGGGGCAGCTCCCACAGCCTTTTCCATAGTGGGGAGGAAAGGAGACAAAGCTCCCCCCTTACCAGAAGGCTGTGGGGTTTCCATGAGGGTTTCCATCTCTCAGATTTTCTCCAGAGCTCACGGGGGGCTGGGCTGGACCTTGGGGCCCTAAGTAGTACAGATATGCTTAACTGCACTAAGCAGAGCAGGGTTTGGCAGTGCATTCATGTCCCCCGCAGGACAATATTTACATTGGACTTTTATCATGTCTGTTTGTGGGGGCCAGAATCTTTTCTCTGGAGCTTAGAGTCACAGAGGTGACGGGATTGCACCTTAGTCACGTGCCAAACCCCATCTTGTTCACACGGCTTTCTTGTAGAACAGGTTGTCTCTTGATTGTGTCAGTCACTTCGGCTTCCCACAACCTTCAGGTATGCAGGGAGCATTCAGTGGTGTCCTTGCCCAAAAAAAAAAAAAAAAAAAAATCCAGGGGAAGTGATAAAGGGGACAGGATTCATCGTTAGTCAGTGATAAGCCGGAGAGGGAGGCTGTGCGTCAAAGAGCTCTTATTTCAAGCATACCCGTCGGTTTTTACAGGGCGTGGGACTTGAGCTGACGGGAAGCGCAGTTGGAATGTAGCACGACTCTTCCTGTAGAACCTGTTACATTTCAGAGGTGAATGAGGGCCGTGGCAGGACTGTGCATTTAAAGCTGCCACCAGTGATGCTGAATTTGAAGTCCCTTCAGTGGAGATCCCCTATGAATTCTGCAGCGTTCAGCTGTCTTAAAGCCTGTCCCTCCTCTGTGAAACTTCCTCCTGTGTTCTGTGTTTAGCTATCTGTGGGGAGAGGGTGGGATTGGGGAGGCGTTGCTGATATAGCTGGTGATGTCAGCAATGTGTCAGCAGTGGGAGTTAAGCCTGTGAAACTGGAGTTACACCTACGAGAGGCTGAAACTCCGCAGCAGAGGGAAGCAGAAAGCTGCTTCGCTGGGGGGAAAGGGGCTGGGGGGGCGGAATGGTATATTTTCTTTTTAAAACTTCGCTTTTGAAACAATTGGATTAAAAACCAAACAAACGAGGAGCAAGATTGCACATTTTTTTGCAACTAGGTAAGTGTGGAGGTTCAAGGGTATCATTTTGAGTAGTTCTATATCCCGGCTATGCTTAATAAAAATGTTGGTGCAGTATATGACAGCGAATGGACGTTTTTCAGAGAGGAGTAGGGGCATTTGTCTGCTCCTGTATATGTAGTCTCTGGGATACTGTATGTAATAGTGCCATGGCACTGCAGAATTTAATCTCTCTGTATGCACTGTGTTCTGGGATAGTGCATTACTTATATTCTTGGTAGAATTAATTCATTTAGAAAATCCAGCTACTTTTTTATAGCTTTTTGTGTTAATTTAATAAAACAATAAGTAGATTTCCCTCTAAGGAGCACTGTTGAAAACACAACAGTAATCTGCAAATGTGCATGATTCCTTTAAGCAAGGGTCATTTCTCATTACAGCATTTTTTAATTGAGCCGAGTTTAATAACAATAAAATACCATACTGGCAAAGAAAAGTTGTGGCGAAACAAGATTCCGTAGGGAGAAAGGTCACTGAAAGAATCGTCTCCTTGGTTTTCTACAAACGTGAACTGGATTATGTTTTATTTATGATCTGGGATACGTGCATTTAAAAATGAAGCAGGACATAATATTTCGCTTTATGAACCTTGACGTTACTTCATGCTGTAGCGTGTTGTGTATGTTTAACAGTTGGAGTCTTACAGTGATGTGACATCTGAAATATTACCTAGAGATGAACAGTAATATTATATGTGATGGTGAATGAAATGTTTTATTATTTGGCTAAGAAATTTAAAGCCCAGTTCCGCCTGAAATAGTAACTTTGAAAAACTGATATTCTCTGAGGTGTTTCTTGTTCATTGTGTCTTGGTGATTTTCACAGCAAAGTTGCTCAGTTTGCATGTGAAAAGATTTCTTCCTCTTCCTCCTGCCCCCCCCCCCCACCCCCCCACTGCAGCCCTGCACTCAGCCTGGGCTCTGACGGTCTTTCCATCTCATTCCTTGACTCCAGTAAAAGAGGGTCTGCAGGCTAAATTAAACCTTCGGCTACACCTGTCCAACTCCATTGTCAGATTATGCATTTAGTGACACCTGTGTAACCCCATTGGCATTAGCTGGCTTTGCACAGGTGTCACTGCTGAAAATTAAAAAATCACCCCCTCCTGCAGCAAAATTCCACCACAGGGTGAAAGCTATGTTAAGAATGTGCCATGTTGAATGGATGCAAAACCTGCTATATTATCCCCTCAGGCAATGACTGGCGTTGCTTCCAATGCAGGAGATGGGTAAGAAGATCCATAGGGAATTCCGACACCCCCTCCCCGGGCTGCAGATCTCAGGGCACTGGTGCAAAATGCCTGCCTGGTTATGCTGTCCTAGACTAGTGATTCCCAAACTTTTTACTAAGGCAACTGCATTTTGTCTTTTTTGTGACCCACCGAGGGCCCAAATTTGCGGGGGGAACAAAATCATAGGCCAGCATCTTTCTTCTCCTCCTCCTGCTTACTCTCCCCGTCGAGGGGGCACTGACCACCCACAGCAGCACCTTCTGCAACAGCACCACAACCCTAACCCCAGCCTGGGATAGAGGGGAGGCCCACCCCCCAACAGTGGCCCCTGTCCCTCGGGCCTGGCCTGGCTCCCCACTCTAGGCATTGTGACCTGGCGCGTAGGGGCGCAGCGCCACTCAGGTTTGGCCCGGCAGCCCTGATGGCTGGGAGAAAACGGAGTGGTGCTGCAACCCTGTGCACTGGGTCGCTGTGCCAGGGAGCGGGCAGCAGGGCCCATCCCTGCATGACAGGAGCCGCCGCTGGCTGGTGAACATGGCGGAGTGGGGGGCGCTCATTCGCCAAACCTCTGCTCCGCACCAGGCCCACAATCCATCCAGAGCCTTCCTGTGACCCACTGGTGGGTTGCAACCCATCACTTGGGAAACACTGTCCTAGAGAATGGTTCTCTGGTCCCCAACTGGCAGTTACACATTTCTTTATTAGCTGTATTCCTGTAGCACCTAGGAGCCCCAGTCATGGACCAGGATGCCATTGTGCTAGGTGCTGTACAAACTCAGAACAAAAATCTTTCTCTGCCCCAAGGGAGCTACAGGCTCAGGAAATGCTTAGAGGATTTCCTTAGAGGAGCAAGATGTTTGAAGTTGCTCCTCCCAGGCTCTCTTCCAGGGTGCTGTGCAGTCTCTCCCCCACCCCACCCAAAAAATCTCTCAAACCCCCAAACCCAGTGGTTGCATTGAGTGTGTGCCAGGACTAGAGCATGCCTTTTCCAAAGCTATTGTTGCTTTGCTACTCCCCTGAGCACCCCATGACCGTTTGGGGGAGCAAAGGCCAGAAAGGAAAGAATGCATTATTGTACATCACTTCTGGTGTGCAATGATTTATATTAGCTTCTTCATTTAATCAGGGTCCAAAGTACTTTAGCTCTCCTCCTGAGACACAAAGTTTGATTAGACGCGGACATTTAGCCGCAAGATGAAATGTGTTATTGGCAAAGGCAGCTGCTTGCACAATTCAGATCTGCAATTTACAATACAATGTTTATAACAAACATTGTAAGTTCGCTTTATGGGTCCTTTTTAATCTTATAACCAGTGACTTTTGGCACAGTTAATCTTTAGATGTAGCGTGAGCTCCCCTGGGTTTGGTTGGAATGAATAATATGATGGAGGAAAGAGAGCAGTGATTCTTGGGGTGACTGTGTTTTGTTTCTTTCTCTCTCCTAATACTCATAGTTATTTCAATGGAAACAGCTGGAAAATCTGTATTTCCGTGAAAAGAAATTTGCTGTGGAAGTTCACGATCCGCGCAGGTGAGACCAGAGTGGTGGTGCTTGTAACAGAAAACCTTTAGACTTAATCCTGGTGTCGACCAAGTTCTCGTTTCATTGAGCTGCAATGGAGCAGGATTTCAATGTGACATAAAATGTTGAACTTCCTCTTTGCTTTGAGTTATGGGGCCCAATCCTCAGGTCCAGGGCAGCAGAGCGGGGCTGTAAAAGGGCCACGGATCGAATGATAAGAAATAGTTTCCTGGTAAGGCACAAAAAGGGGCACAGGACTGATCTGTAATGGGGGGAGTGAAATTTTGAGGTGTATTTATAACGCTGCTCAATTTCTCATATTTGTTTCAAATTGCATATGGGCAGTTCCCTGGCGCTGCTATACTCTCAGCGGTTCTGGTTCCGGTAAGCTGCAGTGGATGCTCCTAGACACGCATTGCAGTACCTGCAGAGGAGAAGTTTTCCTCCTGACTTAGCTCCCCTCACAACCCAGGGAGACGCAGCTCTATAGGACCACTGTGGCTGGAGTCACGGGGACTGCGGGGCCAATAGGACAGGGGGCATGACTCCCATAAGTTCATGTACCTCCGTGGCCCAGCAGTCACTTCGGCTTCTTTAGCCCACAGCCTGTTCATGGGGGCTGGAGGCAGCGCCCAGTCAGAACGTGAGTTCACAGTAATGCTCCCCCTCCGTGCGCTTGTTTCACAGTCATGTCCATAAAGGACCAGAGTTTGCCCTGAAGAAATCCCCCAAATTCTTTCTGTTTCCATCTTCCTTCTTCCCTCTCCCCCCGGCCACACCCCTTTCTCTATCAATGCTGCTTGCACCCAGCGATCTGCTTCCAGCTCCCTTCATCTCCCTTCTGTAACTGAAGTGCTGAGGGCTTTGGGGTACCCCTCCATTCCCCCCGGCACATCCCGCACCATCTCTCTCATTCCTTCAGGATCTCTCTGCATTCCATTCTCTATTGTAGATTTCTAACTTGTTCATCCCTTTGCGTCTGATCTCCGCTGCAGGAGCGGCAGGCCCCTCCCTTTTAGCTCACTGTGTTGTAAAAAGGAGAGGTTTTATGGCTGTGATTCAGTTCTGTAATGAGGAGGGAAAGCATAGCAGCAGCAGACATGGTGAGGAAGGATTTTTCTTCAGTAAAGGTCGTAGCTCACAGGCTGCATATTGGGCCTTGCCTGGTTCAGGAAAAGGCAGCTCAGATTTAAACCTAAAAGGAACCATCTCCGATTGCGTTTTTTTTACCCCTTTAGAATTTCAGTGTCCAGAAGGACCTTTGGACAGAGCGGACTTGTAGTGCAAACTTGGTATGCAAACACTTCCCTGATCAAATCCATCTGGGTAATGGCAATCAGTCAGCACCAGTTTTACTTGGACAGAAAACAAAGCAAAGTAAGTTACCAGACATGTTACCATAAGCAAAAATTTCAACTCGCGTACTTGTACCTACTTCAATGTGCATTGTTCTAGAGATAAACTAGTCCTGGAAGAAAGGCTATGAATTGGCTTTGTAGCTGTTATGTGATCTGTGAGATCAAATAACAATGGTATAGCTACATTATTCTGCCTCCAGTTGAGAGCTGTGGAAATGAAATCGCAAAATGGGGGAATTATCACAGCTCGATGTTTAATCTACCCTGTGTCTGGCCTCTTTCTCACGTTCATTTTGAACAGGATATAAATAATAAAGGGGTTTGCCTTATGGAGATAACCAGACTGTGGGGAAAATGCCAAGGAATGGAAAGCAAAGTGTAAAATCCCACACGGTGGTGTTGCATGAGCTCTTAATTTACTATGAGGAGAAGTGTCAAATGTCATCTCTATGACCCTTTGTTCTGAAGCTAGTTAGAAGTAACTTGATGATGCAGGATTGTGTTTTAACTCTTTCAGGCAAAAATTCCCTCAGCCAGAAGTTTGGATGATATTGCCATGGATCTGACTGAGATGGGGACACCGAAGGTTTCCAAACTCGTGACTTTGGACGCAAAGAATCAGCTTATTATGGCCAGCAACGGCAGTTTAATCTCTTCAGGTAACATTTTTGCTTCAAGCCAACTGCAGGTTCTGTCAATAAATTGTGAGGCCTATGTGCAACAAAGGAGAAAATGATGTCATTCGTTCGTAGCTGTAGTGAAGTAGATGTCATCATAGATCAGATTATAAAGATTTGATTTTATAAGCATAACATGCCCATTTTTTTTAAATAAGTGAAGAGACAAAAGTGCATTCTGGATAGTTTGGTGTCTGTGTAATATATTTTTATCCCATACATAATTTTGATACCTGTTTACTGACCCTGCAGACCCATAGCATTCACTATAATCCAGGCGCATCTAAAAGTGTGGACCTTGCGTCTGCTGTGTACATGTACTCAGCCATGTGTGAGTGATAGGACAGCAGCAAGGGTTATCGGAAATTGGACCTCTGGCTCCCACTGAACTTCAGCGGGATTTGGTGCTTTACCTTCCTTAGGCAGCTTTGGGAAATGAGGATTGGGCCCTTCGTTCTAGGCCAAGGAAGGAAATGGGTCTACCCCCCAAATCCACATTAAAGGTAACTCATTGCTTCAGGCTCTCAAGATTCTGAGGTCAGCGAAGAGCAAAAGAAGGAGAAAATTACGGAACTCAAGAAGAAAGAAAAACTGCTGCAAGAAAAACTACTGCAGAAAGTCGAGGAACTGAAGAAAATCTGCTTGCGGGAGGCGGTGAGGACTGTTCTTAAATTCCACAGGAGTGCTGGCACATGTCCCCCCTCAGGTTAATAACCCAGCGTCCTTTCCATTCCGCAGGAGCTGACTGGCAAAATGCCCAAGGAGTATCCACTGAGCGTGGGAGAGAAACCTCCTCAGGTCAGAAGGCGTGTAGGCACAACCTTCAAATTGGATGATAACCTGCTTCCCAGCGAGGAGGTAGGTACAGCAGCTTCAGGCAGCTTACTAAACAGAGGGCAGCCAAAGCCCAGACTCAGACAGCGTCTAATACCCGGGCTCTTGCCGGGAGTGACGGTTGGTTTTATGTTCCTGACGTGTCAGTTCAGGTAGCAAACATTAAGGGTCAGCTGTTGTAAGTTGCCCCTGTTTGGGACCGGGCAGGGGTTGGTGTGTGCATATGTCTGCTCTAAAACCAAGGGTAAAACTATCCTGTTCCACAGCTAGGGTCCTATCCTGCTGCCCTTATTGAAGCCAAGCTCTCACTGACTTCAAAGGGAGTCTGGCTGAAGACCGCAAACTCCCCTGGGGCTCAGCTGTGCACCATTGACATCAGTGGAAATTTCACCACAGACGTCAGTGAGAGCAGGTTCCGCCCCTTAGTGCCTAGACATCACCCAGCACTATAATTCTGTGCTCTCAAGTTCTGAATTGGACCGTGGTGGAGACTTTGAACCGCAGTACACACATTGGGGTTGTCGCACTTCTGCAGCTGCATGAGGCTGTACATTGCATCATTTGCTGGCAGCAGGGGTCACTGTGCCAGTGGGTGGGGATTTGCCTTCGTAGCGGGGCACACATTCCACCCAGGGAGAGCTTTATACTGGTCATGGACCTCAGTCAGGAGCTGCGCAGGCAGAGGCTGCTTTGAGGGATGCGCTGAACGCCCACAAGACTTCTTGCAGTCTCTGGGCACACCATCTCCATCCGCTCTTTTCAGGGCTATGCTGTCTGGCTTCGTTCTCTTAGTGGAATGTGGGATTGTGGGCACTTCATACCCATGTGTCCCAGGAGCTTTGTGCTCTGGATGACCATGCTGGCGTAACCCAAAGCTGCAACGAACTTGCTTTGCGTCCGGTGCTAAATCCTTTTGAAGCAAAACCCTCCTGACAGCATGCAGTAATGCACTGCGTAGCACTTCTGTCACCCAAACAGTAATTAATTAAGTTTCTGACGCCCTGTAAGGTAGCTGTGATGATATCAATTTCATAAAGTGAAGCAGAGAGGGATTCCAAGCTGATATTCGCAAACGTTGACTTCAGTCGAAGCAGCTAGTGCTGAACACCACTGAACATCAGTTCGCTTGTTTAGGTGTCTTGACATGGAGTTAGATGTCTAAAGTTAGGCACCTAGGTTTGAAAGTTATAGCTTCTGTAACCATCCCAAGGGGACACAGTGAGTTCAGTGGAGTTAAGGAATAGAAACTAGAAGTCTCTTAAGTACTAGACCATAACCATATACTCTCTTTGAGGATATTTCTGTGTTTTCACTTAAGGTTTCGTTTTGTACGCTGAATTTTATTTACTTGTACTTCAACCTGCAGTATCATATAATAACTAATGTGGTCATGAATCTGCAGGATCCCGCTTTGCAAGGCTTGGAGCGCAGTTTCCTCATACAGCAAAAAATGGTGGAAGCGGCGAAGAAACTTGCCAGTGAGCCAGACATGTGCAAAAATGTGAAGAAGAAAAGGAAACAAGATTACTCTGCCGCCATGAAAAAGCTTCAAGAGATCGATAATTCCATAAACGAATACAGGATCAAGTGTGGCAAAAAACCAACACAGAAATCAACCCTTATTTTGCCAGGTAAACATCAAGAATCCCCACATTTCTGATGAAGTGATAGAGAATGTTCTTCAGTTCAGTTACAAGTTTTGTTTATATATTTGGTATATTTTTTTCCATGGCACTTGCATGGAAAAGGAAGATGTAATTAATGCATGGTATACATGAAACACTGTTCCTGTGCTGTACATAAGCTGTGGGTAGAACAGATCATAGGAGAGGCTAGGCACAAGTGCAGACATGTTCTAACATCAGAGACCAAAGAATTGCAGTACGCAGAAGGGCTGGCGGCATCTTCTCAGCCGAAACTGGTGTGGTACCTTATTCTGTAGCATAGTAGATGCTCTTTTATTTCTGAAATAAGCGTCAAGGATCTCTCAGCTGTCCCAGTGCCTCCTTATCATTCTCATCCCCTTCTTTTTATTTTACCATGACAGTAGGAAGGAAAGTGGATGAATATTTCTGCAGGACGATAGCAAATGCTGGGAAACGTCAGAAAAATAAGCAGGGAGCAAAGAGTATGTGTCTTGATTCGAAATGATTAACTCCCCATAAGACAGCAACAAAGCTGGGGTGTTCTCAATGTGCATTGTTGCATATACGCTCCATAAGCCAGGCATTTAACTTCGTAAACGTAGGGGTGTGTGTGTGTGTGTGTGTGTGTGTGTGTGTGTGTGTGTGTGTGTGTGTGTGTGTGTGTGTGTGTGTGTGTGTGTGTGTGTGTGTGTGTGTGTGTGTGTGTGTGTGTGTGTGTGTGTGTAAAGGAAATGTAGGTGTCTCTGCCTTCTCCATTCTGAAAGTAAGGCATGATCTGATTCAAGCCCCTTTGGGTAAGAGGTCAGTAATTAATACATTAGGCTAATTGAGGGAAGTTTTTTGCAGTAGAAAAACTTATGTATATTGTGTCTTCTTTAAGTTTTCTATGCTGATAAATGGCTTTCTGACCCATCTTCCTGCTCCTTGACCTGGGAACATCTGTATATATATGACTGTTAATGTTTGATCAGTTTCTTTTTGCACATTCTGCTGAGCCCAGAGCAAAAGCTGTTCCTTGGGATGTATTTTTCTCCAAGAAGCAGCAAGATAGAGAAGGAGGGTGTACTTTTTCTGTAGTATATTTATATTGTATTCCACTGGTCCCTCTGAGGGATGTCTGTATAGTGCCCAATGTACCTCTTAATTTCTGGAATAAGAACCCTTAACAGCCTACATTCTCCCCTTTAAATATTGCAACATAAGGGAGTCTACACATGGCCTAGATTTTCTGCCAGGGACATTGCTGTTGTGTCCTCTTTGGTTTCCGAATTCACTTGGAATTTTTTTCAGCAAGTGGTAAAGCAAGGCCGTTTATCATTGCTGATTGGCTGGAGGATGTTAGCTGGACTAACAGCCAGATTCTAGTGGACAGGGTGAAGGTAGTATCTCCTTTTCCAGCTTTGTGCTTACCAATGTAGGCAGTAGTTTTGGAAGTACTTATACGTCTAGAACAGGGGTCTCAAACTCAAATTACCACGAGGGCCGCATGAGGACTAGTGCATTGGCCTGAGGGCTGCATCACTGACCCTGCCCCCTCGCTGCCCCCGGCCCTGCCCCCACTCCACCCCTTCCATTAGGCCCCGCCCCTTCTCCGCCTCCTCCCCTGTGTGCACGGCTTCCCGCTCCTCCCCCCTCCCTCCCTCCCAGAAACCGCAAAGCTCTTCCCTGCAGCCCACTGGGCTCCCTGCCCCCCCCCCCCCCAGTATTTTTTTTTAAACCCCCCAGGCAGTTCCCGCCGCCAGAACAGCTGTCTGGCGGCAGGAACTGCCTGCGGGGGGGGGGAAATTGGGGGGCGGGCTGGGGAGGGCACGGGGAGCCCGGCAGGCCGCAGGGAAGAGCTCGGCCCGCGGGCTGCATGTTTGAGACCCCTGGTCTAGAACAAGTAACATACTGGGCTGACGAGGCAGGAAGTCCCCGAGGGGCTAGTAAGCAGCGCGAACATCATGTTGCACCATCTGTGTATAACTCCCGCTGCTTACTACATGAGGCATGTTGGCACCATTGTGTAAAATGGGGAATTTAGAGTTTAGAGACAAATCCATAAGAACGGCTATTCTGGGTCAGACCAAAGGTCCATCTAGCCCAGTATCCAGTCTTCCGATAGTGGCCAGTGCCAGGTGCTTCAGAGGGAATGAACAGAACAGGTAATCATCAAGTGATCCATCCCCTGTCGCCCATTCCCAGCTTCTGGCAATCCTTTGGTTCTCACTCAGAAAAATACGCACTTACTCCATCATTTCACAGCATCTGGCAACTGACTTCACTGGGAGTTTTGCTTGAGCAAGGACTGCAAGATTTGGCCTGTAGGTAAATAAGCTGCACTCCAAACCAGTACCTCAGAAGCAGTACGTGTTCAGGAATGATGCCTGGCTGCTTGGAGTTCGGAAAGAGCAGAACCATCACGTATGGTAGCTCTGCCCAGTCTTCTGCAGCTGATCTGCAGGCAACCATTGGTCCATCCCTAGCCATGCTTGTTCTGAAAATAATCACCCCCCGGGTTTTGTGCGCGTGGTTTCCGAACGCTGAAGATTAGTCGTTTGGTGAGGAGTGTGGCAATGAGTCAGTCGCAGCTGTGGAATGGTTTGTTGGACGTGATGGATTCAATAGCAGCCCTAGTCTGTCGAACCAGCCCTGCGCTGTTCTCGGTCCAGTCCTCTGGGGACGGGTGATTAAGCAGGTCCTCGACTTTCATAGTCGTCATTCCAGGCCGTGCCACTTGTCATGGGCCATTCACTCACACACGCACCCCGGCTGCAGAAGGTTCTGGTTGTGCTTCTTCCACATGGCGCAGCGTCTGACATCTGTGCAGCAGATGGCCTAGCATATATTGGCTGGATTCATGTGTTTAAAAACACTGGGCTGGGGGGAGGGGTTATGGTACATTGCTAGACAGCTGACTTGCTTAGCACTCTTCCTAGTGACTAGTTAAAGAGAATGGAAATGATGTCTTTATGGAGAGCTTTTACTCTTTGCTTGTGTAGATCTGGGTGTTTTGCTAGCGTCACCAATGCAGACTGTCCTTACAGGTACCCCGTTTCCACAATCAGTATCTCCCTTGCCACTTTTTCCTGCTGAGTCTCCTTTCATCCAGCACCCAGGTGCTTGAACTAGGGGTGCTGCTGAACCCCCTGGCTTGAAATGGTTTCCATCAAATACAAAGTTTGCAGTTTGGTTCAATGGCTCTCCATACCCCCACTGTACAAATTGTTACAGCACCCTTTGCCAGCACCTTCCCATACTGAACTTTCTCTTTTTTTACAGTTTTCTTCCCTGACTCTGTACCCATATCGCAGGAGATTTCTGGGGCTGGAGGCAGGGACCAGAATCGCACAGATTCAGATATTTGTACTGTTGAGTGCTTCTGTGTACACTAGCTAGCTGCCCATTCATTGTTATCTCAGCAGTGGGGTTTTGCCTTTCATGAAGCCGGATCTTGATATCTTTCCTCTTTGTTGACACTGTTTTTACACAGCTGAAGTCAGTTGAATAAACCCTGAATAAGAACCATAGGAGTTTGCCCAGGAAGGAAGTGGGGGCATGAAAGTGTTCTTTCTAGACAGTGTGGTAGTCCTCTCTGCGTAGCTCTTCACGGGCTGCTCTTTGTAAACCCCCGGCATACCAGGCATGAGAACAAACTTGTGCAGCTTATGTTTATGGGCTGAAGAAACAGCTGTGCTGTGGAAGTAACCAACTGCCATGGCTGTCACCAGCTGCTTCTGTTATGGACATTCTCCCCTTGTGTTTAAGGATCAGCATCAGATTCCTTACCAATTGGTAACCCGTAGCGTCAAGTGGAAAGATGAGACTCCTCTGGTGGCTGAAATAGAGCATGATGAATAAATACAAAATGCATGTTTAAAAACATCACCGCAACCAGGACCAGATTCAGCTCTGTTAACACTGGTGTAAATTTCTAAGTGATGCCATTGAAAACAATGGAATTGTTCTCGATTTACATCAGTGTAACTGAGAGCAGAATTTGTCTATGGGGAAAATTTTCAGAAGTCCCAAAGTCCATTTTCAAAAGTAATCTCAGGCCATAATAGCAAAGGTATTTGGTGCCTAGTGGGGTTTTTTCAAAAGTGCCTGAAGCTCTTTGGCGTTGAAAATTCTACCCCAAGTGTTGTCATATTTGCTAGCTTATTAAATTACAATGTCAACAAATAAGATAGGCGCGCGGTGCAAAATAAGATGATCAGATTGTGAAAGGCTGCGTACGCATCACATGATACTGCAGTTCATGTCCATCTGGCTCTGCAGCTTATTTTAAAATAGTATTTAGAAACCTCTGTAGAGTATCCTGTATCTCAAATCCTTTATTTTCATTTACAGATGATACAATCCCATCTGAGAGTAGCTCTTTGTCTGACACAACAATTTATGACGATGGTATGTTGCTTGCGCTTTTCCGTTTATGAAGTATAAAAATATATCATGCCCTTCATAAATAATAATGTAACTTTTTCAGTATCTTATTCTGATCTATATCTGTGATGCCTCTATTTAAATCTTAGTTCGTTTGCTAAACCTTTTAGTGAGCAATGATTTTACACAAGAGAAGAATATGCTTAATCAGAAGCTGTTCTTTGAAACCATATATTTGTCAAAAGCGTAAGGCTCTTCTGCTGGTGAGTGAGTTTTCTTTGTAGATGATTGTCGTTTTAATGGGATAGCTCTTCTGATTAACCTTCAGAAATACACACCTCACTGTTGTATGAACAAACAATTCCAGCAGGTAGTAACTGGATGGCGAATGACTGGCTGGAGGAATCTGGCCAGTTAAGCCAGCCAATTGTAAGCTGACAGGAAGTGCCCAACCCAGATGTCATCATTGCAGTCCTAAATCATTAAAATATTAAAACATGCAGAGAAACTAATGACCTGTTTGCGTGTTAAATGGTGATCTGCATCTTGCCAGGGATATGGTGTTCTGTTTTAGTGTACTTGTTGTTTTTTTTGCCCTAGTAGTTAGCATTAGACCAGTCACCATCTGGAAGAGACTTGGCTTGAGATTCCTTTAGATTTGTCATCATCATTTGGGAACAAATATTATCCAGACCATGATTCACTGCTTAGTGAGGGCTTGATTCTGATCCCACCCCAGCTTCATGATCACGCCTTGACTCTGAAATTGAGTTACACCTGATTCTCACGGTTGGGAGTGAGATCTGGATCAGGGCTTCAGTTGTATCCATATGTTCACCGCGTGTTTGATCCTGCACCTGTTCCAGTCAATGGAAGCTTGGTTGTTGACTTCGGTGGGCAGAGGATCAAGCCCTAATGGACGTGAGATCAAAATCAAGCCCTGAGTCTTCACAGTTGCCTCCAACTAAAACCACTTATCCCTGTTTTTTTCCTCGCTACAAATAATTAAAGTTGGTCCTTCAGAGTGAAAAATATTTTCATGAAACTTTTATTTCAAAATGCCTTCTTAGAGTCATTTTAAAGAGTCATTTAAAGTCATTTTAAAGAGTCAATGTAAAGTACTAAAGCTAGGGACTGATGCTCCCGCATTTGACCTGAGCAGAGAGGAGAAAACTGAAGGGTGGGGCATGGAAAAGGCGGGAATCAGTTCTGCTCCATGCCTTCCCGCCATCTCCGCCACGGCATGACTGCTCAGCTGACAGAGCCCGTGAGCAATCGCTTTCCCCAAGAAGTTTCCTTCGTGACCTGGCAGAGTTCCAGGCAGGAGTCAATATTGCTAAAATCAGTATTAACGGCCACTCCACGGTGTCCCCCAGGAGTTCGGTGCAGTCACGGCTCCTGGGGCAGGAGAAGCTCCTGAGGGGTGAGGGCATCCTCTCCTGGTCCCCACAGAGGAGAGTATTTGCTAGCTGAACCTCAGGGAGTTTCCAGCACCCTTGGTCCCTCTGGGTCAGAGGGTAGAATGCAGCCGTAATTTTTTCATAAGTGTGTAAATGTGTCTAAGATTTTGCTAACAAAAAAAAAAATCACGTTTCTTTCCAACAGCCAACGATTCCTTTACTGGACCAGGGCAGGGAACGAGTTCCGTGCAGCTGTCTCCAAGAATCCCTCCTCCAAAGTCCCTTGGCGTGGAGAGACTCCATCTTAGAAAGTCCTCCATCAACGAACAGCTCCTGGAAAACAGACATTCTAGGTACTATTAGTGCCACATTGTTGGTGTGAGCCTGGTTTTATATCGGTTGTAACAAATACCACAATGTAGACTGCTGGTTATGAGGGTGATCTTCCCATTACACTGCTGTCTGACGCGTTAGCAAACAGAATAGACTTGGCCGCTGTGCTTGTGGTTAAATTTGTTGCTTAAATACTATAATCACGTTAACATAAGTCAGGCTGAATGTTAACTGCAAAAGTATGATGAATCTCAATTGGGGCAGCTGGTAAAAGGAATAGAGATTTAATGGCAAGTGTTGCATGCAAGAACATTTTATTCCCACCAGCCCTTTCATCCTTCGGCTCCTTTTGTGTGGCTTGTTTCCCCTATTTTTTTTTAAATCATTTATTGTTTCTCTGAGGTTGATGTTTTAATCATTTCCGCTAGAGGAGAACCCTGTGCATCCATCCTGATCAAGTGAAAATTCTAGCCAGGGCATTGTTGTAGCACAGATGAAAATTTCAAACGCTGCTAGGTATGTGGCTTCTGGAGATGGGAAAGAGAGTAACTGATCTCAGCCTGCAACCAAGCATAGGACCAGAGCCACTTGGATGCTGAGTTCTCTCAGCTCCCGATGACATCAGGGAGAACTGAGAATTTGAAGCTCTACAGGATCAGGCCTATGGGGCTCATAACCATGAGTTAACTCACTGACAGTCCTATTAATAAGTAACGTGGGCCCAATCCAATGCACCTTGGACTCCGTGCAAGGATTCCCATTGACTTTAATGAGCTATGGATCAGGAACCATGCCTGATAGTAAGTGCTTGCAGGATCGGGCTCTATGAATATATGTGTAAAAAAAATATTAGTGTGCTTTGAACAGTGCTGGGCCACTGACTTTTGATCCGTGCTCCCCTGGAATTTAAGCAGAATACTCTGTCACATCAAACTCACATACAGAATTATAATTAGTTTAATGTCTGTAACTTGAATAGTGCCATTGTGTTATTCCTTTTCTTCTCAGCTTCCTTTTCTGTTTTTTATGCTCTGCATCTCTGTCCCTCGGCAGCAGCTATTCCTGCAAGTCATCCTCTGGTGAACTTCCTTGCTATGTTAATCTCTTGAACCAGAGGGGTTTGAACTCCTTGCTGTTATAACAGCGATAACCTTCACCACCAGTAGCAGACACTGCCACACTGGCCTCTGCTTTCTCTACCCTCGTCTATCTTTTCCTTTGGATCAATATGCACGTAATGTCAATGCAGTTGTCCTTTGCATTTTATTGACGATATTTGATGATGGCCACATGCTGGATTCTTCTGTTTATAGTCACAGGGACCCTCTATCGACACACAGTAGTCCTTACCGAATTCTGGAAAGACAGCCCTACGGAGGGAGAAGCATGCCTACAACACCGGTGCTCACGCGCAATGCCTACAGTAGCAGCCATTTACAGTAAGCTGAGTCCCATTAAATCAATGGGATGTAACGTGTCTCTTGTGCAGAGAAGTAAAATCAACAGTGTAAGAGAGAGAAGATCCTTTTGTGTGTGTCCTTTGCCAAGATAGAGGCAGGGTTGTCAGCCTTTGATTTTTCACATGGATAATTGTACGTTGCTGGCACATGCAGCTCTGCACCAGCTTTTCAACATGCAAGTGATGGACGTTCCGCACTCAAGTGCCAGCTGTAGATTTCCAGAGGACAGCGTGTACAAACTTGTGCATGCAAACTTAGAGATGGGATTGAAGCCATTTGGGAAATGTTGCCCATGTGGGGAGGGCGGGCCATATCAATAGATAAGAACGCTATGATCGTCCTGGTTTTCTAACTTCAGGTGTTTTACATTTAAGCGGCACAGTATAGCTTGTTTCAGAAAGGTAGCTATAAAATTCTTAAGACACCGCTAGTCAGCGTTATTTTTATCATCTTACGTTGGTGGATATTAAATGTAAAGACTAAGCAGTGGGTGAGATCCCCTTGTAACTCATTACCAGAATATGACCTTGTTAGGCTCACTTTTGTCACCGTTTTGAATCATCTGTCGCTGTAGGAGCTTAGTGCTGCTGCAAAGGTAGAATCTTTAAGCCAAGTTCCCTTCACTGTCATCCAGCTCTTTTATCCAGAGTAAATAAAAAGCTGATTTTGAGGCCAGGCCCAGGCATTCCAAGCTGCTGGGGAAGGTGCTGCATATTCTAAATGGGATCTTTATCTTCCCTGTCCCTGACTAAAGGATCTGGATTATTGTAAACTTGGTTTCAAGCTTTTTACCTGGTTCTGCCATACCCCTGACAGCAAGAAAGGATTTGCTCTAGTTGATATGGCAGGTGACTTAAGAATAGTCCACGTAGGACTTTGCATTACGTGCCAAAACCTGAACCTGTACTTTGCTTGGAAAGAATTCTGTGTTTTGCTGCACGCTAACTCTCAAATGCTTCATGTCCGCATACGACTTCTGCATACAATCTAATTTTCTGCCGTTTCAGGCCGGATATTTCCCCGGAGCACTGCAGACACCGCAGTGGGAGTCTGGAATCCCAAACCCCTTTGCTGTCGGAGACTCCCAGTGAAAAGCCTGTGTTCTCCTTCTCAAAATCCCAGCGAAGTAGCAGCACTGAAATACTAGACGACGGGTCGTCCTACACCAGCCAGTCAAGTGCAGAATATTACTGTGTGACGCCCAACCCCAACCCATATTACAGCACTCAGACGCTTGACAACCGCACGAGAGGCCGGAGAAGGTCTAAGAAACAAAACATTTCTGCTGCAAATTCAGGAAGCATGCCAAATCTTGCCCAGAAAGACTCACGGAATGGCGTCTGCCAAAAGAGTCAGGAACAGCCTTCCTCTAGTTACTATGTTTCTGGATATTCACCTTACACTGAATGTGACGTTTATTACAATGGGGGATACGTTTATGAGAATGGCACAGAGGGACAGTATAGCGTCAACCCTTCATATCGCTCGTCGGTGCACTGTGGGTATGACCGTTATCGGGAACTCAGGCCGTACCACGAAGGGGAGATGGAAAGAGTACCACACAATCCGTATGCAACTCTGAGACTTCCAAGGAAGCAAGTTGCGAAAACGCAGCATATAACCAAAAACATTCACAAGGCCTTAGTAGCAGAGCATCTCCGTGGTTGGTACCAACGTGCCTCCGGTCAAAAGGACCAGGGTCAGAGTCTGCAGGCAGGCTTTGACTCCAACCGAGGATCCCAAAGGAGTCTGGGCTTTGCAGCGCTGCAAGTACCGTGCTCTCCTAGCAGCCGGGCTTCATCTTTCTCTTCAGGTAACCGATGATTTGTGATATGCTAAATATTTTATAAGTCCCTTCGGAGGGTCGCATCCTCTCCACATTAACACCCTTGCAAACCCACTGAAATCCATGAAGGACATGGGGCTGCATGAGCATAACCGAGGGCAGAATTTCATCCAACAAAACTAAAATGCAGAATAGCTAAATATGAATCTTTGTGTGATGATTGAATGATGCAGGTGGCACAGGTCCTATCAGTAGGGATAGTTACGTGCTCCAAGCTTACCTATATGCACCTTGCCCTGCTTAAAACTCAAAGGTTGTTCCCAGAAGCACTGCCGATGGGAAAAGCACTTAGTTAAGAACATAAGTGATCTCTCTCCTGCCATCTATTACCCCCCTCTGACAAACAGAGGCTAAGGACACCGTTCCTTACCCATCCTGGTTAATAGCCATTAATGGACTTCATCTCCATGAATGTATCCAGTTCTCTTTTAAACCCTGTTATAGTCCTAGCCTTCACAGCCTCCTCAGGCAAGGAGTTCCACAGGTTGACTGTGCACTGTGTGAAGAAGAACTTCCTTTTATTAGTTTTAAACTAATTTAGTTGTCCAGGATGGTATGTCCGTGTTGGTCATTCAGCGTTTTCAAAGACGGGGGTGTAATTCCTGGGAGCACCACTTTTCTGCACCAGGAAAGGACCCCACCGTCATAGTGGTACCTTTAAAAATGGGTATACGCTCCGTATTCTGTAAATACAAGTGGTAGACATACCCCAATGCCGTTCAGAAGAATGCTACAGTAATAGGACTTAGTCATCTTCAGTTGCTCACTGAGTCATGAGTGGAACACGGCTGTGAGGCAGGGAAGTATCATTCCTGTTTTACAGACATTGCAGATGGTGCATAGCCCCAGGTCAGCAGGTGCATGGCCCTAGGCTGCAGAGGTAGTCCGTGTCTAAGGTGGGGCTAGTAGGCAGGGGGTCCAGATTCCATGCCCTGTTCTCACATTGCGGAGTCATTTGCCCTTTATGCAAAAATAATAGTCTGAAGAAACCACACAGGCCCGGTGGGGTCCAAACAGGCATGTTCACCACATACACAGGACATGCCAAGCCTAGTTCAGTACACACGCTGCTGCCCTGGCTGGTTTCCAAAGCACAGAATACAGCGACTAGGACTAGGAGGCTCATAAATTCCTTTTTTATGGGGAGACCACCCGATTCCTCTACCCTCCACACACCATGCCTCGCTCTCCAAAGTACATGTAAAGACAGATGTGTTCGGAGTCTGTGTGTCCTACCGAAACCTGCAGAGATTGTTAATGCAAAACATCTCGCTTCTTTCAGTCCTCTGAGCTGCCGAAAAATCTAATGTGCTGTCATTGTGTTTCCAATTCTAGCGTCTACAAACACTTCTGGAAACTGGCGGAACCAGATTGCACTAGGGCTTTCCGATTGTGATACATTGTCTCATTCCTCTTATACCAGCTGTTATGGGAATGTTTATGGCAACCTTCCACTGCAGAGCAGGTGAGCAAAGTGCAGTAAGACTTGCTGCCCTGTCCTCTGTACTGTGTAAGCTTTTAAAACTTATCTAGGTAGCAATCAGGTCTCAGGGAGCCAACTCCTAAACCAAGAGCAGTTACGGAACCAGCTTACAGAGAGCAGATCTCGTCCGTACAGTACAGCTTCAGCTGACTCAAGCAAGAATATTCCTGCATTTCTTTCTAGCTGTTCTCAGGTAATGTTTTACTTGATTGATAATACTGATAGGGCATCTTTTATCCAAGGATCTTAAATCAATAACACTAGACCAGACCATCAGTTGGTGTAAATGGGCAGAGCTCTGTTCTAGCCACTGGAGCTAAATTGATATACACCAGCTGAGATTCTGGCCTGTTCATTAAGTTATCTGTGCAGTAGGCCTGGGAGGGAGTGAGGT
This sequence comes from Macrochelys suwanniensis, assembly GCA_033296515.1. Taxonomy (NCBI): domain Eukaryota; kingdom Metazoa; phylum Chordata; order Testudines; family Chelydridae; genus Macrochelys; species Macrochelys suwanniensis. The sequence continues at coordinate 9,310,599 of CM065778.1, read as the reverse complement.
ATAATTGTGTCTATTTTAATTATGGGAAAACAGGCAGAGAGAAGAGTTAAGGGCTCGGTTGTACCTGTCAATATGAGGGGGTGCAAGGATGGGACAAGGTGCAAATAGCATTCCCCTTTACCCCTCTCTGCAAGGGCGAGGCATGTCATGGACTTTGCCCTGCCCTGAGAGCAGTGATTATCAGGCCAGCATTGCTAGTGTACTAGCCTCTCCAGAGAGCATAACTGTGACCCTGTCCTACCCTCCCTCAACAGAGCAGACCCTATGGAGAAAGAATCATATTCTGCACCCTGTAAGTGGCCCGGCAGCCATGTTCCCCCTCCGCTCCTGTGCTTCCTGAGGAAGAGGCTGTTTCTCTACAAGCTCATATCCCTGTGATAGCGTTCAAAGGTGCTACCCACAGTTGTAGTCACCACGAATAAACCGAGTGCCTATCACAATGTGGGCTTAACAGTTACACTATCCTGACTTGACGTGGCTACAAAGACAGCTGCCTAGAGAGTGCAGAGTGAGGCTTTGCACAAGTTCTGCCTCTAACTCCCTTTCACAGCACCGTAGGAACTGGCCACTCTGGGTTCACGTTTACTCTATGAAGGGCTGTAACAGTCCAGCATTTCTCTCTCGTGCTGCAAACAGATATCCATGTGACTCTTCTGCTTCCTGTTGTCTGTCTCCTTCCTCCTCCACTTTCTAACTCCACCTATCAGTCAGAACAAAGGTCTTCTGTCCAGGAGAATGATTGTGCCTGCAGAAATGAGATCATTTTTAAATACCCTTATGCTAACTGTAGCCAGCTGTAGTAAGTACTCCGCATTTGTGTGTGCTGCTTCATGGATTGCAGTTTTTGCTTGCTGCTGGGCTGACTGGTGTTGAAGTTACCTAGTGATGTATTTATTTGTTTTTAAACAACCAGAAGCATCACAAAAGGAATATAAAAGCCTTCACGTTGATTTTCACTAAATGCCTTAAGTTTGGGGTGGTGGTTTGTTTTTTTTATTGCAGTGACTAAAAGAACTACAGGAACAACATTTTGACTAATTACTTACCTTCCTACAATTGGGTTTTGAAAAATGTAAATGAGCTGCCTTATTTTGACAACTTTATCCATATGCTTTACGTTAACTATAACTTTTTTTATATTCTGATCACTGTCCAAATCTACCCCAGTATCACACTCTTTGTAGTGAACATATATCCATGTGTGACTATTGTAAATGACTGATTGTCATATGCTCTATGGCCCTTACCTGCAGGCACTGGGAAACACACAGGGGTAAGTCATTGTCATAGCTCTATTTGAAATCAGTGGAACTATGACAATTTACACCAGCTGAGGATCTGCCCCTTATTATCGTCCCTGTCCGGAGAACAAATCACAGGGTTACATTTGGATCCCAACTACACTGCGGTAAACCCAGAGTAACCTCATTGACTTGCAGATACTCACAGTCAATGAGGTTACTCTGAGTTTATGATGGTGTCACTAAGATCAGAAACTGCTCAGTCTCTACAGATTATTTACTTCTAAGCATTAACAAGCCAGCACCTGAAATCCCAGTGCAAAGGTTACTGTGCCCTCAGTTATCACTTATGCCATATTTCTTTTGTAGAGCCTATGCAGAGACAAGCCAGCTGGAGGACGCTGACGAGAACCAGTTGGAAGCTGACTTGCACAATAACGAGCAGAGGCTATTTTGGCATGAGGATTCTAAGCCTGGGACGCTTGTGTAAGCCATCAACAGCCCTGCATTTGCACCCCCCCATGTGCCTTGCACAGAATGCTGTTCCTTCGAAAGAGATCTTCTGTGGAATTCCCCCCATCCCACTCAAAAATGAAAGTATTTTGGCTTGTGGGTGAAGATTGTGTTCAGCATTAAGAGGGACATGTACAAAATTACAAAGTCTTTCCAACAATGGCATTTCTTTCTGAATCCAGACAATAGCCTAACTGAGCAAGGGCCAGCCGCCACTGAATCTATGAGGAGATGCAGCACTTGGCCGAAGTATTTATATTTAGCAAGCACTTTTTAGAAGACTGGAAGGCGTTGAAGGCAAACCTCAACAAAATGTGAAAAGGTGACTTATGGAGAAAACAGGAATTTTAGGAGCACAATTCAGATGGCTGAAAGAAGAAGAAATAAAAATTTCTTCTGCTGTCACTTATGATGACCAAGAAGGACTTCATAAGCTGATGAAGGATACTGTGTGTGTGTGTGAATGAGGCAAAGATTGACTCAGTCAGTATTGGAACATTACTTGAAGGAAGGCTGGATTTTTTAATGGAGGTTTGAATGAGCTACAAAAAATGTGGGGGAGGGGGGTGTTATTAAGAGTGTTTGTACGCACCACAAAATGGATTCTGGAAAGAAAGGCAATTTACTATTGCAACATATAATGTAAAACTAACCCTAGAAGGCTGTGGATTTTGGAAATAGAAGCAGCAAACGTTGAACTGTATCCGTGATCAAATGTAATTAATATCCTCATGTTTAAATGAATTTTCCATGGTACAATTTCATTGTGCAGATGGGCATGCAAATAGTCATGCTGAATGCACAGTGAACTCTTAATTAGATAGCTATTACATTTTGCTCTGCCAGATTGATGGAAAATCAGAGGTGGAATGCTCTAGTTATCACATGTGGAACAATTTTACTAAACTGGCCAGTATTCTAAGGTGGATGCAAAAAAAAAAAAAGACCAAGTCGGTGCCTTAAAATTGAGGGCATTAGAATTGTATAACGTCATCTGAAACTCCAGGTGCACTACTAAGTCACTAAGTGACAAAACAGCATTTTCACAAAATCATTTACATTGTTTTTAAAAAATCAACAGCAGTTTTGATCTAGGAGGGATAAGCCTACCTCATATCATCCATCTGTAGAAACCAATTAGTGTGGACTAACTTGTGTAGTTTACAAAAAAAAAAATATTTGCATACTGTATAATAATTCTTGTTTCTCAGCTGTACTGTGCTTCAGGACTCCATAAAATGGTGCTCTTTTTTTTCTTTTATACAGAGGATTAGTTACCCCTTGTTCATATTGTGAATAGCAAAGTTTCTGATCAACTTTTTTGAACATTTTTTTACCAGTATTCCAAAGCATGTAATATAGACCGAAAGACAAATTTGTTAAGCTGGTCCTCAGTCATTTGTATTATTAGAGTTGAGGTTTGGAATAAACAAAACAATAAAAAATTATTTATTTCCTTTTGCATATTTGTATACCCTTCTAGAAACGCGAAAGTCCTTTTTGCTTATTCCTTTTCTACTTCTGACTTTTGGGGCCTATTATTTTGTATAGGTCAATAAACTAAAAGTGTGCTACCAAAAACGTTTTGGTATTCTGTTTCTCCTGTGCTATCCGTAACAACAGTTCTGTGTATACTATTTGAGTGCTTTATTCTAAGCAATTATAGGCGGAACTCATCAAGGTCTGATTTCTCTTAGCCTTTACTATCAAAGCATATCACCACGCAGCCTGTGAACAAGGGCTGCTTCCTAGCACGATCGTCACTCCATTCATCGTGAGGGTTTGTATGATTTTTATGAGTGAGGCCATATCAGCGCTTTGTAACTTTATGTCACAAAGCTATTAAACCTTCATAAAACAACATTTGGAAGCTCACTGGGGCAGAGACTGTCTTTTTCTTCCTTGTTTGTACAGCGCCTAGCACAATGGAGGACTAGGCCTCCTACTCAGGGCCGGTGCAAGGAAGTTTCGCGCCCTAGGCGAAACTTCCTTGCACCGGCCCTGCGCCCCCCGCAGCTAACCCCGCCCCCCCCCCCCATGGTAGCTCCCCCCACCCGCGACACCCCCCGCAGCTCCCGGCTCAGCCGGGAGCCGGAAGGGCAGGTGGCAGCCGCGGTGAGCCGGGAGGGCAGGAGGCAGCCGTGGCCAGCCGCCTCCCTGCGCCCTAGGCAACCACCTAGGGTCGCCTAGTGGGCCTGCCGGCCCTGCTCCTACTTGCAACAATAGTACAAATAATACGTCATAATAATTTCTTAATGTCTGATTTTCAGCCATTTCTGGGCTCCCCCAGCTCCTGCTGAAGTCGATGAGCACTGCCTAACATGCTTTTTTTTTTTTTTTTTTTTTTTTTTTTTTGGTCTGAAACCATTTTAGATGCAACTGAAAGTTAACAAACATAATAGAAAGCTCAGCGGCAGCACTGGGGGTAGTCCATTGATTACCAATTTCCTGGGGCTAAGCATCATAGTACAAAAGGCCTCTCTGGACGGCGTGGGTATGACTGAGAGACATTTGCTCACTGTAATCTAATCTACACTGTCAGACTCAATATGTCATCTGCATCCCTTTCATTGATTTTTCTTTTCCTGCCATGACCGTGCAGTGGGATTTCTCCAAAACAAACTAAACAAGCACGCCTCCTCCCTCTCCTGCTCGCACCCCTTAACAAAAAGAAACACCGTGAAGAAAGTTCTTCTACAAGTTGGAACACAGCTGGTGAAATTAAAATCCAGGAGCTGATGGCATCACTGACGTTTCTTTTTTTATCTCCCGAGGTGCCCAGCTGAGTTTCTTTTCTGTTCATGCCGTTGCTGTGGGTGAGTCTTGGCCCGGGGTAGTCCATTATTTTTTGGTCAGGTCCAAATTTCTTGGTCAGGGTATGGTCAAGGTCCAGACTCCAGAGAAGAAAATAATAATACCAAATAATAACAATGATAATAAGTAAAAAAAAAGATTTCAAGGTCCGTTCAAAAGCGTCTGGCAGTCCAGATTTGGCCCACAGTCTGCCTATTGACTCCCCCTGGTCTAGGCCCTGTGAGGTGAGGAAAGGAGTGAAATTTGGCCTTCTAAAATGCAGTGCAGCAAGTGGAATTTACCCTTTGACCTTCAGTCCACTCAGAGCGGAGTTGCTCAGGGATAATTTTTGCAAAGGACAAAGCAATTTATTGCCAGCAGCTGACTTTTAAAAAAAAAAAAAATCCTGTGTGAAAAGATTTTTCCCCAATAGAAAGAAATGTCCTTCCCATTGCTTAGACCTTTTCCTTTTGCCTATTTCTGACTGATTCCTCGATCGCCGCACAATTGTCCCTGGCTTCCTATCTAAGCCAGAATTTGAGACCAGATCCTGCTTTTGAAGTTGATGCAAAGTGCGGGTTCGGCCCTTTCGCGTCAAAGGAAATGAAAAAGCTGCTCCCAAGGAACAAGCTGGCCCCTCCACAGCCCCTTCTCCAGGTCTCGCCCACATTGGCTTAGTAGGTTCTTCCGGCTCAGCCGCCACATCGGAGGCAGAGGAACACCTCTGCGATCCTGTGTTATCAAAATAAAAACTACCCCACAGCCAATGTCATTACCGGCTGCAGACTTGAGGAAAGTAGGGCACAGCTCTGCTACCGCACGCTCCCCGGGGACAAGGATTGCAGGTCCAGGTGGTGGATGAGTATCACAGTAAAATGGGGCTCTGTATATGGCCTCCCACTGGAGGATGAAGGATGCAAGGACCCTGTGAGCAGGCACATCCTGAAGGTGTTCCTGATGGAGGATGGAAACACCATCGATTCATAAAATTTAAGGCCAGGTGATACCTCTAGATCATCTAGTCTGACCTGTGTATCACACACCATTACATTTCACCCAGTTACCCCGATCACTTTGACTAAAGCACAACTTGTATTTGCATCTCTTCCAGAAAGGCATTGGGACTTGATCTGAAGACGTCCAGAGAGGAAGAATCCACCACTTCCCTTGGGAGTTGGTTCCAGTGGTTAATCACCTTCACTGTTTAAAAAGGGGTACCTCATTTCTAATTTGAATTTGGCGTAGCTTCAGCTTCCAGCCACTGAATCTTATTCTGCCTTTGTCCACTAGATTAAAGAACTCTTCTGTACCCGGTATTTTCTCCCCGGGAAGGGACTTACACTCTGGACTCAAGTCACCTCTCAGTCTTCTTTATGCTAGATTTAAAGAGCTCAAAGTGTTTAGTGTATCTCCCGCCCTTTAATCATTCTTGTGACTCTCTTCCGCATCCTCTCCAATTTTGCCATACCCCTTTTTAAAAATGCGGACACCAGAACTTAATGCATTAGCTAGTATCGGTCTCACCGATGCTGTACAGAAGGGTAAAACCACTTCGGCGCTACATCACATCACTCCCCTGTTTCTACGCCCAAGGATCACAATAACCCCCTTTACCACAGCATCACACGTGTTGAGTTGATTGCCAGTATGACTCCTAAATCCTTTGGCTAGTCGCTGCTTTCTGGGATGCTGTCCCCAATTCAAAAGGCATAGCCTGCATTCCTTGTTCCTAGGTGAATAACTTCGCCTTTGGCTGGATTACAATGCGTTTCGTTTGGGCCCAAGTTACCAACCGAATGGATTGCTCTGTAGAACTGTCCTGTCCTGAACATTATTTACCACTCAACCAATCTTTCTGTCATTGTGATGGGCTGTACTGCCCTGCAAGAGCTGAATTAGGCCAGGTGGGCCCAATCAGCCAATTAAACTACAAATGGGAGAGATTTAGGCTGTGTGGAGGGAGCTAATTAGAAGGAAGCTCACCTGTGAGGGAACAGGCAGGGGCATCTATAAAGCTAGGAGGCCAGCAACAGTGTTGGGGAATAGCAGGAAGGAAGCCTGCTGTCCCTCTCCCTGAGGGCAGGGAGAAGGAAGGGGAGAAGCAGCACAGTAGGAAGGAGTCCAGGGGTGAGAGCAGTAAAGGGGCGTACATGCAGACCTTAACTGTTCACTACAGGGCCCCAGACTGGAACCCTGAGTAGAGGGTGGGCCTCAGTTCCCCTACCATCCATTGCAGAGTGGCATTGCATGGAACAGAGGATATGAAGATATGTGAGGACTGCCTGGTTTCCCCCCCCCCCCTCCCCCCGTAATCCACAATTATCTTGGATGTGCAGTGAAAGACTGAGACTCAGTGAATTTGGTGAAAGGTTTTAGAGTAGCAGCTGTGTTAGGCTGTATCCGCAAAAAGAACGAGGAGTCCTTGTGGCACCTTAGAGACTAACAAATTTATTTGAGCATAAGCTTTCGTGGGCTACAGCTCACTTCATCAGATACATTGAATGGAACATACACTATGAAGATATATATACACACAGAGAACATGAAAAGGTGGAAGTTGCCATACCAAGTCTAAGAGGCTAATTAATTAAGATGAGCTATTATCAGCAGGAGAAAAAAACTTTTGCAGTGACAATCAAGATGGCCCATTTCAGACAGTTGACAAGAAGGTGTGAGGATACTTAACATGGAGAAATAGATTCAATTTGTGTAATGACCCAGCCACTCCCAAGTGGAGTCTCTAGTCAAGCCCAAGTTAATGGTACCTAGTTTGCAAATTAATTCCAGTTCAGCAGTTTCTCATTGGAGTCTGTTTTTGAAGCTTTTCTGTTGCAGAATTGCCACCTTTAAGTCTGTTATTGAGTGACCAGAGAGGTTGAAGTGTTCTCCTACTGGTTTTTGAATTTGGTGACATTTTAAAAACAGATGAGCCCGATTTGCAAAGTTTGGGTCAGAACTTTTCTGACATTTAGGGATGTTAGGCCTGAAAATTCCAGTTCTAGTCTCTAAATGTCAGAAGGCCTGGGGTTAAAACATGCTCCCCTTGAGGATGACCTGCTGGTTCTAACTGGTAGCTGAGAATGGATAGTTCTCTGAAAACATCTGTTCAATGTTCAGCAGCAGCAGTCAAAAAGGCTAATGGAATGTTAGGAACCATTAGGAAAAGAATAGATAATAGTACCAGAAAATGTCATGATGCATTGTACGTGGTACACCCACACCTCGAATACTGGGTGCAGTTCTGATTGCAACAAAAATGATGAGGGGTATGGAACAGCTTCTATATGAGGAGAGATTAAAAACAATTGGAACTGTTCAGCTTGGAAGAGAGACTATTCAGGAGGGCTATGAGAGAGGCTTATAAAATCATGACTGGTGCGAAGAAAGGGAACAAGGAAGTGTTATTTACCCTTCACATAACATACGAACCAGGGGTCACCCAATGAAATTAGGAGGCAGCAGGTTGAAAACAAACAAAAGGAAGTACGACTTCACACAACGCACAGTCGACCTTTGGAACAAGTTGCCAGGCTAAGTTCCCTCTATGCTGCATGGCCACACAACAGGCTATCAAGGGCCGCACAGGCGGGAGAGGCGCCCCCAGCCCAGCCGAGCCCCAGAGCTGTCATGGCCGACAAGCGGCACCGATGCCCTAGCCCCAGCCCTGGAGCTGCCGTGGCCGGGGAGAGGCGCCTCTCACCCAGCCCTGGGCTGCTGCGCTGAGAGAGGGCTGGGTGGAGTCCTCTCTCCCTGCTGCAGCCCTGGGGGAGCCTGCACCCCAAGCCCCTCATCCCCGGCCCCACCCCAGAGGCCTCACCCCCTGCACTCCAACCCTCTGCCCGAGTCCCCTCCCACACGCCGAACCCCTCGGCCCCACCCCCCACCACACATCACCTCCATATTGGTGCACATAACAAAATTCCTTCTGCAGATGGATGTAAAAAATTAGAGGGAACATTGTTGCCAGGGGAAGGCCAAAACTATAACTGGATTCAAAAAAGCATTAGATCAGTTCATGGAGGATAGGTCCATCAATGGTGGTTAGCCACAGTGGTCAGGGACATAACCCCATGCTCTGGGGGTCCCTCTGTTTGCCAGAAGCTGTGACTGAACGACGGGATGGATCACTCGATAATTGCTCTGTTCTGTTCAGTCCCTCTGAAGCACCTGGCATCGGAAGACAGGATACTGGGCTTAGATGGACCATTGGTCTGACCCAGTATGGCCGCTCTTATGACAAGATATCCCAGCTACTAGAGGAGCTGGAGCTGGGAGAGCTGTAGAAGCAGCAAGCGCAGTCCATGAGGGGTGCCGTCCTCCTGCTGTTTTCTAGATCACTGGTTTTCAAACTGTGCAGTGTGATGAGGTTATCAGAGGGGCGCGGGGCTGTGGCCAGCTGGGTGTCTGGGCCAGGGCAGGGAAGCAGTGAGGAGAGCAGGCCCCAGGGAATCCCTAGCATTGGGGGTGGGGGAGCAGTCCAACCCTGCCTTGGCTACAGTCCGCTGCTCTCACTGACCACTGGGGACTCCCTGTGAGCTCTACCCTTTGCTGCCGTGCCCTGGATGCCCAGCTGGCTCCAGCCCCACATACTTTAAACCCTCCAGAGCCAGTGAGAGCGAGCGGTTCTGGACAAGAGGGGAGGGAGGGCAGGGAACCCTGGTCCACACGCCGCTCTGTGCTGCCCTGGGCTCCTCCAAGGATGGAGGCAGACGGGGTGTGAGCTGCCTGCTCCCTTCAGTGAGTCAGTTTCTTCTCCAGATGGGTGGCAGTTTGGGGGGGCTGCTCATGGAGAAAGGGGGGGCTCAGACACAACATCTGGGAACCTCTGCTCTAGATCAATCACAGGACAGCAGAGCACTGTGAATCCAGCCCTTTTTTTAGGGTAGAAGAAATAAAGCAGAAAAATAGGGGCAAGGGAGGAGGTCTCTGCAACTCTGAACGGGGCTGAGAACAAGGCATGAAAACGACCACTCCCCAAAGAGCCCAGCGAGTACAGATCAGGGAGAACTGGAATATGTTGCCCATCAAAATGAGGATGAGAGAAGAAGGGAAGAACTTGCCGATTTCCCACCCAGCCTAGCATCAGGACGAGGGCCGCTGGTGCTTTCCATCTGGGGGGGCACCGAGAGACGCTGCACAGCTTGCCTGAACTCTGAAGTTGCCAAATACTATCCAGAGCTCTGTGCCACGAAGTGCGGCACTCCTGGGATACGTGTGGGTAGTTTCTGGTGGGTTTGAAGCAAAACCCCAAATCCAACATCCCCGGGCCCGTGAGCAAATTCCACCTGGTTCTGGCTCTTAACTTCTGGGAATCTCTAGTTTCTTATTGAATTATAGAACCAGGAAATTTCTTTAGCTAGGTTCCGCTTCAGTAGTTGTGAACAACCACGGTAACCTGTACAGCATAATGCACTTGAACAGGACTCGTTAACAGTATATTTGTAATTATGATCGTTTGTAAAGGACTGAAATGGGAAATCGTATTTCTCATCGATGGATTGTTATTTCATATATGCTTTCAGCGGGCTGAGCAACGTTTCACCTGCCTCTCTTGAGCAGGAACGGCGAGGACATCTAGTGTCCGATCAGGATCATTGCAGGTAAGAGCTTTCTCACCTTTCATCAGCTCAACTCCTTCTGCCTTTTATGTGGGAATATTAGATTTCTCGTATTTCCACAACATAATACATATTGAGAGACAGAACAGAAGCCAAGAGAGAACATATAAAGATATAACAACAAAAATCAATGGTATAGAACAGGATCAGATTGGGACCGATGTTAATCTGAACACCACAATTGCCTTTTTTCCTCTTAAAGGCAAAGAAATCACCACACCTAGAGAATTTAGAAAAGGAACTAATAATATTTAGAGTGATTTCTTTTAAATATACACCTCTACCCCGATATAACGCGGTCCTCAGATCATGTTTGTTGTAATGTTCTCTGAGGTTCATAGATCTTTAGAGCTCACCTGGGCTCATTTATGGATTTGCATAGAAAGAATGTGAAATTTGCCAGTCCATGTGGGTTCAGTGCAAAACTCAATCATTTCCACTCAGGTTTGATTTGCGATTGAACAAAGTCAAAATGAAACACTGGGGCTATGTATATCAGAACAGCCACACAAACTTGTATCAGCAAAACAGCTAAGGTGCTTTGCACTCCAATATACAGTGGGGAAGATCCTCAACTGGTGTAAATTAGCATCGTTTCCATTGGCCAGGTATCTGGCACAGTGCATTTAAGTATATGTGCCAGGTAATGAGACCCTTCTTCAAACAGCTACTTACTGCCCTCTCCTGATCATGTAAAATGATTGCAAGAGAGACAAGGGGGGTGAGATAAGTATCTTTTATTGGCTCAACTTCTGTTGGTGAAAGAGAGAAGCTTTCGAGCTACATAGAGCTCTTCTTCAGGTCTCCAGAAATTGTGTCATTGTACATGATGGTTCTTCAGCTTAAGAGAACAAAACAGTATCAATGTTTGCACTCCACTTTCTAGACAGGCTAGCTAATATCCTCCTGTGAAGATTTCCACACTCCACATGGCTTCTAATTTGTTTTATACTTTCTTGTCATCTTTAATAAGTTCTTAGGGTAAGAAACTCAGGCACAAGACTTTGCCCAGGTGTAAAGCCGACGGGTGCAGAGGAGCATGCAGTTCATACAGAGACATCCCTTAGGAGAGGATCTATTAATGGAGATTCTCTATGTCCTAGTAAAAAGGAGAGGATAGAAGTTGATAAAGTATAGGTACGAATTGAAGAGACGCAGTCAAATGAAAACGAGTCTCATTCAAATACATCATATGAAGGCAAAAAACTAAAGTGATAAATTTTATAAGTGCTTGTATACTAATGCGAGAAGTCTAAATACTAAGAGGGGTAAACTTTAGTGCCTGGTATTAAATTAGGATAGTTATATAATAGGCATCACAGAAACTTGGTGGAATGATGGCAATCAATGGGACACTGTAATAGTAGGGTACAAATATATAGGAAAGACAGAGTAGGTCGTGCTGGTGAGGGAGTGACACTATATGGGAAAGAAAGCATAGGGTCAAATAAAGAAAAAATCTTAAATGAATCAAACTGTACCACAGAATCTCTCTGGATAGAAATTCCATGCTTAAATAATAAGAGTATAGTAGTAGGACTATACTACCTGTACCAACCATCTGATCAGGATGGTGGCAATGATTGTGAAATGGTCAAGGAGATTAGAGAGGCTGTCAAAATAGAAAACTCCATAATGAGGGATTTCAGCTATCCTCACATTGACTGGGTACATGTCACCTCAGAACAGGATGCAGAGATAAAGTTTCTAGACCCCAGTAATGATTGCTTCTTGAAGCAGCTAGTCCTGGAACCCACAAAGGGAGAGGCAATTCTTGATTTAGTCCTAAGTGGAGCATAGGATCTGCTCCAAGATGTGAATGTAGCTGAACTGCTCAGTAATAGCGACCATAATATAATTAAATTGTAGGAGGGGAAATAGCCAAGAAGCCCAAAACAGTAATATTTAACTTCAGAAAGGGAAATGAGACCAAAATGAGGAGGCTAGTTAAACAGAAATTAAAAGGAACAGTCACAGGAGTGAAATGCCTACAAACTGCATTAATTTTTTTAAAAAACACCCTAACAGAGACTCAAATTAAGTGTATACCTCAAATTTAAAAAAATAGTAAGAGGACTAAAAAAATGCCACCATGGCTTAACAATACAGTAAAAGTGGCCATTAGAGGCAAAAAGGCACCTTGTAAAAATTAAAAATCCTACTGAGGAAAACAGGGCCTCATCTTTCTGTATACTATTACATTGTGGAATCACTGTCCTTCTTGAATAGAAGAGGCCTATTTAAAAAAAAAACAACCAGAAACTAGATACACAAAGCAGAGAAATCCGCAGCTGGCCAAACAGGTCAGCTTTATAGCCCCTTAATGCTGCTGTGTGTTTAATGCTGATGAAAAGAACTGAGTGGAAAGACTCCATATCCCATAATGATTTCTCTGATTCATCCCTTTCCCCTAACAGAGCTGTGAGAAATGAACTGCCTAAGATCTAATCCACAGCACTGGTTTATTTTCATCACTGGTTGCTCTTGTCATTTATTTGTGAGCTGTTAACCCTGTCCATCTGGAGTACTAGCAAAGATCCACTATACACAGCTAACATTTTACACTTATCTTGCATCTTTCATCCAAGTGCTTTAGAAAATGCTAATTCAATTTCATGAGCGGGGTATGTCATACTAAGTCTATTTAACAGATAGATACTCTGAGACATGGATCAGTAAGTGAGAGCAAGGGATAGTCCCCACTTATATATAACTGGAATATAGTCCATCTTTTGATGAACGCCTAAGAAATATTCAGCTGTTACCCATACCAAAGAGCCTACAAACAAGCTTCAAACAAAGGCAGGTTCTCTTGTCTCATGTCAAGTCAGCAGCATTGCTTCATTTGCTTTGAACAATGTGTACCTTGTATTTAAACAGGATTTTAACAAAGGCTGGGCCATGTAAGTAACATTATGCTTAACTGTGCAATTAAAATAATTCATGGATGTGAGGAGCTAGACCAACGTGGGACACCACTGACTAAATTTAAGTGTTCGTCAAAGCCATAACTTCTGTGGCAAAATGTGTGCTTTTTACGGGGGGAGGGGGTTCATTTAAAAAAAAATCATTAAAAAGCTCATTCATTAAATAAAACCTGATCCTCGTCTGATATAAACTGACATAGCTCCGCTGAAGTCAATAGAGGTATGCTGAATGACTTCAGCTGAGGATCAGGTTTGTTCTTCTTTTTCACACTTAGCTGGCTCACTGCTCAGCTAGATTCTGTGCACAGTGGTTACAAAATTGGTTCTTGTTCTCTCAGGTATGATGGAGTATGGGACGCTTATGGTTTTAAATCATTAGTTCAACATTATGAAATGGGTTTTAACGGTTTTGATTGTAAATATCCTTTATTTCATTTGACTCATCCCATAATTGTCCCTGACAAGCCACTTCACGTGAATTAACATGTTCTGTCATTACTCTTAGACTAAAATTATGACTTCATTTTTTACCCTTACAAAACTGGATTTTCCCATTCTTTTTGCCATGACAAGGAACCTAAATGCTGAGATCTGAGGTAGAAATTGGTTTTGTGAGACCTCGTTAATGAGCTGTTGGCTCTTGTGGCATTCCTAGGCTTCTCTAGAATGTATTGGGAATGGAAATCCCAATGAAAGTTAATTTTGCTCTTTAGTCTGTTATACCAACATGCCATTTAGAGCCTGCTCCTGCTCTCATTGAAATCAGTGGCCGAGCTCCCATCTGCTCCAATCCAAGTACAATGAACGCTCTAGTCCCCAATCCTCAGGTCCAGCTGAGCTCTGTTTGGTGCAGGGCCGAGGAAGGGAAGGGAACAAAGAGGACTTTACACAACTTTTGGGGCTTTCCCAGTTCCAGGGCCTGCCATTGGGGATTGCTGGAGCAAAGCACCCATCTACCCACAGTGCTTCCCTCTGTCCATGTTCCCTAAGATGGACTGTGTGAGGCAGTAGTGTAGGGCCAGCTTCTCCAGCTGTCTGTCACCCAGCAATTCCCCACATCAGCAAGTTAGCCCATACCACTGGGCAGAGGATCAGACCTTTGCACCAATACCATTCTGTGTGTCATGTGACTTTAACGGATGATAAATGTATTTCTCAGGGGAGCTGCCTAACAACAAATCAGATCGAACATGTATTGTTTCTTCCAGAAGATTCCTGGTATCTTTACCACAGGATATCTCTTTATGATCCCTCTGGTTACTTTGTGGCTCTTATTATTAAAAAGCCATCATCTGACCCTTGATAATCCCCATATGGCATTACCGGGAACTGCTGGACATACTCAGAATCGGTCTGTGTTTTTCAATTTTAGACTGTCCCATCACCCTTACAAGTATTTTACAAGTGATGCCAGGTTATGTTACATGGACACATTCTCCAGCCTTTTTTCAGTTAATGCTAATGGCATGTATTGGTAGAGGGCAATAAATGGGTGGGTTTTATCAACAAAAATGAAAGCCAACAGTACAGAATTTGCTTTATACAGGACTTGGAGTCAGCACATGTCCCTATCAGTTATCTTAAAAATAGAACCCATTGAACATTTGAGGCACTTGAAGCATGTTCTGATGATCTGCTACCTTGGAGTCACACTGTGACGCACGGAGAGACGTTGGTGAACAAGTCATCCCCTCTCTTTACTCAACTTAAAAGCTTGTTGCTGCTTTTACTTTCTAGATGGATTGAAGGAGTGGAGCTTTTGAAGAAAATACTTGAAAGAGAAATCAATTTAAGTGAAACAATACAGTACCCCAATGTTCTGGGTTTCAAACAAATGTTCATGCTCTAAGTACATGCCTTAGAAACAATAAGCGCTAAGTATTAATCGGTCATTGATTTCTATAGGCATTTTTCATTGCTCAGCACAGTTAACACTTATTCCTTAACTGCTTGTATTCAGCACTTGTGAAGTATCTAGTCAACATGACAGTTAGAATTGTAGCCATCGGAACCAACTCATCATTATTCCATATATTAAACAGGCTTCTGTTCCGTTACAGTGACTTTTTTCTCGTCCATATTTTGGATTCCATATTCAAAAATGCTACCTGAATAATAAGGAATAATTCACAAAAGGAATGAACACTTAGTTTGGATCTAATACTTACTACTATTTGCAGTTTTCTGTACAGGTATGGAGTTTTTAACTCAAAGTATTCAGATCAATTCATGCAAAAGTGCTGCCACAGTGACGTCTCAGTGTGCCTCTTTGAAAAAATAATGTAAGTAAGTTCTTCAGCTTTATAGAGTACCGTAAAACATACATTTTGTTTTTTATTAGAGGCTGGGTAACTTGCACTTCAATTATCTATGCCAGCTCTACAGTGAGGGCGAAAAGGACGTTATTTTTCTACCAAGTGGGAAATCATTAACATGGTGCTTACTCAGTACTATTATTGTGAATCTCTGACAGCCATTAATCATCCATGTCAGTAAGACTAGTGCCCAGAATGCTCATAGGGTTCACTAAAGGAGAATTGCGTGAGATGGCCAAGCTTTCAAAATAAGTTGTTAATCATTGGCTGGAAGATGGCATAGTGGGTGGGATGCAGTTGGCTTTAAATATTGTTAGCATCAGCTTAATAAAAATACAAATGTTGGCAGTTTCCTGCTTTAAAAGATCTTCCTCTACGGATCCCCTGTATGCTGCACTACCTATGAGCACTACCTACAAATGCTTCGGTCAGTAAAATTGTGATAACAAATAAGAGTTGTGAACATAAAATACCCCTTTTTGAGAGGAAAAATAGGTCTCAGACCCGAATCCTGCCACTTGTGGCACACAAACAGAGCCACGTACCTGCCCAGAGCCCCAGGTTAATGGGGCCTAAAGTTTGAATATTAAGTTGTAGGCCTAAAATATAAAACGTGTAACTTCAGACGCTCCAAGACAAGTTATTAATAGATACCAAGGTCAGAAGGCCTTGTCTGATCTCCTGTATAACACAGGCCAGAGAACTCTCCCAACATAATTCCTTTTGAAATAGAGCATATGCTTATTTTTAAAAAATCTAATTGTGATTTAAAAGTTTCCAGTGATGGAGAATCCATCATGACTCTGGATATATACATGACACCGTCAGTCGAAAGCATCCATTGATTGTTGTACTTAAAGGGCCATTGGTAACAGAAACTCATCCATCTGTTTGATTTTTTTTTTTTTTTTTTACCCTGTTACAGGTAACACCTAAAATAACGAAATCTGGTAAAGATCGAAGGAGAAAAAAATCCCTTTTTTGGGTTTGTTTATGTGACAGCCCCCGTCTTGGCTCCCACACTGTGGATTCAAGTGAGGACCTCCAGCACTAAAAGTATCAGCTAATGAGCCAAACTTCTGTAGCTTAGGGCTGTAGCAACTCAGACTCTTCTGAGGACTGGCACAGAACGGGGGAGACCAGTAAGACACATTCACCAGTGAGTTCCATTTACTTTGTGCATTTCACATCAGCTTATACCTGGCCAGCTTCCCTTTCCTCTTGTAGAGGCAGCTGGTTCCCCTGCTGTTTGTGTGAGTCTCACAACAACAAGAGAGAGAAAAACATTTTTTAAAATGGCCGTGTGAGTGTAAAGCCATATTGGTGGCTTCACTGGAGCCAGGGCAGAGACTGTTGCTGTGCCCAGAGCTGACTGAGGTGGGCTTGCAATGTGAGTAACCACCACCCGTGTTTGGGAAAGTGCTGGCAAGGGGCAGGGGACAGTGAAGAGACTCTAATGGGTTGTCTAAGAAGAGGCAGAGTGGTCTTGTCATCGAACCAGAGCCCAGGGTTGCTGACCGCTGGTTAAACCATCTCCAGTCTTCAGAGGGGTCGTGCATCCTGGAATACTCCCAAATTAGAATTGTTCTGCCCCTTGTTGCCTTGGCTGGACTGAATCACTGAACCAACAGAGCGCTGGCCCCAGCTTCAAGATCTTCAAGCACGCCCATGCAAGCAAGTGTCTTGGAGTCTGAAATCCAGAGGAGTGTCCACTCCAGGGTGGGGTAAATAGTGTGTGTCTGTTAACTGCATCTGAAGAAGTGGGGTATTCACCCATGAAAGCTTATGCTCCAATACGTCTGTTAGTCTATAAGGTGCCACAGGACTCTTTGTCACTAAATTAGTAGTGACGTTCAATCTCAGTCTGCTATACCATGTTTCTCTACATTGTTAAGTAAAAGTGTGTTAACTCCAATCTAAGGGTATATTGTTTATCATTGGTATTTTTGAGTTAGACCCATTGCACAGATGAGCTCAGGTGTATTCCTGGAGGCTCCCCAGGCACACTATTGAGTGTGTGCAGGGCCCAGCCAGGTGAAGGCACCACCAATTTTAATTCCCTCTAGGAGTAAAGGGACTGCAGCAACAGGGGTGGATAGAGGATTCCCACCTATCCAACAGCACCAATGGGATACTCAGGATCTCCTTTACTGTCAACAACATCAGGTGCCCGGGCACACAGGGGAGTGTTGCCTGCTCCCGAGTAACCCAGGGGGGCTACACTGTCTTTTCCTCCTTCAATTCCAAACAGGGTGGTAGGTGTCAAAGGAGTATCCCAATTCGGCGTATTTTGAATTAAGTGGTGATCTTGGTATTAAAGAAGTTACTGTGCAAGGAAATTTGAAATCAGATGTTTTAAAGGTTGTAGATGGGAATTATGATGTCTGTTAACGAATGCAGCCACGCATTGTGTGTCTACTGTTATCTTGTCCTTCTACCCTCCTTTCTCCTTTATGTCTGTTTCCCTGTTGTGCACTGGCTAAATCCCCAGTCTGTTGCTGGGACTGTCTTTTTGTCATTTGTTGGTACAATGGCTTAAAGTAGTGCTGTGCCTTGGAGCTTCAACTCTGGAGTCAACTGAACCTGTTGGGGCTGCCCTGGCCTCCTCTTTACCTCAGAAATGAGTAAGTGCCACTCATTTAAAATTTTTATTAAAGCTAATGTTAAAAAAAAATTATATACTACGTAGGTTGAGAAAAGTGTGTCCGTACATCTGGGTATAGTGCTTAGATTATCCACAAATACAAAGTTAGTTTTTTAAATGTCATATGATACATAGAGTACATAATCAGCAATAACCCAAATTTAGGTGAATAGATTTAACAATACAGTTTAGATATTAGAATCCGAATACTCGGGTACATCACTCATGAAAAGTTGTACAGAGAGTTGGTTGTGGAAAGCAAAATATGCCAATGAGTGGAGATTGTCCCTCAGTAATTGAGAATTAGGTAGGTTGTCCATTTAGAAAATACAATCCATGAGGAAAGTACTTCAGTTACTTTCCTGACTGCACTTCTCATTGGCACGCCAGCTCATCCCTCCTGGTATTGCCAATGTCCGGTGATGTGTTCTATGTAGACATCCCTCGACCACCTGATGGCATCAGACACCATGAGTTGCCGCATCAGCCGAGCATGGTGTTGACCGATTCCGCATTCTCTCAGCACTCGCTCGTTACTGGTCCCACGCGCCTAAGGCTCCGACAGTCAGTGCGTGTGTCTGAACTTGGTAACCCTTTGCCCTCAAGGTTTCAGCCAGAGGGGCATATTTCTCTACCTTTCGAGCTTGGGCATCGTGGAAGGTTGGGGTCCTGTTCTCGAAGGGCACTGTGACGTCCACCATGATAATTTTTTTTTGGTTCTCGTTGGTAATGACGATGTCCAGCCGCAGTTGGCTGTTGGTTCCGGGGATGGCGGAGTTTATGGCAACCTTCCCCATGGGTGGCGGGATGGCTCTGTTCAGGCGATCTTGGATGGCGTTGTGTCGTAGCTGCCAAGCTCTCGAATGGGGCTTGCAGCTACACAGGATGTGGGGCAGCGTGTCCTTGGCGTAGCCGCACTTCCTGCATCGCTTGTCCCGATTCCCGTGGCGGATGGCTCTTCTACACTCACTAAATGCCAAATTAGTCTAAGTCACATGCCTTACTCCCATTGTCTGTCTTACGCTACTGTGTACGTCGCTGCCAAATTTATCCCAGAGATTCCCAAGGAGGTTTCACCCACGTATTCCAGCCTGCCGGTGGCCCATCCTAATCACATGATGGAAAAGATAAAACTTTTCAAGCTAGGCAGTTAGTGGAAAATAATTCCTAACCAGGTTCCCCTGTCCACAGGCAGAGCCCAGATTCTGACCCGACGTATCTTGTATGAGCACACTGCAGTCCAGCATGCTGGCAGAGATTCTGATCTAAGATGGTTAGATAGTGAGATGGAAGGGGGCAGTAAATGGTAATAATAAATGAGGGTTTCCCAGTCATTCACAGATACTTGGTAACAAGGTACTTCAGTGGAATGTTTTTGTTCCCCTTTGGTGCACTATTGCCTAGATGGATGCAAATACAGTACTTATTAGGTCTCATAAAACTAATTATATTCACAGATATGCAGCAGATTAGTGCACTGCTTCTTAGCTGTGAACCTCTTGTGAGAAGGGTTAACATCTACCAATATATTGTGTACTGCAGACCCATCTAGCTCCTTACCCAAGCATAGTAGGATGTTAAATAGGGTCTTATTTTTGGATCTGTAATCTCAGTGCATTGTAAAATACCTATAATCACAAGTAATGCTCTATATTTAATAAGCAGGAACAGTATATACAAGATACTCTTTCTGGGGGGAAAAATGTTGAGAACACATGTCTACTGGGATACAAACCCAGAAAGACACAAGTCTCGTTAGCTTTCTTCAACACACATGGTGTAGGGGAAATCTAAATAAAGACTAAAGCTTCATGATGGAGTTCAGTATATATGGGGAATGGGCCCAGTAGTTTGTTTTAAACTTGCAGGACATCCCTAGTTGTAAATAATAACCACAATATCCTAACATTAGCCGATGGGTGTGAAAATGATATGGTAAACTCCAGGAGAAACACTACTGGTGAATTGCACCCAGGCCTGCACAAGGACTTATGTCCTTAGATTCAGGTTGTTATTAGCACCTAGGACCCCCTGTCATGGCCCAGGACCCTGGTAGTAGTAACAAGTGCACCTAGTTATGATATATTTTATGTTTCTAATTTTTCAACTTATCTTGCCCAATTCTTCATGATTTTATCCAAAGCACAGTTTGCCATTTGGACTGCTCATGTGACCGGGGCTATTACAAGCTGATATTCAGCAGTTGAACGTGAAGCAAAGCTGCCCTCAGAATTCAGTCATTTTTGAAAGCTCAGGAAAGACTATGAATACAGTGTGAAATTCACTCCTATGTAAAGGGCCAGCCCAAGGCCTATGCAACACCTAAACGCTGTGCTGAGGCTTCAGCGAGACATAAATTATGCATAAGAACTGCCAGACTGGGTCAGACCATTGTCCATCTTGTCCAGTTTGCTGTCTCCAATAGTGGCCTGTACCAGAGCTTCAGGGGAAGTGTACAGAACAGGGCATTTATGGAGTGATTCATTCCTGTCTTTCACTCCTGGCTTCTGGTAGTCGGAGGTTCCGCGTTGTCCTAAGCATGGGGTTGATCTTGATGAACCTATCCTCCATGAAATTATCCAGTTATTTTTTTGAACCCAATTCTATTTTTGGCCCTCACAATATCCCACGGCAATGAGTTCCACCGGTTAGTTGTGCATTCTGTGAAAAAATACTTCCTCTTATTTGTATTAAACCTGCCACCTATTAATTTCCTTGGGACGCTTGGTTTTTGTATTGTGTGAAAAGTTAAATATAACTTCTCTATTCATTCTCTCCACACTCTCTATTCACTGTCTCCACACTACACGATTTTATAGACTTCTGTCATAGCCCCTCTTCGTTGTCTCTTTTCTAAACTGAACACCCCTAATCTTTTTAGTTTCTTGTCGTATGGGAGCACTTCCATACCTTTGACTGTCTTTGTTGCCCTTCTCTGAACCTTTTCCAGTTCCAAGAAAACGTGTGTGTTGGTTCTCTGCACAAATGTAAATTTCATCCTGTGTATATATAGCAGATTCGTCAATATGATGAGATTTAAAAGTCATCCTCTGAAGGGAATCCTCTAGAAAACTATCGTCTTCTCCATTACTCAATGAGAGACAGACCAGCTGTACTGAAATGTCAGAAGGGTTTGCACAGCTGACAAGTTGCTGAAAACGGAGCATGGCAGCATCTCCATAAATTCTCTTTATCCGGCCAAGTGCAGCAGCTTAATATAGACTTAGTAAAAGCGTTAGTCCCACTGTCTCTCTCCCACATTGAGATCAAGCACTGCCACAGGTCATGGCAAAAACGTGAATGCGCGGATTTAACAGCGTGTAATACCGTTAGTAGCACAGCATTTTATAAGTTGTTTTCTGCAGGTTTAAAAAAATGTCTGAATTCAGCCAAAATTCTGACCAGGAAGTCCAAATCGAGGACATTGATGAAGATGAAATCTTAGGAAACTTATCCCCTGAAGAGCTGAGGGAGCTCCAGTGTGAAATGGAAGTCATGGCTCCAGACCCAAGAGTCCCAGTTGGAATGATACAGAAAGATCAGACTGAAAAGCCTCCAACGGGAAACTTTGACCACAGATCTCTTGTTGATTACATGTATTGGCAGAAGGCATCAAGACGCATGCTAGAGGATGAGAGAGTTCCCGTCAACCTCTTGCCATCTGAGGTAATAAATGAGAATCACAACTGTTTATTATGCATCCACTGTAAGACTTATTGTAACAGCATTTTGCCAAAGATCAGGGCCTTCATAACAATAGGTTTGATGCTTGTGTCTTCCTCTCTGGCCGTTCTTTCTGCAAATTAAAGCGTAGTATAGTGTATGAATTTAAACTCAGTCAAATCTTGTTTCAAAATTCTCTATAACTATAGGATCTAAACTTGAACGATTACCTCAGGGTTTTTATTTTTACTTTTTGCCCTAAATTGTTAACTACATTTTCAAATGTAAGAAAATGATGTTTTTATTTCATTAAAACCAATGAGTGAAAAAACACCATAGAAAAGCAAACCACAAAATAGAAGTCAAGTTTTTTATTTCTTCATAATATATATAAGAATATATATATATATTGGCTAGCGTGATTTTCTCTTATAACCTTAATATAATTACAAGGGCTTAATAAACTCTAAAATTAGATAATAATAATAATAGTAATAATTAACATAACTTAATGTCACATTGAAAATGTCTGTCTTTTTGACTATGAATTACAGTCACTAGTGACTATGAGTTCAAACGTCATGAGCCAAATACTCAGCAGATGTAAATCAGCCAAGTTAATAGAACTACGCTGATTTACACCAGCTGGGGATCCAGTTGTATGTTTTTTGGTGGGCTCTGATTCAAGGGTCCAACCCTATTCAGCAATGAACTTAAATTAAGCACATTCCTAAATCCCATTGACTTAAAGTTAAGCACGTACTTAAATATTTTGCTGAATTGGGGCCATAGTCTTTATGCAGGCCAAACTCCCACTGAATACAAGGGGAGATGTGCCTGCATAAATACATCTGGATTAGGACCTGTAGGAACTTTAAATGACTCAAGGGAGAAACACAGTGAGACTTTTTACCGTCAGTCCAACCTTATATAATATGGTTGTATTCTAGTACGTCAGTACAGTATATCCCTGAATTCCAGTAAAAGTTTTAGTGTCCCGGTAGCTGTTTACAAAGAAGATAAACTGTTGCTTGATCATTCTTGGCCTTTAACAGGTTCATATATAAATGTGCTTCCTTTTACACTTTGGGATGTTGAAAGTTGTTGGGGTTTCTTTAACCTCTGTTCTACAAAGTAGAGATGGGCCGGAGTTGCACAGTTTGGATCCAGATTTGAACTATTCCAAAGTGGGGGGTTGTGTGGTTCATTCCAGCTCTGTGTCAAGTTAAATCCATACGAAAACTCCGAGGGCTTCATTAGTACAGCAAACAGATATGATTTATTTATATTTCAGCATCCCCGACGTTGTCACTTCAGAACTTGACAAACAGCAACCTCCACTGGTACAAAGGAGAAGTGCAGTTAAATGTCACTGTGGTCCCAGTCCTGATCTCAGTGGGACAGGACCACCACCACCATCTGCATCCCTTACTCGTGTACATTCAAAGGGCCTGATCCTCCACTCCTTATTTATATATAAACTCTCACTGGAGTCCATGGGAGTTTTAAGATGGACGTGGACTCTAAGATCAGGCCTTCTGTCTAATTGCTTACTAATAGCAAGCGGCAGACAAAGTGAAATGGGTCCTGAGTAGTAAAATCCAGTTCTTACCCATCATGAGGAAGGGACAAGAAAATTAAATTGCACATGAAATCGACCTTCAGGGAAAGTGGCTAACCTTCCTGGCAGGAACAGAGCAGAGGCCACTATGATGTCATTACTGATGCTCAAAGCACAGCCCTTTCATCAAGCAGTGTCCAGAAACCACCGCAGACCACAAAAGCAATTGAACTAATATTCATCTACGTCCCCAGTGGTGCCCCCTTAATGGTAATGCTCTACACAGAAGCCCAGACCCCTAAGGCTTGGACACTAATAGTTCTACCCATTACTATGATGTTCTCCTCTTTGGTCTTCATTAGACGGAGCCATAGAGCCAATATCTAGAAATGTATCTCCAGTTTTTTGCTCCATGAAAAACAAAGGTCTCCTAGAAATGCAATTAACGCATTGTTATATCAGAGAAAATTAGGGCCGATCTACCACTGATGTCAATAGAAAGATTTCTCTTGACATCCATAGACTAGATCAGGAATGTGAAAGAAGTTATTGGCATTCTTGGAAAGTTTATATGAGAGATTGCTGTATAACAGCATTTAAGTAAGGAATTATTGTTCATTCACACTTAGGCCAGAAGTACTATGAACACTGTTTCTTTTTTCAAAAAGCATTCTCTTACATATGATGTGAGGAAAAATAGAGATATGTTAAATCCATTTGCTATATTTTTATTTCAGCGCATAATTAATGTAACAAAACCATTTTAAATTATTTCAGCTATTAGCATTTTGTCTTCTTTAGAGAAACATTGCAGAGAAGTTTGAAGAAAATGCTGGGAATATGGACGATATTGCTAAGAAAAAAATGGCAGAAGATACTACAGAAGCAGACAGAAAAGAAACATATTACAAAAACGAACATGTCGAACAGGCCAAGCCTGGTTCAGCACAACAATCGGGAGAAACAAATGAAGAGAGAAGCTATAAAGAGACAGAAGATGAGGAAGAGGAGGATGACGAGGAGGAGGATGACGATGATGATGATGAGGAGGAAGATGATGATGACAATGATGAAGAGGAGGAGGAAGAGGACGATGATGAAGAAGAATCAAGGATGAAGAAGCCATATGGAGACGAAAACAGCAACAATGATCAGGTAACTAACAAGCCATATACAAAATCAGGGGAAAATCCAGAAAATCAAGAAAACCATGAGAAGAAAGTATCAAAACTACAAATTCCAAAGAAGTTAGCTGTAGATACTAGCTTTATTAAGTTAAGTGCAAGACCTTCAGGAAACCAAACCAATTTAGATGAGAGCTTGCAAAAGGTCCAGAAAAACGATCCAGATGTGAAGGAACTCAACCTGAACAACATTGAAAACATCCCAAAGGAAATGATGGTGGACTTTGTGAACGCCATGAAAAAAAACAAGCATGTAAAAACATTTAGTTTAGCCAATGTGGGAGCTGATGACAACGTAGCTTTTGCCGTGGCCAACATGTTACGTGAAAACAGGAGCATCACTACTCTAAATATTGATTCAAATTTTATCTCCGGCAAGGGAATCGTTGCAATCATGAGATGTCTGCAGTATAATGAGACATTAACTGAACTGCGTTTTCACAATCAGAGGAACATGTTGGGCCATCAAGCTGAAATGGAAATTGCCAGGCTTCTGAAAGCCAACCCTAAGCTGCTGAAGGTGGGCTATCACTTTGAACTTCCAGGCCCCAGGATGGTTGTTACCAATCTGCTCAGCAGAAATCTTGACAGACAAAGACAAAAAAGGCAGGAGGAGCAAAAACAGCAGCAATTAAAACAGCAGAGAGAGTTAATAGCCATGTTAGAAAATGGACTAGGGTTGCCTCCTGGGATGTGGGAAATGCTAGGGGGACCAATGCCTGATTCAAGGATGTGTAGCTCAATACAAGCCCCCAAGCCACCTGTCCCTAAAACTATGCCCATGAGCAGGAAAAATGAACACGCAAGAAAGCCAGCCCCTGAAGAACAGAGCAGTGAGGAACCTGCCTCCTTCAAAATGGTCAAACTCAAGAGAACTCAGCGCAAGCCCACTATACCAGAATACGTGGAACCGGCTGAAAAAACAAGTATCAAAGATGTGATCAAGACTCTTAGACCGGTTCCAAAAAAACGACCACCTCCTCTGGTTGACATAACCCCAAGAGAAAAGCTCTTAAATGATATTCGTCAGAGTAACGTCGCCTATCTTAAACCGGTAAGTGTATATGAAACAGAATGGTAGCAACAGGGAACTATTTCCATCTCTGTCATTTAATGCAAATCAAATCTAATATTCTATTTTAAAGGCTTCCACAAAAGCATCTACAAAAATTGTGGGCATATTCATTTTCAGGCATATAAACATGTTGATGGTATGCAAGTTGGCATTTTTGGGAACAGATTTCGAGCATGTGTCACATGTTTCTATATGCACAAAATGCAGACTTTTGCACAGGCAAATGATTACAACCACAAATTTTGCAGGTGCAATTATTAATGCCTGGTGAAGATTTGGCTGCTATGCTTTATGGATAGATTAATCATCATTTTAAAATTAAGTACATTTATGTGTTCTGGAATTTTGATAAAGGGTTTGTTAGTTGCCTCATAGGCCGTTATGAGCTGTTAGATGAATTCATACTTTAA
This sequence comes from Macrochelys suwanniensis, assembly GCA_033296515.1. Lineage (NCBI taxonomy): Eukaryota > Metazoa > Chordata > Testudines > Chelydridae > Macrochelys > Macrochelys suwanniensis. The sequence goes on along the minus strand of CM065778.1, from coordinate 9,284,655 downwards.
TTCACACCTTACATCTCAATAATGACCAACCACAGTTTCACTTCAAATGTGGTGAATATTAAGCCCAACTTGTAGTCCTTATATAGGAAAAGATCCCACTGAGTGTTCTTTGAGCAAGGATGGCAAGACTCAAACCATTATTTGCCCATAGAATGAGATTTTTCATGCCTAATTTCAGCTCATAACTAGTCAAATCATAAGCCCCTCTAAATTGTAGTCAGTGAAATGGTACCACTGACGCAAAGTCCTAAAGGGAGATTTAAAACTTCTGTATGCCCTAGGGTGACCAGACAGCAAGTGTGAAAAATCGGGACAGAGGGTGGAGAGTAATAGGAGCCTATATAAGAAAAAGACCCCAAAATCGGGACTGTCCCTATAAAATCGGAACATCTGGTCACCCTGGTATACCCACAATCATAAAGGTAAAAGAAAAGGACTCAACTCAATAGATAAGCCAAAAAATTAGAAGAAAATTTGTGTGTGTGCATGCGTATGTGTGTTAAAATCTGTTTCTTTTAGGGTTCAAATAGTTGCAGGAATGATTTATTACTAATCCTCCAAACATTATACAATTTATGGTCAATCCTATGAGGTTCTGAGCCCCATAATAATACTTATCTAGTACTTTTTCATCCATAGATCTCAAAGCCCCTTACAAGGTGAGTATCATTATTCCCATTTTAGAGATGGGGAAAGTGAGGCAGAGGGAGATGAGGTGACCTGCCCAAAGATTACCCAGTAAACCAGTGGCAGGGCCAGGAACTGAACCTATATTTACTTAGTCTCCTGTTCAGTGCCCTAGCCTTAACATAAGAACGGCCATACTGGGTCAGACCAAAGGTCCATCTAGCCCAGTATCCTGTCTTCCTGGCCAATGCAGGTGCCCCAGAGCGAATAAACAGAACAGGTGATCATCAAGTGATCCATCCCCTGTCGCCCATTCCCAACTTCTGGCAAACAGAGGCTAGGGACACTATCCCTGCCCATCCTGGCTAATAGCCATTGATGGACCTATCCTCCATGAACTTATCTAGTTATTTTTTGAACCCTGTTATAGTCTTGGCCTTCACAACATCCTCTAGCAAGCCATGCCACAGGTTGACTGTGTGTTGTGTGAAAAAATACTTCCTTTTAAACCTGCTGCCTATTAATTTCATTTGGTGGCCCCTAGTTCTTGTGTTATGAGGAGTAAATAATACTTCCTTATTTACTTTCTCCACACCAGTCATGATTTTATAGACCTCTATCATATCCCCCCTTAGTCATCTCTTTTCCAAGCTGAAAAGTCCCAGTCTTATTAATCTCTCCTCATATGGCAGCCTTTCCATACCCCTAATAATTTTTGTTGCCCTTTTCTGAGCCTTTTCCAAGTCCAATATATCTTTTTTTGAGATGGTGCAACCACATCTCCACGCAGTATTCAAGATGTGGGCATACCATGGATTTATATAGAGGCAATATGATATTTTCTGTCTTATTATCTATCCCTTTCCTAATGATTCCCAACATTGTTCGCTTTTTTGGCTGCTGCTGCACATTGAGCAGATGTTATCAGAGAACTATCCACAATGACTCCCAAGATCTCTTTCTTGAGTGGTAACAGCTTATTTAGACCCCCATCATTTTATATGTATAGTTGGGATTATGTTTTCCAATGTGCATGACTTTGCATTTATCAACATTGAATTTCATCTACCATTTTGTTGCCCAGTCACCCAGCTTTGAGAGATCCTTTTGTAGCTCTTCACAGTCTGTCTGGGACTTAACTATCTTGAGTAGTTTTATATCTGCAAATTTTGCCACCTCACTGCTTACTCCTTTTTCCAGATCATTTATGAATATGTTGAATAGGACTGGTCCCAGTACAGACCCCTGGGGGACACCACTATTTACCTCTCTCCATTCTGAGAACTGACCATTTATTCCTAGCCTTAGTCCTCTGCCTTCCCATAACTCTCTCTCCAAATAACATTGAGGACAGGGGCTCAATAACTTACAAGACATAAATGAACTCCCATCAATATGATTTGGAGTTATGAAAGCTCAGCATCTCACTCACTGAAGCCTTTAATACATACCTGTAGGGAAAGTTCTTATGGGGCTTTCACCACTCAGAAGATCTCATGTGAGACTATGTTCTTGTTTTAGTCGGGAGAGGAGTAAGTTGGTTGGTTTGTTTTACTGGAACACTTCCTTACTTTGTTTGAGATTATCATGACGTTACAAATGGTCACACTGCCAATGCCCCTTAATCTATGTCTGTATATTCAACAATTTCTAAGGTATATTTAGTGCATGTGCCATGACTTTTGAATTGATAATTTGTTGGACAGGCCGAAGTGGCTTCTCCTGAGCAGCTTTGGTCTATCTGGTCAAAAACACGTTTTTAAAATTGCCTGAGTACATATCAGATAGAATCAAATGGCCTCTAACATATTGTTTTGGTCTGTAGGGCACATATAATGCCTTTAATAATATTTTAATTAAAAATAAAGTTTTTAATAAATAGATAAAACCAAAGAAGAAAGATCATGGGCTAAATTCACTTCTGGCCTGAGCAAGTGTAACTGCATGAAATCAATGGAGATATGCCCTTTTACAGCAGTGGTGAATTTGGTTTTGCGTGTGTGAAATGTTAACCGTGAGCATGCATTTAGCAAAATAATATATCGGCCCTGGATCTGTGTATATCACTATAGTGATTGGACTCGGTCCTGTTCCCATTTAAGTCAATGCCAAAATTCTTGGCAACAATAGGAGTAGGATCTGGGTCTGTTATGCATTTTTTTACAAAATATGGGGCAAAATTATGAAAAGGACTAAGGATTTTGGATGCTTCCATTTTTGTGTGTCCAACTTGAAATACTTTAAGGAGGTTGACTTTCAGAAAGTGGTGGGCCCTCAACCTTGGAAAACCAGGCCCCTTTCAGAAGTCTCAGGCTGGACACTCGAAATCATGGCTATTGTGTTTAACAGTCTCTTCTGTTCTTCTAATATCGAATACTGACCCCATAGTCCTTATGTAAGTGATCAGGCCCATTAAATTCTGTGAAAATAATCATCCAAATCGAATTGCTTGTGTGACTAAGGAATACTCCCATGAGCAAGAGTGTGGAGGATCCAGTCTAAAAAGTAAATTGCTAAAAGGTGCCATTCCAATTTCTCAAGTAACTGACACCTGCTTCATAACTTCCTCTGAATTTTTTTCAATGTATTAATTTTTTAAAAATTACAGGCCCTATTTTGGTCCCATTTACATTTGTACAAACTCATGATATTCAATGGAATGACACAGGCGTAACTGAGACAAGAATTTGGCCTGACGTGTTAAAGAAGATGAGGTCTTAAAATGACCCCTGCCTGTAAATTCAAAGTTAATGCTGCCACTATGTCCCTAACTCACATCACTGGGGTATTTTTATTACTACTACCACCACTACCACAGTGGCAAGGATTATTTAAAGACTGATTTAGCTGCAAAAGAAAGGCAGTGTTCAGGACCTCTGACCTTTGACATTGGTGTATAAGTGTTGTATCTTGGATCCTGTCACGCTGTCTAGAATGGCTCACAACTGATTAGAAGTAAAATACCCGCAGTGGACAGGCTACTGGACTTGGATTCAAGGCATGTAGGCTCTGTTCTCAACTCTACCACTGTCTCTCTGTGTGATCTTGGCACATCACTTAAACCCATTCCAGAGTATCTCTTTCTCCATCTGTCATATGTGGGATAAGAAATGCCTCCTCACCTTGTAGAGGACTCTGAGATCTGTGGGAAAGTGCTGTATCTGGGCTAAGTGGTGTTATTGATGGCTACTTGATTTATCAAGCAATGATCAACAGCTCTGTGAATTCTAGGACAGAGCAATGTGCCAAGAATTTCTTAACCATTTTAGCCACAGAATTTCCTGTTACATTTTCAGTACTTTGATGTTACTGTTGGATTATAATAAGCACACACTTATTTTTGGAGAGAAGAGGGCGAAGCCAGATTTTCCTGCTATTGACGTGTCTTCCTATTGGTCTTGTACAGGTGCCTGTGCCAAAAGAGCTAGAGTGAAACACCAGATTCTCCTGAGGGAAACAACTTGAAATAAAGACAATTCAAGTTTCACTTACACTTGTTTCAAAGGATGCTTTCTTCAGAAGCCAAGTGGCAGATACGAACATGTGGGAACAATGCTTGTACTATTGAGTCTGTTTATACAATGATGAAAAAGGGTGGAATGGAACCAGTCAGTGCTAAAAGGATTTCCATCAGCTATCAAGTAACAACGATGCCCTGGTATAATCTCGGTCTGCCAGTTGGATTCTAGTCTCCAGTTTGTCCAGAGGTATTTGCCCAGCAGCAGCAATAACTTAACAGGTTTTACAGATTCAGTCAGTGAACTCTATTGCTTGCATGGTACTTTCTGCTGTTAAATTCTCCTGCAACACATAGTGCCCTATTGTGACTTTCGTTCTTTACACACACAACTTTTTTTTCTCCACACTGCTGTATGTCACTGCTTTTTTTTTTTTTAACAAACACGTGATTTCTATCTACACAACTTATATTTTCCGTCCAGAATTATTTTTAGACTGAGGAAACATCAAACAAACAAACAAAAAAGGCAAAAATGCCCTGTTTAGGAGAGAGCACGGTGTGCATTTCTTCCATAAACTGCAGTAGTTATGAGAACAAAATGGCTGCCCTCTCTACAAACAGGCAGAATTCTTAGAATCTTACAGGCACAGTACACAGGGGGGAAAAATCATAGTTTCAAACTTCATAGAATGTGTTCTGGCAAGTATTCAAAACATGAAGCCATCAGCTGTTTTGGGAGCTGTGTGATCATTATTCCCCTGGCAGATTCTCTCTGTCCTTGTTATAACCCTGAACTGTTTCAAACCCCCATGCTTCAGGCCACACAGTGCAGTCACCTTCTGAGAATAGAACTGGACTGTTTCAGATGTCCTTCAGTACCCCTGATTAACTGGCCAGAGTTGCTGCTACTGAGTATTGTTGGGCCCTTGCGCTCTTCCCGCTGCTTGGGGCTCAAACCGCCTGCCAGTTTGTGGAAGGAACTGAATGTCTCGCTTGCGTGGCGATGGCAGGGCTGAGCTCTAGCTGGAGGTAACTGCACTCACCCATCCTTGCACAAGTTAATGGTTCTGAAATATTCTGAGGAGAAAAAATGCTTTAAATGGTCAAAGCGACGAGCCTTGATTCTGTACCATCCAAACACCCACAGAATGTGCCCAGGAAAGGAAAAAGTTATTTCTTGTGTTGGGGAAAGTCTCTATCCCCAAGTGTGTGAAATCCTCAGTTTCTCTCATCTTTAATGAATCTCTCTTTTCTAGATGCTTTCCCTTTGCTACTAGGCATGCTGTTGTATTCTCCCTACTTCAATCTGTTTGTACCAGCCTATCCTCTCTCTCTCGTTGGTTACTCTCTCTGCTTGATTCCCTATCTGCCAACTCTCCTCTTGCTTCCCACAAAACTTCACTCCACCAACTTCACCAAACCCATTAATGGCCTACTCTGCCTCTAGTAGCTAAGACACAGGGCTGGGTCTTGCTTTTTCCCTTCTTGGTCTGCCTACGACTACTGCTCCGTTCCTCCTCCTCTTGTCTGCATGTCCTTGGCCATCCAATAATCTGACCTCTTTTTTCCACAGCTCCTTTGGTTGCGCCTCATCCTCCCTTTCTCGCTCAATAGGATCACCAAGGCTCTTCTATGTAATCTTCTGCCAGCCAGCTTGCATTTCTCTTACACAATCCATGCTCCCTTCCCAAACCTCTTTTCTCCCACTCACAGCTTCATATCCTACTGCTCCCACATAGGGAACAATTGCCTTCTTCATGCCAATCAACCTTCTCCTTTCAAACCCATTCTTCCAACTTTGTTCACTTCCCCTCCCTCTACCTGAACTGATCTGCTGATTCCCTTTAAGGCTCTTGGGGGGAGGGGGATGCACACAGGCAGGGAACCTGGCTTACTGTTTGTAAGGTACTGTATGAATTTACAGCACACTAAGGAATTTTTTAAACTATGATTCAACATTGCTTGTGCAAATGTTGAGAGGAAAACAGTTAGTTTATTTCTTGTTTACAGCTCTCCAATGAAGAGAATATTCTAGCTGGGATGTGCCAGTGTTGTAGTCTCTCTCTTTCACTTGACCAACTAGCAGAAAAAGGAGCATGGTTTCTGCTCCCGCATATAGCTTGCTGTAAGAACCGGGAAAAGCCAAAGTGGCTTTGGGCCACCCTTATTCAGCCCTGTTCCCAGAGCAGATGCAAGACTCACCCTAAGTTGAGCAGCTTTTCAAGGGTCTGGCTCGAGGGAAGTGTGTGCTTTGACCATACCTCCAAGTGCTTAGGTACCATTGCCAGCCAGAGAGGGTGGGAGGGATGACAGAGCTGCTGCAGTAACCCTATGCCAGCAGCTGATCCCTAGGTAAAGGGAATGCTCCCAGGGCCCGTTAAGGTGATTTTATGACTGATCATTCTAGTGAATCAGGCCCATAATGTTCATGTAAAATTTTCAGAGTGTGCCTAATATCTACACTGTGTAGTACCAAAGAGGGGGAAGCGAATGAGTGATAGGAACTGCTCTGTACTCAGACAACCTGGAAGGGTGTCTATGAGTACAGAGCAGTTCCTAAGTGGTTGGAAGAAAATATAGCAACCCCACCCCTTCCTTTAAGGGAAGGAAAAGCAAGCAAAAGCCGCTCACTACCTTTGTGTAATCACAGGTGGGACTATGCTCTATTATGGCATGCAGACCACACTCAGGCAGGAACTGGCCCCATACACAAAAGAGACTGGAACATGCTATTCTCAGTGGCATCAGCACAACCCCTGCCTGTGACTGCAACAGAGTTCAGAGGGGGTGTGGCCAAAGGAAAGGTAGGTGGAGCCTAGGAAAGTGCCACACAAAAATGGTGCCTTCTGAAAAGGTACCAAGGCAGGCTGCCAAAACAAGTTGGCTGCTGTTCGCAGCTATCCGATCCTACTGTAGGAGAGGAATGTGCAGCAGGAAAAGATCCCATCTCTCACCCCTTCACAAAGCCTGCAAAAGCAAACACCAGGAGGCAAACAGCACTACCCTCATTCAAGCCCTGCTCCACTGGAGGACTGGTTTGTTTCAGAGCAACAGACTCAGCCTTGAAGTTTATCCACATGGGAATGAGCCTCATGGTATGAAGGTCTATTAGTGCCTTGTAGGTTTCTGTAGTTAGTGTGGTCATGTTCGCGGTCATGCCATTCACAGGATTCAGGTCTGAATGGTGGTTTTGGGAATGCGTATCACATCACCATCCTTTTCCTTCAATGAGTTACATACATTACCACATCTCTTACCTCAAGCCTAATGGGATTACACTCCTTTCTCCACTGCTTATACCTCTGCAGACTCCTGATCTGCAATGGGGCTCAGTTACCTTTTTCCCAACCCTATCTCCCACCACTTTTCTGATGGCCACTTATAGTTCCTGCCAACCATATTTGAATGGGGTGTAGCTTCTTCTAAAAATCCAACAATGCATGCCCCGTTCTTGCCTTCTGTACTTCAAGGGCCCAATGGATTTTGTTAAGGCCAGAAATAGGATGAAACTTCTAGGATAAAGGGTTGCTCTAGGCTTTGCTTCCTCCTCCCCGCCCCCCCCCCAAAAAAACCCCCAACAAAACAACCCAGTAGCAGATACTAACTGATTATTGTTATTGTAAAGATATTCTGTTATCTTGTATAGGAAGGTGTCCCCATTTGCTTCAATTTCCTTTGAGGACATATAACAATTTACCTCTTTCTACTTCAGAAGCTTTTGTTCAGACTCAAAAAAAAAAAATAAAACCACTCCCCCACCCCATTAGGCTTCCTCCCTCTGACATAATGTAGTGATTTACTCCCACTTGGTTTGGGGTTTCACTGAGGGTTTTTCTTGTGTTTGTTTTGTGTTTTTAAGTTGGGAGGTGAAGGCAGAAATCTTCTCCCTTCAAGCTGAATCTAAAGTAGAAATTTAGTTAGTTGTCAGTTTCAAGCCCTACCTATTACTCACAGAAGGTGGCTGTGCTCAGGTAACTGTGGTCTGTACATGCATTTTGGTATGCTATAAGTTGTTTATATTAAAAAAAAAAGTGTCAGACATCTAAACACTGGAAAATTTGGTTTAACAAAACAAGCCACACCACCCAGCTTGGTAAGCATACCATTTCTCAAATTAGTCCAAGAGGTGGCCCTCCCTACTCTCCTCCACCCAGAAACCCACTCACCCAAAAGGATACAGATCTCCTTAGTGCTCCACTGCAATGACTCACTCAGGCATGTTCCAAATCCATTCCCTTTTTACAAGGAAAGATGACCCACAGTGCATTGTGTTGTGCTCATGTTATATGTAAAGTGATGACCATAGTTAAAAAAAACAAAAAAAAGTTGGTCACTTAACACGCTGCAGTTTATTGTAGAGTAGTGTGATCTTGATTAAAGCACACTTTTCTGCATTATGATTAGTTTAAAAAAATGAAATAAATGCACTCAGTTTTATCAATTGTTAAAGTTTATTCTTCACAACTCATTTTTAAAATTCTACAATGTAACTATATATTCATGAAGTCATAGGCTAGTATCTCTTCTGTAAGTGTAGCAAGAACTACTCATCAAAAGCTAAGACAACGTACTATAATAAAGGAGAAGGTCATTGCTTCTTACCCTGGAATATACACGTAAAGACAAACTTCCAATAAATACTGATCACTCTGGAACATTTGCATGAAATGAGGTGTTCAGACTCCTAAACAATCCATTTTGAAGAGACACCAGCTGTGTGCGCATGCACACATGTGTCTATATACATGACCTTTGAAGAGGTTTTTGGGGATATCTGCTATACCTGCCCTGTAAATCAAGTCAGTTACAGATAAATACTTCATAAAAAGGAGGAGAGATGCAAGAGTGATGGTTACACACTATGTTAATCTGCATAAGTTTTCCCCATGCATATGGTTTAGGTAGCACAGACTGCAGTCAAGCTGAAGTTTACTGAAGATATTTGTAATGATAGCTCTTGAAAGTAATTGCTCACATGAATTTGGCGATGATTCTAAAAATACCTAACTTACTGGTTTTATTTACAAGTCTGAAATCTAGTCTTATTTCCCTTGAACAGAGCCACAAGTGGCAAAAGTTAGCAAGATGTATGTTTTAGCCAGCGTCTTCTTTAAACTGGAAGAGAGTCAGAGCACAATTTGGACAATGAGGCAAGTCCTAAAATCTCAAGGGACAGTTCTGTTTTTTTTTAAAACAGAACTCCAAATAAGAGCATTCTAGCCATTCTTAGTCAGGTTTTTTTTTTTTTTTTTAAATAAAAAAAAAATTAAACCAACCACAAAAGAAACCTACACCTTGTAAGTGTGAAATCGTGGCTCTATTGAAGGCAATGGCAAAAAAAGGTCCATGGACTTCAAGAGCCAATATTTCAGAGACATTTAAGGCTCATAATAACCTTCAGAGACACATGCGCCTCTCCTACTGAATTCAGTCCAATTTGCATGTGTGTACTGTGGGCAGAGCTGGACAAGGGGGCTATATAGTTTACATACGTTGCCCATTTAGACTTGGATCTCCTGCTATAAGAAATATTATATTTCATGAACAGACTAGGCGCATGTGAGGTGACTTGTGCGCTCTGGTCAATTTATTCTTTTCATTTGCTACTTCAGATAATAAGCTGGCTTGAATATAACCTACTTGAAAAGGTAAGTAACAGGAAGACACCCCCTAGAGGTTTTTAGGGGAGCGTGGGGGGTGGGGGAAGGAAATGAAAAAAATTGTGTACTGGTAGCGCTTTTGGCCAGTCCTGACTTTGCCAGATTTTTGTCTGGCGACATTTTTAGCGCACTAAACAGCCCCCACCCACCCCCAATACCATCCCTCCAATGAAGTGCACTATAAATACTTAGACATGACACTGGCTACTAAGAACATTTTATTCTCCAGTTTCACACATAGGCACGAACACCAAGAGATTTTACCATATTCTAGAAAGGTGTCTCTCCTCCCCAATCTTAGAGGAGCCCTGAACAACTTTGTATACCTGTATCTTGCCATTGTCAATCTATACAGTACGTGCATCTAACAGACACATTGAAAGCAAGCTTTGACATGAGTAAATAGCAACTAAATTCCTGCAACAGATAAGTGCCATATTACGTGCACCTTATTCCTTCACTTTGGCAATGTAATCAGCCAGTTTGTTGATGTTCTCTTCCTGCTGTTCAAGGGCATCAAGTACTATGCCCATAGGGGTCTTCTTCAAGCCTATTCCTTCCATTTTATTCTCCAGTTTGTTCTTTATGCTCCGAAGCCTCAGAGACGCATGGATAAATATCACTAAGAACAGAAATACATGTTTGTTAACTGACATGCCCCTATTTAATACCTAGCTCTTTAGTGCTCCTCATCTGCCTCTCTCAAAGCACTTGGAATGACTTTGTAAGTGAGCTGACATCCAAAAGTAGGAAGCTGGAAGTCTTAACACATGTACTGATATGGTCTGCTTAAGAAGTCATGTAAGTATATGTCCTACCTCCAGTGGAGTTTATTGTTCTTAAAAGGAAAACTATAGATTCCTTCAAGTTTCACTTGCTAGCAACCTTGAAAGTCAATTGTATAAGATTTTTTTTGGGGGGGGGGGACAATTTTTAAAACCTCAAATTTCATATATTAAGTGAAGCCAAGAGTTAATTCAGAGTGAATAGACTTGAGCTTTTAGTTCCAGTCATTAAAAGGGGGAGAAAAGCTATACTTACACAGTAGAGGAAATGTTATCCCAAATATGAACACCATGACACCTCCAAAATAGGAGATCAAGAAATAACTAGACAGCAGGATGGCTACCACAAATGCAGTCGGGTACTGCTTCTTGAACTTGCGAAGGATATCTTTGTTGTGTGACGCCCACACAAAACCTGTGAACACCAGCACTACTACAGTGCCACCAAGGATCATGTTCAGTGGGCTCAGAAATCTGGGGAGAAAGTGAGGGAAAGTGTTTGAGCAACATCTTCATTTTATAAAACATACGAGTTACGCAGTCAGTTCGAGTGTCTCACTATTACGAGAGTAGGAAGATGGAGACAGTTGACAAGGCTTATGCTTCAGTGCCTCAAAACCCTTATCAGCCAGCTTCTGACATTCACACATCATAGAATCATAGAATCTCAGGGTTGGAAGGGACCTCAGGAGGTCATCTAGTCCAGCCCCCTGCTCAAAGCAGGACCAATCCCCAATTTTTGCCCCAGATCCCTAAATGGTCCCCTCAAGGATTGAACTCACAACCCTGGGTTTAGCAGGCCAATGCTCAAACCACTGAGCTATCCCTCCCCCCTTCATGCTTTAACCACAATGTTGTCACGCAGAGACCATAAGCCATTAGTATTGTTCTCGTGTGTATTTTCACACCCACACACCCACCCACCCCCCGGTTTTTGGAGGAGTTCCGTGCTCATGAAAGCAAAGAACTCACATCTGGCTAAAGAGTCCTGACAGGCATCCCTGTCAGCACATCTAAACGCTACCCCCCCGTTTCACTCCTGGGCCTTTGCTGAGCAGCATCCAACAGTCATGCCAGATGGTATGACGGCCTAGTACTTGCTGGGACTTGTCTTCTCCGTTTGGGGCTTAAAACAGGATCTAGCCTAGTCTTCAGGAGGTGAAAACGCTAGTGATTACCCACTGTACTGCCTTGAGCTTCAGATAAGGTTCAGGCCATGATCTTTCATTTACATTCCTCCTCCCCCCATTATATTATGCAGAATGGTACTTTTACATTGACTATATCTGAAGACTTAGAATACAAATAGAAGTCAGTCAGAGAGAAGAGATGCAGAGATATCATGTGTGTTAAAAATCAGGACAGTCTCTCTCTATGTAGGGCAATTACTTTCATCAGTGGGACAGGTGCAAACTGCAGGTAGCATGTGCGTCTCAGGATCAGAAGGAACTAGGGCAGGGGTAGGCAACCTATTGCCTGGGTGCCAAAGGCGGCATGTGAGCTGATTTTCAGTGGTACTCACACTACCTGGGTCCTGGCCACCGGTCTGGGGGGCTTTTCATTTTAAGTGAAGCTTCTTAAATATTTTAAAAACCTTATTTACTTTACAACAAATAGTTTAGTTCTATATTAGACTTATAGACGAGACCTTCTAAAAAAACGTTAAAATGCATTACTGGCACGTGAAACCTTAAATTAGAGTGAATAAATGAAGGCTCGGCACACCACTTCGGAAAGGTTGCCCATTCCTGAACTAGGGTCTAGGACAGAGTTCCTGATGGGACGTTCAAGAAACAGCCAAGTTTGGCAAGAAAGCCAAGACTGGAAACAGAACATTAAACCTCAGATAGTGTGACAGATAATTCCATAAGGTCTGTCCAGTGTGTCTTAAGATCAACATTACAGAATTAAGTTCAATACCTTTGGAGCCCCATTGTATTAAAAATGCAATTGCTTGTATGTTGTTGTATACAACGAGTCTGTATGTAACTTTGGGTATGTACTTCCTCTGGTTATCAGCCCTTTGAACCCGCCCCCACCCACCTAGAGAGGTTTGTATATAGTTGGTCCAACTAGATTCTCCAGGACCAAATAGAGGATTTTGGGATAAATAGCCTGGTTTTAAACTGGCTCAGGGCCTTTTATCTGGTCCAGCAAACAGACAGGTCCCCTGGTCCATGGAGGGCGGAAATCCTTAGGGAAGAGTTGGAAGAACTTTGGCCTACTGAGGCCCCATAAGACAGTGTTAGTTCTGATGTGAGACTGTTAACAACTTGTGACCACAAGAGACACCTCATGCCAATGCCCATGTTGGAGACATTTGGTGGGCAGGGGAATCTCTGCTAAACTTATTAGCATGTTTGTAGGTTCTTGTATTGTTTACTGTGTTTTCTCCATAATCTTGTATCCCAAGAATAAATAGGCTTGCACAGGAAGTGCTGTGGTAACATATCCTGAGCAATTACACCATAACAGTCCAAGGAGAAAGGCAAAGCAGGTGTGCTTAGGTAGACTGTCTTTTGCTGGGAACACCACAGTGAAGGCAGGGGGACCGTTTAGCCTGGGAATTCCCTGGTCAGGATGGAGAGAGACATGGGTCTCCACCCAAGAAAGGCAATGGCCAGGTAGCAAGAAGCCTGAGAGTGGGTGTTCTTGCTGGGCTATAGAAGGGAAAACACAAGTGCAGTTGTCCTGAACTGTGACAACTTGAAAACCAAAACCCCAGGATGAGAGCGAGTTTGGGAGTAGGGTGGAACTCCACCTGCTCTCACAACTCTTCAAATATTTGTAGGCCATTTTGTTTACCCCTCCCCTAACCATAACTTGCTTAGCTGGCTGCTAATTTCTGCTTATGAAGTGCAATCTTCTAGGTCTATTAATGCACAAGAATGGCCATACAAGGTCAGACCAATGGACCATCTAGTCCAGTACTTTGACAGTGGCCACTGCCAGATGCTTCAGAGGGAATGAACAGAACAGGGCAATCATCCAGTGATCCATCGCCTGTCATCCAGTCTCAGCTTCTGTCAGTTGGAGGTTCTGGGACACCTGGAATATGGGGTTGCATCCCTGACCATCTTGGCTAATAGATAAGCTTATGGAGGATAGGTCCATCAATGGCTAATTCTTTTTAGAGCCTGTTATACTTTTGGCCTTCACAACATCCCTTGGGAAGGAGTTCCACAGGTTGACTGTGCATTGTCTGAAGTACTCCCTTTTGTTTGTTTTAAGCCATTGTTACAAACAGAACTGTTTGACCAAGATGATCCTGGTTTGCCACTGTCAAATGGGGTTCATCCCTACTATAACAATTCCAGTATTTCAGGCCGTAGTTCATCTCAGACATAGCTTTGGTGTTGCATCTGGTTAAGTGACCTGCCCACACTTACATGAGTAGTAAGCTTGGCTCATCCCGTTGGACAACTGCTGTAGCATATGGTAACATTTATAGTCGGTCCTTAACATCCAACAAAAACGAAGCGCCTTTCATACACATTATCTAGTTACACTGGCAGTATTTGTATCCACTACTCTGACAAAGGGTTCTGTAGGAAAGGGGAAAGCTAATCACTTTTGTTTGAAACAACTTGTGTCTCCAGTTTCCTCTGTAGGTCAGCTGTCCCAACAAGGATGGGACAACTGGATTGAAAATAAAACCAAGTTATCTGCCCACCTGCTCCTGTTATTCATGTCTGAGCTCCAGCATGGCACACAGGAACTCTGATAGGGCAGGCCTGTTTGCCACATTTGAGTCATTTGTCTTGCAGTCAGCCACAGACTATATTTAGGTTAAAACCGTCTCTTAAGCTTCCAGGCTGGAAAAAGTGACCAGCGTTACTTTAAGCAGAAGTTATTTTAAGTCTGTGCTCTGCTGCAGCAGGATTTCTGATCAGACTACACTAGTAATGCTAGTATACGTTACAGAACCAAAGTGCTTGCATATATATATTTTTTAAAAAGTCTAAATACACCTCCTTTCCCCCTCCACAAGGAGGATTAACCTTGTTAACTTCTATGAGAATGACCTAGTCTGTTTAATAGTTTGCCAGTAGCCTGTCACTAGATTTGGGTGCAGGGGATAGAGTCTTGTCCCAAGTTAAACATTTGTAGCAAAGTTGATATATTCCACTTCAACATTCAGAGGCTTATTTATTTTTCCACTTTAGGAATTGGGGGTTTGTATAAACCACTTCCACCCAAACATTAAATGGAAAAATATTTTTCTCCTTATTGACAGGTAGTTCATACCAAATCTCTACATGTTTTTTAAAAGTTATATTCTAGGGAGTTTGTGCAGTTGAACTTCCTCAGATGCAAAGACAGCTACAAGTGATCCCACGGGACAGCTTTCCTGAGGAAAGAGTTAATCTGAAGTACATGCTTTCTGAAGTGGGATGAATTGCAGAGTACAAAGAAGCAGTGAGAGGGTAAGTATCAAATGAGATCATTCAGAGCCACATAAAGGCAGATTAGTAGTAACTGCTGTCCAAAGAACATGAATATTCATGTTGTGAGCCATGTGGTTCAGATTCTCCAACACTGTTGACTTCACTCTTGGATGTTCTGTTTTATGCCATTTTCCCTGTATCTGCACTATGCAGTACTGCTTCCTGCTCCCACAGTGCTACAACAGGGTCATGCTCACAAGAAATAAATGCCATCAGAGAGGAGGAGTCAAATGCCGGCGTATTTCACAAAGGCTGCGTTCTGCTACCTCAGAGTGTAAATCAGACTTGTGATCACTCTTTCTAGATATCTGCTATATTTAATGCATCCCCTGATTTAAGGGAGGCTAGAACAAATCATCAGGACAATCCCAGTTTTCCAGGTAATATATTTTGCTTCTGAACTTGTGTCCAAAATATCAGAGTAAGTGACAGGAGGGTCGTGTTACAGATAGTGTATGCAAACAGAGTACAGAGGAGCGGTCTCATTGGGTTAAACCTAGGCATTGTGTTTGGAGCACAGGTCAGAGTTCTTTTCAGCATTTATCCAATACCAGTGACTGGTTAATATGTATTCTTTGAGATTACTTGCTCCCAACCCAAAGTAGAATAATTAGTTCAGTAGATCATGAGGTTCAGAATTGCTTTCCGAAGGGCCAGATTTCTCTTTTACATCACTGTAAATCTGAAGCATCTCGTCTGATGTCAGGGCTAGCTATAAGAAAATCATCAGAATCTGTCTCTGATGAGCTACACCAACCTGTTCCCACTGCTCGTCTGTGCGTAGAATGGCAGCAGCGAGCTAGAGGAGTATCACACCCTAACACTCAACAGAGCATGGGCTGCGCAAGTGAATGATAGCAGGGAGTGAATTAGGGCCCGGTACAGCAGTCCAGTTTTGCATGCTTTTGTGCTTGTATCTGAGAATAGGAGTTTTATTGACCCATATGCAATCTCGTAAAAAACGGTGTCCTGGAAGTTCCCTTTCACCAGCACAGCAAGTACTGTTGTGGCCTTGCTTAGATCTTATCACAGTCTGATGATAGTGACTTCCCAGCCCTCCTGTTTGAAGCCGAGATTGAAGTCTTTCAAAACTTGCAGAGACTAAATAAGTATCTCCTTACATCTGATCACTTTCTAAATACAGTTCTCCTTTAGAGGTTTATTAGGCATCTCAAACTTAAAACGTTTTTAAAAGGCATCTAATAGGACAGCAGCACGGTGGCAATGAATTTTAGGTTGCTCAGACAACTTGAAAAACAGAGGCTTGGGAAGAGGGCAACAACTAGTTCTTGTTTCCCACACAGAAATTAAGGCAGGAATAACAGTGTCAAGAGGAAGCATAAAAAGCCCAGAACCAACAGCATGCTAAGTGGATGCTGCATTGCTTTCTGGGATGAAGGAGAAGTGAGCCAGAGGTCTGGGTCCAACAGAGAATGGAACAAATCAGTAGGGAAAAGCCAGTCATCTAGAGATGGAATTTCTCTGTAGTCTCCGGATTACAGCAAATACCCCTCTGCCTCCTGTGTGAGACAGTGTTTACTTTCATACAAGGTACAGTAAAGTAATGCAAGAAAACGGATATGGGAATTGACTTTAATATTTGTGCTGTCAGACTGGTAGGCCTGATTGGGTGAAGGGCAAAGAAGGAAGACAAGCACTATTCCGAGGGAGCACAGTGGGGGCTCAGTCTGCCTCTCACAGCTTGCTGGATTACTATGAAGTGTAGCATTATTGGATCCAGACCTATAGGCTGAAAGTTTGTAGCTACAGTGGTGTTGGAGGAATTGTAAGTTGCTGGGTAGAAGACACATCTGACCAGTGAGATTGTTAAAATGAGGTACTGAGTTGTTGAAATCTGAATTCTAAGACGGATGGCTCGCAGTTATCACAGGCTACCGGTTAGGTTTTCCTAAGGGTACACATATAATCCAATGTCTGTTTATATTTTGGAGATGTATACCATGCTACCTCTCATCTTGGTAGCATATTTTCCATAATGGCCTGGTCAAGGGTGTGAATCAACATACAGAAAAAGTGAAGGTGACCAGTTGCACAGAGAAGGGATAGCTACTGAAAAACTAGCCAGTTTGGCTAAGAATTCAAATAGTCCTTTTGTAAGAAGAGCTGGCACTAGGCATAAGCAGACTAAGCAAATACTTTTGCCCCCCAACACATACTAATTAATGGGGGCCCTAAATATTCCTGCTGATGACCCCCAATGGGCTAGCACCAGCACTGTTTGTAACTTCAGGATGGCAGACAGCGCTCCAGTGAGTTTGCTCATTTACATGAGTCCAGACAGAGGACAGGTCAAGAGGTGGCACTGTGTCAAGCTTTTAAAGTCGGGATGCTTTAAGAACAGAGCTAGATTGAGCCTGTGCTTTATTTAGCAGCTGTCACACCTGTCAGCTTGTTTTGCTTGGCATGTGACCTTACTTGAGGAAAGTCTATTAAAACACTGGCAGAACCTTTGTTTCTTATTGTGTAGCCGAGCTTTTTGCTCACTGCCTCATGACTGTGACTAGGCTCACCCTCAACACAATATATTCGTTGAGAGGGAATACATATAAAAGATACACACCCTTTCTCTAGAGGCCCAAGAAAGTTATATCTGTGTTTCTCCCCCCCGCCACCCCCCCCCCACACCCACATTCCAGTAAACGAGCAGGCATAGTGTGTTTTACTCACTTATGAGTTATTTCAAGACAGCACAGATCAAATTCTGCCCTCAGTTACAGCTATACCATCTCACTGAAGCCATCTCACCTCACATTTGGATAGGTTTAACTGATGGCAGAATTTGGTCATGTACATTTAAGCAAGTAGGATTGCCAGGTGTCCGACTAACACTGGTTGAAAAGGGACCCTGGCAACTCCGGTCAGCTACTGACTGGGTACTTAAGAGTCCAGTCAGTGGTGCAGCGGGGCTGGCAGGCACCCTGCCTGCCGTGGTTACGCACAGCTCCCAGAAGCAGCGGCATGTCCCCCCTCTGGCTCCTTATGCATGGCCCTGCCCCAAGCACCAGCTCTGCAGCTCCCATTGGCCAGGAACCGTGGCTAATGGGAGCTGTGGGGGGTGGTGCCTGTGGCCAGGGCAGCATGCAGAGCCACCTGGCCGTGCCACTGCATAGGAGCTGGAGCGGGGGGGGGGGGGGGGGGGGGGGGGGGGGGGGGGGGGAGGAGAAGAGATACCTCAAGCAGCTCCCAGAAGCAGTGGCATAAGTGCCCTGCACCCCTGACCCCCCCCCCACACCCAACCTCCTGCCCTGATCTCCCTCCTGCCCTCTGAACCCCTCAGTTCCAGCCTCAAACACCCTTCTGCACCCCAAATCCCTCATCTCTGGCCCTACCCCAGAGTCTGCACCCCTAGCCGGAGCCCTCATCTCCCCCAATCCTCTGCTCCAGCCCAAAGCCCCCTCCTGCACCCTGAACCCCACATTTCTAGCCCCACCCCAGAACCCACACCCCCTGCCCAGAGCCTGTACCCCCTCCCAAATCTCAACCCCCTGCCTCAGCCCAACCCCCAATACTCTGAACCCCTTGGCTCCACCCCCCCAGCCTAGAGCCCCTTCCTGCACCCCAAATCCCTCATCTCCAGCCCTACCCCAGAGTCTGCATCCCCAGCTGGAGCCCTCACCCTATCCTGCACTCCCCTTCCACCCCCCACCCCCAAGCTAGCCCAGTGAAAATGAGCAAGTGAAGGAGGGTGGGGAGAGCAAGTGACAGAGGGAGGGGGGATGAAGTGAGCAGGGGTGGGGCCTTGGAGGAGGGGCAGGGCAGAGGTGTGTGGTGTTGTGCGAGTAGAAAGTTGGCAACCCTATAAGCAAGCATGAGAATAGTGATAATACATTTCCAACCCTCCTGAGTTACCACAGATATGTTAAATAGACTTATTCACCCAGGAGTAACACTTCAGTTACCACTAGCACCCTGAGATCTCAAACAGCTGCTGAAGCACCATCTAGGAATAGAATCCAGGAGACAAACTTAGTGTCCCTCTGCTAGACACCATTCCCTCAGATGCTTCACAAATTTTGCTTTGTCATGTAGGAGGCTAACCATATTGAATAAGATTTATTTTTTAAAGAAAGAAATGGAAGTGTTGCTCACCATCACTGTTTTTACCCTTCCTGTTTTTTTAAAACTTATATTTATATATATTTCTATATTTATATAGCCCAACTCCAAGCCATTAAAAATAAAGCAGCATTTTGCTGCTTTGGAGTGATCTTCTTGCATAGGGAATTATTCCAACTATAAATTGATCAAGTAATGTGGGGGGCAGGGGGAGAGGAGAATAAAGCTGTTTGTCAATTGATAATGACTTTGCAGTAAGCTAATGCAAGAAGAAAAAAATAATCAAAGGACGGGGAGGGGAGGGGGAGGAAGAGGGTAAAATCACAACATGAGACTACTGCAGGTAAGCAGACTATTAAGCCATATCAGAACAGAGAGAAGGTGGGTGAGGCAATATCTTTCCTTGGGCCAGCTTCTGTTGGTGAGCAAGACAAGTTTTCAAGCTCCACAGAGCTCTGTCGGATCTGGGAAATTTAGGAAATGTACCAAGATGAAAAATATTCTAACTTCTTATGCTAAAGTATGCACTGTTTGATCTTTTATTTAGCTGTGACATTAATACATTTCCCAGATCTGAAGAAGAGCTCTATGTAGCTGGAAAATTTGTCTCACATAAACAGAAGCTGGTCCACTAGAAAGTTTTTACCTTACCCACCTTGTCTTATATCCTGGGACCCACACAGCTACAACAGAACAGAGACAGCTGTTGACTTACACAGCAGATGAGAGGCTCTGGGATCCCCAGCTCATTTTACACTACCAAATTTTATAACAATTTTTATACAGTGTGAAGGCTCTAGTAGCTAAAATTTAAGTGTTTGGTGTGCATGACAAAGGAGTTGCAAAATACTGTGCAAGTTTAACTGAATATGCAGTGATTTGACTTTTACTAGAGTAGCATCAGTAAGGCATAGAAATCTAGGATCCCATTCTCCTGCCAGAGTGGGAGTCTCCCACTAGGATGCAGGGGTGGTCTAAGTCTACTTGGTCCTGCCTCAGTGCACAGGGAGGGAAGAAATGACCTCTTCGAGGTCCCTTCCAGCCTTATATTTCTATAACTGGGATCAGAATAAAAAAAACAAACTGTAGAATCTTCATGATAGGACTGGGCTATAGATGAATGTTTAAAAAGATATTTTTAGATCTCTGGGGTTATTTTTTTGGTCTGTTTGTAAAGCACCTAGAACAATGGGCCCTGGGACTCCTGCTGAAATACAAATCAATAACACAGGCACAAAGGACTATTAAACACCCAATTCCCATTGATTTTGGAGCCCTAATTGGATATTAAGTATCATGGAATAGCTATAGGGATTCAGTGGGAGAGATTCTTAATGTGGAGCTATGTTGCTGTGCAAGTCCAGCCTTAAAAAATCAAGTTACTGTCTACAATGTGTTTTAACACAGAGCAGCACTGTGATTCATTCCCACTGGCACTTTTACTGTATACGTAAGCAACTACAATAGCCAAGAAATGTTAGCTTCTAGTTTCTGGATTCACAATTTTCTACTTAGTCCTGAGGGCCTCACACATGAAAGATTATTATTTTTTTTTTTTAAATGCAGTGTTGTTGTAGTCATGTTGGTCCCAGGATTTTTCTTTTTAAATGTCACACAGGAAGTGTGCACATAATAGGCTGATTATTTAGTGGCCTTTATATTTTGCCATTTGAGACCACACCCCCCTTTTATGGGATAAGATTAGTTTTCAGATGGTACAGTACCATATGAAGGTTCTCTATTAAACTAGGGGGAAGCTACACAGAGGTAATATTGCAATTTTACCTCGTGTACTCAGCATAAGGGATACACTAGAAACAGTTCCTTATCCCAGGTAGAGGTATCCTGTACTCACTTGAGGTTTCAGAGGGGTAGCCATATTAGTCTGTATCAGCAGAAACAATGAGGCGTCCTTGTGGCACCGTAGAGACTAACAAATTTATTTGGGCATAAGCATTTTTGGGCTGTAACCCACTTCATCAGATGCATGGAGTGAAAAATACAGTAGGAAGGTATAAATATACAGCACATGAAAAGATGGGAGTTGCCTTACCAAGTGGGGGATCAGTGCTAATGAGGCCAATTCAATCAGGGTGGATGTGGCCCATTCCTAACAGTTGACAAGAAGGGGAGAATATCAGAGGGAAAAATTATTTTGTAGTGACCCAGCCACTCCCAGTCTTTATTCAGGCCTAATTTGATGGTGTCCAATTTGCAAATTAATTCCAGTTCTGCAGTTTCTCGTTGAAGTCTTTGTTTGAAGTTTTTTTTGTTGAAGAATGGCCACTTTTAAGTCTGTTATTGAGTGTCCAGGGAGATTGAAGTGTTCTCCTACTGGTTTTTGAATGTTACAATTCTTGACATCTGATTTGTGTCCATTTATTCTTTTGCATAGAGATGGTTTGGCCAATATACATGGCAGAGGGGCATTGCTAGCAAATGATGGCATCTCTCACATTGGTAGATGTGCAGGTGAATGAGCCCCTGATGGTGTGGCTGACGTGGTTAGGTCCTATGATGATGTCCCTTGAATACATATGCAGACAGAGTTGGCAACAGGGTTTGTTGCAGGGATTGGATCCTGGGTTAATGTTTCTGTTGTGTGGTTACTGGTGAGTCTTTGCTTCAGGTTGTGGGGCTGTCTGTAAGTGAGGACTGGCCTGTCTTCCAAGGTTGGTGAGAGTGAGGGATCCTCCTCCAGGATAGGTTGTAGATCCCTGATGATGCCCTGGAGAGGTTTTAGTTGGGGGCTGTAGATGATGGCTAATGGCGTTCTGTTACTTTCTTTGTTGGGCCTGTCCTGTAGTGGGTGACTTCTAGGTACCTTTCTGGCTCTGTCAATTGGTTTCTTCACTTCCCCCGGTGGGGATTGTAGTTTTAAGTACACTTGATAGAGATCCTGTAGGTGTTTGTCTCTGTCTGAGGGATTGGCGCAAATGCGGTTGTATCTTAGGGCTTGGCTTGTATGCCCAAATACATTTGTTAGTCTCCAAGGTGCCACAAGGACTCCTCGTTGTTTTCAGTGGAGGTTGGAAGTCCAATGAGTTTCCATCTTAATGTCAGATTCAACTTACAACCATAAAAGTCCTCCCTTATGGTTTTACAAGCCATGTGTAAGAGACAATTCTTAAGTAACACCGATCACGTTGCCCAACACCATCCCACCACAACTGCCAAACTATTACAGGGTAGAAATCAGACAGCCCAGGGTTACAAGAGACACCCATCTTGAATGAGATTAGTTAGGCTACTCTAAAACAGAGTTGACCATGGGGCAAATGTAGCCCTGTTGAGAGCGAGAAAAAATATGGCACACTGCAATGGTCTTTTTGCAGAATCCTGTCACTGCGGCCTTATAAAAGCTCTCGTGCAAGTTAAATCTCATCTTCAACAGGGTTTTCTAGAAGATGTAGAGCCATGATGCAGCACTGGATTGCTGCCCAGTGAACACTTAAGCATGGAGAATTTAGACAAATGACTAAGTCTATGATTTATCAGCAGAGCTTTCTTCAGTTTTCCCGCTCAGCACACTCAGTATTTGAATTGGTGATGTCAACCACAACCTGTCCCACATTAAAAAGGGCAGCTTTATGTAATGCACACCCAGAAGTATGGACGTTTGCCCATTAGGACTGGATCTTTGCTAAAATAATTAGGAGAGTTTTGCTATTCCATTCAATGGCAGCAGGATCAGCACTCCTAGGAAGCAAAATCTTCACACAGTACGGATCATAACTCAGGAGCAAGACGATCTCAGATACCAGATGTGCCTTATCCTGGTGTTTTCACTTCAGGGATTTTTTTGAAAACTAAACATCACAACAGTTAATGTTATGGATCTGTGCACCATGCTTGCTGGGGTTTTTACTGGCAGATTCAACACACACGCAGCTGGAAAAAGTGGGTAATAGTTTTCTGCCCAGTTACAGGTAGATAATCCTTATTCTAGAAGATCAAGGATTTGATTGTATATCTGGTAGGGAAATGATTGATGAGACCCAACAGGTTCAAATTGTGGTGGCAACAACAGTTTGTAGTGCTTTTGAGATCCTTGGCTGCAAAGTACATTATGACTAAGTGGTTATCTGCCTTTCAGAACTGAACAGCAGTTAGTAACCTGAGGTAGAGAAGAACCAACACACGGCCAACACACAAAGTTGCATTGACTTACCGAATGGTAAGATGTTGCACCAGTCTAAACTAAAACTACTTGTCTATTACAGCTATGTAAGAATGTTGACAAGAGTTAAGGGTAAACTAAAGTGAAGTAAGCCAGTGCAACTTGTGTTTAAAGAAGCACCAAGTAGCTTGTTCAAGGTGACAGAGCTGGGAAAACCACCCAGGAGTCCTGCCTACCAGTCCCATGTTCTAATCACTTGGCCATACAACACCCCTATACTCCCACTTACCAGCAGCCTTCAAGCTTAGAGCAGGTAGAAGATAAAGATATTCTATTCCATGCTGCCAGTTCCATGGCTAGTATGCAAAGTAAAAATATCACCCACTTATGAAGACTACATCACTTCTCAAAGTTCATTGATGTCAATTGAAAAAATGTGTGTCGACTTTTAGGGGGCTTCAGATTAGGCCACCTGTGTTAATGGCCTCAAGGAGTCTGACTGGATGTAGGTTCTTTGCTTTAGCAAGTTTTCATTCTGGTTTAATGTTTTAAATAAACATGCTATATAAAACGAGATGGTGCCCTGGCTCATAGGCTTAAAGAGACCTGATTCAGACAAAAACACATCACCACCACCACCCGAATTCACTATTTAAGTGCTCTGGATTCAGATAAGTGTTGCTACTTTCTCTGCCTGAACAGGATAATTGCAAATGGTTTGGTCAGAAGATTAAGAGGTCCCTCCCCCATTACCACTACTTTCTGCATCTGCTTCTAACACCTTAACACAAATCTTACAGCAATACTCTAGAGGGAGCCACACCAGTTCCCCATCAGAATGGGGTAAAATGTTTAGTCTCCATACTTTCTCCAGGAGCAGAAGGGCTCCATGGTGCAGTTGTGCTCAGAGAGTACACCAATACCCGCATGAGACCCCATGTGCAAAACAATCCTGCTCTTGGCATCGGACTTCCAGCACTGACTGCTTCAGGGACTGATCCTGCTCCCCCACAACAGACCTGGAGCCCTGTCCTTACCTCAGACACAACAGATGCAATACCATGACTGAACAAAATTGGTCCCCTGAAGTTTATGGGAGTGGGGGGAGGAGAGGAAAAAACACACACACAAATAACCTATCAACAGCCATCTACACTTTCACGTTCTAAATTCCAACTTGCCAGATTCTGCCCCATGACTGGTAAACCTTTAAGCAGAAAGCACATCACTGCAGAGGAAGTGGTTTTATTTTTAAAAAGAAAAGCAGAGTTATGAGGGGAACCACGCAGCATCCAATTCATAAACTCAGTGCTGGTTTTTGAGACCAAGCACATTAAATTTTTTGATTGGATGTTAAGTTTTAAAAGATTTAGGTCTCCAAAACAAGTGCGTGTGTACACATATATACACACGCAACAGCAAACAGAGAGGGGGAGATTGCGGGTAGTGGAGGGAGGAGCTGATTTAGAACTCCTACCACACAACTGTGCTTAAAAAGGAAGCCACACCAGGAAACCTTCCACTGAGTCACACCCTTTTTTTGGGCCACCTGTACCAGATGAACAGAACCAACGCTTCTGGTTTAAATTGAAAAAGGAGGTTTGCTACCCCCCTTAATACAGCCAAGTTCTTGCACAGTCCCTTTAGCCTACGCTGCTTATGCAGCTGTAGGCCTAACGGATTTAAAAATGTTATTAAAGTTAATATTTAAAAAGCAAATGTACACAAGGTAAGAAGGAAGGCACTGTACATCTGGGGTCGGGCTTGGGTTATGGGGGATTGCAAGTATCAGTTAGAAGGCTCACGCGGTAGATACATATCACAGAGCCAGCAGGGATCCAGATTGGGGTGCGGGAGTTTTTAAAACACCAGTAGGCCTGGGTAGGCCACCCGTGGAATGCATTAAGAGTCCAAGTCAGTGGAGGCGTAGACAGTAGGTACATGGGTGGGGTGCGTCCCTCGGGTCATCAGGGAAGGGAGGAAGTGGGTTAATTTACATAAGTCCCTTATCCCAGACACCGCTGAGACTGGTGCTGGGGCCCTGATCACTGGGCGGCCTCCACTGCCAACCCCGCACACGTAACACGGCTCTCAGCGCTAGCGGGGGCGACACGCCCGCCCACGCACGGACCCCCCACTTTAGAACCGCGTCTGCTCAACGCAACCGCAGCCCCGGGGAAAGCTGCCTCGCTCACCCCCCGGAGCCAGCAGCACGCACCCGGCCCGGCCGGCTGAACCCCGGCCCTTGCAAGTCGCGGGGGGCTCCCCTTCCCGGCAGCGCAGATGGGGGGGGGGGGGAAAGAAGGGGGGCGCCCCTTTTGCTACCGGCCCCCGCCCCGCGCAGGAGCGAGGCGGACTCACCCCACCACGGAGATGACCACGGCGGCCAGCAGCAGGTAGTTGGTCTGGTAATAGAGCAGGTTGCTGACCACCCGGTTGTTCCATTTGGACACGTCCCGGCAGTCCGGCCAGGCGAAGCGCTCGAAGCCGGGGAAGAAGTCGTCCCAGGCTCTCCGCGGGGCTACTTGCACCTCCATCGCTCTCCCAGCCGGCGCCGTGCGCTGCGCCGCGCCGCGCCGCGTCGGCTGGGCCGGGTTAAAGCGCCGCCGGCAGCGAATCCGCGCCGCGGGCTGGCCCAGCTGGGCGGCCCCGCTCCCACCCTGCGAAGCAGCCGCGGGAGGGCTTCCCCGCTGCTCTTCTCCTGGTCGCCACTTCCTCCTCTGTGGTGTGTCGCGGGGGGGGGGGTTGGCTGCGGGAATGGGGCGCGAGGTGGCACGCACACGAGCGCGGTGTTGTAAATGCCACATTTTCAACAAGGATTCTTCCCCTCCAGGTCTGTGTTGTTGTTGTTGTTGCAAAACTGCCTTTAAAGTTAACCCCGATTGAGCCTGCCGTTCGGGGGATGAGATCGTAGCGGCTGGGCGAATCTGGTCACAGGGCAGAAATCATTTAATAAAATTACTGTACCTTCATGAGCCTCTTGGAGAATTGTGGCAGGCCTTTCCCTGCTCATCCAACCCAGGAGAAATCTACAATCAGGTCAGAGGATTAAGAGTCTAGGGATGATTGTGCGCATTATTGTACTCACTGGAAATGGGGAGGGAGGAACATTCGTTTAAAAACACTTTTTTTTTTTTAATTGACATGAATTTTTTTTACAAAGGATCAGATAATTGCATATAAAGCAAACGTGGGATCGAATTAGTATAAGATGTGAAATGCTTAATAATTATTTTCCATACAACATTTTACACCAATGCATTTGATGTTTTATAGCACATACAGGCCACTGCCACGTGCTTGTTCCCTTTGTTCAATAAGCTGTAACCATCAAAACTGAAATTAACATGCTGTTTTAATGGACATCACTTAGTGAATTCTAAACTATTTGTGTTGCAGCAATGTGTTTGAATTCAGTGTGACTCAGGTAACGATGATGGCTAGTTCCAGCCATCAGTACATCAGCAAAGGCTGATTCCATTTAATCTTGCTAGGGGAAATAGTGCACACTTTATGATGTCATTTACCTCATTGCAAAATGAGTGCAAAATCCATGTATTAAATCAGAATAGTAGTAGTAGCTACACAAAATGCAGAGCAGCAGTCAATCAATGTAATACCCAGGGAAATTTCAGCAAGAAATACAGATTAATCATTTTTGAATGGGGAAGAGTACCTTCGAGATATCTTGTTCTTTTTGAGCCTAATTCCTCTTCCGTTGACTTTAATGGGAGCTGCATCAGGCCTCACTTTAGCCCTGGTTTCAACAAAAATGATGCCTACATTGTGTAGAGGGTGTTCACTAATTCTTATTTTAAATATATCAATGATCTGTCTGCGTGTCTACCTGGCAGGATGTAGTTGTCAAAGGGGCTTGTGCAATGTCACTCAGTAGTCTCTGAGATTACTTTCCACATATGCTGTGTTTGCAGTCCTTGGACCATATCATTCCCTCTGCTTTTTGCTTTGGGATGAAAGGAATGGAAAACTTCACTCCATCGCCCTAAGTTCTAATGGAGGGAGGTGAACTGCATAAACATCCTATCATTCCCCCCTCCATTTAACCTCACAGAAACCTCCCTATACCTAGGCATCAATATCACAACAACTAATAGGAGTAAGAAGCGACAAAGGGTCCTGTGGCACCTTATAGACTGACAGAGGTATTGGAGCATAAGCTTTCGTGGGTGAATACCCACTTCTTTGGATGCAAGCAGTGGAAATGTCCAGGGGCAGATATAAATGCGCAGGGGAGATTCAGGCTACTAGCTCGTTATCTCTAGCCTGAATCTTCCCTGCACATTTATATCTACCCCTGGACATTTCCACTGCTTGCATCCGAAGAAGTGGGTATTCACCCACGAAAGCTTATGCTCCAATACCTCTGTCAGTCTATAAGGTGCCACAGGACCCTTTGTCGCTTCTACAGATCCAGACTAACGCGGCTACCCCTCTGATAATAGGAGTAAGTAACTTGACACACATGAGCAGCTCCTTTGGATACAATGGGACTACTCATATTTGTTGTTACTCAATGCAGTAGTGTTTATGAGATTATCTGTGCCAGCCTCTGTTCAGGCAGAAAGCCAATTACAGATAACACTGATAAAACAAAAAATACATTTCTTCTTCTTCTTCTAGCCTTAGTCCCATCTGTGTGAGGTTGGCTCTTCAAGTCTTTCTTCATTCCAGTCTGTCTTGAAGCAGTGCTTCAGAAACTCCACAGCTAATCAGATCCTTTTATATGACATCCATCCATCCATCCAGTTATTTTCCAACATTTCTCTTACTCTCCCACTTCTAGGTCAATACCGTTTCCCATATATTCTACCAGTCTTCTTTTCACATGCCCAAACCATCCTGGATTCCCTCAGCTTTTCTGTAATTGGTACCACCTTCTCACTTCCCCTAATTAAAAAAAAACAAGACAAAAACTAAAACAAAAATACATATAAAATACATAAGATGTGCTGGCCAGATGGCTGAATGATTATTGCTCTGCAATAAATAGGCAAGAGGCCATTTTAAAATCTGGTGTCTTGCTCCCTGAGGCTGTAGGAGTTCAAAGTGCAGTGAACACGGATTGTTCAGTCCCTGTTGGCACTCAGGAGGGTAAATCTCTCAGAGCTTGGTGGTGATCCCTCAAGCCTGTATAGAAATGGCACATATGCATTTCAGAGGAAGCTCCAGCTTTCATAAGCCTCTGCTCTCCATTGTGATGACTGTAGGAGTGAGTTATCGACTCTTATAAGCTGCGTTAGGGGTGTAAGGATGAGTGATATGCTGATGCGTTATGGGCATAAATAGTGGCTTTAGGAAATCAGATCAGAGACCTACCGATGTGTGAAGGGGAATTCTATAGGGTTTACACCCTGTATTATGGAGTGAACTCTGCAGAGGCTTATACCCTCCATTTTGGCAAGGAGGGATGTGTTTTAGAGGCCTGTGCCCTACAGTTTGGCAATACAGAGATATGTGCTGGGATGCTGGCTCTGGTGAGCTATAGGGGACTAGATCCTGCACTGTTGCTAGAGGCATGAGTTCTATAGGGGCAGATTAAGGAGTCCCTTAGAGCAGGGTCCATTCCCTACATTATTGCCATGGAGATTAGTTCTATGCTAGCCCTGTAGTGGAACCACGTGTCATGCGCGCTCCCTCCCTCCCCCACCACGTAGCCTCTCCGGAGCACGCCGGGTGGGGACGCTCTATCCTCCCAGCTGCTCTCTATGGCCTCCCCCCCCCCGGCTTGGCGCTCTAGCTGCGCTGCGCCCATAGAGGCGCCGCGCTGCCGTTGGCCGGCTCGGCCCGAAGGGCCGCGGCGGTTTGGCAGCGGGGCATTGTGGGAAGCAGAGGGAAATATGGCGGATGGCGAGGAGCCGTAAGTAGCTCTGTGTGTGGGGTTCCTCCCTCCCCTCGGGGCTCGGTGGGCCCCGGGTCCCTCCCCCCCCCCCGGGCTCGGTAGCGCGAGACTGACCCTTCTTTTATTCTCTCTCTTTTAGGGAGAAGAAAAGAAGGAGGATAGAGGAGCTGCTGGCGGATGGGTTAGTGCGGGGCCGGGCGGCGGGGCCTAGTCTGGTGGCGGGGCCGGGGGGGGGGGGGGAGTAGTGCGGGGCCAGCTGCCGGGGGGGGGGGGGGAGTAGTGCGGGGCCAGCTGCTGGCGGGGTAGTGTAGGGCCGGGCTGGGGGGGGGGGTAGTGCGGGGCCAGCTGCTGGCGGGGTAGTGTAGGGCCGGGCTGGGGGGGGGGTAGTGCGGGGCCAGCTGCTGGCGGGGTAGTGTAGGGCCGGGCTGGGGGGGGGGGGTAGTGCGGGGCCAGCTGCTGGCGGGGTAGTGTAGGGCCGGGCTGGGGGGGGGGGGTAGTGCGGGGCCAGCTGCCGGGGGGGGGGGGGGAGTAGTGCGGGGCCAGCTGCTGGCGGGGTAGTGTAGGGCCGGGCTGGGGGGGGGGGTAGTGCGGGGCCAGCTGCTGGCGGGGTAGTGTAGGGCCGGGCTGGGGGGGGGGTAGTGCGGGGCCAGCTGCTGGCGGGGTAGTGTAGGGCCGGGCTGGGGGGGGGGGGTAGTGCGGGGCCAGCTGCTGGCGGGGTAGTGTAGGGCCGGGCTGGGGGGGGGGGTAGTGCGGGGCCAGCTGCTGGCGGGGTAGTGTAGGGCCGGGCTGGGGGGGGGGGGTAGTGCGGGGCCAGCTGCTGGCGGGGTAGTGTAGGGCCGGGCTGGGGGGGGGGGTAGTGCGGGGCCAGCTGCTGGCGGGGTAGTGTAGGGCCGGGCTGGGGGGGGGGGGTAATGCGGGGCCAGCTGCTGGCGGGGCCAGCTGCTGGCGGGGTAGTGTAGGGCCGGGCTGGGGGGGGGGTAGTGCGGGGCCAGCTGCTGGCGGGGTAGTGTAGGGCCGGGCTGGGGGGGGGGTAGTGCGGGGCCAGCTGCTGGCGGGGTAGTGTAGGGCCGGGCTGGGGGGGGGGGTAGTGCGGGGCCAGCTGCTGGCGGGGTAGTGTAGGGCCGGGCTGGGGGGGCGGGTAGTGCGGGGCCAGCTGCTGGCGGGTGGTTAGTGCGAGGCTGGGGAAAGGGGGGGCCGGAGGAAGTTGCTGTGGGATGGGTTAGTGCGAGGTCAGGTAGGGTGGAGCTGGCCGGGTGCGGTGCCTGGGGGCAGGAGGGTTCGTGTGGGGGCAGTTCCTGGCCAGGTGGGTTATGGGAAGGGGCCGGGATCTGGACCCTGGGGCTTTGGAAGCCCGCTGGGCCTGGTGTAGTGAACTAAGGTTGAGGGGGGGGGGCTGCGGGCACAAGGTTAGCGTCTGTGGGGTGGCTGGTGTGGGGTTGGGGGAACGGGAGCTGTGGGGCGGGAGGAAGCTGCTGTGGGATGGGGCAGTGCGAGGCGGGCTGGCAGGAGGTGGAGCTGTGGGATGGGTTAGTGTGGGCTCCTGGATGTTAAGGGTCTTGGGCAATGAACTGGAGAACAGGAATCTCCTGTGGAGAGGGGGCTGGTGCCTGGGGTGCTGGAGGCTTGGCATGAGTATGGCCGGGCAGTGCTGGGAGATGCTATGCTGCTGGGCAGAAGCCTGAGGTGGTGGCTGTTTTGGCTGCTGAGACTTAAAGATCCAGGCGACAGAAGAGTTACCTTTGCTTATTAAAACCCCAGACTCTATGCACCTCCCCTCACTCCCCAAGAAGTAACATGTGGGAACCCTCAAGCTGTGTCCTTCCCTCTGCTTGCAACCCTCTCCCTAAAGATCACAAAACAGACCTAGCTACTTAGCCTGGGAGGTAGGCTCACAGGCATTGCATGTGTATGTTTGGGATGGGGTCACAGAGGTTCTTGGGCATATTGGGTGCATGCTGATGACAGGGCCCCTCAGAAGCGTGGAGCTTTGGGAACTGGGAAGGAGAAGGAAAGAGTGTGGGACCTGGGACACCATAGATTGTGATACGACAATTAAAATGACATTGAAAATTAAAAACAAGAAATTGAAACAGTTCATTGAAATACATTGTAAGATCCTTAATAAAAAAATAATTACACAGAGAATGGCTAATGTCATGGTGCTACAAAAATGAAGACTTTAAAAATTCATTAAAAAAATCTCACTTCAAACAACAGATTTGACAGGTCTCTAAAATGTCTAACTCAAAACCAAATCTTACTGGCTACAGTTAACTGTAAATTAAGAAAAATGTAGTCCTCTTCTCTCCCCCCCCCCCCCCCCCCCAAGTTCAGTTGAATAATGCATACATTTAGACTCTATGTAAAAAGCACAGAAAATCAGTTCTTAATGCCACCAAGCACAGCTCTACACTTATTTCCAGCAGAACTTTTAATTACAGTACATAGGATACAGATTAATGTTTGTGGTGAAAATAAAATAAGTTAAAAATATATCTGAGATTTGCATTTCTTTAGTAGACATGCATGCTAAGAACCGGTGTACAACAGGAGGATCCATAGATTCAAGAGTCTGAGAGGGGGAGTGTGAATTGTACATATTGCAGAAGAAAGTGAAGCAAGTTTCAATTACAAAAGAGATTTTTGTGCTGTAGTACTTTGTATTAAGCCCTTCATAAATTAGTAACTGGTGTAACTCCATAGAATTAGAAGCGACAAAGGGTCCTGTGGCACCTTATAGACTAACAGAGGTATTGAAGCATAAGCTTTCGTGGGTGAATACCCACTTCTTCGTATTCACCCACAAAAGCTTATGCTTCAATACCTCTGTTAGTCTATAAGGTGTCACAGGACCCTTTGTCGCTTCTACAGATCCAGACTAACACGGCTACCCCTCTGATACTTGAGTCCATAGAATTAGATAGTTACCCCCAGGGATGATTTCAGCCCACTGTCTAAACATAGTCAAGATATTGACAGCTTATGAAATATTCGAACAAATCCAGTTTGAGCGGGTTTTTTTTCCCAACACTTTATTTACTACAAGTTTTTGTTTCCAAATTATAGAAAGTCTTTTGCGGGGTTATAGCTTATTTTAAAAAAATGCATCAAATAAAATTACAATGGAGTTAATTAACCCTATTGTCCATGTTTTGAATTTTGAAAAAAGGCTATATGCAGTGTCTTGCTGCTATAGCTAGAGTTCTCTGTTTTTTGGCAAGTGAGGAGGGAGACAGATAAATCCTAGAAGCGACAAAGGGTCCTGTGGCACCTTATAGACTAACAGAGGTATTGGAGCATAAGCTTTCGTGGGTGAATACCCACTTCTTCGGTATTCACCCACGAAAGCTTATGCTCCAATACCTCTGTTAGTCTATAAGGTGCCACAGGACCCTTTGTCGCGTCTACAGATACAGACTAACACGGCTACCCCTCTGATAAATAAATCCTAGTAATTACTGAACTAATCTTATATTGCATGAGAAATATAAATAACATTTGTAGTAGAAAACAACTACATATCTTGCATATGTCAAAGTTGGGTGTGCATGCTCAAGACTGCAAAACTATTTTTTAATTTACGCAGCTCTTGCTAACACTGAACAGTAATTATAGAGGCTGAGTTGAACTAAATTTTTAAATGGGAGATGTGCTCTTTCAGGGAAAGATTATTTGTTCTGTGTATAAATGAATTTAAAAGAGGCAAGTGATCTTAAATTAAAAGCAATATTGAAGTGAGTACGCCGGTTCTGAAGTATTCCAACAAGATATTTTGAGATATAAAAGTAATTTAATTATGAACTACTAAAAGTAACCTGCAAAGGGAGGAAAAATGGGTTATGGCCTCTTTTTGCTTTACGATGTAAAATAATTCCTTAAAGTTTAAAAGAAAATTACCAAATGCAAATAATTTGTAAAATACTTATATTAATATTTCATATTGTCTGCCCTGGAATACCCTATGCTTAACTGGCAAATAGGTACAATGAAAGTGGCACCTCATTAATTGAGAAGAAATTACTTTTATTCAGATAGTTGGCATTTTTGTTAATGCCTTTTTAAAATGCATGGAAGGAAAACTATTAACACTCCACCTCTCCTAAGTGCTGAGAGTGCCTAATATGCCTATCTGACTCATCTAAGAAGTCCGACAAAGAAAAGGAATACAGGAATTGACGTTCCTGATATTTCTAGGGAAAAGAGCTGAGAAAAAACCCCTTCAGGCATTCTTTGTACATCAGAAACATACAGCAACAAAAGAGCGCACTTTTTCTTTCCAGGTCACTTTTAGCTGATTATAGGTAATTAGCCAGATTATTTTCAAGTGTCTGTTTGCCTTTGACTTTGGTGTGTAGTTATATACTCTGTAGTTTCAAAAATACTCTCTAGCTGCCACAGTCCTGCAAATGTTTACACATGTGCATAACCAGAATTGGAGTAAAGTTAACAGATGTGGACATGTTTTCAGGATTAGACCATAGTTTGGTTTTCTTTTAGCCCAACTGATGGAAAACAAGATGTAGAGGTATGGCATTTTCCTTACTGATTTTGCAGCTGAATTTACTATGTTCTGTGCAGAATGGCTGTTGATGGTGGGTGTGGGGACACTGGAGACTGGGAAGGTCGCTGGAACCATGTAAAGAAGTTCCTCGAGCGATCTGGACCATTCACACACCCTGATTTCGAGCCAGGCACTCAAGTGAGAAACGTTTATTTTAAATAAAAATGTTTGTAGTGTTGTGTTGCAAACTAATGTGAACACATTTATTGGTGTACCATCCAGTAATGCAAGATAACTAAAAATGCATGTGTGTGTTTAAAGTGAATCAATTGAATTGTATGATTTTAAAATAAAGTATAGTGTTGTAAATAGACTTCTACATTTTCACATTTCATTGTCAGCTACAAACTTTCTCAGTAATATATACATACATTGTACGGTGAATGTGGGCTATTTCCTGAAGTTCCACCTGGAAAATAGTAACTTTCTACTGCTTTTAAGTAATTTTGGGTGCAGTAAGGAATTATCTCCCAGATAAACAAGGAATTAAACTAATCATAAGTAGAACCTCAGAGTTACAAACACCTCAGATATGGAGGTTGTTCATAACTCCGAACAAAACGTCATGGTTCTTTCAAAAGTTTACAGCTCAACATTGACTTAATGCAGCTTTGAAACTTTAAAATGCAGAAGGAAAAAGGCAGCTTGTAGCCATCTTAATTTAAATGAAATATGCACAGAAACAGTTTCATTACCTTGTCAAAACTTTTTTTAAAGTTTCCCTTTATTTTTTAGTAGTTTATGTTTAACACAGTACTATACTGTATTGGGGGGGTGGGGTGGGGGGCGTTTGTCATCTCTGCCGCTGCCTGGTTGTGTACGTCCAGTTCCAAATGAGATGTGTGGTTGACTGGTCAGTTTGTAACTCTGGTGTTTGTAATTCCTGAGGTTCTACAGTATTGGGAAGGGAGGATATTTTTAATGGGAATGAGCAAAACTCAATAATATTTGAAGGTGGCTGTTGCTATGAGTCCGTGTGTCACACTCATATAAATTCTGATATGTATAAGCTAGCCTTGGCAATTACAAAAAATTAAAAAGTAAATAGCAAAATAAGTGAGTCCTTTGATTTCTATTGCTTTTTCCCCACTAATTTTTGTTCCCTTCTCTCTGTATCGCTCCCACTCTTTTCTTTATGAACAGTTTCCTAATTCCTTTTCACCTGATCATTTCTAATTGTTTTCCCTATATTGATTTTTCACTTTATAAAAATTCTCATTTCTTACCTTTTTTCTTTCTTTTTCTTTTTTCTTTCCTACTTTCCATTTTTATTCTGGATTGTCAGCCTGTGCTTTTGTCATCACTATTTTTAATGCACTCTAGCTTTATGTTAAAAAACAAAACACAAACTTTTCTCTAGGGTTTTTTTAAGTGGTTTTTTGTTTGTTTTTCTCTCTCCTTTTTTCAGTGCATTTCACAGTTTATTCTTGTTTGTTATCAAGAATATTTGTTTTATTCCTTTTTTATCTTTAGTGTACTGTTCCACCAGTTTCCAGTTCAAGATAAATATCTAGTGGAATAGTCCACAGAGAGCAATTATCCAATGCTGCAAATATTTCACTACCCGTTAGGCCAGCAATATTTTCTGTCTCTGGGTTTACTTTCATGTTGTATTGTGTGGCAGCAAACCTTTTCAGTGGGGGAAAGCCACCGTAGTTAATGTCTTCAAATAAATTATTTTGTTTCTGAAAGGGAAGATGGTGGGCACGTTGTTTATTTCACAAGCAAAATAAAATAGGAAAAATGAGGGAAATATTGAAATCAGCAGACATCTTTTACTAAAGTTAGTCAAGGTATAAGAATTCTATAGACCGAACAACTGTTCAAGTCCAAGATCAAAGAAATGTTTATTAGGTGCTTAGAAGTTGTAAGTTAATCATACGTTTTGTGAT
Organism: Macrochelys suwanniensis; assembly: GCA_033296515.1. NCBI lineage: Eukaryota > Metazoa > Chordata > Testudines > Chelydridae > Macrochelys > Macrochelys suwanniensis. The sequence goes on along the minus strand of CM065778.1, from coordinate 9,249,165 downwards.
GCAATGGAGAAATCTTAGTTTTCTCCTGTTCAGCATATTAATATCCTTTTTCATTCTTTACAGCCACTCGACTTTTTGTTAAACACTTGTAAAGTTCTAGTTATTGGAGCAGGAGGATTAGGATGTGAACTCCTGAAAAATCTGGTAATTACTTTGTTTTTCCTCTTTGTTTCTTGGAATCATATTCCTTTCCTTGGGAGATTATTCATTCATTTTGACTGTTTTTGTGCTCTCTCATCTCATTCTTGTGTGCAAGTGTTTGCAAGATGGTAGCTTAAGTGTTGTCCTGCCGGTTTCTTTGCTCTGAAAAGCCTCTTTCAGGGATCAGAAGAGGTGCTCTAGTTTCAAGTTAATCTCAAATCAAATTCACTATAGCAAGTGAAATAGTCAGCTGATAAAAAAAACCCACAGTTTAAGTATGTTAAATAATTACTGATGGGTCTATTTAAAGTCTAAGTTTAAATTCATCCAAAAGTCTAAAGAAAATTAAGTGACAACTGAGCATCATCCAGTGAAACAAGATGAACACGCAGCACTCAGATATCCACTGTTAAATTCTCACTTGCTACTGCCGCCTAAGAACATATGCTTTTACTTTAAAAAAAAAAAAAGGTTTTGATTTCTGTTTAATTAGTGCTTTTAATACAGTATTATTAGAGTTAATACATATAATATGGCTTCTTGGTGTTCATTTTTGGATGTCAAATAATAAATGTTTCATATGTGTGAGAATATTGTGAGGACAAGGTTCTGTATCAGATTCTTCTGATTTTACCTATTCTCATTTTTGAGAGGCCATGTTGCAGCCAGTATCCTTGCTGGTTTATGGGACCAAACTGAAATCTTCGTGGAACCCATAATTATGGCAGGAGGGTCACTGTCCAGTAACACAAGGCATTTTCTTTCTCTGAGGCAGTATGCTTGCCTCCATAGCATTTCTATTCTTTTTACTACAATTCAGACAAGTCTTCTGCGTGATAGTTTAATCATAGTGCCCTGACACTATTAGATCAGTCCCACAATTATTTTGTAGACATTATTGTGCTTTAATACCATTTGTCATTACTGAGGATGGGCTGGACTAGCAACAGGATTGGGCAGAATATCAGTGGCAGAGAGATTAAGCCTGCTGAGTTGTGTCAAATAATGAGGTGATTTTGCACTGCTGGTTGTACTTAAGTTCTTCATGGTTATTGTCAGCTGTGATTTGAGCACAGACATGGAAAGCCCCAGTCTGCATTTATCTTAACTCGGAAATAGTTGTTAAAAGTATTTAAAATTGCAATGGAGTTAATTTTCTGCCTGAACATTTCTGAATCATGTAGGTGAGGGATAAATAGATTAGGATAGTTCTGCAGAGTTTACTTTTAAAAAAATTCTATTCCGTGTGGTTGTGCAGGTACCATTCATACTTTAAATCAGCATATTACCATCTTCCTTGTACTGCAGTCAGATGGGCTAAAACAAAATAACACCAACTAAGTGTGAGTGTCTCCTTCATCTTAAGTGTTGAAATTCAAAACATATTTTGACCATTTCTAATGTATTTAACCCAGTTTTTCCAAATACCAGCTTTTGTAATAAGTATTTTAACCAGAAAATAACTGCACCTAAATTCCAATTTATTACTTACCTAAAATGCATGTAATATGCATTATAATGTCCTGTCACTTATCACATAAGCATTAGAATACTCATATTTCAGATACTTTCTCATTGTACATTGGAAAACCAATTTTAAAGTGAACTGTCCCTAAAGCATGAAGTGTTAGGCTATGTCTACACTAGAGACTTTACAGCGGCACAGTTGTACCACTGTGCTGCTGTAAGGTCTCCCATGTAGCTGCTCTGTGCCAATGAGAGACAGCTTTCCCATTTGCATCATTAAACCACCCCAATGAGTGGCGGTAGCTATGTTGGCGCTTCTGTCAGTAAAACTTATGTTGGTCAGGGGTGTGTTTTTTCACATCCCAAACTGACAACAGTGCTAGTGTAAACATAGACAGTGTATTTTGTAGTACTAAGGCTGTATCTGTGACATCTTGCACATTTTTTGTTAGTCTAACACTAGAATGTTTATTGCAGGGGAAAAAGTCAACAGGTTCAATGTTGTTTAGGTCCATTTGCCAATCTGTGTTTGGAGCTGAACACATTTATAGACACCTTCAGATACTGGCTTTTTATAAACTCATTAGCACTTGGAATGTTTTATTGAAGAGCTATAAAGATCTCACTTCCTCTTATAAGCTTTACTTTATTTCCACAGGCATTGTCTGGTTTTAGACAAATCCATGTTATTGACATGGATACTATAGATGTTTCAAATCTGAATAGGCAATTTTTGTTTCGGTAAGTGATATTTTCATCATTTAAATATTCTTAGACTTGTAAGCAAAAGGCATATGTGTTAGATTGTGTATCTGTTTAGTCCAGGAGACTGTCATCAACATTGCTAACTAACTTTTCGTATCAATGGAATGCTCATCCTTAACTAAACCAGGGGCATGATTCTGTACTGCCTTGCACCTTTTGTAATGTCTTGCACCTATGCAAAGTGAATCTAAAATTCTTACTGGTCTGATTTGGTAGTGTTTTACAACCAGGTTGAACTCAATTTTCACAGGTTTCAATGGCTACAAAAGATGCAAGTCAGTGAGTGGAGATTAGTGTCCCTCATCTCATAAAAGATGTTGGTTAATATACGCAAGATGATAATTATTGTAAATATTATCCTCTGTAGCAAGCATCGTAATCTTGCCAATTCACAACTTTGAATGCTTTCTTAAATACCTTATTGCAGGCATAGATAAATGTTGAATACTATTTTAAAAAGTATAAAAGTTATTGTTTTGAAGTGTGTCATCAAGAAAATCCCAACATCCTCTATACATAAAAGTAAATTACTAGAACATGTCCTGTAGAAAACAGTCTTGAATTGGCTGAGGGAGAGACTAGAGCATGTAGGTAGGGAAGTCTTCCATCTCTAATTTCTATGAGGAAATCTGGTGGCTTTCCAAGGATGGGCTGGACTAAATCTGGATAAAATCTAATCAATTGTGGCCATAGCTGGCATGGTAGAAAATATAGAAAACTTTAATGCGTATAGTGCCTAGAGACTTGCAATGAGCTTCTCAAATTAGCTGTACATTTTGCTGAACAAAGTTCTGGTTGAAATATTGTTAGTTACAGTCTTGATCAATGTCTACAGCAAATTAAATGTAACAAATCAAGTTAGCTTTTCTATCTCAGAACCAAGATCTAGCCTCATATGTTTTGTCAGTTCTAGAGAGACAAGGTAGGTGAGGTAACATCTTTCATTGGACCAACTTCTGTTGGTGAGAGAGACAAGTTTTCAAGCTTACACAGATGTCTTCTTCAGGTCTGGGAAATGTACTCAGACTGCCACAGCTAAATACAAGGTGGAACAGATTGTTTAGCATAATTAGTTAACACTTCAAGGGACCATTCAAGGTGAAGTGGCCCATTAAGACCCCTCCAGTCATGGGGCAGAAAGTACATTTTATTAGTTCTGTCCTCAGTTGCTCTTGGTGGGAGATGCATATAACAAATTGAGAGTAGACTTTGACCCCAGTCTTCTGGTTTAATACTTTTTTAAATTTTAAATTGAAATCAAATTATGTATTGTTAAACAGCATACACAAAGGTGGTTTCTATTGGGTACAAGTATGTTGCTTTTCTTTTTTAATTCAACAACAAAGCTGTTAACAAGGAATACATAAGTATCAATTAATTCACTGTTGCCTAAGGTAATGGAATAAGTAATACTAAAAAAGAATTTATCCATATTAAAGTATCAGCTTCACAAGTACCACTTTCCTTTCTAATAAAAGAAAATATCCATCAGTTTTTCAAATATTTGGTATCAACAGCTGTTATGACGATCTTTCAGTATTTAGTCTCATATCTGAAGCTTATAAGTAAAAAACATTTAACAAATGACAGGCATACTCCTTAATAGTATCTGTTATTAGATTCTCCTCCAGTAATATTTCATCTTGTGTAAATCATTTGTAAAACGTGAATTCTCAAAACTTAATGATTGCTATTAGAATAAGAATTTTAAAAGCACTTTTTTTCCCCCAGACCCAAAGATGTTGGACGACCTAAAGCAGAGGTTGCAGCAGAATTTCTAAACAACCGAATTCCTAATTGTGCTGTTGTACCGTATCCTTTTAGAGAATAGCCATTGAACTTAACTGTGTTTTTAAGATTGCTGTACGTGGTCAGGCTATTTAATTTTAAAGAATCGAACTTCACTTCTTTTCATTTGTTCAAAAAATAACTTACTAATTGGACGGATGATTTAAATTCTTTCCCACTGTGGCATTATCTTGTAGAACAGCAGAAGTGTGCATGGGCACAGAAGTAGTTTTTGGTGCATGTATTGTGCTATTCCTTATAGTATGTAGTAAGAATCTGTGATAAATATAAACCTGTTACTCAACTAGAATTAAATATGTTTGAAAAATGCAAAAGGAGCATTGCCAGCATGTAACGTCCTGGGCCCACCAGTTTTAGATAGATAGCCATGTGTGCTGTGATTACACCAGCACCTAACTATATCCTTGTGCACTCTGATCAGGGTGTGTAAAGGGACACACCTGTACCCACCGCTCAGTTTCTTCTGATCGTTATAGGCAGCAAGCTGAAACTTGGCAGAATCCATCATTACTCCCACAGGCCTCCTTTTTGGAAAGCTTAAAGTTTTCTCAGATATTTTTATTCTTCAAATTAAGGTAGTTGAGGCTTTTCTGTGTTGCTGTGGACCTTTTTAGACTATGGCTGCTCTTGGCACTGTGACCAGCACTACACCAGCATTGACTCTTGGACCTAAAGTGCTGTCATCTCTGGTGTCTAGCCTGTCTCTTTGTGCCACGCTTTTATTCACCAGTCTGATTTGTCTTGTACAGACTCTTGTCTCCTCCTCTTTTTATCTTTCTTCTTCTTTGGTTTTCAACAGGTAATTCTCCCCTGCTCCCCTTTTCATGTATCCCTTACTGTGGTAGGATTGAATTGCTGTCTGAGGTCTGCTCCAGGTTCCCTTTCTTTCACAGCTCTCCTATGCTCTTAAGCTCAGATCATACTCCTCATCACCTTCAGAGGAATATGAGGATGAAGAGACTAGACAGCACTCTCCAGATGGGCTACTATTGTTGTCTTCATAGCCGATGATTTCATGGTCCTAACTTCAGTCCAAAAATGTCCAGGAATTGAGGCATCTGATCACTACTTTAATATAAATATTAATAGGGTGCTATATAAAATGATATTGATACATCATTGGGTCTTTTGATTTACTGATTTTGAATTTGTTAACCTAGATTTAGATATAATACTATAAAAGTACTAATTACCATAATATAATTCCTTTACTGTATATACATTCAGACATTTTAAAAAAATTCAGGATATGGATGAAACTTTCTATCGACGTAAGTAACATTTGCAAATATACAAATTCTCCACTTGTGCTTTGGGAAAGCACTGTAGTTGTTGATGGTTGCCATTTTTATTGTTTCTTTTGAGTGAGCAGAAAATACTATTCACTAAAAGCCAGAACTTTTAAAGTGAAACTTTCTTATAACTTAACTGTGATATGTAGTTTAACTTCATTCCTGTTGTGTGAATAAAATATATTGATTATTTAAAGGAAAACATTGAAATTTTAAATAACATTTTTTCTTTTAGAATTTCATATTATTGTATGTGGTCTGGACTCAATAATTGCAAGAAGATGGATAAATGGCATGCTGGTAAAGACTTTATTTTACTTTTTCTAAAGTTAATCATTATCACTTGTTTAAATTTAGCTATCTATATTCAGCTTTATGCAACATATAGCAGTAGTATGGAACAAAGGGCGATAAAATAGAATTGTGAAACTGGTTAAGGTAATGATAGATGTACATTTTCCATTATAGTTCATATCTGAGTATATTTTCATTTTGATGTAAGATGTTAAACCTCTAACTCCTTGTGAATCATGATGAAATGTATACCATTTTATTACATTTTGTGAAAAATGTCAATTTACATGTAAACTATGAATGGATTTTAATGCCACTGAAGCCAGTTCATCCTTTTTTCTTGAGTGGCTTACATGTAATGAGTTCCAGTTCCTGCTCGACAGCTATCTGCATCACAGAGTCCACCAGTATAATTGGCACTAGTTTGGTCCTTTTTTTGGATTCTGAAAAGCCAAGGATTAAATGAATATAGAGACTTAACTCTCTTTTCACACCTAGAACTGGTCCCTCTAGGCCAGGGTTGAGATACAGTGATGGGCAGCATGGAGAAGTTTGCCTTGCCTGCTGCCTGTGCTAATGTGTTCTGTGAATAAACAGAGTCCTGTCTTCTGGGCTGTCAATTCAACACCTTTAGTGAGCATTACATTCACTTCAAAACAAATAAATAAAAGCAGGATCTAATTTTAAACTAATATAAATAAGGGAATTCAGGTTAAACTTTTTTTCCATTACTACTCGCCACTTTATTCCTTGGTGTTGGTGTTTATTCATTGACTCCATCGGATGAATTAAAGATAGAGATGCCTCTGTTTCTTTGGATTTTCTTGCTCCTGTGAGGTTTTTTGTATTTATCTTGTATTACTTTGGATCTTATTTTTAAATTCTTTAAAAAAAAACAAACACAAAAAACCACAAAAAACCCCCCCAAAACCGCTTCTGACACTTTATTTTGGGGACTATGCTCTTAATAGTACATGAGTGAGAGAACTGTGATTTTTTTTTCCCCAATGGCATTCTAGTAGTACCAGGTAACAATAATACGTTAAGGGCACATCCTGCTCTTTGTAAACTCAAGTAATCACAGGAGTTGTGTACAGCAAGCAGGATTTGGTGCCCAAAAGCTAGTTCTTTGTTAGTATGGGACTTTCTTAAGTTAAGATAGTACTCTGACAGGAGGCAGCAAGGTCTAGTGGACTTGAGCATAGGACTGGGAATCAAGGTTTCCTACATTTCAGTCCTGCCTCTACCAATGACTTGCTCTGTGACTTTTTGATAACTCACTTAACCTCTCCAGACCTCAGAACAAATTATGGCACTTGGCATATGTATAACAGTGTGTCTGCAGCCACACCCCTTAGAATTTAGCAAGCTTTCACAGTATGAGTCTAATTGCACCATCTCAGTACATTATATGAGCCTTTAACAGCACCATTTCATTGCATGTGTAAACCTGAGATGTTTACAGCTGCACTAGTTAATCAGTCCTCCCAACACAATTCCACAGTGCTCTTGCTCATCCTTCAGTGCTCTCTGTAGACAAGGGCTCCTTGGCATTTGTGTCCCATGCTCAGTGCATACCATGTCTATAAACTTTCCTACAATCCGTCACGAAGTTTTATACCTGTATATAATGTTCTACATTCACCTGCCATAACAAAGCATGTACCTTGTAATCATTCACTTCTGTGCAATCACTGTGTTCTTGTACTAGCTATTTTCTGCATTTGGTTTGGAAATTCCTTCAGCAACAGTTGTCCTATGATTGTGCTACTTGCTGGTCTGAGCCAAATGTGTTAGGGCTGTTCTCAATATCTGGAGTGATGAGGGGATCCATTCTGAGCTGGTTCTCATTCCAGGGCACTTTTGTTTATGCCACATGTCACATCATCTGGTCAAGCTTGGAATAAGGCATAATGCAAAGCAGTACTGGAATAAAATTAAGAGCATGAAAGTGTGGTTCATTTGGGTCCAGAACAACACACGAATCTCTATGGAAGGAAGGGAAACCTTTCCTCGTCTACAACATGTTAAAACATAGTCTTGGGCCCAAGGCATTCACTGAGCCTCCTGTGTCATTGGACAACATAGAGGCATCCTGGTGGGGCAGGAGAAGTGAATTGATAAGCAGAAATTGGACTGGCAGGTCATGAACCTGGACTTTATGGATCTGCTGTTGTAGATCCCAGCTAACAGTGTTGGAGTAGAGGAAGGAGCAGACTCTCCAGGTAAGGCGTAATGTTTATTTATAACTTAACTATGTGCTTGAGTTGAGAGAAATGAGGTCCATATGTTAGTGATTCATCGCTGTTGTGCGCGGCCATTAAAGCTGGAAGTCTTCAGTCTTTCCATATCCATAGGGAGCAAGTGAGCAGAGTATTGAGCCCCTCCTACGAGTGCTGTTTGGCCAACAGATATTTTTCTTCCCTTCTTCCCCCCCCAAAACGTGATGGTGCATGCTGCCCTTCACAGTCCTCTCCCCCCACCATCGTTCTTGTAGCCAGATCCTGCCTTTGCCAGAACCTCTTTCTGCTGGTAGAGAGACAAGTTGGTTGAGGTAATATCTTTTATTGGACCAAGTATTTGGTTTAATAAGATATTACCTCACCTACCTTGTCTCTCTAATATCCTGGGACCAACATGGCTACAACAACCCCATCTTATGTTGTCAGATTGGCCACCTTTAAGCATAGAAGTTCCAGTGACCCCTTGCTTCCCATCGAGTACTGTGCCCCATATAATAGCACTAAAACAACATGAAAAAGATACTAAAATGTAAAAGTTTCAAACACCCATTGATGGTATTAAAGCCAAATCCACTTACTGTACTTTGTAGCTAGTAGACATCAGTGACCTGAGTGGATCAGTTGAATCTCTGTCCAATAGGACCAGATCATGTAACTAGTGCTGATAACAGTTTATCTTAACTACAGTCTTTCTCCAGTCTCTGGGTGTTAGAGTAGTGAAATGCTTGGTTGTTCACTCCTAGAGCACAGCAATGAGGTTGTTGGCAAACTAGCCTTTCGTGACCCCTCCCTAAACCAAGGTCTCGGCACCGATAATCAACTTGAAAAACTAATCCAAATTGTATTGAGGTAACCTCTAGGGCCTTTGATTTCAGGATATACAGAACCACAGTGTTTACCAGTGGATTTAACAGTAAATGTGTGTAAGACCCCATTCTAAACTGAACACCCCCTTATTCTCACAAAAGTGGTAAAAGCTACACTATTCTCGCAAAAAGGACACTTCAAATTTTAGTTTTCCCTATTTTAGTGGTGGGCAGCTGCCAGTGAGACAGATTAAGAGAAATTAAATATCCCTGTTAACCCTGCTGCTTTTCATTTCTTTTTCAAAAGTTGCTATTAGAAGGGGGGGGAGACAGTATACGTTAGCAAGAACAAAGGAGTGTAATGTTAAGATCAGCTCAACAACCTTCATAAGAAGAGCTCAAGAATTGATAGCTTCCCTGAGTTACAGCGGGAGCCTGATTGCTGGAGCGCAAGAGAGGAGATGACAGAAGAAGTGAGCTTGACAAATTTAGCTGCTTATTGAGAACAGCTTAGAGTGTGGAAATCTGACAGTGTAGGAGAAGGATCAGAGACTGCAAAACTATATGGAACACGAAAAGGAAATAAGCTGGCTGGAAATAGAGCAACATTCCATGGCAATGCAGCGGATGATGGGGAATAGGGTGAGCCTTTTTAAAAAATGAATGCCTGACATTCTCAGCCTGTGTGTCTACCACCAGGCTTTTTCCAGCAGATACCCCTCTAGCAGTGATGCTTTCATGAGTGTTCCCCCTTCCCTGGAATACCTACTCTCAGTTTCTCACTTACAGCTGTCCTGTTGAAAGGCAAACCAGGGACAGCCTAGATAGACCTCTGCCAATCTCCAGCAGCACCATCCACAGTTCTATCTGCCCACTTTCTTCTTCCCACCTCCTATTTGTTGTTGTGATGTCTGACCTTGGGCACTGTGCAAACACATGGTGGTTGTCTTTGCCCTTGCACACGTTCAGTTTTTTATAGTTGAATAAAACTTGTTTTAAAATATATATTGTGTGAGACGATTTTGTTTCATGTACAAGTGATTTAGTGGAGTTATATCCCCTCTCAGAGCTCACCATCTAAAAGCACCGATTAACTGTTACTAGTGTAAGAAGTAAATTGACTGTGATTATAACTATCAACATTGTCATTCCCATTTGCTTCACTTGCAAAATACTAGCAGAGGGCATCCCTAATATTGGCATGTTGCTTACTGCAGCGTTTGTGATTTCCTTAACCAAAGCATCTGGGTCTGGCTGGTGAAATGCCAAATCTGCATATGCATGTTCTATCCACTCACTAGTGAACCCCTTTTGCTTTCATAAATGCAAAATAAGTGAGCAGATGACTTATTCAGTAGCAGTGAAATTTCTCTTCAGAAGGTGTCTCCATCTTGGCTTAAGGCTGCAGCCGTTCTGGCTTTGCTGAACCAAGTAGTTGAAATAACACCTGTCACTATGTAGTAATCATGGTAAGCTTTCATAAGCTAGCCACGCTCTCCCCCAGGATCACAATTAGGGCAGACACAATTATTGTCTATGGTGTAGGGCAAAAAGAGTGCATTTTTGTACATTCCAGAGCAGTCTAGAATTCTTGAAAATTGGCTCAATTATGTACTTTGTCAGGCCAGCCTAATGCTAAACAGTATGTTTGTATGATACACCAGGGCTTGTGTTACCATAAGGTCAGTAGCTTTTTCAGTAAATATCCTCTTATGTTGCTTGAGAGGGCACAGAATGTTGCCATCTATAGCTCTAATGCAGTTAATGAAAGCTATCTCAAAAAATCTAATTTTGGGGACATTTATGTTGATCACATTCCTCTGTAAAACTTATCTTCTGTGATGCACACTTCCAGCACAAAGGCCCCCTTTTGTGGACTTTCCAAATCCCACATGCGTCCCAGTGAGCAGTGGTTGGCCGCAGTTGCCAACTTCCACAAGGAGAGTGGATTTCTCTTTGAGTGGATTGGAACGTGTGTGTTGGTGTGAGAGAGAGGGAGACACACAAGTCTCCTTCATTAGAGGTGTTCTAGCCACTGTTCCTCATCGCTGGTTTCTTGCACAACCCTGTTTCACAAGTGATTGGACATGTCATGGTCCAAAAATATTTCTTGGTCAATAAAAGAGGCAGCCACCTGAGCTAGGCATGAATGTGGATGCAACACCCTGAGAAAGCCCAGGATTCTTGCTCAAATGTCTGAAACTGATTTTTCCAGCAGCAGGTTGTAATAGAGCATTATGAATACCATTCCAGAAAATGTCCATGTCATCTGAGATGATACCGAGGTTACATATGTGATCCTTGCATGTATTTCATGGCTTCAGCAGGATCCTTGAATAGATGCTGGACATTGTACTGTTGATGAATGTTTGGCTTGTGAGGAGTTGGAAAATAGGGAGCTGAGCAACAACTAGTCAATTGATAAAATTGCATTGTGTGGATTTGCGGTGTATTCGTCTAGATGTCTGCAGTATAGACTTCTAAGCAGAGTGGTTTCTTGTAATCAAAGGTGACAAAACTGGAACTGTTGTAGGTGAAAGCCTGTTTGTGTCCATAGTTGGAGCCATTTTCTTTATTAAACACTACTTGCTTAAAAAGGCCTATGACTATGGATCTTGACAGTAACGGAGGGAATTCAGTGTGTGGGCATACTATACCTACTTAATCAAATCAGATTGAATTGTGAGCACACACTGAACTCTCTCAGAAACAAACAATACTAGAAATGCTTAGCTGTTATGTTTAACCGTAAAATGGCTTAGTCACCTACCATATATAAGCTTTCTATGTCTGTTTCTTCATCTGTATTGTAGGGTGGTAAATTACGTACCTACCTCCACAGATGTTTTGAGAGGATGGGCAGGCTAATGTTTGTATTGCGCTTTGCAGCTGTAAAGTCCACTATTTAGGCATAATACAATTTATGGGACTTACAAGGAAGGAATCTTGGTCTGCATATTCCATTGACGTCTATACGGTATACAGTACATACTATGAAATATTTATATCTAAACATAAATAACAGGCTAGTTTGTATTTTGGTCAGATATAATGGTGGGTGCATTTATTTATTTTTTAAAATTTCTGCAGGTTTAATAACATTGCTGTTCTACTTGACTGTAGGAACAACATTCCATGAGAAAATAATTTGATTAAGTCTTATGTATCTAATAACAAATATGAAAGTGGAAGGATGTATAGATTATTATAATTACAATACTGAATATTTCTTAGCATGTCATGTTTTGTTATATCTTTAAGTAATAGATGATTTCAAAGGAACTTTTTGTATCTGGTATAATTTTTTATGCAAATTGTACAAACTTGTAATTTTAACAGATGTCATTTTTAAACTATGAAGATGGCATGTTAGATCCAAGTTCCATCATACCTTTGATAGACGGAGGAACAGAAGGTTTTAAAGGAAACGCTCGTGTGATTATTCCTGGAATGACAGCTTGTATTGAATGCACACTTGAACTTTATCCACCTCAGGTAACTAAAAGCATTGATTTTTTTCCCCCTGTGTGTTCCATTTCTGCCACTTATCCCTTCTCCTTTCTCTCCTCTCCCTCACAGAATATATGTTAAATCATTTTATGATCTTTCCTTATCAGATCAATTTTCCCATGTGTACTATTGCGTCTATGCCCAGGCTGCCAGAACATTGTATTGAATATGTCAGGATATTGCAGTGGCCCAAGGAACATCCTTTTGGAGGTAATCAGTACACTATTTTATTTTATTTTTTAAATCAGTGAACTAATGTGACTTTTAAATAATCAAAACACCTGCAGCAAAGTAAGAGGTGTAAAATCATACTTTGATTCAGTAAACAGTTTGTTTTAATTTTGCACTTTATCTTACCAACAACCACTAGCTAAACTTCAGTCTTGGATTAAAATCCTACGTGTCAAGTTTTCAGCCTGAAGCAAATATTTTACAACTGCATTAGAAAGAAAAAAATAGACTGATCATGTTGAATAAAGAGTTATTGATCTCTTGTTCATCACACATTGCTTATTCTCTTTTTTTTACTAATCTACAACTGCCATCAGCAGAAAAAAGAACAGACATGATTGTTAGAAGCCAATAATGAAACTGTCTATTACTAATGTAGAAATACACAGATGTATAATTTCAGACTGAATTTGTCTGTGTGAATGGTTCCATTGAGAGTGCCATTTTATTATGCTGAATAATTGATACGGTACTGATTCATGTTATGCTAGCTTGTTATGGTTTTCACTGCTTATTACAGTAATAGTAAACTTAGTCTGTGACAGTGATTTACTGACTTTGAATGGTTATTTAGATTCTTTTAATGAGTTTAATATATCACATCACTGTCAAAGTATCTCAGTTTTTAAAACGGGCTTTTATTTGCCATTCTTAATAAAATCAATCTCATGTAACTACCCAACATTTGTTAATAGACTGATTATCATACCTTTTCTCTTTTAAGGTAAATGATAGATATTTCTATCTTAATAACATTTTAATCCTGGGAGTTTCCTTTAGGAGTTTAAAAAGACATTGAGCAAATCTTAAATATTGAACTCTCCAGAACTTGTTAGCGTTGGAAGGATGTGCCCCCCCCCCACCCCCCCCATAAGATACACTGTCTCCTGACAATGCCCCTGGGGGGAATTGGCCATATAGAATGGACTGAATTGGAGAGACTTCTCTCCAGGCCAGTAAATGGATTCCTTATCCCCCCCAGACCAGCTCCCCTTCCCACATAGGTTTTTTCCCCTTTCTGTTCACTCCAGCCTTCCCTGTTCTATTCTTCCCCCACCCCACAATTTAGTTCCCTGCCTGTGACTTCCCTATGCACCCTGTCATGGCCATCCATGTCATGACCTTGCAGATTTTATAAATTATGCATCAGGGCTCATAAAATGTATGGAAATCAGTTTTAATAACTAAATTGTTTTGACAAAACCACCTCCAAAATGGTGCTAATTCTCACCAAGACTAGTGGATTAAAACACATTTAGAATTTGTAGACAAAAAAAGTAGATGTTGATGAAGAGCCATTATGAATTTAGATAAACTTATCTGTATATCTTTAATTTTCCTGTAGAGAGTGTTCCTTTGGATGGAGATGACCCTGATCATATACAATGGATTTACCAACAATCTTTAGAAAGAGCATCACAGTTCAGTATTAAGGGTATTACGTACAGACTTACTCAAGGTAAGAGAGTGCAGTAGTTGGCATTTCGGTGAGTGTGTGTGTGTGGACAGTAACCTCTTGCAAATGGCAACAATAAATACCAAGAAAAATACCAAGGTACTTCAACAGCATTTAGATCCTACAGTGTTGGGCACTATAGAAATGCGCAATATAGGAAAGTGTGTAAAGTGACTTAAGGTATAATGTGCTGCAGTCAAAACAACCACACATTTTGGGTAACATAGTCCTTTATATGGGGAAACTATTTTGGAAAGGCTTAATGCTGTATGTTTTGTCTTTGCAGGGGTTGTTAAGCGGATCATTCCAGCTGTAGCTTCTACAAATGCTGTCATTGCAGGTACAGTAATGCCGAAAAGGAAAGCTTTGGCTTTCATTAGAAGGTTCCCAGGCATCTGAGTACAAGTTTCCCTCACTTTGCCTGTTCATTAGGGGTAGCGAGCTTTTTCATGAGGTAGCAGTTAGAGACTGGAGGGTGAGAGCGGGTAGCGTAGGGGTTAGCTAACTTTTCCTTTTATTATCCCATTTTCTCTACATGGCAGCTACACATGATCTTGCATAATTCTGAGTACTTTCTGTGACTTGAGAGTAAGCAGCAGTTTTGGAGGTTGCACTGCCACCTCCAAAAAGCAGAGAGAAAAAAGCACAGTGCAGATCTCCAAGACTGTCTCAGATGAGTATTAAGTCCACCACATATTACTGTGTAGTACTACCAGCTAAGTCTCTGAGAAACCTTTCAATCTGTAGGCATTTTGATTGTGTGTTTGTGTCTATTTTGAGATTGAGAACAAAGCAACTGTCTTTTTCCTTTTCCAGCTGTATGCGCCACTGAAGTTTTTAAAATAGCAACAAGGTAATTTGTTGTTTTTAATATAAATATTTTCAACAAATGTATTTGTATAAACACTAACACATTTCTCATTGCAGTGCATACATTCCTCTTAATAACTACTTGGTGTTCAATGATGTAGATGGATTATACACATATACATTTGAAGCTGAAAGAAAGGTTAGTGTTATTACAGAACAACCTCCTGGGCTGGCTGGGTTGTGTCCTGATTTTTATAGCACCTATTGCAATAGCAGCTATTTACTTATTTGCTGAACTTAAAATTCAGTGTCTGGTCCCCACCACTGTAGTATCTAAATATCTCCCAAGTATTTAAAAATAGAAGTAACAATATGTCTTTCTTTCCCATGGAGGAGTAGCCTGATGAGTATACAGGAAATTTTTTGGGGGGAGGGTTGGCCTCGTAGGCAGTGATGTGCTAGATCGATAGAGAGCAGCAAGACTATTCAGCTTTCAAAGGGAGTAAATTAAGGTCAGTTGTTGCTGATCTGGGGGTACATCAGATGTCTGGGATATGGCAAGTGTACTAGACAACCCTGGACACTGTGCTGTTACTGTGGGAAGAAGTCTTTCCCTTGGTCCTCCAGATGTTACTCTGCTGGGGCCAAGCAGTCAGGCAACAACTGCATTAGAAAGAGGAGCATTTGATAGATGGGGTAGGCCTGGGATCCACCTATCACACATCAAATTACCAATACCCATCATAAAATAAACACAAACTAGTGATGCCTTATTTAAGAAATATTTATATCTGTTGGGCCAAAATTTCTCAATGACTGGGGGAAGAAGTTCCACATGCAGGAAGGATTCTCCACATGCAGGAAGGATTCTCCGCCAGCTATTTGTGTTGGTGGTGTTGCTGCATCCAGTGTTTAAAGTAGCAATCCCTGTCTAGAAAGGTGAGCCAGGTGACTAAATCCCTAACTCTGGCAATTGCTTTTGCTAATATAGCTGGAGGAAAACAGTAGCTGAGCCTGGAAAGCAGGATCAAGGAAATATTAACCCTCTGACATCAAGAATCATAATTCACAGAACAAAGTACATAGCCTTAAGGACACAACAGCAACTGTTGGCATTAAGAGGTTAGGACAACATAGTTAATTCAGTAACATATAGGATTAACCCTAAACTTTAAAACAAACAGAATACAGATTGACTATACCTTTTTATATATATTGTGTTATGTTAGTGACTAACAACCTGATTCAAAGCCCTTTGAAGATGATTAAAAGGTTCCTATTCACTTCACAGAGTATTGGATTGGGTACATAATCTTCACAGAAGTATTAATTTTGCTTGATCCACAGAAGTAATAATTTTGTAAATAATTGTAATAGTGAAGATCTACATTTTGAATCATTACTGGTACTGATATAAGTGTATGTATATTTGAAAAAAATCTATTCGTATAAGCTTGATTACTACACTTTTTTTTTTTTTGTAGGAGAATTGTCCTGCCTGCAGTCAGCTCCCTCAAAATATAGAGTTCCCTCCGACAGCTAAACTACAGGAGGTTTTGGATTATTTGACAAATAATGCTTCATTGTAAGTGTGCAACTATTCTGATTTCTTTGATTAGTTTTTAGAAATTTGAAGTTTGCAGCATGTTAAAATTTGATTTTTCAAACTGTATTTTATCCTGATAGCTCTCATATTTTACTTTCATGTTTTTCATACAGGCAAATGAAATCTCCAGCAATCACAGCAACTGTGTATGGGGGAAATAAAACACTCTATTTACAGGTGATCAGTACCCACTTGCTTTTTCTTAGTTAACTCATTTTCATTTAAGTTTGGCTTGGTTTAATTTAAAAAAAAAAAAATGTTTTTATTTATTTTTTTTACAGACAGTAGCTTCAATTGAAGAACGAACAAGGCCAAATCTTTCTAAGACATTGAAAGGTATTGCCTAATTGAGTCATGCAGAATATCAAGACGTACATATAAATCAGAGATATGATTACTCACAGTTTTAGTGCTGTTTTGTATAATGCCTCTGTAAAACATATTGCACATTTTGTAATAATAGCACTTTAAGCAACAAATCTTTAAAATTACATATAAATTAAAATTAGTATGTGACTAATTTTAGAGAGCTAGGTTTGTATTTGATGAAGTCATTTTAAGATATGTGAAAATATGCAGATTGATGGATTGTCATAAAACTAATGGATTTGATTTTTTTAAATCTGGGATTATTCTTCCCCATTCCTCTCCCCTAATGGTTAAACTGGGATTTTTTTGGAGGAGGAACTGTAGGGATTACCTACCACAGAACAGGATTTTCATTGCAGTTAGCTGTCTGCTTCCATGGAAAGAAAAACCAAATTGCAGAAGACAGAGGGAGTAGATAATTTTTCTCAGTTACCCCCTCTCCTTTTATCCCCTCCACTCTTCCTGTTCTTCTGATCTTCATTTTCTATTCTCTTCTAATTCACAAACACTGTTACTATAAACCTATAAGAGGGTAATAACCCACCTCCTCACTCACTAGTTCCTGAGGTAGAATATGGTTAACCCCTTTTCATATAGTGAGCCTTGTCCTTAAAATTATTTTGGGGATGAGCACTAACTCCTTCAATAGCATTCATTATTTGGGCAGATGTCATTAGAAAAAATATTTGAGTCAGCAAAGGATGCTGTGAAACCTTTTTCTTTGTTCTTGACAAATATCTTCTGCTAGTCATCTTCTCGGTTCAATTAACACTGAGGTGGTGATAGGTAATGAATTACATATAGCTGATTTCTGATAGTTTTGTTTAAGCCTTTGTAGAACTAGAACTCATTTTTTTGTTTTTTTGTTTTTATTATTAAGCATAGATCTATTGCACACAATTCTT
Source organism: Macrochelys suwanniensis (assembly GCA_033296515.1). Taxonomy (NCBI): domain Eukaryota; kingdom Metazoa; phylum Chordata; order Testudines; family Chelydridae; genus Macrochelys; species Macrochelys suwanniensis. The sequence continues at coordinate 9,231,461 of CM065778.1, read as the reverse complement.
TTTTTTTTCCCTGTTTCAGAGTTGGGGCTCGTGGATGGTCAGGAACTTGCAGTTGCTGATGTAACAACACCACAGACTATGCTGTTCAAGCTTCATTTTACTACGTAATTTAAGCCTCATTAATCTGCACATACAGTGAGAGAATTCTGCACACCATGGAAAACATGTTGTGCTCTATGTGGATGTTCAGAGTAACCTAAAATGTCCCTTTTAAGTACTAGCCTTGCTGGAAGTTAGATTATCCCAGGTGAATCACTCTTATTTTAGAACTGTCCTTAGAAGCCAATATTTGGTGGATGGTATTTGTATAAATGCTCATTAATGTACAGAACTTGATGTACAGTGATAATTTTTTCGGTTTCTGTGTTGATATTGTTAAAAAATGCCAACACTCCTTCCTACACTTGGACATTTTATGGTGGTCAAAGGAGTTGTTCTTTGCTTGCATTTGAACACCCACATCTACAAAAGAATATCCTTTAAGGAGAACCATGATGATTTTAAATTAAATTTTAGAACCCATATACATTTGCTGAATCTTATATTAAAACCTGTGGGCAGTAGAGTAAAATAAGCATTGTATGTTTCCTCCTTTATTTAATATTCATTTTTATTGATTTGCTAAACGGATATTAAGTATTCACTTTGTTTACAAAATATGGAAAGACAATGTAATTAAACTAAATGAACATCTGTGCATGAAAGCAAAGTATTTTTCATGTGTATATTTGCAGTGGATTAGCGGTTACTATGCACAAGAGTTCAGACAAAAGCCCACTGATGTTCAGGATTGGTGAGTTATGTTTGGTTATCATTGATGCTCTCAAGGTATTTATTAATAAAAATATAAAGATAACTTGTTCTGCAGTATGTCAATGGGAATTCAGGACAATATGTGACCATAAGTAAAAGAGACAAAAACATAAGATTACGTGGTATCACTTTGTCAATTAAAAGAGCTGTTTCTGTTACCATAACTGGTACAAAATGTGTGTGAGAGAGAGTGTTGTTTGTGTACAAATTAACACAAATGGATCTGAAATCTGTTATTTTATTTGATACATACCTCCCTTTCTCTTCTTAAAATGTTTTCTTACTCATCTCTAAAAGCTGGGATGGACGTAGAAAGAACTTGAAGACCATACATACGAAAACACTGTGACACGAACATGTCTTGCAAAATGTGGTTGCATTTACAGCCATTTAAACATTAAAATTACACCTGGCTGAAATATTTTTAAATATAAATCTTTACTAGTTTTGACAAGTTGTAGTCAAAAGAGAGAAAAAACTATTTTTAGCCCTTTGAGTAAATTACTTTGAATAGTACTTGTCATTCTTAAAACTGACACTTTCTAAAAATTGACACACCTTTCTAAATAAGTAGGCCCAGCTTCCGTTTTTATGATTCTTGTAGTGAATAGACAAAGGCTGATTTCCCTCATCTTAAAAAATGTCCTTTCTGTACTCCCAGTCAAAATAATTAAATGTCCTGTCTCCATTTTCCTGGCCCTGTGGAGCTGTATTGCCACTTGCAAGCATTCAACAATCAGCAGTCAGGCTCCAATAACAATGCTTCAATTTTTTCATTTAAAACAAAAATTGCCTTTTGGCATTTTGTGCCTCTGGCCTCCAGTGGGTTCAGATAGTTTGCAATTGCCCAGTCATTGCAGCTGGCTGGGTCCTGGAAGATAAGGTGACCAGCCAGGCAGTGTGAAAAATCAGGACCCTTTATTTATTTCCGGGTGGGGGGGAGGGATAATTGCATCTATACGATAACGCCCATAATAGCGTGCGCTGTGGTCGTTCGCCCTTCCGGGTACCAGGGCGGAATGTCTCGCGCGAGAGCAAAGCCGCGATCTGCCGTCCGCCATGACACATACCCAGGCGGAAGTGAGGCGCCCCTCCCCGGCCTAACTGGGGGTCCCGAGGCGGAAGTGAGTCGAGCCGCGGGAGGTAGCTGTGTTGTGCCGCTGTAACTATGGCGGTGGCGAGACGAGCAGTCACGTGACCCCTCCCCGCCCCCGCAGGCCGGCGCGCCGAGCGAGCCTGCGCCGGGTTTATTTACGAGTCTGCGACGTGGAGGTGTGCGCCGTGCGCATGCGCGGGGTCCTCCCTCGAAGGGGGGGGGAGGCGCACTTTACTGCCGTGGCTGCTGCGCCCCGCGCCCTCCCGTCGATTGAGGGGCCCGCGCGCCGCGTTCCCCGCCTGGCCGCGGAGTCCCCGGGCTCCGGGCCCGAGCCGGGCGGGGGGATGAGCTGGTTCAACGCCTCCCAGCTGTCGAGCTTCGCCAAGCAGGCGCTGTCGCAGGCCCAGAAATCCATCGACAGGGTGCTGGACATCCAGGCCGAGGAGAGCCCCTGGGCCGCGGCCGTCATCCCCGACCACGGCGGCGGTAGGTGGGCGAGCGGCCGCGCCCCTCACCGCGGTGTCTGACCGGGGCAGGCGGCGCGGGGCGCCCTGGGGTAACCCCGCTGTGCCCCTCACCGGGGTGTCTGAACGGGGCAGGCGGCGTGGGGCGCCCTGGGGTAACCCCGCTGTGCCCTGGTCCCCGCTGTGCCCCTCACCGGGGTGTCTGATCGGGGCAGGCGGCGCGGGGCGCCCTGGGGTAACCCCGCTGTGCCCCTCACCGGGGTGTCTGACTGGGGCAGGCGGCGCGGGGCGCCCTGGGGTAACCCCGCTGTCCCCTGGTCCCCCGCTGTGCCCCTCACCGGGGTGTCTGACCGGGGCAGGCGGCGCGGGGCGCCCTGGGGTAACCCCGCTGTCCCCTGGTCCCCCGCTCTGCTGTGTCCATCACTGGGGCGTCTGAACTGGGCAGGCAGCGTGGGGTGCCTTCTCTGAGTCCCCTGGGGCAACACATTGAACCCTGGTCCCTTGCTCTGCTGTGCCCGTCACCTGGATATCTGAACTGGGAAGACAAGGGTGGGGGTGCCTTGTCTGACTGCACTGTGGTGACACACTGTCCCCGATACCCACATGCTGCTGTGCTCATCACCTTGGTATCTGAACTGGGCAGGCAATGTGGGGAACCCTGTCTTAGTACACTGGGGCAGTGCCCCACTTTCCCCTTCCACCCAGGTGCTGGTGAGTCCATGGTTGCTCGCAAGGGGCCTTGTGCGCTCTAGGAGACACAGAAAATGATGTGGTCCCTGCTCTGAGATGCTTACAGTCTAGGCCAGTGGTTTTCAACCTGTGGTCTGTGGACCCCTTGGGGTCTGCAAAGGGGTCTGTCATTACCATAGAACAGTGATTTTCAATCTTTGACTGTTTAAGATTTCTAAAAGGGGTCTGTACTTCCATTTAAAATGTTTTGGGAATGGGGGAAAAAAAGCTGAAAACCACTGATCTAGGCAGCAGCACAGAGGCCCGTGCTGTTTGAAGGCCAGGTTCTGCCCACCAGTGTTAGCACACATAGTGAGTGGTGTTTGAGGAGAGTATCTCATCCAAGCAGAACCATCTGCTGTCATATTGATTGTTGTGGAGGTGCTGAGGAGGCTGCCTTGAAAACAAGGGTTTTTTTGGCCTCTTTCACAACTTCTTCCGTGGTGTGGTTTTTTTAATACTTTACAATTATATAACCCCATCCAAGCCCTTTGCAAACAATTACGTAAGCTTCCTTATATGTTTACCATATTACAGGTGAAGGAAAATGAGGCACAAAGAGGCCTAGTGCTTTCCCCAAAGGTGTAAAATGAGGAATTGCTGGAACTGACATTAGTCCTTTTTCCTTTGCTCTAATTGATGACTGACAGTAATACTCCCAATTTTGAATACTGTTAATATGCTTATGCCTTGAGGATAAACTTTTAATTTGTGTACTCAAGAAACTTGTTAATTCATTGTTGCTCAATGAGGATGACAGGTGTGAAGAGAGAAATGTCTAAGTAATATGATTTCTCCACTGCTCCTTTCGTCTAATTCTGATACAGGCATATCTCTCTCTCTCTCTCCTATCAGTGTCTTCTGCGTCAATCCCTCTCCAAGTTCATAGAAATTTAGTGGCGTTTCATGCGGATGTTAATGCACTTTTTGGCAGAACTAACTACTGCAACTTCCTGCCTGCAAATGTCTATTAAAGAAATTAGGTTGTAGAAAGTTTGCCATAGTCTAAATATTATGAGGTGATGTCTGTTTTTCATATAAGGCACAGCATTAATACAGAACTTGAAAGAAAAATTCATCTTAAATTATAGTATTGAGTTTCTTACTAGGCTATACTTTTCAAGGTGAAGTCCTGATATGTGACACTATTTTAAAATTAGGGATGCAGGATGAAGAAACTCAGGAAGCTGTAATGATAGCCAATCAGTGTCCTTAGTACAAATGTTGTGTATATCTTGAGCATAATATAGCAGTAAAACGGAGATAACAGTGTGTTTACCAGGCAGAGTAAACTTTAATCTCTAACAAAGGACAGTTGGATTTCCAGGCTGATAGTGAAGTATAAACAATGTTTAATATATAAGCATTTCTAGTAAAAAGCAGTAGCTACCTGTCAGATGGCTTCAATGTAATATAAGTTAAATAGTGGGGGTTTTGTGTGAACCCCTTCTTTTTGTATTATACCAAATCATTTTAAAATGTCAGTTGGATTAAGTTTTTGTGATAACAATATGAAATTCATAAGGATGCCAGTAAAGGTAATTCAGAGGTCTAGAGCAAACTGTGTGTGGATCAGATAAAAACACATTTTAGTGATTTTGGCTTATTTTTAAAAATAAGCATATGTATTAAACTTCCCAGACTTTCAGATGTGCTGAATCACATGCATTTCACACGAAAGGCAATAAGAGTTTTTAGTGCTCAGCACTTTTGGCTATGAAGCCATTAGTGTCTTACTTAGTAACATCAACACTTAAAGTTTGGGTATGATGTAGTCAGTAATGTACTAGTGCAACCATTGATATTGAGTGTTATAACTTACAGATTTTGTATTAGTTTACTATTGCATGCCTTAACTAAATATTTGTTGGGACAAATCTCTTTTTACATAAGTCTGAAATAAGTAGCTTTGACTACATGTGGGAAATGTCTTGGAAATTATTCTTGAACCCCAAATGTTTTCTGTTCCATATTGTCTTGTCAGTTACTGCATTTATGACACTACTAACATTTGTCAATTAAATTCTTCATATCCTACCCAACATATACTAGCCAAAGAACAAAACTGTCCAAACAGAGGTTAATATGCGAGATGAGGCTGGGAGGGATGCTACCGAAGTCCAAGGCAAACAGTTGCAGAACCCTGTTTGCTGCTGTGGGACAGCACTGAGGAGAAGAGTGAAGCTAACTGGATTCTTGTTAGTTTTACTGTTGCCCCACAAGACTGGGCATAGCAACTGTGAAAACAAAGGAATGTCTTGGTTTTACCCTGTTTGAGAAGGTTCGGAACAGCCCCCAAGGCACTGGAGTTGTTTGTCAGCTGCCTCAAAAAGTTTATTCCACTGGTTTGTGTTTGGAAGTTTGTTGTCACAACCATAAAGGCTAGAGCTTTTTAGTCCTAAATTCTTCGAAAATTGAAAGCTGAGACTGTCTGAGTTGTTAGAACTGGTTTTCCACTTGCCAGTGACAGGTAATTTTGTTTAAATCCTGATAATTGCAATTTGCTCTTTTCTGCTCTCTGCCTAATGCTCTAAACTTCAGTGCCCAGATCACTGTGACTAGCCTACTCTCACTACAATAAGCCGGTTCCCTGTCCCCTTCACTAGTTTCCTTTCCATCTTGGAAATTGTCCTTTATGATTTTCAAAACTCTGTATGGACCTATTCCACTCTCTCTCTAATACTCATATCCACCTTTTTCAGCTGTTTCTCAGATCTCGGTAACTCTTGTCTGCCTTCCTATCCCCCCATGACACTCCACAGTTGCTGGGAAGAAGAAAGTCATTTTCATCTGTGTTGCTCTACCTTTCTGGTGTTCCTTCTGTACATTGAATCATTATGGCTCCTTTAAAGTTTGACAATTACTTGTAAAAATATAAGGTTGCAATAACAATAAAAGGTACTATAGCTATCTATATATCTTCTTTCATGCTGTATGTTCAACATAATATAACTTTCTTTGTTCCTTTACTGTATTGTTGCATCTCACAATGCCAGTACTGCAAACCCGAAACTTTTATATTTTAGATGTTTTTCATATGACTGATTTTCTTTACTACTTGTTTTAGGAACAAATTCCCTTACAAGTGGAGGATGGGATACTTCTACCTGGGGATTACACTCAAATATAGAACCTCAAAGTCAGTCAATATCACCAACAGCAATCACCAAACCAGTTAGGAGGACAGTGGTGGATGAATCTGAGAATTTCTTCAGTGCCTTTCTCTCTCCAACAGATATTCAGAGTATACAGCAGAGTCCAGTGGTGTCTAAACCTCCAACCAAATCACAGCGACCCAAAGAAGAAGTGAAAAGCACTTTAAAGGAATCTCTATGCAGCAGTCAGCCAGAAATGTTAGTAGAAACGGAGACAGAAGCAAAAGATTCCTCTGCATCTGTGCTAGTGGACTTGAAAAACCTTGATGTTCCCCAGGAAAAACTAGAAGAAAGTTCTGCACTTGAAACTGATGCTAAGCATGAAGAGAATACAAACAAAGGCACTGATGATAAGGTGGCCACTCCAGATCTCAATGTACCGGAAGTTGCTGTTAATGTGAAATCTAATGCAGGAAATGATGGATCAGGAAGTACTCCTGACAGCCCTGCACAATCTCTTACTGCAGAGACAAAGGACATGGGTTTGGAAAGTAAGGAACAGAAAAATGAGGACAGACAAAGCAACACACCTTCACCTCCTATTAGCACTTTTTCCTCAGGGACATCCACAACTAGTGATATTGAAGTTTTGGACCATGAAAGTGTAATAAGTGAGAGCTCGGTAAGTTCAAGACAAGAGGCTACAGATTCAAAATCCAGTCTTCATCTGATGCAAACTTCCTTTCAGCTCTTATCAACATCTGCCTGTGCTGAGTATAATCGTTTAGATGACTTTCAGAAACTGACTGAGAGTTGCAGCTCCTCTGATGCTTTTGAAAGAATTGACTCATTTAGTGTGCAGTCGTTAGATAGCCGAAGTGTAAGTGAAATCAATTCAGATGACGAATTATCAGGCAGAGGTTGTGCTTCAGCATCTCTCACAGTCAGCCCTTTAACACCAAAGACTGAGATGGTTGACCCCTTGAAAAATAAATCTAAAGAAGAATTGAATGAAACACTCGTACATGCAGAGGAAACGGAAATGGAGGAAAGTGGGAGAAGTGCGACCCCTGTTAACTCTGAGCAACCAGAGGTTTTGGTTGCTACTGTACAAACAGATGAAGGACAAACTGTCAAAGAGGAGGTTGTGATGCAGCAGCAAGGTGCTGAAAAGTTGCCTAAAATGAACTGTGAAAAGGAAGAGCTTTGCAAGGTAACTATGTTACGCAAACACACAACGTGCGTTCTGTGGGCTAAATTCATCCCAGTTATAAGTGAGTGAAGCTGCATTGATCTTGACCCCTAGGCATTGACTTATACCTGAACCAAATAAGTCCATACTGCATCATTCTGTACTAATGGAGAATTCTTTGATCCTGCAATGTGTAAGGCTCCATCTGTTCAGAATCCCAGTGAAATCATTAGAGCTCTGCATGGGTAAAAGCATCAGCCTGTGTGGATCTGACTGCAAGACTGGGCCCTTAATGGGTATGTCTTCACTGCAGCTGGGAGCGAGCCTCCCAGCCTAGCTAGACACTCATACTAGTAGGGCTTGAGCTAGCATGCTAAAAATAATAGTATGGACATTGGGTTTGAGAACCCAAGCCACAATCTGATCCCTAGGCTTGGGAGCCTGAGCCATAAGGTCCATACTGCTATTTTCAGTGCATTGTCTTGAGGCCTACTAGCAAGAATCTGGCTCAGGCTAGGTATACACTACAGACTTATATCAGTATAACTACATCACTCAGGGGTGTGAAAAATCCAGAGCCCTGAGTGACGTAGTTCTACTGACCCTAACCCGTTGTGTAGACAGTGCTATATTGATCAGGGAGGTGGATTAGTTATGCTGACGGGAAAAGCTCTCTTGTTGTCATAGTAGCAGCGTCACTAAAGTGCTACAGTGCACCAGTGCAGCTGCACCGCTGTACATGTAGACAAGCCCTCAGTAAGTATTTTTGTCATGTGTTCATACTTCTAGCTGTTTTGTTGTAAATTTGACTGATTATCAGATCAACAGTGAGAGGAGCCTCTTGAAAATGTTGTGATGTAAAATAAGGAATTACAGTAACTCCTCACTTAACCTTGTCGTTATGTTCCTGAAAAATGCGACTTTAAGCGAAACGATGTTAAATGAATCCAATTTCCCCATAAGAATTAATGTAAATAAGGGGGTTAGGTTCCAGGGAAATTTTTTTCACCAGACAAACGATTATACACACACACTATAAGTTTTAAACAAACAATCGAATACTGGTACACAGCGATGATGCTAGTGAAGCTTGGTTGAGGTGGAGGAGTCAGAGGGTGGGAATTTCCCAGGGAATGCCTTACTAAATGAAGTTTAGTAGTGTAATGCCTTACTAGCACTCCACTGAGCCCTCAAGGGTTAACTCTCACACTCTACAAGCCAGCAGGAAAGGAGGGAGGGCAGAGATGTGTTTCACAGATAGAGATGCACATTTCCAATTGGGTATCAAGAGTGGGGTCAGAAGTGCACTGCCTTGTTAATTAGATCAGCAAGCCCCACAGCTGCAGCTTCTGCCTAAGGCAGCAGCTCCCTCCCTCCTGTGTGCTCCCTCCCTACTCTATGGAAGATGGGGTAAGCAAGGTGCAGAAGCAGTGGGACATTAGCCCCCTTCTTCTCCAGGAGTCTCGGAGAGCAGCACATGGCAGTGGGGAAAGGGACAGCTGAACTGCCATTGATAGCCTGCAAAGGATGTTAGAAGGGAGCATTTCACAACTGTAAATGAGCATGTTCCCTAATTGATCAGCAACCTAAGAACGAAACGGGTGACTTTAAGTGAGGAGTTATTGTATCAGTAACCTTTAGCATTTCAACAGTCAAACAATTTGCAGATACTGATATGCAAGCTGTGTAAAACTGATTACATGTAGAATCAGCTTGAAAATATACACTTTCATAGGCTTGTATACGTACATTGGTTTTGTAATATATAGATTGTGTTAACGCATTTTCTGAAATGGGAAACAACTTTGATTAATCAGAAATCATGCTGAAAACTTTTTCTGCATTATACAGTAGCTTAATTTACACAATGTATTACCATTATTTCAATTGTCAAGACCTCTCCTCATAGGCACGGGAACTATGGGGGTGGGTGCGCCTCCAGATTTTACATGGGGGCTCTGCTCCCGGCCCCGCACGTGGGTTCCCGGCGCTCTGCACCCACCCCCAGTTGTGGCCCCAGCCTCTGTCCCGTTGCCCCTGTCCGTGTTCCCCCCTCCTGGAGCCACGGCCTTGCTTCCGGCCCCACTTCTGGGGATGGGGGAGGGGCGCACAAGGTAAAAAGTTAGGTGACAGTTTTGCTGAATTACATCACCCCCACTATAAAAAATGTTCCAGTGCCACTGCCTGTCCTAGAGAAGTGTTACACCCGAAAGATGCAAATGACCTAGTTTTTGTCACTAGCAGATACTTTAGAAAGACTAGGTAAACTAGGTTTTTAAGGTCAAGAAGAGAAACAGGTTAGTGAGTATTGACTAAAATAAGTATAAATTGGATAGCTAACTTAATTATACAAAAAGGAGAGATGTAGAGAGGAAGTATGGTCCAGCAGATAGGATACTGGACTGGAACTTCAGAGACTTGGCTTCTATTCTTGGTTCAGTCACTGACCTGCTGTGACCTTGTGCAAGGCACTTTCCTTCTTTGTGCCCCTTCCCCTCCCAGCCTTTGTCTATTTTAAATTGTCAGCTCCTCATGGATAATGTGTTTCTGCAGTGCCTAACACAGTTGGGCCCCAATCTTGGTTTGGGCCTGTAAGCATGGCAGTAATATTACTATTAATGATAACAATGGGAAAAGAGTGTCTGAGTTTATGAAACACCTTTAGTTAATCCACTTTTCAAAGAAAATTAATAAGCATGTTCCTTTTTAACGTCTGTAAAAAGGAACAGAATTATGATATAAACGTTGCAGAAAAGTATACAGTCATGGGCTGTTACATAATTATGTTTAATTAGATAATTGTATAATTGAATAGGGAAGACTTTTTTGGTTTAGAAACCTGTTATTGTTCATGAAATATAGCAGATTTTCAGTTACATTCACCCTAATTAGGTTGTGGTACATGTTTGATGCACATACTTTACCTGTTATTGGAGAATGACTTGATTTATATTTGTTACACATAGTTTGTAGATCCCATTTGCATTTTGTCATGCCTCTTCTGTGGTAAAGTGCCACAAAACAGTGGAATGAGAAGTATAAAGGAGTTCTTAATCATGCACATTTATTTATTAAAAATCTAGAACGTATAGAGCCTTGGTTTTCTTGTTTCTTTACTTCATGCTGATGAATGTCTGAGTTTCTGTTATGGTCAGTAGTTGTAAAACAAAACTTCTGCTCCCTATTGTGAACAATTGTAACAGTTGTTTTAAGTTAAGCATTTTGGAAGCAATTACTCTTACACTTATATAACATCTTTATCTCTTAGAAACGTGAAAAAAGGATTAAAAATTAAGTTGTCAGATGCCACAACTGTAAGGTCTGTCATCTGCAAGTATATATGACAAAATAAGCAAATAGGAAAATAGTGGAGACTATGGGCCCTATTTAGCACTCTTTACTCAGGCAGAACTACCATTGAATTACTATTGAATTTAATGGGAACTTTAGCTGAGCCAGGAATTCCCTTTGTTAAAAGTTTAGAAAACTAAATATTCAAAAGGTCCAGGTTCTGTTTATGGTATAATTAGATGTAAAAGCTTACCATGAGGCTTGCCATTTTTCATTTATTTTAAAATAAAAGTTCCTAAAAGTATCAAGAGAGTTCCAACCTCAAAACACAGCTAAAGAAAAAAACAGGCTGTTTCCATCATTTAACTGTTTTTGATCTTCATGTCTAAAATTTTATTCAGATGATTGATTTGTTGACTGAGAAGCTGGAGAAGAGGGAAACACAATTATTAAGTGTTAGTAAAGAGAAGGCAAGCCTGGAAGAAGCTTACGATAACCTGAAAGAGTAAGTATCAAAATAGTGACAGTTCTGAATGTAAGCATTCTGCTTATAAGTGCTAAATTGTGACTCATTGCAACAAAAATGGGGGCTACTTAGGTGTGTCATACAACAAAACAAGTATTTTTCATTAGTGTTCAAACAACTGTTCATTTGTGAAATTGGCCTGATATTAGTGTGAAGTAGTCATGATTTTTGGTTTATTAAATAACTTAATAAACAATCAGTTGTCTTTTACATAGTGTAACTCTTCTTGTTGCACTGATGCTATATGTTTACCCATTCATTAGCAGAGCTTGATTAGTGGATAATGTGTTTTAGATGATATTATTGAAGTGCCAACCTTATGTTACACTATTTAACTAAATCATGAAGATCTTCTAAAGACCAGTGTTTCTGATGAGTGTCAATGTTTTGTGTCTTGCTAGTTAAAGTTTATTATAAGAGCTTGTTGAATGCCATTTGAAATGTCAGCATAACCATTGGACTATTCTAAAATGTCTTAAATCTAGTGAAATGTTTAGAGTGAAAGAAGAGAGCAGTAGCATTTCATCTCTTAAAGAGGAGTTTACTCAGCGAATAGCAGATGCTGAAAAGAAGGCCCAGCTAGCATGCAAAGACAGGGATGCAGCTAAAAAGGTAATCTACTTCCTAGCTGAATTTAGTATTTATAACTCTAAAAAGTCTCAGCTTCCCTTAGGAGCAAATCATAAAAATGGAGGTTAGGAAAACATAACGTTTACACGAGCCACTGTGAAGTAACTTAAATATCAGTATAAAGATTTGGGGGGGTTGTATGTGGTGTTTTTGGGGGGGGGGGATGGGCTCCACAAGACCTGATAGAGATGTTTTCATGATTTTATAAAAAAAAAAAAAAAAAGAAAAGGGTTTGGGAATTTAAACATTCACTGCTCAAACACTAAAGCATTTTGCTTAGAGTGGTCTGTTCATAGTTGTTCTGCAAAAAGTAAACTAAACAGCATAATTGAAAATCATTCTTAAAAGTTTCAGATTTTTAAAAATTGTTTATTATAAAACACAGTTGTTTTGCCAATGGCCCTCTAAATGTGTGTTGGAGCAGTTGGGGTTGTACGTCTCTTCAGGAGGAAGTAGTATCCAACGTTATCTGATATTCACTTGCATGAATTAAATAGTTCTGGGGTTTTTTTTGGCTACATCACAAAGGTTTAAAATAGGATGAGATAGAGGCAAAAGAAAATTCTGGTTGAAAAGAGAAAATAGGGGTATTCATAGATTCCAAGTCCAGAAGGGACAACTGTGATCGTCTAGTCTAACCTTCTGTTTAATACAGGCTAGAACTCCCCAAAAATAATAGGGGTATTGGTGAAATGGGGTTTGCAAATGAAGAAAGGTCTAAAGTCTTTTTAGGAATCTGAGAAACTATGCTATATTTGGGGCTATTTCTTTTTTTCCAGTGGATAAAGTCCCATGTACCTTAACATATGTATTTTTAAAAAAGGATAACATTATTTATAAATAGTACTAAGAATATTTCCTCCTTTTTAGGAAGTAAAGAATGTTAAAGAAGAATTGGCAACTAGACTAAATTGTAATGAAACAGCTGAACTATTGAAGGAGAAGGATGAACAAATCAAAGGACTAATGCAAGAAGGTAAAGTTGGTAAACGTGTTATAGTAAAGATATTTAAATGTTTTTTAATGCATTTTGTCTTATTTTAGATCTTACATGAAAATGTCATGTTATTTCAAATATCTTCTACACGTGGAAAATGTCTAAGCAATGAGTCTCACTCCTATCCATACTTTTTTAAACATCAAAATGTGGGTATAGTGAACCCCAAATTTGATGGAAGAACTTGAGAATTTCCATCTCCTGTCTCCACTTTCTGATTTGACAGGGAACTCTGGGTGTAGAAGCCTTATACAGGTAGATATCGTAAATATTTTGCTCTGTCACAAACAAAATTAGATCAGCAGCATGGGGCACATTCATCTACATTAGGAAAATGAGATTTGTCACAGCAGCTATCAAATTCTCTATCCTCCAGATCCCCTGGAAAAATGCCTAGTACCTTTTGCTTGAATGCGTGTTGGCCTCTGTCAGGTTCACTGTCAGTCTTTCACAGCCTTTGATGGGGTCCAAAGAAGCCATTTTTTAGTGACTTGGGGCAAGAGACACACAAGGTAGGCTGAGAGCTGAATGGAGCTGCTTGTAAAGAGTCATTTGCAATGCTGGTGAAGTGCCTTCTCCTGAAAAGTTCCTGGCACTCTTGCTCCTGTTGGTGGCATGCATGTAGCTACTCACCTGCCAGTGTGGATTGATTTAGATTAGTGGTTTGAATCACACATTTTAATCATGATTTAAATGATTAAAGGAAACCTTGATTTAAATATTGCTTTGCATTTGTATTTTTTAGTTTGTTTCTTAAAGTTTAATTCTGGTTAGTTAGTGTAACTATTAGAACTCGTTGAATTGCAACTAGATCAGTGGTCTCCAATGTGGCGCCTGTGGGTGCCATGGCGCCCGCTAGGGCATTTGTGTGCGCCCGCCATCAGGGCCAGCGCCAAGGAAGGAAGAGGAGAGGAGCATTCGCCGGAGAAGCGTCGCCACTGAAATGCCGCTGCGCAGCGCTTCCGGCGGAGAAGCTTTCGCCGAAATGCCGCCGAGGAGCGCTTCCGGCGGAGAACCATCACCACCGAAATGCCACCGAGAAGCGTCGCTGCCCGCCACACTCTGATGAAGGGATGAATGTGCTCTTGGCCACATAAAGGTTGGGGACCACTGAACTAGATGCAGCCTTTATACTAAATCTGGTGAAGCCAGGAGGATCCACTATATACACATTTATTCAAGCAGTTATATAGCTTAACATGTTTGTTCAGGTTCTTTTAACTTTTTTAATTGTTAGAAAACGGTGAATGATGTATTTCTTCTTTATTAGGTGATTTTTTTACTTGGGATTTATGTCAAGCTGCATTTGGATTGAAATTGGAATTCAATTAAATGAATATAAACAACATTTTAAAACCATTTTTATTGATTAAATGAAATTACCTTAATGTGCTGGGTGCATAAGAAGGAAAAACAAGTTTATCAAAACATGTTTTGAATTTAAAACTGATGTATTGAACAAACCAGTATTAACTGTAGATAATGAAGTGATAGGAAACAATTTTTCAACATGGCCAGATTCTCAGAGGTATTTAGGTGTCCAAAAATGCATATAGGTGCTTAGTGGGATTCTCAAAATTACCTAAGCAGGTTAGGTGCCCAACTCCCATGGTGGGGGTTGGGCTGTGTCTATGCTAGGAATGCTTTACTGGTGTAGGAATAGTGGTTTATTATACTGGCAAGTGCTCCTAGTGTGTAAGCAGCTATACTACTAAACCTGGGCTTTGTAGTGGTATACTAAAACCACCCCCCATGAATGAAAAAAGCAATACTGGCATAGCTATGTCTACTTCTGCTGTCACAGCTGTCAGTCAGGGATCACACCTCTTCACACGCCTGACCAGAGCTATGCTGGTGGCAGAAGTCCCTAGTCTATACAGTTGTTGGTCTTCCATTGTATCTCCAAGTTTTCTCCATTCATATGTTGACAGTTCTTGATAGTTTGTTCATACCAACCCTGACACATTTCTGCAGTATGCACTGACTCCTTCCATTTGGGAGTGATGTGTAATTTGTATATCAGTTAATTTATTTTATCTATCCATAACATGACGAAATAGTGATAATTGATATAAAAGTGTGGCCTAGCAGATAGAGTATAGGACTGTGACTTGGGACTCTCAGTTCAAATCCTGGCCGTGTTGACGTGCTTACATGCCTCAGTTACTAGCCTATCTGTTTAATGGGAGTTGCTACTTAACACCTAATAGTATTTCACAATCATTAATATACCCTCTGTGGTAAGTATTCATTCACATAAATTGTATGCTGACTTCATGTTAAAAAAAAAAAAACCAACCCACTAAATAAAAAAAAATGTATTTTATAGAGTAAGAGGACTCAGGCCTGGTCTACACAATTGAGTTAGGTCAATGTAAGGCAACTTAACGTCGATCTAACTCTGTGTACACTAAAATGTTGCTCCTGCTGATATAATTCACCCACTACACCATCTTAACTCCACTTCCACGAGAAGGGTAGAGTCAATGTAGATGTAGTTAAGTCAACACATTGTCAGTATAGACACTGCATTGCTTACATTGACTGTTACTGCCTTTCAGAAGCCGTCCACCCTGACAGTTAAATCTGTGCAAGTGCTCCTGGTGAGGATGCGCACTGCCGACCGGGGGAGTATATTTGGACATGCAAAAGTGATTTCATTACTGTGGTGGTTGCATGTCGTCATAACTTTGGTCAGCATAATTTTGTACTGTAGACATACCTTAAGAGGAAAGTTTCCAGGCATTGTGACATCACTATGCCTGTTCCAGTGGGAATGGAGGAATGACGACTATATATTTAAGATGGCCAGAATCCACTGACAATAGAAAATGTTATAAGGCTGGCATGCCAGTAGCAGTGTAAAAATACTATAGGTTGAAGTGCTTGGGAGAGAAGAAAATAAGCATCTTTAGCACTGATGCACTGTTAGCTTAATATTGGAATAATAGATGATTTTTGTAGATTCTAATGTCTTTTTATAGTAAGTAATGTAGTCCATGAGGCAGTTGCATTCATTATCCTTAATATAGCACAGTGTAAGCATGCAGATATTATGGCAGTGGGGGCTATACAGTGCCCATATGTTTTGAAATTAAGCACTACCGAGGAGTCAATGTAAAATCATTTTTCTTGGTGATACTGTTTCTCCTTAGAGAAAACAAATCTTGCACTACATTGAATGATGGAAGGGCATGCTAATACTTAACTTCATACACATTTTTCTTTTAAAGGAGAAAAGCTTTCAAAACAGCAGCTACACAATTCCAACATCATTAAGAAGTTAAGAATGAAGGAGAAGGAAAATGAAAATACTAATACAAAACAGAGCAAAAAGATTAAGGAGTTAGAAGAGGAGTTGCAGCATTTAAAACAGGTTAGATATATTTGCAGTCACATTCTGTAAATCACTTTATTCTGATATTGGTTCCTGTAACTCTGACTATACAAGGTAGTCTTTTTTTCGAGAGGTTTCATAATAGCTTTTGTTCCCTTGTACTTCATTGTGGTTTGGAGATTGCAGTCCCTCTTCTGATTCTCAGTAGTTTGGGGCATATGGTTTCTGGAAGCTTTCACTCGGTACATTAACTGTTCATCATTTATTTCTAATTCTGTAGTTCCTCATTGTTTTCACTCACTCTTTCTCAGTCTTCCTTTATGGGTAAGTTTACGTAGCTGTAATTAGGTTTTTTTTTATATAGTTCATTATGGGTGTCTTTCTGGAAAATTTTAGCTTAAAATAACTATATTTTTTATTAGTGTTTCACTGTAGCATTAGTTGAGATGTTGAAATACCTCAGTGGTTGCAGATGTTATCCTGAATTAACAATGCCCATCTCTAATACCTGCTTACAAGGGTCATACTTAGTTTATTTTATTGTGATTTGCTGTGAAAGATCAGGACACAAATGTCACTTCATGCTTTTAGAAGCTTAATATCCTCTTGGCTGCCATAACAGGTAGCTAGTTTAACCTTGGTGATCAGATGTGAAATTCCCAGTTTGGCTTTCCAGACCTAGGTTTATGGCATTCCTGTGAAGGGCTCTTTTTAATATGTCATCTGCTTTAAATACATTATTGATTCTCATACCTTGGAGTGGAGTTATATTGGAGCAACCCGAGAAGTTTGATGATATTATTATAGTTCTTTGTCGATGTTGCTGTGAAGCGTTCCTGCGGTGGCTCAACAGCATGAGTACTAACCTCAGGGCCGACTGTCAGGAAGCAGGGCAAAACCCCAAACTGGCTGAGAGATTTCACCAACCAAGTATAAAGTGTAAACTCCTCAGGCAGTGTAACAGTCTAATCATGGAGTCACAGACATTCCCGTTGGGTACTCTGATCTATCTTGTCACTTAGTCAAGCTTGCCTTAGTGATAGATGGTCCATTACACCAAAAATTACAAGAATGTTCAGGTTACTCCAAGTCCCAAAAGACCAGTCATTTACCCCACATCAGTTGCACCTGAGAGCTCACATCTATCCTCTAATAAACTATCTAAAGATTTATTAACTAGGAAAAGGAAATAAGTTATTTACAAGGTTAGAGCAGGTAAACATATACACACACAAATGGTTAGTCTTAAATTTCAAATGGTAATAGAAGCTTCTAAAATAAGCAAGCTCTGTATGTGCTTTATGGCTAACCCAAGCCAAGCACTGAAGATCTTTTGCTTATGCTTAGTAATCCTTGCCCTTCAGAGTCCAAGCAGCATAAAAGATACAGTTTCTCCTTCTGAGGGCTTTTTATTCCTTTCCCACTTCTACTTCAAGTTGCAAATTCAGCTGTTGGGAAGAATTCCGATGCACGTCTCCTCTTCATGGGATGGGGAGAAACAATCCACAAAGCCTTTTGTCTTCTGATATTCCACAATGTACATCTGGTGTGTGTTTGGCTGTCTTTTGATGGAGACTAAGGCTATGTCTACGCTACAGGCATAGCCTTAACGCTGCAGCGGTGCCGCTGTAAGGTCTCTCCTGCTGGCATAATTAAACCACCCCCAACGAGCAGCGGTAGCTATGTCCGTGGGAGACGCTCTCCTGCAGACATAGTGCTGTCTATGCCGGTGCTTTTGTTGGCCAAAACGTGTGTTTTGGGTTTTTTGTTTGTTTTCCCCTGCCACCCCCAACCATAGGTGCCGACTCTGTGGGTGCTTTGGGGCTGGAGAACCGATTGGGGGGGGGGGGGGAGAAATCGTGGGTGCTCAGCAGCCTCCTTGCCTCCCACCTGCTGCAGATCAATTGTTTAGCAGGAGGTGCTGGGGGTATGGGGGAGGAGAGAGGGTGAGGTGCACTTGGGGTAGGGTGTGGGCAGGAGTTGGGTCTTGGGGGAAGGTGTGGCGTGGGGGCGCAGCCTGGTGCGGAGCTGGGATCAAGCAGGGTAAACAGGACAAAGTCAGCACCTGTGCTCCTAACCAAATGTTTTACGAACAAAAGTGCTAGTATTTTACACACGTTAATGCTTCTGTCCTGTCTGGTAATTTACTGTTACAGAGCAAACATGTAAGTATTACCTTATAACGTGGGATACAGGTATTATAAGTGAGATTAATGCAGACAGCAATTTACAAGAATTTCGTAAAGTCTAAATACAAAACACCTTTTTATAAGTGTAATACTTACATTACCAATACTAATGCACAGGGGAGCCAGACTGGTTCTAGCTATGTATTTATCAGTGTTCAGCTGAGACCTGGGAGCCTTGGCATGTGCTGGCACCTGGTCTGCCAGTGTCACAGTTGCCACCTAATCAACGGTGGTAGTCATAGGTGGCAGGTAGGGGAGGCTGAGCCTCCCCAAACAGTCAGGTGTGGTCCCGCCCACACTCTGCCTCTGCCCCGCTTAGGCAGTGCCACTGGGCTTCAGGGGCTGGGGCCACGCCACCCACCTTCCTGGGGCTACAGCTATGCGCTCTCCCTCCTGGCACTCCAGGGCTGGGGGCGTGGGCTGCAGGCACTAGCCAGCTTGGCGCGGGGGCTGGTGGCCGCAGTGGGGGGGGGAGGGGGCGGCGGCTGCCTCTGGGTTCCGGGGCGCACGGAAGGGGCGGGGCTGGGGCTAGCCTCCCCCAGCCCAGAGGTTCACGAGCCACCCGTGGTGGTAGTCTCCTTATCTCAGTAGGTATCCCAGCATCATACACCTCTCCCTTTTTTTCTTCAACTTTAGTTTAAAGCTCCATTTCAAGAATCTTACATTCTAGGCTTTCTCTCATCAAAGGTAATAATTTAAAGACTATTCGGTGTTCTTAATAAGTCTTATTCGGGCTCTTGATATTTCACTCACTAAAACTAGTTAGTACTCAGCAAGGCTTTCTGTTGGCCCCAAATTTGATTGCCACCAGTTGCCTGTGCCCATGTCTAGAAGTAAATGTCTCTATAGAGGCCTGTGTCTGTATTGACTCATAGGTATGCTGTAACCGTTCAAGTGCAAAATGTTGTAGTCTTAATTGGAGCTGGCGTTTCAGGTTTTAATGGAATTTAACCCAGGAAGACTTTATAAAATCCTCCATCATAAATTTGGAAGGGTTTTTTCAGTTGTTTTGGTATAATTTTTTTTCACTCTAATAGGTGCTTGATGGCAAGGAGGAGGTTGAAAAGCAGCATCGAGAGAGCATTAAACAACTGAACAGTGTGGTAGAGCGACAAGAGAAGGATCTCAGCAGACTTCAGGTCGACATGGAAGAGCTTGAAGAACGGAACCGAAGTGTTCAAGCAGCACTTGACAGCGCATACAAGTAAGCGGATACTTGCATGCAAAAATCAAGAAGTTTACGTTTAGAAACTCCTGTGTGGTGCCTGAGAAATGTTTATAATATGTAGTAAAAAATTGCTTGGTAAGTCACCTTGACATGGTATTAACTGAAGATCACTAGTTTTTCTACTTAATTTGAATTTTATGATATAAAATTCTGGTGCCTTTAATTCTTTGTTTGTAGGGAACTTGCTGATCTTCATAAAGCTAATGCTACAAAGGATAGTGAAGCACAAGAAGCAGCATTATGTCGTGAAATGAAAGCTAAGGAAGAACTTGGATTAGCTCTGGAGAAGGCCCAAGACGAAGCCCGCCAGCAGCAAGAGGCTTTAGCAATTCAGGTGTGCTTTAAGCATGGGGATTAAAGGTTTCTCTTCTAATTTGAGTGTGTACTTTGGGCTAGTGGATGATGTTCTCTACTGAAGGGAACCAGGCTTTATGCAAGCTTGATGTCAAAATTCTCCTCCAGTCTTCCAAAAAAACGACTTTTGCCAAAAACAGCTTGAAAAAATACTTAACAAATCTAGCACGACTGTTTTGTTACCTAGTAAATAGAAAATAGTGAGAACACCAGATAAGTCATAAGTTCAATTAACAATGGAGCAAAAGATAGGAGGAGAAAAGTCATATTGCACTAAACCGCTTGTCCAAAGTCGTAATCTTTCTTTTAAATGTGTTTATCTTGTCTAAATTCATGATTATAATTTTGATGGTAAGCCATAGTTCATGCTTGTGTTGCTAAGTGTTACTTCCTTGAACTGGACACTATATAACTAGTCAGTGGGTGGGTAAACTAGTGAAACTCTTATGCACATGCTGTGTGTGGGTATGCACAGCTGACCTGTAAAACTCATATACTGAAGCCCCCTGTTCAACATTCACTGATGCATATACACATGACTGTAGTAGTGACAAGTGGGAACTAAAATTCTTCATAAGGAATTAATGAAATATAGTAATAGTCTACTTCCTGCTGATACAGGTGGCAGACTTGAGACTGGCACTTCAACGAGCCGAGCAGCAAGCAGCAAGAAAGGAGGACTATTTGCGCCAAGAGATCAGTGAACTACAACAGGTGCAGTAACACGGGTTTCATTTTTCAGAGTAGCAGCCATGTTAGTCTGTGTCAGCAAAAAGAACAGGAGTACTTGTGGCACCTTAGAGACTAACAAATTTATTTCAGCATAAGCTTTCATGGGTTAGAACCCACTTCATCAGACGCATGGAATGGAACATACAGTGATATTTCTTGCTTCTCTGTGTTCATTTGGTTCAAAATAAAAAATGCAAGGATTATACTGATAGACAAAGGTGGGTGAGGTAATATCTCTTACTGGACCAACTTTGGGTGGCAGTGCTAACCCATTGGGGGCCCTAAGCAGGAATGTTCCTTCTCCTCCCCCTCCCCCCCGCCACAATGCATACTAAAAAAGCGAATAGAGGGGCCCCTTGAGCTGCTTGGGACCCTAAGCAATTGCTTAATCTGCTTATGCCTAGCACCAGCTCTGTTTGTGGGTGAGAGAGACAAGCTTTTGAGCCACACAGAGCACTTCTTCAGGGCTGGGAAAGGAACTCCCAATGTCGCAGCTAAATGCAACGTGGAAAACATTGTTTAGCATACGTAGTTAGCTTATATTGTAAGGGACCATTCAGGGTAGAGCGGCCCCTTACCACCTCTGTTGTCATAGGACAAAAAGAGAGGATTAGTGCGTTACAGATTGGATTTATGGCTTGTTACAACGGTGTCTTTTCTGAACCCCCACTTCTGCCTTCAAAGAACTCCGCAACCTCATCAGAAGCAAGCGCCCCACAGACCAGGATACAACAACTCAAAGTGGCGCCAGACCAACAGGTGGAAAACCTGCAGACCTATCTCCATTAGTACAATGATCAACACCCCCCACAATACATGTTTCAAGATCCATCGATCCTACACATGCCTATCACATGTTGTATACCTCATTCAGTGCACTAAATGCCCCAATAATAACTATGGGAGAAACCAGACGATCACTACGCTCTCAAATAAACTCACAAAGAAAAATGATACAAGACAAAAACATCCTATCACCTGTGGGTGACCACTTTTCACAAATAGGTCAGATATAGAGTGATTGATCAGTCCTCATCCTCGAAGTAAACCTGCACAACACTTTCAAAAGACGAGCCTGGGAGCTTAAATTCATTACTCTGCTAGATGCTAAATGTGAACCAAGACACTGGATATATGGCTTATTTATTACAACAATCTGTAACCCACTAGCTGCCGCCGCCGCCGGCCCCCCCCCCCCCCCTTTTTGTCCTATGACTGCAGAGGTGTTAACGAGCCACTCTACCTTGAATGGTCCCTTAGGATATGTGCTAACCTACATATGCTAAACAAACCATTCCAGCTTACATTTTGCTGTGACTTTGGGAGTACCTTTCCCAGACCTGAAGAAGAGCTCTGTGTGGCTCGAAAGCTTCTCTCTCACCAACAGAAATTGGTCCAATAAAAGATATATTAATCTCCCCCCAACTTGTCTTTAACATCCCAGGACTGATATGGCTACAACTACACTACATACATAGGATTATGCTAAGTCATTTGTTTAGGGGAAGGACTTCTAAAAGCAAAATACAAAATGCTAAAATGACTTCAAAGTTAATAGGCCACAAGATAGTTGTTTGGGTTGATACCTTTTAGGCCATATCTAGTGCAGAAGAACATTAGGAACAAATGTTAGGAAAAACCTTTGGTTCTTTGATTTGCAACCCACATATTTCTTTGAAAATCATCATGCCAGCGGTTTAAACATGACAGATCTTTTTAGTGTGACGCAAAAGTTAGCCATTAAGATTGTGGTTATGCTGTAATAATTCCAGCATGTGGACATTTAAATCCCTTCTTGCCTTCCTTGGAAGAGTGGACTTGGACTACTTCTTCATCCTTTTCTTTTAGGAATAGTGCAGAGATTAGTCTAAATGTGGCCTCTTCCTGGGGCCTGTGGAGAGAGTATTGCCAAATGAATATGTTGGCATCAGGAGGGAAATGTGGGCTTGATACAGATCCTGTTGAGGTGTGAAGTCGTTAGTAAAGAGGCAAAACTCAAAACTTGAACTTTTAGTAGGGACTAATTGGAGAAGAGAAATCCCCCAGAATGGAGTGCTCTTCTTTCTTCTCAAGTAATGGCGTTTTAAAAATTGAAACCATAATATGCTGTCAGCTAAGAATTAGGGCCCGCTAGATGAGGGTTGTCTTCTGCTTAATACTGGAAACTCTAGGTATATACTAACAACACTACCATCAGAAAAACGGTCCTTGGCAATTAAATCTTCTACTGTTTGAATTTAAACACCGGACCTGTTTCCTAATGACTTGTCTAAAAATGTCACTCCAGCTCTTGATGATGTATTATTCTCCTCTAATTTAACTTTACTTTAAAACTGCACTTTTTTTTAAAAAATAGTTATTGTAGTTATGTTTTTAGCTGAACTTTGTGGTAAAATTTAAACTTGTCATGCCATCTTAATGTTTAATGGCATTTAACTAATTCATAATTCAGAGACTCCAAGAAGCAGAGAATCGGAACCAAGAACTGAGTCAAAGTGTTACATCTGCCACCAGGCCACTTCTGCGGCAGATCGAAAATCTTCAAGCAACACTTGGAGCACAAACCTCCTCATGGGAAAAGTTAGAGAAGAACCTTTCAGACAGACTTGGTAAGTCTAGCTTGTAGACTTTAATGTACTGTGTGAATGTGAGGGAGACACTAGATGGCAGTAATGTAATGAGAAGGGCAGACTTGTTCCAGTGACTGGAAGATAGCTACCCAGTGACTAGAAGTTAGCTAATGTAACACCAATATTGTAAAAGGGCTCTAGAGGTGATCCCGGCAATTACAGACCGGTAAGCCTAACGTCAGTACTGGGCAAATTAGTTGAAACAATAGTAAAGAATAAAATTGTCAGACACATAGAAGAACATAAATTGTTGGGCAAAAGTCAGCATGGTTTCTGTAAAGGGAAATCATGTCTTACTAATCTATTAGAGTTCTTTGAAGGAGTCAGCAAACATGTGGACAAGGGGGATGCAGTGAACATAGTGTACTTAAATTTCCAGAAAGCCTTTGACAATGTCCCTCACCAAAGGCTCTTACGTAAATTAAGTTGTCATGGGATAAGAGGGAAGATCCTTTCATGGATTGAGAACTGGTTAAAAGACCGAGAACAAAGGGTAGGAATAAATGGGAAATTTTCAGAATGGAGAGGGGTAACTAGTGGTGTTCCCCCAAGGGTCAGGCCTAGGACCAATCCTATTCGACTTATTCATAAATGATCTGGAGAAAGGGGTAAACAGTGAGGTGGCAAAGTTTGCAGATGATACTAAACTGCTCAAGATAGTTAAGACCAAAGCAGACTGTGAAGAACTTCAAAAAGATCACACAAAACTAAGTGATTGGGCACCAAAATGGCAAATGAAATTTAATGTGGATAAATGTAACGTAATGCACATTGGAAGAAAAAACCTCAACTATACATACAATATGTTGGTGGCTAATTTAGCTACAACTAATTAGGAAAGAGATCTTGGAGTTATCATGGATAGTTATCTGCAGACGTCCACGCAGTGTGCAGCGGCAGTCAAAAAAGCAAACAGGATGTTAGGAATCATTAAAAAAGGGATAGAGAATAAGATGGAGAATATCTTATTGCCCTTATATAAATCCATGGTACGCCCACATCTTGAATATTGCATACAGATGTGGTTTTCTCATCTCAAAAAAGATATACTGGCATTAGAAAAGGTTCAGAGAAGGGCAACTAAAATGATTGGGGGTTTGGAACGGGTACCATATAAGGTGAGATTAAAGAGGCCAGGACTTTTCAGCTTGGAAAAGAGGAGAGTAAGGGGGGATATGATAGAGGTCCATAAAATCATGAGTGGTGTGGAGGAAGTAACTTTTCCTTGTTCATTTACTTGTTCCCATAATATAAGAACCAGGGGCCACCAAATGAAATTAATGGGCAGCAGGTTTAAAACAAATAAAAGGAAGTTCTTCACACAGTGCACAGTCAACCCGTGGAACTCCTTGCCTGAGGAGGTTGTGAAGGATAGAACTATAACAGGGTTTAAAAGAGAACTAGATAAATTCATGGAGGTTAGGTCCATTAATAGCTATTAGGCAGGCTGGGTAAGGAATGGTGTCCCTAGCCTCTGTTTGTCAGAGGGTGGAGATGGATGGCAGGAGAGAGATCACTTCATCATTACCTGTTAGGTTCACTTCCTCTGGGGCACCTGGCATTGGCCACTGTTGGCAGACAGGATACTGGGCTGGATGGACCTTTGGTCTGACCCAGTATGGCCATTCTTATGTTCTTATGTCTAAAGGGCATAAGACTGAGATTTGGGAGATCTGGGTTCAAATGTGTATCAGTAATATAGGATGATACTTAGTTGTGCTGCAAGGGTGCTGTGAGGCATGATTTACTGAATTTGTAAAACACTTGAGATTGTATGGTGGTAGTCATTTATATAAGTGAAGAGTGTGTGTGTGTGTGTGTGTGTATAGAATTTTAAAAAGGGAGTGGGCATGGGAGAGGGGTGGGAGTGGAAATGGACCAACATCTTGAATTGTCAGATGTTGTTTTTGGATTCCATGACCTGGGCTCAGCTAGTATAATTTACCGTGTGACTGTCCAAGGCTGTGAAACCAATATATTCCAGCTGGGTTGAGGGTTGTAATGAAAAACTATTGCCCCTTGGATGAACAAAATGACAATGGAATAGAATGTCCAAAGCCACAGGTAGAGTATGTAAATGTTTCCTAGAGCTTACTATTTCAGTCCTTTAATTATTTACTCTTTTTAAAACTAGAATCTCAAATCCTCCTTGCCCGGCAATCCTCTCTACTTCCAATTGTATGTTGTTGTTTGAGGGCAGGCATACTGCTACTAACCAGTTCTCAAACAGTGCTGCATCTGCTAGTCCACAATGAGGCCTTTACCCTGCTATTATGTCCTTCTGATGGCTAATGCCAAGATGTAATTGCTTACCACAATTTGAATGCTGTTGAAAAGGCTACATTTCTCTCGAAGCCTGGAAATAGTACAAGAATAGACCCTTAGATATTTTTCAAAAATTTGAATTTGCATGTAAACATTTGGTAAATATGCCAAACATTTCAGTTAGACAACTTAATAATTGGCTTAAGTTATGGATAACTGACTATTTTGGTGTAAAAGTCAGCTAATAGTTGGGTTTTTTGTAATGGATTGTGTATTTACTCTTTCTTGGGAATTAGGTGAATCTCAAGCCCTCCTGGCAGCAGCAGCTGAGAGAGAACGTGCTGCTACAGAAGAACTTCTTTCCAATAAAATCCAAGTGTCTTCCACTGAATCACAGAATAGCCTCTTGAGGCAGGAAAACAGTCGCCTTCAGGCTCAGCTAGAAGCAGAGAGAGCCAGACTCAAGAAACTAGAAAATGAAAACAATAGGTGAATTGGGTTAAGTTCTTGGCTCATACATGTTTCTTTAGTATGTTTCTTTCATTTCCATATGACTCTATCAGATTTTTGTGTTTGAATAGAAGACTTTCCCTTTTGTATTGAAATTGATAACTACCATATAAAATACTGACGGTGTTGCTGGACAAGTTTTATGAAGTGAGACAAATACAGAGATCCTTTTGTTTATCTGATACCTACTACTTTCAGGTCACTTCAGCTCTTCTGGGCTGTCCTTGCACCCTTAGGTTTCCTAATGGCACTTGTTAAGCATTTTAGATAATGTTCATGGATGGCAAGTACCATAGGCTTGGGGAGGCTAGGCCTTCCCAAACAGCCAGTTGTGGCTCTACCTCCAGCCCCCTGCTGCTCTGTATGCGCTGCTCCAGTCCCTTGGCCAGTACTGGCCACCGCTGAGGCTGGGGCTTTGTCTACACATGGCACCCACCCTCCCGGTGCTCTGGGGCTGGTGTGGGGAGGGGTGCAGAATAGGTGGGGCCTCCGGGTCGAAGGGGTAGGGCTGAGGGCTAGCCTCCCCCAGATGGTGGTTCATGTGCCACCCATGATAATGTTCTCTTTGGCTCTAGTCTTGCAAGCTGCTTTGTGCAGTTGCAGTCGGTGAGCCTCTATGCAGGCACAAGGGTCCATCTGCACAGAGCAGCTTGCAGGCTTGGGACATTAGAAAGCATCCAACATCTTCTCTCAAAATAAATTAAATCAAATAGTTTATCAAGTGCTAAGAAGTTGAACTGTGGCAACGACTATTTTCTTAAACAAATTCCTGCTTTTAATAGTAGAAAAACAAGAAAACATGTCCCTTGAAGACTAATGCTTTTTGGTGGCTCCATGCCACCACCTTCTGAACTTCTGCCCTGATGCATTTCCAGCAACATCCGATCCAGGCCTCCCACCTCTGCCTCAGCACAGAAACTATTGTAGAAGCAAACCTGAAGTCAGTAGCAGAAACATTAACTATGAATTACCCTTCCTCTTAACTATATCTCTGACAAACTGTGTGTTTGTTTCCATTTTAGCCCCCTGGGCTGTTCCTGGGGGGAGGTGTGCTTTCCTGCATTTGAATTCCAGTTCATATCAGGAAATTCCCTTTTCAGCATCCTGGTGGTATATTTGGAGGATCAAAATACTTTGTTGATCTTTCAGTAGACTTCATCCTGTCTAGTCAACTGCAGTTTCTTCTCAGGCAATCTACCAGTCCTAAGAAATTCTGACACCTGGGATAGTTTTGTCTTCTGGGTTTCATTGTGTTCATTTGAGGAGTCTTATGCTCACTTCTGTAGTATGCTTACACTATTTTTGTGTGAGAAATAATTAAAGATAAGTTATTGAAAGTTGCTTTAAGTTAATGCAAGTGTTATTGGTTCATGCAATGATAGACCAAGTATCCAGAATATTAAAGCAGCATGCACACAACAAACGAGGCTTGAGAGGATATTGCATGGAAATATAAGTGGTTCAACAGAGGTTCTTAAGATTAGCAAACGTTCAAGTAGCCGCATACTGCTTACAAGTCAGTTTGAGGGTATTTTTCTAACATCATAGAGGAATAGTTTTAGTTCTCCATTTGGTAATACAGATCAATTCTGTTCCTGATGCAGTTAAATATTCAGCTGAGATATATATTTGTATAGAAAACAAATATTGTGCATTATGCCTTTGTCAGTTTCAGTAAATTATTTTTCTTTGTGTGAATCTAAAATAGAAACATGAAGAGAAGATTGTCTTTAACATTACATTACCTTTCTCTCTTTTCAATATAGGTATGAGGTTGAATTAGAAAACCTGAAAGAGGAGTATGTGAAAACTCTTGACGAAGCAAAGAAAGAAAAGGTATTGGTTAATTCAATATTGCATTGCTTCATCATAAAATTCTGAGTTTGCAAGGGATTAAAAATCCACCTTTCCTCCTTCTAGACGCTGTTAGCTACTCAGTTAGAAATGGAGAAAATGAAAGTTGAACAAGAAAAAAAGAAAGCAATTTTTGTACAAGAAACAGCAAAGGAAAAGGTATTGACGTTTGCTTTAATGTTAGTTCATGTATTTTAAAAACCTTATTGGGTCACATGATAACCAAGCAAGTCTCGAACGCTAAAATGTCATATAAACAGAAAACAAGGATCAAGAGGATCTAGCATGGTAATGCCATGAAACTAAGTATCTGAGACTTTCCACATCTCCCCCCCCCCCCCCCCCCCCCCGTGAATTCAGTGCTTATGTGAAAGACGCTGTATTGGCAGTCCTGAATAGTTCCTCTACTTAGCCACAGAATAAATGAAACATGGGCAGTGGCAGCATAGGTTGATCAACACTGGTTCACCGGTGTGCCTTTGTCCTTCCATTGAGGGGCATGACATTCAGTGTGTAGGCTCACTGGAAAACTGTTGCCTCTGCTGAGACTCCCACCAAGGTGCCAGTTAATTCCAGTTGCTGACTGCAGAGGACATCAACCTATTTAGAAAACTCATCAGTAACAGAGTTTAGCCTCAGAGAGCCTGAATTTGGGTATTGTAACACTTTAAAAAAAAAAAAAAAAAGCTCTTCACTGTCCTTCATCCAGGAAAGAACCTACCTTTTTGTTTAGGGTGTCATTCCTGTGAGGCACATGAGCTCAGCAAAACACTTAATTGTCTTTAGGATTTCACGTAGTTTTGTGGTCTTAGGTCAGCATTATGCGGTGTGGCTACTGAAAGAACACTTCCCTTTGCGGTAGGTAGTAACTTTTGTTTCTGCACACCCAGGAAAGCCTAAGGCGGTGGTGGGAAACCTGCAGCCCTTCAGGGTAATCTGCTACCGGGCCGTGAGACAGTTCATTTACATTGACCATCCGCAGGCAGGGCCGCCTGCAGCTCCCAGTGGCCGTGGTTTGTCGTTCCCGGCCAATGGGAGCTGTGGGCTGGTCAGTGTAAACAAACTATCCCGTGGCCAGGCAGCAGATTACCTTGATGGGCCGCGTGTGGGCTGCAGGTTGCTCACCACTGGCCTAAGGAGTTGAAATTGGGCTAGATGTTCTAGTGACACTGTGAAATCCACTTCACTGTTTAAACTTCAGTTAATGTACAGAAAAAATGAATTCGTGCTCTACATTTGGGAGTGAAAAAAGAGACCCCATTGTATGCAAAAAGGATTGTTTATCATCGTCCTCTTCCTCAACAATCTTTGTTCCTTGTATTCACTTTCTCTTAACTAGCTGTTGTATTTTTCAAAGGAGCGTAAGTCATTTACCTTATCAACAATGGAAACTGTTTCGAGTACTCCAACATTGTCACGCTCAAGCTCTATAAGTGGAGTTGATATGGCAGGGCTTCAGGCATCCTTCCTCTCTCAGGTAATGTATCATTTATCAATTGATGTTTTTTGATAAACCATTTTGCTACCTTGTGTGTGTTTGCAATGAATCACGTTGGTGTCTTCAAATAATTTTTTGGTATGCTAATTTTATCTAGCTGACAACTGCATTGAAAAAAAATGATTGCAGCTGTTCTGATTTCTTAAACATACCTATGAAATGTCTAGGTTTGCATAGCATTTGAAGGAAGGTGCCTGAGAATACATTATATTCTCCACATTACTGTATTTTTTTTAAACCTCAAGTGCTATTCATGTAATTCGTCCCAAGGTGCTTTATAAAATAAGTGGACACTATATCTAAAGTTGACTTGACTGGCTGTTAATCCAGTGGTTCTAGTTTAGTGCACCACTCACTCATGAGACACTGCCACTGTCTTGATGCAATCTGTGTAAAGGCTGTTGCTTCTGATGAATTTATCTGTGAGAATATAGAGATGTATGCTAGCCAAATGACAGTGGTAAGGGTGACATGACAGCAAGCAAATGAGTTATCTTAAACTTTGTTTAGCTATTCAAAATGAGCTTTTGTTTGGAAGGAATATATTTGAAGCATTGAAACTTTTGACTCTGATGGTCTTCCTTTGCTGTTTGTATTGAATCAGTAGGCTTCTAGTGCTTGCTTCTAGTGCTAAAGTCTTCAAACATGAAAATCTCAATGTCCAATCTTATGGTTGGTTAACTTTTTATTTGTAGGATGATCCTCATGATCATTCATTTGGGTCAATGTCTACAAGTGGGAGCAATCTTTATGATGCTGTAAGAATGGGAGCAGGTTCAAGTATAATTGAAAACCTGCAGTCGCAGTTAAAACTGAAGGAAGGAGAGATTTCTCACCTACAGGTACTGAGAGAATCACTTTACGTTTATTGTGTCTGTCATAAGTAGAAAGATTAATGTGATTTTACTTTACTGGCTTTGTTTTACAAAGTTTATTTTACTTATAGCTGTGTAGGGTCTGGATGTGCAAACAATGGTTTTGTCTTGCACTGATGTAGGGACACTCCCCACCCATCCCCCAGGCAGTTCTGTTAAAGTCATGATGGGCCATCACAAGAGATGTAAGCATTCATTACCTAGTTTTTGGATGAGGTGGATCAAGTAGACTCTACCTGGCTATCTCAACATTGATCAGGGTTCCAGGGAAAGGTGAAGAAAAAGGTGAGGAGTTTGTTGAATGCTGTTTCATAGGGCACTTAATTGAGGATGCTTTAAAAGCAGTATATCAAAATTCCTTCCCCTGTCTATCTCTGTATTACCTGATTTGATTGCTTCTAATTTCTACTGATCTGGGAGTGAAAATCCCCAAGACTTAACTGTAGTTTAAGCGTAAGGAATACTAATGTGAACTTGTGACATGCAGGTTGGAAAATAAAGAAATCACTTAAACATGTAGTTGTGTGTCATTGTAAACCTGTCTTAAACTTGAATAATGTGTTTTTCCATGTTTAAGGTGTATCCATGCAGTTTAGCAAATTAACCTTGAGCTTCAATTTTTACGTATGAAAGAGTTATTTAAATTGACTCCTTACCGCACAGCAAATACTGTCTTACCTATACTATATTATTTTCTTACTTTATAAATCTGACATCTACTTGGTACTGTCTATATGAGTGATACTCGGACTGAGGCTTGCGAGCTGCAAATGGATCTTGAATGTGTCTCTTGTGGCTCTTTGCAGCACTGTGTCTCTTTTGGGTAATGTTGACGGCTATTTTGGCTCCTGAACCATTGAGGTTTGACACCTCCATCTTCTCATGTATCTTTGAATGTATAAATATCTGTTCACTGCATGTTCCATTCCATGCATCCAATGAAGTGGGTTCTTAACCCACGAAAGCTTATGCTGAAATAAATTTGTTAGTCTCTAAGGTGCCACAGGTATTTTTCTTGTTTTCTTTTTATTGAGGTTTGAGTATCACTGATCTGTATAATAAATTGACTTCCAAGATCAATCATTCTGATTTTTTTTTAAATGGAAAAACAAAGTAACTCAGTAGGTCACTCTCAGCACAAAGCTCTAACTGTTAAATGCCTGTTACCTTAGCTGGAAATTGGAAACCTTGAAAGAACTCGATCAATAATGGCAGAAGAGCTGGTTAAATTAACAAATCAAAATGATGAATTTGAAGAAAAAGTGAAGGAGATACCAAAACTACGTGCACAGCTAAGGGTAGGTAGTTTTCTTTTATATAAATCAGGTGAAAGATTGACGTGATTTATGAAAACTCTTTTTACTGAGTTAATCATTCATAAATAGATATGTAACTCTGTAGTTGCCCATAGTGATACTTAATGCAAAATCTCTTTTCCTTAAAGTTGAAAATGTGGTAAGAATCACAAAGTACATTGAATTATTAAAAGTTAGGCAGTGGAAAAATAATTCAAAGGAATACAATTTTAGACTTGAAAATTAAGTGCTCTTTTTACAGTAAAACTCATAAATTGCTTTGTAACTTCATAGATGCAGCTTAGAGACGGATGGATTTTGTCAGCAGGTTTTGCTGTATTACATGGCAACTATCAGTTACTTCACAAATTGATTTTTAAATTGTTATGCTAGTAAACATCAGAGGGGTAGCCATGTTAGTCTAGATCTGTAGAAGCGGCAAAGAGTCTATAAGGTGCCACAGGACTAACAGACGTATTGGAGCATAAGCTTTCGTGGGTGAATACCCACTTCTTCAGATGTATGCAGTGGAAATGTCCAGGGGCAGGTATAAATATAACCTCGTTATCTCTAGCCTGACTCTTCCCTGCATATTTATACCTGCCCCTGGACATTTCCACTGCATGCATCTGAAGAAGTGGGTATTCACCCACGAAAGCTTATGCTCCAATACGTCTGTTAGTCTATAAGGTGGCACAGGACTCTGTCGCTGCTGGTAAACATACAGTTCAGTGAGTGTGCATACCTATAAAAGAATCCATGGTAAGAGCCAGGAATTGATATGCAGAGATACACAGCCATATTTTCAGAATTATGCCCACTGTCAGGAATACTAAAATATGCCACATCAGTGTAACTGCATGTGTAAATGACCACTTCATAGCCATATAGTCACTTACACACACAGTTGTCATAATTGTACGCATAATTGTATACACAAACTAGGTGTGCATATTTTTGTGATCAGAGAATTCCGAACATCTGGCCTGGAGCTCATAATTTTTGAGTGAATTGGAAGCCTTGAGAGCCAGCATATGGAATAGTCCAATTCTTAGGTTATGTATTGCTAAACTCGTATCACAGAAAAGGTTTATGATCCTGTCTGATCATGATACTGGTGGAATTAATAAAATAAATATTGCAGATTTTTAATCCACTCTTATTACTTAACTTTGGTCTTTTTGGTTTTGTTTTTTTAAAGAGAAGTAACACATGCAAATCTTTTGAATTGCTATTATCTCATTCTGGAACATTATTCATTCTTTTTTATACATACAGCCTGTTTAAATTTTCAAACCAGAAAGTTTTTGACACTAAGCTTCTTCCTACAACAAAATCTAGTGATGGTTTGCTGAATGTTTTCTCCTTGACTTATCTTAAGTTACGAACATTAACAATTGCACAATTTTATGACTGCTTTGTACTATGCAAGAATGAAGGAAGAATGCTTCTGAAACTTTTAGGCTGTCATGTGTACAAGCATTTGTAAAATCTGTGGTGTGAGAGAGATTTAAAATTGAATATTCTAATTTAAAGTGACCTGAGTCACGAAGTAGATGCCCTTTCATTAGATGATGATTTGTGGACCTTTCTAGGTTATTTTACTTTGAAATTCATATAAAAACTACAGCTGCCCACCTGCTGAATGGAATGCTGTGAGCAGCCAACCTCTGTGTTTAAGCCTTCAGTTATATTTCAAGATCATGGTCCTCTATAAAACCCTTAGTGGTCTGAGGCCTGTTATCTGATATACCAGGGAAAATGTGTAAAAAGTGCCTATTTTCTATAGAGACTTGGGCATTAAAGCCAGAGTCATTTATGAAAATTTTACCCCCTCACCCTATACCCTACCACAGCAGCTGAAACTGACTTGAAGGTTCATGCTGTTGTTCTTTGTAGTTAAAAATCCTGCCTTTGGAATTTGCTTCCTTTCACAGTTCCCAAGAGCACACATTTAGCGGGATTCAGGACACAATGCAGTATGTATTTTATATGGGTTAGCATTAGTTTAACTTTTCGGTTTTTTTAATACTTAAAGCACTATAGGCAATGTGTTAAACAAATAATGAAAACAAATATGTGGCACTGCTTTTAAATTGGGGAAACAGCCAAATAACCCAAAGCCCATGTTATTCTAGGATTTGGATCAAAGATACAATACTATTCTTCAAATGTATGGAGAGAAAGCAGAAGAGGCCGAAGAACTTCGACTGGATCTTGAAGATGTGAAAAATATGTACAAGACTCAAATAGATGAACTTTTAAAACAAAGACACAACTAATTCCTGCTGAAACTGTAACTTTCCAACAATGACATTAAACTGTAAAGAGTGGTGTTTATGTAAATGCAGAATTCAAATGCCTTGTGTAAAAATGTACTATAAAAATGGGATTATATTGTAGAGTTCTTATGTGGGGAAAAAATCATTATGCTTTAACAGTGTCTAGTACTGTTGGCGGTTAAATTATTTGTGCATTATTTAAAATGTTTAAATCATCCCTCTCTATTTAAGGTTAACCAAAAGGTGGACCATTATGTACAGACAGTAGCACAGAGATTATTTGACTCATGTAACATTACCTAACCACA
Source organism: Macrochelys suwanniensis (assembly GCA_033296515.1). Taxonomy (NCBI): domain Eukaryota; kingdom Metazoa; phylum Chordata; order Testudines; family Chelydridae; genus Macrochelys; species Macrochelys suwanniensis. The sequence goes on along the minus strand of CM065778.1, from coordinate 9,197,271 downwards.
GCACTGGGAGGTATAAGGATACTGTAGCATGAGGCTTTATTAGATCAGCCCCTGATAATTTGCAGATTACTGTTTTACATGCTTTCATGGGTACAGATCAGAGTTTATGTTGGAGGATTTTTTTTAATATTCTGAACATTTTTTTTTGTATAATTTTATAGGACAAATAATTTGTTTTTTTTTAACATGACTAAATAGCAATGACTTGCTGTGTGAAACTAAAGGGGGTAGATATTTCAGGCTTAGCTTTTTTTATTAAGTGAAAATTTCTGATTTGTACTCCAGGGATCTTGAACATGCAAGAGTAACAATTTCATGTTTGTAGACAAAATTTTATCTTCATATAACCTCTTTTATCTTCACTCCCCAAAGCAAGGAGATTGACTCAAGACTGCTACTCTTGTTCTTAAACCTACTGCTCCATTTTGAATACTCTTTGTGCTGCATTCCTGAAGCATAATGGATCCATTTAGAGACAGTTTTGCCTGTAACTCTAAATGGAACTAACGTCAACTGCAATAAGCAAGACAATTCTTTTGGTTCTTGTAATTTTGGGTGCTGCTTTTTAACAGCACAATTTTACAAAAAAAACCAACAACAAACGTATATAAAATTCTCTTGACACAAAATAATTGCTGCTGCACTTCTGTAGCCATTCTTGGTCTGTCTGTCTTTATACATTTTTAAAGGTGGATTCTGATGTAGTATAATTTTTAAGATCGCCTGCAGTGGTTAGAAAATATCTCCCATTTCCCATTTAGGAAAGGAATCAGATAACATTCACATAGCTTAGTGTATAAAGAGCTACATTTGGGGTCATGTGTCAGAGGGAATTTCTGAATCAGACCCTTGGGAGTGCTGAGAATTAGCTTGCCTTCTTCCTCTTTGCATTCCAGACAGCAAATAGTTCATGACATCTTAGATTTGTAGCAGCGATGGATACTTATAGTGTGAACTATGCTGCAAATGAAAATCGCTGCTGATCATACCTCTGCCTGCAATCTGAGAGATTTCTCTCCCTTCCTGTTAAGTTACAAATGCATATTAAGTGTCAGAGAATAGTCCCTAATGTGTTACAGCTTGGCATTAGTTGGACTTAATGGGACATTGAGACTTGACTGAGGCGTGGTCTGCACTAGAAACATTTATTGGTTATAACTACATTGCTTAGGGTGTGGAAAATCCACACCTCTGAGCGACGCAGTTATACCAGCCTACCACCCTGTGTAGACAGGACTATGTCAAAGGGAGGGCTTCTCCCGTTGACATAGCTACTGCCTCTTGGGGAGGTGGATTACCTATGTGATGGGGAAAAGCCCTCCTGTTGGCATAGGTAGCGTCTTCACTGAAGCGCTACAGTGGTGCAGCTGCACCACTGCAACCTTTTAGTGTAGACGAGCCCTGAGGAATCGGCCTCTTCTAGAGAGATACTTCTGTAGTGGGGCTTTCCTTCTCAGGGTCTGCCTGCATTAGGTATTTCTGCACTGATATAGCTACTCATATATAAAATGGCATTTGCACTGGTGCAATTTACACTTTCAAACGGATAACACCTCTAAATTGGAGATTTTTTGCTGCAGTGAAAATCTCCAATGTTAGCAGCAAGGTTTAGAATGAAATATTCAGAGGATTCTAATAAAGCAATAGAGAATTGTGAAGACACTAAAAGTTATAATGGCCTGCATCTGTTATAGTAACTTTTAAACAATTTAAAATAGCTGTTTTGGTAAAATAAAGGAACTCTTATTCTTGTGGGTAGTGAATCCTTATAGTTTCTTTATTTCATCTTGGAAACTAATTTAGTAGTTATACCAAAAGACAGACTATGATTTTGCTTTCTTAAAATGACATTTAATTGCTGGTAAATACAAAATATAGACTAAAATGTTATCTAAGCTTATTTTGCAGAAGGTGAATCATCTACGGGTTGGTTAAATCATTTTAAATTCTGATGTGTAAATATTTAAAAATTGAGCCATTTGTAATAGAACCAATGTTCTAGTAGAGCTAAACTTAGTTTAGGGCACCAATTAAGAATTGTTTTTGTATAGCAGTTTCCCATTACAAATGAGACAACACTCCTCTAGTAAAAAGAATGAATATGTATCTAAAAATGAAGATAAACTAATAGTGATTTATTCTTAGTAGACAAGTCCAGGACTACTCCCAAGAGAGAGACGCATCTAGCTTGGCATTTTTATTTGACATACGATTGCAGGTGCTTTTCTAAGAGACCGTTCCATGCTTAAAATATGAGGGGGTAATTTTAAATCAAAAGAGCTGATATAGTAACTGCTCTATTCACTAATCACTGCAAATATTTTTCAGGTGTTCTTTTCAGTATTGAAGAGATTGAATAAATGGGAAAAAGTAGTGTACGTTCTACACTCGCTGTTTCCTCATTGGTTTTAGATATAGTGGTATGTCACATACTTCAGGCCCAGAGTTTGTTTTACGAAACTTGACAGAGATTTTATAAATACTTTGAATTCAGTGAAAAGATGGCTTTTTGCTTGTATTCAGTCATTATCCTGCAATGAAACCATTTGCTATAAGTCTAATATATTTTAATCATCAAAGCCTTGTGAAATATAAAAAGTAACATACATGGTGAAAAGTAAAATTGTCACCACTACATTTTAGAAGTTCTTTGTTTTAATCATCTTGGGTGTAACATTGCTACAGTTGTTCCTTTAAAACATTTTAATATGCCAGTGTCCCTTAGAGGCAATGCTGTTGTTGAGATTATCTGTCTAAGAGAAATATTTTGGGGGGGAAAGGGATTATAAAAAGATTTTGGAAAGGTCTAACTTCTATTCAAATTAATAGATCAAAATATTACCCAAAGAATAACTATTTTGTCTGTATCTGTTAGTCTCCAGTAATAAGTAGTATGAGTGTGAAGAAACATTACCATTTCAAGACTTGCTCAAAGTATATTTTTCAAATGGGGAATGTTCTATAGCTCACTGAAGGCAATGGAAAGATTCCTGTTGGCTTTGGATTAGCCCCATGGTTGTCTAATAGGGAGAAATTAAGGTTCAGTCCGACACTCGTTTACTTTAATGGGCATTGCATTGCATCCTTAATGAACAACCAGAGTAGATGTTCCAAATGCTATCTACCCGTGTGTAACAATTTTTATTTTCACTACAGAAAAGTTAATTTGTCCTGTTATGAGACTGTTTTTGTTGTGGTTATGTATGTTTTGTTAAGGGCTACAATTATCTTGAATATAAGACCGAAAATGAACATTTGAATTCTGATTGTAAAATAATGTAAATAACCTGTATAAAAACGGGGCTGGGTAAAATAAAAATTGAAGCTAATAGTGTGTTCCTAGTTTTCTGTAGTGAAGGCTGAAAACTATTTGAAGGTAGGTGATTCTTTGCAAATGTCAACATGGCAGCCTGCAAAGAAAATATCTTAGCTAATTTAAATAAGCAACCCTCAAAAAATGAACATTGAATTGAACCAGGGTTTCTGAACACTGGCAAACCTTGCAATTTTTGTTTGTGCACCAATATCTAGGCACAATAGGATGGTTTACCAAATGTAATTCTGAATTCTAATGCTGTTATAGGATTAAGATAATGCAGGATTTGGACTAACTTCCCTTTAGGCTGTAAATGTAAAATATCTATCAAATAGCCCATTAAAATTAATGGGACTTAAGTTTGTGCTTTAAGTGCTTTGCTGAATAGAGATGGGAAGACAGATGGTCCAGGGGTTAGGGTGCTAGCCTGTGACTTAGGAGAGCTGGATTCAGTTCCTTACTGTGCCACAGATTTCCTGTGTGACCCTGAACAAATCACTTAATGGTTTTGCTTCAGTACCTCATCTGTAAAATGGGGATAATAGCACTTTCCTACCTCACAGGGGTCTTGCAATGACATATTAAAAAGATGTGAGGTGCTCGGCTCCTATGGGAATAGGGGCTGTATATGAACCTTAGATAGGAATGGTTTGCTGAATTGGAGCCTAGATGTCTGGCAAAGTACCAAATACATTTTAAATAAACAATTGGTAATTTTTAATGACCTAGTGAGACTGATGCCTTTCAGACCCTACTGTCACACGAGGAGCCAGACTTGGGATCCTCCTGTAGTATTCATTATTAAGCAATTCAGTAATGGTTTCTCCCAGATTGTTTTTAAAAGTTCCTCCTCTTAATTTGAACTTTTTCTCCCTCCAAATCAAGGCTTGATGGCTGGAATTCAAATCAAAGTGAAAAGAACCTATTCCAAATTATGAGCAGACCCCATTCCCTGTGTCAGGGCCAGCCCTAGACTCAATGGCACCCAGGCAAGGAGAGTCTTCGGCAACCCCACCCTCCATTTGTTAAACTTTTGAATGCCTTTTTTAATTGCATTTTTAAGCCATTTCATGCTTTGATGCATGATTTATCCCTGTCATACAAGATAAATTTGCACACTAGGATCTGTAAATCTGTATGTATTCATGCCATATATAAGCAAATAAAACATTTTGTTTCCTCTAAGCTTATAGAAACTTTTTTAATGTTAAGAATAATTGAAATGTACTAACATCAATAAATTGAACTGTGCACCAACATTGGGTGGACCAGTATTAAATTGTTACTGTAGGTGACAGTCTTAGAATGTTAACCCTAGTCCTTTAGTTCAAAAGGTCCCTTTTCTCGCCTTTGCCTTTCCAAACTGAAGTACAGCATCAGAGAGATCCAAAGACGGGCCAATGGCATTTTCAAGCAATAAAATAGCAAGCGATGACATTCTCTTGTCGGCCATTGTCAATCAAAGATATGTTTTAATTAGCCTGAGCTTTGAAAAGCTGTGCTCACCACTCACTACTGTGAACGGCAGCGTGAGCAGAATCCCCAAAGCTATCCACACATAAGGAAAAAATGTCCTTTAGCTCTGCATTGTGAATGAATGGGAGAACTTGGAGTGGAGAACGCTTCTCATGTTGCAAAATGTAATGGATGTTGTCCAGTTCAACACGGAAGTCTTTATCATTGACGTCCGAACATTCCCTGTGTGTCCGCCTCCGGTGAAGCTCCACACAATTGTTCAAGAGTGTTTTCTTGTCTGCCAGCAGCTTACTAAGGTCATACAAAAAAACTCTAGGTCTTTGTGGTACTTTATTTGTCCAAACCTTTCTTTGATGGACACTTGAGCAGTATCAACAAGCAAGCAAAAAACCTCCCTCTTTAATTTTTCTTCTATGCTTTCCATCATTTCATCTTTGCTCTCATAACCAGCCAGTCTCTTCTGATGAATGCGAGTTTTCTTGAAGACAACTCCTAAGTTTTCCACCATTTCTTTGGTAGCAACATTTTATTTTCCCTTTTGTCACTAACAACACAACCAGCACCCCAACCTGTCACCCCCTGTAAGCCCGGCACCACCCCAAAATCCAGTCCTAGCCTGCGGTAATTAGAATGGCTTTTGAAAATAGTTTGCATTTTGGCCGTTCAGATGCGGTGCATATTAAAGTTAATGGGAGTTTGCCCTTTTGACTAAAGCAAAAGCCGTATCTAAGTAGGGAAATAAGTTTAAGTTTGAAGGAAATAAAACAATGGTGTTCTAAATGTCTGTTTCCTGTTGGGCCTTGATAGGAAAGGCCCTTTTCCGGTACATACTGAAAAGACCATCCTTATCCTAAGCACACCAAGAGGGATAGCTCTGTTATAGTACTTCATTTATGTTCTCCTTTGTACATGGGTAAAGGGAAGATAATTGAAAGATCAGAACTATAAACAGATTTTTAAAAGCACTTAATATTTATATTACAGTAGTACCTACCTCTCGAGGTCAGGGCCCTGGTGGACTAGATGCTATGCAAATATGGTCAATAACAGCCCCTACTGCAAAGAGCAAAAAAAAAAAGACACAAGGGGTAGATGAGACAAATGAGAAGGTGCACGGTTACGTGACATTTATCAAAAATAACAAAGTAAACCTTAATCATGGGTGCAGATATCTGGGGAGGAGCTCTAGCTCCCTTCAAAATTTAGTGATTGCATTAATAAGACACTGAGTCTGGAACAGAAGCTTATTTATCTCACTTTATTTAAAGGTGCACAAATTTAGTCATGGTACAAAAGTATTCATTAAAGTGCTATTCAATAACTATTATTTTTAACTCATTCCTCCCTCCCCCCATAGAAAAAGGTTGCTTATGCTTCCATTCTCCAATCCCTTAGTCTGATCATTATGGGCTTTGAGCATGACAACTAAAAATAAGCTCCAAGAACTGATAAAGTGTACAGAAAAGGCCTGCTTTATGTACTTTGTATTGATACAGCTATGTTGGTTAGGGTTGTGGATTTTTATACCGTAGGTTATACCTGTACAACAACTAGTGTGGCTGCAGTTAAAGTGATATTAAGGTCCAAGTGATTATAAGGTCACTTATGCAAGCACAGTTTATTCTCTTTCTCAGTAGTAGTAGTAGGCATCCCCCAGCCTCGAGAGACCATGCATATGCGTCCTGAGAGGTAAAGAATTTACTCAGTTGATTTTATGGCAGGCGTGAAAAAGAGAGACAATCTCTGCCACATCTGTCACAGTTAGAGGTGATGTTTCAACCCTTTGGGTTCTGCCTTCTGCTGGCTCTTTTATCCTCTGCTTAGCTGGACTGCTTCCTCTTGTAACTCCCCAGACCTTTTTAAAGCTCTTGTTTCCAAAGGCTGCTGTCTTGAATGTGATGTATAACTCCGTTCACAGTGGGGTGTGTGTGTGTGGGTTAGTGGTTTAATTCTGTAGTACAATATCTATCAGGGGTTCTCAAATGGCAGGCTGGGACCCCTCAGGGGCTCGCAAAGTTGTTATATGGGGGGGGGGGGTCACAAGCTGTCAGCCTCCACCCCAAACCCTGCATTGCATCCAGCATTTATAATATTAAATATATAAAGTGTTTTTAATTTATAAGGCGGGGGGGGGTCGCACTCAGAGGCTTGCTATGGGAAAGGGGTCACCCGTACAAATGTTTGAGAACCACTGGTCTATCTAGTATAGGGAGTGGTGCCATTTGCGGTTTGGACAAGGCCTTGCTAACCGCCAGCAGGGGGTGTCCCAGGTAGGGTGACCAGCTGGCAAGTGTGAAAAATCGGGACAGGGGGTGCGGGGGTTATAGGAGCCTATATAAGGAAAAGCCCCAAATATTGGGACTGTCCCTATCAAATCAGGCCCCCTAGTCCCAGGACACTCAAGCATCAAGATGAGCCAGTGAAGTGGCCATTGCCTTCAAACGCACAAGCCCTGCTAGGGCCTGATGGCCAAGAGACCAGGCCCTGTCGCACACAGGGGCACGATTCGGAGTCAGGCCGGCGTGCGAGGCGAGACCCGGCCTCCCCGGGAGCGGGCGCCTGGGACGCGGGGCGGGGGAGGCCGCGCCGGGCTGAGACTCAATCCGCGGGGGGGGGCTGCGCCCCGATCCCGCAGGCTGCGCTGCCGGGGGGGGGGGGAATGCCGGGCGGCCAGAGGCCCGGGTGAGGGGCGGCTCCAGCCGCCCCCCACTCCAGGCCCGGGGCCTCAGGCCCGTCCGGCCTCCTCGCCGCCCCTCCCCCGGGGCTGGTTTCCGGTGAGCGGAGCCAGCCGGGCAGGGCCCCTCCCTCCGCTCCCCGTGCGGCGCCGGCTGCGGCAGGGAGCCCCGGCGGAGCGGCCGGGCTGGGCAGCGGCACCGTCCAGCTCCAGGTGGGAGAGCCGGGGGTGCCCCCGTGCCCCGGGGGCTGCTCGGTGCCCCCCCCCCCCAGGAGCTGGTGCCTGCTGCTGGGGTGCTCGGTGACCCCCCCGGTGGGGCTGGGACGGGACCTGCTGCTGGGGGGGGGGTGCTCAGTGCCCGCCCCCCGGGGGCTGGGATCTGCTGCTGGGGGTGCTCGGTGACCCCCCCGGGCTGGTACCTGCTGCTGGGGGGGGGGGTGCTCAGTGCCCGCCCCCCGGGGGCTGGGATCTGCTGCTGGGGGTGCTCGGTGACCCCCCCGGGCTGGTACCTGCTGCTGGGGGGGGGTGCTCGGTGCCCGCCCCCCGGAGGCTGGGATCTGCTGCTGGGGGTGCTCGGTGACCCCCCCGGGCTGGTACCTGCTGCTGGGGGGGGGTGCTCGGTGCCCGCCCCCCGGGGGCTGGGATCTGCTGCTGGGGGTGCTCGGTGACCCCCCCGGGCTGGTACCTGCTGCTGGGGGGGGGGTGCTCAGTGCCCGCCCCCCGGGGGCTGGGATCTGCTGCTGGGGGTGCTCGGTGACCCCCCCGGGCTGGTACCTGCTGCTGGGGGGGGGTGCTCAGTGCCCGCCCCCCGGGGGCTGGGATCTGCTGCTGGGGGTGCTCGGTGACCCCCCCGGGCTGGTACCTGCTGCTGGGGGGGGGTGCTCGGTGCCCGCCCCCCGGAGGCTGGGATCTGCTGCTGGGGGTGCTCGGTGACCCCCCCGGGCTGGTACCTGCTGCTGGGGGGGGGTGCTCGGTGCCCGCCCCCCGGGGGCTGGGATCTGCTGCTGGGGGTGCTCGGTGACCCCCCCGGGCTGGTACCTGCTGCTGGGGGGGGGTGCTCGGTGCCCGCCCCCCGGAGGCTGGGATCTGCTGCTGGGGGTGCTCGGTGACCCCCCCGGGCTGGTACCTGCTGCTGGGGGGGGGTGCTCGGTGCCCGCCCCCCGGGGGCTGGGATCTGCTGCTGGGGGTGCTCGGTGACCCCCCCGGGCTGGTACCTGCTGCTGGGGGGGGGTGCTCGGTGCCCGCCCCCCGGGGGCTGGGATCTGCTGCTGGGGGTGCTCGGTGACCCCCCCGGTGGGGCTGGGACGGGACCTGCTGCTGGGGGGGGGTGCTCAGTGCCCGCCCCCCGGGGGCTGGGATCTGCTGCTGGGGGTGCTCGGTGACCCCCCCGGGCTGGTACCTGCTGCTGCGGGAGGGAGGGCTGCTAGGTGCCTCCCCCCGCCCCCCCCGGGCTGCTGCCTACTGTGCGGGGGAGCTGCTGCCTGTTGGTGGTGGGGATACTTGGTGCGCCCCCCCCCCCCGGCTGGTGCCTGCTGCTGGGGGCAGGGGGTTGCTTGGTGTGTTCCCTTCTCCACCCCCCCCCCCCCCCCCCGGAGCTGATGTCTGCTGGGAGAGGGCTGCTCGATGTACCCTGGTGCCTGTCTCTGGGGGAGGGGGGAGGGGGGTGGGCACAGGTTGGCCGATTTGGGGCATTTCTTCTCTCTCCTTTCACTGGGTGCTGCTCTCCCCCCCTCCCCGGCTGCTGGCTGGATGCACAGGCTCAGTACCTTTCCCTCCCCCACCCTTACTGGAAGTGTGTGTGTGTGTGTAAGTAAAAGGAACTGGCTCGACTTGGGGGGGGGGGGGTCTGGGGTTGGCATCTCCCTCTCAGAGTTTGGGGAGGATGTTATTGAAATTGTGTTGGCTATTGTATATTTGTAGGGGCTGTGTTACCTACCGTCCCCTTCCACACTAAGGGGGGGCTTTTTCTCTGTTATCCAGTTGGTCTCTGTGGAGCATTAAACCCCGGAGCTTGCTCTGACTTAAAACCTGGAGCCCCTTCAGAGGCAGAGCTGGAGAATCCTCTTCCCTTCTCCCTGTGCCACACCGGCATGGACCTGCTCTGGGGTCAAAGAAAGGGCTGTAAGTGGCCTTCCAGGTCATTGTTCATCCAGCACTAGAGGGAGGAGGGATTAAAGCAGTTTGAGGGTGTAAACCTTGCCTAAGTTAAAGCAGCAACTGGTATGACTGGCTACTTGCATTTCCTCAGCCTCTGGGTTAGTGGCGGTTGAGAGGAAGTACCATTTTTGCACACACTAGCTTCCCATTACTTGAGTGGACATCACATTTGTCCTACAGGCAGTCGGGTTCTATGAATGTCTAAGGCACGTGGCACCTTGCAGAACTGCCTATCAGTGCCTTAGCTCAGGACATGTAACCTGTACTCTGTGAAAGGCTCCATGAATGTATATTGCCTATGCATTTACCTGCCTGGAAAGACTCACTGAGTTTGCATGGAGCCCTGCTAACCACATTTTCCATCTTTGATATCTTGAACTTAGCAACAGGTAACGTCAAAGTTTTATTCCTTGTGTCTTGTCTGGTTACAGAGTCCCAAACCTCTCTGTGCTGAAAGACCGGCCTCATTTTTAAGAGCAGCATTTAATTTTGCCTCTCAGTTAACTAGTGTGCTTGTTACAGAATGTAGCTGTTGAACTGAAAGCAGTTGCAATCTACGTTTTGTCATTCATTCGTGAGCATGAGTTACTGTGGTCACAAATGATGATTGTAGGAGCAAATTCCGGGCTCAGAATTGAATGTCCCTGAAAATGTAGTTGTATTGATCCATTGGAGACTTGTCACTGTAGAAAAGGGAGCTGTGATTAGAGAGTTCATCTCAGATGTAGAGAGTAGGGAGCTGGTTTTGTGTTTGAAGATCTCTGAGGAGGAAAAAGGTGCTCGGACTAACACTGACTTTTGAGTTGGTCTTCTGAAGACCCTTAGATAACCGTGGTAATAAATTCTGTAGGAAAGGGGAAGATTGCCTAACTGAAAGCTTGTCAGCAATAGGAATACAACTCAGAGAGGCTGGGGAAGGCAATGGTTAAAGCTATAGACTGGGCTGTGCACAGCTTTAATAGCTACAGGTGTATGATTAAAAACGTACTGACAATTCTGCTTATTGAATATTCTCAAGGTGTGTGATTTTGTATGTGAGATTTTCTATGCAAAATTTATTTAATTCTTCCCTGTAGCCAGAAAATCTAGAGCAGTTCTGCTTGAATAGATAGGTAAGGCTGACTGCATCATAGGAATATTGCTAATAGCTTTAGTGGTTTACAGATACATTTATTTTAAGACCAGAAGGGACCATTATATCATCTAGTCTGACCTTCTGTATAGCACAAGTCACAGGATTTCCTCCAGTTACTCCTGTATTGAGACTAATAACTTATTTGACCATTAAAATTCATCTTCTAGAAATGCATCCGCTCTTGATTTGAAGACTGGATATATGTGTATTACATTGTTATAATATACTCCTTGAAAAAAACAAATGTTTAGTGTTAATAAAACATAACCATGCTGATGCATTCAGAAACTTAGATGCCATCTTGAGATTGCTTGTAATGTTTTAGAGATTGTATATATTGCCATTCAGCTAGCTGATGCATTCCCACTTTGTGCAAGGAAACAATTTGTATTTTCCAATGTCTCTATTTTTTAAAAGTTTATTATTTATAATCTTTAAAAATGTAGGCAGTTTTGTAAAACAAGTTCTTCCTACAGTCCAGATACAATATAGTCTATATATAGTTTCCTGATTTGGACGCTCAGGGTTCCTTGGGACTTGGTAAAAGGGAACACACCCATTTTACATTGAATTTGAGTTGGCAATGCTTAATAACCCCGCATGACTAATGATTCATTTTTCAGACAATCCAGAGACTGTACAAATTAATCTCAGTGCAAGTTTGTCCTGCCTAGGAAAAAGCTGCATGGTCCAAGACAAAATACTTAAAGTGTGTTAATTTGACAGAATATTGACCAATAGATATGTTATGTTACTGTCTTTCCTTCTTAACTGCAGGACTAGTTGGCTGCCATGCTAATGTTGCTTGCTTTTGGAGTGCTTCTTCAAGAAATCCTGGCTAATGCCCAAGATGAAAATCTTACTAATATCAAAAACATTCCAGAAGTGCCATTATATAGCTACAAAAGTATCAATGTACCAGAAGAGCATATTCCATACTTTCTGCACAACAATCGGCATATTGCCACAGTCTGTAAGCAGGACTCTCATTGCCCATATAAAGTAGGTATTTCTATGTTTACTCAAATGTAATTTTGGGGTTGCTTATTCTTAGAATCATAGAAGTTAAAGATGGTAATACGTTGGTCTACTTGCCAATGGGTTGGTCATCTCTGTGGTTAGAACTGCTCTTCCTTAAAACTACTAAGCAATACTCTTTCCTGACTCGCATGCTATCACAAGAATGGTTAAAAAAAAAAGGGGGGGGGGAGGATTTGATATATAAAGAGTTTTTTGGTTAATTACTGTGATGGTCTGTGTTCACCCCTTGCACACTGTTATAATAATCGTTGTACAAGTATGCCTTGTGAGGTATCATTTGAAAACTCATAACTCGCCGATCAATATCGTTCTGATAAAATGTGCATGGCAACATTGTATGTAAAGTTATAAGATTCCACAGTATGGTGTTACTAAAATATATTCCAAGTCTAGGAAGCAGGCAAACCAGTTTCTCAGAGACAAAAAGACAAGCTGACACCTCAGCCAGATGTCGGCAAGGTCGAATGAGCCATCTCCTGATTAAATGGCTATTCATTGGCAGGAAAAGGGACATGGACGAAAAATCTACCTCTTAAAAAGAAACAGCTTGGGGTTCCCATCCTCACAGACTTTGTGTCTCCTGAACCTCAGCTGGAGATGCTTCCTGAAGAAGGTAAAGAACTATGTGAAGGGAGGGCAGATGCCCCAAATCATTCCTCCCTTTCTCTCTGCCCATGGAATCTACCTGAAGAACAAAGGAAGCGGCATTGGACTGGGGGAGGGATCCTGACTGCTGGAAGTTCAGCCTGTAGGACTGCTGAAACATGTGGTGAGAGAGACCCTACTTTGAATTCATTCTAGTTAGGTATTAGTTGCGTTTTACTTTTATTTTCCTTGTAACTAATTCTGACTCTTATGCCCCGTTACTTATGTTCACTTAAAATCTATCCTTTTGTAGTTAATAAACTTGTTTTATATAAACCAGTGTGTTTGAATTGAAATGTTTGGGAAACTCTATTCGGGATAACCGGATTTGTGCATATCATTTTCTATCAATAAAATGATGGACTGTATATGAGCTTGTGTTACCCAGGAGAGAGCTGGGCAGTAAGATGTACATTTCTGGTGCCGCTCTGCAGTGTAACTCAAGAGTGACTGGCTGCAGCAATCAGACAGTATAACAGGGAGTAACTTACAGGCTGTACCCTGAGTATGTCACAGTGGTGCAGCAAGCAGGGTGTGTGCATAGCTCGTTATTTCAAATGAGGGATAGCTCAGTGGTTTGAGCATTGGCCTGCTAAACCCAGGGTTGTGAGTTCAATCCTTGAGGGGGCCATTTAGGGATCTGGGGCAAAAATTGGGGATTGGTCCTGCTTTGAGCAGGGGGTTGGACTAGATGACCTCCTAAGGTCCCTTCCAACCCTGAGATTCTATGATTAAACATTGGTATAGCAATTTTAAATGAGTCAGGTATGGCGGGGAACAGTCAAAGGAAGTTTGTTGTTTTCTGTTTGCTTATTTCGGGTAATTGAAATAGAAACAGTAAAGCATAAAAATGAGCATCACTGAAACAACTGCAAAGCTACAATTAGCCAGATTGGAGGCAGAAGAAAGGGAGCAAGAATGCGAATATCAGAAATGGCAGGCAGAAATGAGATTGAAAGAACTAGCTTCTGCACTGGAAGCTGCCCACAAGCGAGCCATGTAGCTGAGACTACAAGAAACTGAAGCCCATAAAAGAGCCATGGAGCTGAAAGACACAGAGGCTGAAGAAGAAGGAGAGGAAATATAATCGGGACCTGATAGAAAAACATGGAAAGATCCCAGAGTTACCAACAACTCTCATCACTCAAGGAGCCCTCAGCTTGGACAAGTCGTGTCCTGCAGTTGTGTCTTGTGTGACTGCAATGGGGAATACCTTACCACTTTTCAGAAGCTATATGAGGTTCATTTATTCCTGAGGACAAGAAAGTCGCCACACTGATTACAAAACTCCGTGGTAAAGCTTTAAATGTATTTAATGAAATACCAGTTCAGGAAGCTTTGAAATATTTTGAATTTAAGAAAGCCGTTTTACAAACGTTTCAAATTACTCCAAAAGTGTATAGTTTGAAATTTAGAAATCTTTAAAAGAGTGCTGGCATGAGTCAGTGAATATGCTCATAAGATGTATGACCTAATGGCAAAATGGGTAAAAGGGAAGGGGGCTGAGGATTATGACTAACCAGTACCGGAGCCAGACGGGGAGCAGGAGGAGCGGCTGCTCCCCCGCTGAGCAGAAGCGGCGCCTTTTTTGTGCTCCAGCGCTGCAGCCGGAGTGGAGCCTTTTTTTCCCCCTCCGGTGCCTTTTGCTCCCGGCACTTTTTGCTCCCAGCACCTTTTGCTCCGGCGCTACCAGCGGAGCTAAAAAAAGCACTCACCTGCCGGGCACTTCGGTGGCCGGTCCTTCAAAGACCTCCGCGGAGCAAGCGAAGGACCTGCCACCGAAGTGCCTCCGAACAGCCAGAGCGCCACCGGGTGAGTACAAGGGGAGGCACCTTTTTTTAGCTCCGCTCCCCCTGTGCTCTAAACCTGGCTACGTCACTGTGACTAACTGCTTGAAATTAAAATTAGCTAACCGTTATTTGGAAGTCAGCTGAAATATAACTTAATAAGCTTACAGTTCTCAATGGGGAACTCCTGTGTTACAGAAATACTTGAAGAATCTAAAATCCTGCTGGGGCTATGAGAGATCCTGCAAGCCAGAATACAGGTTTGGTTACCCGGTGTGTGATTATGTTGAAATGGGATGGTAAGTTTCCATTTTAAATGTATAGACGTGCAGTGTGTCCCTAACATACAACACTGATGTTTATGTTGGATATTGAGTTAACATAGTTGTTTCAAGGCATAGTGCAGTGTTCTCTGTCTAAAGGAGGATATTGTCATTACCCTAGTCTCTTCATGGAGACCTGCATAACATTGAACTTTTTCAGGAAAAAAAGTGTTCTTTGAAGTACTTCATGTCCCGATATTTATGCAGACTGGCTAGTTCAGGGGTTGGCAACCTTTGACACGCGGCCCATCACGGTAATCCGCTGGCAGGCCGGACATTTTGTTTACGTTGACCGTCCACAGGCATGCCCTGCCCGCCCCTCCCCCCGCAGCTCCCAGTGGCCGAGGTTCGCTGTTCCCGGCCAATGGGAGCTGCGTAAACAAAACGTCACGCGGCCCGCCAGTGGATTACCATGATGGGCTGCATGCCAAAGGTTGCCGACCCCTGGGCTAGTTTGTTATAAATTCAAGTACTTAAATTCAAGTACCTTTTGCATAGCTTAAAAAAAGAAAAGAGAACTTGATGTTTTTGCCTGCATCCCATTGATATGTTTCCTGTTTTGAAACTGAATGGAGATGGAAACAATACACTGCCTGGCTCTTCTGTTCTGGTTTATGTATTAATAACTTCAGCTTATAGAGTAGGCTCTCTCTCCTCACGAGATGGTTGTCAGACTCCTTCTGTGATTAGGGGAATGATATTTTCAGTTATGGACCATGTTCTCCACCCAGTCTCTATGATGCAGTCTAAGGACAAAACCTGCAGTTTTGATTTCTGTTTAAATTTGGGCTGAGGATGTTTTGTCCTTCTCATAGCCCCAGTGCTGGATCCATACAGTGGGGATCGTTTTGCAGGATCTGTGCCATCATAACCTACATTCTTTCCATTTACTTTGTGTCCCTTTTGTGTGTATCTCATTTTTACTGTCCTATTTTTATTCTGTCTAGCCTGAGATTGTCTATTGTAGGAATTAAAAGCATAAAATAACCTTCCATTAACCACCAATTGCATTGCTTCTACTCTCCATTGCATTGGTTACAAGAGGCATAAATATTGCTTTTTGTAGCTCTGCTTTCATAAATCAATAGACTCTAAGGCCAGAAGGCCCTGTTGTGATCACCATAATGCAGGCCATAGAAATCTCTCCCCCCCCCCCCCCAATAATTCCTTGAGCATATCTTTTAGAAAAACATCCGATCTTGATTTAAAGATTGTCAGTGAGGGAGAATCCACCATGACCCTTGGTAAATTGTTCCAATGGCTAATTACTGTCACCTTATTTCCAGTCTAATTTGCCTGGCTAGTTTTGAGATCTCACGGAAGATGAGGATAAGTAAAACTAATTTCTCAGGCATCCTCCTGCTGTTTGAATTAAAGGGCCACTTCAAAAAGCTAAAATGTATTAAATGAAGGTCCTTGAATTTTTTCATGCATCAGGGCTAATGACATTGAAACAGCTCAGCAGATATTCTGGAAACAAGCTGACTTTGGTTATGTAAAAGAAAGGCTGGATGAAATGAAAACCCACTGCAAGCCTATAGCAAAGGTAGGTGTTTTGATATACTTATAAGATAAACAATGCAGTTTTCATAAGTTTTTTAACATAATGCCACTACACAAACCCATGGTACACCCACACCCGGAATACTGCGTGCAATTCTGGTGTCCCTATCTCAAAAAGATCTTTTTAGAATTGGAAAAAGTACAGAAAAGGACAATAAAAATCTTAGGGGTATGGAACAGCCTCCCATATGATGAGAGATTAAAAAGACTGAGACTGTTCATCTTGGAAAAAAGGTGACTAAGGAGGGGATAAGATAAAGGTCTATAAAATCATGAATGGGGTGGAGAAAGTGAATAGGGAAGTGTTATTTGCCCCTTCACGTAACACAAGAACCAGAGGTCACCTGATGAAATTAATAGGTAGCACATTTTTTAAAAAAAAAGGAAGTAATTCTTCACACAATGCACAGTCAACCTGTGGAACTCATTGCCAGGGGATGTTGTGGAGGCCAAAAATATAACTGGGTTCAAAAAAGAATTAGATAAGTTAATGGAGGATAGGTCCATTAATGGCTATTAGTCAAGAGGGTCAAGGACACATCTCCATGCTGTGGGTGTCCCTAAGCCTCTGCCTGCCAGAAGTTGGGACTGGAGGAAAGTGAATGGATCACTTGTAATTTCCCTGCTCTGTTCGTTCCCTCTGAATTATCTGGCACCAGCCACTGTTGGAAGACAGGATATTGGCTAGATGGACTAATTGCCTTCTATGATGAGATAACTGGCTCTGTGGATGAGGGGAAAGCAGTGGATGTGCTTTTTCTTGACTTTAGCAAAGCTTTTGATACAGTCTCCCACAGTATTCTTGCCAGCAAGTTAAAGAAGTATGGGCTGGATGAATGGACGGTAAGGTGGATAGAAAACTGGCTGGATGGTCGTGCTCAATGGGTAGTGATCAATGGCTCCATGTCTAGTTGGCAGCCGGTATCAAGTGGAGTGCCCCAAGGGTCGGTGCTGGGGCCGGTTTTGTTCAATATCTTCATCAACGATCTGGAGGATGGTGTGGACTGCACCCTTAGCAAGTTTGCAGATGACACTAAATTGGGAGGAGTGGTTGATACACTGGAGGGTAGGGATAGGATACAGAGGGACCTAGACAAATTAGAGGATTGGGCCAAAAGAAATCTGATGAGGTTCAACAAGGACAAGTGCAGAGTCCTGCACTTAGGACGGAAGAATCCCATGCACTGCTACAGACTAGGGACCGAATGGCTGGGCAGCAGTTCTGCAGAAAAGGACCTAGGGGTTACGGTGGACGAAAAGCTGAATATAAGTCAACAGTGTGCCCTTGTTGCCAAGAAGGCTAACGGCATTTTGGGCTGTATAAGTAGGGGCATTTCCAGCAGATCGAGGGACGTGATTATTCCCCTCTATTCGGCACTGGTGAGGCCTCATTTGGAGTACTGTGTCCAGTTTTGGGCCCCACACTACAAGAAGGATGTGGATAAATTGGAAAGAGTCCAACGGAGGGCAACAAAAATGATTAGGGGGCTGGAGCACATGACTTATGAGGAGAGGCTGAGGGAACTGGGATTGTTTAGCCTGCAGAAGAGAAGAGTGAGGGGGGATTTGATAGCTGCTTTCAACTACCTACAAGGGGGTTCCAAAGAAGATGGATCTAGACTGTTCTCAGTGGTAGAAGATGACAGAACAAGGAGTAATGGTCTCAAGTTGCAGAGGGGGAGGTTTAGGTTGGATATTAGGAAAAACTTTTTCACTGGGAGGGTGGTGAAGCACTGGAATGGGTTACCTAGGGAGGTGGTGGAATCTCCTTCCTTAGCGGTTTTTAAGGTCAGGCTTGACAAAGCCCTGGCTGGGATGATCTAGTTGGGGTTGGTCCTGCTTTGAGCAGGGGGTTGGACTAGATGACCTCCTGAGGTCCCTTCCAACCCTGAGATTCTATGATTCTATGACTACTGGTGTGGCCCACTGTGTCCATTCTTATGTTCTTATGCTCAATATTATTTTATTTTAATCCCTACTTCTTTTTGCACAGGGTGATTCATCTCTGGCCTGCTCACGGTACCTCCAGCATTGTAGAGCGACAAACTTGTACATTGATTTAAGAACCATAAAGCGAAACCATGACAGGTCTCTGAATTGCTTCTGTTCCAGCAATACCAGGAGACCCCAGGGAAAATGCACTTCAAAATGCATATTTCACAAATCTCCTTCTCTGCAGTTATGTAGTGCATACGTCATCATGGTACCTGGGTTTCATAACCTATAGAATCAAAGAGTAATTGTGCTAGGTTCTTCCCGCATTTACACTGGTGCAAACCAGACAGCTTACTGGGGAGCCTTGGGATGTGATCCTGCAGAGATTTAAGCATGTGATTTATACATGGTGATTTACACATGGTGAGTAATCCCCGCTGAAGTCAGTGGGATGACGTGTAAAATAGTGCAAGTCTTTGCAGGATCTGGACATTGAATATCAATCACACGGGTAGATTTCAGGAAGGGGAATTTTGGCGTGTTGCATTGACCATGTATGGCAGCACCATTCTCATTGAAATTCTCAAGGAAAGAAACCATAGGACCAACCACATCTGTTTTTTCTATTAGGAGCCATTTGGTTTTGGGGACTATGTAGATCTCCTTTTTTTTTTTTTTTTTTTTTTTTAAGTAACAAATTTGACCATTGGCCAAAGCGATGTAACCAGTTAAGCATGTCTAGAATGCACATCATTTTAAAGGGATGCAGTTAACTTGAAATCTAGACAAATTTTAAAAAATGAGTTCAAGATAGTTTGTTGCTACACCTGCCCTGAGCCCGCATCCACATTTCTTGGGTTTACAATCACATTTTCCTATTTAAAGATATATTTATATTTTTTGCCTCTATTGCTATATGAAGTGCTTGGTCACACTTATTAGTAAGGCTACATTTATAAATAGTTTTTAAAGGGTTAATTTATGATTAATGTGTATTTTAATAAATCCTTAGAACCCAACAGATCATTAGATTGCTTTTAACAGTTCCTTACAGATTCTACTGGCATGCTTATAACAAGATTACACATGCTACTCCTATCTGTAACATGCTTTTATCACCTGTTGGTCATTTCTTGGTAAACTGTTTGTGTTATTGTAATTACACAAACGGGTAAAACTAATGTCCGTCTCCTGTACTGAGCTCCATGCAGGTGCAGCGATCCACCCACATGGCACTCACTACAGAACTGAGGACTAACTGATTGCACAAGAGGAAACTCTGAAACTGAATAGGCAATATCATTACATGTACAAATTAAAGACATTTAAAAAGATTGGGGATCTTTTCTGTTAATTTTGGGTGTTACTTGTTATCATAGAAAACATTTCCACTCTGAATACATGACTTAAAGGGGCATCAGTGACTTTTTTTTTTTTTTTAACTATCACACACATTTAAACCTTATTCAAAGATTTAATGTTAGTAGTTGAAAAATATCCGTACTGATGATCCAGGTACAGTATTGCAATGTTTTTGAATGCTATTTTGATACTGTGCAATCTCAATTCTTGTAATAGTATGAAATGTATTAATTGACTCAAGGATATTCTGCGCTGGAGGAATCACCAGTTTTTTCCTGTAGTCTGTGCTATCACTTCCTGGTAAATTTCAACCCTCTTCTACTATATGAAAATAGATCATTTATATTAAGTGATTTCTGTGGGTGACTGTAATGCTCAGAAAGTGAAACGAAGGACCCGTTCAGCAAAGTACTTAAGTACGTGCTTAACATTTAAACATGTGAGTAGCGTTATTTAAGTCAGTGGGGCTACTTGTGCTGAAACTTAAGCACATGTTTAAGTACTTTGCTGAATTGACCTAGCACCTAACTGCATTGGCCTGAGCCTGCTGCTGTGTAGGCTTACCCGTGTAGAACTGCAGTGTACCTCAATACTGATCTGTCTTGGGCTGGGCTCCTCTTGAACGGCTACACGGGGGCCAGGTACTTTATGTTAATGTGTTTTTATTCCTTTGCATCAGATTCAAGGAAGACTTTCTCCAGGAAGGACAAATCGGAGGCCATTGTAACTTTGACAGTCAAGCATTCATGGCTGAAGGTCAACGCAAGAGCCCTCTGCAATCTTGGTATGATTTGGAATTGTAGCGGTTTCCCAGTTAGAGTTGGTTTTTACTCTTCTTTCTCAGTCTGCCTTTCTTTGGCCTCAACAGTTCTCAGTGAGGCATTTAGTGTTAATGCATTTCATACTGAGAAATACCGACTCTCGGAAATAAGAAATGAATCCAAATTGAATCCCACACTCAAGTATGCATAGCAGAACCTGATGTGATCATACGTTTGCTGCTGCTGTTTTCAACATTGATGTGGGCAAAAGACTGTAAATGTCTGGCAGTGTTACATTTGAGTAACTACTGATCCAACAGTTAGTTGGAGAAAAGGATACTGTCCTGTCTTGACCCAAAAGCAGCACTGTCATTTTGTTCGAGAGCCACTTGAAACAG
Source organism: Macrochelys suwanniensis (assembly GCA_033296515.1). Taxonomy (NCBI): domain Eukaryota; kingdom Metazoa; phylum Chordata; order Testudines; family Chelydridae; genus Macrochelys; species Macrochelys suwanniensis. Next base: position 9,176,698 of record CM065778.1, on the reverse strand, counting down.
TCTCTGAAACAAACCAAAACTGTGAAAAAGTAGTAATGGACTGAGCACAGTGTTGGAAGTCAGAAACCTGGCTTCTGATCTTTGCCTTGCCTTTGCCTAGCTGTGTGTCTGAGTACTGTCACTTAACCTGTCTGCACCTCTGCTATTTCATTGGTAGAATGAGGCAGTAACGATAATTCTTTGTGTACAGTGGTTTGAGATTTAGGGACGAAAAGCTCCATTACCAATTGGGTCAGCCAATTACTTAAACTTTGAGCATAAGTGCTTTGCTGAATTGGGGCCTACTTGATGTCTGTGCTTTACACTCCTGTACCTGCAAAAGGGAGTTTGTGCTTGTAATTATGGGATGGGTGCAACAATCTACAGGGCTCAGGGATGGTTGCAGGGAAGTGTTTTGTGAGGACACTCCATCCTAGAGTGAGGTAGTGTGGGATTCCTTGCTCTGTTGCCACTTGAAGTGCTGCTGTCACATAGGGTTTGCACTTCAATTAAAAACCTGTGACTGGCCCAGGGCCGGCTCCAGCTTTTTGGCCGCCCCAAGCAAAAAAAAATGTTTTAAATGGCCGCCGCCGAACTGCCAACACGCAAAAAAAAACAAAAACGCCCCAGAATCCTCGGACTGGTGCCCCTTACAGGGCGCTGCCCCAGGCACGTGCTTTGTCGTCTGGTGCCTGGAGCTGGCCCTGGGCTGGCCTATACCAGCTGACTCAGGCTCATGGGGCTTGGGCTCTGTTGCTCTGGGACCCTCCCATCTTAATTGCATTGTAGACATACCCATAGTTGCAGGTTAATCTCAAGGGCAGGTGGGACTGGAGACATCAAGTAGAATCTAAGGATTCAGTTTCACTCCTTGTCCGCTTCGATTTGTTCTTTCTCTGACCTCACTAGAGTTCCCTTGGGTTCCTCTCTCTGGCCATGTTTAACCTCATTGTCCCCACTGTGATCAGTAATCTCCGTGCCATCTGAACCTCTGATCCATTTTCAAAAGATGGCTGTCAATATGCGGACTGTTGGTTATCAGCAAAATGGATGTTCCTAATTGGCTTCAGACTTAATCAGCCTTGCACCTGCAGGCGTTAATCTCACCAAAGCATTGAGGTCTGTAGTGAAATGCTGTCTTTTAAATGCAGATCAACAAGTTGGACAGAAATGTATTCAAATTAACTGCACCCTGGAAATATGGATGGAAGGAAAGACACTTTTCACAGTTCTCTGCTGGGTTGATTTGTAGATCAAAGATGCTGCTTGCTCCTGAGATCAGAGGCAAAATTTTTAACCTTTTGAAGCTAATGACCTAAAACCCTTCAGTTACAATTAAAAATTATTTTTAATTGTCAAACCTTATCAAACTTTGGCAGCATTATTAGATGAAATTTACATGGTGAACTGTCACTAAACACTGAATGGGTAATAGGTACTTGTATTTAGGGGCATTGTTTTAAAAGCATATTACATGTCATTGAATAATTTCAGGTTTGCCGAACTTCAGACATATACTCCACTAAGCTTCAGACCCATAGAAGATGGCAAATGTGACATTATTATTGAAAAGCCAACTTACTTCATGAAATTAGATGCAGGTAACAGATATTATTTTTCTGCGTCATACAGTGTGATAATGTAGTGTCCATTTACATTACATTTTTAGGGTGTGTGTGTATGTGTGTGTGTGTGTGTGTGTGTGTGTAAGAAATTCCCTCTGAATGTGTATGTGGTGTTTATAGATCTTTGAACTAGAGTGAGATTATAAGACTTTGTTTTCACTCCTTTTTCATAGTTCAACCAAATCTGTGAGATTGTGACAAAGTGCAAGTTTTGTACTATTAGTAGACGCTTAAAAAAAAAACAGAAAAGTTTCACACCACTTCCATTACACTTTGACTCATGATGACTATTTTCATATCTCACTTGCACATTATGGGAATAAACATAATTTATTACTGGCTATCTGACTTCAGTAATTGCAGCTTCTGCATACATAGGTATGTAACAGTTATGGGATGGTGGGTGGAAATCATGTAGTTCAAGAAAAGACCCCAAGCAAGTAACTTTTTATGTAGGTTTGTCACTTTAAAAGTATAAAAAATAGCTTTTAAAGAAATCTTTTAAGGCTTTGAACTATGTGAAAATCAGCTGCAAAGTATGGAATATCTTATCTTATGGGAGAGCCCTAGTGATAGCTGTCCTGCACCATATCAAACTTCATGAGAGGCTTGAAGTATCTTATGAAGGTCTTGTCATCATGAATATTTTAGCATTTCTGCAATTTATTGATCTTCGCTTTAATGTTCTTCATTTTAGAGATTTAACATTAATAGGGGAGAATACTTAGTCTGGTATTTAGACAAATGGATTAGGCTTTTTAAAAAAAATAGGAGTGAGTAAAAACACTGTGCTCAAGAGTCTGTTTGAAGTGGGGTTTGGAGCAGGTGCTAAATAAATAACATCACGAGAGTAGTGTCTTATCCCTTAGCCCAAGGTGAAGTTTACTGTACCTTTTTTTTAAAAAAAGCCTGACAACATTTTGTTCAAATCCTAATGTTAGTGTTTGCTATATGCAGCTAGACATAGCAGTACCATTAATGTGGTAGTGGTTTTACTATACAACAGAAAATCACAATAGCAAGTGTAACTTCAAAGAAGCTTAATTTGTGGTTTAATTTCTTACTGCTTTTGGCTGCCCTTTCTGTTCCTTGGATTTTTCTTAAAATATCTGCTTGCTTCATAGTTTTCTCATGTGATTCCATCCCTACTGAAGCTGTGCATCTCTTAAGGCATATAATAAGTTCTCAGTCGCATAAATTAGTAAAGCTAATTTAAAACCCAGAGCTTTTACATTAGGAACAGGGAGTGTATTTAGTAATTTACCTGTGAATAATAAACACAAATGTTTGCAAAAATGGGAATGAATAATGTACTATCCTGCTTTATAGTAAAGAGCTTTTCTTTCTCCTGCCAGGTGTTAATATGTACCATCACTTCTGTGACTTTGTCAATCTTTATATCACTCAGCATATTAACAATTCATTCAGCGCAGATGTCAACATTGTCATGTGGGACACTGTAAGTAGGACTTCCTTTTAATATATGTGTAGCAGTTATATCACACAGTGTATTGTGTGCGGCTTGAGCAGCACCCCATGTTTATCTTCTAGCAAAACAGCAATTCTGCCCTAGAATGAGCCTTTGCTTCTTTCTTATACAAACTTGTGCATTGTAATCAAATCACTTGGTGAGACCTGCTAAATGACAGGTGAGTCTTTGCGTCTTTGCAATATGGAGTCCTAGGGCCTGAAAATCCCACTTGTCCTGCAGACACTTCTGGCCCAGCAGGGTGAATTCCACTGAGTGACATGCTCTGCCTGATTGCAGGAAGGAGTGTCAGGCTCCAGCGCTGCAGGACTGTTTTGTTGAAAAACACCTCATGTGAGCATGGTGCAATTTTGACCCACCTCTTGTTTGCACCAGTAAAACTGAGGCCTTGGCTACACTTACGAGTTACAGCGCAATAAAACTGCCTGCAGCGCTATAACTCACTAACTGGCTACACGTGCAAGGCACGTGCAATGGTGTATCTCCTCAGATACAGCGCTGCATGTACTCCACCTCCCCGAGAGGAATAACAACTGTTGCGAAGTGGGTGGAACTCTGGTCTTTCAATGTAGCCGAGGAATTCCGCAGTTACTGACCTCCAGAAGCTCCCTTTGTTTTGAAACAGCACTTCCGGGTTGGAGTTCAGAGCTCCGTTCTTGAGCTGCTTTACAAAACAACAAACACAGCTACTGTTTGCAGGCGGGGGGGGCTCCGTTAGGAATGCCGGCAGCAAGTTCTTTTTTATCTGCTCTTTAAAAACAAACAAAGCCCCTGCTGTTTGCTTTCAGTGATTGAGAGAGAGGCAGGGGATGTGGAGGTGTGTAAACTTAGGAGATAATGAGCTGACACTCTGTGGAGATTCCAAAAACCCACTCTCTCTCCCAACACACTCCCTGTCAAAGTCCCCCTCACCCCCCCCCCCCCCCCCCATTTGAAAAGCACGTTGCAGGCACTTGAATGCCCATAATGCACCGCTCCCAATACAGCTGCAAATGCCTCAAATGTAGCCACCTTACTGCGCTGGCAGCTGCCAGTGTGGATAGGCTGCAGCGCTTTCCCTACTCAGCTGTACGAAGACGGGTTTAACTCACAGCGCTGTACAGCTGCAAGTGTAGCCAAGGCCTGAGACGAAGGGCTTGTCTTCACCACAAGAGTTAGCTCAAGTTATTCCACCGGAGCTCGCCTTGCTCCTGCAAGAGCGACCACACTGCGAAACAGCACTCCAGCTAGGGAGGGACGAATTAACCCATCGCTGGGCCCTGAGTGCCCGTCTGCTGGCCCACTCAACTAGATGCTCCCGCACAGCATGGATGTGTTTTACCCTGTCCTGGCCAGCACAGCGGCACTAGTGATCTGTTAACCAAACCACATTCAACTCCTGCCCAGATATTGCTTAATTAAGATCCTGTCTTGAAATACTGTCCCTGGTGCTTACCATATAGAATGCTACACTGCTACAGTACTGAGAGAATGGTAATCCTAGTCATGCTGGGATTTTAGTAAGTACTTCTCAGTGTTGCCACTGTATTCCAGCTGTGTTGCCAAGTGTTTAGTTTCTCATTGTATATAACAGTCTGACATTACATTGTAACATATAACATTGACATTATAACCTTATAACGTCGTCGTTATAACCTTATAACGTATAACATTGTATATAACAGTCTGACATTATTTCTTCATGTAGAGTTTCCCCTAAGAACTTTGGGTTAGATTTTGTCTTATGGAATTTGTAGGTATGAGACAGGGAAATACAGCTGCTTGTAGTGGTTTCCCCACAAAAGACATGTGCAACCTTTATTTTAAAAAAACCCCAAGCAAACACCCTAAATATTGCTATTCAATGGCTAGCTCATGAACAGTCTCTTTGCAGTCAGTTCTCTTGATCGCCTTCAAAAGTGCGACTATGACATTAAAAATAAATTAGTCCCATCTACCCACACTGCTTCTCATTGAAAATTTTCAGTGGCCCTTGCTGAATTGAAAACTATAACAATTTGTGTCTGTTAAGCATGGGAAAATGAGTTTATTAACCAGTACTGAGTGATGTAGGACCAGGTTTTTTTAATCACTTGGTTGAAAAATTAGCAATAGCATTGCAGTCCAGAAATTCCATCTCTCTAGAACTTTGTCTCAAACCGATGCAGGATTTTATCTTTAACTATTTTCTGCATTCTCTGTATGTTCTAACTCCTCTGAATGTTAACCTTCCTAGAATTGCCAAGCCTCAGCAGGGTATATCTCCTTGCTCTTCAACATGAATCCTCCTGGACAAATCAGACAAAAATAACCTGTTTCTAAGTTCTCTAATATATTGGAAGCCAATACATATAAAATATAATCGTCAGTCTTCCTTCACATGTAGCATCCGTAAGTTTTAATAGGGACATGAAAACATATAATTTGTGGTCTTCCTAAGAGATCAAATATATCAAAGCATCATGATGATTTCCTTTTAAAAACAGCAGGGATACTTTTCCTATTGTTCCTATATTACTAGGGTCCTAACATTGTATTACTTCTTACAAATGCATAACACAAAATTAGTGCAATTTTTTTATGTACTGGAACAGATCACTTTTGTTGACACAGATTTTATTACCTCTTGCCACCAGATGATGGCACCAAGAAACTACTTGATTTGCTGAGAGGTGTCTGTGGTTACTAAAAGACAGACTCCAGCTTATTATTGATTCCCTTTTTTTCTTAACATAATTAGATATGCATGTACTTTTTGGCTACTGTAGAATTGCTGTACTCTCCTTATTAAACAGAAATGCCCTTAGATGTAGGTGAAGCAAAGCAGAAAATGAACAGGAAATACATTGGGCATCTCTTTGCAGACACCCCACCTTCAGCCACATAAAAAAGTGACGTTTATAAATTCCCCTACAATCAGTTCTTTTATGGCGAATAGGCAGCGATAGGAGTAGAGCTTTCAGCTTTGAAGATCAGTGCTTTGCTACTGATCTGGAAGAGCAGTTCTTATAACACAAGCTGCTGGAGAATAATATCGAACCTGAAATTCATTAAAACTTCATTGCAGCAGTGGGGAGAAAAGCAAAGCTGCAAGCTAATGAAATATGCCATCCTTTAGATTGTTACATTTCACTGGCTGCCTGCTCTGTCTTGCAATCTTTTTTAGTCTCTTTTTTAAAAAATTGTTTTTATTAAAAATTATTTTCACTTCACATTAAAGCCTGACGGACAAAACAGCTGCAACATCCAAAGGAAACTGCTGCAAACAGCAATCTGCTTCCAACTTCCTGAGGCCGTATCCAACTGTAGTCCAAAAGAAAGCACTAATGCCTTTGTTCCATACATGTTAGTGATCTATTAATATCTGTGGAGAGAAGGCGCGGAGGAGGGCGGGGGAAAGAAGTGTGGTGATTCTGTGGCAGGGTTACCTGCAGGGATTGAACCCAGAACCTTTAGCTCTAACAGCATGAGTCTCTACTGCTTGAGCTAAAGGACAGGGTCTGTTAGGATTACAAAGTTAGACTGACACAGTGATTTATGTTGACCTGTTTGTGCATGTGTCTACACTCAGATTTCTCTGTAGTCAACATAAGTGCCCCATTATAGTGACACAGTAAAACCACCTCCCTGAATACCTAGTCTACATTACAAAGTTAGGTTGATGTAAGTTCTCCTCCACAGTACGCTGTAAAAATTTCCCAAAATGCATTGCGCTGGACAGTGGTGCATGGCACACTGGGATACCTACCTGTGGTGTACCACACTTTGTAGGGACTCAAGGACTCCTGGTGAGTATGTGCAGCACCAACACAAGCAGCTAAGTCTGCATGAGCGATATACTAACTTCGGTGACCATAACTTGCATCGAACAAAGTTTGTAGAGTAGAGGTGACCTTATTGGCTTGAAGGCAGTAGCAGGTTTCCATCTTTATATGGTCCAGCACTAGAAGCATTCTTACCCATTGTGTTATGAGATACTGCAACAAATTGTTACGGTAGTGTTGAATTTCATCACAAATTTACCTGTTATTTCATCCAGCAAATAAAAGTATTTCCATCAAAGGCACCCTGGCTGAATCAAGTAGCCACTCTGTGTTACTCAAGCACGTAGGCATGTGTTTCTAGAACCAGGAGCCTGTCCCAGAATCAAGGTGGATCCGGAGCAGACTTACAATAACTCTCTTTTTATTTCAAATGCCTGCTCTGCACATGCATTCACAAATGGGTGTGTTAATCTCAGCAGCCCCACTTTACGTACCCATCCTCCCTTCTGCCCTGCCACCCTACACCCACTGTTAGTTCTTTTATCTTTGGGGAGAAGTGGGAGTGCTGGACACCTCCCCTTGCTGGCTGGCCTCTCCACCTCTTCAGGTTTGTCTAGACTAGAATTTATGCCTGTTTTAACTTGAGTTGATTCATTGCCAGTTAATCTGAGTTAGCTAACACAATTGTCAGTTTTAGACATTGCAAACTTCTGTGGTTTACTCCAGGCTGTCCTGGTTACTGTGGTGATGGGGCCAATATAAGAAACTGAACAACTATATAGAATCCACAGATTGTTACATGAGAGCTTTTATTCATTGTGTGTGTGTTTTCTCTTTTCTCCTAGAGCTCGTATGGCTATGGGGATTTGTTCAGTGAGACCTGGAAGGCATTTACTGACTATCACATAATACACTTGAAAACCTATGACTCTAAAAGGGTATGGAATTGTATAGTAAGCTATAGTGCCATGATGGAGTTTTCCAGCCAAACCAAAGGCCAGTATTTCAGAAGAAGGCCTTACCCTAGTTACAACGCATAGCTAGACTCAAGGTTACCCTACAAATTAAGACCGAGGTTGTAACCCAATTCCCTGAAGTGGTGGCAGCTGTTGTGTAGACAGGGCCGTACTTCCATGGTTCTGTGAGAGGAGATATTTAAAGATTGGGTTTTTGCTTCAGCAGCGCATGTACGCTTGTTTCAAACACTGGAGAAGAATATGGAGCTTTTAGCATGTCGTAGCTGGGTTCACACAGTGAGATACTGTGGCAAGCTATTGTGTTGTAGATTCACACCCTGGCTTGCCATGCACTAGCTTGCCATATAGACAAGCCCTAAGGGTTTTCCTGTGGTATCGTTTGTTCTGAATCTTGTGGTTTTCGTTGGGTTATGTCTCTCATCTGTGTCTTAATATAGCTTTTATGTTTGATATTCATAGGGTGACCAGATAGCAAGTGTGAAAAACCGGGACAGGGATGGGGGGTAATAAGCACTTATTGAAGACAAAGCCCCAAATATTGGGACTGTCCCTATAAAATCGGGACATCTGGTCACCCTAGATATTCATGACCTATTATGATATTCCTTCCCTGCCCCCTTCAACCCCGCTTCCAAGATATGAAGACTGTGGCATATAGTCTACCCTTGATTTTTGTTCTCAAAAATCTAGCTGCCTTCAGTGGGAGTTCATCTTATGCTCTCAAATCCCTCCTTTGAAACCTGCCTCTTCCATAATGCCTCTAGATAGCTGCCATCTGCTTAGGTAGATGGACACCTGTGATTATTGATCCATGAAACTACAAATATTCCCTTGTCCACCATCCTGTTGCATCTTGTCAAAACCCTAGATTGAGTTCTGTGGAGCAGCAACTGTGTTTGGGGATGTCTATACTGCAGTCACAAGGGGTGACTGCAGCTCGAGTAGACACACCTGAGTTAGCTTTAATCTAGATTGCTTAGGTCCTGGAGCAGTGAAACTGCAGAATGTACACTTCATCCCAGGCTAGCCCTGCGAGTGTAATTACCCAGGGTTCCAGGTTGCTCCAGGACCTGAGCTATCTAGATGACAGCTAGCTCAGGTATGTCTACTCAAGCTGCAGTCCCACCTTGTGATTGGTGCCTAATGTAATGGCGTTACGATCCTTGATTGGTGCCTTTAGTTGTTGCCCCAATATAAACAATATCTGCAGTGAACAAGCATGAAATGTGCCCCTTTAACTCTGCATTGGAGTACAACCATAACTTTAATGATCTTCCCTTTCAGGTATGCTTTAAAGAAGCAGTGTTTTCATTATTGCCTCGAATGCGATATGGCTTATTTTACAATACACCACTGGTGAGTCCTTTTTATCCTGTCCATGTGAAAACTAGACATCTATGTTCATATCAGCATAGAACTTCAGCAAACAAATGCTGGAAAAACCTAGCTGAGTTATCACAAGTATATAAATTGTAATATAAACTGTGAGTGAAGCATCTGATTATAATATAAATTGCCTCTCTGATTTCAGATCTCTGGCTGTCACGGCACAGGATTATTTAGAGCATTTTCCCAGCATGTGTTACACAGATTAAATATCACACAAGAAGGACCCAAGGTATGACTGATATAATCTTGGTATGAAGCTTGCATTTCTTTTCTTTGAGCAATCGTAGTTCTCACCCCAGTAAGTAGAAGTAACTGCGAGTGTTCTGCAGAAAATAGTGGCAAAGATTACTTTTTTTTTGGGTCCCTCGCACTGACGTTTTGGGTCCACCTTTTGTTTGCCAGTCTGTTTCATAAAGTTCTTTTACCAACTATCTACACGTATGTGTAAAAGGCTGCTCCGAGTCCTGCTCCCACTGGAGAAGGCCTTAGCACACCTCTTCCCCATTTCAGCCCTTCTGTCCCCAAGGGACCTGCATTGTGACAAATGTTCTTCCAGGCCAGGAGAGCTGGATGTGTGTAGCTCCTTCTGGAGTGGCTATTAAGCGCTGCCCTTGAATGCCTGAGAGAACACCGCAGAGCCATGCATGGTGCACTTCCTTTTCACAAAAACTCAGGTGCCGCCTCTGCAGAACCACGCGGTCCCTGATGACCTGGGAGCTGAGAAAGGAGCAATCAAATCTGGCCCTCTGATCCCTGCATGGTACCATCAGGCTGGCCCTAGGCTTATCAGTTTTAAAACGCTTGTTATTTTTCCAGACCATTACAGTGGCTGTATTGATGGATACAGCAGCTTTTGATTTTCTGAAGTATTTGCCGGAGAGTAGCCTACATGTTATCACTAAGGGATATACTTTCAAAGCACAAGCATTTAGCTGTGCATCTCCTACTGACATTAATGGGACTCATGCAGCTAAAATCTCTGGACTCCACTTGAAAAATTTACCCCTAAGGGTCCAACTGATTTTAAAAGGTGAGGGAGGGGGAACTGCTACACAGGCAAAAAATAACGTTTTTCTGCAGGTCTTGTGCACAAATCATCCTCTGTTTCTTTCCCGCTTTCAGCTACGCCTATAATGGCCAGTGCAGTGATTCTTTTGTACGCAATAAAAGTATATACATTTTTAAACTATTCCATTGTGTTTAGGGTCAAGAATTTTGCAAAATATGTGAAATGTTTATGTATTGGAAATCTCAAATTTTGCTAATTTTGGAGGGCGTTATGTTACGCTATATCAGTATAACTACGTCGCTGAAGGGAGTGAAAAATCCACATCCCCGGGTGACGTAGTTACACCGGTCTAACCCCCTGTGTAGACAGTGCTATGTTGACAGGAGATCTTCTCCCATTGACATAGCTACCATCTCTCGGGGAGGTGGATGAACTAGGCTGACGGAAGAAGCTCTCCCGTTGAGGTAGTAGCGTCTTCACTAAAGCACTACAGCTGCACTGGTGTAGTGCTGTCCGTGAAGACATGCCCTTAGCCAAGTTTTTTTGATATGGAGGCTACTCCTGTATATGACACTTAATTTCTACACAGGCCTGGAGAAGATGTTTAATACTCAAGTAAATGTTTCCTTTAAAAATTTCATGGCAGTTTTACTGAGTATTTTTCGTCTGTCAGGCCCTGCAGATGGGTATATAGCATTGCAGTTTCTCTCTTCTGTCTTTTTAGGATGGAAAAATTCGCATCACAATACTTGCACGCAGTACCGACTACCGGAAAATATTGAACCAGAATGAGGTTGGATTATTTTCCTTTCTTAAAAAAAAAAAAGTTTCATTGTTACCAATCTTATGCATGATGCGTTAGGATTTTCAGATAAAACCAATATATTATCTAATGGTAGACCTTGAACAGGTTCAGTGGTAACACTACATTAATGTGGCAGACTTCTGGCCAGTATCCATTTCTGTATCCCTAGCTGTGAGCCTTGTAGCCTCTGTGGATTTCCTTATGGAGATTGATAGAGGACAGCAAGTAGTGCTGCCAGATCAGAAGTGCCTGCCTTTAAAAAAAAAAAAAAAAAAAAAAAAGTGCTCACAATTATAGAAATGTAGGGCTGGAAGGGACCTTGAGATGTCATCAAGTCCAGCTTCCCCTGCACAGAGGCAGGACCAAGTAAGCCTCGATCATCCCAGACAGGTCGTTGTCCAACAGTTCTTAAATCCCTCTGGTGATGGGAATTCCACAAACTCCCTTGGAAGCCTGTTCCAGGCCTTAACTACCCTTATAGTTAGAAATGTTTTCCTAATATCTAACCAAAATCTCCCTCGCTGCATATTGTTCTCATTATTTCATAGTCATCTTTATAACAGCCCTTAACCTGTTAAGGGGGGGAAGGATAGCTCAGTGGTTTGAGCATTGGCCTGCTAAACCCAGGATTGAGTGTTCCATCCTTGAGGGGGCCATTTAGGGATCTGGGGCAAAAATCTGTCACGGGACAGTACTTGGTCCTGCTAGTGAAAGCAGGGGACTGGACTCAATGACCTTTCAAGGTCCTTCCAGTTCTATGAGATAGGCATATCTCCATATATTAACCTATTGGAAGTCTGTTATCAGATGCCTCCTCAATCTTTTCTCAAGAAAAAACATCCCCCCCCCTTTTTTTTTAACGCTTCCGTATAGGTCAGGCTTTCTAAACCTTTGATCATTTTTGTTGCTTTCCTCTGGACTCTGTCCAATTTGTCCACACCTTTCCTAAAGTATGGTGCCCAGAATTGGACACAGTGCTCCAGTTGAGTCCCTGCCAGTGCCAAACAGAGCGTGACAGTTCCCTCCCATGTCTTACGTACGACACCCCAGAATATTAGCCTTTCTTGCACGTTGTTGACTAGTTAAATTTGTGATCTTCGATAATGCCCAGATCCTTTTCAGTAGTGCTACCACCTAGCCAGTTATTCCCCATTTTGTAATTGTGCATTTGATTTTTCCTTCCTAAGTGAAAGACTTTGTTGAATTTCATCTTGTTAAATTCAGACCAATTCTCCAATTTGTCACAGTCGATAAAAGTCCAGAATTGCATCTGTTCTAACCAATGGCAAAATACGTCTACCAAGTAGCTTGTAAAGCTAGTAGTTTGTCTTGTGAAACCCATTGACCTTACTGTTCACGTTTCCTGTAATAAGTGAGTGAGCTGTACTTGGTTATAAATACAGAAAACCTTTGTGACTTTCTCCTGTAGAGACTGAGTAGCTATGAGGCATTGTGGCAGATGAAGTTTAGAAGGCATCTTTGGTTTCAGGCCATGAACTAACAAGAGCTGCTGTTACTGTCTGTTGGCTGGCAGGGTAGATTTTAATTGCAGTGCATGGCATTAGGTACCTAAAACCCTGATTCAGCAAAGTACTAAAGCAAGTGCCTAGCTTTAAGCATGTGAGGCGTCCTATTGAGTTCAGTGAGTCTTAACGCCTTGCTGAATTGGGGCCTTAATCCCTATATTAAGCACTGATGGCCAAATTCTCATGTTGGTTCCTAGCCCAAACTGGAAGTAATTATAGTGATGGTAAATAGTCATTCCAGTGTAAAACTGGGTTAAGCAAAGACAAGTTGAGGCTCACTGGATTTATACTGGCATGACTGAGCCAAGAATCTGGCTCTGAGAACTAAGAGCTAGATTTTCAAAGGTACTTAGGTGCCTAAGCATGCAGAGAGGCCCTTGGTGGTGTTTTCCAAAACTCCTAATTAAGTCAGGAGTCACATTTTAATTGATTGAATTTAATTTCCTATTGAGATAGGCCTCTGTCCTGCCGAGGGGCTTCTGGAAATCCCAACAGGTGCCTATCTGCATCTTTTAGGTGTCTAAATACCTTTGAAAATCTCTCCCTAAGAGTCCAGTCCTGCCCCCATTCATGACAATGATAACATAATCACTGGCTTCAGTGGTACCGAATCAGGTCTGAAGGACTCATGTAGAAGATAATTGAATCCGATCCTCTGCAGCTTCAGAGACTATATAGTCCAATTAATCTCTGTGCAAGAAGTAAGATACCTAATTGCAGGTAGGAAGATATGACGGAATCTCTGTGCTGGTACCTGGGATGACGAGATTGAGTGGGGAAAAGTACTTTATATAGCAGTGGGAGTATGTGTTGTCATTTCCAATATAATTCCTTGTGGGAGTATGGAGAAGGTAGAAAGCAGCTGGAGAAAGGAAGTAAAACATACCACATTAAATTTTCCTCTTTCCTTCCTAGCTTGTGAATGCTTTGAAAACAGTATCGGTGTTTGAGGTCAAAGTGGTAGATTACAAGTACAAGTATGTATATTGGTCGAAAATCGTAATAGTGTCTGTGTTATTGGCTGCACTTGATTATAATCCAGTAACAAATGGCGGAACTGAGGTCTAGCCCTCACCTACCGAAAGATTCCTACCGATGTTTAGCTGCTTTGGGAAAATGCAAGAACCATCAAGATAAAGAGTAATCTTGTTACTGAGGAATTAGTGTGAACTAGTTAAACTCTCCCCATCCCCTTTCACAGTGTGCTATTAAAAAAGTGTGTCAAGGTTTGACAGGCCCCAGACTGAACCCACTGTTAAGAATAATACATTTTGAAATCTCCCAAAATCATTATGTGCCCACCATGCCTCTGGGTTTGCTGATGATCCCTGCTAGCTGCACATCTCAGGGAATCTGTGAGGCATGAGGCCAAAGGTCAGTTGCCTCCTGTCCCCTTCAATAGGTTATTTTGTAACTTCCTTTATCATGTTTGTTTTTGTAATAGTTAGTTAGATAGTAACCGGTGCCTGGCCTGTGTGTAATGGTGCCTAGAGATTGCAGCCCCATTTGCTACACACTATACACACATAATAAGGAACAGTCACTGCCCCAGAGAGCTGACAGTCTAGATAGACAAAACAGACCTCAGGGGTGAAGTGACTTGCCCAAGATCACTCAGCAGGTCGGTGACAGACCCAGGAGGTGAGCCCATCTCCTAACTCCTGGTCTAGTCCCCTGCACGCTAGACCTGTGAGTTGAAGCTCAATATCTGCACCCCCAGGAGGTGCACTTTAATAATGTCCATTTTAAAATATTATTTTGTATTTGTTTGACTTGTCTCCTATATACCTCTTGTTCTAAGAAAGTCTAGCCAATAAAGTAAGTGTCCGAATGTAACAAACACATTTCAAAGAATCATGATTGGAACATAGGTTATAAAATTTAATTATCTGAAAAAGCTGTAAGTCTAACAGAGTCTGACTAGAATGAAGTTCTGAAAACTCTGATCTTTGTAATTCCATGCTGAATTGGTTCTGGGCTGAATAGTTACAGTTTAGAAGATTTTGTTTAAAATAGATCAGTGCTTGGAGTGTTCCTTTTTTCAGGATTATCCATAAGTTATTTTTGCATTAGCTGCATGTAGCTCATTTATGCTAAGATGGATGAGCATGCTGGAGACTCTCACACAGTATGTTGTCTGCAGGGAACTTGAGTTTTCAGAGCAATTGAGAATCACGCATAACTCTGATATATTCATTGGAATGCATGGAGCCGGACTTACCCATTTACTCTTTCTGCCAGACTGGGCTGTTGTGTTTGAACTGTAAGTCTGTTTTTTCTTAAGCCTATAACTTCAAACGTTCTTTATGTTCACTCCCTTGTTCGTATTTTTAGCATTTATAGCAACCGCTATAGGGTTGTCTGTGTGCTTCCATTATAAAGGCCCTACTTCAGTTGCTCATAACTTTCATCTTTTGGGCTGAAACATTTTAGGCCTAGTCTCTTGCTAAGGGTAGTTATCTTTTTGCAGCAAGAGCAAGGTATGTATGTGTGATCTGTTGTATGACAGTCTCACCACCTTAGCCTGTGACTTCAACAGAGCTCATGGCTAAGCAGGGAACAAACTACTCAGTCATTGGATGGGAAAACTCCAAAGAAAGGAGGGGTATTGGTTGAATGCTTCCCTATGAATCAATGTGGCAGCAGTACTGTGGAGTATGGGGGGCATGGTGGTGACCAGGTGAATCAGTTAGATGAGATGGGAAATGGAAGTCTTAATCCTTAAAGATTCCATGACTACATTTGTTGTTGCTACATGAGTAAGGATGTTAGTGCCAGCGTCCCGGCTAAATTCCTGCTCAGTTATTTGCATTCTGTCCTACCTACATTTCTCTGGCTGTTCCGCTTAAATATATTTTTTGCTGCAACGTATTGTTATTGGACACCCTTGCTTTTAAAAACAAAGGACAAACATACTGCATTTTATTAAGAACATTTATTTCCACCCTGGGCAATCCTGATTTAAAATCATTGGAGTCACCGAGGTTGTAAGTCACAGTAGGATTTGGCCCATTGCCCACGGAGTTTCAGTTTTATACACTGACAACGAACATGCACACTGTATACTTCTTCCATCCTGGTAGACTGCAGGGCAGTCGTTGTAGGTAAATATCTGCTATAAAATGACAGTGGTGCTCCATGTCCCCAGATACAACTGTGAGGATGAACGCTGCTACCTAGATTTAGCAAGGCTGCGAGGCATCCGTTACATTACCTGGCAAAAAAAGAACAAAGTGTTCCCTCAAGATCAGGTAACGTTTATTCATGACGGGGAGGACATAATTTTTTTTTGTTTAAAGGTAGATTTGTTTTTACTCCTCTCGATTCTTGTACATGAAATATGATTTCTGTGCTTTGGCCCAAATTAACTTCCCTGCTCTGATTAAAGAGTCATTTTATATTAATAGCTGGGGGAGGAAGAGAAATGAAATTAATTGGCCATTAATTCAAGTTGTCAATAACACTGCTGTTACACAGTTACTTGCACTGTTGCTTTAGGGGAGATCCGTGGATTGGAGATTATAAATTAAAATGCTGATCACTCAGTTTTCTACTTGTTTTTCAAATGAAAGAAGTGCCTTATTTGCTTGCATAAACCTGTTTCATTTTTCCAGGGACACCACCCAACACTGGGAGAACACCCAAAGTTTACTAACTACTCATTTGACGTGGAAGAATTTATGTACCTTGTGCTTTTGGCTGCCGATCATGTATCACAACATTCCAAATGGCCATTTAGGGTAAAACATGATGAATTCTAGGTCAAATTTCAGGTTTAAAAAATTATTTTAAGCAACACTTCACTAAAATGTGTTAAAATAGATTAAAAACCCATGCTGGTATAAAACTTACAAACTTCTAGGAAGAAAAAAATCCCCCTATCAAAAACACTCCCATAGCTTTTTACTGTATTTTCATATTCTCTCTTCCGTTCTAAATTTTATTCTAGGATTTTTTTGTTGGTGACTTCTATTCATCAAGATTTATTTTTTGCACTAGTTTTTTGCATCGCTAATTCTCACTACTTGACTTTTTTGTATAAAGATTTGTCCATCCATTTCATGTTATATTTGTCCCATGTATAAATTTTCCTCTTGTCGCAAGCTGTGCACAGTTGGAGAGAGGAAGGGTGGGGTGGGTTGTGTGTGTTGAGGAAGGATTAATACAGAACTATTTCTCAAGTTGGTCATGGTATGAATGACGTATGTATTAAAGTGTAATAAGGGAAACAGTTCTCCCATCCCTCTTCTAGTCTTTGGTCTTGAAGCTTCTATGCTGCAGTACTGTACGTGTTGAAAATAAAATATCTGGGTAGGAATTGACTTCCTATCTTTAGATTTTAAGCTATTCCGTTGTATAGCACCTGTTGTCCATACAAAGCAGTTGCTATTTGATACAGCGTATACCCTAAAGGTCATATTTTAAACTCAGAGGCATTTTCCAGCTACAGATAAAAACCTTGCATTTTTAAGATAAAAACCTAAACCTAAAGTTAGCAATAGTTCAGGTTAATCCTGTGGCTCTCCCCACTCCTCCAAAAAAAAAATTAGGTTACAATTATAAAAAGCACCAGCTCTGACAAAGGTCCCTGTTTGGGTTAGGTCAGGTCTTATGTAAGAAATCTTAATCATATCTTGAGGTAGTTCAGATAATTCCAGGTATTTCTAATTTTTTCCCCAAAACAGCTCTTCTGTGGCAGAAAACTTGACAGTCTAAACAGTATTATATATACTCCTCTTTGAGGAGGTTTAAAGGAATTGACTGTTTTTTCTGGCAAAAATTAGATATAACAATCATGAAAGGAACATTGTTGTTCTAGGCAAACAGAGCCTGCTCCACAGTGGGACTGACTTCAATGCGATCAGGCCCTGTGGAGGGGCATTTCAAAAGTGATCTGTATTGGTCTGACTCAGCTCCTCTTAAAGTCAGTTGGAGCTTTACCATTGACTTCAGCGAAGGCAGAGTTAGGCCCGAGCTAAGTGTGTTCAAAAATTCCACTCTAGGGGTGAAATCCTGACCCCGTTGAATTCAGTGGGAACCCTCTCATTGACTTCAGTTACGCCAGGATGATGTGTAAAAGACTTGTATAAATATCTGAAGATTGAGTTCAAGAAGACAAAGCACAGAGTTCCATGTTATATATATATGTATACTGTGGATTTTTGAGAATGAATTCCATGACATTCCTACATTATAATGGTACAGTGTCTTAGTTGCCTGAGGCAGAAGATATTTGTATGCAAAAGCAAGAACGTGTTATGTTAAGTGTAAACACTTGAGTGGTATAATTTTAGATATTATTGACTTCCATTCTGTAACAATCATAGGCAATTTCACAGAGTGTAGGCATATTTACTGTCCTGCCTATAATGGTAAAGATAAATTACTGTAAGTATAACTTGCCTATAGATTTCTCATGACCTTAAACAGTGTATAGGAAAGCTAGAGATCTAAAACAGAATGCATTAAGATATTTGGTTCAGTTCTTAGAGCAGGATATTGGGGAACTGACATATAAAGCTGTTTCACTTTAAAGGAACTGTATAAGCAAAATTGCACTTCTTGACATGAAAAATGCCTTTTTAAAATACAAATATCTGAGAATTCTTGCATTTGTATTTTACCTCATTTTTTTTAAAAAAAGAAAAATGTATAAAAGAAATATAAGCTAGTAAATGTGTACTGAAAATTTAAAATATTGTAAAACTAAGGAAAACATTAACTATGAAATGTGCACAGATATATTTGATAAAGCGAGAATCGTATATAAAAAGCACAATGCATTGCAAAAAGAAAGAATGAATCACTGTTTTGCCGGGGCTTGAGGAGGAGGTGTTTCATGTGTCTAGCTGTCTGTATAGTGCCTTTTCTTACTGTGACAAAGGCCAGATGACTTGCTGAGCTCCGCCATGATTGGCAAATTTCAATATCTGATTGTGTCTATACCTTCGTGTTGAAGGGTTGATTGATTGTATACTAATGTGGTTCTGGGTGAATTAATAAATTGTTGGTTGTTAAGAATAAGCAAGTGTCCTGATTTGAGAAACATTGTTCAAGTTAAAATTGACCTGAAAAGAACCCAGCTTTAAAATTAGTAAGCTAATGTCCTGGACTCAATTAAAAAAAACAAAAAATGGGGGGGGGGGGGGGGGAAGGGGTTAATCCTATTGGATTCCATTCTATATTGACTACAGCACTTACCCAGTTGGCAAACCTAGTTTGTTAGATTTTTAGCTTTCAAATCTAACTGGACCTTGGCAAATTCATAAAAATTGACGCCCTTTCATACTTACATAATTATGCCTAGTTTATTCTTGGATGGTGCATGTGCTTGAATTGACAGGTCCAAGGTCTGACCTTTGATGATTGTCAGAGGACATCAGGGTATACTGCATAAAGCCATGATCCTGCAAAGGCTTAAGCATATGCTTAACTTTATGCATTGCAAGTAGTGCCTGTGAAGTCAGTGGGGATACTCTCAGGGTACAGCGCTATAGCCGCCGGAAGGTGTCATGCTAGCTTGGGTAACATGCACCCATTAATTCCACTCAAGCAAGCACATAAAACCTAAAGGAGGGCAAGGTCTCAAGGAGGAAGGAGTGATAAAGAGTTTGAAGGCTGTGGAAAGATCAAAGAGAATAAGAACAGTAAAGATGCCAAGCCTTAGCTAGGAGGAGAGGATGTTTGAGGCCTTGATGAGCATGTTGATCTGTGGATCCAGGAGTGGGAGGAAAGGAGAAGATGATGTAGACATAAATTGCCCGTGCAAGGAGCTATTGTGTCAAGAGTAAAAGGGGTGCGTGGGTGAATTTCTGAGGATGGGAGAAATTAGAAAATGTTTGTGCACAGAGGAAATAAAGCCAGTAGAGAAGGACAAGGTAGATGCAGCAGAGATCAATCACCAAATGGGGAATGAGGTGGAGGGACTGGAAGTGGACAGTAGGTGGCAGACTTCAAAATTGGTGGTAGAATAAAGAACCAGGAAAAGTGCATGGATGATGGTTTTAATGGACCTTGTTGCCCTTCTCCCTAAAAAGGCTGCCTACTGTATTTTGGTAGAGCGGGTTGAAAAATTTCAAATGTTTTGTAGAAAGTCTTTTTTTCTTTTTTCAGTGAAAATATACACACTTGTTAAATTTCAATTTTCCATGTTTTTGGATGAAACAAACTGAAATAGGTATTGATGTTTTTTCCTTCTCCCACCCCTTTTTCCCTTTCTCCTCTTTTCAGTGGCAATATGGGGGCAGAGTGTGTGGGTAGAGGGAGGAGAGAGGAAAGGGAGGAAGGAAGGGAAGCACAAATGAGACCCTCCCCTCCAAAAAAAAATGAAAACTTGATTTTAAAAAAAAATGAAATGTTCAAGAAAAAATAAAATACATCATTCTTGTTCAAAACTTGTGGTATGAAAATTATTTCAAAATTTTTTATTTTTTCCCCAGCTCTGTCTTTTGGCAGTAGAATTAATAAGAACTATTTGCGACAAGACTATTATAGACTAATGCTTTTATGGGTTGTTATGAGTGTACTGTGAAAAGTCACCTGTTTTTGAAGTTGATATGTGTTTTGCCATCATAATAATCCATGATCTTTTGAGTTCAACCTTATATTGCTGTAGAGTACCAGTGACCCAGTTTTAATATTTTGGGATCTAGTTTTCCATTCGTAGATTCCATTCATTTTATGATGTTTGTGTTCAAACTGTTTTAATTTTTGAAACAAAGCATTACTCAAAATAATGCATGTTGCATTAAGCAACATGCAAGCAAGCATTTAAGCAAGTAAGTGGGTTTTTCAGAGGTCTGCAGTAATCCTGCTGACCTGCACTCATTATAAATCTATTTTACTTTTGTCTTCGAGCAGACTTTTGATTTCCATATAGTTTCAAAGGAGAGTGCTTGCTTCGGAATGCACCAAAGACTACAGCACTAGATGGCACTAGAACACTTTCAAATGTCTCATATGATTGTTTCATATGTCTCATATTGTCTCATTGAGTCTTTAAATGGAATCTCATTATAAATGCAAAGAATTGGCTCAGAGGCAAGTACAATAAAGCTACTCCTATAGATGATTTTGTTTTCCCCTCTTCCTATTTGTGGGGACAAATTGTGTGGAAAAAATAATCTGGACAGTCTTCAGATTTAAGTGTGGGGTTTCTCAGATGTTATAACATCTGAATTTTTTTCATTTCTTGATGCCTTTATGAAAAAACTTAGCCGGGCTTAGAAAACAATTTTCAATGAACTTTCTAGCACTCCTTTATTTTCTTGTGAAAGGTCATTTAGTACTAAACCATCACTTTTTAGCACATTTCCTGTTCGGCTTGGAGGCCTAATTTCCATTTATGCCACAGCATTACCTAGGTTGCATGATCCATTATGTATCATCAACTACATAATTATCTCTACCACTTAGTTCGGTAGGGGTTGTGCTTGATGAATGTGCACTTGGCGTGGTTGGGTTTAGAAATGAGGGCCGACTGACGCTCACAAATCAGAGTGAAAAGACTGCAGGATGGAACCCGTGCCTGGGTGGTGGTTTTATTATGAGGCAGCAGTAACTGAATGGATTCATATTTGAAGAAAGATACTTGGATGAATTTCTGCTCTTTTTCAGGGAAGCTTGGGTGTAGGTAACCTGCCGTAGGAAGGAAAAGGATTAAAGTAAAATTAACATGTGCACCTTGACCCTGTAGGGTGTTGATTACCTCCTGGGAGGTGTGGAATGTTCATAACTCCCACTAATTGTTTATAAATGTCATTGGAAGCTGAGATATCTCAGCACTGGGTAAGATCACGCACAGCGCTTTCTTTAGCGGAACGAAATAAAAATAACGAAAGACAAGGGAGTAATTTATTTTAATCAAAGGCAAGATGGGCCAAAACAAAAGGTAGGTGTCTTTCATAATACGGTGTAAAGTATTGTTAGGAGGTAGATTTTATGGCCAAAATGTTCACAATTCGGGTGACATCAGGCACCTGTGCTGAGATTTCTAAAAACAGCCTAAAAGGGAGCAAGGCGTTGAAATCGGAATGAAATTCAAAACCTTTTCCCTTGGCAATAAGACAAATGCTACACCTTAAGGATATATGCAGAAAGAATGGAGGGATCACGGATATGCAGAAAGAGCGGTCTGCACTTATCAGTAAAAGAGTACAGTTAAAAAAAAATCCAGCACATTAAGCATAGTATTCATGAAGAAATTTAGCATGATATGAGTCCCTTTTCATCCAATGAAGACCAGTAACTTTAACATTGTCCTTTCTTGGCTGCTGTAGTCCTACAGGTATTTGGATGCAACACACTCACTGAAAGGGGATTTATTGCCAGTCCTCCCACCAATGTTCCCTCTAATTTTTGACAGGCCGTGTGCGCAAAAAATGTCTTCTATACAAATTGTGCTTCTGTGCAAATTTTTGTGCGCGCAGTGTTTCGCCATGTGCGTGGGGTTTAGAATCTGTGTGCGTGCGCACACGCGCACAGCTTAGAGGGAACAGCGCCTCCCACTGCCTACTTAGTAGCAACAGGAGGCAGGCAGAGTTCATTTGGGGGGCTACCTAGCTGGTCATTGATTTAGGTTATTTAGTTTGGACGCTAAATGCTGTGGGCCAGAGTTCTTTTGCTAAGATGTGCTCGCTCTTTGATGATCATAGCTCTGAGCTTTTGGGGGGCAGGTTAAGTGCATTGTTTGCTAATTTATAGGGGGCAAGGAGACCAAACGTTGGCTTGTCTGCAGCAAGGGAAGGTCATTCCCAGGGCATAGTGGCAGTAGTATATTTTTGTGCCTAGGGTACGCTCCTCAAGAGTTACTGTTTTCTCCTGGTGATTACAGGAGTTAGGTCTGAAAGGGGCGGAACTTGGCATGAAATGGGGAGGCTACCTTGAGCAGATTCTCACCAGGTGTATATCATATTTCTACTGATATCCATGGAACTGCACATACCTACATCAAATGAGGGACTAGCCTTGATTATTAATCCATTTGTATTTGGGTTTGATTAACATTCATTTGCAGCTTTGGTGGAGGCCATAGGTGCGGGTCCCTGTTTTGATGTAAAGTTTTGGGGCCTAAAGATAATTGCAGGATGGATTTAATGATCTGTAATGTTGAAACTTACTAATAAAGATGCAGCCTCCTTCTGCACTGTGCTGCTGCCCACTGATTCATTTCATGGGGCTTATCCGTGAACAGAGAACTACCATCTGTTAGGTGATAAAGGAGTAAGGTGTGTGGATGACACTGATTGTCATTGGACATCATTCATTATTCCATCAAGAATGTAGCGTGTCGGTCAATGAAAAGGCATGTTTGAGTTGGCTGCTCTGAACTATTGTTTTTTTTCCCCATCACTTACCATGCCAAAGCCCTGATAATATAATGAAATATGCCTTTTACCTATCATTTCATCTTTGTCAAACTGACCGTACATTCTCAGTTTGTCATAATTGAAAGAACTTAATCAGCATAAGAAAAATAACAAACAATCATGCCTTACTGCAGAGGGATCTGTGGAAGGGTCTGAGACAGAGTCAGGACAGATGTTGCCAAATGAAGGTGTCCAAGCCTGGATGAAAATGTTGTGTTGAACATTGAACATTGGTGAAAGGGTGAATCCCAAGCTCACTCAGAGCTGGGGAAAGTATGTAGTGATTTCTCCTCCCTAGCCACCTTCACATGAAGAGTTGTATTCAGCCGCTCTTATCATTTATTTATCATGGTGTTAAGTTACTCTAAAGTATTTCATCTTCCCTTTCTGCCCTCTTACATATATATCCTTTGATGCATCATAATTCATTATTTAAGAAGCATGGATTCTACTTGACTTTTTAAAGCTATTTTCCCCCCTGTAGCTTAATGTTGTTGGTGGTCATTTGCATAATTATGTCAAAAGCATTTCAACAGGTGACAAGTGGTGATGGTTAGTAAATCCTTCCTTCCTGAATTCCTCAACCCAGTTCCTGTCCCCCACACACATCACCTGTTGGTAATGAGGCATCAGCATGGGCTTTTGAGAACTTTAAAAAAAAAAACATGGAGGAAGGGCAGTGGGTCTTGCATGAGGCTACCTCCCGTGCTGAAATATGGTCAGCAGAGCACCTAAATATGTGCTTAACTTTATGCAGGAGTGCAAGTGCTTTGTTGAATAGGGATTGACTTAAGCACATGCTGAATCAGAGCCCAAATATTCCTCTGAGAGAAAGGATGGAATGGGTTAGTGGTGAATGCACAAGAGTAGGAATCAGGAGACCTTGGTTCTATATTACTGGCTCTGTTGGAGACTTTCTTGGTCAAAATCAAACCCTGCACCTTTGGTCAAATTAAGCCTTTCTGTGCCTTTGTTTTGAAATCTGTGAAATAGGGAAAACTTACCACACAGGAGTGGTTTGAAACAAAATGCATTCATGTTTGTAAAGTGCAATGGAATCCTCTGATGGAAGGCATTGTCGAGTACAGAGTAATCTCTGTTGATGTTGTTGATTACTAATTTAGATAATTGCTGTCAATAGAAAAAATTGCAGCTGAAAAATGCATCAGCACATCTTGAGGACTGAGAGCAGTCCTATAATTTGAATTGTGGTGAGTAATCTATTTCTTCATTGGGTATAGTGCTTGGATGAATGCCAAATGCAGGCATTTGTTTTGTGTTTTTTCTTGAAGCTTTACATGAAAACTCTGTGGGACGTGTGTATAACAGGTTATGGTATCTTCAAAGTGGATCTTAATTGTTCACCCTATGTCTTTTTCCTGATGAGAGAACTGCAGAATTAATCTAATGCAGAATATTAAACATTTCATTAAAATACTGCTAAGTAAACCAAGAGTAACACACATGCTCCAAACCTCCTTCCAGTACCCTTGGTTACAATATTGCCTTTGATATTATTCAGCATTTTTAACATTCAACCCTGTGAAAAAAAATTAGGAACACTAGACCTTTTAATTCATGCTTCAAAGAAACCATTTCTGAATGTTATGTAATAAATCAGTCATTACTTACTAAGTAACCTTAATGCTTCCTTTTTGAAATCAAGAATCCACGGGAGAAATAGGGATTTTAAAAAATTGACAGCTTTCTGGGCATTTGATGTAAAGCGTGTTTTATTGATCAGATTTCAAACAGTATTTGATTTTAGTGCCATGCAATGACATCAACTCAGAATGTTGTTCTCTCCTTTGAAACAACAGTAGAAAATACAAAATCCCCGTATGTCCCAGATGCTTGATCTTTCTACAGAAGAGACTTATGGTAGTGTTTGAGCATTTCTCAAATTCCACTGACTCAGCTGTCCACCAGACAACATGTCTTTTCCTTAGTTTTTTCTGTAATGCAAACATTAGATAATGATTTTCTTTTTTTAGGGCTTTTGTGGATAGCCCCGTCTCGATAGACCAATGTTTACTTGTTCAGGATCTCTTTCTCTCTATTATCTAGCAAAACATCTACACTGTTTGCATAACCAATATTCTTCACCTTCTCAAATTAGCCAGATTGTTTCAATACAAAAATCCGCTTTGAAATGTCATAGAGCCATGAAGTTTAAGGCCAGAAGGGACCACTAAATCATCTAGTCTGGGACCTGTATATCACAGGCCATCAACATCACCCAGTGCATTAAGCCCAACAACCGAAACGAGACCAGCGTATTACAGCCCATAGGAGACTACACTATTATGTGCCACAGGCGGAGAAGTTGAAGGTGCACCAGTGTCTGAATCCCCCACAATGGAAGGGAACTTGTTACAGGAGATATATCCAGATAGTCCTACCAAGCAACCCAGAGACACAGGCTGCGGAGGAAGGCAAAAAACCCCTAAGGTCACTGCCAATCTGACCTGCCAACATTTTGGGATTTCTGTAGGATGGAGACATCCATGGATTGAGCAGCCTCTACCATAAGCTCTTGCTTACACTGGAAAATTGATCCTTTGCTGGAAATGCTTTTCAGCAACATTTCCCCCTAAGTCACTTACAGTTTTGGCTTAAGCATAAGGCCTTTTCTATGTTAGAAACTGTGTTAATTAGCCTAACACCACCTGAAACCTGTATTAGGACTGGTGGGATTTTTTTTCCAGAATTTCCCACTATATACGAGGCTTCAGGCTAAAGAGCACACATCCATTTTAATAGTTTCACAGAAATGTACTGGGAGGCTTGCCTTAAGCCTCCGTTTTGAAACAGTGTTAAAATTAATTTTGCCTGCTCTGCAGTTCACATTTAAAATGGTTGAAAATGATCGAACACATGGTTCATTATTGTAGTGTAGATGAGGTTTAAGCAGCCAGGTGTGAGACCCTCTATGGCATTGAACTACATCTCTTCACGCTCTGAGATACAAGAGCACTGCTTTGATTCTCAAGCCTCTTGTGCGTTACAAATTTCCAACTCGGAAACTGAACCTAAATCTACAAGCTGCTGTTCAGTGTGGTATTAGCAGTCTATTAAAATGGCGTTTCTAGTGGCTGACCTCTTAGCCAGATGGGTTTCAGAACTCAAAGCACTGTCAACAAAAGTCATTTCTGTCTACTCAGAGAGGCAGGGAAATAAAGTGAGTGCCCCGTACCAGAAAGAAAAAGCCAGGCAGAAGAAAAGCTTATACTATTTGCTTGAGTTTTTTACAGGACTAATTCAATTTTCACATACCATCTGTGGTGCAGGAGAAAGAAAGCATATAAGGGTACTATTGTCCATTGGATATGAAACAGCATACTCAAGTCATGTACAGCACAAGGTCTCTAAAGCCTCCAGGGCATTATAGAGTGTATTCATTCCAATCAAATTCTGCAATTTGGGTGTCTCTTCACATCTTCATGAAATGTGATGAACTGGATGATAAACAAGCTGGAGTCGATCAGATCATTCCCTTGCATTTTTCAACCATGAAAGTTGTCTGCCCGTTCATCTAGCTCTGTTGGGTTTCTTTGGAGTTCTTCTGTCTTCTCAAGTCTTTACCACTTACTATTCACCCCCCTTTTCCAGCTCATTAATGAATGTATTAATCATTCGTGCAAATCATTTGGGCCTCTTCCCTCTTAACCCTTTTTCGATGTTGAAAATGAGCCATTTATGCCTCACTCTTTGTTTCCGTCTCTTAACCAGTTTCTGATCCACAACCATACTGTCTTTCATACCATGGCTGCTTAGTTGTACCAGTGGCCACTTGTGAGGGACTTTGTTGAAGACTTTTTGAAAGCCCACATAACTTATATCTACCACTTCTCCTTAACCGCTATTTGGGGATACACTAAAAGAATTCCAGAGTGGAAGCCACAATTTTCTTTTTACAGAGCCTAATGCTGAGTCTAAGGATTTTAATTTACTCAATTTTGCCCGTAAGGATTTTTTTGACTAGCTTCCTCTTTTTTTTTTTTTTTTTTTTTTTAATTCCCCCTTTCGAAAGTTGTCACCATACTCATTTTTAACCCCATCCCTCCCCCAAAGACATTGAACTTTATTATTTTCTTGTCACTATACATTGCTGCCACTAATACTTTAATTGCCCAGCTGTAGTTATGACGTGAATGGTCTCCCATCATTCTCTCCACTGAGAAAGGGTTGGTGGTTGGGATACTTCAGGACTGAATTTCAGTGTTTGGGACTCTGAGGCCTGATGGGACCACCCTGATCTGGATGTGGGTAGTGAGTTCTTCTGTGCATTGGAGTTTAGTAAAGTTCTAGCCATTCACTGAAACCGTAGTCAGTTGTGGGGAGAATTTATTCCCCAGCCTCTCTGTGGCAGCACAAATGACAGGCTGAAGACGTAATGACACTTGTAGTAGTATAAATTATTTACTAAACAATAGATAGGAAGAATGCCATCTACTGCAGTGTGCTTAACAAATCGATAGCAAATACTTCTATAGTCATGCAAGATCATTTTTAATGCAATTTCTCCCCCCCCAAGCATCTCTTGAAATATTTCTCAGGAATATTTTGTTTACCAGGAAACCAATTTCTATCATACTCTTAGTATGCTGCTGGATATGATAGTGAGTGCCTGTTTATATGTATTGTCACTTTGAGGGATGCATGTGTAGTTGTTTTTTTTAATAAAACTGCTCTATATTTTGTTTTAGAGACCTTCATTCTTTTGGGCACCCGTGTATTAAGCTTCCATGTTTTCTGGCATGTTCTGTTTATAGAAGTTCATCAGTTAGTAACAAAAAGGCACGAGGAAGAGGAAATATTTGGTGTTAATTTGTAATGGATACAATGCAAGCTCTCCCCACTTTGATGATATTCTACTGTATCAGTTAGTGAGGTTAGACGAAGGGGATTATAAAGGAATTCCTACCATTTGTTTTCCTGGAATAATCTTCTTTAGGCAAGGATCAAAAAGGATAGGGATTAATAAAGCAATTAGGAATCCGATACAACAGGCCATTCTGTTTACCTACTGTTTATAGAATCCATTAAAGTGGGGGGAGGGAGGAATAAATCTAGACTGAAAAGGAAGGCCATTAACCATTTTAAATTAAACATAGTCACTAGCACAAAAAACCCCACAGATGACTCTGTGGACTTCATCGTTTTGCTGACCATTAAGGGCTTGGTCCCACTCCCACTGAAGTCAATGCAAAGACACCTCAGGATCTCAGATTCACCTGTTGATAGAAAAAATATCAAAATTAAGACAACTTAAACTTTGACAGACTTTTTAATACGTCTCCCCCAAAAATGCAGATCGGCTGAGTATGTACATCTCTCCAGTGTGGTGTTGTTTTTTTTTGGTTTTTTTTTACATATGGAGCATGAGGTGTGGCCCTTCAGTTCTAATTTTCCTTTGGGTGTGCCACAAAGAAAGGGTTTGGCAGGACTTCACTAGCAGAAAGTTTGTTGCCCTGGGTGATACTGAACGGTCATGCCTATGAGGACAGACTTGGCAGGTTTGCTATGGAAAAAGGGTGTAAAAATATTTGTCCTGGGAAATATTTATTTAATATGTATTTGTATCGCAGTATTGAGTAGAAGCCCCCATCAGCGTCTGGAACACCTCTGTGTAGTCACATAATGAAAAGATGGCCCTTTCCCCTAAAGGCCTATCCTGCAAAGACCTTTGCATGTTTTTAACGTTACATGGTCCTTGTGGTTCAATTGACTTCAGTGGGACTACTCCTTTTCTGTCAGATTAATCACATACTGTCTTTTCCCTATTGGAGCTGTTAAAGTTCAGGGCAACTGCACCATTAGTCCTCTCCCATAGTCCAGCAAGGGCACCCAGTGTAGGCTCCTGACTCTTCAGCCTTCACTGTCTTGCTTCTCTCTCTCTCTCTCTCTCCTGACCAGGGTAATTTCAGGTTGCACAGCTCCCTGTCTACACTATGAATTCCCCAGCAAAGTCAGACTCCTGAAGCTGGCCTATGTTGCTTTTTTCCTCAGAGATGGTAAACAGTGCAATTGCCACAGTTAAGTTACCACCTTCCTAAGCAAGCACATTTATTCTTAAGGTAAAAGCATTACAGAGAGAACCTTTTAAAAAAAATCTAGAGGCCTGCTAATGAGTTTACCAGCAATCCCCACCCCTGACACCAGCAAGGGCTCTGGTTGGTGACCTTCAAACCCCACACGAGGGTTTCTCCTTTAGTCACAAGTTGAGCCTTTGCTCGGAACTAGCACCCAGAGAGGGCTAAGTCCTTCCAACCCTTCCCAGGAAGAACTGCTGCCACCCCTTGGACTGAAGGTTCTGTCCATATGTTTGATCAAAAAGTGGGCCCTCAGTCAATTTAAACTCTGGCTATTTATTCAAAAGCTTTTCTTTGTATGCTAGTCTCTAGAGAATCCAGTTTGAACCAGTAGATGCAAGTCTCTCCGGGCAGTGACACCTTTCTAGAGGTGTTACAATCTGAGTGAATTTGCCTAATCACCCCGCACTGTTCTTAGTTCCTGGAGGGCTGTGGTTCCCCTCCCCATGGAATTACAGACAATCCCTGGCCCACAAAGATGCATAAATATTTGCACTTTGAATACAATGAGCTTGTAAAATACTTAAACTTAATTCAGTAAGGTTTAATTTAATTTACTACGGTTAGTCCAGGGTATTGTGGGAAATTTATCTCTTTCACTGGGGCCTAACTCAATCTGTTATGTAAACAAACGTCCTCCTTCAGAATTGTTAGCTGCCCCAATTTGAATTAGAACTGAAGTGCCACACATCATGCTCCATACGGGGGGTGGTGGGGGAGAAGGAGAGGGAGGAAGTAAATCTAACACTAGAGAGAGACATACACAGCAATCTGCACATTGTCTTTCATTGTGCATAGGCCTTTCTCTCCATGAAGGTGAATTTCACCCAGCGTTCAGAGTGCTGTGTCAGCCATTCAAACAGATCAGCATTATAAGACCAGAGAACTGAATTCTAGTTCTGCTGCCCTGACTCTGTTGTTGTTCATAAAATAACATACAGCAGCAATCCAGATTACACCTAGAAGACACACTAACTGCAATAGCTTTTGATTATGCCCACTCTGAGATGCTTCTGTGCTAGAGGATTTTCAGGTTCTAGGTATTAACTGTGATATACACGCAGATGATCGCATAAAGAAAACATCTGTTAATAGACTGTACTAAAAGCGTTGTTACTTGGGTTAATTAAAAGATAATGTCAGTGCAATTGAATCGTGTGGCTGGGTGACTGTCTCCAGCACTAAGATAAATACTAAAAGAAAACCAAGGGCATTTGCAGAAAATAAATGTGGGAATGGTCGAATGCTTGTTTTCAGAAGTAGCAGGAGGCCACTGAGTCACACGGTCACATGTCATTAATGATAATATTCCATATGATGTGCAGCATATCTCACAAGAAAGAGTGAATGTAGCCCTTTCACTAATCTGGCAGGTGACTCTACATATAAGTGGAGAAATGGGCTCAGAAAAGCACATTACTTTTGGGTTTCCAGAACAGGTAAGTCTGTTTGTGGGGAATATGGGACATTTTTCACACATAGGTGTTTACTGTGCCCTGTAAATGCCATCGGGTGTTTGGTGCTCAGTTTTATGCCTAAAAGAAAGTCGTTGGAGTTCCCTATAACTAAAGATTTACTCATGCTTTTTCACTGAACCTGCTGCCTCTGATACAACACACTCAGCATTTCCATAAGGGGGGGAAAAAACCTTAGTACAAACACATACCGTGTAATTTACAAACGTATCATATTTTATAAACAAGAGACCTTTCCTCTGTGTCCATTTAAGTGTGGTGATGGCAAAAATTGTGTGAAGTAAAGCGCTCTGGAATGTAGAAACTAGACAACACAATAGAACAAAATCGTGTGTGAAACTGCCTGAAACTGCTGCCTTGGAGTTTCAGTAGATGGAGAGCCTTAAAAAGGCAATATCTGAGTAGCTAATAAAAGCACTCATAGACTTTAAGGTCAGAAGGGACCATTATGATCATCTAGTCTGACCTCCTGCACAATGCAGGCCACAGAATCTCACCCACCCACTCCTGGAATAATCCTCTCACCTATGTCTCAGCTATTGAAGTCCTCAAATTATGGTTTAAAGACTTCAAGATGCAGAGAATCCTCCAGTAAGTGACCCGTGCCCTATGCTGCAGAGGAAGGCAAAAAACCTCCAGGGCCTCTGCCAATCTACCCTGGAGGAAAATTCCTTCCCGACCCCAAATATGGCGATCAGCTGAACCCTGAGCATGTGGGCAAGACTCACCAGCCAGACACCCAGGAAAAAGTTCTTTGTAGTAACTTCTAACATCCCATCATTGACCATTGGTCCTATTTACCACTGATGGCAATTAATTGACCTTTGACTAAGATCATGTTATCCCATCAAACCATCCCCTCCATAAACTTATCTAGCTTAATCTTGAAGCCAGATAGGTCTTTTGCCCCCACTATCTTATGCAGCTTCTGACCTAGTTCTCAGAGTCCTACCTCTTCCTAAATGGGAAGAGGAAGGAAAAAACTGGAAGTATAACTTTGTGCAAGGAAGAGGTTAGCCACACATGCATGAGGGTAAGAGATTATATACACACATACGCAGGCAGACATACACAACTGAAGGTCGTGAGTAGGGTGACCAGATGTCCCGATAGGGACAATCCTGATATTTGGGGCTTTTTCTTATATAGGCACCTATTATCCCCACCCCCTGTCCTGATTTTTCACACTTGCTATCTGGTCACCCTAGTCGTGAGCTAAATTACTGCATTTACATCTGGAATGTATTTGGCTTGGTGTGGAAATATTTTTGGGGAAAGTATTTGATTCTCTTAAATTTAACAATTAGGCATTCTTGACACCAAAGATAGTCTCTCTTTTAAGAACATAGCATCTCTAGTCTCTGAGGGAGTCTACCCTGCAAAAAAACACCCATGGCTGACCTGGGTCAGCTGACTTGAACTTGTGGGTCTCAGTCTCTGGACCATAGATGTTCTGTCTCGGGCTGGAGCCAGAGCTCAGGAACCCCACAAGGGGGGAGGGTTCCAGAGCCCAGGCTCCAGTCTAAGCCCTAATGTCTACACCGCATTTTTATAACTCTGCAGCCTGAGCCCCACTGAGCCTGAGTTGCCCGTCCCAGGTGTTTTGCCGTGTCCACATACCCTGAGATTTGCAGCTGCCAACTTCTATTTGACCATGTCTGTGGGTCTCCAAGCTCGTGGGCTGCGGAGAGACGGATAGCTATGTCACAGGCCCTGCTGACTGTGTGGGGCTCAAAGCTGACAGAGTCTAAGCCTGCATCTCTGTCATTGGAGCTTTCGATGTACCTTTTAAACCAGGAGGGCTCCTGGCTCTTATTCTCCGGAGACGGTATAGGGCGATGCAGGCTAGCAGCCATTCTGGGTTTGTTCTTTCCTGACGATAGGACAATGTAACCCGTAGGGTTTTCTCTCGGCTAGGGCTTGCTGGATTGCAGGTGGTTGAGAAGGGCCATCGCTTCAAGACCAGTAACTAGGGCCTTCCTGTCATCTCCACAGCATGCTCCAATTTAGGAGTAACCAGTTGTTCCAAGAACAAGGTGACCGGCATGGGCTGGCATTTTGGAAGTGACTAGTGACTTTGGGAGCCAGCTGTTTACACCCTGAACATCTGCATGAGTCAAGGGCAAATTTAATGGGAGTTTCTTGGCATAAATGTACATTTTACAGTAAATCCAATTTTCAACAATAGTGAATAATTGTAAGTTATATTGACCTGTGTCAACCTGGAAGGGCTGTGCTTTTAAGCTTCCGAAAAAAGTTCTCTATTGCTCTGCTAAAATGTTTGTTTCATAGAATCCCCCTATCTACAACGCTGTGATAAATGTCTGTTTTAATGAGTGGATCTCCTGATCATTCTCTGCAACGACTAATGTCTTGTTTAGCTCTTTGATATTTTACAATGTGCTCTTTTCACACTTTTAAGACAGATATCTGCAGCTGCAGGTATTTTTAAAGACACTAGTCCTTTAAAAGATTGTTTTAAAAAACAGTTGGCACTGAGGTGTGTGATGAATTTTTAATAGTTAAAAACCTAGCCAGAGAGCAAAGAGATGATTTAATGTTGTAAATAAATCTCTTTGTGGGGTTTAATGTGCAAAAATGGACAGCAACAGCT
Organism: Macrochelys suwanniensis; assembly: GCA_033296515.1. Classification (NCBI taxonomy): domain Eukaryota; kingdom Metazoa; phylum Chordata; order Testudines; family Chelydridae; genus Macrochelys; species Macrochelys suwanniensis. The sequence goes on along the minus strand of CM065778.1, from coordinate 9,143,605 downwards.
TTAAAAACTTTCCACAAATGCTTAGATCTATACAATAGTACACTCTGTATATGTTATATCCATAGCCGGTAATGGTTTATTGTATCTTTTTAGGTAGTGAAGGGAGGTACTAAAACAATTTTTTCCTCTAGGACTTTGCATAATAACCATTAGGTTTGGAGCAGCTAGTTTAGATCTTCCAGGGAATGTTCAGTGTGGTGGGAGTTCACCTCTTGAGCCACATACCCCTTCTCGGGAAGTCATTCTGAGACTCACATAGTGGAGGAAGAGATGGAAATGTTGGAGAAGTGGGAGGTCCCCTAGAACACCTTATTGTACAGAGTGCTCTGCAGGATTTAACACTGGAGAGCTCTGCCCTGGAGTAAGCAACAAGTTGATACAAACCTGTGGTCGCTATGACCAAATTTCCAGATTAAAATAGATGTTCTGCTACATTTCTGCTAAAAAAACAAAAAAACCCTCCTCTTGTTATCTGTGACATCAGCTCATGGCAAAAGGTAGAGAATGCCTCGAGGAAGAGTTAAGAACAACATAAGAACGGCCCTACTGGGACAGACCAAAGGTCCATCTAGCCCAGTATCCTGTCTTCCAACAGTGGCCAATGCCAGGTTCCCTAGAGGGAATGAACAGAACAGGTAATCATCAAGTGATCCATCCCCAGTTAATTGAAATGACATTATTTGTTTTTAATTAAAATTATATCAATTAATTTATTATATTATATTATATTTAATTAATTTACAATTATATCCATTTTAATTGCTTAGCATACTAGTTTAACATGAAGAATAAAGATAACTAGTGGGTTTTTTTTTAATTAGCTAAAGGTATTGGGCTGCTGTCAGCACAAGCTTCTTCACTTTCAGAGCATGTTGTAAATCTATCTTTCCGGCCAACCCTTCCTTTGATCTAAGACTCTGTATCTTCTTCACTTTTTCTGAGACGTGTTAATTCTTGTTGCTAACTGTGATGAATGCAGATGCCACAATTATGGTGCCATTGTAAATTAATATATAAAGCAATATAATGAAAGTTAATAGTAATTGTGCTCCTAAGTCACTTTGTCACTTTTGCAAATCCCACTGGTATCTAAAATAAAGTTAAATATGAAGTGTGTGTGTGTGAGAGAGAGAGACAGAGTTTTCAAAAGGAACTAAAGTTTGGGGGACTTAGTGTTTGGACTTCCAATCTGAGACACTTTAAAGAGTGATGATTTTCAGAGGGCGGCTGCTCAGCAGTTTTTGAAAATCAGGCCCTTTAAAGTGTATCGGATTGGGATTGGATGCCTAAAAATGGAAGCGTCCAGAATCACTAGTCACTTTTGAAAACATAGGCCATAAAAGTGTTTGTGTGTGTAAGCATATGTAATATATTAAGTGGGGGCATGAGGCAACCTTAGCTGTAGGAGTCATCATATGCTTTTCCTGTAATATAAAGATGAATCATTACTGTGACACTTTGGGGGTCAACTCAGACCAAGAAGGGGTTCTGCACCACCTGCTCCATAACCGGGGGGAGGGATAGCTCAGTGGTTTGAGCATTGGCCTGCTAAACCCAGGGTTGTGAGTTCAATCCTTGAGGGGGCCATTTAGGGATCTGGGGCAAAAATTGGGGATTGGTCCTGCTTTGAGCAGGGGGTTGGACTCGATGACCTCCTGAGGTCCCTTCCAACCCTGAGATTCTATGATTCTATGAACCCTGGGTCCCTCCGTGTTGTGCAGCTTTGGCTCAGAGCCCTGAGACCAGAGCAGCACAATGGCTTCCCGCTGGCTTCCCTCAGCCTGGTTACTCCTTGCAGGGTGACGCCAACAGCCCTTCCAGTCCTGAGTCTCCCGGAGACCGTCAGCCCTGCCATGTCCAGTGCCTCTCTCTGGAACATTCACTGCTCCTTTAAAGAGACAGAACGCAGCACCCGCCTGTTAGTGTGGCTGAGGATTTCGCTCTTCACTGTGAAACACAGCATTGAGATGGTTGTGCAATAAAACAAGCGTAAGTGAATTAACAAAGAGCAGAGGTTTAAGTGATACCAAGCAGAAGAACGGGGATAGAAATGGTTACTTGCAAACAAAAGGGAAAATACATTTCTAAGACTAAAACCTAACTTAACAAACTGGAGGCTTTTGTTCAAAGTAGTTTTCTCCCCCCAGCAGGGCTGGCCAGTCCTTAGCCAGGCTCCCACACAGAGCCCAAAGTGTGTGTTGGCCTTGTCTCCTCAGGTGCAGGATAACTAAAAGGTCTTTTGGCTCCCCCTCTATTGCTCAAGGTCCATTGTCCCTGCCTCAAGATCCAGGAAGACTTCCGCAGGGGGTGCAGACTGTGTCCCTGGTGTGCTCACTAAAGTGTGGCTTCTCATCCCCCTCTTGACTTTTATGTAAATGGGGCCATAGGCACAGTGCTCTGCGGCTGGAGCACCCATGGGGAAAAAATGGTGGGTGCTGAGCATCCACCAGCAGCCCACCCATCAGCCCACCTCCCTCTCCCAGTGCGTCCCCCCCACGGGTGGGGCCCGCCAATCAGTGCCTCCCCCTCCCTCCCCGTGCCTCCCATGATCAGCTGTTTTGGGGCATGCAGGAGGCTCTGGGGAGTAGGGGGGAGGGAGGAAGCAAGGAGGCGGTGTGCTCAGGGGAGGGGATGGAATGGGGTGGGAAGAGGCGGGATGGGGATGGGGCAGGAAGAGATGGGGTGGGGCTCGAGCACCCCCCAGCACATCGGAAAGTCAACACCTGTGAACGGGGCTTCCGTTGTGTTGGTTCCACAGTGTGTAACTTGCATTCCCTTCCCTCCTGTCTGGCAGGAAACCTGTTTCCCCCTTTCTTTGGTCCCAGGCTTTCAGGGCTCTGAACCAAAGTGGCACAGCAGAGAGGCCCCCAGGGTTACAGGGCAGGCAGTGACAGAACACCCTACAAGTCTGGGTTGACCCCACAGCGCCACAGATCCCTAAAACAAAACTATACTAACAAAAGCAATATACCTGCTAAAACAGAACAACCACCAAGAACCAATTAACTAAATTGCTTTAACTTTTCCCACCCTCTGCCCCCACCCATCCCCAAGATGACAAACCCAAATAGTTTGGGGTCCTGCCCTGCTTACGGAAGGCACTCTGCCCATCCCTGTGGTATCCATGTTATGAAAATCTAGACAGACATATAAAATACCACAGATGCATGCTCTGTCTTATGTGAAAACATAATCTCAGCCCTCGATAGAGAAGATATGAAATAGGTCCACCCTTCTTGACCTTAATTGCCACGGGACATAGATTAGCAGATGGTCCCATAGATAGACTGCTGCTAGATTATTTCATTTCGAGTTTCTATAAATATTCCTAGTTAATTTATGCAAATGTCTTCTCTTCTTTTAACCTCTTCCAACTTGCCAATATCTTCCTGGCAATCAGGTATCCAGAATTGAATGCAATGTACATGATATGGTTGCACCAGGGCCAAATTAAGGCATAGGCACTATAGGATTTTGCCTTGAGCCTCAGGTGAGGCTCATGCGAGTACGTCACAATCTCAGCTCTCGTTGAAGAAACAAAGTCGTTCTCTAGCCCCCATGACCGGAGTGCAAACTGAAGCCAGGATGTTTCCCTGAGTCTTCAAAAAACCTGATACAATAGCTATGAGAAGGGTGAACTGTACCATGCATCTGAATGGGGTCTCAAATCCAGGGCTCCACCTGCAAAGGACTCTGTATGTGACAAGAGGAAAAAACTGCAGCAGGCCTACTCACCTTTCCAAGCAGATCTACCCTGGCTGCTGGGTAAATACTGAGCACCCCCTGGATGTGGGTGAGGGGGAGGGGAGGGAAGGGGGCTGTTGCAACTCCTGGGATGGAAATGAGACCCCATGCTGCGGCCCTTGTTTCACTGACAGAGCGTGACCCCTGCTATCACCATTCCTAGTGAAAGGCATGTTCACACAGAGGAAGCGGGGTCACGGGTGTGCAGCCAAAGGGTTCCCAAATTCTGGTGTGTTTAAAGCCCCCGATTGCCTTAATCCAGCTGTGGATTGCACAATATTCTATAGAAACCTCCTGGCTCTGTGTTGTGTGATCGTTTTATCTGCTGCAGTCCCAAGCTGCATCAGCCTTTTCTGTTCAATATCCTGTTGCAAACTTGTGTCTAATTTGCTGTCCACTGTTACCTCCAAGCCTCATCCAGTGACACTGTTTTCCAGGTCTGCCCCTCCTGTTGAATATCTGTGTCTCAGATTATATCTCCCATGGGTTGATTAACTTCCATTACTTGAGGCTATATCTCACCTTGTTTCCTGTGTGGATTTTTTTAACCTTTTCTGAATTTTTGCTGTCTAGTTGATTCTGTATATTTTGGTGTGGTCACCTCCTAGCTCTTCCATTTCCATTATAGTCAGATTTCGGGGCAGTCCTTTGTGAGGCCCTAGTGGCTGCTGCTCTTTGTTCCTTGCGTTTGTCTTTTTCAGGGGAATTGTCGCCGATTGCACTATAACTACTAAATCGTCATTGGGATTCCTGAGACTTGTGCCGTACCGGTGGATTTCAGTCCTTCCTTTTATGACTACTGCTGCTTTGTGCATGTGTCACCTAACTCACTGACCTCTCACTGGGGTTTCAATTCGACAAGGTACTTAGGCGTATGTCTAACGCCGAGCATATGAGTAATTCCATTGAAGTCAATGGAACGACTCACATGTGTAAGTAACTTTCTGAATTGGGGTCTAGGGCTATCAGATCAGCTTCCACTGATTGAGCTAATGGAGTAACTCTATTGGTTAGCAGATTTAGTAGGCTCTTATCCTCTAATTTCAACCAGACAAAATGGGGACAAAGACTCACGGTCTTCTTGCCATAGAATGCCCCCACAATAATTCCTAGTGCAGATCTTTTAGAAAAACATCCAATCTTAATTTTAAAATTGTCAGTGATGGAGCCTCCACCACAACCCTTGGTAAATAGTTACAATAGTTACTCTCACTGTTAAAAATTTCCATCTTATTTCCAGTCTGAATTTGTCTAGCTCCAGCTTCCAGCCATTGGATCGTGTTATACCATTCTCTGCTAGATTGAAGAGCACATTATTAAATATTTGTTCCGCATGTAGATACTTACAGACTGTAATCAAGTCACCCCTTGACTTTCTCTTTGTTAAGCTAAATTGAGTGAGCTCGTTGACTCTATCACTAGACGACTTGTTTTCTAATCCTCTAATCACTCTCATGGCTCTTCTCTGAACCATTTCCAATTTATCACCCGCCTTCCTGAATTGTGGGCACCAGAACTGAACATAGTATTCCAGTTTCAGTTGCAGCAATGCCAAATATAGAGGTAAAATAACCTCTCTACTCCTACTCAAGATTCCCCAGTTTATGCATCCCAGGATCTCATGAGTGATTTTGGTCACAGCGTCACCCTGGGAGCTCATGAGTCAGCTGATTATCCACCATGACCCCCAAATATTTTTCAAAGTCACTGCTTCCCAGGATAGCGACCCCCATCCTGTAAGTATGGCTGACGTTCTTTGTTCCCAGATGTAGACATTTACAATTAGCCTAATTAAAACACATATTGTTTGCTTGCACCCAGTTTACCAAGAGGTACACATGTGACTCCTATTTAGGGTGACCAGATGTCCCGATAATATAGGGACAGTCCCGATTTTTGGGTCTTTTTCTTATATAGGCTCCTATTATCCCCCACCCCCGTCCCGATTTTTCACACTTGCTTTCTGGTCACCCTACTCCTATTTCTTTTAGTGCATGCAACAGCAGCAGGATACGGCTCCAGATTTCTTAATTTCCCAGATTCTTTGCCTTCTTGGCATTAGTACCATGGTGTTGTAGCTGTCTGTGAAATCATTCCTTATCATAGGCGCTCATGTCCCCTGTTGATAAACTTCCCTGAGTATCTCATTCAGTTCCACTATATGGGGGGAAAGCAAGGATGGCTTCTGTGGTAGAAGCATGTACTTTTTGGATTATAGATTTAGCTTCTATGTTCTTTAGGAGCCTCTTGGAATCATGTTTGGCTGTAGCTGTTACTCAACCGTCCAGTAGCAGATTCTTATTGACATTTCGCTTTTTGCTTTTCATGCCTTGTGTTTCTTACCCAAAGAATTTTTTCCGTTTTCCCCATCACTGCTCTTGAAGCAAGCACATCCATCAGTATGTGACAGTTATCATTACAAATAGGTTAAGTTCAGGGAATCTTTAAGTCCAGTTTCCCCCTTTTAATCCACTAGAAGATCCAGGAAGGAGTAAATAATTAGTTAAAGCATTTGATAAACAGATTTAGCAGATTTAGGGGAGAATTTCAGGTTTATTTATATTGGGGTAGCACCCAGAGGCCCTAACTAAATATCCGGGTTCCATTCTGCTAGGCCTCTGTATGCATGTAGAAGATAATAAAAACTTGCAGAGTGATAGTTTTTGAATCATTATGTATCCCATCACTGGATAAGAAGCACATATTGAAAGACTAAGGTCCCAATTCTTCTCTCAGCTACTCTGGAATAAATCCGAACGAACTGCATTCACTTCGGTGGAGTTACACTACTGTAAAGCCAGAGCAACAGAGCAGACTTTAGCCCCTGCTCACTGTCATTACGCCTTTCCATCCAGAAAGGAAGATTGTTTCCAATCTTTCTTACTTAAACTAAGCAGCTTTAATCATTCCGTTTGGACAGCACCAAAACTGGGGTGTGTGTGTGAGAAACAAACACCACAGACATGAGAATCCTATAATCTTTGGTTTAGTGGTAATGACATTTTCCAGAATGAGGAGGAAACAGATGGATTCTGATTAATTTCTTACTGAGAAAATTAAGTATAGACCTCAGCATCCAATATTGACATGAGGTGGGTGCACGAATGTCACTCACGCATCCAGAGTACAGAAAATATTACCATTAGACTGTATTTCATTTGCCTGTTAGATACTGAACTCCCAAGTGCAAAAGGATACTAAGCATTGCATTTAGTCATGAATTAAATATACAGACGTATGTAATCCTTTCCAGTATGCCAGGTTGCTTATCAAAATTGAACTTGATGAACTGAATGAAAGCTGTATTGCTGCCATCTTTTCTTCTCACTTGAGAGTTGTTATTTACTGATAGACAAAATATTAAGATAAGATGCTCCTCCTAGAGAGAATATTCAACTGTCTCGCTCTAGCGTTTGAGTCAGGAAAAGTATCACTGCTTACTAAAATCTGTCAATTGGTGGGACATTAACTTGTAGGGCTGTATTTTGAGCTCACGTCAGTGTAAATCAGAAAATAACTGCACAGTTGCATCACTGGAGTTGTTCTGTGGTTTCATTCATCCAGTCTAACCCAGGGGTTCTCACACTTCATTGCACCGCGACCCCCTTCTGACAACAAAAATTACTACACGACCCCAGGTGGAGAGACCAGAGCCTGAGCTCGCTCGAGCCCCACCACCCAGAGCTGAAGGCCCCAGGCTCGGGCTTCAGCCCTGGACCCCAGCAAGTCTAACGCCAACCCTGGTGACCCCACTAAAATGGGGTTGTGACCCACTTTAGGGTCCCAACCCACAGTTTGAGAACCGCTGATCTATATAAATACATGTTTAAGAAAATATAATTCATTCACCAATTATTAGGATATGGTTGAAGACAGATGAGTATAAGAGGCCACAGCTGCTTGCCTTACTTCTATGAGTGGTCCCTCTGAAGTCGGGGGACCATACAATGTTACTAAAGCTCCCCTACAGGAAAATGAAACTCGAGGGGCCCCAGCTTCAGCCCCACCGCGTGTTGTTAAATGTCTGCTCATCAAATGTATACATGTCCCCACTTTCCTTTTGCAGGATGCTGCTGTAGATCAAGATTTTTTTGAAAAAATTCACCTTTTGTTGCAAGCGAAATAGGTCTTTTATTTTTAGAAGCTAAACTAATTCTAGATGCTAACTTCTGGAAGTAGAATAATGGCTGTCTTACGGTGGAGGAAAATTTAAAAATCCAGGTTTGCTGCCCTCTTAAAGTCACTGACGTCGTATCTTTTAACATGGAGTGTTTTGAAAATCACAGATGCACTGAATCTTGAGAATAGCCCTGAAATGACATTACTAAATGGCGTCCCTCTTTTAAAGTGACAACCTTTATTTTAAGTGAGTCGTGCAGTTTGGGAAAACCTGACCCTGAGGTTCTTGGTGTTTTGATTGTTTGACCGGGTTTTGCCCTGTGCTGACACACCATCTGTTCTTTGTCTGTGAGATGCAGAGGAAAGTTTCTCAACTTTCATGCTCATTAGAGTACCACTAGTGGGTTTTGTGGCCATAGGATTCCAAATAAGATGGAGATGGATTTTCAGAAAGTTGAGGTTTGATACACAATCCCATGTGGGATTTGCACACACAATTAGCAAAATGGTGTGTACACACAGGTATTCATGTCCATTTATGTCTGAAGCTGCCATGATTATGTGCCCAAAGATGGTGCATGGCATGTGTACCTGCAAACTTTCTGCACAGTACCATTCTCATTAATGATTGAGGACTGTTCTCACATCCTCCGTTGTTTCACAGTGCTTGATTGATGATCGATTGGGGCTCCAACGCTAGACACTCTTAGGCAAACAGCTCCCCGTCTTACGTCCTCCTTTGACTTCGTTGCCAATGATGAGAGGGCATGCTGCCTCTTTACTGTGTCACCTGGAGTGGTGTCCCTGGAGTGGCTGATGGCCTCTTTTGGGACGACACGTTATTAGGATTATTATTATTTATTGCACTGACAGTGTGTTAGGCACACCCACACAGGACTCCAAACAAAGTCACAATGTCTGTCTTTTCCTTAGACAGACAAGGTGGGTGAGGTAATAGCTTTTATTGGACCAACTTCCATTGGTAAGAGAGACAAGCTTTTCAGCCACACAGAGCTCTTCATATCTTTCCCTTATTTATTTTAATCTATACTCAGGGGTGAAAGTAATTTAAAGGACTTACCTGAGCAAGGGGCGGGGCCTCAACCGGAAGGGGCGTGGCCTCAACTGGAAAAGGTGGGGCCTTTAGAGCCCCGGGCCCTTTAAATCAAGATTTAAAGGGCCCCGGGCTCCGGCTCCGGTAGTGGCGGCTGGGAGCCCCGGGCCCTTTAAATCACTGCCGGAGCTACCAGATATAGAGGTGGCTGGGAGCCCCGGGACTCAGGGGCCATTTAAAGGGCCTGGGGCTCCAGCCGCCACTACTGCAACGGAGCCCTGGGCCCTTTAAATCATTGCTCGAGCCCTGCTGCCAGAGCCCCGGGGTAGCAGCGGCAGCCAGGGGCTCCAGCGGTGATTTAAAGGGCCAGGGGCTCCCAGCCATCGCTACCGCAGCCGGAGTCCCCGGCCCTTTAAATCACCACCAGAGCCCCGGGGTCCCGGCTGCTGCCGCGACCCCAGGGTTCCAGCAGTGGGGCTCTGGTGGCATTTTAAAGGGCCCGGGGCTCCAGCAACTGCTGGAGCCCCAAGCCTCTTAAATTGCCACCTGGGGAAGCTGGTCCGGTACGGCGCACCGGCTCTTGCCGGTACACCGTACCGGGGCGTACCGGCTTACTTTCACCTCTGTCTATACTGGCAACGTACGTCAGTCCCCAAGCTCCAGCTCTGCACTAAGGCTCCTAACTTAGGAGCCTGATCCAGCTCTTACTGATTTGTGTAGCCTGATTTATGTCGCCTACCATTAACCTTCCACGTAGGCTTTCCCCCTCGCCCCCAAAGAATATGCCTCTCTTTGCAATGGCAACCTAATCCATTCTTGCTACCTAAAACCCTCTCCCGCTTTACATAGTGTTTGCTGTCAAAGCTTTTACTTGAGGCTCTTTCACTCTGTACCAAGTCCAGGTGGTACCCTGCTGCCTTCTTCCTTTGTTGTCTCTCTGTGCACCACTTAAACCCCACTCAAGCCCTATTCTGAGGATTTAAAAGGTGCATTGGCTTTGCTGCTGGACATCTGACAGGGGAGAATTTCATCCTACTAGCAGAACAGCCATCTCCTACCACAGGCTACACAATGCTTTTCCGATTCAATTACTGCGTTGCCTCAAGACCTCAGATGCTCCCAGCACTGCCCCGCCAGGATAAGATACTTTATTAATGACCTAATTTACACCATTGCTAGACACAGCTTTCTTGTGCTTACGGTCCTTCATTTACAGTTTTTACAGATTTTTTTTTTAACTGAAAAATGCCTGGATTTTACAAGAACTATTGTTTTTACTGATTTTTTTACCCGAATTTTGGACCACTCAACTACATGAAAATACTGATTATGTTAACAAAATGCAATACATTACAGTAGGTAGATGAGTTTCTGTTCAGCTATAGTCTAAGTGTAAACAGAAGAGGTAAAACCATGTAGAGAGACCAGAGGTGGATTTGTGATGAGGCTAACATTATGGGTGTGGAGCTTTTAATTAATTAATTTGTAAAGTGATAGTGCAACGGACTATTCAACAACTGCAGAAATGGGTCATGACTAAAAATAGTTTAGTAAATCATTAAAGTAAATCAGCTTAGTAAATAGTTTAGGAAATCGGTTAAACTGAGAATACGCTCAGTCGAGTGTAGCCATGTTCAAGGTACAGAATGAGGAAAATTGGACGTGAGCGTCAGGTTGCTTTTGTCTTGTTATGTAAGCGTCACACCTGAAAGACCCAATTAGCACTACTTCCCATGTACAAGCAAGCAAGCCAGTTTAGATATTAAAATGGGGTATAATGATGAATGAAAGTGTGGGACGTGTCTTGGTTATCCTAGGTTCATAACATATAATTGAATTATTTTTGTAAGCCTATTTTAAGACCTTTGATTTCTGGCTTCTGTTTTTAATTAATCAGCCTGCTCTTGCCCTTGTGTATCATTATGCTGTTCATTAGCATTCCATGAGAAGTTTGACTTCTGAATAAAGTAGTGTACAAAAGAGAAGGGAGGCTTTTTATCTAACCACTTAATAATTTAAATGGAACTCTTCTTTAATCATTGTTTAACTGCACAATAGCTGTTTATTTAAAATGTGCATCAGCTAACTTTGCAAGCAGAAATAGAAAAAAATGGATCAACATGTTTAGAAATAAAAACAACAAGGAGTCCAGTGGCACCTTAAAGACTAACAGATTTATTTGGGCATAAGCTATCGTGGGTAAAAAAAAACAACACTTCTTCAGATGCATATTTAGAAATAATGAGTCTTTTAACTATTCTAATCACCAAAAGACTTAAAACGTATCCAGGATTTACGCTGACTCATCTTGGTGAGACAGTCACAGAGTTCGGTGAGGTGTCAAAAGGTACAAGCCTACTTCTGTTTGGAGGGAAGCAGTGGACCCTGGTAACTGCAAAGCTAAAAGCTGATCAGCGGCGTGAATATTGTTGGCATGGCCCGCTCCAGCTGTGAGGATTGGGGCTTGTGAAAGAGGAAAAGGTGGTTTGATCACAGGACTGGGGACCAGGGGACTACTGAGTTCTAATCCTTTCCTATAGGTTTACTATCTCACTCACAGTGGGCAAATTATGTAGGGCTAGAGCCAGCAGGGACTTCCCCATTGATTTAAATGGTGCAGGATTAAAACCTTAATCCCTTTGCTGGGGTTCTCATCTGTAAAATGGGAATTATAACCCCCGTCGCAGGGATGTTTTGAAGATTCAGTTAGCTAGTATTTGAAAAGTGCTCTCAATATACTAAAAATAGTGAGCATCTGTTCAGCATTTGTATGTTGAAAATGCTTTACCGCCATTACCTAATTTATCTGAACAGCACTCCTATGAGATAGGTATTAATATTCCCATTGTATAGATGGGGAAACTGAGTTGGGGTGAGAGACTCGTCAGAGCTGGGATGTGTTCTCACGTCTGTCTCATGCTCAAAGCGCCTCCCACACAAATGCGGTGTATAACCTAGTACTCTAGTACTTTGCCTAGGGTAGATAGGTCTGAAGCAGTGCAGATTTATACAGGGTGAAGTAGCAATGAGATGAAGTAGTAAATCACACACATGCTGGGCACTTCACACTAAGAGGGAAATTCAGCACAAAGCCTACAGGGGATGTAAGTAGTGCATGGGTATGTGCTGTTCCTCTGGGCAGGGGTGAATTTCACCTAAAGAGGATAGTAGGGACACCACAATAGCACCTGTGCAGCCAAGAGCGGAAAAGAAAAACAGACTGTATGAGCTTAAATTTTCAAAAATGACTAGTGATTTTGAGTGCTACCATTTTTGAGTCACCAATGTAAAATACCTTTCAAAAAGGCCTGATTTTCAGAGGGTGGGTGGTCAGCACTTGTAAAAAGCAGACCCCTTTAAGCTACCTCAGGGTAGGCACCCAAAAATTGGCATAGCCAAAAACATTAGCCACATTTGAAAATTTAGGCTTGTCAGTTTATATCTAGTGCACCAATCACCATGGTACCTGTGTAAGAGTATTGGGAGAGAGAGAGAGAGAGAGAGTGTGTGTGTGTGTGTGTAAAAAGTAACTTGCAATTAGGTGCAAAGTGCATTTGCACTGACCAGACCATAAATGGCACTTCAATGTTTTCTGTTGGAAAAGCAGGGAAAAAGTTTAAGCAGGAGATGTAAATTCTTTCTCTATAAAATAGTTCACCTAGAACACAGTCATAACACAACAAACGCTCTTACCACTCCCCAGCCCGGATATTTGGAATTTTGCACGGATGTGCAACCCCATTACAAGAATGCACTGATGTACAACCCCATTACAATAATGATTATTTGTCAGATGCTGCCCGTGCAATTGGCACTGTATGAGACAGAGGAGAAGATGTGGCTCCAACCCTGAGGAGCTGACAACTGAAGCAGGAGGACAACACAAAACACACAGATAGAACCTTCTTGTGGCTCTATCTCAAATCTTTTAAAATATGTATAATGGGTGAATAAGGGTGTTTTTCTTGATATTATTGTCCAAGGGCTTCATGGAAATTTGGAGGCAGGATTGAAAGAAAAAGAGAGTGGGAACACTAAGCTAAGCATGCAGTCCCAGTCATGATGGGCAGCATGGAGGAAGAAATGAAATCTGACGCTAAGGGCTTTATCCTGGTTCAATTTAAGTCACCATTAAAAGTACCATTGATTCCCTCTCCTACCTAGGAGTTGGATTGGGCCGTAAGGGAGAGGGGAGGCATGGGATTTATTGGCGGAACTGGATTTTGTGGGACCCTCTCTCTCATTCTCAGCAAAATTATCTAAACGGGTTGCATTTGCCACTGTAAATTTAATAATACAACAGATTGCGCTAGAGAAGGTACAGTGACTTTTAAGGTCTTGCATACAGTGATGCTGGAAAAGTTAAGCAAAGGTCAATTTGAAGGGCCATACCTGGTTGAAATCCACAATATGAATAACTCTTCAGCTTTACTCAAAACACCTGTGGTGGCCCATTCAGTTTATCCACTATCTCTTTGCATTGCATGATGATGAGCGTTGGTACTGCGATAGCACTGAAATGCCCCAGCCAAGATCAAGGTGCCATTGTACTATGCACAATACACTCACACAGTAAGAGACAAATCCTCCCTAAAGAATCTGGAGTCTAAATAGACAAGGCAGGCAAAGCGGGAGAGAGGAAAGTGAGCAGTGGAGTTGCCCCAGGCCACCCAGTAGATCAGTGACCCCTGAGTCCAGCCGCTAGAAACCTGCCAGTAAAGCATCATTTTTCACTAAATGTCATTGAATTTTAATTCCTAAATTTGACAGTCCATTTTCTTATGGATGCAGTATATTACTGACCAGACCTGTCACCAGAGGAAGGTTGGCAGGTCCAGCCTCTGGCATGCTATCGCGCCTGCCAAGGTGCCAGTGTTTTCAAAAGAAGATGCTGACCGTATTTGCAGGACAACCCTTGTCTTGGGAATTGGCTTTGTCCTCTTCCCCCAGCTAGGGCACACCCAGTTCACTGATCCTAGCAGTGGCTCTGGGAGGCGGCTAAACGCCTGGGCTGAGTGGGAGAGCAGCAGGTACTGGGCTTCCTCCCTTCCTCTGAAGAGGTAGCAGGCAGAGGGACCCAAGTTCTGTTTAAAGGAAGGGTTAGTGTATTTGGGGAGGTTGCTTGGAGCCTTGGTGGGCTCAGCTGAGCATCCATCTTCCAGGATGATTATCTGAGCTCTGAGTCTTCGGAGTTGCCACATCCTGGCTGACCTGGGAATTGTTTGCCAGACTGAAAGTGGAGACTTCTGTGCTGAGGGGTCCTACTGTGGGGTGAGGAAAACAAATACAGTAACTAGTGGGAGTGGACCTCACCCACCCTGACTAAACTGGCCTTCAACATTGGTTCTCCACCTGTAAGGTAACTCCCTTCTCTTCATGTGCCAATACATATTTATGCCTGTATCTGTAATTTTCACTCCATGCATCTGAAGAGGTGGGTTTTTTACCCACCAAAGCTTATGCCCAAATCAATCTGTTAGTCTCTAAGGTGCCACCAGACTGCTTGCTGTTTTTGTGGATACAGACTAACACAGCTACAACCCCTCTGATACTTAGTGGGTAAGGAAAATTAACTGGAAGGGGGATAATTCTGTACATAGAAAAGGGGAGGAGAGGAGGGAAAAGATGATTTCTGAGGTCTGCTCCCTTTGGCTGGACCTGTTGCCCATCAGCATGACTTGCAGAGCTATTCAACACGCCCTGTGAATGTGGGTTCTTGGGTCTCTGGCCACATAAGAGATCAATGAGTTTGCAATCGCTCCCAGTTAGTTCCTTGGTTCCAGTGGCTTATGCTTTTCACGCAGGCAGACAGCCCTGGCCCAAGGCCGGCTCCCCCAAGCCCCTGCCAGTGTTTGCAGGTCTCAGGGCTCAGCACACCTATGAAATCTCCCCCAAGCTCCGTTATTAGGGTGACCGGATTTTATAGGGACAGTCCCGATATTTGGGGCTTTTTCTTATATAGGTGCCTATTACCCCCCCTCTCCTATCCTGATTTTTCACACTTGCTGTCTGATCACCCCCTACCCCTTATGAATGATCTGAAACCTTCCCCAGCTGGGTTGAAGCTGGCCCATCGGGGTTCCAGCGGGGCTCTCCACGCCTGGCCGCCGGGACGGCACGGGGAGGGGCAGGGGGCCCGCCGGCTGTTCTCCCCCCGCGGCCAGCGGCGGGGACTCGCCCCCAGCGCGGGGGAGGGATCGGGGCTGGCCAATCAGGGCCGGCTGCCACGGGCACGGGGGTGGGGGCTTTGCGGGCCACTCTAGTTTCAAACCGGAGCCGCAGCCGGCCCGGCTGAGTCTCACCTTGCCGCGCTGGGGCTCGCCCCGGAGTCGGACGCGCCGCGAGGGCGCAGGGCGCGTCCGGCCCCACCGACCCGGCCGCTTCGGAACGTCCCGGCTCCGGCGGGCGCGCTCCGCCCGGGCCATGGGCGATGAGCCCGGGTGAGTGAAGCGCCGGGACCCGCCGGCTGCAGCTGCGCCCCGGAGGCGCGGCCCCATGGCGAGCGCACGCCGCGCCCGGCTGCCCCGGGCGCCCGGCTGAAGACGGGTCGGGAAGCGGAGCGGGCCGGGTCCGCCAGTCCCCGGAGCAGACAGACCGGCTCCAGGTGAGGCCGGGGCTGGGTGGGGGGCGCCCGGCCGGGTCTCCTAACTTTCGGGGCGGGGGGGGGGGGGAGCGCCAGCCCTGGGTTCGCCCCTTTGGTTCCTTGCGGGGGCCGGGGACCCCTGAGTCTGGGGAAGGGGCTTGTTCCGGGGGGACCCGGGAGCGCGTGTCCCCGGCTCTCCCGGGGCGGCGGGGAGTGGGTGGGTGTGAGCGGCCCCGAGCCGGGGGAGCGCGTGGATCGGCGCGGGGCGGGGAGCGCCCCCGGGGCGGGTCACCCCATCGCCCTCGCTCCAGTCCGGGGAGAGCGCTTGCGGGCGGCTGCTGTGGAGGGCGAGCTTCGGGGAGTTCGAGCCCGCAGCCCGGGCGAGTGGCCGCCGGGCGAGCGTGGGGCGGCGCTGGCTGGGGCTGCGAGCCGAGGCGGTTCGGCGAAGAGGCTGCCCGCGGCTGGAGGTGGGCGCTGCCCTCGCTGAGCCTGGCAGCAGCGGGAGGACACCCCCCCTCCCCCCGAGGGCAGCTGCTGCCGAACGGGTCGGGTTTGCAGGGGGAGGGCGGCGATGTGCCCGGGTCTGTGGGGTCCCCTCCAGCCTGCTGCCCCCCTGCAGCCGAGGGAGCGCTCCTGCGGTCCCGGTTTAATCACGGGGGCGGCTCCTCAATAAAGCGTGACGTTCAGCGGGGAGATAAGGGCTTCTGCCCCCGAGCCCTGGGACAGCCGCGACCCACCCTCCTCCCGGCCCAGAGCGCAGCGCCGCTTAGCCCGGCTCTCCTCGCTTGTCCGCTCCGCTCGCTGCCTCCGAGCGCTCGAGATGCGAGGCAGGGGCAGCCCCGGAAGGGGCTAAACCAAAGTTTCGGTCCCATCAGCCTCCCGAGTTCAGTGCGGTTCCAGTCCCACCCCCCCGCCCGCGGCTCTGCTATGACCCGTCGCCGGGGTTCCCCCACTGCCCGTCCGCCGCTTTGGCTTTACTTTTGATCGCTTGGGTTTGAAGGGCGGCGGAGCTGAGCCTTCCCACAAAGCGAGCTTCCGTCGCTTCTAACCGCAGCTGGGTGTGTGTGGCCGGGGTGAGCGCCCTGCGTCTGGGAGACTCGCCAAGCGCCGGACTGAAATGTTCGCGCCTGTCCTCAACGTCTCCGCCTCTGTCCGCTGCGCTCCGTTTTGCCTGGCAGTGCTCGACACTGTGTGGACCAGTATGTTTAAAATACTCCAAAGAAGAAGGTCCATGGGATTTTTTTTATATATATATATATTGCCAGTTTTAAATTCTATTTTGACCCTTTCCCACTAATTCCACATGCAGTACAAAATAAACAACTCCCGACAGCCGCTCGGATCCTCCAAGGTGTATGCTTAATCCTTGCATTACAACCTTAGCACAGCTGTGTTTTGAAATGGCTTTGACGTGTGTGTTTTTCTGACCCAGTGTTTCATAGCACGCACTTGGGGCCTATTTGCATAGTCTGTAATTATAATCGCAGTGTATATTTAAAGGGAGCAATAGGAATTTGCACTTTGTTTTACACCTTTACACTAGATGATGAGCGAAGTGCAGCGTTTATTCTTCAAACAGGTAATGATACAGTTTAATCCATAGTCATGAATCTAATTATCAGGATCATGATGGATAAATGATGACTTATTTGTTCCCAAAGTGACCATCTGGGTATGTGCAAGCTGCCTTTCATATGTGCATCCATTCACCAATCAGGACCTCCATGACTTGAAGGTAGACCTAGCATTTTACAGTGCTTTTTTTAAAGTACATCTGCCTTCAGATTTGACTTGTCTTGCCACCCTCATAAGAAAGTACCCGCATGTCAATTTACATTACTACGGGTATTTATATTTGATGTAAATAACGTACTTTCATGGCTGTTCTACCTGTGAAAATGTCACGAGCAATCAGAGAAGCTTATTTTTGCAGATGTCACGGTCACATTTTTGTTCCCGAGAAATGGATTTGATTTCTTTTTGCCAAACATTATGGTTCCTGAAATAGTTTTATTTCCTGGACCAATTGTTGTCTCACCACTGGCAACCTCTTAACATTTTCAAATGGGAGCTCTTGAACACACACGCTTTATTTTAGCTAGGGATATTACAATCCCCATTCCTCGCAATGAAGCAGGCATTCTTTGCTGACCCCATTCCACTTTGAAAATAACAACTGAAAATAACCATTTTGAAGCACCCGATCCTCTCTCTTTCAACAAGTAGCTTTATTCTCTGCTCCAGTGATTTACTATAGCACTTAAGCTGATGATACTTGCTATGTAGATGATTGGGGGTAATGTGCATGATGTTAAAACTGCAGTCACTGGGGATTAATGCATGGGTATGACATCACCAACAGCCAATCAGGTGACTGCTTTGGACACACATTGACCAATACTGTATTCTAAAACTGATTTAGTGATTCTGCATTGCTTCTGATGAATAGGGCAAGTGTTGATGGAATGGACTGATTCTTAACAAGTTTGGATTGCCTTCCCCCTGCCCCCACCCCAAAGAAGTTGAAAAATACTCACTTTTCAAAGATTTCTGGTTAAGAGATTGGTTGAATGTTGATACCTTAATTTTCAATAAAACCGGACGTTAGTACAGTGTGCTACTGCCTGAATATTACAAAAAACTACCTGATAAAGTCTCAATCCAGACTATGAGTTGTATAGAAACATGATTGTTCAGATGACATCATATTTAGTGCCTGCAAATATAACATTAGTGCTTTGGACGTGATCCTACTGCAACCTTTATACGAGTAGCCAAGAAGGGTTGCAGACCTGGGCCGTATGTTTCTGCTACCTTGCTATACCCCAATTAAAAAAATCAGTACCTTTCGGTAGCTTTTCCAGTATTGGGCCGATATGACTGAATCTGACCCAACTTTTGTAATGCGCATATCTATGTACAATCTGTTCTCTTCCACTTCATGACACCCACTTAAACATTATTGTTACGTTATCGTTTTGGGTCTGATCCAATGAAAAGATTTTGATTGACTTCAGTGAAAGTTGACTCAAACCCACTTGTGGATATACCGAATACGGTCTGCTTGTAACTGGTGTACATTCCTTTGTTACTATTTTTTTCACATTCCCTAAAGCTCACTTTTTGAGCCTATTTAAAAATATTTTGTGCACCATGTTCAGTCACTGGAGTGTTTCATTTATATTGTTTTTTTGCAGTAATTATATGTAATTTGTATATGTAGGAAGTATTAAATTTCAGTGAACTGCAGGAAGTATTCCCACACTGCCCCTGATGTTCCCCAGGAGTGTGTGGTGTTCTCATGCCTGGGCTACCCGTAAGATGTGACAGGATACATTTAATGAATTACCTTTAAATTAGAAGGCAGTAAACAACTCATGATTTGATTACAGGAATATTAAAATTAGAAGAGTGTTACAGTCTTTTGATATCCTGTGGCACATTTTTTACTAGCTAGGAAGTGACGTGGGTTACTGCAGAGAGAATTGTAATTGTGAAATCTAATTTTTGTAATGTTTTTTAGTTGATACTATTGCAGAGTTTTTTTTGTTTTCTGGTTTTAAATTAATACAATTTGTTATTTTGAGTGACTTTAGTGCTTGTGAAGGGTGTTGGGTGGACAGCCTCGAAGGCTGAAATCCTCTAATTAGAGAACAAGAACAGCTTCAGCCATGCTAAAGCAAGCGTGATAATAGGCTTCACTATTGTTTTGAGGGGTCCTCTGTTTTCTAGAAATGAGATAGTAGCTCTGTCCCCAGCCCCATTTAATCTTTGGCCTCTATTCAGGCTTCCCACCCAGTGGCCACTGTGGTTTATGCGATGTGCATAACTGCCTACTGAGGGCATGATCCAAAACTCATTGAAAAGACTCCATTGATGTCAGTGAGCTATGGAACAAGCCCTAAGAATGTCATTTCTGTTCATATACACCACCAAACAGGTATCACATGGTGGTGATTTCCAGCAGCTGCTGATGTGGATTGGATCTGAACTGGTGATCAGTAGTAGTGAAAATGTGTGTACTGTCTTCACTGATTCCCCTCTGCCAATTTTTTTTATTTAGCTAGGGCCAACTCCTGCCGTCCTCACTCGGTCAGAGCTCTCATTTTGCCAGAGTAAAGACTGAAGCTCTCAGGATGGTTGTGCCTGAGTAAGGACAGGATCTGTCCAACACTGCTTCTGATTTAAAAGTGTGTGTGTGTGTGTGCGTGCAGGTAAACGATATCGAGGTTGGTTAATGACCCTAAATGATGTTCAGGTTCTCCTTGAAGAAAGGTCCCTATAAAATCTTGGAAGTGCTCCACACTTGAAACTCTCCTTGACATTAATGGGTGTTCTTCCTGCTGTAAAGCGGTTGCAGGATCAGGTATTTCACTTACAACTATGCTTGCTTTTTTTTTTAACCATAAGGGGTATATATAGTTAATAACACCTGGATGCTGCAAAGCAAACACTTCATCCTTCTCCTGCAGTGTACGTGTCCCTGCCTAAGCCATTGTATTAAAGAAATTTCCATTAGCAAGGAGTGCTAGAATCTCTGCAGCATATGTTCATAGAGCCAGCTAGCATCCCTGCATTGGCCGGATGGTGCTTTCAGCTGTAATGCATGCTGAGCGCTTTCAAATGAGGGGGATTTACTTTGGGGTTGTGCCACTGTAAGCAGAATGTCTGTGCTGCTCTAAAGAATCTCGGGAAACCCAATAGGAACTAGCAGGTTATTGCAGATTTCCACAAGCCACATCACTGAAACGGAACACTTTTTTTTTTTTTTTTTAAATTATTATTTTTTTTTAAAGTGATTGCTTTGTAGCTTCTTTATGCGATCGCCCTGATTCCTTACAGGAGTTACTCGATTGGAGTCCGTGGAATTATGCCCGTGGACATCCCAAATAAGGGAGAGTAGAACCAGATTTCATGGTGGCGCTACTAATTTTTGTAAAATGTAACAGTAATTGAAACACAACTGAAGGGAGAGCTTTGACAATAGAACCTTCATGGTCAGGTCTGTCTGTCTTGTAGAATATTTTCCTCAACAAAGTGCCTACACAAAGAACGTCTCTCTTTCTTGTTTGAAATGACAGCTCCTGTGTTCTAGGAGACTAGGAGCAATGATAAATAAAGCAAGCAACAGTATTTATAAACCATGCTTTGCATGCAATTCTGCAGGTAACAGAGTTTGGTTAATATACTTTGTAAAAACACACACAGGTTTGGGCTTTGCTGCCTTTGTTTTCTGAACCACCACCTGCAGTACATGTTTAATTATGTTGTTAAAGTCCTGCTGATAAGAGGGGTGTGTTTTCAGTTGGGCTAAGCCTGGCCATCCTAATTGTGGGAACAACTTACACCTGGTAGAGATAGGTTGGGACACTGACAGTTTGGTTCTTAAAGTGGTAATAAGCAATTTTTCCACGCTCTATCAAGAAAAAAGAAAACACAATTCTGTTTGTCAGAGCAAGCCCTTGGCTTGGATAAAGCAACTAACAGAAGATCTTTTAACCATTTTTAAATGCATTTTAAACCTCTGGCTCGTGTTTGTACAGTCCAGGATATCAGAATCTATGCTTTCATTTTACAAACTATGCACCAAATTCTCATTGGACATAGATTTCAAGGGTTACTAATTATGTACATTTGTGGAGAATTTGGCCCTTTGTTCAGTAGCTTTAGTAAGAGTGAGGGCCAAATCTAGACCTCTTGGAAGCAGACTGAATGTTTAATAATATTTGGCAAAATTATTTTTTTTGTCCTGAAATGCCTTTCAATTGCAATGTTTGCCATGCACAGACAATTGATAGCTTGAAAATATGATATAGCAATTAAACAGCAGGATTCTGTTCTTACATCCATGTCTTTTGCACACCCATGGATTAGGAATTCAAACCTTAGCATATGTTATTGATGGGTGAATGGACTCCCATATTGTTTGCTGTATTATCCACCTTAACACTGTGGAGGTTGTGGTATTTTAAGATCAGGGTATGTATGACTGGTTGGGTCTAGATACCTTAGGATATGTGGTGCTCCCATTAGTCAATGAAAAGTTTGTGTGTTTCTGAATAGAAGTACATTGCAGATGTATTTATGTAGTGAAGTGCAGAGGTTTTCATTACTAAGGAAGGATTTATCTTGGTACAGTAGTGAATTTAGGATGCTAAGCGGTGATGTTTTCCTGTTTCTAGAATGTTATATTGCATTGAGATGAAATCAGGGTGATAAAATAAATGCTGCTTTTTTAATTTAAACCACTATAAGATGCTACCTGTAATAACGTTGGAGACAGCAAGTTTCCAACTTCAGAAAAGACCATCATTTCTTATTCATTCAACCTGCTGAGACTAACTATAATTTTTTTAAAATAAAAGGAACTTGGTTGGATCTTCAGCACCAATTACCAGGGCCGGTGCAAGGATATTTTGTGTCCGAGGCGAAAATTCCACCTTGCGCTCCCCCCGCCCCCCGCTGCACATCTGTTCATTGAGGGGCAATTCCCCATGAGCCTTTATAGATCCCAGGGGCCAGCCATGCCCAGGGGCTGCTCCCCAGACCAGGTTCCCCCTTCCCTCCCCCATCCACTCCTTCCCACTTCCCACCCCCTGACTGCCCCCCTCAGAACTCCCAACTCCCCCGCTCCTTTTCCCCTGACTGCCCCAACCCTTATCCACACCCCTGCCCCCAGACAGACCCCCGGGACTCCCACGCCCCATCTACCCCCCTGTCCCCTGACTGCTCCAATCCCTCTCCACACCCCTGACTGCCCCCCGGGACTCCCCGCCGCTGGCTCCACATAGAGGCAAAACAGGCTGCTGGGCTGCTGTGAGCACAGCCCCTCCCCCGCAGAGTGCTGAGGCAGCACAGGGGTGGGGGGTGGGGGGTGGGGGGGGAGGGGACAGCAGCGGCTCACACTCCGTCCCCGGAGCCGCAGAGCCCGAACGCGGCAAGGGGGAAGCCAGGGGGTGTACTGGGGCTGGTGCCCGCATGCATCTGCTGCAGCCTGCAGGAGCCTCCCCGGAAGGGGGGAGGAGGGGGGAGTGCCGGTCTGCAGCCTGGGCAGGAAGGGCAGGGGGCGCGGCTGCTCCCCGCTAGCGGCGCTGCCGCCTTTGCAGGGCTGCTGCCCCCCTGCGCCACGCTGGCTCCTCCATGGCTGGGGCTCGGTGCCCCCCAACCACTTGGCGCCCTAGGCGACCGCCTAGTTTGCCTAGTGGTTGCGCCGGCCCTGCCAATAACCCTTGAGGATCCAAGCCATGACACAGTAGATCCACTCTAGTAAAATTAGTTTTTGGGTCTCCCTAATCCCTCCCTGCTTCCAAAAAAAATAAAAGATCCTAGAGGTACCCCACAAACCCTTTCCATTCACCCCCCACTCTTGCTCCCAATCACTGGGAATAATGAGTTCTGAAAAAAATCTTTGTTGACCTGGCTACTTTCTGCTGTTGCCCTGTAACACCCCACCCCACCCAAGACATTCAGGCTGGTGGGGGAAATTGGCTGAGCCGTTCCCCCAGATTCCTACTATTGCTGCTCCAGTGGATTGTCTCTGAGCATAGGGGGTCTGAAGTTCCTTCTGTTATTTTCTAATGAACAGAAAAAGTTGGGTAATTGGCTTTGTTGGCCTCCATGTGCAGCTAACTTCATACCTTGCCCCTATTGCTGGAGGCTCCACTAGCTGCTCGTTAGGGGAGCTCTGTTTCAACTACAGGGAAACAGCTGCTGTTTCTGGATTTGAAGTGGTCCATAGAACTGCTTAGGAGGTCTTTGTGGCTGGCAGGGCCTCCCTATGAATCCAAGCTCTGTGGCCACAGCCACCCCTGACTCTTTTCACAGGTGTGTTGGGAGGAGGTGGGTCACTAGGCTGCATGGTGGGGATATACGGGGTTTAACTCAGGATTGTTGTTGCTGGACCTGACTCTTTTGCCTTTAGTCCTGTGGTGTAGTGCCTTACTCCAGGAGTAGTTGCACTGATTTCAATTATCAGTTGAATTGTTGCATCTGAAGAAGTGAGTATTCACCCACAAAAGCTTATGCTCCAATACGTCTGTTAGTCTATAAGGTGCTACAGAACTCTTTGTCGCTTCTGCTGATTTCAATGGAACAACTCCTGGAGGAAGGAGCCATGCAACATGAACACAGGTGTATAGGACCCATGAGGATAACGCAAGTGCAGCAGATAAACAGAATATGGGCTGTTTGAGATGTTAATTTTTGTACCAAATATTGTCTGCTTAATTCCTGGGGCATAAGATTGGTGCAATTAAAATTTAAACAAAACACAGGTACGAGCCCATTTGTATAAAAAAGTACTCGGGCAATTGAATCTGAAAATGGTTTCATAACTTGTTGGAATATGGAAGAATTGCAGTAAGGGGGTTCAACAGATGGATTCACGTCTGTTATTTCAGTTCGTTAAGCAGCATTTCTGAAACTTCAGGCGAACATGCCTTATTCTGAGGAATGGGATAAGAGAACATTTGAAACTTGCTTTGCTGAAGTTGAAATGTATTTCCAGTGGGTTACTGGGAAAATATTTACCAATTGCAGGGTTTGCTTGATTCAGGGGAAAGAAATAGATTAAAACTCAGTTTTTTCCCAAAATTGGCTTTTAGTCTGGTGCTGGATGACTTATTAGTTTGGTTTAGTTTTAAATGTTTTAGCATAAATGAGTAGGTATTAACGTAATCCGAATATCTTCACAAACGCATACCTTTAAAAATCTGCAGTGAGCCTACTGTTTAGGAAAGTCTTATCTGAGAAGGAGTCTCCCCCAATTTCTAGAACTACCTGATGCAGATACATGTAGGGAGGGGTGGTTTATTTTATGGAAGGATTAATGGAACGCTCCATCAGAGGAATGGATTGCTACATTGCAGATAAAGTATGTTTTAGAAATGAATGGCCTTCAGTATATCCTCATAAATTAAAAGCACTTCTACCAAAAAATCTACGTTTGTCTTCCTGTGCATGTTGTTAATAGTTCAGGACATTCATTTATTTAGATTTAACAATAAAAAGACCACACAGAAGCTTTGAGCACCCCAAAAACAATTAAACTTACCATAACAATGATAACCACCCAGCAATGTTAAATGCTAATATAGACTTATATTAACTCAGCCTGTCTGCAGCATTAAATAATTCAATGGAGATAATTTACCTCAGCCAGCTGATAAATAAATTAGCTCCCCGCCCCCCACCTGGAAAAATCCCCAGAACATCCCTTTATGTCCATCCTGTGCAGAAGCATACCTGTTCTACTGCCCACCCCCAATCAAAACTCTGAGAAATAACATCAAAGTTATTATACAAATCTGAGAGCTTATTGCAAATGTAGCAGAAATATTCCTTCCAATGACTTGTTCCATGACTTTCAGTTCTTAACAATCTTGCATGGGCTCCAAGCCAACCAATAATGTATCCAGAAATGCCCAAATTGCTGCATATGATACTCTAAATCAGTCTTTCAGCCCCATTTTATTTGCACCAGTCCATCCCCCATGCATGTATGTAGAGAAACAAACCAATTAAAAGGGCTATACAATTGTTTAGGATTTAAATAGTTAATTTAAGGTATAATCCTGCATCCCCGAGGTATCCAATACTCTCACAGACTTTAGCAGCAGTTGTGTATGCAAAAGGACAAAAGAATTCTGACCTGCTTCTGTCTACAGAACCTTGCAACCAGAATTGGATTCTGCAATGGGACTTACTCGCATGAGTAAAGGTGAAATGATCAGGTCCGTAATTGCTTCATTTTAAGAAGTTGTATCTAAATTTGAGCATTTCTCAGATAATATCTTTTTCAAAAACTACAGATCACATTTGTTCTCTAGTCACAATCTATTCTACAGCTTCTGTTTGTTGTTTTGTTGGGAGGATTAAGGGGACCAGCATTTAACCAGTCTCTTTGCAAAAGGCCACAAAAGCCAGAGGAAAATCAATGTTTTTAGCACTGGTAGGCTTTTGCAGTGTGGAAGTTGAACATATTTCTCATTGAATTGGACTTTCAGCAGTGAATAAGATATTAATGTTAAATCTTGCTTAGGACTGTAGCAGATGATGGCAGCTATATGTAATCATTTTGTAGCTGTTTGTATTTAGAATATATATAATTTCATTTTGCTCCAAAATTGATTACCACCAATTTGGTTCTTCTCTTTGCTTAAAAAACCCATACTAAATAAACCAATTTGTAATGGTGTAAGTATATTTTTATATACAAACAACATGTTCTGTTAGTTATCATATACTGCAGTCTTTTGTTTAAAATCTTTTTGCTACAGAGGGTTAAACAAAAGATGTAATAAGTTATATTTTGAATACTTTACTAAAATTGCTGTTTGGTTATGAACAGTAAGGTTTAAGAATAACATTATAAAATGGGTTTTTGACTAGATCTTTCTGTATTTCTAATTGGAGTGCTATCCGTAAAACTGCACCCTCCATATAATACATATGCAATTTGTTTTTAAATGTCAAACCAATTTTTGCTGCTACTTTTATTTAAAAAAAACCAACAAAAAAAACAAAAACAAGAAAATTCTGTTCAAGTTCCCCTTAAATATGACCAAAATGATAATGACATTATTAAGGAGAAGGGCCAGACTAGCTGGAGGATATACATTAGTCACATTAGTTTCACAAATAGATGTTGATTTAGATATTGATAGTAAAGACACGTTCTAGTCATTTTATAGAATCAACAATTGATCAGCTTGTTAGGTCCTAGTCCTTCATTACAGCATGTTTATTCATTATTGTCATTACAAAGTGGAAGTAGCTGAGATCACGATGATTAGAAGTGTAAAATCTAAAAGCATTGAAATCTGTTTTAATATTAGATGTTTGCACAGATACACCCTTTTTTGAGTACTGTATTGATTCCTGCATTTCACAAATAAACACGACTTAACTTAAAAACAGCTTTGTCAATTTGCAGTTCACATAGGCCTCAGTTTCTGAAAAATTTAAATGATTTCACAATATCAATGAATCAGGCTTGTAACAGTGTAATACGATGTGTAGTGTAAAACATTCTTTTCAAATTATATTAGGTTATGTCTTGGTCTGTATAAATATACATAGATATATAGTTACAACTAATACACTTAAATATGCTAGCATAGGCGAATGCAGAGATGGTATTCCAGCAAATATATTCATGATTGTTTGCTTGTTACTAAATGTATCATTTCTTCTAAATCAGCAGTGATTTAAGCTTGGGCAAACTTCAGAACAAAAATACCCAAAGAGGCTTCTCCTGGTATATTTGACTAATATATTGAAGATAAATAGTTATTTTAAAAATGTATTACACAGTAGAACTGAACACAAAGGGAAACCATTTTACAAATCTGAAAGTTAAGGTCACCCTGAGAAGAAAAGAACACTTACGGTGATGAGAGAAACTCTGCTTCCTGAAGAAATTGAGATTCAAAGTTTACTCTTTTTAGTTTCTTTTACAAAGCTTTGGGATCCCAAGTGTAAAAGCAGAGTCTGTTTTGATGTGCAAATATTTCAAACTATATAGTACACCGAAAATAAGATTCTAGCTTTCAGCCAATACTATAGATGAGTTTTAGTATCTTAATATGTCTCGAGCTTTAATGATGGGTTTTATAATACAATATCATACCATTTTACAATAAAATTTGTAAACATTTAATTTCAAACTTTTAACCAATACTTCCCCCCACCTCATCTCTTCTTTACCTTTCCCAGATAATCCTTCTTGTTCTAAAAATCCAGCGTATATTTTAGTCATACACATCACATACAAATAATGTATAATTCACACTTGTGAGAGTATGGACATCTACTCAACATTTTATTAGGGTTTGTTAATAACACTAATTATTTTCTGTCTGACTCTTATCTTGGCTAATATTGCTAACCTGTTTGAGCAGTAGCAAATCAGGACAACACTGATATATATATATATTTTTAAGAACTGAATAATGGTACATCTAGACTCTTAATTTATTTAAGTCACTTATCTTCATCTACATATTTATCAGTGGAAAGTACTAAGATGTATTAGCTGTTTTTATTTTTATGTAAAACATGCTATAACATTCCGTACACTACTCTGGGTTATATTTCTGATTTCTTCACATTTCAGCACAACTCTATAGTGTTTTCTGTGAAATATTCTTTTGGTGTTTAATTTGCTGCTTGTTCTGCTGTTTGCACTAGTATGGCATGTCATTGCTTACACAGTAGTTTAACTTGGGGTGTAATTAATATTTGATTTTGGACTTCATGTTTCTGCAGGGTCAGGCTCTGCAATGCTTCTTACTGAGAGTAACAATACCTAGCTCTTATTTAGTGCTTTTCATCAGCAGATCTCAAAGTGGTTCAGTCTTTAATGTATGTATCCTCACAATACCCCTGTGAGATAGGGATAACACCACTTTCCTATCTGACATTTTACAACTGAGGCACAGAGAGGCTAAGTGACTTGCCCAAGGTCACATAAGAAGACTGTGGAAGAGAAAGGAATTGAACCCAGTTCTAGATTAGCACCTTAACCACTGGACCAGCCTTCCTCTTATAGTCCCTTTCTGGTCAATGGGACTGCTCACTGTCGTAAACACTATATGGGTTTGAGCTTGTGCCCACTGAAGTCAATGATAAAACTCCGTTGACTTTCATGGTGCAAGTACAGGCCCTAAGCCAGGTTCTGTTTGTAGGACTGGGTCCATAGCCATTATGTTATGGATGGCATTTCACTGTATATAAGCTCATATTCTGCTCTTGGGTAAAATATACTATGAATGTTAATGCTGGTGAAATACAGGGCCAAATTCTGTTGTGTTACACTTGTGGAATCCCATTGACTTTAACCCATGTACCCGAGAATCCATCCTCATTTGTTTTAGTAAATAAAAACATGAACAGCGGAAAAATTTAGATTTTCTATGTGAAATCTCAAAAGCCATTTAAAATATATAATTTGCAAGATCAACTTTTTTTTTTTTTTTTAAAAAGAGTGAATCCTGCACTCCTTGTTCAAGCAAAATTCCCATTGTTTTCTCTTGGAATGGTACCTGAGTAAGGACTGAATCAGAACATGGGGTTGTATTTCCTATGTGCAATTGTACGCAAAACCAATCAACCAACCTTCCACATCAATGAGACTGGATTGTATAGTACTGAACTGCTGCAGTATTTTTACATATGGGAATCTCAGATTTGAAACCAGTGGCATTTTTTAGGTTTTTATATTTAATTTATGTAAATTCCTTCCTACGATATGAATTAAATGTTTGTGTTGTGAAATGGAGGGGTAGGGACCTATTCTAGAGCCCATTGAAATCCATGGTAAAATTCCGAGGAGAAGAGATTAGTAGGCTGACAGGACAAATTATTTACAGCTGGTCAAAATGTTTTTCAATTTTTGATGGAAAAAGTGCCTTTTTTTTTTTTTTTTTTTTTTTTAAATGGGAATTTGCGTGAAAGCTGTTTACCATTGTCTGACCAGCTCTTACCCAACATGCTGCCATGCTAAGGTCTGTCTTGCAGCTGACGTCATACAGCCTCCATATCAGTGCAGAGTCCCACTGACTTGAATGGGGCTCTGTTTGTTTGGGTGCAGGGATCCACCCGTGCTGGCTTTCATTGTGTCCGAGTGGCCATATACTCTCAGGTATCCTGTAAACTCCTCTGCTGTCTGTGGCCTTTGTTCCGGCACTGTCAGTCACTAGAGAGAACCACTGCCCTAGTGAACGATAGCTGATCTGGTCTGTGTTTCTTTGACAGAACTATAGAAGAGGATAAGGGTATATTGCTCAATGTATTGTTCATCTCACTTATGTGGCAGCATAGAACTTGACTCTGTGGATGCCCTAATGGGAGGAATCCTGTATACGGTACAATGCCTTGAATGAAAGAGCATGCTTAAACTGATCTCACCCTTAAATTTATCAAGGAACTCCCAGGTCATGGTGGTTTTCAAGAATGAAGATCCTATTGCCCAGAATAGGATGTAGCTATGTATGAAGATGGGGACTAGAGCAGTTTAACTCCTACTACTTTAAGTCTGTGGGTCACTGCCTCTGTTGTAGCATTGTCCAAAAGCAGTGTTGCAGTTCAGTAGTTTTCCTCCTCTCCAGACAACTCTATTGCTTTTCTAGAACGAGACCTCAGCTGGCTCTCACTGTTGCTTATCCAGCTGTGCTTGGAATTGTGCTTTGGCTTCTGACGCCAGTCTCCCAGCTGCCATGTTTGCAGCAACTCAAGCCCAGCCAGCTGGACGTGGGGGCATCTCCCGGTCAGGCACAGAAGATCATAATTACAATAGCAAAGGGACCCTAGAGTACCATTCACAAAAAAGCCTGAGGTAAGGTGCTAGCACTGGTTTTCAGTTAAGTAATAAGTTTAGGGCCAGTGGCGCTATTGGCTGATGGTGGGCAGGATTTGACCCTTGATAACTCCCCCCGCCCCCCCCCCCCCCTGGAAGTTGGAAAAAAATGGTCTCAGCGGATGACATGGAATATCCCTTCCCTTTCTAGGGAAATATCTGCAGGAGGGGTTCTGGGCTGCAGAGAACTATGGGAGGATCTCCTTTTAGTGTTTTCCTAGGGTGCATGGCTTGTTCTCCCCACACCTTATAGGTGGTCATGTCATCCGGGTTTCCTTTGCCTCCATTAAAACCCAGGACCATCTTTTAAGGTGGTTCCTCCAGGATGGAGGAGCTGTGGTGCTCCAGTTGGCAGTAAATCTCTGACAGTTTTTTCTGTTGGCCTTGTGTAGGAGCAAACAGTCCACAACTGCCTAAATCCCCCTATCCCAGAAAAAACATCCCCATATCTTGTGGAGTTGGAGGCAGTTCACCCCAATTACTCTCTGTGGGGTGGGGAGAGAACTCTCTTCACAAGTATTACTGGCTAACTATCTAAGTGCAACAGGATGAGTATCGGCTTAGACTCAGCTTGGATTTTTCTCACTTTTATTGGTTCACCTCAGAACTTTAATTTTTGATGATTACTCATTTCATCCATGCAAATATTGTGTTTAAACACCAGCCACATTATGGATTTTGCTACATTCGAAATAACAAAATGGGAGCTGGTGTTACTAGTTCAGAAGAGGGAAAACTGCCAGAATCAAAGAGGTAAATAAGAGCTGATAAAAATTAATTGCAAACTTGTCAAGTCTGGTCTGTCGTCTTGTACCATTATTAAATGGTGTTCAGAAGATCTTATTAGTAAAAAAACAAAACAAAAACACTTGCTGACTTGTGAGAATTCAGCAAGCAACAGGCTGGGGCTTGTATTTCCTTCAGATGTTCCCACTATGATC
The DNA here is from genome assembly GCA_033296515.1 of Macrochelys suwanniensis. Lineage (NCBI taxonomy): Eukaryota > Metazoa > Chordata > Testudines > Chelydridae > Macrochelys > Macrochelys suwanniensis. Next base: position 9,112,808 of record CM065778.1, on the reverse strand, counting down.
TTCACTCTCAATTTTTCATATTGTTTTGGGGCCTTATTGTACTGGAGAAGAGGACCCAGATTTTTGTAAGCTTCATGCTAACAGGTTTCCATTGAATACTCTCCTGAGTGGTCAAGTTGCTTGTGACTGTGTAGAGGTGCCAAGGGGTATGGTCCTTAAAACATATGGAGCCCACCGATCTATGGGGAAAAGAAGCTTCAATCTAAGGCTGTGTTTCCCAAACTTGGGACGCCGCTTGTTCAGGGAAAGCCCCTGCTGCGCCCGGACGGTTTCTTTACCTGCCGCGTCCGCAGGTTCGGCCGATTGCGGCTCCCACTGGCCGCGGTTCGCTGTGCCTGGCCAATGGGGGCTGCGGGAAGCGGCGGCCGGTACATCCCTTGGCCCACGTCGCTTCCCGCAGCCCCCATTGGCCAGGCACAGCGAACCGCGGCCAGTGGGAGCCGCGATCGGCTGAACCTGCGGACGCGGCAGGTAAAGAAACCGTCCGGGCGCACCAGGGGCTTTCCCTGAACAAGCGGCGTCCCAAGTTTGGGAAACACTGATCTAAGGGATCCCAAGATCTGTACACTATGTCAAGACTCCTTTCCAAGGTGTCTTCCCTAGAGCATAGTTCTCAATCTTTTTCTTTCTGAGGCGCCCTAGACATGCTATAAAATCTCCCGGTCCATCTGTGCCACAACATCTGGCTTTTCTATGCAGAAAACCAGGGCTGGCATTAAGGGGTAGCAAGCAGAGCAATCATCGGGGCCCCAAACCACCAGGGGCACCTAGAAGCTAAGTTTCTCAGGCTTCTGCTTCAGCTCCACATGGCAGGTCTCTGGGCTTCAGCCCCATGATGTGGGGCTTCGGCTTTCTGCCCTCGGCCTCAGCGATTCCAATGCTGGTCCTGTTTGGCAGCCCCCCTGAAACCTGCTTGTGGCCCCCCAGGGGCACCCAGACACCTGGTTGATAACCACTGACCTAGAAGATGTGCTGCCATTAGTTTCCCTGACAGGACTGTGCCAAACTCCCTGAATGGAGAGACGACTGCATGGAGCAGAAGTTGCTATTTTTCCTAGTAGTATTCACTTTGACTGGATATTCCGTTACCAAGCCAGAGACTTTTCATAATCTTCAAGATTAGCTGTGGGGACCTTGGAGGATCAAAAGAATATTGACTATTCATGAGACGCTGCTATTCAAAGGTATTAAGTTGATCAGTGCTATTGCCAATGTAGAAATAATCAGGAAGATCCTTATGCATTTGAAAGGCAAAATTAAACAGCGCAAAAGTCTGGGTTAGGAAAATGAAGATATTTGTTGCGGGTAACCAAAATAAGCCAAGATCATAAACCACCTCCATATCTTCCAATGTGAACTCCATCTTCTGACATATAGATGCTAGCGAATATTTCATACTTGCATATGCAGGTCCTCAAAATGGTAGAATATGGACAGGAGTTACAGCTGACTTTTCAAAGAAGCACCAAAGTATTTGGCTTATATTCTAAGCCCCCACCCCCACAAACTTCTTTTCGTATAATAGGATTCAATATTGAGATAATGCAGCTCTATTTGACACAAGCAGAATCTGTCTGTTCTCAGGGTCATCTGATACTGTGTACTTTGATTAGCAAAGTGTGAAGGAGCACGCGCGCACACAGAGTTCATGTATTGAAAATGTTTGCTCTATTATAAACATCACAGTCCTCTGCTGAACCTCTTTCCGTGATCTTGAGGTAGCTTCTCCCTTTGATTCATGCCAGTGGTGCATCACATTGTAAGAGCAAGCCCTTAGGGAGGGGTTTGATTTTTCAGAAGGCTTAAAAACCGCCCTTGCAGTAATGTGGAAAAGGAGACTTTGTACGTCCAGAGAGATAAAAATGGAAGCTTTGTGCTGCTGTGTACAGTGGCTTACAGAGGTCTGTTGATTTTGAGACTAACCTTCTAGTGAAGAAAAGGCAACAAGAAACAAGGGCATACAACAGACAGCAAGGTGCATGGGCATTACATACAACCTCCGTTGGAAGGGATAGGGAGGGAGTGGAATAGAGAGTCCTCTGACCAATTTATGAGCAGCATTCTGGAGTTTAACAACTGTCAGGTGCTTAGTTGTATGGGTGGCAAGCGAGACTCTTTTGTTAAGGAGTGGGAGATTCTGTAGATTCAGAGAGTTATGGGAAATCTACTGGTTACCATGTGAACTCATGCCGATGGCATATCGGAGAAGGCTGACGACAGTTCTGAACTAAACCCTTCCCCTCCATTTTTGAATGCAGTGACCCACTCTGCTGAGTGAAGATTTCATTATCTGCAAGCTGTCGTCTTGCTCATCTTGGCCAAGAAGTGTGTAGTTTGTAAGGGGATGTTTTCATTTGGAGAGGGGGGGGGCGGGAAAGAATCTAATAAGCTATTTTCCTCATTGCTTTTTGCATCAATATTGCTATTTTGCATTTAATTAGTAGCCGCTAGTAAAACTAAAAGACCCTAACAAATTCCTGCTGTGGTCCCTGAGATGTGGTGCATTTCTAATAAGAGCATGTTTTCATTTAAATAGTCCTGTTACGTTCCTTGCTAATGGCCCATTCTCCATTTGTATGTCTGCTCTGCATATTACAATGCTGTGGAAGTACGGCATGCTATAAACCTAGAATTTGAATCAGACACACACTCAAAATGCCTTTTAAAAAGTGTCTCTCAAACTTGTACAGTGAAGGAAATTCAGATGGGAGCAGTTAAAGCGAGAGGGTTTCACTTGTGTGTTCCAGCTCGTCGATCATTAAAGAGACACTGGCAGGTCAAATGGGCCTAAATCTGATTGATTTACAAGAAGAATCATTTTTTTTTGTTGAAAGAGTCTAAATTAATCTCCAATGCCAAATTAAAAACAACAACAAACATCCATACATGAGGGTCCTAACTAGGGAGTGATTAATTAACTCAAACCCGCACCTGTCCGTTAGATCATCTAGTCTGACCAGTTTTTCACAGAACATTAAATTTCTATTTGAGCCCAGTAACATGTGTTTGAGTAACACATGCCTTCCAGAAGGGCATCTTTTTGGGTTTGGAGAAAGAGGCTAGGGACACCAAAAAAACTTGTTTACCAGAAGTTGGGAATGGGCGATGGGATGGATCACTTGATTACCTGTTCTGCTCATTCCCTCTGGGGCACCTGGCATTGGCCACTGTTGGAAGACAGGGTACTGGGCTAGATGGACCTTTGGTCTGACCCAGTATGGCCATTCTTATGAGAACCTCCACACCACAACCTCGGTTAGACGCACACCCTTTCCCTGTGACCTCCTGCCAAAAGCAGTGCATTGGCTGGCCTGCACCTCCATAGGACCTGGACTGCCACATGTCTCCCTGGCCCAGAGGCCAAATACCTATTAGAGATTTGTTCCAGGATGCTGCTGCTGCCTCTTTGGGGAGCTGTGGATTGTGCAGTTACCAGGTCTCATTTGCTTATAGATGAGCTTCAGGGATATCCAATGTCTGGGGCTGGATGGGTGTAAGAGCAGGGTGGAAGTGGATGAGGAATGGGGCGAAGGGTTTTCACAGGATGACTGGCAGGGGGACCAGTTGGCAGAAGGCTGTCCCGTTGGGTAAGCTCAGAAGGCTTGCGTACTTGGGGAACCTTAACAGTTTTGTGCCCATCACAAATTCTAATGCAAACAACCTGTGCTGCTCTATGTACCTGGCTTAGCACATGGGCTGGGTCCCTTGAGTGCACAGTTAACCCATCAAGTGATTTCAAATGATAGCATGGGATGAGGCAGGCTTCTGAAAGAAGAGAGTCAGGGAATGCTTAGATTAAAATTAAGGATGTGAATGGCTCCAGCGGTTTGTTTTAAATTGACTGATCGCCCAGGTAATAGCTAGTCAGCCCAAGCTTTTGGAAAATATTTGTCATTAATCAGTGCACCTTAATGCAGCTCCCTTGGAAAGGGCTCCAGAAACGCAGTCCCAGTTAGAGAAATTGTATTCGCTTTATTAGCTCCTTCATCATGGGCACTACCGCAAACAAACAAGTGTAGGGAGGGGAGAGCAAGATCCTGCTGGCGCAGGGCTCATTCCGGAGGCTGAGGCGGGAGGACCGTGGTGAAGTGAGCTCCACGGAGGCCTGTGGCGGGGAAGCAGAGTCGCTCTGGATTACAGGCCTGAGGTGGTGTGCTCATTGCCCCGGCAGGCAGAGGGGGACTTGCAGAAGCTCCTTGTTAACAGAGCCAGGCATCTGGGCCCCACGGAAAAGAATCGCTCAGCTTTTATTTTAAAAAAACCCAAAGATAAGTTTCTAGACTTTTTTTCTCTTGTGAAGCGAGAGACCCACACGGCTTGATTGCTAGGGCTGAAAGGAACAAGAAGCTGGGCATTGGGGCGTAAAGCTGCGTCTTCCCCCCCCCCCCCCCCCCACTGCCTCAGCACACGCTTGTGAACACGGGATTTTCACTGTACTGTGGCAGTGTCCACATGGGATGTTGTTGCACGGCAGAGTCACGCCCTGGCTTGTCCAGCAGTAACTTGCTGTGTAGCCTAGCCATTAACGTAAAACGAGTGAGTGAAGGATCAGTCGCTCGCCTGTTCCTACTGTTTGTTTGCAGGAGTGCCCATGGAGAAGGAGCTAAAAAAGCAAGTTGCCAGCGCTCACGATCTTGTCATGAGCCTCGCCGTTCTATTGTTTGTCAGAAAGCCCCACCTCCTGGAGGCATGGGGTTGGCTGAGAATCTCAAATTTAATTACAACAACCAAAAGAGAGTTTTTTTGTTTTTTTTAATAAGTCCTCCTGATGGAGACCAGCTTGAAAACATGACCCAAATGCAGCTTCAAAACCAGAAAGCGAACCAACAGAGCCCACAATTACATTTTTAAAATAAGTCATAATTTTTTAAGGCAGTCTCGTGACTTTTGAGGGTCTTGACTCATGGCTTTTGAATGCTTAGGGTTGGCAATACTATGTATGCCAAATAATAGTTCTCGCCGACTCTCCCCCACATCGTTGGGCTAATCCTGTGCATGGTTATGTGATCATGAAATTAGCTATGGGGTGTATACGTTTGTGCGGGAGCTTACCCATGCTCACTCAAGACTATTAGGCCTGGCTTGGCTTAAAATTGTAGCCCTCTCTGAGGCTGGGGTGCATCTGGCTGCCACTCACTCGCGTCTGGCTTCACTCACTGCAGTAATGGGAGCTGGCTCAGACCCTCAGTCATCTGCTACACCAGGGCTGTACCCACCATGGCTGCAGCTACCGTTGCTGCTGCAAGGAGACAGTTGCTTTTGCCTCCCCTGTCGTCTTAGGATCACCTGGGGAATGTGCCTGTGACCTGACAGGTGGGGTCGGCTTTCTGATGGCTGTAGCCTCAATTAGTTTCCCTAGTGATGGCTGATTGAGCAATTAGCTAATCAGGAGGAGTGGCTAGGGAGCTAAGGAACTAACTAGCCCTCAGCTGGCTAACCTGATCATAGAATATCAGGGTTGGAAGGGACCTTAGGAGGTCATCTAGTCCAACCCCTTGCTCAAAACAGGACCAATCCCCAATTTTTGCCCCAGATCCCTAAATGGCCCCTTCAAGGATTGAACTCACAACCCTGGGTTTAGCAGGCGAATGCTCAAACCACTGAGCTTTCCTCTCACCCCCGCCCCCCCGGGAGGGATGGAAGCCAGGAAGGAAGTTTTACAAAGGAGGGAGGACAGGGCTAGCTGAGCCCAGAGTGCCCACGGAAGGGAGATCTCTTCCTCCGACAGTCCTTGGTGACGAGGGGCTCAAAGAAGTAGGGTTTAAAAACTGGACTGTCGCACTGTACTGGTGTTGGTGGAAGGTTCTAGAATAAAATACAGGCTGAATACTAAAGAAAAGTGGGTCTGAGCAGTTGGGGTTAGAGCATGGCCCCGTCACAGGGCTACACAGTCCCTGTAAACTCTCTCCTTCAGCGGTTGCTCTAGCATCATCTGAGTGCAGGAAAAGTGGAGGTGGTGCCACTTTGCTACAGCACTGAGTGGAAGTCTTGCAGTGGCCATAGCCAGCCTTCCCATGCCAGTGCCTGCCTGCCTGCCCAACCCCAGCAAAGGGCTAGAAAAGCCAGTACTGGGAGCAAGCCTGGAGACCTTCCTCACCACCAGTCTTTCACCAGCTGGTTGAGGCCCCCTTGCTCCACCTGACTGCCAAGGCTGGCTAGGGACGACCGTCCACAGTCAGAGGCTACTCGCCTTCCCCAGAATAGGTGACTATTCCCCTGCTGACTGCCGCAGGGGGCTTGCTTCCCAGCCATCCCAGTGATGGCAGGGCACCCACCATGAGGAACACCTGCTAGGTAGGTGAGCTACGTAGAGCAGCCTCCATGGGGTTCCAACAAGAGGAAAGTTGGGGAAATGGAGGGGAGGGATAGAAGGATGGAGGGGTTTGCATAGAGGAGAAAGAATGGGGGAGAGACTTGTTTTTATTGGGGAGGAAATGGTATGGAATTTGCAGGACTCCTTGGGGTGGAGGGGGTGTCTTCTAGGACGTGTCCTGAATCTCACTAGTGGAGGGGGAAAATGGCCATGCTTGCGGCAGTGGCTGGCTTGAGGGGGATGTCCTTAAATCCATCACGCACCTTTCCAGGCATGCTGCCATCCTCCCTACACCCTATGTGACTTCTCAGCAGCTTGTTGCTCACCGCTAGGAAACCTGATGAGGCTTCCAGTGACAGAACAGCATGGCATGAACATGGGGCAACTAGGCCCTTGTCCAATGTTAATCCAAGTCAGTGAGGTCCTGACCGCGCACTGAGCCAAATCCAGTATTTGCCCCGAACGCCCAATCTCCGCGTTACATCTGCTGTTCACAGCCACTGTTTGCCCACCCCTCCTTCAGGATTAAAGACACATCACCTTTTTAAGGTAAGCCATTGGTTTTGAAAGCACCTGTAGAATGTTAGACATCATTATCCAGTGTGATGCTGGTAATCCATAAATAAGTAAAGATCTGTGCGAACCCCGTCTGGGTGTATTTTCAGCCTTTTAACTAGGAAGAAGATGGGACAGGATTGGGATAATCTTTTAAATGCAATTATTTATTGATTCACTCTGACTCGTCCCACTAGCAGGAATGCCCTGCTAACCTATTAGCCGTATTTGGCTTTCAGTCAGTGATTATTGAACAGTGAGGAGTGGTGTTTAGCAAACCCTTTTCAGGAATAGTTGTTGAACTGCAGGATCTGTAGAAGGAGGGGAAGATGGCGTTTTCCCCCATTTCACAAGGAACAGCTTTTTTAAAAGTGCATTCACTCATCAGAATAATCTTAGGGATATGCTCCCTGAGGTTAGGTGAGAAGGTTCTTTTAGGCCTGGCAGCAGACTGCTTTCCCATTTGGGGGTGCTACTGTCCCCCAAAAGAACCATTTGAAAGGACTTCTAGACAGAATGCTATTAGGATGCTGAGGTTTGAAGCCATTTGACCCCAGGCTTCCCTGACCTCTGCATATTCCATTTCTCATTATTACTGAATGTTTGTTTATACCGCCAAAGATCTACATGGTGCTTTATGCGAAAATAAAGGCAATAATCCCTGGTTTCTAGGGATGAACTTTCAGCTAGTCCCCAGCTGATTTCATTTCAATATTGGCTGAGCACAGAGATGTGGCTGGGCATCTGCTTTGGACCAGGTCCTGCCTCCCTGACTTGAAATGTACTCTGGCAAAACTTCCACTGAAATCAGTGCAGCAAATAGGGTCCTTCATGCATGCAGACCCTGTGGTTAGGTGTCCAGCTGCTCTAGCTGGATGGACTCATTAGCTCAAATGCCGGTTTTGCTGGCAGGTGCGTGGGCAGAAACGGGCGCGGTGAAAACGTCCCGGATTGCTATAGATTTATTGGTAGAGGCGCATTAGGTGATGCAGTGGGGCTGTGAGCAGTGAGATGTTTGGCGGCTGGCCATGCGTGTGACAACCTGGCTGCTGGAAATGTCTCTCCAGCTTGTAATGACCCTTCTGGAAGTTTCAGCTCTGCATTTCTGAGCCGCTTTTTGTTACAGTTTTTGTAACAATTGGCTAACGAGTCCCCTGTGGCACGATTACCCCTCCGCAGCGGAGACTCGGTCAGTCTGACTCTGTGGCTCAGGATGGATGCATAGAATCTCAGGGTTGGAAGGGATCTCAGGAGGTCATCTAGTCCAACCCCCTGCTCAAAGCAGGACCAACCCCAACTAAATCATCCCAGCCAGGGCTTTGTCAAGCCTGACCTTAAAAACCTCTAAGGAAGGAGATTCCACCACCTCCTTAGGTAACCCATTCCAGTGCTTCACCACCCTCCTAGTGAAAAAGTTTTTCCTAATATCCAACCTAAACCTCCCCCTCTGCAACTTGAGACCATTACTCCTTGTTCTGTCATCTTCTACCACTGAGAACAGTCTAGATCCATCCTCTTTGGAACCCCCTTTCAGGTAGTTGAAAGCAGCTCTCAAATCCCCCCTCATTCTTTTCTTCTGCAGGCTAAACAATCCCAGTTCCTTCAGCCTCTCCTCATAAGTCATGTGCTTCAGCCCCCTAATCATTTTTGTTGCCCTCCGTTGGACTCTTTCCAATTTATCCACATCCTTCTTGTAGTGTGGGGCCCAAAACTGGACACAGTACTCCAAATGAGGCCTCACCGGTGCCGAATAGAAGGGAATAATCATGTCCCTCGATCTGCTGGAAATGCCCCTACTTATACAGCCCAAAATGCCATTAGCCTTCTTGGCAACAAGGGCACACTGTTGACTCATATTCAGCATGCGTTCAACAAGCACACGGCTCGGCGTTGGCACCTCTCACTGTAGCTGTTGCTGGGCTTATCTCTCCTTGCATGACGTTTTAAGAACTTGGGATAAAATGAGAGACTGTGGCCCGGGTTCTCTACTGAATTGAGACTCCCCTTGGGGCTGCTGAATGAGGGAGGCCATCAGCCCCGGTCCTGGCCCCCGTGTATCATCCAGCTGCCTGTGGGAGGGCCATGCCTGTGGCAAGCACCTCCCTGCCCCTGACGCCCTCCTCCCCAGAAGTGGGGCTGGTTTGGGGGATAGCATAGGAGTAGATATGTTAGTGATACGATATCAGAGCTTCCTTCCATCAAGGGAATTTTTTTGAACTGTCTAGACCTGGCCACCAGAGAAGCATTAAGAGGCCCAGATACACCCAAATCATGGCCCTGTCTCTGTAACAGAGACTTGTTGTACAGTGGCCATTTGCCCAGCCTCTACCTTCCAGTTCCATTCCTCTACGTACCCTTGCTGGGGTTTCCATGGCGCCATCTTTCCCCTTCTCTTGGCCTTAGGATTGAGAGCTTGCCCTTCAGCTTATTCGTAGCCAGTGACCATCCACATTTTGTTTTGTGATGGGCATTGCTGGGAGGAAGCCTCTGGAAGAGCTTCACTCCTTGAGCCATGGCTTGTCCTAGCAGCCCCCATGCACCCACCAAGGAGGGCTGCATGCAGCTTCCTCTGCAGCCCATCAGCTCTACCTTGCGTGTCTACCCGCAGCGCAAGGCAGGGGAATCTCGCTGGCATCGCTTCCAAACAATGGACATGAACCGGCTCGTCCTTTTAAACCCGAGTGGTGTCTGCAGAAGCTGCTGACTGGGCTACATCATGCCTGTTAGGCAGAGCCCATAGGTGCTGGAACTTGCGGAGGGGGGCAGGGTGCTGCTGCACCCCCTGGCTTGAAGTGGTTTCCATCCTATACAGAGTTTACAGTTTGGTTCAATGGCTCTCTGCACCCCCACTGTACAAATTGTTCCAGCATCTCTGAGCACGTCTGCATTTCCTTATGCACCAGTCCTGCTCTGGGTTCAATGTGGAGTGGAATGGGGCCCTGCCTCCTTTCTGCTCTCTCTAGGAGTAGGAGAGGAGCAGTCCCTGTGCTTCTCTGAATGCAGGGACTGTGTTTCTGCTTGGTCCTTTTGTGGGCCCTATAACTGGGGAATGGGGAAGGGTTTCCGAGCCCTTTCCTGCTCTGTAATGGCCAGGTCTCTTGACAGATCTCCTGGGGGGTGGGGGGGCTGGGGGTTGTAGTTGTACTTTAACTTTAATGGCATGCTTCACTTTTCATTACCCTTAGAGAGTTAGTGTTAATCCTGCTGACTCAGTGTAATTACAGTCTGATTCCCTGGATCCCTCCTGGGATTTCCTGTGGGATAATGTATTCTTGGCTTAGGCCTGGTCTACACGACGGGAGGGAGGAGGATTGATCTAAGTTACGCAACTTCAGCTATGTGAATAACGTAGCTGAAGTCAACGTACTTGGATCTACTCACCGCTGTGTCTTCACTGCGGTGAGTCGACTGCTGCCTCTCCCCCGTCGACTCCGCCTGCGCCTCTCGTGACGGTGGAGTACAGGAGACGACACAATAAATCGACCCCCGCTGGATTGATCGCTGCCCGCTGATCTGGCGGGTAGTATAGACATACCCGACTCAGCACCAATCTGGAGAGAAACATGCCTCCCGATGGATCACCCATGCCACTTCCTGCGGCACCTATGTTTTCCTGTAACGCCTCCTATCTAAGCCCTGCTCGGCTCATGTGATGGGATGGGAGCACAGCCCAGGAGCGTGAGGAGGCAGAAATAGCTTTGCTTGGCTCTCTGCAGTGAAAAAAAATCTCCCTGATAAATGTCAATGAAAGACTTGAAACCTTGGACTCTAATGATGAGAGATTCTCTGCCTTTGGTGTCTTGAGTAGGTAAGCTCTGATTTCTGGCTCTGTAGCCTTCCTAGTGGAACCGTGCTATCCATGTTTTACCTCTCAGGTAGGATGACAATGAATAATAAATAACACTATATGAAGTAGGAGCCCTATTTTGACTCCCATGCTCGCGCTGAATTGCCCTTTATTGTACGAGTCGTGCTGTTGATCTTCATGGGATGACTCATGGAGTAGAGGCTATTCCACAAGATCTGAGGTGGTAGAATCAGACCTTAAAATTTTTCTACCCAGCTTGAGAAATTTGGCTGTTTGTGGATCTTTGCAGGGAAAAGGGGGACGGAATCCTCTTTATCTGGGCTGCAGAATGGCTCCTCTGGGTCTAATGTGGTCATGCTGCAAGGAATGGTGGGCGGATGCATTTATACAGTGGTAGCCCCTCAAGCCCCACCCTTTACCTGCTCCAGTGCATTGCATGGCCCCACACAGGTAGCACCCACAGAACAAGGGAACACAGGGCATGTGTGTGCCTAGCACAGACCCCAACCCCCGCAAATTCTGCTCTGCACCTCTAGGTGAAACCTCATTGGCCCTCTGCACCATTGAACAGAGGAGGAGGATTTCTCCCCATGCAAATCGATGATTCTATAATATTTTTGACAGGTTGTAACTGCAGATTGATGACTTGCTGAGTAGCTGGGCAGTCACTATAATATCCATATTACTGGGTTTGCCTAAATCCATGATTTACAAGCTGGAAGATGTAGGTTTTTGATCTTATGGACAATGATGTGGTGTTAGGAGTTTGTTTAGGGATTATACTTCCGGTAGAAGGCCTTCTGTTGCATCCATCATACAGAGAGACTAAGCCCTTGGAGCAAGCAGTAGTAATTTCTTAATCAATGGTGTGTACGCAGAAAACATGTACCCGCTCAACTCTTACTAGGCCAGTTCCAACAACCACACAACTTTTGAGTCCCATCCTCACTCCTTAGCCCCTGGTTCTGTCTCTGCATTCCACTTCCGCAGTTTTAAAGCAATGAGAACCGGGCCCTATTTCCCAAAGGACTGCACAGATATTAGCTGATCCTTACAATGCTGCTGTGAGGTTGGGCAGTATTATTATCCCCAGTTTTCAGTTGGGGTGTCTTTGGCAGAGGGTAAAAACAACATTTTCATCTTTGGGGCCCTTCATTTGTGGGTGCCCAACTTGAGACCACTTGGGCCTGATGTCTTGTGGTACTGAGCATCCCACAACTCCTACTGGTTTAAACTTCAGTGCGTCAGGCTAGCGCTTACGAAAATCAGGCCCAAAATGACAAGACGGGGGGCCAAAAGTTTCAGAAGTAGCACAAGTGACTTGACCAAGGCTATGCCTTGAGGCATCTGTAGAGATGGGATTAAAAACTCAAGGTTTCCCAGGCTCACGTTCAGTCCCTTTGGCTTCATTGCCCCTAGTGACAGTCATAGAACAGAAATGACCCCTACTAAAAGCCCTGTTGTCTTATTTAGCCACTGGCTCACGTTGGGAGTGGAGTGGAATTGCACCATCCCTAGGGGCCGCTAAGTGGCACAATCCAATCCTGATGGGCCCGATATATTGCAGAACCCTCGTGATGGTGCGGCCTGTTTCCTTGAGTGCCCCCACGCTCTCTGTGTGGGAGCCCTTGGGCTTTGGCCCCCATGCCCGGGGCAGCAAGGCAGACAGGCTCAGGCTTCAGTCCCCCTGCCTGGGATTGTGTAGTAATTTTTGTTGTCAGAAGGGGGTTGCAGTGAAGTCTGAGATGCCCCGAGGTGGCATATATTCTGTGTAAACAGGCCAGATGCCACAGGGATGGACACCTCAGGGCTCTTCGATAATCCCATATTCTATGTGTAGTGTGCACCGATGGGCTGGATGGCTTTATTTTATTTAGGTCTCATCAGTATTGTCTTGTTTCTTTCCCCCAGTCGTCGTTGTTGAAATATTCCAGTGGAAAGGGCTGACTAGTTGTGACAGGTTGAAAGGCGGCCAGCAGAGAGTGGAATGTGACATCATAAAAAAGCACTTTGAGAGGGTTGGTTTTGCTTAGACGTTTTAAAAATTGCTGGTAAAGCCTGTTGTGTGCCTGCCGAAATCTGAAAGGTGCTGGGAACTGTCTGCAATCTTTCTGTGTAACTGAATTTTAGGCGGTGTGCCTAGATTTTGTTTTTGTGTGGTTAATGTTAACAGAACATTTGTAGCTTGTATTACCTCACTTTCCTGTAGTCTGAAGAGTTTTCTTTCTTCAGTTAGATGTAAGTAGGCAGTTGGAAGTGAAAAGGCCTGACTTTCCTCTCCTGCACCCAGTGTAAATAAGGAGTAGCTGTACTGAAGTCAATAGTTACCTGGTGTAAAATGAGGAGAGGATCAGGCCCATTGTATGAAGGGGGTACGGCGCTCTTTTGCCCTCTTGCACATGCAATCTTGAAATCATCTCTGTATTTAGTAAAGGCACAACCCTGCCAGCCTCACTCTTGTGGGGTAGTGTCTTATCCTACTACATGTGTAGTCCTGTGTAATACTACTCATTGAGAGTCCGATTGGCAGAATCTGGCCTTTAAAGGGCTTGCCTCTTACAGTGGTGAGGTATTGGGGGAATGTCTTGGAGTTCAACTAAGGAGACGTTACCCGAAGCAGAGTCATTTCCGTTTTCCTTTAAAGAGTATTATAGCACCATCTGCAAAGGACTTAGGGGTCACGGTAGCAAACCAATTCAACATGAGCTCCTAGAGTGATGCTGTAGCTAAGAGGACTAGCGCAATCGTTGGACGGATGAGATGGGGGATATCACGTAGGAATAGGGAGGTGGTATTGCTGCCGTATATGGCATTAGTGACACACTTACTGGAATGCTGTGTCCAGTTCTGAAGTCCGCCCTTCAAAAAGGATGTTGGAAAGGTTGCAGAAAAGAGGTGTAAGATGATTCACGGTCTGGAAAACCTGCCTGACAGGGAGAGACTAAATTTTGTGAAAGAGAAGGTTAAGCAGTGACTTGATTCCTGTCTGTAAGTACTGACATGGCGGGGGGTGTGGGGGGTGTGGAAGATTTCTGGTAGGGGAGGGCTCTTTAATTTTTCAGAACAGGGCATAATGAGATTCACTGGGTGGAAGTTGAGGCTGGACAAATTGAGCCTAGAAAAAAGTGCAAATTTTTCATCATGAGGTTAATTAACCACAGGAATGACTTATCGAAGGATGTGGTGAATTCTCCTTCACTTCAAGTCTTTAAATCAATAATTATAGTAGACTACCTAGTTCTCATCTATGGGCATCATATGGCTGTCTTTCTAAATGCTGTGCTCTAGCTCTAACCGAAGTTACGGGTCTGATGCAGGAATCACCAGGTGAGGCTGGATGGTCTGCAGGAGGTCAGACAAGATGGCATCTTCTGGCATTAAAAAAAAATCTATGAAATGTGGTTGGGGTGGCTACAGGGGGCTAGATTGTGTCATGAGAACATGGCCCCTAGGAAAGGGCGGTATGTTGCTTTGCCACTCCAGGAGCACAACAAGGAAAGAATTGTGGCTCATGGAGCCATAGTTCCCTGCTTGTTTTGCCCTTGCTTCCGGGTGTAAGGTAGTAAGAGGGCTGGATTTAGGGCCAGGCAACCCAGGTGACTGCTTGGTGGCGCCGGGCTTGCAGTGCTCTTTTTTGTTGTTAGCAACAAAAGGGAAAAGATAACGTTTGCAGTCAAATGTTTCAGGTATTTTGTATGTGGGTTCATTTTTCGCTAACCTCCTAGAATGTCCTGGACCTTTCTAGAATCTCATAGAACCTTCCAGACTTTCTTAAATTTAAAAAGCTTTTATAAGCTTAGAGGAAACGAATTTTTTTATTTGCTTACATATGGCATGCGTAAATACATTTGCATGCTAGGGTCTGTAAATCTGTATCGTCTTGTATGACTGGGATGAATCCTGCATGCAAATTGTTTCTCAACATCATGAAATGGGCTACAAATGTAATAAATAAGGTATTCAAAAGTTTTTAACAAATGGAGGGGCACTGAAGATGCTCCTTGCCTGCAGCGCCATTTGGTCTAGGGCCGGCTCAGGGTAGTAAGTACTTCTCTAGTCACCTCTATTAGCTGCAAAGCATCGCCCCTTTGCCATGCCCTGCCTCAGCCTTGCCTACCCTCTCTTCACCTGCTCCCCAGGCTCCTGATGGTGGGGGGAAGGGAGTAGGTGGTTCCTTGGCTCCAACATAGCCAAGTCCAGGAGGATAAGGGACAGGGCTCTTGATCCCTTTTCTGTCACTGCATAAGTATGCAGGCCAAGGTCTTGGGCAGAGTCTTCAGAGACAACCAGATATGCAAGAAGGCCTGCAGTTAGGCGGGTCGTTTGTCCAGTTTTAAACTGGGCAGCCCTCCTTTTGGATGGTTTGTCCCCTGTCCAGTACTGAAACAAAATGGAACGTGCTGCTCCGCCCCTGCCGGTGTGACCTTGCATCGCTGTGCATGTGCGGATACGCTGGTGGTGGTGGGGCATACCCCATCCCTGGGAATATGTGAGTGGCCTCCCTGCCCTTCAGGACTGAATTGAGAGAGTGGATCTTACTTGTGGCAGAGAAACAGTGCCGACAAGGTTTGTTTGGTGGGCGGGGGGGCCGGATGGCGGAGGATGACTGGAGGAGTCAGACACCAGCACATTAATATGATTAATGACAAAACTTAATTTGCTCCGACAGCTCATTCGAACACAAAGGAGAACTCTCAAACGAGCGGCTTTGCAGCAAGCAGGAGACGTGGAGGGGATTTCTCCAAGGGAGAGGCTGGTTCTGAGTTAGAACAATGAGTGAGGTTTCAGAAGGAGCAGTTGCTGCGTATTCTACAGATGAGTTAATGAGATTTTTCCAGTAATATTGAAATTTGGAACAGTTTAATATTGCTGTGCTAAATTATGTATACACAATCCAGGGCGCTGCCTTAATTCACATTAGCCTGGGACAATTTAATTTTACTTTAAAATTGCAATGAATTCCGTTTAGGCCATTTCCGATACCTTAAAACACAACTGTAATTACAGCCAATGGATGAGTCAAGTGGCTTTGCTGGAATGGCATTCTTTGGGAAATATGTTTCTAGCCCACTAGGGGGCACCCATGTCACACTAAAGGAAGGCTGAGCATTGTAAAGTGTCTGCAATGTATTTTCAGACTTGCTGTTTTTTAACCTGCTCTTACCCTTTTAGTCTGAACTTCGCCCCGGGATGGTTTGAAAGAGAAGCGATCGTATTACCTGTTGCCTTAAAAAACCACTGTTTACTACACGTTAAAAGGAAATAACTTCTATGTGGCTGGCATTAAACAATTGCAGACGTCTGACCAAATGATCTTAAATACAGCGTGGGAGAAGAATAGACTGCACCTACCTTTGTATGAGTTTTGATGTATTTCAGAAATAAACACTACATGTTGGTTTATTTCTGTTCATAGTAAAACGTTGTCAGTCACCCTGTTTCATAGACCTCGCTTATGTATGAGGACCTCCCTGCCCATGCAAGGTGCTGCATTCCCTCAGTTCCCATTGACTCCACAAGGAGGCGCTCTGCACCATTCATGATCCAGTATTAAATACCTGGCTCTTGTATAGATGCTTTTCGTCAGTAGATCGCAAAGGGCTTTACAAAGGAGGTCCGTGTCCTTCTCCACATTTTACAGATGGGGAAGCGGAGCCACAAAGGGGTCAAATGACTTGTCCAAGGTCACCCAGCAGGTTAATAGCAGAGCTGGGAATAGAACCCATGTTTTGGGACTCCTAGTGCACTGTGTTAGCCACTAGACAACATTGCCCATCATCAGAAATGCTTGCTGCATTTAAAATCAGTTCACTGAATCAGGTGGTTTTAACTGGTGGAAACATTTCCTGAAGAATAAATTAGGTTTGGGATCATTTTGAGAATTGCATCTTTGACACACTGTTTAGATTACATGAAGAATTAGAGATGAAGGACAAAGTCCAATTAAATAACCTGGACTAATTAAAACAAACACACACACACAATTTCCCCCAGTAAAAATAATTAGGCCTTTGGAGATTAATAGCTAAATATCCACTACTGGTCACATTTATTTAGCTCTAGAAATGGGCGGTCTCTCTTCAGGACAGTCTGAACGTTTTGTTTTAGCACTTCTCTTAATGTCATGTGATATGTTTTCCAATCAAACCTTAGCACTGAGCACTGATGGCTTTGAAATGTGTGGTCAGTAAAACTTGAATCTTCATTCCCCCTCCTCCCGCCCATTAAGAAATTGCATGTGTTGATAGCTACCCACCCCCTTCTGCTTCATTTATTAAAATATAATGGTTCCAAATGGTTAAATAAAGACCTTCAGTAGTTTTTGCCGCTCTCATGCTGACAAATCTCCTTGTGCAATATATGGCATGTGAATTTATTTCATTTATGCAAATTATTTTACATAAGGAGAGCCTCTTAAGAGATGGGCCATCTGTCTCTGTCTGTCTCTCTCTCTCCTCCCCCCCCCCCCTTTTTAAATTGAGGACATATTGGGTACACTTCAAATTAAGGTCCTATTTATACATTCTTGAACATGCTTATATTAATAGCTCATTATAAAGGATGTTATAAAATGCACTGGTAATAACCTCTTCACAGATGATGTTAAAACTAGCTATAAAAAGATGATATTTTATAACATGCAACTATTGGCAGAAAAAAAGGACACTATAAAATATTATATAAGTTTGTACTTATGTTTAGTTATCTACCCCCCATCACCATAGTGTCTGAGCACCTCACAATCTTGTAATGTATTTATCCTTACATCCTCCCTCCGTGAAGTAGGGCGGTGTTTTGCAGTTGGGAAACTGAGGCAGAGAGAGAGGCAAAGTGACTTGCCAGAGCCGGGGCTTGACCCATCTCCCAAGTCCTAAAGTAGCACCCTACCCACAAAAGCCTACCTTGTTCAGCCTTTGCTCATGCTGGTAAGCTTTTACTCATGTGAACAGTCCCATTGACTTCAGTGGAGCCACTCATGTAAGTAAGTGCTCACCAGCATGATTAACCGTTGCGTAATCTGTCTCAATGTCATTCTAAATGGAAGCTTAATATAAGAATTGGATCAGTTCATGGAGGATAGGTCCATCAATGGCTATTAGCCAAGATGGTAAAGGATACAAACCCATGCTCTGGTGTCCCTAAGCTTCTGACTGCCAAATGCTGGGAATGGGCAACAGGGGATGGATCACTTGATTGCCCTGTTCTGTTCATTCGCTCTGAAGCACCTGGCATTGACCACTGTCAGAAGACAGGATAATGGGCTAGATGGACCTTTGATCTGACCCGGTACGGCCTTTCTTGTGTTCTTATGTAAGTATTTATTAACATGACAATAACATACGTGGAAGTAAAAACCTTACATTCTAAGAAACAATATTTAAATTGCTGTCAGTATGCATCTAAAAAAACCCGATGCTTGTCAAATTCTTGATTCAGATTCAGTTAATTGATGGATGGAACACTTACTCTATACAGAGAACAACAAACCACCTTAATTTCACTGGGTAGGCTAAAAAAGAATGAATTGTTAGACACCTGTTGTCTTGTACCATGTTGTTCAGGACAGGGAGTTGTCATTGGGCTCTGTAGTACCATTATAGAGCATGAGGAGACAGATTAAATGGACTTTTAGGTTTTGAAATCGGGTTAATGAATAAGGGCATGATCTTGTATTACTTATGCATCTGAAAACCCCATTGGAAGGGTGCCCATGGATTGCAGAACTGGGGTCCCTAGAGAGCCCTTCAGAGTTACTTGCATAAGTAAGGATTTCCAATATCGGGGTCCCTGTTTTTATGGGGCCAATCCTGCAAATTGCAGAGTGCTACCTACTGGTACTGAGCCCCCACAATGCCCATGGGCTAGTTATTGCGAAGCACATCTCCAGTGAAGTAAACGATCTGGCCCAATGAGGCCAGTTGCCGCTCGCTACCTTCCAGGATCAGGCTCTGAGCCTGTAACTGACCAATGAGAGTATCATTAGCTGCCCCTGGCACTGGGGACTGGCTGCATTAGAAATCCAGACTTCCCCAGGAGAGATCTTGACTCAGAAGGTCAGGAGTGATTGTATTGTTTGTGCAATCTGTAAACAAGTAATTGTTCTGCTGCTGAACGTATTGCCACACCCGCTGGGTGATGCAAGAACCAGCATTAAAATCTGCCAAGGGGAACATTACTTATATGGAAAAGAGGCACAAAACCTAGTTTTGGGACTAAAATCTTGGAATTTCTTTTAACATAATCAGGTGAGATTATTTTTTTTCTATTCTCTTTCTCTTATTGACATGAAGCAGCTAGTCTCAGCACCATGATGGGATTGTGGCAATCCCGTCCCCACAAACAACCCCATTCTTTCAAGAAGTTTTGCGTCCAGATAGCATGGGGAAGCCTTGAATTATGCTAGTGTTAGTGTCTTCGGTCTCTTTCTCTATCTAGAGACTGCAAATCGGAATAGCCCATACTTTTGTTTTTCTTTAATCAGTAAAGTAAACACAGAGCAGGTTACAATAAAAAAATTACTTGCTTCTAGACAAACCTTCAGGATATACAAAATAAAAATAGTAAATTTGAGTAGGGAAAGAGGTAAGACCTAAATACTAAATAGTATAGCATTGTATTGATTTCTGAAAGGGCAATGTAAAAATATATCTGTCTAATTTGAAATGGACAAACATGTACTGGACACAACATGTCCATCATTCTCTCTCGTATTTAAAAAAAAATCCTAGAATTTCTTTTTAAATAAAACTTTGAGAAGTTTATTTTTTCTTCACTCATATTTATAGAAGAAATTATTAATAAAGACAATAGATCTTTGTCTTCAGATGCCACCCTACTAAAATCTTTTTTGAACAGAGTTGCTGCATTGGTCAAACAAGAGAGAGGAAGAAAGTGATTAACTTGTAGCTTGTTATCCTGATATTACTTTAATTCCAACAATTTCTGTTTTTTCTCACTGCAAACTGAACAGCGAAGGATCAGCACTGCAAACCATGGGCTTTCCTGCTCTGAGCATCAGCTACTGAAAGGCACCTGCTAACATGCTTTAATGACCCCAGAGATGCTATGTCCTCCAAAGGAAGGGTGTAATTTTGTATTTCTTAAAAGCAAATTCCTAATTGTTCCCATTGCGTAGCAAAATAAGAAAAGTGGTGGTAGAAAATAAGAAAAGGTCATTTTGATCACTCAGTAGGCAAAGAGCACATTATTATGAGCGCTGACAAATTACACCGTGTGTGTCATATTTCTGATAGCGGAAGGTCAAGTTGAGCCCGGGGTAGAGGAGAGAACAAATATAAACAATAAAAGCAAAGGGACTCGAATTTTTATGAGGTGAAATTTTCAGCTCATTATTTTATGGAACACATGTCAATAAAGCTATTAGAGTTTCTCTGCAGAACAATTTCTTGAAAATGCAGCTTCTGGAAAAACACACTTATCAGCACGAGATCTGTTGTCTGTCAGTGACTAGTCCCAATAGCAGACCCGGCGAATAATGTGATCCGTTGTCAAAATGCAGCCCTATGCGATCCTTTGGAGCCTCTGTTCTTTAGATCCAGGGTGACGCTACTAATGTTGCAGTTAATTCAAAATGGGAATGGTGCAAGGTTATCCTAATCGCAACTTGGTTTCCAGTAAATGGGGGGTGCTTACTCCCCCACCCATCTCCGACCACTCCCCACCCTGAAACTGAACTGGGCAGGGGGTGTGGATGTGTGAGGCTGTCTCTGAACAGCTGGGATTTGTCCAGATGTGGAAATACTGGAGTTCTCATGGTATTTCTGTTTCAACTGGTCACCAAATGCACCAGGAAATTTTCCAAGAAAGCCTTCTAAAATCAGATGTCCAGCCCAATTCTGCAGGCACCAGAGGTTTGGGTAATTCCTGAAATGCATCTGAGCGTGTGGGGCTCCAATAGCCCGTGGAGAATTCTCTCTGTGCTGGCGAACTCTTCTCCGCATCCTGCACCGGCTCCACCCACATTGTAAGTGGGAGGAGCGGGCATGACGATGGGTGGGTGGGAAGGTGGCACAGCAGAATGGAGCTCCGTTACGCCTGTACAGAGCAGCTCTCTTGCACTGGGGCCAGGTGGCTGAGGAACTGGGAGAGAACAAATGGCTCTCCAACGCGTAGGTGGAATGGAGAATCTGCCCCTTGGTGTTCACCTGATGGAATAAGAGACTGAAGTAAAAGGGCCTGATCCAAACCTTATTGATGTCAATGGGATTTTTTCCATGGACGCCGATGGCCTTCGGTTTAGACCCTGAGCAGGACAGGAAGCAGACCATGTTTCAGGCGATCATGGCATCATAATGCCATTCCTAGGTCCCGATGGGGTGGGAAGCCCTTCCCTATCCCTAGAACTTGCTTAGTGGCTGGGCAGCCTTATAAATATAAGGAACTATCTATATGATCAAATACTGTATTCAGTGCATTTATTATTTTTGAATGGAATGATCTCTGCATAGAGTTAATCCAATGATCTTTCAAAACTGCCTTGTGATGTTTCCTCTATATACCTGAAAACAATTTAACTAGCTCTCCAATACTTTGCTGCCTTCTGACTCTCATCGCACTGTAGATGGCACTGTAAAGCAATGATTTTGTTGACAGAAATCTATTAAATATCACCATTCCAAACTCTAATTGCTGTCTAATCTGGTTTCCTCTGCAGGTCTCCAGAGTGAAGGAAAATTTCAGAAATGCAGAAATGCTTGTTTGTAGCTGCAAATGGGAATTTGCAATAACTGTGAAAATCGCACTGAAATAATTGTGTTTGACTGGAACAAAATTCTTGCGAAGTCCCCAAGGTAAGACAACTTTTTATCTTTGGAATTGGCAATGAAGATTTGCCATTCTGGTTAGCAGTAATGCCCATTTGAATCTGTCAGAGGGAACGGGCGAATGAATGTATGCAAATGTAATGTTTTTGAGAGAGTTATCCCACTGACATCAGCTACTGCTAAATGTGGTGAAATGCCCACCTCCTATTGCATAGTGTCCATCAAACTTCAGTTTTCCTTCTTGTTTTAAAGGGAAAAAAGGCTATCTTTACACTGAGTTGTAGACAGCACCTTAGTCATTTTCTTCTTCGTGCAAAATGTTTAACTACACAGGTATAGTTAAATTGGTACAACGCCCACTAGTGTCATGCATTTATACCAGTCTAAAGGTGCTTTATATTGGTACAGCTGTTTCTATATGATAATGGGAATAAGCTTTACTGGTATATGGCGTCTTTTATACCAGTATAATTGCATCCATAGTACGGGTTGTACCAGTACAACTATCTTAGTAAAAAATCAACTCCCTAAGCGAAAGTTTTTGTGCCAGTATAACTCTGTGTAGGCCAGGCCTTAGTGAATGAGTGTGTCTAATACTGGTTGAGAGGGCCTTGTACTCACATCCTGGATTCACTCCTCTGACCTTTGCAGGGGGTCCATATTCACATCTACAGCCCAGGCACCTCTCTCTAGATCAGTACATTGAAGAATTGTTGCCTTTTTAGAGGGTAATTGCACGACACCATGGGAAGCAAACCGCTCCTCCTTGCACTGCCTAAAACTTGGCAGGTTACTGGGGCCGGATTTTCAGTAGAGTCCAGCACTCCTAATTGAAGCCAGGTTTTTAAAAGAGCTCAACTTCCATTTAAGCACCTAAGTAAGGGCTTGCTTTTCAAAAGTGCTCCCGGCAACTTCTATTGAGAACAATGGAGAATCAGCCTCCTCCCTCAGAGAACAATGGGAGCTGCCGGACCCAGAGCACTTTTGAAAATTATTTAGCTGCCCAAACGAGGTATTAAGAATATTCAAAAATCTGCCTCCTTGTGCCTGGTTTTTCAGATGTTGGAGGCTCCCCTTAACTTTGGCTGGTGTTGTGGGTGCCCAGCAGTTCTGAAAATCAGGCGCCAGATGTTTAAATTTAAGGGTTTAACTCTGCTTTCAATTCCACTGCTGTGTATCTGAAGGACCACCGCTGGCTTCAGTAGTGCTCCTTGAGATGTACACCAGGGAACCCGAGGTCTGAATTGGATTTGCAGCAGATAGTTTGGTTCTGTTTCCAGCGTTTATGCTCAGAACAATTGAGTGATGTTGATGACAAGAATAACAGCCTATATCGAAGCTGCATATTTTGTGTTCATTACTAAGCACCATGTTAATCATGGGCTCCAGATCGTGCATTCAGGGGCATGTGGAGCAAGGGAAGTGTTAAGGTGAAATTCTGCTCTCAGTTAGGCAGTGACTCCCCTTCAAAGACTATGGGGATTAAATGAAAGAAGGATCTGGCCCACAGTCATCTTGGCAGAGGTAAGTGGATTCCAAAAGCATATCTGGGTAGGTTCTTCCCCCCCCCCCCCGCCCCTCTTTCTCCCCCTCTGCCCCCCCGATTGCCATAGACTTCAACCAGGATCAGGCTGTAGCTGAAAACATCGATAATCCCGTTTACATCAGATTCACTTTAATGGAGTTGCTGGATTCGGACTGGTTTAAGTGAGAGGTGACTCAAGCCCAGACGGATCTGCTGAAATGGAGCTCCTCAAAGTTAACAGCTGGCCCGGTCCTGAATGAGTTCCACATGTGGAATACTTCCAATGCATGGCCCAGTGTGAGCCTCCATTTTGTGGGTCTGATCCTCATTTGCACCAAGACTCCTTTTACACCATGGTAGCAGTGTAAATGGGAATCAAGCCCTGTGTGTTTTCCCCCTTTACAGCTTTGTTTGCACAGCGTACCCACACACTGGCTTTTAGAGGCAGGTAGTTGCTTACAATAGGCAGACATCTCCTTTCCTTTAAAGATTTTAAAATCTTGTCTGGCTGCTTTAAATACAACACTATTTTCTTAAATCAATAGACACCATTTACTTTTTAAATAGTCACCGTATAGCAAAGATGCTTTATAAAAGAAATCGGCGGGAAGAGGCAGATGCTGCAAGAACAGCTGAGCATGCGCCGATGTGGCTGTTTTCTTCACCAATGCATTTTTTTTCTCAATCATAAGATAATGGGTGTCGCTAAAATATATTTACAACAGGCTCTTAGCCTGATAGTTTGTGATATTACAAAGTGCTCCTGTGAGCTGTTTGGGCAGTACCAATATTGCCACTAATGAACAAGCGGAGGAGGAAAGCACTTTGTAATGCATGAAAGGAAAAAAGAGGCAAGCTGTTCTAAATGAGAGAACATGAGATCTGGTTTTTGATGGGGTATGTATTTTAAATGTTTAAAATCAAATGGAAATGCTCCCTGAAGCCGCTACGGTCGAGGTGTCCATTTCGTGAGGTTTCCTCTTATATAAATATAAATTTTTAAAATAATAAATGTAAATTTTTTTGAACGTTCAGAATGTTCACCCACTTGCATGATCTGATTAGCTTAACAGTTTGAGGTACTTTATGATCAAATAATGCAATTGCAAAGGAGCTTGTTTTGGGAAAGCTGAACTGAAATCTGCCAAAGAAAAGCAAAGTACCATATAGTTTTGTTTTGTTCGTTTTTTGAGAGTGGTGTTTTGGTATCCGTAAGAATGCTCAAGATTTTCCAAATCCCAGCATGCTGGTTAACTGCAGATCAGGAGTCGCTGCTATGAAAACAGTATTTAGTTCAATTTATGCACATCCATAAACTATTTTTAATTTAGTTTGAGACATTCTCGCATACAGCATTTGCAGAAAAGATGGAATCTAAGGGTACAAGTGCTCAGCGCGCTCTTGGGTACTTTGTATAAATAATACATCATCATAATTCAATTTAAGAAAATGATCACATTACCTTTCCACATGATGAATGCTACTGTGGAAGCCATGGCAGAGGAATGAAAGCCGGGAAGACCTGAACTCTAACGCTGCTTTTCTCTGGGCCTGATTCTGCCACCCTTACATGGCAATGTACCTTACTCCTCGAATAGCCCCATTGATGTTCATGAAATGAGCTGTGGAATAAGAATGAGAATATGGGAATCTGCCCTTTGAATGAGAATACGGGATGAATGAGAATACGGGAATCTGCCCTTTATATTGCAGCAGTGGGGTGAGGAGCAGTTCCCAGCACCTTGATGTGGTAGGCAATGCTTCAAAGCAGATTGTGGCCAGGTTTCCACCCGTGTTCAGCCCCCATTATTCTCAATGGGAGCTGTTGCATGCTGAGCCTTTGTAAAAACCCAGCTACTTCACTTAGGTGCCTAAATGGGAGCTGAGCTTTATTTTGAAAATCTGTCCTGAAAATTATTAAATCCTTGAGGGATTTTCCTGTTCTGTTTCTGAATCTGAGCTGGGTCCAGTTTAAGACCCTCACCCACTCAAAGTAACATTCAATCTGTATCTATTTAAATTTAATGTTGCTTTAAGTGTGTGAATGTGCAAGGTTCTTACTTTTAAACCTCAGAATCACAGAACCTAATGAAATCACATAAGAACATACACGGGGTGTGTCAATAACCACTGCACCACTTCTAATTATGAAACACACTTAGCAAGGAATTGATCCCAACCCAAGTGTGAATTTGATTTTTGTCAGTATTACCTGGTAATAAACCATTTCAATCACTCGTCAGCATCTTTTCAGCTTTCCTCTTCCCAGCAGCATTTTGACACTGTTCCCTAGTTCTATTGTTCTTTCACTCAGCTGCTTTCTTTTCTGCCTACAGGATGAGATTCTGTGCCAAATCAATGCTTCTATCTCACTGGCTCTTTCTGGTCTATGTGTTAATGGTGTGCTGTAAATTGTTGTCCGCCTCTAGCCACCATCCCCGAGGGCACACAGGTAGGAGCTTTTAAACTCATTACATGCTACTGAGACCAATTAATAACACTTGCAGAACATTAGAGTCCACTTTTTAGCCATGGATAATTGATGAAGCTGTTGACAATGTGTTATAATCAGTGCGAAAGGTTAAAATAACAGCAAAAAAGTTGTTGTCATTTTACGTAGTGCCGGTCACAAGGCAGTTTTGGAGCAACTTCACAGTTGCTAAGATTTTTGGGACTCGTTCTTATCGTTTTCCTTTTCTTTTTTTCAATCTTAAACAGTTATACATATCGTTTCTGTTCTGAAATATAGCGTTCCACCTGTTAATGTAGGCCCTTATCAATGGAAAGATTCCCATTGGATCAGGGCCGGCTCTAGGCACCAGCCTACCAAGCACGTGCTTGGGGCGGCACCTTAGGGGGGGCGGCGCTCAAGTGTTGGGTTTTTTTTAGTTTTTATTAACATACTGTGGCGGGCTGCAGGCGGGAGAGCGGGCCCCGCCCGCCCCGTGGCGCTTCAGCTGGCCGGGACAGCAGGGCTGCAGCAGGGCTGGCCGCCCTCCCCTGCGGTGCTCCGGGGTCCTCCCCCTGCCCTGCAGCGCTCTGGCCGGCCGGGAGAGCAGGTCCGCGGGCGGGCTGGCCGCCCGGCTGTGCAGTGCTCCAGCCAGCCGGCTAGGAGAGCAGGTCCGTGGGCGGGCTGGCTGCCCGGCCCCGCAGCGCTCTGGCCGGCCGGGAGAGCAGGTCCGCGGGCGGGCTGGCCGCGTGGCCGTGCAGCGCTCCAGCCAGCCGGCTGGGAGAGCAGGTCTGTGGGCGGGCTGGCTGCCCGGCCCCGCAGCACTCCGGCCAGCCGGGAGAGCAGGGCTGCGGGCGGGCTGGCCGCCCGGCCCCACCGCGCTTCGGCTGGCCGGCTGGGAGAGTGGGGCCGTGGGTGGGTTGGCAGCACAACACTGGGGGTGGGGGTGTTTCCGTGGTGCTGGGGGGGCGGGGGGGCGTTGTTTTGTTTCAGTGTGTGTGGGGGGGTGGCGCTTGGGTGTTTGTTCTGTTTTTGTTTTTTTTTGCTTGGGGCGGCAAAAAAGTTAGTTGGCCCTGCCCTTACTGCTACCCAAGTCAGTCCTTCCATTAAATTACCCATTCCCTTCTTGTTAAATTAACCCTTACTGTATATTCTCCATTTCCCTAGCATGGATATTGAGGCAAACAGTGAACAGATATGAATGACTCAGAAGAGGAAGTTGCCTTCTTGCAATGTTCGATGGTAGCACTCTTCTCTCTAGATGAGAAGCTCAAGTCTGATGCCCAGACTTGGGCTCGTTCCCAGTGCTAACTCTGCTGTTCAGTACTAGAAAGCAGAGCTTCATTTGTTAGCAGTTCCATCTTTCAGGTGAAACAATACATTGATGTTCTTCCTAGCCCCTTCCAGTGACTTGTCCAGGTGGAAGCTAAACGACCCCTGTGTTCTTGCCAAAACCGCTTCTCTAACTAAAACAAGTTCCAGCAACTAGGGCCCTATATGAACTCCATACAGCTGCTGTATTTGTCTACATGCTCATGCTAATCAGCATTGTTGCGTCTTGAAGAGTTGCACAAAGCACCGACTTGGATTTGTACTATAAATAACTAACATTCAGCTGCCACCCAGTGATCACTTGGTTCTCCAACATTGTGAATTATCTTTATCAGGCTGCCATGTGTTACCCGGCACTGCTTTTGCAACTTGAAAACATTGAGTGCCCTGATTGATTCATGAGCTATTGCAATTTAACCTTTCTGTTGTACAGGAAAGGTTTCAAGCTCACTTTGATGCTGTGAGCAGTAGGATTTATGGGAAATTAAACAGAAAAGAAACAGTAAACATTAGTTATTTTAGGACAGATATTTGCTGGGGAAACTGACATCGCTCCAGTCACTTCAGTAGGAATGAACTGATTTACACCAGCTGAGGCTGTGGTCTACTATGTATGGTGGGATGTAAATCTGATCGGAAAAGGAAGTGAGAGCTTGGTAGTACATGTGCTGGAAGTGCTTGGTTGCTGCTGCTTGCACCAACTGATGACATTCTAATTAGGTAAAATGCACCGTACGATGTTCTGTACATGGCTAAAAAGTTTAAACACTGCTCCAGTTAATTGACCGTCAGAGGATGATCTAGTGCTACCCTTGTCTCCCAGGTAGTCCTTTTCCTCCTCTGTGGAAATGGCTCGAGTCACATTACAGGGGAAAGATTGGTTATAGAGAATTGCACGTTGACCGAGGAAGGATTGGATGCAGACAATTGAGTGTGGCCTGTCCTGAAAACTGTCATTTCTGAGCAGCGGGTTCCTGATCCGACACTACAGTTGAATTTTTTTCTTTCTAGAATGCAACAAAATTAGCAGTTGGAAAACACACTTCTATAGATATTGTCATTCAACCAAGAATTCAATCACAGCTTTGTAAAAATTATTTTTGTCATGCTTTTTAAACAGCACTTTACATAGAATCCCGAGGGAAATACCTGTGACAGGAAGAGAACATCTATTATGGGTATGCATGATGGGTGTTTATGAAACAGTGCAAATGATGGTATTCTTTTCACTGTACATGTCAGAATACTTAATTGCATATTTTGAGTTGACAAAAAAATTCGTTCTCTCCGTATCAAGCAGCTATTGTAGAGTATAAGCGTACTACTTGATTGCATAAATCTGCTTAAGTGGATCACTCTTGGGTAGGTCCAAGACACATACAACTAACAGACTCTTAAACTTTTGCTTCTTATGATAACCTAGGCCAAAATCTGTGGTGTGTACTCAGGCAGACCTCCCCTTCAACTGGAATTTGATCTTTGCTTTTATAAGGCTGTATATTTAAGTGGTTAAACTTATCTCTTAGTACAGAATCAATGACCCAGTTCTTGGGTGGAGGTCTAGGAAAACGTCTCCTGCTGTCAATAGGCCGCTTTCAAAGTGGCTGGGAGAAAGTGTTAACGGTGGAGGCACTGAGAGGGCATAAGACCAAATTCAAGCTTTCATCTCCATGCAGAAATCTTCCTTCCTCCCTTAGTCAAACAGCTTCAGTGTGCCGTTGACATGGAGAGATAAGAAATATGTCTCACTACAGTAGGGTAACCAGACAGCAAGTGTGAAAAATCTAGACTGGGGATGGGGGGCAATAGGAACCTATATAAGAAAAAGACCCAAAAATCGGGACTGTCCCTATAAAATTGGGACATCTGGTCACCCTACACTACAGCGACATTACAGTGGAAATCTGAGCCAGAGTTGAAACGGCACCGTTTTACTTACTAACTGGACACCATCGGTGTTCTGTCTTCAAGTTCACTGTACATCAGGAATTATCGAGGGTAAGAGACTCCCAGATTAGACCTTCCTTCCCAGCACTGTGCTCCCAAAGAGCTTTTCTTTAGTGCCAGCAGCTTCTGAGAAGTTTGTACCTTCTCCCTCCAGCCCCAAAAACGCTCCAGTGTTTTTTTTTAAAGTGATAGTGTAAGAGGAACCTTTTGCCAGTAGGAAATAATGTTCACAGTATCCCTTTTAAGAATAGTTCCACTTTAAGAGGAGTCCACAGAGCTTGGTCTGGGTAGACTCCAGAAGGAGAGGCTGCACACGTTCTGAGAGATGCTTATGCCCACTGAATGGGTAGCAATACGGCACGTTCATTGTATCTCCTAGGGGCCTAGGAGATACAAAGAGACTCATGGTTTTGGGTGCCCAGTTTGAAACCCCTTAAAAGGGGCTGATTTTCAGAAAATGCTGAGCATCCACCCCTGAAAATCAGGCCCCTGAAGGTGTCTCAAATCCCCAAAGCACTGATCACATGTGAAAATGTAGATCCAAATACCAGTGTTCCTTTTCTTCCCCTTTTAAGCCCCGGATTCAAGGAGAGACTCCCATTGACCTCACTGGTGTTGGTCTGGGCCATAAAGAATACAGAGTTCTACAGCCATCTCACCAATACTCAGCTTGCAGGAGTGACTCTGTCCATAAGAAGCCAGCAATCAGCAGAACGCTGTCAAAGTGGAGAAGGGGTCCTGGAACATCTCGTCTGAGAAAAAGGATCTAGGCAGTACAGTAATACAAAGACTAGAAAAGCCAAGGGTTAATCTTTGCACCCTCCCTCTCTACTGCCCCACTGCTCTGTCTCCCTTTGTTTTGCAAAACATCCTTCCCTCCTGGAAGGCAGTAACACAGAACAAACTGTCAAGATGCAATGCATTAAAACTAGAGATCCGAGATCCTGATCTTGACCCCAACATAGAAGCTTGGGCTCGTTTGTAATTAAAATCTGTTTGACCTACATTTTGAAAACATGCTTTTAAACAGAGGCAAATAAGCACTGAACAGGAAGAAATATCATTCCTATACTGTGCAGGAATGGGGTGGGGCCACCTTTAGTACGACAAAGGTATCGGTTCCGTCTTTGTTTAGCAGTCCTATATGACAAGTTAGAATGTGTGGAATAAAACTTTCTCAGGTAACAGCTAATTTATAGGCAAGATTTGCAGGTCAATTATTTTGTGTGTGCTGCCTCTGTCACAAGCCAACTGAGTAACTTTGGCTTTCTTCACGCTATGCCTTACTCCTTTGCTACGATAGCTACCTGAAATGCTGGGTCTGCTTGCAAGTGGTTGGATAGTATGACCAAATACTTGGCTTGTTCTTACCCAGCATGTATTTAATACCAGGTTAGAATCTATTGGGTTGTGAGTGCCAGAGAGAAGGGTTCATAGTTTCATCCACTTGTTAGGAACAGGGTTACCTGCCACTGCTGCTTCTGCAAAGCTACTGCAACAAATGACAAAACAATCCATTTGTAAGCACCTAGAGGATAATAGGGTTATAAGGACTAGCCAACGTGGATCTGTCAAGAAGAGGACCCAATGTACCTAGACCATTCCTGAACTACATAGTTTTTAGCAACACTCTCATTGGGTAGTTTATCTCCCCCAAACAATCCTCCCAAAAGTATTTGTTGGTCTAGATTCTCCGCTCCTTTACACTTGTTTCACACCTGTGTGGCTTGCCTTTCCTGCGCTGCACAATGGCTAGGAATAACTGCAGCCTCTGTATTCAAGGGGGGGGGGGGCAAATGGATTGCTATGTCCATCAGCCCACCCTGCAAGAGGGCGAAGGGCTACAGTCCTGCTTCCATCTTTCTCCCCCCCACACCTACTCCCACCCCCCCAAAATCCAGATTTTTGGAATGACAGGTTACTGGATACTGTTTTGGTTCCAGAATATGAAGGAGGTTTTGTCTAGAGATGGATCAGGATCAAACCCACAGATCTGGGCAAATGGGATGTGTGACTGAATCTGGATCCAAATTTTGCAAAGGGCCCTATCTTTATAATACACCAAACCAAATCCTTGCTATTTAGAACAGGGTGAAAATCTGACTGAATCTCGCTGCTTTGCCCCAGCTCCAATATTGGGTTCGAATTTGCTCAGCTCTTTGTGATTTTAAACAAGAACTTGATGCCTCGCTGCCAATGCATAGATGCAGTACAACACAGGGGACGGCGGTGGTTGGTTGGGATGAGTTGGTGCCTTGCTGGGTCCCCGGTCAATGACACACTGGGGTGCTCGGGGCCTCCTGGTCCTTGCCACCACACAAAGGGATGGTCAGAATGACTTCTGTGCCTTGGATGGAGTTCACTCCCTCTGAAGAGTCCACTGTGGTGTACACAGGTACAACATGTAGGGTTTAGCACAGGTTAAGTATGGCGATAATGGCTGCTCGTCACTGGCCCTTCAGCTATGGAAGCGTGGTGCATGCATGGCTCTGTATGAGTGGAAAGCAGTGGCTCAGAATGATGATGTGGATGAAAACCCTCCTATATCGTCAGTTCCATCCCTCTTCACTTGGTGACATCCCATCCGAGGGCAATGGAAAATCCATGCTCTGAAGCCCGCAACCTTCTCTAGCGACTCCTTAAAGCAGAGCCCTGCTCTGTATGGTTTACATAGGAGCAGCGATTTATAGTGAATGCAAGGGCCAGCTTTCATTGGCAAAGTTGTCTGGGGCAGGATTGTACCCACATTGATGACCATTTTCCGGGATTCCACCAGTGTTCTCCTTTGCATTCTTTAAGTGATGCATGACTAGGGAAGACAGATATATGTAACGGCTCAGTTTGTATAAAAACAACCTTAATGAATAATACAGGAGTGCATTTGACATCGAAGACAAAGACTCTCCCTGCTGCTGCTCTCCCTCTTTTTGCTTGCTGGGCTTAGGGAAAGAAGTGTCTTTTTCAAACATGGGTTTCTGCCCCCCCCCCCTTCTCGCCGGGCTTTCCTGGGTTAGCTGTGCCTAGCAGTGGGACCATCAAATTAAGTCCATTGTCTGCCATATGGGAGAACCTCCTGTCATTTACTGTGTGCAAGTGTTGTATGTGTATGGGCAAGGGGGCAAAGAGCTACCGTTGATGGACTGGCAGATTGTCTGCAGCACCAGAAGAGAATGTTTGGAAAATCATATCTTTAACAAACCCCTTTTCCGTTTCACAAACCAAAGCTGAAGAAACCATCATCAGCCTGGCAAAAGCTAGTGTAATGCACTGGCAAAGTGTGTACTGTCCTCTCTAGTGGTTAGTTGAGTACAGGATAACAGCCTACTATAGCTGACAGCCTAACTGCTGTCAGGAGTTAATGGGTGGGTGTGTGTGGTGTGGTGTGGTGGTGGTGGTGAAATATTACATAAGTAAAGTGGGGTATGGTATTGGGAATCTGATCAGAAGCAAGGGAAAGAGTAGTGTAGCAGCACAGTAAGAGTCTGAAAGTGAAGAGTGAGTGTGTGTGTGTGTGTGTGTGTGTGTGTGTGTCAGGGACTGGATGTTGTTGGGGTGGATTAGGGAGCCGAGTGGCAGCCTGCAGAACCAATGAAATCTTTGTAACCAGAAGGGCAAAAAACAGAGGGTCATTCTTTAGGCACAAAACTGCAATTTGTGTTTTCAGTGCATGCGTTCAACAGTGTTTACTCTGCTGAGATTCCTTCTCGTTCCTATGAACTTGGAATGTCATTGTCACTAAAACTGAAATTCAAATGCATCTTCCTACTAAGATCAGTGAGGGACGTTCTCCTCTCTTGATCATGTTTGTTTTGGGCTTTCTTGCTGCAGACTCAAGAGAACCGTTCAGCAAAGCCACAGCTTTTCACAGCCATGAGGACATGTCAGCTTCATGGGTAAAATCCTGCTCCCATTGAAGTCGGTGGCAAAACTCTCATTTGACTTCTCTGGTGCCTGGACTTCACCCTGTGTGTTTGATTGAACACCTTAGATTCCAAAAAATGCAGCCATGCAATGCATGCCACCAACAATGCTGCTTTCTGGCAAGACCCCCACTGCGGTGGTTCTCCCCATGACATTTTCATGTACGTGGATGGTGGTTGTTCCATCCAGGAGGTGCTTTAGTCAAAGTGTACTTGCCAGCAGCCTTTCAGTTCCACTAGAGGGCCCTGCAATGCTAAAAACCAGCCCCAAGAATACAGAATAGCAGACAGGCAGGAAGCTCTGTCTAATGATCTAAGTCATAACGGTGCATTTTACTAATTAGAATTGTGAGCCCTTTGTGTTTCCATGGGTCAGACATGGTTAGTGCACAATATGCTGCAGCCCTTTGTTCCACTTAGCTCCTTTTATGTCTTAATGTTTTATTCAGTGTTGTTTGTGTGTTTTATTGCACTGCTACCAAATATAAAGGTAGCCACAATGTGAAGTCCTGGCTCTCCAAGTACTAAGGTGCGAAAGGCAACTCCGTTTAACAATAGGATCCCTTTACAAAGACCGAGGTCTCTGCAGGAAATTTTTTTTATGAGCAGAAATGGGAGGAAAAAACCTTGTTCCTATTTTCTGTAGTGTTTGTTTTAAATAACAAGTGCTTAGTACACGTAGGATAGAATCTGACAAAGACTTCACTTTGGATGTGTGGGTATGCTACTACTAGGGAGTAATTCAACGTTAATTTGGTCTTTTTATAATGTGAAATGTAGCCTCCGGTGTGGTTTTCCACAAATATGCACTTTCGCCTTGTGGAATGTGATCGTATGTGAATAGACTTGTGTATTGTAGAGAGCAAAAAATTACAGATTAACTGATTAATGCGAAGCTTTTGCATATCGTGTTTCAGGATCTGGAAAAAAAATACCGCCCTTTCTCAAAGGAAGGGAGGCTTTCTGAATGATTTGAATCTCATTTAACATACAACCGGCCAACGACAGTGTATCAATCTGTGTAGCGCGAGGCTGAAATCATGCTCTTTCCCACAGTATCAAGGTGACCTTATTCTAAAGCCATTGGGAAAAGCTTGTGAAAATACCGACTTATTTTATTCATTTTACATTGACAGCATCATTTTTTATAAGCGAGCTATCTGCAATAAATGATACAGCCTCACATCTCATTGACCAAAGTCCTAACCAAGCAGGGTTTTTTTTTCCTCTTTGCCTGATCTATCTTTTTATAACCTTTTGGGCTTTTTTAAAAAAGGAAAAAGCTGGAAAAGAGCAGGCTCATGCAAATATGAAGGAGATGGAAACAGTTTCTTCTCTTGCACTAGAAGGCCGGTGTGGCTGGAGCCTGGACCTGCTTGATAAATCAAAATTTTCAGCCAGAATGGCAAGGAAACTCATCTTCAGCATTCATATGAATGAACTGAGCATAGTAGCAATGGAACACGATGGGCAGCAGGTTTTACTTGGATGGTGGCTGGCACCTGTCACACCCTTGTGAGGTGTGTGCGGAAGTCATTAATGTGCCCAGTATTTCTAGTGAAGACAGTACTGGGGAGGAAGGAAGATTTTGGGGCTCTGGATTGGAACTCAGACAATTCCGATTTGGTTCCTGGCTCTGCTACAGGCTTCCTGGGTGACCTGTTGCTTTAATTTAGATGTTTTATATAGGTCCAAAAGGTCAAAAGGTTTAACATGACCCTGTCACTGTCCAGCATTAAACCATTTTAAACAAGGTTCAGGATTTGATATACAGACTGCTCAGGGCTACTTAGTACCATGGCAAAAATACCATTAAAATCATTTAAACCTTTTATTAAAGATACAGAAAAGATGGAAAAAGCATGGACACACTTCAAATGTAAAGTATGAATTTAGGCTTTTGTTTAAACCATATCCTTGGTTTCCGTTTCCTTTCCCTTTAATGGGAGAGAGGTTTTGTAAGGAAAAGTGGCTTGTTTGACAGTCTTTGAGATGGTAATTCCTGTCCTTTCTGGGGAAAGGAGGAGAAGTGAGTTGGGATGGGTTGGAGCTCATATTGTTAAAGTCTGATTCTGTTTCCTGGAAGATAAAACAAGACGCGCACACAAGGGGAAAGAAAAGAACAGTGAAGATAGAAAATGGAGTGTCTATCTCTGGTGTTGAGTCTCATCTGCAACCTCGCTACTGGAAAACCACTGGCACTACACAGGGTCTCATCAGCCACTCCAAGACCTGGCAAACTTATACCAGTATCGAGCTGTTTGGGGCATTGCTTTTAGTGGGCTCTCTGGTCACCGGCTCAGAGAAGCATTGCAAAATATACAGTCTTGGGTGGCTAAGCCAATCTCTGATTAGACTGAAGGCCCAAGGAGAAGGATAGGAAAGAGAAGAAATAAGATGGAAAAGGGTGTGTGTGTGTGTGTGTGTGTGTGTGTGTGTGTGTGTGTGTGTGTGTGTGTGTGTGTAAGAAACCCCTATGGCAACTCAGTTCCTGTTTCTCCGCCCCCTCCCCACACAGCCCAGCGGGGGGGCAGATGCCTACAACCCCTCCCCCTAGAGCCCAGCCACAGGGCTCCCTTGCACAGATACCCACACCTCCATCCCCTTCAGAGCCCCCGCCAGTCCAGATACCTGCCCTGCTCCCTCCCCAGAGCCCAGGGACCCAGAGGGAGAAACAGCCTGATGCTCGGTACCAGGCTTGCGCATCACCCTCTCCTCTCAGGGCATGCTGGGAACTGAAGCTGCAGGGAATACTCTAGCTCCCTCTCCCTATGTGTGAGCTGGGCTCTGCTGGGCCAAGTGGACTGCAGCCCATTTCTGCGGGGGAAGGGAAATTCTGTGTACATTAATTTCTGCAAAATTGTGCAGTGGTGCAACATTCCTGCAGGAGTATGGATTCTGCTCTGCCTGAGGGAACAGGGCCTGCCCCACTCCTACCTCCTCAAACACCCCGAAGCCCTGCCCCTTCATGCTGAGCGTGCCGCAATAGCAAGCGAGAGGGACAGTGTGTGTCTGTCTCTCTCTCTCACAGGCATGACTGTCAATCTCTCCCCCACCCCCCCAGCGGTGACTTATCTTTCTACCAGCTGCCCAAACCAACATGCCTGTGCTGCCAGGGAGGGATACATGACTGCTCTTGCTGCTTCCTTTTGCTTCCCCGTCAGAAGTCATTTTTCTGCGGGGAAGCAAAGAAATCTGTGGGGGACACGAATTCTGTGTGTGCACAGTGATGCAGAATTCCCCCAATAGTAACTGTAACATCACTGAGCCTTTGTCATTCTGATCCCAGCATCTCCGGAGACGATGGGGGTGGTACTCATGTTGGGGAAACTCATTTCTTCCCTTCTTTTAGTCAGCAATGGTGGAACAGCGCATCCCGTCATTATTTTGTCTGCCAATTAGACCTCATTCCAACATAATTTTGGTTAATCGATTTTCGGTTCCACGCTTTGTTTACCAGACAGCGTCTTAACCCAGTCCTTGAGTTATAGCAGGAGTCTTTGTTTGGACTAATTCAGCTTTTCGGACTCCCTTTTCCATCTTCTCCCATCAACATTTATTATTATTGGTTATTGTGACATGTTATGAACTTTCATTCACTTTTTACAGCAGCACTCGCAATGAGGGTAAACTTTGTAGGCTCAATAATCCCAAGTTATTTAAACTTTGACTTAAAAGGGCCAGGATTTCACCCAATGGGAGTTTTGCAATTCCTTCAGGCCTTAGTTCTCAATCTTTTCCTTGAATGTCAGGTCCCTTTCATCCCACTGTGTAGTGTCTGTTTAGATTGTAAACTGGTCATGGCAGCAGGGACTGTCTCTGCCTGTGTGTCTGTCCTGTGCCTGGCAAAGTGGATCTGTGAGGTTGGCTGGAGTCTATAGGTGCATCTGGAATGCAGATGATGATGATGATGATTGATAATAAAGGGTATAATATTCCAAACTTAACTGGAACTACAAGAAACACAACTGGAGATTTGGCTGATTTTGCCTTTGTGCTGAGTGTAATTATTGTACTTGTAAAAAGTAGGATGGAGGAAACCATCTAGATTAATGATTAACAGGTCAAAACTTTCAGCCTGTGCTTAGGCTAAGCTGCCCCTGAAGTAAGGGGAGTTTTGACTGAGTAAGGACAGCAGCCGGAGCTCGTGAAGGTTTTCCCCTGAGTGCTTGGGGAACGTTCAGTGTTTTAAATCATATGGCTGGGGGGAGGGAAGGAGGAGAGTCTTGTAGCTGTAGAACACACGCGTCCCTTTAACACCAAGCAATTTATGGGTGCAATTGTGTGTTACCCACCCCTCTTGGCACAGCACCGGCGGGGGGCTAAGGTGGCTTTAAACTCTGCACCCTGCTGATTCTGGACTAGTGCTGCTTCTGATGCAGCTCGGGGAGCCTTGGTGCAGCTCATCCCCAGCTGCTTACAAGCACCAGAGTTTTCCAGAATCTCTGTAACACCGTGTGCTGCGGCCCTTCCACCCACGGCCCCACCACCTTGTACCCCCCTCTAGCTGGACTTGTGAAAGGTCCTGCCTAGGGCCACTCTGGGAGTCTTCTGCAGGCCCTGCACCCAGGGCATGTTCCCCTGAGCTTTTCCAGCCCCTTTATGCTGGCGCACCAGCGTGCAGAATCCCCGATTTATAGAGCTGAAGGCCAGAACGGACCATTGGCTCATGTGCTGTGATCTCCTGTATATCTCAACCCTTTACGTTTCACCCAGTTACCCCTGTACTGAGCCCAATAGCGTGATGTGAGGGCATCATGTTATTGGGCATCCCTCCTTTTTTAAGACGAGATTCTTTCTTGTGGGATCCTGACTACATAAAAATTCCTTCAGCTTTTATTTGGCAAGTGCCCAAAAGCCCTGAACTAGTTTCAAGAGTGGAACTGGTGCAGAAGAGCACCCAATGGGTTCCTGCGGCACTTTTCCTTATCTCGCCAGATGTCAGCTTTGGCAACAAAAGGCCAAGGGATGGGAGGAATGAAAGAAAAAAGGCTTGCAGAGGTAAATGATTGAAGTCAATGGGAGTTTTCTGTGGGGGCAGAGTCAGGCCCATGCTGAGCACGTGTGAAAACCCCACCCAAAATGATTAAACCAAAGTTAGTCTGGGGTGGTTTGTGTGGAGCCTAGAACAACCAGGGAAAAGGAGCTGGCGAGCCTTTCACCTCTGTTTTAACCAGTTTGAATTCAGCCTGGTAGTACTCAGTGTTGCCCATCGGAACAGTGTTTGGTAGCCAGCGTCTAATGAAATCCGTACTTTCGTCCAGTTCCCAGTGGACAAGCATTCACCTCTCACATCACCAGTACTTAGCGCCTCGTTTGGCAGCTTTGGCTAGTCTCCGCTGAGAAGCCAAGGACTGAGTGGGAAGGAGACTGAACCTGTGGAGCTGATCTCTTCAGGTCTGACCAGGTTATGGGGTAAGGAGAGACGCTTTGGATTGCCAATGCCCATGTTCTAGCTCTTCTGGGGATAGACTTCACACTCCAGAGCTGGCTGTCTGTCTGACACCTCTCTCTGAAGTTCTCACAACCCAGAATATTTGGGACAACAAAACGCAGCAGAAAAAGTTAGATTTTACAATATGACCTTTACTGATGAGGAGACCAGTCATTGTTATGGAACTCGTAGCAGAGGTGCCAACTTTCTAATACGTTGGGGGGTGCTTGACCTCAGGCCCTGCCCCCACTCCACCCCTTTCCCCCAAGGCCCTTACCCCTGCCTCTTCCTGCCTCCGCTCCACGCTGCCCCATTCTGCCCCCTCCCCTGCGTGTGCCCCCACCCTTGCTCCTCTCCCTCCCCACAGCGCCTCCTGCATGCCGTGGAACAGCTGCTCGCGCTGGGCGGAAGGTGCTGGGGGGAGGGAGCGGAGCTGATCGGGGGGCTGCCAGTGGGTGCTCAGCACCCACCATTTTTGTCCCCCGTGGGTGCTCCAGCCCCGGAGCACCCACAGTGTCGGTGCCTATGACTCGTAGTGCAATGTTCTGCAAATCACTGCTGTGTGGAAGGCTGGCAATCGCTCTAGGGCCTGATTCGGGTACCCATACACCTGCTGAGTAGCACTTACATGAGTAGCCCATGGGTTATTGAATAAGGGCCTTAGAATGAACTTCAGAATAGGACTTTCAAGTGGCACTTAAGTGTTACGTAGGCCTTGTGCGGCACAGGGATGAATTTCACCCTTAACGAATACCAGCCTACAGTATGATCCAAAATCCATGGACATCGATAGGAATCTTTCCCTTGACTTCGATGGGCTTGGATCATGCTCTTTGCGACTGTCTGAATATTTCTAGCCCTGACATCTGTTTCTGTAAACCAAAGAATAGCTAATTTATAGCGGGTGAAGCTGTCAACAGATTTCCTTGGCATTTTGCTTTTGGTCAAAGGGCCTCTCCAAAGTGCTGCTTTTCAAAGTGAAATGCAGCTGTCTGTTTTTTAGTTTACTGCCGTTAATCCTGCATTCTTTCAGAAAAGTGACACCCCCTGGAGGACAGTGGAGTCTAAATGGGGAGATTAAGCATGTCTTGTTGGGTTCAGCAGGG
Organism: Macrochelys suwanniensis; assembly: GCA_033296515.1. NCBI lineage: Eukaryota > Metazoa > Chordata > Testudines > Chelydridae > Macrochelys > Macrochelys suwanniensis. The sequence continues at coordinate 9,073,635 of CM065778.1, read as the reverse complement.
TAATCTCTTCTCATCAGACTGGAAATGATATCCATCAGCACAAGAATGGATGCCATGCTCAACATTCATTATCTTCCTGGATAGCAATCTTGCACAGTACTCGCCAGAATTAAAAAAAAATTTGAGCAGGCAACTCCAGGATCAACATTTCTATTACCTGGTATCTGACCCGCCTTCCTTTGGGGATTTCCACTTTCATTTTTCCTGCGGGGGCGTCATCCACATATCAATGAATCCATTGATGTCCATTGCCATCACGGTTATATTAGAATTTTCAGAGATAATTGTTTGATAAGTAGGGGAAAGAGTTTCTTGAGCTTTTATGTACCTCTTTCATAACTTCATCAGCATCTCTCCCCATAATCCTAAAGGCTATCTTCTCAAAGGGCACCATGAGACCCTGTAACTGTTATGGAAATACATACCCTGCTTTTATTTTTTGCTTTGAGTGATGATGCAAGTCACTAGTATATTCAGTAGGTCAGAGGTAAGGCTTCTGGTATGGAATGGCACAATCCTCGTCGTAAGGTATTTTCATTATGTTTTTGTATTTGATCTTGTTTCCTGTTGTTTGCTTGAAGTCTGCTTGTCGAAAATCAACTTATTTTAAAAGATTTAATGTAATCTTTTGCGCATGAGGATGATCAGCTAACAGCACGGACTCAAACCCTGCATTGTGCAAACTGCCATTCACCATCTACTCCACCTACACCCTTGCTAGTGTAATCTTGTGCGTCTCAAGAGAAGCTCTGTGGGGTGTTTTTGATGGTTAGACAGTGCTGAGATTGGTAACCCCGTTTTCAGTTGTGCACTGAAGTGACAGGCCTAACGCATCTCTTAGATTCTGTTTTTGCAGCCTAAATTCCCCCCCCCCCCCGCCCCCCATGACTCAAGTCCTGTTTTTCAGAAGAATATAGGCTCAGATGTGCCTAGCTTTGCACAGCCTGTAGAGAGCACAATGAGCCTTCATGCCTCCTGCCCCTGGGCAGCGGCTGGAGGCAGCATAAGGAGTTAAACACAAGGACTTGGGCTGCAGTGTTAGAGCCCAGCTACTTCCCTGCCCCCCTTCACACCAGCTGTTGCAGAAGAGCCAGAAATCGAGTCCTACGAGATCTTTGTTGGATGTCAGATGGTGGCTGATGCAGCAATTGAATCTACTGCAGGACACCTTTGAAGGCGCAAAGACCGTGCCTCTTGTAAATCAGCCCCCACTCTGTGCACCCATTCCCCACTGTTTTACAATGTCACACACACAGTGTCATTAGAAGGTGTCATGGCTTTCTTTGTTCCCTTTAACGATGTTCTCTGCAAAGTCCAGTTGGTACACTAGGCACTGTCTGAAAACACGGGAGCGTTTGGACCCATGTGATTACAGTTCCCATGAACAGTAACTTTGGGAACATTCTGATTTGTGCTTTTTTTTTAAATGACAGAGTAAATGTCACCAATGGAGGTGATGGGTTTCCTTCAAAGATGTGACACTTTTGAAGTGGTGGTGCCCTCTTCAGATGAGATGCACCATATATCCTCACTGGCATTTGTTGTCCTTTCTCCCTCCTCCCCCTCCAAAAAAAAACCCCAGTTCTTTTGAGAAATGAAAGAAATAAAAAGGCAGAGAGTAATTTGGCATAGTGCAACTGACATCACGTTGCTCCAGTGATTTACACCAGCTGAGGATCTGTCCCAAAGTGTGGGTAAATAAATATAGATGTATCTTTCTGTTGCCAAGTCATCTAGCTGTAACAAAAGGATTCAAATTATTCAGAGTTTCTCATCCCAACTCTTGTGGCTGTACAGAGGGGAGCCTGCTGGCTTCAGAGTCTGTTCTGTTTGGAGTTGGTGTTGCTAGAATTCTGAAAATTCACGTTGCCCGGAGTGATTTTTTCCTTTCAAATTTTTTACAGCATTTCTAAGACTATCTTGCTTAAAAAACGGTATCTTGATTGCGCTGGAAGTTGCAATTTAGAGATTTCCCCAGCTTGGCTCTGTCAGGATGAGCTGTCTGAGTTTGGGAGTGCCCTCTCTCTTGGAGATTTTATTAAGTTCCTTGCATTGTGCTCAACTCTTTGATATTTTATCATTTCATGGAACTGGCAAAGGAGAGGGAGAGATTACTGTAATTTTTTTCCAGCCTGCCCCCATGCTACATTTCTGTGTCTGAACTACAGAAGAAAGCATTTGTGTGGGATTTCTGTTGGTAATACCGTGACAGGGATGTGACTTTTTTTCCTTCTTCGTTATTTCCGTTGGAAATGCAAAAAATGCCACCGAAGGCAGACTTTGTTGAAACAGTGTGAAAATGCTGGCATCAGCAAAATGCAGTTTACTCCGAGTGATGCCCCAGTCCCCAAATGAGGAGCCAAGATAATTAGTCTGCAACATACGAATAACTGCTGTGCTAATGTCAAGAAACATCCCTTTTATCTGACTGAATTGCATGGTAGTTTATGCCAAATTAAACAGAGTTATACAGTTTACTATGAAAGCATGCCCCCCTCCAGTGGGAAGAATCTGCCTAAATAGTGGAACAGTGACTATAGGTGGGACAAAAACCAGAAGCATTTATCCAGCTCCCACAAAGGTGGGGATTTGGATTAGCTGGGACATGGAACAGAACCAAACCTGGTTTTGGTTTTGCAAAACTACTCCAATTTTTTATGATTTCTAGCAGTGACCATATGAGGCTGCAGTACTTCATAGACTGAAACATGGGCTTCTTCACACATTTTTCTAAGTTTCAAAACCGTGTTCTGGATTGAAGAAAATAAAATGCAACACACACATGCACCCCCCATTGGAGGATGAGCTCCAAGGCCAATATTTAGCCATGAATGCCTAAAGCAAAGCACCCTATTTAAGCTCCTAATAAATAGGTTGACATTCAGAGGTGCTGAGAACTCAGTGGGTCCCAATGGATTAGATGTAGGTGCTCAGTACCTTTGAGCATCAGGCCACTTATTTCAGTGCCTAGGGATGGTACTGCCTAAATGCTCAGTTCTAGAGAGAAACATCTGGGGTGGCATATTCAGCTTGGCCCCAGTCATGCAAAATGCTCAGTATGTATTGTTTACATTGTGATAGCTCCTAGGAGCCCCAGGCGTGGACCGGGATCCCATTTTGTTAGGTGCCGTTCAAGCATGGAACCAAAAAGTTGTCCTTCCTCCAAAGAGCTTACAATCTAAGGAGGCGCGTGCAGTGCAGCCATCTGCCGGCATAGCTATGTCCGTCCAGGATGTGAAGAGGTATGATCCTTGACTAACACAGTTGTGCTGGCGAAAGCCCCCAGTGCAGTTGGTTTCACTTGGGGGTGGTGGAATAAGCTATACTGGTAGAAGTGGTAGGAGCACTCTTCTGATAATGCTATACCGGTAAAATGCTCCTGTTTTAAACATGACCTGAGTAAACACTTGTGCATGGGGTAGCTTTACTCCCGGGAACAGATCCATTGAACTCAGACTACTCATAATAATAATAATAATGCCTACCTACTTATGTAGCCCTTTTCATCTGTAGATCTTAAAGTGCTTTACAAAGGAGGTATTTATCCTTATTGCTCAGATGAGAAAACTGAGAGACACTCAGATGAGTAAAATTATCCATCTGCATGTTAAGTATTTGCAAGTTCAAGGCCTAAGAGCTGAGCAAATTGGATTAGGTGCAAAACTGTGCCCGAGGTTATTTTTAGTTTGCCTTGTCTCGGACTTTGCAGCTTAGCTCCTGTTTATGCAAAGTGCATAGAGTGATTGCTTGAATAACATCACCAAACTAGTTTTTGATAGCTCCAGTGCACTTTCCTGGCTAGCTGCTCCAAAGCTCTACAAAATTCCAGGCTGACAAATGATTGGTAAGCGCCGACTGAAATTATTTTCAATATTTCCTAGGCCTCAGTCCATTAGCTAAGTTGGCCAAAAGGCCATGAACAGAAATGGCATTCTTGAAATATTATTAGCATTTTGCAGTGAATGCTAACTACTTTACGTTTACAGTCGATTACGTTTTGCTCACTGTATTTTATTATGGAATGTGACGGGGACTCTGGCAGAGTTTTGTGACATAGTAAATAGTATTAGCAAGGTTATTTTTATGCCCGATCAAGGAAAAACTGGGTTGTGAAATGATGAAAACAAGCAGGGAACAGACATTGGGGCGGGTGGAGGGGTGGGGAGGGGAAGAAAAACATGTTTTTGGTGCTGCTCTAGCAGATGGTTGTAATAAGAAAGCGGACATAGTATTATCAGGGCAATTAACAATCTTCATTAAGGGCCAGACTATGGTTTGCCCAGGATGGGAGTGTGTCGGAGAAAAGGAAGCAAAGTGCCTCACTTTCTCTTGCACTTCCGTTGCAGGGATGGGCACAGCTGCTGAGATTCTACTCCCATGGGTAACAATTCACCTCCTGCAGAGGAGCCTCTACAAGGCCATCCGTCACTTAAGCCCCATTCACAATAGTACTGAAAGGGTGCTTGTGCTGGCCCCCTGCACAGGGGTGATTTCACCCTCAGGCCTGTCAGCACTGCTCCTCATGATTGCCCATAGCATTGCTAGCCAGCTCCAGAAGAGCAGGGCAGAGGCAGGGCCATGATCCAGACTGGCCAGCAGAAATGTTGCTTAGTGCCCACTGAACCCCTTCAGGTGCAACACTGTGGCCAAAAAGGCTAATGCGATCCTTGGATGACTAACCAGAAGAATCTCAAGTAGGAACAGAGGTAATTGTACCTCTGTCTCTTGTATCTGCGGTGCGACCGCTGCTGGAATGCTGTGGTCAGTTCTGGTGTCCTCAACTCAAGATGGATGTTGATAAATTGGTGAGGGTTCCATAAGAATATCACTCAAGATGTTTTCCAATCAGACTCAAGAATCTATTTACCTTAACAAAGAGAAGGTTAAGGGGTAACTTGATCACAATCTATAAGTACCTGCATGGGGAGCAAATATTTGATAATGGGCTTTTCAATCTAGTGGAGAAAGCATGGTCCAATGGCTGGAAGTTGAAGCCAGACAAAATCAGAATGGAGATAAGGTGTAAATTTTTAACAGAGAGGGTGATTAATAATTGGACCAATTTACCAAGGGGCATGGTGGATTCTCTGTCACTGGCAATTTTAAAATCAAGATTGTATGTTTTTCTAAAAGATCTGTGCTGGGAATTATTGTGAGGACCATCTATGATCTGTGTCATATAGGAGGTCAGACTAGAAGATCACAATGGTCCCAGAGCACCTTCAGGGGCAGTACAGTTCCCCATTGCTCCTAATGCAGAGGTCAGTGCCTTAAAAGCACTATTGGGTCCTAAAGCAAGAGTCGGGTGCAATAAGATTCTGGTTCAGATGCTCTGATAAATCCAATAATCTGTTTTTAAGTCTGACACTCTTCTTTGCTTTTGGCCCTGGAGGTGCTGTTTGGCTGGGGAATGAGGCAAGTTTACAGGAGAAGGTATTTTCTGTCCATGCTGGTAGATATTGTAGAAGGCAAAAGGTGTAAAAGCAAGGAAGTGCACAGATCTAATCCTCCTGCTGCTGGTGCATTTATGGTAGAGTTTTGTGTGTCACTAGAGGAGTTGTAGGCTGCAACTCGCATGTAGGTATTCATTGCAAATCTTACTTCAGAGCATTCTGTTGTAATGTTTCTTAAATATCAGACTGTCACTTCTCTCCACCCTTTGGGTTTTTTTCTCTCCTCTGTATCTGATTAAAAATGGATACATAATAAACTAAAAAAATTGTCAACGGTGCTGTAACATGCTGTAAAAGTATAAAGGATAAAAATGGAACGACAAGGGGATATGACACACACTGAGATAAACACTGAACCTTGAGAGGGGTATTGGTGTATAAAGAATGTCATCCAGTTCCAAAGAGCTCTCTTATGCTATGAGAGCTCCTTTTTTTTTTTTTTTTTTTTTGCATAAATCTGATGACATAAACTATCCCCTCTGTGAAAGAGAGATAATGTCAAGCTGATTGATATAGTGAGCAGGACATGACAGTCCACAAGGAGGAAGAAAGGCAAAAAATCATTTTCAGTGGAGACAGGGTCTCATGATGTTGTTTAGCGCTTGATAAGCGGATTGAGGATCAGAAATCAGGTTTAAATTACTGGGTGATGAAATGAGATTGAGATAAATAGGTCTGCTCTAGTGATTACATCCCCTCTTGACTAGAATCAGAGATTAAATAATATATTGCACTTCTTCAGTTAATTCCATTTTCCTGTTTTCAAACAACTGTTGAAATCCCAAACAATTTTAAGCAGTAACCCACTGAAAATGTGCCAAGGCAAAGATTATTTTTCATGTTACACACTGTAGCAATCTTGTCTGTATGTTTATGCATTTATTAATTACTGGGGCTTTGCGATTACAGAGCCATCTTGTTAACGTTTATTTTTAAGAGGTTTTTTTATAAACCACAGCGTCAGTAGTAAAATCCAAGACATTTGTTTACTGACAATAAATTGAAAAGCTCTTCAGAAATATAAACTAACTCGACCGTAGTGCTATAAGAATTAAGCTCGTTGTTGGGGACCTTGGGCACAATTTTCTGCTCCGTCCAAGTGACACTGAACACAGGACTGGTGGGGCAAAGGCAGCTATAGGCCACACTTGCAGATCCCTGTCGTGTGGCTGACCAAGGTCTAGTTTGGTTTCCGGCAGCCTCAGGGTTGCTCTAAATTCTGCTTAGCTGCCCATGAGCCCAAGGGAATATGATAGAAGCTGGGAGTTGCTGGAGAATAGTCACTCTGGCTGTGTTTCCACATCTCCGGGAATGCCCCCTATACCAAGAGCTTCAAGAGGAGGGAAGCATAGAATCACTGTGCTGGCTTTACGTTACTTGGGAATTGTCCTTAAGCAGGAGGAAATCCCGTGTGACCAGATAAGCTGGCTTTATAGTCCCTTTGCATCATGGTGAGTGGAAGGTTGTTCCTGGGCTGAAGGTCCAATGAGCATGTGAGGGTGGGAAGCTAAGGGTTGAGCAGGCATTTGGGATCCACCACGAAGAGAATCTTGATTGCTGGCTATTGTTTGGGAAAGTTCCGACCATGACTCTCCCAGCGAGAGAGATTAAGAACAAATGGAGGTGGGAACGTCCCAAGATGTGGTTCACTGGATGCAATGATAATTTTAAATCTGTAGCACTTCCATAACACATCTTATGAAAGTGTACAGAGCGTAAGGGTAGGAGAATAACACGCAGATGCAGCAGTGTTTTACTGGCAAAACCATGCTGATAAGGTCTGACAGATTCATCCTCATGTTCTAGCCTCAACGTGAGGCTCCCCCACTCCCCCCACTTTCATCTGATTTGCTGCAGGAATTTCCACATGTTGATGCCTTGTTGTAAAGGCCCATTAACATCAGGGATTCACTTCTTTCATAGATTGTGCTCTGGCACCTTGTCTTGGCTTTAAATGATCACTGCCTCTGTTTCATTATTCACCAGTAATGATGTGGATGATGAAAATGTAAAGCTGTCATTTATCAATTCAGAGGCCTTCAGTTACCGACCATGGGGTGTTTAAGTAGAGAACAGAGAATCAAGTGTAGTATTTTATTCAGCTTCGTTGTATTTCAGAGCCATGGAACTTCCAAGTATTATGACAAGGCAGAGACAGGAATTTAGGACCAGATTTGCAAAGGTATTTAGGCACCTGAAGATGCGGATAGGCACCTAGTGGTATTTAGATATTTATAAAAGTCTAAGTGCCTAAAGTTACCGAAATAGTGTTGTGAAACTGGCTCTTAGTGCTCAGAATCTGATATTTTCACTTCTTGAATTTAGGTGCCGTACAAAGATACGGTACTTAGGAGAGCGGCTTTTCGTTCTCATTCAGGGGGCAAAAATATATATCCCAGTATTACTTATGGGTTCTTTGGGAGGCCTTGCACCTGGTACACAGATTAATGTAGAAAACAGCCTTTTCTTCCACTTCATCTTTTAAAGTCTATCCATCTATTCAGGCCAGAAAGGATCATTACTTATGTTATAGGCTGATCTCCTGTATAATACAGGTCATAGGACTTTGCTCAGCAATTCCTGCTTTGAGCCCCAATATTGTATCACCGCTGAAAAACACATGGGATCAAAATGGAAAGAATCAGCAATTCTCACAGGCAAAGTACTTCTTCCATCCCAGCTCAAGAACAGTACCCAAGCACAATTGTATCTCATCAGGATTCTTTAGGAGCTGATTTGTTTATTATTCCTCCGAAGTGACAGCTTTGCTGAGCATTGATGACAAGATGCACAATAATTTAAGCATATAACAAGAACCCACATCCCATACCTTATAGTGGTCAGCCATCTTTACTCAACTGATTTTTTTTTTTAAATTCATCATCCCCACTAGGAGGCAGTACAGGAATATAGCAACATGTTGTTTTCAGCTTCTTCGCTGAATAATATCTAGAGCTATCCAATTTAGAACATATTCCCCCAACTTTAAGGGGATTTTGTTCCTATTTAATCTTCTATACTTTGTCACTCTGCATCCAGGAGACACAACTACTATTTAATTTCCTCTGTTGCATCTGAAAAAAAAAGAAAACTCCTATACTGGTTGTTTAAAAGACCCAGGTGGCTGAGTAAATACATAGTACATTAGAAATGTACCAGGGTGAATTTCATGGGTCATACGGCGGCAATGAACAGTCCAGACCACTGAACATTCAGGTCAGAATTTTACTTGGAAAGATAACTGGCACTGAATATGAACATTTCCCCTCTGGTTTTTATTAGGCTATATCAAAAGCAATTAAAATATGCAGGAATTTACTTCCAGATAGCTCAGACAAATAATTTAATTGATCACTGTTTAAAAATTATCCCCATCTTAGCTGGTTTTGTAAATATATTTGCCCTTCAAAAGTCCCATTGTTGTTTAGAGCAGCTTCAGCATGCATGTGGTGATTTAAAAAAGCAATCTACTTTACTAAAAATTTGTAACACAATGTTGTGTTGCATTGTACATTGGCAGCATAAAATGTTTCATAGCTAAACATCAAGGTTTTATGCTGTCGTTTTGTGCACACACGCCTTCATTTCAGAGTGTTTGCGTTTTAAATGGTGGCCAGCTAGTCTCTGAAGTTGTTAATCCATGAGAATGAAAGAATGGGAAGTTGATGGGGGGAGGGATAGCTCAGTGGTTTGAGCATTGGTCTGCTAAACCCAGGGTTGTGAGTTCAATCCTTGAGGGGGCCATTTAGAGATCAGGGGCAAAAATTGGGGATTGGTCCTGCTTTGAGCAGGGGGTTGGACTAGGTGACCTCCTAAGGTCCCTTCCAACCCTGATATTCTATGACATCAGTGTTTGGAGCTGTATTTTCAGTCTATTTGTTTGCACAATCCATGCAGCAGGAGGGGAGAGATTCATGTAGTAAAGGCACTCTGCAGTGTGACAGATTTGAAGTCTCTAGGTTCACGAAGGTGAAATTTTCTGAGAAGTGCAACATTTTGGGGTGACCCTAAATCAACAGAATGAGAATTTTCTTATCCTGGGATTTCTAGTCTTCTGACATCTGAGGGTCTGGTGACAATGTGTTCTCCCGTATTCTTGATTACTTTGTAATAGCTGTGGTCAGTTTCAATTCAGGTCCATATGAGTATCATACTTTCTATCTTTGGAGTTGGTTCCTAGTTAGGGTGGCAGGCAGCAAGTATGAAAAATCGGGATGGGGTGGGGTGGGGGGGGTTAATAGGAGCCTATATAAGAAAAAGACCCCAAAATCGGGACTGTCCCTATAAAATCGGGACATCTGGTCACCCTATTCCTAGTTTAAGAAGTGGTGGTCTTATTTTCCAGGGCATCTGAAAATGGTAAAGGGTCCAGTGGCGAGCGTATAGGTAGTGCTGTATGTTTCCAGGCAAGGAATACAAGTTTGAATATCATGCTTTTTCCCCCCCCCCCCCCCCCCCCCGTAGTTCACCAGGGCCTCCATGCTGTGCAGCAGGGAATGGAGAGTTAACTGTGATTCTACAGTAGCTCTAACAGGACAGTTAGGAATCCCAGCCACAGGGTACCTGTTATGACACTAGGCGAGTGTGTATAGATAGTGAAGGGAGGGGATGTTGTATGAATTTTCTCCTTTAGGCCTGTACAAGGTACAGGTTTGACCTTGTATTTGGCCCTTAATTTCATGACAAAACTCATTCTTTGCCACCTGTCTCCAAACCTGCTTGGAGAGATGAGATAAAAACCTTTGTGAAATGTATTGGTGTGTGTTGTACCCGCGTCCATTGGCTACATAAATTATCCCGCGCTACGGAAATTGTGGCTGTCGGGCTTATAAAATTGTCAGAGCTGTTTGGATCCTCTGGTTAGTTTAAAAACCCAAAGGTAAAAAATCTCTTTGAAGGAGGATTTCCAGGAATAAAAAGATCTCTTAATTAGGGTTAATTGTGTCATCCAGCTAAGGTAACTGGTTATCCATATTAATCTAGCCCTGAGATTGACCCTGTGGGAATGGTGCTGCTGAATGCCCCAGATAGCTGATGATGAATGAAAGCACGTTTTAAGGTCCAGGGAGAGGATGGTTGGAGTCTATTTTGCTGACAGGCACACATGTGCATGTGCTTAAAACTTGGGAGTTTAAGGCACGACATAGCCGTCTACTGGGATTCCCCTTGTACATTCCCTAGAAGAGGATGCAATAGCACATCTAAAGAGATGATTAATGTAGTTGAAATAGTTATGTGAGCGGGTTGCTATTAAGTAGGCTCCCTATGTTGGTATCCTAGGCTATGCAGCAGGAATGGTTGGAGCTTGGGAAGGAGACACTTTTGGTTGCTGTCATAAAAGAGGTGTTCCCTCCTAGTGTCCGGCTGATGTATTCCATTACCGTTCACTCTGATGCAGGATGATACGTCTTCTCAGGCGACCTAATGGCTAGAACAATCTGACGAATTCAGGAGGGACCTTGAGTGTTTGCGCATCTGACCAAATGGGTCTGTTGCAGAGCAAAACTGAGAGCAGTGGCCTGCCATTTGGGGGAGTAGGGGAGGGATCGGTATTTGGGCAAGCAAAAGTTTAAGGCAATTTTCAAACAACCATGAGGAATCAGTTAAGTTTCAAAAACCCATAAATTATAAACTCCTTTGAGTGCTACCCCAGCTAGATGAGATGGGGCGTATTTAACACCAGGAAGGTTGGATTCCTTTTGGGGACGCCGGCACAGGTTTAGGACTCAGTCTGGCAATGGAAAGCTAGCTGGGGCAGCTACGACTGCTCCGTAATTGAAGCCATTGTAGCATACTCCTCAAGGGAATATCTGAGCGGCCGACGTATCCGATCTCTTGATCTCTGCTCAGTAATTTACTCTAGTGCTACAAAAACTCCACGGCCCACCTGTGCCACAATTCTTTTTCTGCATATAAAAGCCAGGGCCAACGTTATGGGGTAGGAAGCAGGGCAATTGCCCAGGCCCCATGCCACACAGGACCCCGCAAAGCTATGTTGCTCAGGCTTTGGGTTCAGCCTGGGGTGGTGGGACTCAGGGCCCCAGGCATCAGCCTCGTGTGGTCGGGCTTCTTTCAGCCCTGGGCCCCAGCAAGTCTAATGCCAGCCCTGCTTGGCATCCCCCCTCGAAACCTGCTCGTGGTCCACACGGCGGGGGGGGGGGGGTGGGAATCGATCTAAGATACGCAACTTCAGCTACGTGAATACGTAGCTGAAGTCGAATATCTTAGATCGATTTTTTTAAAAGTACTTACCCCGGTCCACATGGCAGCAGGCAGGCTCCCCCGTCGACAGTGCTTCCTCCGCTCGCCGAGCTGGAGTTCCGGTGTCGACGGGGAGCGGCTCTGGGATTGATTTATCGCGTCTAGATGAGACGTGATAAATCGATCCCAGAACATTGATCACTACCCGCCGAATCGAACGGGTAGTGTGGATGTAGCCTTAGATGCTTCTGAAATCCCACTTGTCTAAATCTGCCCCCTGTCAGCTGCTTTGATTATACTAGTAATGCCACTTTTCATTCCAAAATGACAGGGAAACACTTATGGCAACTTGCCTATTGCATCTTGTTCATCATGTTCAGTGCCAAAGCCATAAAGTGTATTTAACAGCATACCATAAATAATTTCAAGATGGCATTACAGTAACATTGGAAAACAAGTATTTAGTTAGCCAAATCAGATGTCTGTGGTGCAATGCAATGCTAGAGAGGAGATGCAGTCTTGTATCTCGGTCTCACTTTTGAATCCCGGCAGGCAGAAAGGAAAAGTCTACCCATGAAACCTGAAGGAAGCTAATTTGAGAAGTCTTACAGCTTTCTTTATGCAACAGTTCTAAGCATTCTTGCCCCTAGTGACCTAATTATGTCACCTGCATGCTGCACAACTTTGTACTTAAAGCAAGACTGCCAGAAGGCATGTGAGCTTTGTAGTGAAATTCCCCATAAATTGGATTTTGTCTCTTTTTGCTTCGCTATGAGCTGCTGACTTCAACAGTTTACCAAAGGTTGGAAGCTCAACCGTTTTCGTTTTGTTTGGTCCTTCCAAAAGGCCGAGGATGTGATGATAAAACTCGTAAGTCTTTTTAATCGTTACCGTGTAATTGGAGCTCAGAGATGCTGGAAAAAGATGTCATGCGAGGAAGCTGTTTTCCTTTAAAAAGCTCTCCGAACATGTAAGTGAGCCTTGAGAGGGCTTTAGGGGAAAAACAGCCATAGAAGTTAGGGAGGGAGGAAGGGGAAAATATCCGACAAAATTAAGGCTTACATGTGCTGTTTTTATTTAGGGCTGGGAAGAAAAAAATCTCTGGCACCACTTGGACTCATCTGCAGATAAAAACAATTGAATGCTAATTATTTTGAAAATGCTATGTCAGAGCAAGAAAGAGATTGACTCTGTAGCCCAGTGGTTAGGGCCATGATATGGGAGATCCAGGTTCAAGTCCCCGTGTCCTAACCACTGCACTGGTGGCTATTCAGGGGTGGGGTGTGTGTGTCATATTTACGGTGGGAAAAATTTCAATAAATTCTTGGTTCGTCTCCGTGTGGGACAAGAAAAACGTTTCTCACCGAGCTCTAATATCGGCAGCTTTCTCCCTTTGCTTCTCTCCCACTAATCTCACGCTCTCTGAGGTCTTAAACATTTGGAGACAATCCTACTAGTGGCTATACCCCTGATTTTATTTCACACCTTAGCCAACAGCTTACTTCAGCTTTACGTGCAAATAGTTGTGTTTTTTTTCAAATGAGGTTAGTTATCTTTGGGGGGGGGTCGGGTTTTACGTTTTTTTTTTTCCCCCCCATATGAAATGTAGTGCTTCTGAAAGCCCCCGAGTGACAGCCCTGGGGAATGAAGGCTCTGTTTCTTCACAGAGTGGAGGCTTTCCCACAATGCCTTGCCAATTTAGCTCTAAGCCAGTAGGCTGCCTCTAGCAATGATATGGCAGTGTGATCTCCATGCCCATTCTACCGTTGGCCTCTCGGTATTCACTCTTTGTGTCCTTTGCACCTGGAATCTGCATTGAGACTGATTTCACAAAGGGCCAGAGCATCCAGCATTTTCCCAGCAGATCAAGGGATGTGATCATTCCCCTCTATTCGGCACTGGCGAGGCCTCGTTTGGAGTACTGTGTCCAGTTTTGGGCCCCACACTACAAGAAGGATGTGGATAAATTGGAAAGAGTCCAGCGGAGGGCAACAAAAATGATTAGGGGGCTGGAGCACATGACTTATGAGGAGAGGCTGAGGGAACTGGGATTGTTTAGCCTGCAGAAGAGAAGAATGAGGGGGGATTTGATAGCTGCTTTCAACTACCTGAAAGGGGGTTCCAAAGAGGATGGATCTAGACTGTTCTCAGTGGTAGAAGATGACAGAACAAGGAGTAATAGTCTCAAGTTGCAGAGGGGGAGGTTTAGGTTGGATATTAGGAAAAACGTTTTCACTAGTAGGGTGGTGAAGAACTGGAATGGGTTACCTAGGGAGTTGTTGGAATCTCCTTCCTTAGAGGTTTTTAAGGTCAGGCTTGACAAAGCCCTGGCTGGGATGATTTAGTTGGTGTTGGCCCTGCTTTGAGCAGGGGGTTGGACTAGATGACCTCCTGAGATCCCTTCCAACCTGAGATTCTATGATTCTATGATCCATTGGATATTAATTTTTGGTTGTTACTGACCTGGGCCACATTTGAATGAGGTGAAAGGTTCTATGTTCCGTTGCCAGTTCCTGGAGCCATCCAGTCTCCTGCTGCCTGGTTTTCAGGTGGTAAAAAGATTCTTTCCACAACACCTGCCTAACACATTACATCTTAGAGAAGCGTAAATGAACAGAATTAAAGTTTTAGGGCCAGATCCTCAGCTGGTGTAAATCAGCAGAGCTCCTTTGGCTGCGGATATGGCACATCGTATTAAGAAGGAACGCAGAAAGGTGCATCGATCCAGATTGATTTATTGATCTGTCATCTGTCATGAGAAATTCTTGGTTCCTGTGACAGTCATGTGTGAAGTCTCCATTATTTGTTACGTTGTGAACAAATAAAGTTATTGCACCAAATGCTCCACAACACGAAAGCACCCAACTATAAGATATTCTTTGGACATACTCCCGCTAGCTCCCATTGAGCCGACATGCTAAAAATAGCAGTGTAGCTGCAGTAGCACAGGTAGCAACAAGCAGTGGGCAGGGTTAGCTGCCCTGAGTACAAACCCGTCCAGACCCCGGGCGTACTTATGTGGGCAGCAAGTTCAAGCCCTGCCTGTGCTATGCTACTATTTTTAGCACGCTAGCTCAATGAGAAGTAGTGCAAGTGCGTCTCCTCGAGCTGGGGATCACACCCCCAGCTCCAAGTGTAGACCTCTCATAAGTCGCAGGACTGCATAGGAAACAGTGGAATTGCCACTCTGATATGTTTGCCCTTAGTTTTAAATCCACAGCTGTTTGTGGAATAAGTACAAGATTGCAGAACTTAAAATGAAAATCCTGGCTGTTCCTCCCAAATATTCAGTTGGGCCAGAGGTAAGCTGTACTTTTCCTTGGCATACGCCAACATTTGTGTGGCTTGAGTTTCGTTCTGCATCTACGAGAGATCCCTGAGCAGCAAGCCAGAGGGAGCTCAATATAAGCATGGGTTTTTCAGAGAGCTTTTTCCCCAGCCTGCATGCTGTATAGTATGGCACATGGAAAAGAATGCAAGGTGGTTGCTGTATCACTGAACAAGATTTCATTAACTATCAGTTAAAATGAATATCAAACCCTTCCTTCTCAGTTGAAGACTCAGCAGTTGGCATAATATTGTTAAGGAAGAAAGATGTTCAAGTGGACACACTGGGCTCAGCTGGCATTATCTGAAACTATGATTAATATAATTGATACTTCAGGAGGGATTGTAGGTTATGCTGCTAGATTTCTTTCCTCCCCTTGTGGGTCTAGTTCTGCGATGATTCTTTTACAATGATTATCTTTCCCTCTTTTTTTTTTTCCCCTTGTTGTTTAATATTTTGGATGTCATCCTTTGCCAGCCATACTGTAGCTGGACTTAGGAATGTTTTCCCTTTTAATGTTGTGCTTTGCTTTGAGTCCTATGTGTTTTATTAACTGGGTTTATTTTTGTACTAGTTTTCGGGGTGGCAGCTACAGGCTTCATTAACAGAAGTTACGTGTCCTACCATCCTAACCAGAGGAAGAGGCCGAAGACAAAAAGGAAGAATAGACTGACTTAGTAGCAGAGAATGGCCAAGGGCCTGCACTAATGATTTGTCAGCTCATAGGTGGACAAAAGAGGAAAACCACGTTTTGAAGATGAAGGCCCCAATCCAGATCCAGGAAAGCAGTTAAGCACATACTTCACTCAGTACCAGATCCTCAAATATACGAGTTATCACTGAGCATGACAATTACCTGCTTAAAGTTGAGCATGTGCTTAAGTGCTTTCCCAGGTTAAGCACTTGTGTAGTCATTTACATTAATGCAGAGTGGGTGTAAACACCACCATTAGGATGTTCGCAAACTGCTGTACATTTTTATTCAGTATCTCTCCCTTGTAACACTGTGGTATGATGCAGTATGCAGATAGCTGAGTAAGAGGAGGCGTTGGTTTTCAACATGAAGAAGTCTACTGGGTCACATTAACCTTCTTCAGTCTCTGTGTTAAATAATTAAACGAGGTAGTGTTTAACTATATGTATTTAGAGGGTTACTGGAGGAGCTTGTTAGTTCAATACCCTCACACATTGTCTTAAACCTTTCTGAGCACCAGGATGCCTTATTAAATATTTAGTGAATATTGCTGAGAAAGTCAAGATTTGCCTCTCTGGTTTTGGCAGTTGATATACTCAAATGGCTTTTTTATCCCTTAAAATACTGGCCACACATAAGTATCTTTCCAAATTTGTCAATACCTGCCATAGGGAAGACAGTCCAGTATTTTTCATTTTGTTAACATAGATCTTGATAGCACAGCAAGAACTAATACTCACAGAAAGCTTTCTGTTAGCCAGTCTTTATCCCCGAGTTACTGTAAAAACCTATCCGATACCTTAAGTGATTGATTTGACAGCAATTCCTTCGGATAGAAGCAAAATACGTGTCCGTTGCTGACCGTTGTTTAAAGCTGTCGATATCTTTCTGCTCGTTTCCAAAGCAGTCAAAATGACATTAGCTAATTGAACAGTAATTATATGTATTCACCGTTGAATGGTATTTATAGGTGACAAGCGCTTAGTGCTTGTGAACTAAATATGTGCATCAAATCATTCAGAATGTTACATTTTTAAAAGTTAAGGCATTACCCTGCACTAGTGACATCACTGGAAGTTTTACCACTGACTTCAGAGAGCTTAGACTTGGGCCCTGAGAGGTGAAGTTCTTCTTGCAAGGGAAAAGAAGATTTTTTCTTTATACTGAACAGAGTTGTTTGTTTTGCTGTATAACGGGGCACAAGGTAGCTTAATGGATTAAAATTGCAGCAGTGATCTTGTGTCTTGATTGCAGTGAATTATGGGCAAAGCAAAGACCTCTAGAAAAGGGTTTTATAGTTTCTGTTGGGCCTCTGCTAGAGCATACTGGATAGTAAACAACAAAATAAATTATCATACCGAGCCCAATGGCTAGGGTGACCAGGCAGCAAGTGTGAAAAATCGGGACAGGGACTTGGGGGGTAATAGGAACCTATATAAGAAAAAGACCCCCAAATCAGGACTGTCCCTATAAACTTGGGACATCTGGTCACCCTACCAATGGTGTATGACAATCGCTTGCCTCTGCTCAGTGCTGGTGAAGGGGTAAGGCAGGACATAAACCAAATTGTATCTGGTCTCCTGGCTTCTTACCGGGTCAAGTTAAGGCAATGTCTCTTCTGCCAGTTACTGTAAAATACTCATTTTTCCTCATACTGGTGCCTCATCATATTCTTCTTGCTGTTCCATAGCCTCAAACTGAGGTTGAGATGCATTTCCTTTGTTTGGATTCTCTGTCGAGAAGTCAGTTAGCGCAAGGTGAATGTCTTTGGTGGGGCTGTACAGAGAACCTTATGAGCAGAGATATTTTCTGTTTCTAATGTTAAGCTAATCGATTGTCTGCATCCCTTGAAACATAAACAAGCCAATAGTCCGTCCCTCCTCAAATGCTTTAAGTTACCCTTTATATGCTCTTAAGTAAGGTGCTGGACTGCTAGCATGTTGAATCTATAACATTGGCAATATACTAGAATGAATGTAGCCTTGCATCCTTATTCTGGACCGTACCTGTTCTTCAAGCTCTGAATCATGATCAGTCATGGTTGCTACTATTAACAAGGAAGAGTGAGGAAATCCTGTAAAAGAAGACAGCCCCACTTTTGACAAGATAATTCAAGGGCAGATATGTTCTGGTGTTTCACCAAAGTGCCCTCATGCTTTCCATGGTTTAGATTAGCAGTTCTATCTCTGTTACTTTTCCTTTTGGGCTGATTTGCTGCTTTGAATTGACAGACACTTTAAAAGTTCATTTAAAGAAGAGACCTACCTCTGGTTGAAACTGTCAAGAGTGTTTAAAAAATTATCAATTTCAGTCTCCTTTACATAATTTCTGTGTCTTTTCTAGCTGTATATTTCAAAGTGTTCCTGATGAGAAATTTCAATGATTTTAAATAATTAAAAAAACCCCAACTCATGCTTTACAGATGCTGTGTACCTTTTAATTGCAGAATACAAAATGTCTTCCTGCAGGGGATAAATGACACTATTTTTTCTAGTACATTGAAAGTAGCTGTCAAATTTGCTGCTGAGTAGCATCTCTGATTCAGTGTCTAGTAGTTAGCAAAATTTAATGAATACATATTGCAGACTGCAGTGGCTCCCAGTAGGAGGGTTGCTGGGTTTTTTCTTTTTGACCCACTTTGTCTTATGTATTCATTCAATTTTGTGAACTACACCTATTGGCGTCCCTTCCATAAATTAAAAAAAAAAATCACAACATGAACATAAACAAAAGGCTACACATAAATAAATCCACCTTAACCCAGACCCTCTTCTGCCACCTTAGAGAAGCGGGTGGGAGAGAGAGACTTTGTAGCTGCCCATAAGGTTAAGAAATCTGTACTAAGGCAGGGAAGGAATTCCAAAACCTGGTTCGGAAAAGAGCTACAAGAACGATTCAAGGTCTGGAAAACCTGCCTTGTTGTGAGAGACTAAAGAAGCTCAATTTATTAAGTTTATCCAAGTGAAAGGTAAGAGGTGATTTGATCATGGTCTACAAGTACTTACATGGGTAAGATATTTCTGTTACTGGAAGCCTCACTAATCTAGCAGAAAAAGGGGTAATGAGATCCAGTGGTTGAAAGCTGAGGCTGGACAAACTTAGACGAGAAAGAAGGCTCAGTTGTCCAACAGTGAGAGTAACTGACCATTGGAATAACTTACCAAGGGGTGGTGGTGGATTCTCCATCTCTCAAAGTCTTTAAATCAAGACTGGCTGTCTTTCTAAAACAGCTGGCATAGCGGAAATAGACGTTATGGGCTTGATGCAAAAATTACTGGGTGTGGTTCTGTTATGCAGGAGGTTAGACTAGATGATTCTAATGACCCCTTCTGGCCTGAAATTCTAGGAATCAAGGACCCTTTTCAGAGAATACTCTGCCCAGAGCTTCCTCTCAAGTGCCTCTGCTGATCTCAGACTGGGCAGTATATCATGGGAGATAAATACCTCTTGGTAACCCGGTTCCAAACCGTGTAAGGATGTGTTGGTTAAACCCAGCATCTTGAGTTCCACCTGGAAGTGTGTGGGAAGCCAGTGCAGATTACCGAGGGTTTAATGTGCTCCCAGTGTGTAACTCCTGGGTAAGCCGGCTGTACCATTCCACCCCCAGGCATAGCCCCATGTAGAGCTCATTTGGGCAATCTGATCTTGAGGTGACAAAGGAGTGGGTACTTGTGGCAAGCTCCACGTTGGGGAGAGCGGCCCACACTCGTCTTGCCAGACACAAATGGAAAAAATGCTTTTTTTCCTACAGCAACTAGCTGGGCATTTACAAGCAGTCCAGGATCTAACCTCCCCTCCCCCCAAAAATAGTGGGGCACCGATATGAGTTCAAATGGCCCCCCGCAGCCCCCCAACATTCTGTGTGGGGAATGCTGGAATCCAGCAAGGAAATGCGATTGACTCGCACTGAATCATTGCACCAGAGGGGGCTTCTTAACTCTGCCCTGGAAATAAAGGAGATGGGAGTGGCTGTTGGGTTAAAGGGAACTAGAGACATCTCTGCAGGGAAACCCTAGGAAGAGCCAAGCTTAGGAAGAAAGCTTAGCCTGAGATTTTCATGATTGGTATTTGAGCTAACATATCTAAACCCCAGGGAGGAGGTTAAGTGTGCACTAAATAGTGTGCCAGATCCTCAGGTCCTTGATTTCAGGGCCAGTACAGAAGCCAGGCCTATGGGCTGCTCTATATTATATTGGCTGGCCATGGCCCCGAAAGGGGCCATCTGCCAGCAGGGACCACCAGAGCACACTGTCCTCTGGCCATGCCTCCTGTGCTGCATGGTGCACAAAGCACACCACAGTAGCCGGTTACGCTGGCTTAGCTGGGGACTTGTCTGTTTTCTGCACCCTTGCACCATCCATCAGTGGAAAGGGAGGGGGTTTGGGGCCCAGGGTCCGGCCCAGTGGCTGTAGGCTCCCCCGTGAGTGGATTACTTGGTGGATTATCATTGTCATGGTGTTTTAGCGACAATTCCGGCTTTATTGTTCCCACTCCTCGAATGTATCGGCATTCAAACGGACATCCAGGGGTGCAATGGATGAGGCTAAAATGATTGTATATAGCTGATCATAGCTCAGATATCCCAGGACAAGAATTTGTAACTGCTGGGGCCAGGTTTGGATTCTGACCCATTCTCCGTGAAGTAGGAATTTAAATTCTTCTTAGTGTAAACAAAATAATTGAAGTGAAGTACATAGGTGAACTTCATTTTTATAGGCCAGGCCCAAAAGACCAATTCTATAAGGTGCTGAGGATCTTAAACCTACACTTTAAGCCAACGGGAGCTCTGCGTGTGTTCAGCACTTCGCCAGTTCAGCCCTAAATGCATCAATATGTAGCTTTCTAAAACAGCCTGTTATGTAGTTTCAGGTGGTTGAGCTTAAACGTAGATCGTTATTTTCTAGATTCTCAAAATAAAGTATGTTTGGGACACTCTCTGGGGTGAAAAAACTGCTTAGAAATCAACCATTTCTGTGCTACTGTTGTGGAACACCGCCGTCTTGTGAATGCTTTTCAACTAAGGCCACTGCCAGGGTTTACATATTTATGATGACCCCAAGCCACCTACTGATCTCCAAATGAAGAAAAATGTTCTTCGTAAACAGAGCCTCATCACAGCAAAGGACTCGCAACATTGTAGATCCTGCACTGTGTTTTATTGTTTTAAATCCAGTGATTTGTTTGTATCTGTCAGAATCTTTCACCCCTGTTCTTCTTTGGGGGAGGGATAGCTCAGTGGTTTGAGCATTGGCCTGCTAAACCCAGGGTTGTGAGTTCAATCCCTAAGGGGGCCATTTAGGGATCTGGGGCAAAAATTGGGAATTGGTCCTGCTTGGAGCAGGGGGTTGGGCTAGATGACCTTCCAACCCTGATATTCTATGATTCTCTCTCAACGCGCGCACCCCCCCGCTCCGGGGGGGGGACCACAAAGGGGGAAATTTTACTTTTACTTCTGTTGTAATATTTATGATTTTAGAAGCAAGAACATGGAAACCTACATCAAAATTTTCTTCCACTTTATATCTACTACAAATGAGCGGGCTAACAATATGTCAACGGGAAGTTTTGGGGCCATATATCATATATGATGACAAATCAGATAAAAAGCTTTTGCAAAGCCCTTACTTTTGTCAGCAGTTTTATGCTGGATGTTTTGCCAGTTGCCTAATAGCAATTGAGGTTCTTATTAAATAAGCTATTAGATATTTTTTACACAGTGACATTAAAGTGCTGGGATTTTTAAAAATACAGTTTAGCATTATAGATAGCTGTGTTATTTCCTTGAAGTCTCTATTTACATGTGTTGAATAATATTGGGCCATAAGCGCCATTAATTTGGTCACAGTGGAGAGTACTGCTTAAAAGTCGATGATACAATATCTCCCACTGTGTGTCAATTCCATTATTTAATCTCCAGTGACTGGTAGTGTGTACTCCAAAAATTGAACTGATTTTCCCCAACAGCAAGTCTTCTAATTTCCTGTGCTCAGAGGAACGTTTATATAATCACAAATGCAGTTGCAAGGGGACTGGATGGCTTAAGGCATTAGTAATGAGATACAGAGCCTTTCACCTCAAGGTCACTGTTTCTAATCCAGATCTGATTGGAGGGACTGCGAGTACCTTCTGACAAGTGTTTGGTGTGAAATGAGCTGAAGGTCTCAGTATTGTTAGTGAATAGACAGCCCCCTCAGAAAAGTCACCATCACAGGGGCTTTCTTTTTGGTCGTCTCTTCTGGGAGATTCTGGGATGTTGCAGATAGACTGGAAACTACCCTCTGACCTGTACAGGACACAGTGCTTCTGCTGCTCATCATTTTGGCGAGCAGCAGTGTGAAATTAACCAGATTCCGGACCGGTTCACTGCTGCTGTTCAGAACCTTGAGGGCAGCCGGTGGAACGGTCTAGAATCAACGTGACTCTTCTGTGGCGGCTGCTGCTACCGCTGCTTGGAAAGGCCATGGCTGGCGGTAGGGGAAGGAAGTGAAGCTATTCATGGGGGAAAGCCCATTAAGTAGAAGCTGTTAGAGACATAGAACGGTGGAAGTGTCCATAGCAGCGTGGAGGCTCTGGAGAAGGAAGGGGTTAAATGGGTGCCTGAGGGAGCAGGAGAAGGAATGGTACTCTTGAGGAAGCCTCCTCTATAAACACCCTTGCCCACTCGAGATGCCAAAACGAGCCTCGTTCAGAGCAGTGTGGGTAGATCTTCATAATACAAACCTTCATCTTTCTTGCAGATTTTGATCAGCGATGACATAGTTAACAAAGTTGACCCTGATTGCACCTGCTGTCATGATGCAGCAGTAATTAAACTGCACTTCATGCAGGTCTCAAGCACCTGCAACCAGATGTCTAGCAGAGACCCCTTGCGTTCTGCCATCTGTTACGCCGCGGCACATCTGTCAGGAGCAGGGCCTTTTGCTTGCTTCCCACATCAGCCCTGCTTCAGCAGTGAAAATGAAGGACTCCATATCCCATGACCATTACCGCCTCATCTACTCACTTAATCAAAACTCTATCCTTTGGTGCATTGAACTGGAGAAGGTACCAGAGGGGCCTAGTACATTCTTAAGGTGCCTATAGATCTAAGAACTTTGTTATAATTAGTATGACTTGGATTGCAAATAAGGTGATACCTAGTTTAAGATCAGGAAGAAGTGTCCCAACCACATTAACAAGAACTTGATATTTCTTAATGAGACACAAGCAACAGGGATTAAAACAAAAGAAAAACAAAACTGGAGCAGTTTAGCTCGTCTTTTGAGAATATGACCAAAGGGAACATTGCGAGAGCTTCTTTTTTTTTTGTAACGTGCACAAATTACAATGGAAAATGACTGTTCTAATTAGAGGAACATCTTTGTCAAAAGATAGTGGAACTAATGACCACTGAACAAGGTCACCTTTAATCTTATTCAGAAAGGGGAGATGGCAGGGCATAGCTATTGAAGTCAATGGCTCTTGGGGGAGCGTGAGCAGCACTGGAGAAGTTAATGGGGTGCCCTCTCTCGCCACCTGTGGCTGCTACGTTCTCCTTGAAAGCAGCCGTCGAATGTGCAACAGCTTTAGGAGTGACATCTGCTTCTCTCCCCGAGTTGTTTCCCTCACATCTGCAGCGACTGTGACAAAGCACATGCTCTTCTTCGTTCACCCTCATTGCTCTGACCTTTCCTGTGGCTCATTTTTTATGCTTTGCCTCCTTAATGACTATTCTAATTCATCTCTGTGCTTGCTGATACTCTCATTAGGGTTTGGAGAACATTCACCTGGTGAGAAACCCCATTGTTTTCTTGGAAAATAAGTTCTTCAGAGCTGAGACGCTCACCGGCGTGCTTTGAAAATGCCATTTTTCTGCCTCTGCTCTTGTATACCGAGTGTTTTCTGCTTAGAAGGAGCCAGCCGTGTTTTTTCTTCAGCAAGCCATTTCCTGTTTTTCACACTCTCCCTCCAGAAACTCTCCTCCTCCATTGCATTTCAGTGGAGACCAAAATCCGGACATTCAAAAATTTCATCGTAACCACTGCACCTGTAGCGGCTATCGCTGTGGTAACAGCTGACCTGCTGGCTACTGTTGCACTGTCATTGCTTCCTGTGACAAATGTAGGTAGAAGTAATCATAGCTGTTTGGCTTCTGAAATGAATTTGGCCACTTCAGCTCAGTTCACAGCGAGCGGATTTCCGCATTATGGGGGAAAATTATCCCTCCTAAATATCACAATTTGCAATAGTTGTCCATCTTGGCAGTGCTTTTAGTGAAGAGAATAAGGATTGAATAGCCATTGAAATGCTTTCCCCAGGAGTGATCTCTCCAGCACAGGCGTAAGGCACAGTCTGTTCCTGTTGCATGAATTATGCCCTGGCGACCGTGTAGTTAGGGTGGGATCCACAAAGGGATGTAAGCATTGCAGTGCGGAGTGTCTACTACTCAGGCTTCTAGAAAATCACAGGAACAATCCTGCGATTCCCCAAGGCTGAGTTAGGTGCCTAGGCGCCCTGTGCAATGAATGGGGGAAAGGGCGGGGGAGACAGGCAACTAAGGATGCGATCCACAACCGCTAGCTTAGGTGGGCAGTCACCTAGCATGCTAGCCCCTGGGAGATGCTGCCCAGAGGGGTGTGCTAAGCCCCGCCTCTCTCTCAGAGATAGGCGCCTCTGTCAGCTTAGTGATCCACAAACGAGAACCTGCTGCCTCAAGTCAGGAAGCTTCGGAGCCTAAGCTGGCTGTTGAGAGAGGGAACTAGGCACCTGCCTTACTCCACACAAAAGAGGAGGGCAAGGAGAAGGTCTCACTTCTAGCCCAGTGGGTAGAGCACTCATCTGCAATGAGGGAGACCGCGGTTCAATTCCCCCTTCTATGCTGGAGAGGGAGAAAGAGTAGTAGACCCCTCTTCAAATCCTTTGGAAAGTGCTGTAACCGCTCAACTGTGGGATATTCTGATGTGGGGCACCCTCAGCCTCTCCTGTTGAAGCTGGATAAATAACGAAAGGGTTGTTGGAACAGGGGGACTGGACTTGGCGTCTCCTGTCTCCTAGGTGGGTGTCCTAAGCACTGGTCATTCCAGTTTTCCTTCTCTCTTTCTCTGGTCCAATGACTGTTCCACTGTGGATAAATACTACAACGGTCACTGGGCCAGAGAGCAAGTGCGCATGAGAATGCGAATGACTCATTGTCGGACATGGTCTGTTTTGATTAGGAGGTTGAACTTGAAGGCCCCGATGCCGAGGTTTGACTGAAGTGTTCTTGGTGCAGGGACCTGAGAGTTGGAGAGCTAAGGTGGCTTAGAATTTTGACCTATCAACATTCTGGCAAAGTGTCTTGTGTTCCAATTGGGATCTATAAGTAACTACTGACATCTGACCATGAGAATTACACGTGTACATAGACATGACTATATGTAATTTTAAATGGTGCCTTCTTCATAGAAACTTGTATTAACCCATCATATTATCAGCCTGGGAAAATATCTGTTACATAAATATAGCTTCAAGAAATATTCGTTACTGCAACTTGCCAAATGAGAAAACAACCAAATTTAGGATACAATGTGCAGTGGCGTTAGTAATGGCAGGTTTTTGCAGCGGAAAATAAAAATGCAGTTATTTGGCCTAATCCATGCAGAACTCTGGTTAGCACTAAGGGAATAATAATAAGGGGAATCTGGAGTTTTTCTGCAACCAGGAAAAGAAAATGCCAGAAAAGAAAGGACAGACAGCTGTCACGCAGCAATTGCGGCCCAGCCCTGTCTTCCAACACCACCTGCAATGTCTGCCAATGAGCCAGTGGCTCAAGAATCGGACTCTTCAGTCGCCAAAGGACCCAGGAAAAATAAAACCTGTGAACGAGATCATCCTCGACCTTGAGGGATCGCCGACGGCTAAGGGGAATATAGACCCATTAATTATTCGTATTTCAATAGTACCTATATTTTTTAAAAATTGTTTTAAGGGTCATTTCTAATGCATAAGTTTGGACATGTGTTGACAGGCTGACTATTGGCCTAGCCTTTGTTTGGCTTGGATGTTGTTGTGTTTATAAGTTGCTATGTGGAATAAGGGTGAAGTTTTTAAAACAGTGTGGATAACCTATCTATAAAATGTTCTGCCTGAAGTAACTGGGGGGCGGGGAGGGGAAGAAAGACAAGTGGAAAAGGACTGGAAATTTTCAAAAAATCCTTCTGCAGGGAAACTGGTCAAAATGACCTGGTCAAACTTGCACAAATATGCGTAATCGATAGTGGTAAACCAATCAGAAAAGAGAACAGCAGCATGAAAATAGCTTGGACAGTAAAAACAGGAAGTTGACTCATGCATATTGTATGAGTTACATAAGATATTTAATATTCATGATATTCAATGGTGATTGGAAGAGGAACTAATAACTATGTAATTTGGATGTGTATAAATGAGAGAGGTTGTAAGGGCTGTTGGAACATCCTAGAATAAATCTATCATGACCTGTCTGCTCCCCAGGAGAATGGTAAATTTCTTTTTTCTGTATGTCTGTCATTTCCTACTTTTAATAGCAATTTACAATCTCAAGGAATGCTCTTGCTTAAAATAAAGGTTTGACTTAATAAACCTGAGTGTGTACCTCTCTCCCCCAACACACAGGCTCCAACTGAGAGCAGGGCTCATTGCGCTCGGCACTGTATAAAACCTAGATCTCCCGAGTCCAGTGCCTGGACTCCATCATTCTTTCTCAGACTTAAACTGAACTGAAGCACTGAAATTTTCAAGAATTACTCCTTTATTCAAAGACCAGGCAGATAAAAAGGGAAGGTTGAGAGGATCAAGTGCTCTACAGCTTCTTGGGAGAATATTTTTATTTGGATCTCTCTGTTTCACAATTGCAGTGGCATAAAATACTATGCAAATGCAGCGGGGGGGGGGGGAAGGGGGTTTAAAAATAAAAAGCGGCAATAAAAAATGGCTGTTGCTTCAGTGTGCTTGAAATTTCACTTGTGCTTTGCGCTAAAAAAAAATGTAATTGCTAAACTATCCCAAGTCCAAATAGTTGTAAAACCAAAATGGAAGCACTGGTAGATAATAAACCCTTTTAAAATGTTCTCATGCCGCTCAGAATTAAAAATGTGTTTGTGCTGTTTAGTTTCATGACCTGTTATTGCTTAGTTGGCAATTGGATCTTAAACTTAGACTATTCCAATACCATGCTTGTCTATTTCAGCAAAATACAACCATGACAGCCATATAAAGCTCGTTATAAAACGAGGCAAACTCTGAACGTCATTAAGCAACAATGATCAAGGCTCAGGGTCTTTCCCAGAGATTAATGACCAGCTCAGAATTAGTTGGTGGCCCACTGCCCAGTATGTTAGCCAGTCTGATTTCTTGTAACATCTCTTGACATTCCAGTCACCTTATATTTTAATATGTGCCTGTCATTTTAAAGCGACAGAGGGTCCTGTGGCACCTTATAGACTAACAGAGGTATTGAAGCATAAGCTTTCGTGGGTCAATACCCACTTCTTTGGATGCAAGCAGTGGAAATGTCCGGGGCAGATCTAAATGTGCAGGGAAGATTCAGGCTAAAGATAACAAGGTAAACTTAATCAGGGAGGGTGAGGCCCTCTTCTAGCAGTTGAGGTGTGAACACCAAGGGAGGAGAAACTGCTTTTGTAGTTGGCTAGCCATTCATAGTCTTTGTTTAGTCCTGAGCTGATGGTGTCAAATTTGCAAATGAACTGAAGTTCTACAGTTTCTCTTTGGAGTCTGGTCCTGAAGTTTTTTTGCTGCAGGATGGCTACCTTTTAAATCTGCTATTGTGTGTCCAGGGAGGTTGAAGTGTTCTCCTACAGCTACCCCTCTGTCATTTTAAAATGTCATTTCACATTTCCCAGCCAAATGTATTATACTCGTTCACAGTAACCTCCACCGG
Source organism: Macrochelys suwanniensis (assembly GCA_033296515.1). Taxonomy (NCBI): domain Eukaryota; kingdom Metazoa; phylum Chordata; order Testudines; family Chelydridae; genus Macrochelys; species Macrochelys suwanniensis. The sequence goes on along the minus strand of CM065778.1, from coordinate 9,046,063 downwards.
CTCTTACTTTTCCAGGAACCAGTTCTATTAGTAGCGACAAAGAGTCCTGTGGCACCTTATAGACTAACAGAGGTATTGGAGCATAAGCTTCCGTGGGTGAATACCCACTTCTTCGGATGCAACCCACGAAAGCTTACGCTCCAATATGTCTGTTAGTCTATAAGGTGCCACAGGACCCTTCGTTGCTTCTACAGATCCAGACTAACACGGCTACCCCTCGGATACTTGAGTTCTATTAGTGGCATCACATATTGTCACATGATTTGTAATGAACACAAACCAATTAACAGCGAGAGGGAATTGCTGTTGAAGCTGTTCTTTCAAAATAAGAACAATAAAAGGTGAAATGGGAAAAGAGAAACCTTTATACAACCCCACCTTTTAAAGACAAGCATCACTTAGAGCTTTCATGAGCAGAATCTCAAACGGTGGCTAAATAGCGAGTAATTATTTATCTACTTTTCTGTAGCGGATCTCCTAGTTAATAGGACTGGGTCTGAATTTGGCAAACTGATTTTATTTAATAGGTGAAATACACCCTTGTATAAAGGACCAGCACAGGGTCTTTGCACTGCTTAAGTCCCATTTAAATACAATTTTGAGTGCTTAAGGGGGATTTAATTAGGTCATATGCCTTGTGTTGGTTCTCCGAGTCTCACCCCTTGTACTTGGAGGCTACAGGGCTGATTTTCATTTAAAATTAAGGAAATGTTTCTTTCCAAACGTGTTCTGTTTTCTAGCACATGACACTTACTTAATCTACAGGTAGCTAAAGCAATAACTTCTGAGCTAAAAATTGCTGTTTCACATTCTCCAAGCTCACATCATTCATGTCGCCTGGAGGATGATACATTTTGAATTAACTAGATTAATTGTTGAATGCAATTAGGCCCAGACTGGCCATTTGATATCCCAAGTGAGGGGGTATCCAAAAGGCTTGAGCCTCAAAATTTTGTTTGGTTAAAAGAACTTCATTTCCTTTTTGTGTTGCAGAGAGGAATATGTTTCACAAAGGAAATAACAGGTATGCAAGAGACATGTGATTTTGAATAACATAATTCTCAGCTATTATATATGATCTGACCTGGAAATGGAGTAGCAGTTATGTATAGAAATGAATTATGAATACTGTATCAAACGGGGGAAGCTTGCATAATATATAAGCATATTTTAAAAGAATTCTCTACTGTATCTTTGAATGATACAAAATTCCCAGGACTATCTGAGACCATTACAAGAATAAAACAAAAGTCAAGGATGTCTCTGAGGCTGATAGGTGGGATGGGTGAGACTACGATATAAAAAGACGGAAAATCTATTTGATAGTGGAAAAGAGCAAATGTATTTCTAAGCCTTTCCATCTGCCTCACTGTGATTCTATGTTTGATTTCAATGATGTTATACTGGCATAAACGTGGAGTAATTTGATAGTGAACCAGATCCAAGGAACAGGATTTGTGCTTTTATATGAAAGGACTGCTTTCCCGCTCTAGTCGGATATTGCTTGTATCTGTACATTAGCAGCATCATCCACTTAATTATATTAATATTGTCATCCTAGCATTTGTTTTCACTAACCGGTGAATTAAGGGACTATAGACCCGATCCATTATGGTACTTAAGCACTGAATCCCATGAGACTACTTGTGTACTTAGTTAGGCCTTTGTTTAAGTAACTTACAAAATCAGGACCTATATACTGTGTTCTGTGTATAGTACGTAGCCACTTCCATCAAGGTGGGTGTCTTACCCTGGGAGCTGAAGAGCCCTCAGGGAGCTGGTCACATTCCCTTCACTCACGATAAAAGTGTGAAAGAAGGGGCAAATAACAGGAAGAGGGCTGCCTATATATATGCTAGTGAGAGTGAATGGTAATGGGCCCTGGGGGAAATATTCATGCAGTGTAGAGAAGAATACTGCTTGTTTGCTACAAGGAAGCCTGGAAAATGCAAGCCTTTCCCTGCGTTCTTTCAGAACCACATGTTCACAGAACTGATCAGAATTGGATGATGTCAAGCTTCAGACAAGAAACAATTAGCACCCGTGTACTCTGAGGTGCAAGACACTTGATGATCTTAGATTTCATGTATACAAATGACACGTGTTTTGGGCCAGACTGATTACCGATACCTGGATGAGGGAAATCCGTATTCATTAACGTTAGCTCAGCACCAAAGCAGGCAGGGTGGTTCATCTTCTAACTCTTCATTTGCTTCCAGGTCACTCTCCAACCGCTGTCCCTTTTTTGTGCAGCAACTTTTTTTTCCCCCCATTTGCGACACCTGCTTCTGTCACAGTTGTTTTGATGTATCGACCACTCTGATTTAATACTTGGAGCTCATGTCTGATCTAAGGTCACCTACACTACTTATTCTAGGGGACTTTAATCTCCATATGGATGTGCCCTCTGACACCGGCCAAAGAATTCACTGTACTACAGGATTCACTCCAGCTTTGTCAGCGCGTCCACTCGCCTGCACATCTGAGAGGTCGTGCTTTTGATTTGGTTAACTCCTTGGGTCTCTCGTTATGAAGGTTTGAGGGCTCACGCCTGGCTTGCCAATCCATTTCTAGATCTTTTGTACCCTTAGGATTCTACACAAATAAGTTGCTTGTTTGAAGGGGGTTGTCGCCGCAGTTCATCACTTCCAGCCCAAAATGAGGAACGTGGTCAGTGTTCGTTCTCCAGCTGGAATGTTGCAATGCTGGCTTGTTCTTTGCATGTGCTTGTATCATTTACCCTGCATGACCCAGGGAGTGCAAATGTATTCGAGGGAATGAAGGCTTTAGCACTTTGTGTCTTATTCACGTTCTGGGTTGGGTTAAATCTTGCTGTTATGGGCCGCCGCCTTTCATTCAAAGAAACTCCCTGAGGAGAACCTTGCTCTTGATCTGTTACCAACACAATGTATCCCTTCTTGGCGATTTTTCCCTGTTGGTATGCCAGGATGTAACTAAGGGCAGAATTTGGATTGCAGCTATTGGCTATCTGCTCTTAATAGGGGAACAACTGTGAGCTCTGAGCATTTTTATAAGAGAGCCCGTAGGGGCTTTGGTCTTCAGCATCTGACTCTCTAGAGATCACCTTGCCTTACCCCTCCTTGCAGTTCACTCTGTAATGGCTTTCCTGATGTTTTCTGTTACAGAGTTCACTTCCTATGATCTTCACTCTTTTAAAATTCTTTAATCCATGCTTCTGTATTGTGTTGGCTTCCCGAGAGTGCATTGATTACAAGATATTTTAAGGCTATTCATGAGCTGTTCTGTCCTTATGCTCTAAGCTGTGCCTTAAAAGCATGACAGGAAGGTTTGTTGTTCAATGCAAGATGGAAATTAAAATGTGCAGAAAAGTGGAATCCCCATTCTTAAGTTCCTCCTTCATGGGATTCTCTGCCTTTGGGCGGGTGGAATAGGTTTCAACCGATCTAGGCAGAGGAATAGACTGTTTGAGCTGGTGGTTAGTTTTGTGGGTTTTGTTAACTCTAAAAGCTGCGCCACAAGCTAAAGACTCAACGCTCCAGGCTGCTGAGCTCTGGGGAGCGGGGTGTGGAAAGCCAGCAAGCTAACACTGAGTACTCAGCATTCGCTCAGCACTTGTTCACAGACCTTTCCTTACAGGTAGGAGAAATGTGCTTGGTGTTCAGCAATCAGAGTAAATACCTTTAGAGATGGGCATGGATGAGCAGGAGGAAAAGTAGGCATGACCACGAAGATGGAGAAAATCCATTACAAGGGCAATTTTAAACGTCATGAAAACTAATAGGTTACTTGAATTGTTTTCACTTATCTGTATCCTGTTATAATATAGTAGCAAGTATTTACATTGGGCCTACCCCTGTAGCTAAATAACCCATCAAATGTGGAAGAAGCCTTGTGGAATGTAAATTAAGAACTTTAACAGAAGAGTGCTAATTTGAAAGCAAGTGGTCATTGTGTGTGATGATTGGACATCAAAGGCTCTAAATACATTCCTCACTCACTGTCATCAAAGGAAAAGCCCCATGTAGATAGTGACACTGTCAGCTTGTTTTCTGTGAGAAGAAGCTATAAGAATGGATTCAAAGAAAGATCCTTTATCTCTGGACTGTTTGGATTCTGACAGGGAAGAATAACTGAAGGAGAAGATGGAGATCCCCAGAATTATTCTGGATAGCCCTGAGAGACTTTTGGGAAACTGGCAGATTACTACATCTCTGCTACCTTTTGGAATGATACACTGTGTCTCACCTGTGTAAAACATATATTACCTGCTTTAACCTCTCAATACCTCTCATTAGCTAAGAAAAGGCAATAACCCTTTAGTTAGTTTACTGTAGAATTGGCTACCAGCGTTGTTTTGTGTAAGATATAGAGTCTGAGGTAAGTGACTGGTCTCTTGGGACTGGGAGCACCCTGATGTGATGTGATATTTGGCTTAAGTGAGCTTTTATCAAAAAGTCCAGTTTGTCTGGGTGGCAAGAGCGTCTAAGGGGAACTCTCTGTGACTCCATGGTAAGACTGGTATAATGATCCAGGAGTTCACATTTGGTACTGGTTGGCGGAAATCTAATTGTAGAACACCCCACCAGTTTGGGGTGTCTGCCCTGGTTTCCGACAGTCTGCCCTGAGGTAGGCGCTCACAGTTGTGAGCCACTCCAGACAGTGTGACAGTAGTGACCACGACAAGGTACAAAATTCAGTTTTGTGCTGTCTGCAAGTGTCCTATTGTCACTGCCCTAAATCCTGCACTTCGCTGACATGGTGTCATGGCTTCAACCTCCACACACATACTCATTTCAAAACCGGTCTTGTTTTTTAGGCTGCATGCCTACGGCTGAATCCTGCTAGTCTTAATTAGATGAATAATCCCATTGGTTTAACAGGACTACTCATGTAAAACAGGCCGGATTTGGCCTTTAAAATGTATGTGCATTCAGCTACATATTTATTGTTGGATATATTCCATCCTTACGATATACAAATCTGAGGATTTGCATCTCTCAGCATAACAGGTTAGTATCTTTCCTTAGTCATTAATTGCTGGACATCAGATGCTTAGAGTTGATGTTTCATATATAGTGTATCACAGATTCAAAACCGTACATTTCTGTAATGTATGTGTACCAGTTCTTGACTTTTTCCTCACTCCGTTTTAAGGTATCATCACTTTGGGCCCAATCTAGGCCCTGATCTTGCTCAATTAAAGACAATGGGAGTCTTATCATTGACTTCAATGAGCGTAGGATCAGGTTCTTCGTACCCATAGAACATAAGACTGGAAGGGAGCATCTCAGTCATTGAATCCAGTCTGCTGCTGCTGCAGACAAGGAGTTTTTACGTTGATTTCACTGGGCATTGGCTCAGGCCCTTTGTTTGAGTCTATTTAGCAATAAATAAATAAAAGCTCTTTTAAACTAAAAACAAGCTTTTATAAAATCTTGCCGATCTATAGGCTTCTGTTTGTTGTGGCTAAAAATTACTACACAGAGAAATTGTGCAGAACAATCATTTGGAAGAAAGTGGCGTGGCCAGTTTCATTCTTTATTTTATATATTGACTTATGGAACATCTGCTGTCCTAGAAGCAGGGTTTTTATTTATTATTATTTATTATATGACTATTAGGGACTTGCATGAAAATACACAGCCTGCCAATAAATCTAATACGGTAACTATAAGAGAGATACTTTTATGCTGTGTTTAGCATTTTTCATTCTATAAAATGCCTTATATATTTTACTACTGTCGCATATTCTGCTTATAACAGGTGTGTGTGTGTGTGTGTGTGTGTGTGTGTGTGTGTGTGTGTGTGTTCCCCCCTCTGGAAAAAATAATATATATATTTTACATTTTGAGTGCTCAAATGAAAGAGTAAATTTCTTTTTTCGGTATTATATATATCTAGTTTTCTGTCCATTAAGACTGTTCTACATACCAATTTGACAGCAGAAATCAGACCTATCTCCCGCTGGGTTTGAAATGCTTGTGAAAGCAAAACACACACACACAAAAGGGACACTGGTAAGCCAATCTAATTAAAAAAAAAAAACAGTTCAATTTTTTTATACTCTCCATGTGTGAAAAACCTACTTAGAAGCTTAAATATAACATTCCCAGCTCGATGATCTTTTGTGGCTTTCTGTTTGGCAAACTCTGGGGTAGATCCTGTGCATTTTACTCACACAAGTGGAGAAATTCCATTCACTTCAATGGGATGTTTTTGCATGAGCGAGCAGAGTGGGATTTAGCCCACTGATATTTGCTGATTCATGTTTATAGAGAATGTGTGTCTGCTTTGTGAACTGCTGTCTTCATGCATTAACTAGAGATGGGTCAAAACTGCAGAGTTCTGCTCTAGGTTCACTTTCCCTAAATTTAGGGGTGTTCCGATCAGTGATTTTGGTTTAGTTGATATTAGAAATAAGGAACAGGCACTAAAGGCCTGATTCCGATCCGATCCCTCACATTGAATATTACCTTAGGGGTAGTCCTGTTAATGTCGGTGCCTATGCGTCTCTTCTACACAGTCCCCAATAAGGGGCGATTCAGGGGTAGGATGGTTGTGGCCAGAGCCATGCTGTAGGGTAGAGCAGTCCCTGGAGATGCTGTCCCTATGCCTCCTAACAAGCACAGCACAGATTCCTGGACACTTTCTCTTTTATGCAGTTCACTGAATGGCAACGTCTTAATATGATACGTTCCTTGGAGCAACCTTGTGGTGTAGTTAAAATGCACCTGAGCATATTTTTCCCATTGTGGACAATGTTTGTTTGTTCGTTTTTTAATTTGCTGGCACGTCATGATCACTTAATAATCAAACATATTGTCACTGAGAACTAGTGGACAATGGGGAGGGAATTTCTTGGCAGTTAATTGGGGAGCTAATTCATCTTGGCCCAGCTGGTCATTAGCTGCTAGGAAATGTCCATGCTACAGTTCATTACTGCTACTGACTTGTGCACTTGCTTTTTTTCCCTGCCCCCCATGGTCCTGAGCTTTCCTGTGAGTAGGAGAACAGAACAATTCTCCAGGGCTTGTCGCCGTAAAGTTCTCAGCTTTTTTGATGTGTCTGCTGTACTATTTTGTACAGTATTCTTCTAGGTTTCACTTTCTTTTTATTTAACCATGCCTTTGATATTATGTACCTGCCTCCACTTATGTGTGCACCTTACATTCTTTTCAGACAAAGCCCCAGAACTGCTTTGATGGCAAATACTTTGATTCTCTGCCTCATATTTGTGTCTAGCTAACCCGTTAAAAAAATATTTTCTATGGCATTGGTAGTGGACAGGGTGCGTCACAAACATAGATAAGACCCATCCAATGCCTTGAGGACCCTGTAATAAGAGAAGACAAACACAAGGCGAGGCACTTGTCAACAGTTCAGGAGATTGAGAGAGTGGAGATAATTAATGATGAGAAGGGGAGAGGGATTGTTTGAAGTGATGGTACTGGGGAGGGGTTGGAAGTGGGGGAGAGAGGGTGCTTGGCAGATAGGGAGAAGGAAATCCTTCCATCATAGTGGGGGACTTGATAGGAGGCATGAAGATGGGGGGGGGGGGGAAAGAGTAGGAGGAAAGGAGAGCACGGCAACATTATCTAGAACTTCATAGATGAAGGGAAGGAGCTTGAATCTGATGTGATAAGAGACCGGAAGCCAGTGGAAGTATTTAAGGAGAGTGAAGCTTAGATGTATTTGTAGATCTCTCTGTCGATATCATCTGCCTGTCTAGTCTATCTAGTAAACTTGTCTAATTTCTCTGTGCATTTATAAGGGCTGGCTAATCGATGGAGGGAGGCAGATAGAAAAACCAAGCACTGTTATGATGAACTAATCTGAATTCACGTTATATTTAAGTGCAAGTAATGTTCCTGGTCCTGCAGGGGGTGCTTTGTGCCTTCCCCTCCAGGGGCTCCAGTGAGAATCGAAGTGATTCAGCGACTTGCAGGACTGTGCACACTCTCACCACAGTCAACTGCTACGTTTTCCCTGCGTTGATTCTCTTTTGGCACCATGACAGTAATACCCCTCCCCCCCAACACTTCTACCTCTCTGATTATTAGGCCACCACCAAGTCAAGCAAGGGACATGTGAAGTCATCGCTGTGCATCGTTGCTGCAATAAGAACCGAATCGAAGAACGGTCGCAAACGGTCAAGTGCTCTTGCTTCCCGGGCCAGGTGGCTGGTACAACGAGGGCACAGCCCTCTTGCGTGGAAGGTAAGCAATCTCCCGCTCACTCCTACGGCTCTTTGGCGCTCTGAGCCGTTCAGTCTCCTTGATTGTTTGACTTCCTGCTGTCTAGAAAGCATAATCCTCCCTTTTGTTAATTTTGGATACATCTCTGTTCGTCGATGATAATGAGCGTGCATAAATCTTGGTGTAATTAATCCCCTTAATATATGTTCTTGTTCATTTCATGTCTGTGCCAATAAAACGTCTTAGTTTTTCCACATGAAAAATTGTACTTTAAACTAGCCTCAAAACTACACAAGCCAAGACATTTTGAGTTTAGTCATTAGACCATCCAGTTGCCTCTAGGCATAGCAGCATGGCTATAGAATCATTGGGACATAAGGAAACCACTGACTGGTCATCGATCCAATACTTCATAGCCACGGGCAAGCAGATAAGTACTGGGACATCTGGTTTGTGTGAACTCTCCTCTCAGCTGGCGTAATCCAGCACCCTATATTGATGATGAGGTTCTGCACTGGACCCCTCACGTGTCTCCTCTGCCCTACATCCATTCAGCTTTGTGTGCATTTGAACCCAAATGAGATGGCACGTGAAGAATCCCAAGGGAATTGATTATGTACCATTGAATTGGTGCCACAAACAATAGGTGGCACTGTTACAATCTGATAAATGCAAAAGTATAGTACAAACTGATCGAGTCCATCACCCCTGCCTTCGGGTTAGTTTGAAGAATTTATACAATCCATAGGCACAATGTCACAGTTCAAAGATAGATTTACAGTCTTCAGTTTGTTGGCACTGGTAAATAACGCTTTTTATAACACTTGACTAGACTGATATAAATTAAAAAGTTTATAAACTAAGACATTTTCTCTTGAGTTGAGATCTTATTATGCAACCAGCTAGAGTGAATTTGTATAGCTGAAATATCTACCCCCAAAGACTCAAATCTCTCTAAATGTTTCATTGTTTGTCTCTGAACACATATGCTGCTTCTGGCCATGGGATGTTTTTATGTTAGGAAATGGCTAATATAAGTCTTCATTAGCTTATTTGTCAGTAAGAATTAAAAGGATCTTTACAGACTTTCATATGTGAAATTTACATTTAAATTGAAATAAAGCAGAAAATTTTTAGTAGCTTACTGCTAATTAATATTGACACAGAAATCACTGTCCTACATTTTTGTTAATCCACAAGTAAGATACTTATCTTCTGTTTTCATTGCTTTTCTCACAAAATCATGACCTTTAAATGTTTTAAATATAAAATACCCTCAGTTTCTCTGACTTTCTATAATGTTTCACTTTAGGAAAAATCCTACAAATAAATGTAACTGTCTGATTTTTAGTACTTAGAAAACATATAAATAGGTAAAGTATTTCTGAGACCCTGTTGTTTTATTTAGGAATTAGATATGGCTTGATGTCGGAAATATCTTGCAATACAGGGGCACAATTCAACCTTAATTTTTCAGTTTACTGAATAATTTTTCCTGTAGAATCATATGCAGTACCTGTACCTTTTATGTAACGTACCATGCAACAGTTTTACTGTTCTTTATGGTGGATAATAAAAGTCTAGACATTTATTAAAATATACTTTAGTGTTACAAAGATAACACTCTCTGCTTTCACAACGGAATGAAGTGCATGGTGCAGTGGAAGTCTAATTTATTTTGTCAAAGCAAACACTTGCTGAAACAATGGCTTCTTTTCCTTCAAGTGTGCTTGAGATTAAATAAGACAAAACATTTAGAATGCAAGATTTTTAGTTATAAAAGCAGAAACTCTTGATATTTTTTTTTCCCCTTAAGGTGATGTTTTAATATATTTTATGTATTTTTGTAAGCATTGAGATGTGGAGTGGATGACATTTTATTCCTCTCCTGTTGCACAGAACCCATAACTATCTGTTCACTGGCTCAAAATTGGATTTTTCACTATATACACAGACTTCTGTAAGCCTCAACAGTGCAAAAGCCAGAAAGATAATATTCAACATGGCCCGACTTGTAAAACTAATTATTTTAAATATAATGAAAGAGATTCATTATTCTTTTCCCAGAGATTTTACCAAGGTCAAGAAGATTTAATTGGATCACATTCCGCACATTTGTAACATGAGAGTTAAAGGTCTTGTTGAAAGCACAGTATTGCTAGTTACATTCTAACTGAAACAACATGTACTTTAGAGTGCTTATTTTGAGTGGCTTTTTAAGGTATCTTCTTTTAAACTTCGCTAATATTATTTATATTTGGGTAGCACACTTCCCTTTGTGTCTAGCACTCCACATACACCGTGTAATAATAATACTAAAAAGACAGTCCTTGCCCCCAAATTCTTTACAATCTATACAGCCATAATAGAAGAAAAGTGAAATACAAAAGACTTTACACACACTTTCACATGGGGTCCTGGTCGAGGACTAGGTCTCCATATTACGCCAGAACACGCAACCCTTGTTCAACTTGATGAATACTTACTCACATGATTAGTCCTATTGATTTCAGTGGCGCTACTCACATCAGTTCATGTACCATTATGTAAACAAGGGTGATACAAATGGTATTAGTTCAGGAAAAATTATGATGCCAGAATGGAAAAATCATTAAGGAAGAATAGGAAGCCCTTGGTAAAAATACCGTAAATAATAATAATCCCTCTCTTACCTAGCACTTTTCGTCTATAGATCTCAAAGCACTTTACAAAGGAGGGCAGCATCACTATTCCCATTTTACAGATGGGAATGCTGAGACCCAGGGAGGTGAAGTGACTTGTCCAGGCTCACCCAGCAAAACAGTATCAGAGCCAGGAATAGAATGCAGTTCTCCTGAGTCCCAGTCTATACTTAGTAGTCTTTGTAATGGACATAATTTCACGCAGACTGCCCTTGGGCCAGGTACCCAGGCTTTCAGGGTCTGTGGCTCTGGTGAAGGCCTGCCATGTGGACTATCCTGGGGCCAGGGATCACAGGGTTTCTATTTCTGTGGTATTGGAATTTCTCTCAGGTTCCCAAGAACTCAACTCAACTCCGGACTCCTCATCAGGTTTCATTGTTGGCATACAATCAAACTACACAGAGCTGATCAGACTCTCAGGTAGGGGTGGGTAAAGGGCATACCACAAATCCAAAGAGTACAAATATCGGTTACTTTATATACGAATGAAACTCCATACTGACTGATGCGTCTTCCATTCTATATCATATTGTGAACTTTATGATTGGCCAGGTTATTTTCAGGATCAATTCCTGTACATATCATTCCTTGTTCACATGCCACATGTACACAGCCTATTTTGTTAGTTCCCTCCTTGTATTTTGTTGGTTTCCACCCTGTATACTTATCTTCCTTCTACTGTAGCTGTTGCTTCTGACACAATTATTTCTTGCCCCTGTTTTTACATAGCTTATCTCTTTCCCTGCTCTTGGCTAGTGGGGTTTCCAGGTTCCCTGCAGTGGAACCAGGACTCTGGAGGTCCTGGAGTGGGTTTCCAGGGTCTGTGATTGCAGGCCAGTCTTGCCATGTGGACTGCCCTAGAATGGGGACCACAGGGCTTCCAGACTACTGGGCCAGTTGCTACCAAATTCCTGAGCTGACTTGGGAGTCGGGAAGCCCTGGGGTCATTGGCCCCAGAGCCACAGACCCTGGGAGCCTGGGCAGCCGCTGACTGAAATGAACATTCTTGTCAGCTGCTAGCAGCAATAAGACCTCTTTGGCTTTTCAGCAAATTGGGAAATTATACTGGTTCCTGGGTGGTTTTGTTTTGTTTTGTTTGGTCTTTCTCTTGTTTCATTAACTTGTTTCTTGACCCAGCTCCCACTGAAGCCTTTTCATTGACTTCAACGAGATATGGATTGGGCCCTAAGTGACCTTTGTTGCTAAGTACTGTGTGTTATGGCTTTTGGTGTAAGTAGGCCATGAAATAGGTTTTAAAAAAAATCATTATGGCATTTAGAGTAGAATCATAGCTCAGCTAGGTAATTTGAATTTTAAAATAACTTGGACAGATGTTAAAGAATATTACAGAAGGTCGAATTAAAACAGCAGTCTTACTATAGCAATGCTGTACGTTAAAATAGAGCACAGGGTGGTGAACAAATGGGTCAGACTTCAAAATACATTCAAACAAACATGGTGACATTTAGGGCCACATTTTCAGTGAGGCCTCAGTTTTGTGCGAATTCGTAATGGGCACTTGTGCATGTCAGTTTGGGGTTATGTGGTCCGGTGAGTGCCCAGGCACATTTTGTGTAGACCTGGATGCTGCATGGGCACTCTAGAAAATACCACTACAGCGTTAGGCGTGGAAACTTGGTACTTCACTGGTCAATGAGTGTGGCAGTCACCCTATCTGCATAAATGTGTGGGGGACAAACCGGGAGCAAGAGAGATGGAATGCCACAATGCAGCCTGTCCACAGCAACTACCCAAACCCATAGGCTGGAACAGTGTCTACTGCTGCTCAGCATATCCTCTGTAGGGTATTAGGACCTTTGGATATACATAGTCATGGATGCTTTGGCTCTTTGCTCAGCTCAGCTCTAGCTACCCATGTGCATTGGCCTGGTTTTGGCAAGCACAGAAGCCCTTTTTATAGAGCACAGGGCTTGCAGAGGTCTGTACATGGTCAACCCATCCACGCCCCCTCCCTGGGAATCGGGGGATACAGAGTGCCATAATGGAGCTATGCCAATTTATACCTACTGGGGATCTGCCCCTAACTGTTATGTAGAAATTAAAATTAGCCAAACAAATCTGGCAAGGTGAGGCATTCTACCAACGTGGGGCTAATCGGAAAACACCTTCACCTGGAATATGCCAGGAGAGGCGAAGGTTGGTCAGAAGATTGTTGGCAGCTAACTATGTGCTACAGAAAGGAATGCAACACTAATTAAATCCTGGGAAAGCATTGGCCTGAAAGCCTTAAGTGCCTTGAATGTAAGAAATCAAGCCTTAAATTGCATCCTCATTCATTTTACCCAATCTCATTTGTAAAATGGGTCTAGTCATATTTTCTGTGTTGTGAGGCTTAATTAGTATTTGTAAAGTGCTTTGCACTTCTACAGGCTTTCACCCAGAGAACTCAAAATGTTGGTTGTAGCAGAAGTCAAAATAGCTCTCTAAAATGAGGAGTGGAAAGGTGAAAAGCAATAGAGCAGGATTTTCCATTGCATTTCCCCACCCAGCATAGAAAAGTCCACTGGTATTCCCTGGCAGAAGTACTCTTACAATAGGGTGCAGGGCCAAAGGGTATTTTCCTTAAAATAAGGCATTGGGTCTGTATATTTTTATTCCATGTTCATGATAGCCCACTCAGTACATTTTTTCTCACTAAGGTCATTGCACTTTGAGTGCAGCAAACAAGGAACCACCTATTTGTGTGTGTGCATATCGTATACACAGAGGTAGATATTTGAGTACTGAACGCTATGGACTAGATTTTTGGTTTTTGCAAGTCTTGAGCAATAAAACACAAGACTATTTCTCTCCCCCCTCCCCCCCTTCCCCACCAGCCTCATGTCCCTGGGGTTCTTTGAGCCTCCAAAGACAGGCCAGCCACATGCTTTGAGAAACACTGCTGTAGATAAATTAAGCTGCCAAGCTCAGAACAGAGCGCAGAATATGAAAGGAAGAATTTTTAATCAGCGAGTTTAAAAAAAAAAAAAAAGAGAGCCTGCATAACTGCCTAGTGTTGCAGTTGTAAGATGTGATCAGAGCCATAGAAAATTTGGTTTAGTAAAGGTCAACTCCTTGTACTGTGAACAAGTGGTAAACACTTAAATTCAAAGTGATCATTATGACATTTAGTTTTCTCCCGTTTCCTTTGTAGAAATAAACATCCTTGAGTAAGTACCTAAAGCTAGGCTGACAGCCACTACCAAGAGGATAAAGCATTAATAATTCTTGTCTGTGGTGAAGCTACCTTTCCTAAGTGTGTTAAATGTATCTCTAAGTAAATCATCACAAGCTGAACTATCCCCACCCAGGGCAATATACTATTTACTAGTAATGGAATCTGTTGTTAGTTCCCTGAGGAGCTGTGTCAGCAGAAGATTTATTCCAAGTAGGGCAGTCCACAGTCGGTTGGTAGATGTCATGACAAAGTAGTCTTCTATTCCCTCAAGATGTTGGTAGTATATGTGATTGGTATACTCTGAGAGGATGGTGATCAATTGTTCTCTATTTCCGCTAATGGTCGGACAAGGCATAAGGTAGGTAGCATAATCTGCAGCTAGGGACATTTAGGTTAGATATTAGGAAAAACTTTCTCTCTATAAGGATAGTTAAGCTCCGGAATTTGCTTCCAAGGGTGGTTGTGGAATCCCCATCATTGGAAGTTTTTAAGAACAGGTGAGACAAACCCCTGTCAGGGATGGTCAACGCATATTTGGTCTTGCCTCAGCACAGGGGGCTGGACTAGATAACCTCTCCAGGTCTCTTCCAGCCCTACATTTCTATTATTCTATTTGAAAAAATAGTTACTGAAACCTCTCCAAGAACTCTTCAATTTGATTAGGGGAGGAGATATATTTAATCACTCCATGATTCAAAGAGTGATAGGGACAGTAAAAGTTTAGTAACTATTTCTATGGAGAAGAGTTTATTCTAAAATCCAGCCCAAGAACTTTCCTAGTATAGGAATACAAGAAGCATTTTTCAAATGAGCAAATGTGCTCAGAGAGCTAAGAAATACGGCGCTACAAAACAGACATTCTGGACACAAGAGAATCCTGGCATAAATTGACACAAGAATTGGTGCTGTACTACAGCAAAGAATTGGTTTGCTACATCAAATGGAACAAAATATATTAAGTATATCAAGAAAGGGTTTCACTTATTCTGAAGAAAGGTATCAGAACAGAGCAGGAACCAGCCAATGAAAGAAAAGAAATTGGAATATCATTGAACAAGAATCACAGCTAGAAATGAGCTGAAGTTGAAATATTCAGGCCGTTTAAGAGCTTGCAGGTCTAATGCCTGATTTACTCTTTGGTGCTTTCAGTTAGCTGGCTTTTTATGGAATAGGGTACTTCTGGAAATTATGGGCCTGATTCACTGTCCTATTTATTCTGTTTTTACACCATTTGAAATCAGCGGAGGTCCTTGGACATAAAACTCGAATAGTGCAGGGGTGAATCAGGTCCTATATTGCAGCATTATTCAGCTGGCACTGGAGATTCATTCTTGAAGTGTTTCTTTGAAAGGGATATTCAATCAGGTGTTGGAAATGGGTTGAGGAGGATGTAGGCTGAGAATACACATGAAAATTGCCTCACGTTTAGTGATGCCCGGTGTGGGTTAGTCTCAAAACATATCATGGCCAATTAATTATAATGGTTGCTCTCAGTACAAAAAAGAAGCTGGATGGAACAATGAAAGAAAAGAAGTGATTGCATGTATACATGGAGACTGGGATGTTAATAGAGAATCTGTGCTCGTTAGTGAAACAACTTTGTAATTAGAAATACATGCTTACCTAAATACATGTAGCATGCAAAACAAATTAGAATTTTGGCAAATAGCAAAGCTATAAAACAAACTGATCAGGTGGTAATAAACTCAGAAGGGAAATGATCTCTAAAGTGCCATGATGCACAGTTAAGTTTCATTCAAATTAGTCAATCAATAATCAATCAACTGGAGTAGAAGCAAATGCATGGTGACAAGAGCCATGTGTTCATTTATAACGCCGATAGGTTGAATGGAGAGTATTTCTAAGTCAAACTGTTGTTCCAAAAAGATATTTTTCAGTCCACAGATGCCTCTAAATGCCACCTAGACTGAGAGGATACCCTGGAAAATAAGTAATTGAATCAGCATTTCAGCAACTGAATCTTCCAGTGTCAGCTTGCCATTAGTTAATCTAATTTGAAGGTTGCAGCAGTAGGTTGAACTAATGAAAAATTGTTTATCCTTTACATGAAGTAAGCTGTGTTGTTTTTGTACATCTCTTTAGAACAAGCAGCTTGTTAAGTATGAAGTTCAGTATTTTGTGCACATAGTAAAATATTGCAAAGGAACTAAATCAACATTTGTAGCCATATTTTATTTTGCAATCCACTTTAGATTATGTAAAATTGCAGACCCATATCTTCCAAATTGTTTCCTGTGATTTGATTAAACCCACCCACAGTACTAATGTTAAATCAGGAATGCATTGCGAAAGTTTGTAACATTTTGTGGTAAAATATATCTGTTGTTGTCTGCATTAGTAAGACGTCACGGTTACGTTTGTAAATCTAAAAAGCACAGTCGGAGACAAATAGTGTTAAGAGTAGAAAATTATTAAATTATTAAATGTGCATAAAGTATAATAGTCTACTGTAAGAGTGACAGGATGCAATTGAAAGGAGATTCTTAATTAACTATTCATATGGGTTTTTTTCCAATGGTATTACAATAGATTCCCCACTCCTGGGTCTTTGTTCTCTACGTGAGTCTCTGATAGAACTCTTGTAGCTCAAAGGTCTTAGCCATTATATTTTCTTACCCACAGACAGAACCACTTCCAGCCTAGCACATACATCCAGGTTAAACATTTACTATCTTGCACGCAACAGATGGACTCCATTTGAGTGTAACTTTTCCTAACAATCACGTGTGCTGTTCTCATTAATTGCTGCTGTTCTTCTTTATTGATTTGTATAACATTCATGTGAGCATCATCTGCTTGTACCATTTATCCTCCACCTTGTCACTAGGTTCACTAGGTTTTTGGACTTATCAGCTGTGGCTGGGTTCAGGGCTCACTTGGAAATCCATTTCATTAACCGTTCAGACCAGATGGGTGTGGTCATAAGGAAGTAATTGCCAGAATTCTTCCCAGTCCCTGAACGTCCTGCTTGGGGTGATAGCTCTTTGGTTAGAGACAAGACCATGACCCATGCCCAGTTCAGCACAATGAGAAGGAGATGGTACCACGTCATGCCCCAGCCTCCTCCTGACCATGTCAGCTGCAGGGTATGAGGACTGAAGCCTAGATGTGATCCTTACTGCTATTCTGACACCTGTTTATCTAGCGAAGGTAGTCTATCACCATGATATCTAAGCGTCCATCTCCATACCAGCATCCTGGAACTGATGCCCTGCCTATCCTGAGACATGGATGCAGCAGTCCTGGACAAGTAGTGCTTGGCTACACATTGCAGTAATGCTCAGCATTGGGGTGTGACTTCTAATACACACTAATGTGCTGCTCACTAACTGGCCTGTGTAGACCCTAATGTCCCTAGTGCGTGCTGACATAATACTAGTTTTGGTGCACATTAGAATTCACCCCACTGCTGTGCATTATTGCACTGTGTAGACAAGCTTGTAAGTACTAACATACATAGGGAAGAAGCCAGAGCAACATAAACGTTCACTGAATAGCATAAATAACTCAACTCCGTGAATTCAATGTGAGTAAGGAACTCATGTGAGTAAGGGTTTTAGAATCAGGTCTTTGCAGGCTGGTTAATCATGGTGAATACATTTTCCGCCTAATGGATAAATGCTAGATGAATCAAATAAATGGCTCTCAGGGAATTTTCCTGCAGCTGAAACAATCAACGTAATGGAAAAGATTGTATTCTGTTTCTGTTTCTAGCCTCCATTGTCATCCAGAAGTGGTGGTGTCACATGAACCCTTGTCTGGATGGAGAGGACTGTAAAGTGCTCCCGGACTATTCAGGTTGGTCTTGCAGCAGTGGAAATAAAGTCAAAACTACAAAGGCAAGTATAGAGAGAGTGAGTGTACATTTAAAAGACATGCGGTGTTGTAGCCATGTTAGTCCCAGGATATTAGAGAGACGAGGTAGGTGAGGTGATATCTTTTCTTGAACCGGATGAGAGAGACAGGCTTCCGAGCTTACACCGAGCTCTGATCTGTGTAACCTCGAACCTTGTCTCTCTCGCCAACAGAAGTGGGTTCAATAAGAGTTATTACCTCACCCACCTTGTCTCTCTGTATTTAAAGGTGACAGTCTCGTGACAACATGCGCTCGTTTCCATTGCCCCAGCTCTGCCGGTGTTAGCATCAACCTCGTCATCTTTAAAGTTTTTTGTTTTGTTGTTTAAATTTTTTAAACAGTGATGTGTGTGATTGCTCCCACACTTTCAAAGGTGTGGAGAATCTGCACTGATTTCTAATAGGAGCCATAACATTCTATACACCATTGAAGGTCTGCTCACTGATTTAGGGGCATAATTATGGGCTTACCTTTAGCTGCCCATTTTTTTAATGTCTTGGCCAAGGTCTTCATTATGTAGTCCAGATTCATAACTAATGACCACTGAATTTCATAGAATCATAGAATATCAGGGTTGGAAGGGACCTTAGGAGGTCATCTAGTCCAACCCCCTGCTCAAAGCAGGACCAATCCCCAATTTTTGCCCCAGATCCCTAAATGGCCCCCTCAGGGATTGAACTCACAACCCTGGGTTTAGCAGGCCAATGCTCAAACCACTGAGCTATCCTTTGAGGCACATAGCTCATCCCTCTGACAATTTAACAAGCTAAAATTAATTCAAGGAGCTAAGATTTGGCAACTCATAGTGGACTGTGTGTCTAAATACATCGTGAAAATAGCAGGCACCTGTAAAGATAAATGGTTAGCCTTTGACCCCGCCCCACACCACTTCAAATTGAGAATGGATTCAGCTGTTTGTTATGAATTAATAAGCAAATGTTGCTGCCAGTTTCCATTTGATAATGACGGTTTCACACAGTAGTGAAAGGATACAATAAATTCTATATTAGATCAGAAAAAATTAAATGTATCGGGCAACTGTTGTGTGATACTGTGAGTAGTCATTATCTGGGGGTTAACAACCCAGATCCCATGATGATGGGCTAATTAAATACCCAAGCAGAGAGATACAATTCATAGTCTGAAAAACACGGCTGCGGTTTTCAAGATTAGAGTAATTGTTAAAAATTAATATTTGTGTACTACTATATCATGGTAAAAACATATAAATCATCCCATACCCCTGCCTCCCACAGCTTACAGTCTCTGGCCCTGATCTTGCAATTGACAGTCCACATGTACAGTGCATTGTCAATTGCAGGATTGGGGGGGATGGGTCCATCCTGCTACAGACTAGGGACCGAATGGCTGGGCAGCAGTTCTGCAGAAAAGGACCTAGGGGTTACAGTGGATGAAAAGCTGAATGAGTCAACAGTGTGACAAGAAGGCTAACGGCATTTTGGGCTGTATAAGTAGGGGCATTTCCAACAGATCGAGGGGCGTGATCATTCCCCTCTATTCAGCACTGGTGAGGCCTCATTTGGAGTACTGTGTCCAGTTTTGGGCCCCACGCTACAAGAAGGATGTGGATAAATTGGAAAGAGTCCAGCGGAGGGCAACAAAAATGATTAGGGGGCTGGAGCACATGACTTATGAGGAGAGGCTGAGGGAACTGGGATTGTTTAGCCTGCAGAAGAGAAGAATGAGGGGGGATTTGATAGCTGCTTTCAACTACCTGAAAGGGGGTTCCAAAGAGGATGGGTCTAGACTGTTCTCAGTGGTAGAAGATGACAGAACAAGGAGTAATGGTCTCAAGTTGCAGAGGGGGAGGTTTAGGTTGGATATTAAGAAAAACTTTTTCACTAGTAGAGTGGTGAAGCACTGGAATGGGTTACCTAGGGAGGTGGTGGAATCTCCTTCCTTAGAGGTTTTTAAGGTCAGGCTTGACAAAGCCCTGGCTGGGATGATTTAGTTGGGTTTGGTCCTGCTTTGAGCAGGGGGTTGGACTAGATGACCTCCTGAGGTCCCTTCCAACCCTGAGATTCTATGAGTTGCTAAATTCCTACTGCCAACTGCTGATTCTTTCACCTGTGGTAAAGTCAGTAGAAGTGGAGTGCCCTCGCGGGATCAGGCACCAAGTCAGACATGGAGTGAGGAGAGAGGACTTTGAACAAAGGAGTGAGCTGGAGAAAGTAGAAATTATCTATAGGAAGTAATAGTAATTGACATGAGTGGGGGAGCTAGCCCTAGGTATCTAGAAAAAGGCAAGTTTAAAATAATTTTTAAAAATTAGGCATGGGTTAGGTATACTCAATGGCTTTAAAAAAGAACAAAGGAAAGGGTTAAAGGGCCAAAGTAGGAACATTGCTAGGATTAATAACATAAGGGCTGGCGCTGCAAGCACTCTAATGCATTTGGTTTCCTTTGCTCCCACTGATTTCAGTGGGACCGACCAGGCATCTGAGTGAAACTGCTCATGTTGGTGAGTGTTTGAAGGCCCTGGCCCATAAACAATTAAAAGAGGCAGCAGTGGGGCAAATTCAGCAGGTGCCATTTAGATTATTATCCCCAAAATAAAACACCCTGCAACCAGCAAACTAAAGAATAGACTAATGCATTGTGATGGCCATGGGGATGTCTTCAGAGTGGGGCAAATCATTCTGCCTTCAGTTAGACCTGTGTGAATTCCTAGACCTACCCAAACCCGTTGGGGTCCAACTGAGGACAGAGTTTATCCTTGAGAAAGCTAGTGTTTCGTGATGTGAAGCCCCTCCTTTTCCTTTGCTGGGCCGTAGAGAAAGTTCCGCCCTGTAGCAGACCACTTTGGAGGGACATTTAGTGGAAAGGGCATGCAATAACAGGTGCCCATCACCTTGTTCTAGCATCTTTTAAATATGAGAAATGTTCATTGTAAAATGCAGTGAGGGGAAAACATTGTTTTCTTAAATGGGCAAATGTCTGAATTCGTACATTGGCAAATTTGCCATAGATAGAAATACAGAGATATACATAGACTGGAATTATCGCTCTGACTATGCTTCATGCATGCCTTTTCCACTCCCTTTGGATTCCCCACTCCCCCTTTTGGATGGTAAACTCTTCAGGGCAAGGACTGCTTTTCTATAAGTGTATGTCTAGCGTCCGGCACAGTGGGGTCCCTAATTCTGACTCAGGACTTTGGGCACTGCTGTAATATAAATACAAAGATGAGCAATAAGAAGCATTATGTTTAAATGGCACCTAAGCTTGGGATCCTCTTGAGCCAGTGATAGGCTGCACTTCCTTCTGGACGCAAGCCAATAGCTTCTTCAAAAGGAAGAATACCCAATGAGCTGCCCAGCAACGCACATTTCTTATTGTGAACTCTGTGATAGAGCGTTGCTTCTTTGTGGTTCTTTTGTTTAATGTATTTTGCATGCGGACAATGCAGACAAGTTACTACTTATGCTCTGCATTCATAGGATTTGCTTGCCCACCGAGTCCTTTCTACATTTATCTGTGGTCTGCATGCCTTTATCAGTAAGTAAACCTGTGAGGTGTACTTTGTGAGGTGGGACTATAACTGTAACCGTGCTAAATCCCCAGTAGTAGTGACATTTCATTTAGCACTGTAAGAAGACAAAACCTCATAATACTGTTCCCCAAATCATCGTGATATTATCACTGGTTTTTAGGATTCCGCCACTTGAGAATAATTCTCAAATAATAAAACTTTATTAATCCAACCAAAACTGACTGGAAAGGTATAAACCATTTTATGTCCTTTATTAATCTTATGCATATACAATAAATTCATTTGTATAACTGCTTCCAGCTATCGTGTAGGACGGTTACAAAAATTATGAAGTCTGGCACTGCAGTTTCTAAATAACTGTATACAGTAGAAGATTTTACTGTAAAATAGGTTAATTTTACAATCATTACTGCCCTGTGGGAGAGAAATTATGTACATTGTAATCCGAGATCAGGATTTTTTAAAAAGGAGTTAAGTAGAATTGACAAAAATAGCACCTCAATGGACAAAAATCTTGATTTCCCCATTAGGCGAGTGGTACTGAAACTGGGCGCTAGTTGATATAAAATAGAAGAACATAGGAATAGCCATATCTGATTAGACCAGTGGTCTGGTGGATCCAGTCACAGTAGCTGGCTGAAAGCTTCAGAGGGAAAAGTACAAGAAACCTCTCGATAGACCGCTCTAGAATGATCTGCCCAAAGGGGAAGTTTCTTCTTAATGCCCACAATTTAGTGGTTGGCTTATGTCTCAAGTCGTGAAGATTTAAATCCATTCCAAATTAAAAAACAGGGATGATTTAATCTATTTACACGACTGATTCCTTTTTGAAGCCTATAAGATCCGGGCCTCTCTGATGATTGGTGGCAGGGAGTTCCGCAGGCTAATTATGCATTGCAGAAAGAAAGTTCCTTTGATCACTTTTTATGTTGACTTTCAATTTCATCAAACTAGTAGCCAGACATGCAGTCTGAGACAGTCATATATTTACTGTGTATTTATAGGCGTCGTTACCATGACTCATGAGGAACAGTGAAACAAGTAAATGCTTCCTTCTTGGAGTAATTGTCTAGTGAAGCCAAATAAAAATGAATGGAATACTTTCTGCACGTGTTTATATTCATCAAGGAAAGCAGACCAACAGAGCTGGTTTAAAATGCATTGTAGTTGTGGTTAGAAACTAGATTTGTGGTGTGCTTAATTGCTGACCAGCTATCAATTGGAAAAATTGCTGGGAAACTTAACAGTGGGTGCTTTAATATACACGTGTTAAGCAACAAGCACGGCATGTAAAGACAGAAGCACTTGCCTTGGCAGAAGCAGCATTCTCAAGCAGGGCTTCATCTCCTCTGAACTCAGGCATCCCATTTGCTCCCACTGTCCATCAGCTAAGTGTCATGCATGAGTCTGAGGATTCCTTCAACTCCTGTGTCTGCAAATCTGCCCATCTCCCTCTCTGAAAACATTGTCTGTGTTTGCCACTGCCTCAGCTCCAACTCCTCTGACCTTCTCAATGCCTCCATCTTCTATTCTGGACTATTTCAACTCCTTTCTCCAGGGCCTTCTCAAGTTGCCGCTCTCCAGCCCTGGAGAAAGCTGCTGCCCATCTTCTCACACAGATATAGGAGCATGCCCACATTATAAATCTTTTGCCTTTTACTAAAGATTTCTGTGGAGAGGAACATTTATGAGTTTCTACCCAATTTTTGACTCAGAATCGTAGAAATGTAGGACTGGAAGGGACCTTGATAGGTCATCTAGTCCAGTCCCCTGCACTGAGGCAGGGCTAAGTAAACTCTAGACCATCCCTGACAGGTGTTTGTCTAACCTGTTCTTAAAAACCTCCAATGATGGCGATTTCCACAACCTCCCTAGGTAATTTGTTCCAGTGCTTAACTATCCTTACAATTAGGAAATTTTTCCTAATGTCCAACCTAAATTGCCCTTGCTGCAATTTAAGCTTATTACTACTTGTCCTATCCTCTGTGGTTAAGGAGAATGATTTATCACTCTCCTCTTATGTACTTGAAGATTATCACGTCCCCCCTCAGTCTTTTCTTCTCCAGACTAAACAAACTCATTTTTTTTTCAATCTTTCCTCATTTTTTAAATAATTTTTGATGCTTCCCCTGGATTTTCTCCAATTTGTCCACATCTTTCCCAAAGACTGCTGCCCAGAACTGGACACAATACTCCAGTGGAGGCCTTATTAGCGCTGAGTAGAGCGGAAGAATTACTTCTCGAGTCTTGCTCACAACACTCCTGCTAATACATCCCAGAACGATGTTTGCTTTTTTTGCAACAGGAGTTACATTGTTGACTCATATTTCGTTTGTGATCCACTATAACCCCCAGATCCTTTTCTGCCATACTCCTTGCTGGGCAATCATTTCCCATTTTGTATTTGTGCAACTGATTATTCCTTCCTAAATGTCAGACTTTGCATTTGCCCAGATGGAATTTCATCCTATTTATTTCTGACCATTTCTTCAGTTTGTCAAGGTCATTTAAAAATCTAATCCCATCCTCCAAAGCGCTTGCAACCCCGTCCAGCTGCTATCATCTGCAAACATTATAAGTGTATCTCCCTATGCCATTATCCAAATTATTTATGAAGATATTGAGTCCTTAAACTCGACCAGTTTCCATTGTCCACGTCCAGAATCCAGTTCAAAATGACCCTCCTTCTTTATGAAACTGCACATCGACTTGCTCCACTGGCCTTACTAACTCTCTGTCCTGTCTCATTTCCGCCTCACTCTTTACTCACCTAGCACCAGCTGCCTCTCAGAGCCCTTAGACATGATCACTTTGGTGGTGCAAGTGCCTTCTGCTCTGTGGCTCATGCCTTTTGGAGCCACCTTCCTGAATCTCTCTGAGTCATTGACTCTCCATCGGTTTTCCACGTGTATCTGAAAATACATCTTTTCTCCCAGCCTAAACCGCTAGGTTGGCTCTAGTTGTCCTTTCAGTTTTTAACTGTGCCGCATGTTGTCTGGCTCTGTAGAGCATTCTGGAATATCATTTTAAAGACGGGTGCTATACAAGATAATGCTGTAGGGGGAGGTTTTCAAAGACACAATTGGCACGCAGGCATCTTATTCCCAGGAAAAGAGAATTGGGAATCTAACTGTAAATATGTGCTTTTGAAAAATCTTTCCTTCTATTACCAAATAGCATTGTACTTTATACTAGTTTATAGGACTTCTGGTTACATGCAAGTAATATGCAATACATAGATATGCTGAATGTAATTTAATCATTTTAACATATGTTCATCTAAACAATTCCTTTGCAGGAACAAAATAGTTTTATCACCATCGCTCTGGTAGTTTCTGTGTATGTAATTCTCTCTCTCTCTTCTTTTGTAGGTAACACGGTAGCAAAGGATAAACCTATGTGTCATTGCTGGAACAATGGGATTTGCAGCTGTGTTGCTTGTCTATTTTACATAGTCCCATTTTTTTCTGAGAATACTGTAGACTTTACACTTCAAACTTACAAAATTAGTGAGCAAGAAGGACAATACTTCTCCTTTTGACTATGGTGGCACTTCTTGATGCAGGATTTTCCCATGCAGAACTATACACTTTTAATTAAAAAAAAAAAAAAAAAAAAAAAAAAAGAATTATGAGTACTGAAAATACACCTTGGATTCTCCAGGATCCTACACCTGCAAGCAATTCATAGAATCACAGACCTGTGCTTCTGAAACACATCAACTATAAGACTTTATTTACGGCACTGAAGGCTGTGAAATCATTTAAACAATTTTAGATCTTTTAAGTAGCTTGGGGAAAAATGGTTACATTAGAAAAAAACGGCATAAATTCATTAGAAGGTACCATCTATCATGCAGTACAATGGACCAATGTAAAGCTAAATGAACCTAAGGGATAATGGTAATAAACCATGTCTCAATGCATTTTCAGCTGTGATTTAGTAAATATTGATACTGTATGAAGGTGAAAAAATGACTCCCGTAAATCAGTAGCATTTAGTGTATGCCATACTTTTTTTACAATCTGTGCAATTATATTTATTTCTTTAGATAGTTCCAGGTATTTTAAATTTTACATTCATAAGTGGCAGTGAGGGAATGCAGGGAAGAGACTAAATCTGAAAATAGATATAGATTTTATTGCCCTAAATAAATCCGTTCTCTAAGGGACTAACAAAGTATAAATATTCCTTGCCTCTTTGATTCCAGATATGGAAGAGAATTTAGCCATTAGCTAGAAATATTCATTCAGATGCTTCAGAACAAGAGAGGAAACTAGAACTGCATAAGGAAAGCTTACTGGAAAAAGGGTAATTTGTTTAGATTTTCATAGCATTGGTTGTATTCTAATAGGTAACTTACTTAAAATTCATAAGTCCTAGATAAAAAAAGATCTTCACTTTCAATTAGTTCTAGTTTATAATGATTATAATAATAAAGTGTCCAGTTCCTTGACAGACTAAATTTTCAAGCTGATACACTTTGTGACACATAATTGTTTCATATTATTTTAGATGTATTTCATTCTGTTTTTCTTACTTGCCTGACTGTTATACATTTTTTTTGTCATCAGACTTCATAAATAGAACTGTAAAAGGAAGTGCAGTTGCAGCCAGTCATTTCATGGTTACATCATTTTATGGCTTAGGATGCATTGGAATAGAATTAAATGCAATGATGCAGACGGATATCATGCAGATGAACTACTACTAACCCAGCTATTGAATACATTGTTATGCTTTATGTAAATATTACAGTAATAACATACAACTGGTTTTTTATATATCCAGAAATGCCAAAAAATGGAGACTGTTGCACTAATTTAGTTCATTGTGCACAAGCTTTCTAGCTTATGGGAAAAATACCATCAGCAATGTGAAGCCGTTTAGTTTGTTTTGTTGGAGTTGGTATAAATATTGATCCAGTCTTACTCCCATTGAAATCAATGGCAAAACTCCCTTTTGATTCCCGTGGGAGGAAGAGCAGGCCCTATATTTTGATTTTGGTTTCTCACTTTTAATTATGTACTTTGATCACCGCTGGGATCATGGTGGCTATTGTATTTGTTAATAAGTAAATGAGAATTTTTCTGCTACATGTTTTGAAAGCTGCATAGTTATTCCACCTAACAGCCTTTGCCCCTCTAATGGACTCAATATTTTGATTTTTTCCCCCTCATTGTAATTTAAGACTACATTTAAAGAATCGCCTGAAGGCTTTAAACTATTTGTATGCACACATGCCCAGTGATATAGTTTTAAGTGAAGATTGTTGTTACTTTGTCATGGTAGCCTAGGCTTGATTATAATTTATCTATTGTGGTAGGCACTGAACATACACAGAATAAAACACTGTGCCTATTCGGGAAAGTTTATAACAGGGGTAGGCAACCAAGGGCATGCGTGCCAAAGGCGGCACACGAGCTGATTTTCAGTGGCACTCTCACTGCCTGGGTCCTGGCCACCGGTCCAGGGGACTCTGCATTTTAATTTAATTTTAAATGAAGCTTCTTAACCATTTTAAAAACCTTATTTACTTTATATACAACAATAGTTTAGTTATATATTATAAACTTATAGAAAGAGACCTTCTAAAAACGTTAAAATGTATCACTGGCATGCGAAACCTTAAATTAGAGTGAATAAATGAAGACTTGGCACACCACTTCTGAAAGGTTGCCGACCCCTGGGTTATAAACTAAAGAGACCAGGCAGACGAAGGCTGGTAGAAAGAAGCAGTGGTTAGTCCCATTCCGCAATGGGACTTAGGCTGAATCTCCACTATGCTTGATTTGGAGCAGAGACTTAGACTCGGGTTTCTCACCTCCCAGGCGCTTGCCCTCGCTCTCAGGCTACTGCCTCGTCAAGGATGGGTCTCCGCTTGCCGGATTCTGTGACTCCCTCTCTTAGGCGCCTAGCTTTCCCCAGGCATTGTCCAGGGAGCCTGGGCAGCGGTGGATTCACTGGGCAGCAAGGCAGTTAAAATATGTCTACACCGTGCACTCCTGACAGCGGCGTGTCGAATACGTGTACTGCACACCCACATAGCGTGGATATCAACAGCAGTGTAGATGCTGAGGCACTGCATAGGTGAGTTAAAACGTGCCTGAAGCCTGTGGGTATATACCTCACGTGGCACTCTACATGCCCAAGCAATGCCTCCCCCCTCTACACCACTCTTTTTAGCAGTGTAGCGTCCTGCTACTTTCCGGCTCCAGGAGCCTTTCCCTGCTGCCTCCCTCTGGCCAGGGCCTTTCACTGACGGGTGTAGCTGCACACTGTTTTGTGGCCACAGCCTGCTTTTCACTGTGGCATGTAGCTACACGTACACTACATGCAGTGTAGACATAGCCAAAGAGTCAGGCATTGCAATACTGATGCCTAAGTGACTTGTCCAAGATCACACACGGTCAGTCTGTAGCAGAGCTGAGAGGGGAACCCAGGCTTTCCATGTCCTAGTAAACACAAGGCCATTTGCCTTCTCTATGGATGGAATAAAGGCGATACAGGACCTTACGTACCTAGATGCAGACATACTGAAGATACATTTTTTCAGAGTCACTGAAGAGGAAGAAAACAATGATGTAAGTTCAATAACACAGGTTATGCAATGTACAGCTTGCCTTCCTAGAACATCCTCCCACGATAGTGATTTTATATTTATAAAGCAGCTTTCTTCTCAAAGGATCTCAGGTTGATATACACCTTTTCTGGATTCATTGCACATACTGTAATCTATCTAGCTTTATGCATGGTGCTGCCCCTTCTTCTAACACCAATGTCCCATTTCTGACACCAGCATCACTCCTCTGCTAAGTGGTAGAATTCTAGGGCCTTACAATTCAGCTTCATAATGGAGGAGAAATCTATAGTGCAGAGTCTGGGTATGTTCTAAGTGTAACTTGCTTTATTTACCTATATACATCTATCATGGACCAGAGATGGTCACAAACAGCATGCTGGCAATCTTCTCTTCCAGAAATCTCAGCCCAGACTCCAATGCTTGGCACCTAAGAAGCTACTCTCTGCTAAGAATGGTCTCCAAATATAGACAATAAGGGGGAGAGAAAGCTCTGATATCTGCTGCAGCATCTTTCAAAAGGACCACAGCATATAAAAAACATACAGTAATACAGCATTTCTTCAAAGACTAAAACCTTGCTCACACAGTAAGAAAAACTATGTGTAAATCTGTTAGACTATGTTTAATAGTACCATCTGGTGACTCTCACTCTAACAACAGGAATCACTTCAGTCACTACTGAAATAGAGCAACTTCTTCACAAAACCTTTAAACTGTTTGATAGCGCACATCAACCCTACGAACCATTTAGGACTTGAAGGGAGGAATATTCTAGCCAGCAGAAACTATATGGAGCTTTTGGGTAGGCACAATGCAGTTGCTTAAATTGGTATTCAGAGAGACATTGGTATTAGTATGTGTACTCTTGCAAAATCCATAATAGTATAATTAATGTCCACAAAGCAAACGGCTCATCTGACAGACCATACCTGCAGCAGCATCCTCAAGCACCAGGCCATGGCCTTGATCTGGGTCGACTCAGAGAAAAGAGTGCTTATCTAATTCCTGTAGCACCTGACTCCAGCACTTCGGGTATGTCTACCCTGCATTGTAAACCCAGGTCTGTAGGACTAGGTCATTCCAAGCTTATGCTTGAGCATCCACACTGCATTGTAAAGCTCGGTTTACAATTGCTGGACCCAGGTCTCGTTGCCCTGCATGTCCATGCTGCACCAGGCCGACCTTCTGACTTGAGTCTGCAGCTTGACCCGTGTCCGCACTGCAAATGACAGGGGTTGGACCTGACTCCCAGTGGTTCTCTGACCCCCCCCCCCCCCCCCCATCAGGGTCCTACGGTCTGGATCTGACCTGAGTCCAACTGATTTATGGGTGGACAGAAGGGGAGCTTGGGCTCAAACTTGAGTCTGAACCTGGGCTTAAGGTAGGTCTGCAGTGCAATAAAAAAAGGTCACCGAGTTGCTCATGGAGCTCGGGCTGCAGGCCTGTAAAATCGCAGTGTCGCTGTTCGGGCTCGGGGCAGGAGCCTGGGTTCCCAAATCATCCCCCTCTTGCGGGGTCTCAAAGTCCGGGCTCCCGTCTGCCTCTGAACGTTGATGCTGCAATGTTCTAGCCCCACAGCCTGAGACTTGCAAGCCGGAGTCAGCTCACCAGGGCCAGCGGTGGCTGTGCTGCCGATCTTTTATTGCAGCCTATCCCAAGAGGCCTCTCGTCCAAGTCGAGACCCAGACCTACTCTGCCTAGCGTTAGAGGTTTGACGACAGGACTTCTCGTCGCGTGGAAGCCAGGTTGCTGAGATCTACAAGCCATTCATGATGCTTGCGGTATATATTGAGTTCCACTTGATCTGTATTAACATTTTAGCTTATGGAGCAGGACCCCATTACAAAATTGGGGCTTCCGGGCATTGCCATAATATAAATCAGAATGAAAGGGTAGGATGCCTCAAGTGCCTAAGGCTGTGTCTATGCTGTGATTAAATAACCCCCCCCCCCCATGGCACCGAGTCTCTGACCCCAGGTCAGCTGATGTGGGCTTGTGGGGCTCGGGCTTGCATGGCTGGGAATAGCAGGATAGATATTCAAGCTCAGGCTGGAACCCGGACTCTGAGACCCTGCCTGGGAGGAGGGTCTCAGAGCCCGGGTTCCAGCCTGAGCTTGAATATCTATCCTGCTATTCCCGGGCTTGCATGGCTGGGAATAGCAGGATAGATATTCAAGCCCAGGCTGGAACCCGGACTCTGAGACCCTGCCTGGGAGGAGGGTCTCAGAGCCCGGGTTCCAGCCTAAGCCTGCGTGTCTACACTGCTATTTTAGAGTCCGATCCCTATGAGTCTGAGTCAGCTGACTCCGACTCTGACAATGCCACAGCCCTTTTATTTCAGTCTAGACCTACTCTAAGTGACCGAGGAGCACACGTTCCACTGATTTTTCAATGGAACTTGGGCTCCTCAGGGTATGTCTACACTGCAAAAAAAAAAAAAAAAAAAAAAAAGGTGTGTTCTTAAATCACGTTAACTCACCCGTGTTACCTACCTGAGGTTAAAAGAGCAGGGAAGCACAGGAACTTGGCTTTTAAACTTGGATTAGCAGCACGAGTTAAAACCTGTAGGGGAACCTGCCTAGCGGAGTTAAAGGTGGAGTGGCCATGTCTTCCCTGCTACTGAACCCAAATGAGCTAACCCAAGATAAGAACACCCCTTTTATTTGCAGAGAAGACGCACTCGGCCACTCGTGCACTTTTGAAATTCCCACCCCACATTTTAAAATAGTCTTTTACAAGCTTAGTCCCCTTAGTCCGGTTCCATAAATGTAGGCATCAGCTCCCACTTTGACTCATTTGGATGGAAATTCACATAGGTAATGGTTTAGAATAACAGCCTCATTAACGTGCAAGAGACGTTTTGCATTTTATAAAGCCCTATGGCTCTATTATTGCTATGAAGACAAAGTCACCCACAAGAAGAAATTAATTACTGTTAGAACACTTCAGGGGCTGTTCTACCTCAATGCGTGTGTGTGTGTGTAACTCTCGTTAATGCTAATGGAAATTCTGTGCACTTGAAAGAACAGTTCAGTGATGTAATCACGTGATTACAGCACATGACACAAAATGATACTCAATGAAATCTTGCCAGAGAAATCACTTTGGGCTACATTGAGCTTCTCGGTCCAGCCCTGGGCAAGTGGCAGTGCTCAGTTGTACCACCCTAGGAGAATGCCAGAAAGGAACTGTGTTCCTGCTGAGAAGTCAGGTATTGCATCCTTTTATTGGGGGCAGGTTACTTCCCATTTCACATTGGCTCAGTGGCATTGTGTGTGTCGGGGGTGTGTGACAAGGCTCCGGCCGCTCCATCAGTTACCACCCCCTTCCAACCCTCCTGGCGGGAGGATTGGGTATGCTCTCCCTGCATGGCTGAAGCTTGCTCGGCCATATACCTACCTGCGCACTCCTACGGGGATGTGTTTTTATGATAAAACACATTTAATACGCTGCCTGCCGAGTCGTTATAACGCAGGGGCCTCTAAGGATCCAGCACTAGCACTGCGACGTCTTCATTCGGCTCAGGGTGAAAAGGAGAAAACATTTAACTCTCATCAAGGGGAACATCCTAGAGCTGACTACCCATCTCAGAAAGGCTGGAAGGAGGAAGGTGTTGGGGCCATGTTAACAGGGGAAGAACAAGGCATGTGGCTCGCCATCTCATGGGAGGTTTGTTTCATTATAGACTTTGGCCAAACAGTGCTCACACTCGCAGCCGTGACTCTGTTGACATGACTGAGGCAGCACAAGTTACAAGAAGGCAGAATGTGACCTACTGACAGGGACCAATTATCCCCTCTGTGCTTTGATCTATGAAGTGGGGGACGGATCAGTAACCCTACTCGCTGGTCCCCCACCCCCTTCTCTTATTGGCTGCAGAGACGACATGTGTGTTCTCTACAGTGGCTGGTAGAGGGAGGAGAGGGAGTCTCCACACTGAACCAGCAGGGAATTTCCTACAGAAATGTTCTCTGACATGAGAACCCCTCCATGCTCACAGGCCTGTACGGGAAGGGTTTGGCGCAGGCATGGATAAGGAGCTAATAGGAGCATGGCAGATGGGTGGGAGGGAGGAGTAGTAAGGAGGCGCTGGTGGAATGATTCGGTCTCAAGAAACTGCCTGGCCTCAGGAGCACAGATCTTTCTGCCCAACTTTGTCTTTGGTGTCCTGTGCGTGAGCTCATGATTTAGCCCATAGTCATTATCCAGTGGGATGTTCTTTTGAGAGTCTATAGTGAGCACATAGAGTAACTGGGTACCTGCGACTCTGGTGATCTGCAAAGCTGCATAACTAGAGCAATAACCATCATTCATTTTCCAGGAGCAACTACGCTACCCGTATGGACATCACCGAAAGAGAGAGAGAGTGCTGAAGAGCTTTGCAACAAGAGGAAAGTCATCCCAACTGTAAGATGTGAAAATTGGGAACATAATTCTCATATACATAATATAGCCTCTCTCCAGCTGCATATCTCTGCATCCCAATGCAGATCTCCAATGAATTTCCAGTTTAGGAAACCAGGTTTTTTTTTTTTTTTTTTTAAATTGCTACATTTTACAATGAACATTTCTCTTATTTAAAATTCACTAGAGCAACTGATTCGCAAGCAAAATGGACTGCGGTTTGCTTACTCTTTAAATTATGTCCCTCAAAGTAATCTACTGCAGGGGTAAAATCAATGTAAAATGCATTACTCTAAGTCCTAGCAAAGTAAAGCAGGAACTTTGTGAAATAACATTAACATTCACAGGGCTACCCTCCGCTAGAGTCGCACAAACCCTTCGGAGTCTTTGAGTTCACACAGGTTGGCGTGAAGGCAGAATGATTTGTCCTACTTTATCTTTATGAAGACCTCTCAGACAGTGGAATGCATTAGCAGGGCCATTAGGAACATTGTATAAAAGCTTCATGAGCAGGTTTACAGGAATACGGCACTTCTGTTCTATTTAGGGCCCCATCCAAAGCCCGCTAGGTCACTGGTAGTCTTCCCATTGCTGTCAATAGCTTTTGGATCAGGCTCTGTAGGCTGCAGAGCACAAGTGTCTACTAGCAACAGGTTAACAATGAACTGATGCTTCTTTAGCAAGTCCTGTTGCCCATTTGTAATAGTTGGAAAAAAATGTACTGTCCAAAAGATGGAACTGTTATAACACAAGCGGTGGAGAGGTACAAATATGGAATTTAGGTCACGTTAAGAACTTCAAATAGGACTTGAGAAAATTCTGTGTATTTACCTTATAAAATTCAGTGGGGGAAAACTTACTTTCCTATAAGGTTTTTCTGTGTGTGTGTGTGTGTGTGTGTGTGTGTGTGTGTGTGTGTGTGTGTGTGTGTGTGTGTGTGTGTGTGTGTGTGTGTGTGTGTGTATATATATATAAAGATATTTGGAAAATGGTAATATTGTGGTTATTTGTTTACAGTAGTCAAATGCAAATCATTGCAAAGGGGATGCAAATTCTTGCAATGCTGCTTTGCAAGATCTTATTAAAAAAAGTTTAAATAAAGCAAAACAGAACTTAGTGTATCCCTCAAAACATGAATGGCCCACCTGATAATACCAAATGCACACTTGATCTCTCGACATGCAAAGCAAAGATGACAGATGCGCTGTCAAAATACAGATCTATCAAATTCATCATGTAAATCTACCCACAGATGCTTTCCAATAGCGATCTAAGGGGAAACAAACATTTTAACTTACAGAGTAACCTTGTAAACAGGAACTTTTTACAAAAGACCAGGATTAACAATTTATGAATTGTAACAAGATGATGCAGAAAAGACTACTTAGCATTGATTTTTGGCTGTGAATGACAACAAAGCCAGTCTCCCTGTTCCCATGATATAGTGCTCTGTTCTAATGTCTAGTTGTATAAAGATTCATAGGCTATTTGCATGAAGTCATGTCAGATACTACATCTTTCATGTTATTCATTTCATGCTTGCTGTCTCCTCACAAAAAGCGTTAGATTTTCTTATTAACACCCTGGCTCTGATTCTTTGAAAGGGAACAATCTCAGAATCACTTTAGCACACAGAATTTTCGATTGAGGAATGGCTCTGTAATTAGGCTGGCATCGAGTTTTGCAGTTAAAGCAGGGATTACATCTCTTTTCTTATGGATGAATAATTTAGTATATCCTCCCTAGATTTATAGCACTTACCCTTTGTGAAGAGAAGGAATTTTGGGAGAAGTAAACTTGTTAATTAGATTATAAATAATGGTTATCACAGGGGAACCTTAAGAAATGTCTTTAGTGAGTATCTTGGATTTTTGGGTTCTTCTAGCAGCAACCAACAAACAACTCTTAATTTTTCTGATTTAAAAATGAAACCCCTTTTGACGCTAGCATCATCTGAGGCTGAGGCTACCTTTTACATTTGTTCATGAGATAACATTTTGATCTATTTATGGTGTTTATCATGCCCCTTTCTGTCTACACGGCAATGGCTGTCCTCCAATATATTTGATCTCAGATGGAGGCCTCAGGACCTCAGCTTTCATTTAACGCAAACCAAAGATGATGTTTCTAGCCTTCGTGGCTGTGAAGAAAACTCTGTAAATGTGAATAGGCTGGAACAAGTGCAATGTTGTTCTGTTTTCTGTCTTTCTCCCTTCATACCCAGCCCCCACATCTGGTTAACCCCCAGGATCTTCCCTATCACAGCTGGTTTTCTCCTAGGGATCCCACACCCAGCAGGTTTGCCCCAGTGGCAAGACATCCCCCTGCTCTGATCCCCACTCACCCACTGCACCCAGAGGAATGAAGGTTGTGGGAGGTGATTGGCTTTGTCATCCGGCCATAGGAGATGAGCAAAGACATGGAGAGGGGCTGAGAGAGGAAGGGGGTTTTGGTGGAGAGCAACGGGACTGTGTAGCAGGCCTGTGCCGAGGGAAGGGGTTCAGTGACTGGGTGGTGAAGCAGGCCCTCAGCCTCAATCACACTTTGCCCCACATCGCTGATCATCCCCTTCTCCCAACCCCTCACGGCATAGTCTACCCCTGCCTCAGCATACCAGGGACAGACGGGTGTGCGCAGATGCTTGGGGCCACAGGGAGTGAAGTGGAATCTGTAGAAACATACAATAGTTCACTGACGGGCTGATGAAAAACTAGAGATTTCTTAACACTCGAGTGGCGGCTCCTTGGCCCGTGGCTTAGGGGACAGGCATAGCCACACGAGAAACATCACCCTCCCCCACCACAACTGCGTGTAAGTGAGTCCAGGACATAATGGGCTCAGAGTCCATTACAGTCTGTCAAGTCAATCCAGGGCCCGCTCATCTTTTATAGGGATGTCCATTTGTGGATCTATGGCTTAATGGACTGATGGCTAGTTTACCAGTGCTGCAGTCCATTTAATCACTGCAGATGCATTGATAGGATAGACCCCCTGGCCTCATTCCAAGCCATTAATGTCCACTGCATTAAGAATATTTCAAGGCAGTTAAGTTCCCGGGTCATTGATCTGATGTTCCACAGATATTTGGAATAAAGTCCTGTCAGACAAACTCTGCAGTTGAGTCCAGCCAAGTTATCCATGCTCTTCGGCGATCTTTTCCCTGGGCAGGCTTGAACTTGAAGAACTTCTTTGGAGACTCCAGAGGCTTTTATGGAGTATTGCCAACCATGACGCGCAAAGCCTTGCTCAGCCCGCCTAAGACGTTCTTTCTGATGGATGAGTAGCTCGTCATATCTCACCTGGGCATTGCTAGACCAAATTCCTCCTCCTTTGCAACAAAATGCCTTCCCCCATCCTCCCTCCCCCATCACAGTGCATGGGCTTCTGGACTAGATCATTGGCTACACTAAATAGGCATAACTGGATTTGATGCTCTGAATCCACTTCTGCCATAAGAATGATTTTTTTATATTAAACATTCTCTTTATGTTTTTGTCTGAAATAGCCAATTTTTCTGGTCTACATTACGGAGTAACTGCTTGTTACATTTCATTTTAAAAAATTATGTGAGGGAGAATATCACCAGAAAACCATCAATTCTATTTTTAAAGTAACCATAGGTTTTAAAACTGACCAAATACCGAGTTTTGACGAAGCTGGCGACTATTTTCAAATCCCTCCTAGTTTGAGGTTTCTAATGCCATGTCAGAAAGCAGCTAATTTTAACCCAATGTTCATTTCATAGCTCCTAGTCCCCACCTAGTGACTACGATCCCCTCACAGGACCAATGCTACTATGTAGCCAAAGAGATGCAGGTTTCTAATCAGAGAAACGGAACAGAGGGTTTCATCCACCTGAGAAAAGTGCTGGATTTTTTCCTAAGAGTAGCC
This sequence comes from Macrochelys suwanniensis, assembly GCA_033296515.1. Taxonomy (NCBI): domain Eukaryota; kingdom Metazoa; phylum Chordata; order Testudines; family Chelydridae; genus Macrochelys; species Macrochelys suwanniensis. The sequence continues at coordinate 9,009,758 of CM065778.1, read as the reverse complement.
TCAGTCCTGTGCTTGAGGCTGAGTTTGAGATTAAGTTGTATGGTTTGTTTGTACAATTAAAATTATAACCCTCTGAAAATTGCAATGTGATTATATAAATGGGAGCAGACCCTAAAATATAGCAAATGATGTATTAATAATACTACAATTATATTTTATATTGGATGATCTCAGACTGCTTTATAAAGATTAATTAAGCCACCCAACACCCCATGAGGTAAGGAATTATTATTATCCTAATTTTACAGGTGGAGAAACTGAACGACAGATGTTTGCCCCAGGTCACAAAAGAGTCAACAGCAACAACCACCAGATCTCTTGAGTCCTAGTCCTGTGCTTTAACTACACACTTTCTGTCCCCTTAATGCTTACCAAATGTAAACTCTGCATGAATAATCACGCGTGTAGGGTTTCAATTAATGTTTACAAGCAACTGTATTCTCTGTTTTATTGCTCATGATAGCCAAGGAATTTAAAAGCCTCTTGAATGCTACTATGGCAGAGTGAGGATCAAGTGATAGAAATTCCTAAACTTTACAAATAATGCATTTTGCTATTCAAATATATTAAAAAGAATGCGCAGTGGAGAAAACCATTCAGAAGAGTGTTTGATTCTTAGAAACAGATGTTGAGGCATTATATCGGATAAAGTGTCAATGTAAGGCTTGCCTACTGTTTGGCTGCTGAATTCATATCTGATATTGATGTGACGTAGATATCCTGAAAGTACAATGTACGTGAGGCTGCTAAGTCACTGGTATTGCTCTGATGTGTCCATTTCTCTGATCATCACATGAAGTCACTGTGCCACTAATAGGATTTTTAGTTTTTGAACCTGCAAAGATTTTTGATATTATACCCCGCAGTGTGAATAGTGCAATATAATTTATGGGATCGCTCTCCAATTCATTAGAAATGAATAGTCCTATTCCCATCCTCTGAAGGTCAGATTTGTGTCGGTGGTCATTGGGTACTTAAGGGATAGATTATCCCTTACCAACTAGCCCAGGAGTAGAATGTATGTCACACGGAGGAGTTGTGCCTTCTCCTTCCAATCTTCTACTGGCCCTAAACCATTGATGACTCGGCCACCTGGCTGATGCACTGGGATAAGGGGCAGAGCCAAGTTTCCCCTCTTGCTGCTCTCATTTGCACGGCAGGGAAGAACTGAATGCACAAGCCCTGTTCTCCCCAAAATGCCTGCAGTGGAGAAAGCAGACCATTCTGGGCAGGATCTTAACACCCCTTACAGCAATACACAGCCACAATCTGTCCCTAAATGTGCTCGATATTCTGGTGTAGGATTAGAAGGCTGTTCACGGAAGGTTAATACACATTTCAGACATGTTCAGCTGCCAGGAACCTTTGTTCCCATCTCTTTACTAAATAGTCAAGGGGGGAATGTGTTAAATTTGCAAAATTTATTAAATTAGGAAACCTTCCCCTCCTAGAAATATAGAGTCCATTGAACTGGAAAGACCAAGGTGTGCTTTCTTTGACTTCATCATTCTGGCAACACAAGGTTGAGTCTCTTCTTTGGCTCTGCAGATCATTTTGCACATCTTACTAAGTCCTTAAAAGATCCATTACTGTCATATATATATTAGCCACATGTGAATTTAATCACCCTTATGAGATCATGCCATGGGTCATGGTCACAGGAGCTATTGCCATTGGAAATAATTACCCTCAGCTGCAATATAATGTGATGATAGAATTATTTTAAAGCACTTGTCACACTACTCTATGTATTTCTAGTTCTATTAGCATACTACAGCATGGGTGCAATGAATATTCTTGTACACAAGTGGGTATTCACCCACGAAAGCTTATGCTTCAATACCTCTGTTAGTCTATAAGGTGCCACAGGACCCTTTGTCACTTCTACAGAGCCAGACTAACACGGCTACCCCTCTGATACTTGTACACATTGGCACCTATGAGCTGCAAACTAACATGAGATGTATTCAGAAGGAGCGAGTTAACCAAAGGGGTGTGTGTGTGTGTGTGTGTGTGTCTTCAACATGCATGAATTGTCTTTGGGTCTAACCTCACAACCCTTACATTGAGAACACCCAGGAAAATAGTCCCATTAACTGTTCTTTTGTAGCACCGGGCTATCTGTGAAAGTGTGCCAAGAAGTTCCATACTGTGAATCGTGAGTTCTCTACCCCTCAAACAGAGACGCCTCCACTGGCTTCAGTGTGTGTGCCGAATGAATGATGGGCACATCCCAAAGGACGTCCTCTACGGTGAATTGGCATCTAGAAAAAGACCCAAAGGAAACCAAAATTGCATTTCAAGGATGTGTACAAGCGAGACCTCAAAGAAGTGGATGTGGACAACTGGGAAGATCATGTTCAGTACTGCAGCCTTTGGAAACAAGAGCTTAACAAAGGTCTCAGGAGTTATGAGAGGAAGCAGTCCAGTTTAGCAAAGGAGAAAAGAGCTCGCAGAAGGCAGAGCCCAAAGGGTCGAAACATCACCTTTAAACATGACAGATGTGGCAGAGATTGTCTCTCTCAAGTGGGTCTCTTCAGCCACTTCGCGGCTGCCATAAAACCAACTGAGTAAATTCTTTATCTCTCTGGGGTGTATACGCCATGGTCTCTCGAGCCTGCGGGATGCCTCCAATTCTACTCGACCCCTAAAATGTCCTCAGATACAGGAAACACAGTGTCAGAATAATTGCTTCAGAACTACATTGTTAACCAAGTTCCCCAGCATGTGAACATTTAACAGGTTGTACAGAAGCGACAAAGGGTCCTGTGGCACCTTATAGACTAACAGACGTATTGGAGCATAAGCTTTCGTGGGTGAATACCCACTTCATCGGCTGCAAGCAGTGGAAATGTCCAGGGGCAGATATAAATGTGCAGGGAAGGGTCAGGCTAGAGATAATGAGGTTAGCTCTATCAGGGAGGGTGAGGCCCTCTTCTAGCAGCTGAGGCGTGAATACCAAGGGAGGAGATACTGCTTTTGTAGTTGGCTAGCCATTCATAATCAAGGTTATACAGACTAAACTATCCCTATATAAGACTCAGGAAAGCATCTTTCTACAGGAAAAATGTACTTAAGTCCCCCTGCAGTCAATGAGAGTGAAGCACAGGCTTAAAGTTAAAGCACTTGCAAAGTTCTTTCCTGAATCCCAACTTTATAGCTGAACATATAATCCAGAATAGTTCATGTTTTTAGATACATTGTTAATAGGTATTTATAAAATATTTAAGTATTTCTACCAATATCTAAAACGTAATGGCAATCTCAGGAGGCACCTAGCTGCAACTTTAAGCACCTAACCCCCTTTAAAAATCTGGCCTTGACTGCCTAAATGACTTTTGAAAATGGGACATAGGCCTTTTTGAAAATGTTACAATAATTCAACCCACGTTCCTCTTTCCCATCACCTTTTTCATTCTCATCCACAATTCATGTTGTTTCAAATAAATACACATTGCTGCCTCAAGGGCTTGATTCTGCAACGTTGAGCTCAGTGGGAGTTACACTGTTGCATTGCATGAGAGCAGGATCAGACCACAATGGCCTAAACTGAAAGCTAGGGAAGGGTACGTGTTAACAAACTGGTGAGCTGGGTGACGTTTGCACCAAGAACGGGTCGAGGAATGCTGTTTTACTCTATATTGCAATCTTCCCCCCCAAAAGCTCTGTTTTAATTCAATTACATTTGAATCAGTTATATAAAATATGTGACTATAATTTGATATTCCTGCCGTAGTCTGGTTTTGTAATTAACTTGTTTGGCATAAAAGTCATTATCTGATAACATCCAGGAATGGAGAAATTTGTTGTCTAAGACAAGTAAAGAGGTACACGTTAGAAGCTTACCTTCAAATGAGCACTTCTTTTGTTTCATGGAACAATGCAATAGCTTCCTGGGCAATTGAAATCAACCTGCTTTGCTGTTGTGTTTCTAATTCTAGGGTTTACAGGTAATAAATGTTGGAGTCGAACGTGACATAATGCAGGCCTCCCAGTGCTAGGGGAAAAGATAATGTTTTCAGCCTCAGCAGGTGCATTCCATAATCCTTTATTAAAAAGGCCTGCCACACACTTGCTCAACATGTGATGGATTGTACTCAGATTCAAACTGACATCCGATGAAGTCACAACGACATTTTCCTTTCTTCTAATTAAAGAAATGGAAACCAAATGAATACGAAGGGCCTCTAAACAGCATCGGGGTGCAGGGTGCCCGAAATTATTGTGCTGCGGCTGTGATCACCAGCCCTGAAGTTTACAGGCCGAGGAAATGGTTTGACCTCATGTTCTGGCTGTGAGTGTGAGTTTAAATTAAATTGTAGGCTTTCTGTGAAAGGGAGCTGGCATTCTTTAATGAAGAGCCTCTCGCTTTTCAGTTCTGCCTTGACTTCTAATTCCAGCGTGATGTGTGGACACCCCGTGGTCATGCAGCTGTCCTGTTTACGGTGTAAATTCTTCCAATGACAAATGGAGTAGTCTTAGAACCCTGGTGGTACTTCAGACCCCGTGAGCGGAAGGGCTTCACTAATAACCAGTATGTAGCGAGGAAATCATTATCTGTTAATAAGTCTGCGATTGCTGGCGGTTTACACTAGCATGGACTACCACGAGACTTCATTCTGGCTCCACGTCCAGGACTAACATAAAGAGAAGTAAAGCTATGCAAAGCCTCTTACAAGTTCCTTATGGGCCACATCCTGACACCCTTACTCTGGTTGAACAGTACCTTACTCCACAACTACTCACACTGATAGTTCTTGGCAGCGTTAGGAGCTACTCGGTGTATGGGGGAATGGGTAGAGTGACAAGAACTTCCCCTTTTAAACAGGGTTGTTTACAAACAGTAGAGAAAAGATTTAAATATTTGAAGTCCTGTAGATCCCCAAATCAGGTTTGGGCCCGACTGTGTTAAGTGCTGTACAGACACATAGTGGGATACAGTCCCTGCCCCAAAGAGCTTACAGCATAGACAGAACAGAGAAAGGATGGGAGCAGGGACGTATTATTATCCCTGTGCTACAGATGGGGCACTGAGACACAGGGAGATGGAAATGGGACAGAAATGTCCAGAGCCTTAAAACTGAGCATGAGAGGAGTGAACTTTGTGCACAAAGAGACAGTGAAGAAACTTGGGATCTGATCCAGCAGCCGCTGAAATCAATGGAAATGACTCCCACTGAGTGCCCTGGGGAGGGGGGAGGGGGTCCTGGGAAAGAAAAGGAAGGGGGGGGGGGACACAGTCAAAGCCAAGGAAGAGGAGGGTAATTGGAGCCATTGACTGTTAGCTACTGTAGGCTGAAGGGCCTGGAGGGAGGTGAGGGGCAGAGAGGTAGGGTGGGAGGAGATTAGAGTGCTCCGGATGGGAGAGAACCATGGTGGGAAGCCAGGGATTTGGCCGTGGGACTGAGGATGGGGTGGGCATTACACATGTGACAGAGCAGAAAGCGACAGGAACTGGGCATGCGGAGAGCTGGAAAGGGAGGAGTCCAGCCACCTGCGGGAGTGGCAGGGAGGGTGGCAGGTCTGAGAGCAGCAACGGACAGACTGGGGGCGTGCATGGGGCTGAGCAGGAAAGAGGCCTGGTGAAACCGGCGACTGTAACGCATACCTGTTGGGTTTTCATAGCATGGGCTGAGCTGGGAGCTGCTGGGAATATGAGGAGAATTCTTGAATGGCAGGGTGCATTCTTCACTCTCCACAGGAGCCGGGTGAACTGCGGCTCCCAGCTCGCGTGGGTCACAGTGCTGCTGAACTGGTCGCTAGTCACAGCAGGGTAGTTTCACGCACTCTGAGCATCCCCGTATGTGGGCTCTGCTGTTACAGCCCTTCCGTGGCCGCACAGGGGAATAAAGAGGAGTAACTCCCTGGCCCCTTACTCTGACTCCAGCCTGGGTTACGCTTTTGATGTCCCCCACCTGGGTCTGCTCCCTACCCCCTCTCCCATGGGCAAGCAAGCTACTCCTGGGAAAGGGTGAGATCATTCCCTTCCCACAGCACGGGGGGCACGGGGAGAAGTTGTGACTCTGAGTCACATTCCCTGATCTGCTCCCAGGGCAATGCAACTACCTGCCATCCCTTCATTTGATCCTTTGACCTCACGCCTGTCCCTGTTATTTCATTAGTTGTCCCTCGGAATCATTTGGCTTCCAGGTCCTGTGGATCCTCCTCTTAGGCTGGGGGGAGTGGTCCTTTAGCAGCCTTCCTGCATCTCAGTAGGATCCCTCATACTCCAGGTGGGTTGTAAGGTCACAGCCTAGCCCTTGGTTAGCTCTAAAATCACATTAAATTACCATAACCTGAGCCACACAAAGGAGTTTTATCGCTGTATCATACCTGAGCTGGGCTGCTTCTTTGGGAAGGCTGCATGCAATTCTGATTGGCTGGAGACACCGCGACTAGGGATGGCAACACCTGTAGGCTACATGGGGGTCATGCCCACAGAGGTGTTGACGTGCCGGGTGGCCCAGCTGTACTAATGAGAGAGCTGGAAGATGGGCTGAGGCTTCTCAGCTCCCATTGGCTTGGGACCCCCCCGGGGATATGAGGACACTCAGCAGTGCACCTCATAGGAGGGAGCCCTGAGGAGATTTTCAAGCTCAGACAGACCTCCAAGATTGGCTGAATAACGTATCGGAGGGCTTGTCTACACGGCAAGTCAGCACTCACTGTATGGATGAGCCCTTAGATACCTATATCGCCCTCGTTACCATGGCATCTGAGCCTCTCACACTCTTTAATGGGTTTTACCCTCACAACGTCATGATGAAGTAAGGTGCTGTTATTGTCCCCATTCTGCAGATGGGGAACCTCATGGCGAACCCAGGCACAGAGAAGCTGAATGACTTGCCCAAGGTCACACAGGAAGCCTGTGCTAGAGCAGGGAATGGAACCCGAGTCTCTCAAATCCTTGACTTGCACCTGCACTATGGGACAATCCTTCCTCTAGTGGCTCTGGTTTGGTCTGAATTTGATGCCCAGGGATCCGAGTGGAAGATGCTCTGGGATTTTTAGAGCTGGAGCGCGGCTTTTTATGTATCTGATTCAGTTATGGCCTTTCCCTGCTTTGCTATGACATTATGTTAAAAATGCAGATCCCTTTGGCACATCATTTGCCAGCTGCCTGTTGTGGCTGGAGATACAGGACTCCCAAATCCTCATCAAGAACCTGGATATTTTCCTAGCCCATTTACTGGCGGCTTGGTAAATTCCATTGCTCTAAGCTGCACTTAGCTCCAGAGTCCAGATATAATGTTAGACTTCTAAATGCCTAAGGCTTTATCTACACACAAAAGTTGTAAATTTGTACTTCTGTAACTATACGGATATAATTAAAGAGGTACAACTCCCCTACTGTGGACACAGTTATACAGGCACAAATGTGTTTGCTTGGGAAGGGAAAATCAGCTATGCCGGTGTAAGGCACCTTTTAACCTGTATAACTGTGTCCATAATGGTATAAGTGATTCCCCTTCCCATTTGGGAATAAGTTAACCAGTGTAAACACATTTATACCAGTATAGCTGTGTATACTGGTATAGCTATTTTAGTTTAAAAAAAAAAGAAAAATCACACCGCTACCTGAAATAATTAAATTAGTACAAAATCTCTGTGTAGACCAGGCATAAATCAGTTTTTGAAAATGAAATAGAGGCACTTTTGAAAATTTTCCCCATCGTGTCTTATTAATGTAAGAAGAAGCAGCACACTCAATATGTTGTCTTGGAGCCATACATATTTTTTAGGAATACATGAAACAATGTTAAACAGAAAAGAATCATGATTAAAAGAAGTTCAAAGGTTTAGGGAAACAGAAATGAATGTGGAGTTAAAAATGAAACATGCAGTAAAAATAGAAAGCTCATAAACCCATTCTCAGCTTTCAGGTTTGGACAGTAATGAATTGCAAACAGATTATTGCATAGACAGTGTCAGACACAAAAGATATTAATCTGGTCAGCGTATACTAACACACATAGATTTACAATCAGGTGCATTTAACTGCTGTTCTCTTTATTATTCTTGATTTACAAACCCTAGCCTTCGAAACAAAGGATCAGAAAAGAAAAAATAATCCACAGATGCATTGCTGGGATAACTCACTTTCCCAAGAGACTCTCTACCTCAAGCTTTCAATCACATCCTTTACACCTTTAATTACTGAAAAGTCCTTCAACTTGTCTATTTAAGGGCACATTATAATAGATGCGAGCTGTTGCCCGTGCCCATCTGGGGCACCTTTTGCATAGTGGATGCCATGTGTATTTCTTGGCTCTGCCTGGGTTCTTTCTAGTACCACACGCAGCCTGCCTGGCTTCCTGCTGAGTACCTGATGCCCACAGAAAGAGAGGGGTGCTGTGGCAATTGATAACAAATGAGGAGCAGCAATGACTGAGTGTCACAGCCTTATCTGACAGCAAGCTTCTGAAAAACCCAGTGGCTGCATGTGCCAGATTTTCAAAGCTCCTGCTCGCCCTAGCCTCAGTTTTGAAAATTGCCCAAGATTTTCTCCAGACTTTGAGGGTTATCCAAAGCACACTGAACTCAACATCCGTCTTTCCAGCGGGTTTTGGATCAGGATGAAATTCCCTGCTCTGCATTGAATTCACGCCCTTTGATGTCTGCTTTACACTAGATGAGTGACGGCCATCATGACTGGAGCATGGGCGATGGAGCCTAGTGGCTGGTGCAAGAGTCAGGAGCTAGGAACTGGAGTTAAGGGTCAGAACCGGAATCAAGAACTGGAGTTGAACCAGCGGTCGGAGCTGGAGTGAGGAACGTGGAGTCAAGCTGGGGCAAGGGTGGGCTGGAGTAAAGCTGGGAACAAGGCAGGCCACAGGAGTGATCTCAGCTGCACACCTAAGTGTTGAGCCTCCAGTGACCTGCTGTTGAGTTTAAAAGCAGGCCTCCTGGCTCCCTTCTGCCAATCAGGCAGGCCTGTCAATTGGGCAATCCTACCGCAATCCAGCTGGGCTCATTACTCTGTCTATAGGCTGGGCTGGCTACCCCCTCATTACATAGTGACCCCGAGGGATGGGGGAAGTCTGGAAGAGCTGCATTCTTTCCACACAAAATAACTGACTATTTTCATTGGACAACACTGAGAAAAATCAACCTTTCGGTGCTCCAACATTTTACACGGGAAAAGTAATGCCAGCCTTGGCGCCCTTTGGCCAGTGCAGCTGATATGGGCAGGTGGTAAAATACCAGACTCACCTGGTTACCAAAAACTCTACTTAAACAATAGGAGGAATTAAAAAGTGGTTCTTGTGTGTGACCTGATTGTGTGTGGGCTGCACAAACTCCCAACAAATGAGGCCCCTGGGTGTGTTAGATGATGTATTCAGTTAGCTCCATACATGTTCGGTTGACCTTATCAGTGAAGTATATTGACAACTTTTCTTGGGTCTGATGTCTGGGCTATGCAGTCTGATTGAGCGCGCCCTGCTGGCTGTGATTCGGTTGTGTTGTTAGTAGAGAAGTAGAAGGCTCCTTTTGCCTCCTTTTCTTCAGTGATGTAGTCCTGTAAACATTGTTCATGTTGCTGGCAGAGGGATTCAGAATATTTTCTGTGCCATTGTGTTCTAGCTTTCTGCCTGTGTGACTCATGTGCCGTAGTTCATTTGTGAACTATGGTAATCCTCATCTGTGTTGGGGGAGTCAATGACTTGGGACCAAGGGTGTTGATGGCAGCAGACATCATGTGATTATACTGTTGTACTAACTTATTGACCCCTTCGCCTTAAATTTGGGTGGCTTGTTCTCTGAGGACCAGTTGAAAACCTAGGGACTTCAGGAGTGGACCAGCTTTGGTTGTTCACTGCCCCGGTGGGAAAGCTCTGATCTCTGCCTGGATGAGGTGGTGGTTAGACCAGGAGAGTGGTATATTGCTGACGTCTCCAATAGCCATACCACATCTAAACATTAGTGAATTAGGGCCCAGTCCTGCAAACATGTACTCAAGTAACCTATCTTTACCTGAATAAGGAAGGATTATGCCTGAAGGCAGGTTTTGTAGTTATTTGATTAGAGTAGCATGAGCAAAGGACACAAGGAAATGGCCCCATCACGCCAGTTTTGCCATTCACTCCAATGGGAGCAGGCTTGGGCCAATGTGAGGATAAGGCAAAAGAAAGAAGAATAAAAGGGTAGATGTGGATTTATTGACTCAGTTATATGAGAGCGGGTTTCCTCTCAAAGTGTATGTATATAGTGACTGTATAGAGGAATACACTATAAAACCCATAAAATGTGGCGCAGACAGAGGAGATGTCAGGTGGATTATTACTTTGACAGACTCAGGAGACCAGAGTGCAGGTACAACCTAACAGCAACAGATAAAATAAAATGCTGACAGCTAGCCAGGGCTCCCAAAGTGTAGAAATGTTAACACCCCAAGGAGACCACTTCTTGGGTAGAAATGGTTCCTCCCTCTAGCCAGCGTGGCTGGGAATATTGGAAGGCACCCCTAACGGATGGATAACTCTGCAAATCCAAAAGCTGTGTGCTTGCTCTACCCCTGTGAGGCTGCATGATTTCCAAAAGAGCTGCGTAATACCTAGTCTGAGTGAGCATACATTATATAATATTGGAGGGCACCAGGGTTAATGTTCCATACCATGGCAAACACGCCCGAGCCCCCTTCATCAACGAGAAAAAATAATGCTACTTAAATCCCGACTTGTTCTTTGCAGAAGGAAGAGGAACGATTGTTCTTTTTATTTTGCGGGCGGAGGGGAGGGAAATCCTACAGTGAATTCTTCTGAACACGTACATTGCACATAAAAGTGAAATAAAGGAGGCAAAGTTTTGTTTTTCACCTGAGTGCTGTAAAATGGGGAATGCAAGCATGTCGTGCTCCAGGCTGCTTTCTTAGCAAGTTATGACAAATACAAGCCTCTGAGGAGATGGTGGAGTTTGTCAAAAAGAAAATATCACACAGAGACACGCCATTAATTTTTTAACAATTGCAAGATGTGGGTTTTGTCGGCAGTGAGAGGTACGCGCCGTACCTTGCTGTCTAATTTGATGGGATGAACTTCAAAAAAACAAATTAAATGATTTTCCTTTCCACCGAAAAGAGAGATAATTAGCTTGAAATGGACTAGACAGGATAAATCGCACATGCAGCTATTTCAGTGTTATGCAAGCAATGTAGGGCTGGAAGGGACTTCAAGAAGTTATCTAGTCCATCCCCTGGCCTTTATTTGTGGTCCTTGCTGCTGAAAGTCCTGATCCATAATAGGTCATCTTCCATTTGCCGCGGGGCAGCGCACTCGCCACACTTTTGAAATATGGTGTAGTCTCCTCAAAGATTCATTCAACCCTCTTCCTTTGTGCAGAAGCTTCCAGACTCCTCTCTGGATTCTCAGCAGGACAGGCAATCTCCAAAACACGTCCACATAGAAAGAGGCACCTCCCGTCTTCTACCAATGCCAGATTTGCACAGGTATTAAAAGAAGTTGCATGTTGAAATCTTAGGGGGTTGTTTAATCTACACGCAGGAAAGGAGTAGCCACCTGAGCAGCTCTGGCTTCACACGAGGCTTATACCTGTCCTCTGGAACACAAGTTCCTTGCAGCCATGGGTAGTTGGTTATATAGTCACTGTGACTCATTGCATCTCCATGGGTGAGTATTGGGACAGAGGCTCTCTGTATCTCTTAAACTGCATTCGGAGGCTGCATTGAGGGAGGGGACAGCAGGGGCAGGGCAGCTGCTCAGCAGGTCTATAGACTTACTGTGCACTGTGGAGGGGTTTCTATGCCGGCCCCCAATAGAGAGGTTTAGGAGTGGGCTGGAGATTGCTTAGGCCATGATTATGCTGATCCAGTGGCTTGAGAACCCCAAGCAGTTGGTATGGAGTAGCTCTGTGTGTGTGTGTGTGTGTGTGTGTGTGTGTGTGTGTGTGTGTGTGTGTGTGTGTGTGTGTGTGTGTGTGTGTGTGTGTGTGTGTGTGTGTGTGTGTGTGTGTGTGTGTGTGTGTGTGTGCGCATGCACGCCCAATTGCTTGGTATTGGGTTATTGGTGTGTGTATTAATTTCACCCCGACAGTTGATGTAGTTCCCTTAAGTTCTGACATTTTTCATTCTACATCTGGCTTTAATTTTCACCCCAAAATAAACACACACATGTACAATGGGGCTAATCCTGCCCTCAGGTAAATCCTTTGCAACCCCTTGATAAAGGCATGGGGATGCCACCTGCTATCCACATGACCTGCTTCTAGCCATTGTCTAATTATCTCGGTGTAATTGTAGTTTCAGATCTCAGGATCTTTTCATCTTAAGTCTGATGGAATCATGAGGTGGACCCTAAAAATCATGAGATTGTTCCCAGAAATCATGATATTTAGAAAAAAAATCATCCAACCATGTCTTTTAGTCTGTTCTTTGACTTTTTAACTCCCCTCTCAGGCTATGTGGGTGTGTATCATTTTAGGTTAAAAAGGCAACCTTTAATGCACACATGCCTCTCCCTGTCTGCTCAGGTGGAGACTTAGTGTATGCTGGAGGTTCACAAGCCCATTTAAGGGGCATTAGAATGGAGAAGCTGCAAAATGGTTAAGTCTTTGGTTTTATTTGGGTTAGTCCCAAGTAGCAAGAGACTCATGTCAATATAATTGGGATGCTTCTGTTAATGGTAGCTCATTACGAGGATGGATGTCCCCTCAAAAAATCCATTCAAAAATGGAGAAAAGAGGTGGAAGGAAAGCATCCATGCTGGCAGGAAAAATGGGGAGTATTTATGTTAAATTCTTGTATACAGATATAGCATAAGTACTCAGAGGAGAGCGCCATAGTGTGATAAAGTTAAAATATGATGGAAAAGCCTACTTCACACACACTTAGGTATATACTGTATAAGTCCTATAAAACGAAGCTGGAAAATGAACAAACATCTAGGAAATATTCTCTCTATGTATCAATTTTTCCAATTATTTTTCAATCAAGTTTTTTCTGAGCTGCAAAGATCTTTACATGCAAAAATAACTTCACAGCATCAACCACCTTTCAGAGCGTTCTCCATTTCAGTGCACTAATTGTATTAACTTTTTAAAGTAAATTAATTCAGTCACATTCAAAGTATTTCAAAAATAGCTTTAAATCACTCTTCTTTCTTGGTATAATTCTGATAACTACGTAAATATATACATTATCCAGTAATAATAAATTATTTACTTTTTAAAAAATACCCTCATAATTAATTGTCCAAATAACTAACAATAATTCATTTTTATTTTAAATATTCTTCCCTACTTCAGCTCCCAGGATCTCTTTAATTTCCTGAGCCCAGAAGCACTGTGCCAGCCCCCACCATCAGTTCAGCCCCTATCAGTCCCCACTAGGGTGACCAGACAGCAAATGTGAAAAATTGGGAGGTGGGTGGGGGGTAATAGGAGCCTATATAAGAAAAAGACCCAAAAATCGGCACTGTCCCTATAAAATCGGGACATCTGGTCACCCTAGTTCCCACCTTCCCAGTTCAGCCCCCTCATTTTCACCTCTGCATCTCCTATGGTTCTTCAACCCCCTTCTCCCCAGGGCTAGGCACTGCAGCAGGGTTTCCTGTAGTCCCTCCTTTACAGGGCAGGGCATCCTTTATATCCTCTGCCCCATCCCAGGCTGGGTATTGTGGGGGAGGAGCAGAGGTACTGGCCTCTTTTGTCATAGGTGGGGAGGAGGGAGTGAAGTCAGGCTGAGTGGCTGGGCTCTTTGCTCCCCTCCTCTCTTGCGAGTGAAGGGGAAAGATTTTGCTGGTTCCCGCAATGGCTGGACTTCACAAGGAGGCCGGAGTGTCTTGGATTATTGTGAGATGGCTCCAGAACCCTTGGACATCCCGTCACGCATGATAAGAAAATGGAGAGAATTGGCAATACTGCTTCTGTGATATGCGCGCCTGCGTGGCAGCATTGAGTGGTGTAAATAAGGGAAGAACGTGGGGGAAGATACATAGTTCTTGTTTTTGTTTTGGGCCTGCAGGCCAATCCAAAACCAGGTGGGATGACTCAGCTGGATAGGCCAGAATCATCCAGAAATTAGGTATGGCAGGCACTAGATGGGTTTATTAGCTGTTTGAAGCTTCTTTGTGGGGGTTTCCATTGTGGGCAAGCAGCCTGGCAGGACACAACCAGCCTCACTCTGTGAGAGGGAGGAACCAATGGGATCGCAAGGGGAGGAGCTTATAAATAGGAGGAGTGGGAGCCAGAGTGGGAAAACTCAGTGGCAGAGTGGCTCATGGGCCAGAAAGCTGTCCTGTTAGGATTGTGGTCATGGGACTTTGCCAGTTTGTTGGATCTAGGCTGCCTTACCCCACTGGAGGAGAAAGAGATGACTAGAATGGTTGCAGGCTGTGCAAATTGCAGCACGACAACAGAGAAACTCCAGGGGAGTTTGAAGGAGACCGCGAGACTATCACTTGTTCCCCAGACTTGAAGGAGCTACAGAGGGTTTGGACACCATTCCACAGAGCCTGGGAAAGGTAAATCCTCCTAGGAGAGCGTGCGTGTGCATAATTCTATTTAACGTTGAATTTGTGGTAGTAACAAGTACCAAATGTGGGGCAATCCCTCTGGATGTTGTCACTAACAATGTTCACAATTATTTCATGGCTTATATGCCAGTGGTCATTAGATAGATAAGCAAATGGTCATATATATACAGAGAGAGAATGTTTTTCCTTTAGAGATTGTGTCACTTTTGTTCTCTCAGAGATTTAGCTCTGGGTAATGTACAGATAGGTCAAAATCCTGGGAAGTCTAAACTCTGATTTGTACCCTAGCGAAACTTACAAGAAGGGGAAAGAAATGTTTTACCTGACCTTAGCCTAGTGCTTTTCCCAAGCCTTTTACACAGCCAGAGTCCTTGCTCAGTGTGGAGGGTGCCGGCTGTGGCTGATGAGTGTCTCCTTGCTGGAGAATGCAGGGGTTATTTTAAAGGGCCATAGCCTTTGGGAAATTCCCTGGTGGCCTTCAGTGTATATGGTGCTTTTGGGTGGCAACTGAGGCCGGGTGCCCCGCTATCCTGGTTCTGTGGGAGTGCAGGGGCTGGGGGTGGGGGGGAAGGATCAGTTTCCACCCTGCCCCCTTGTAATGTTTCTGGTATCAGAAGCTGCTTCTGCTGGAGAGAATGGTCTCAAAACAGTGAGTTTTAGTCTCACTGTATGGTGCTGGAAGATGGCTCCCATCACTTCCTAGATGGAGGAATTTGCTTGTCAGCTTGTGTTTTGGAGAAGGATTTGGGTTTAGAGATGTCCCCAAAGAAAGGTCCTGAAGACAAACTTGATGAATTGGGTACCGGTGCCCTGGAGAAATTAGCTTCTTCCAATGTTTATATGACAAATAAGGTAGATGGAACCTGAAAGGGAGACTCTGAAGCTGCTTTATCCCAGTCATGTTTCCCTGCTGCTGAAACCACCATAGAAACCCTTTTAAAATGCCAGTATGATGGGAGGGGGGGAACTCATCTGTTCATCTTAAATCTGCCAGGTGCTTGATATAAATGTCTCTGCTATCAAGGCTCTTGAAAGTAAATTTGATGTCTGCTGTTTCCCAGGGAGAGCACTGGAGGAAAATGCAGTACTTTGAAGGTTCTGCTAAAAATCTTGAGGAAAACACAGCAGGGCTGCCACAATGTGTCAGTCCCCAAAACCCAACTGGGAGTTTTTTAATAGGTGATTCAACTGGAAATTTGGGGACCTAATCTTAAAAGATGGAGGAGGAGAATCCTGGTAAAACTTGCATCTGCAGATGCTTCTACAACTCATCGGTGAGTGAGTGTTACAAGCTCCCTTCTGTGGCTGATCCTCAGAGGATGTGTCTGTTTCGCAGCCAGCGGGAGCAGTTTAGCGCAGACTCTAGCAGCTCGTACCTCTTAACTTCGGAGGTCCCCAGTTGGATGCTTTGTGTGCTGGCCGCCAAGGAAGCAATCACATTTCCTCCAGAAAATACTTAATCTGCCTTTGTAAACAGCAGAAGCCTTTACAGCTCCTTTCACATGTAAAGCGTCTTCTCAAGCTGAATCAGCGTTTGGTTGTGTCCTTGCAGGCATGTGAATTTAGTTCGAGAGAAAGGCCACGTCGTGTCTGAAGTCTGGAAGACTTGGCTGGTGTCTGTGAAATCATGCTAGAAAAATAAAACCTAACTTTTTAGACCCAAACCACCCAAAAGCGCCCCCTTTAAACACAGAAAAACGATTGATCTCTGGTAGAGGGATAGGAGCCATGTGCTTTCTGCATGGAGTTTGCCATTTCACATGATGGGTGAAGAGCTCAGAAAAAAGAATAGGAGTACTTGTGGCACCTTAGAGACTAACACATTTATTTGAGCATAAGCTTTCATGGGCTACAGTCCACTTCATCAGATGCACAGAATGGAACATATAGTAAGAAGATATATATAAAGACAGAGAATCATGAAAAGGTGGAATTTGCCATACCAACTCTAAGAGGCTAATTAATTAAGGAGCGCTATTATCAGCAGGAGGAAAAAACTTTTGTAGTGTTGAAATGCTAGGGAGGACATGGAAGGGAGAGGGTGGTGCCAAAGGGAGCTGGTTTATGTCCAGGGTCAATTGGGAGAAATGAAGATGGACGGTAGGAGAAGCATGCGTTGTGTGTGGAGCTAGTGATCTGACAGAAATTAACAATATGATGGCCGCTAGAGCTCATGTTATATGCCCCCTCTGACTCCCAGACGATGAGGGGAGATATGATTGCTCTTTTTAAATATATCAGAGGGATAAATACCAGGGAGGGAGAGGAATTATTTCAGCTCAGTACCAATGTGGACACAAGAACAAATGGATATAAACTGGCCATCAGGAAGTTTAGACTTGAAATTAGACGAAGGTTTCTAACCATCAGAGGAGTGAAGTTCTGGAACAGCCTTCCAAGGGAAGCAGTGGGGGCAAAAGACCTAACGGGCTTCAAGATTAAGCTAGATAAATTTATGGAAGGGATGGTTTGATGGGATAACATGATCTTAGTCAAAGGTCAATTAATTGCCATCAGTGGTAAATAGGCCCAATGGTCAATGATGGGATGTTAGAAGTTACTACAGAGAACTTTTTCCTGGGTGTCTGGCTGGTGAGTCTTGCCCACATGCTCGGGGTTCAGCTGATCGCCATATTTGGGGTCGGGAAGGAATTTTCCTCCAGGGTAGATTGGCAGAGGCCCTGGAGGTTTTTCACCTTCCTCTGCAGCATGGGGCATGGGTCACTTGCTGGAGGATTCTCTGCATCTTGAAGTCTTTAAACCATGATTTGAGGACTTCAATAGCTGAGACATAGGTGAGAGGATTATTCCAGGAGTGGGTGGGTGAGATTCTGTGGCCTGCATTGTGCAGGAGGTCAGACTAGATGATCATAATGGTCCCTTCTGACCTTAAAGTCTATGAGTCTAAAGTCTATGAGTCTATGAGAATATGTAAGCATTAAGTGAAACAGAGGGGCACTGTTATGCTCACTGTACATTTGATTTTTCACAGATATCCGCGCCTTCCCATCCCATATCTTATCTGTACATCTTTTATGATGCCACTTCTATGCAAGGTCAAGCTGCTGACAAGAAATGTGCACAAAGGAAAGGGCTGACTTTGTATCATTTCCCATTCGTTCCCCCTCATTACAATGACAAAGTTTGTACTAGAATTTGGGCGTCTCATAAAATCTAGGAATTATAGCTATAGGCAGTTCATAAAGTGGAAATTGGGACCGGGTAGTACTCTAAATTTGCATACACACCACCCCCATCCCTGTTTAGTTTGCATTGGATTTGCATGCATTGTGGTTCGATAAAATCCCTGCTGTATGTTTGGCGGGAGGAGGGGATTGTGTCATTTTGTTCATGATTTACATGACTTTTGCTTTAAGTGCAATTTTATAGTTCGGAAGCATCCATGCAAACTTAAATTTAACATTTACAAAACTGATCAAATAACGCTTGTCAGCTGTAAATATCCAATTCTCTTTGAAAGTAAATGTAGTGTTCATGAAAGATGCCAGGTTAACGGCACTGCAGATGGAAGTCCTCTGTTCATCAACTAAAGGAGTACAGTACGATAAAGCCAACATCAAGCTTCCTTGAACATTGCTTCATTCATGTCCTTTGCTCTCAGTTACGCTGCAATCTGAGGTGTAACTGCAGCCCGTGTAGACATACGAGAGCTAGCTTGGATCTGTTACAGTTAGCTCAAATAACAATAGTAGAGATGCTGCAGCAGCATGGGTAAAAGCCTGCCTAGGACCCTGCACTTGAGCTGACTCGCTGCTGCTATGGCTTCTTTGCGGTGTAGACCCAGGGTATGTCTACACTACCCGCCGGATCGGAGGGTAGCAATCGATCTTTCGGGGGTCGATTTATCGCGTCTAGTCTAGACGCGATAAATCGATTCCTGAACGTTCTCCTGTCCACTCCAGTACTCCACCGTCACGAGAGGCGCAGGCGGAGTCGACGGGGGAGCGGCAGCAGTCGACTCACCGCCGTGAAGACGCCACGATAAGTCGACCTAAATACGTCGACTTTAGCGATGCTATTCCCGTAGCGGAAGTTGCGTATCTTAGGTCCATCCCCCCCGGCCCCAAGTGTAGACCAGAGCATACCCTGAGAGTGTATTTCAGGTGTCACATCTGCACAGTCTTGTAACCCCTCCATTTAAGGATTGGAAGCTTGTGTATCCATGCAAGGGCTGATCTCGCAACCCTTGTCTGATATAAATGGAAGAGATTAAGATGGAACTGCCCCGGATTTCATTTCCCGTTGACTTAGAGCCCTAACTCGATAGTGCTTTTATAGATCCTACTACATGGCACTGAAGTATCAGAGGGGTAGCCATGTTAGTCTGGATCTGTAGAAGCGACAAAGGGTCCTGTGGCACCTTATAGACTAACAGAGGTATTGAAGCATAAGCTTTCGTGGGTGAATACCCACTTCTTCGGATGCAAGCAATGGAAAAAGGCACTGAAACACCCTGGATAATCTTGCCCAAAGTGTTCCATTGATCCCGTGTTAAAAAGTCCTGTGTTGCGTAAATCCTTTTTTCTCCTCCGCTCACACTCGTAAGTCTCATGTTGTAGCTGCCTTCTCTGTAGTGAAGAGAAGGGGCGGCTCCCTCCTGGACTGACCGGCTCTAAATCTTCACTTGGCCAGGGGACAGCACTATCCAGCAAAGCGAAGTGCTCCTTTTGCATCCCTACGGGACAGCCCACTCTGCTTCTACAGCAGGGGTGGCCAACCTGGGGCTCCGGAGCCACATGTGGCTCTGCAGAAGTTAATCTGCGGCTCCTCGCAGAGGCACCGTCTCCGGGGCTGGAGCTACAGGTGCCAACTTTCCAATGTGGTGGGTGGAACTAATGGGGGGGGGCTGCTGGTGTATGACTGTGGCTCTTTGGCAATGTAGATTAGTAAATTCTGGCTCCTTCTCAGGCTCAGGGTGGCCACCCCTGTTCTACAGTGCTTCCAGCTCTGGCTGGGCATGAAAACTAACCCCTGGCCATGGCTATGCCAGGACACTTAGTACCTGCCTTGAAAGATCACCAAGCTGCAGGAGGTGGAGCTAGATAATAACGTGTCGCGCTGGAAACCTGGCTTGAGTCAAAAAGAGATGAATTTGGTTTCAGCCTAACAATAATACTGGACACTTGGGGCCTGATGCACAAAGAGGACTTAGACTCAGTGGTGCAAAACCTAATGCTTACGTGCCCTGGTGCCGAGGGGTGGGGAGAGTCCGGTGCCTAAGAATGGGATTCACAAAGCATGCTGAGCAGGGAGCTGCCCAAGCGAGCCGGTGGGAAATGCTGAGGAGAAGATTGGTTCCTAATCCCTGCCCTCAAAGGGAGTCACATGCCTAACTTTGGGCCAGAGGGCAAGGTCTAGCTCCACTCAGGATGGGACCCTCTCCTGGAGCCAGGCGTAGAAATTGAGGGGACGTAATTGGGGCAAACTTAGATGTCTAGGGACTGTAGGTGCCTGCAGGGTTAGGCAGGGGGTTTTGATGGTCTACCTTTTGAATTTAGGCACCTAAAGTGGAAGTTGGGCACCTAAACCCCTTTGTGGATCTAGCCCTTGGCTCTAAGCGTTCAGTACTTTGAAAATGTAGCTCTTGCTGCTCTTAGCTTCCTTCACTCCATAGCATCCATGTGTGAAACCAACCCCTCACCTTAGTCAATGCTTTTTTTATCTACATTTGCTCAGTCTACTGATATTCTCCGTGGATTACAGATCGGTGACAATCTTCCCTCCACCCACTTTTGCTTGACATTGAAAGAGCCACGCACAACATGCATCAGCTATGAAAATGCCATACAAGTCTTGCCGCTGCATATAGCAGTCTCAGCTCCCTGGTGTTGCGTGAAAAACTGGCATTGCAAAGTTGGGAGAACCTAGTTCTAGAGGATACATCTGGCCAAACGAGTGCTTGCACTAATAGCGGCCCGTCTGTGCACTGTGTATATTTTTGCAGAGACAAAGATCTACCCTAGGCTTTCAATTTGAATAGCTTTTATTTTAGATTAAAGAAATTAATGCTAGAAAGGAAAGCTTCCATGAGAGAACACAGCTATGTTTCTACGCCTAAGCATCTGGCCTAGCTTGCTTGGCTGATGAGCCAGAGATAGGTGCCTCCCTCCTCTCAGGATCCTTGGCTGTGAACCCTTTGCGAGAGTTAGACACCTAAGCCAGGTCAGCAACTTAGGTAGCCCATACCCTAGCAGCCAAAACCATCTCCCCGTCTCCTGCACCTTTCTCATACTCCGCAGACATTTTCCTATGCCTCCGGATGTCTTTTGTGCTGACTCCCCATCTATTGGTGCATGGCCTACATCCAGCCCTCCTGCTGCAGGGTCTGAGAGGCATCAAGTCTTAGGCAGGGCCTGAGCATGCCTCCAGCACCAGGCTCCACTGGCAATATAGATGTTACCTGGCCTACTTTGAGAATCCCACTTCCAGGGCTTTGGCTTGAGCTAGGACTCTGAGTAGCTCATTAGCTGTGGGGCAGCATCAGGGCCAACGGGCGCAAACACAGGCTCCTAGAGAACATAGGTGGCACCTCACCGGTGGCTTTGAAAATGTTAGTGGCGCCCAAATGGTGGGCCTGGGTGCCTCATGAGGCAGGCAGGCCCAGATCCCCAAAGGAATGTAGGCACCTATCTCTCATTGAAATCAATGGGAGTTAGGTGCCTAAATTCCTTTAGGGGTCTTGGCCATAGTTTCTCTGGCCCAGATCCTCAAAGGTACTTAGATGCCTAAGTATCACATGGAAATTGTTACCTCACTCACCTTGTCTGTCTAAGTGTCACACAGAGAATCGGTGGCACAGCAGGGAACTGAAGCCAGGTCTCTAAAGACCCAGGCTAAGTATTGGACCACCCATGTTTGTGCCTCCTATAAGATACAGCAGTAGCTCCTGACAACAAAATGGCTGCTAATTGGAATTTTCAAAAGCATCCATTGATTTCATTGGGAGTTAGGCACTTAGACAGCTTTGAGGTGCTAGGCCTAAGGGACTTGGTCGCCCAAATCTCACTGAAAGTCACAGTTCTTAGGAATTTAAAAGTGCAGTATACAGGAAACAAAGACAGCTAAGTACATCACACTGGCCACCTGCAGTTTAGCTGCAGAGACAAATTAAGATTTACCATCAAACCTTTGGGATCCTACTGCAAAAAAACTCCCACTTTCCCTAGATAGCTAGCTGTGGCTAGGGGATTTGGAGTCACATGACTTGTCATCTCCTCCATCTAGGGTGACCAGACATCCCGATATTTGGGGCTTTGTTTTATATAGGCACCTATCACACCCCACCCTCCATCCCGATTTTTCACCCTTGCTATCTGGTCACCCCATCTCCAACCCCACATCTTTGGAACATTCAGCTGACCTGAATTGAGTGGGGGCATATTGCATCTTCTCTCCCATGATCCTGTGCTGGCAGCAATCAACTGCACATTGTGACACCTACTACTCATGGTGATTCCAGGTCCACCCAGGCGGTAGGGTTTCAATACAGCCTTAATTTCCCCTTGTTTACCCAACTGTCCTTGGCTTCTGCAGTTGCTGTCTTGTGCAATGATAATTTCGTCCCTGCAGGCTAAGGTGTGTGTGTGTGTGTGTGTGTGTGTGTGTGTGTGTGTGTGTGTGTGAGAGAGAGAGAGAGAGAGAGAGGAATGTGCAAAAAACATGCTCGTCTCCAATATTTGAAAAAAGAATGCAAGCTACCAGGTCAACCAAGTGACACATCTAAAGGGCGAGGGGAAGATGTGCATAAATATGTCTCTGATGTTTGCAAATGTAGTTTTTCTTTTAAGGTACCACGTATTGCATACATTACATGCTCTACTCCCGTATAGCAATGTAGTTTATGACTCCTAGGAGAAGAAAATCATAATTCACAGCCATTAACAAAAATAATAGTGCTTTCACCCAGAGGAGCTTTCCTTAGAAAGCCTATACAGACGCTATCTAACCTAATTTAAGCAATGTCATGAGTTGGAACAGATCACTATCAAGTCTGTCATGCTTGTCATAACATGGCACTTGAATAGAAGACATCCCTTCCCAGGAGAAATTCCTGCTAAGGAACTGTATTATTTAATGGAGTTTAAAGATTTCTTTAAGTTTCAGAGCCTGTTTATTTGAAAATTGCTTTGCTAAAAAGCAACTGTTAGCTTGGTTTCATTTAAAGAGAGATGAGCTTTCAGTGTACATGAATAGAGACTTTTCTTCTTCCACCGTTAGAACTAACGAGTGGTTGCAAAGGGAAGGCTGATGCAGAAGAGCACAGCACACATCATCTGGACGGCATTTGTCACATACTTTCAGGGGAGCTGGGATTTCTGGGCATTATATCATTAGTGAAAATTGTGAAGGGACACTGTCACATTTCTGCCGGAAACTATTGTTACAAGGAACTGCCACGCTTCCTATAACCGAATGGGATTAAAGCACCCGGAATTTTTTCCTTTCTATTTTTCAGCATGTTTACTTTGTCCATGAGGCGGCATGTTATGAAGAGTCAGTTTCTTTGTTCTGCCACTGGTGCATGCCCTTCTTCAGGTCCTGCAAGATGGTGCTAACTAGCACCAGCAGTAGCAAAGCTGAAACTGAAGAAGCAGCAGGCAGAAGGTTGCACAGAGAGAAGGGGGGTGATGTGAGGACTGAGTCTGTCTTCTGTAAAGAACCCTTTAAAAATGAACTGAGGAGCAAAAAAACCCTCATCAAAGTGGGACATTTCCACTGCTTGCATCCGAAGAAGTGGGTATTCACCCACGAAAGCTTATGCTTCAATACCTCTGTTAGTCTATAAGGTGCCACAGGACCCTTTGTCGCTTCTACAGATCCAGACTAACACGGCTACCCCTCTGAAACCTCGTCAAATGTGTTTAAAGAAATTGGGGGTGGGGGGAACCCAACATACAGTCCTTCCTTTATCAGCGTGACTCCCCCACCCTTTTATTCCTCTTTCATTCCCTCCATCCTTCATCACACCTTCGCCTCCCTCCTCCTCAGTCACTGCCTTGCTTGTATTCACTTATCACCTCCTGTCTCCTGCTTACACAGAAAATATAATGTATGTATTGTAAGTAAGAAACAATTAGAAATAATGTTTGGCAACCTTCAGTCCCCATTACTTTGCTTAGCCCTGGTCTACACTGGGGTGGGGATCGACCTAAGATACTCAGCTTCAGCTATGGGAATAGTGTAGCTGAAGTCGACGTATTTAGGTTGACTTACTGTGGCATCTTCACGGCGGTGAGTCGACTGCTGCCGCTCCCCCGTCGACTCTGCCTGCACCTCTTGTGGTGGTGGAGTACCGGAGTCGATGGGAGAGCACTCGGGGATCGATTTATTGCATCTAGACTAGACACAATAAATCGACCCCTGAAAGATCGATCGCTACCCACTGATCCAGCGGGTAGTGTAGACCTGCCCTTACGCATTATATCCCTTTCCCCACAGCTTTTGTCTCTTTTCTATAGGACTATGCTCGTTAGCAGCAGGGATCATGTCTTCCTATGTGTCTGTACAGCACCTAGCACATGGTGGCTCCAACCATGACTGGGTCTTTTGGACACTACTGCAATACAGCTAATAGACTGAATGAACTGCAGCCTCCTGAAACCCAATCCCTTGCTCTGGCAACCAGCTTATGTTTCCTCTCGTTTCATTTGAGAACCAGGAAATCTATTTAAATCAAAGGTGGGGGTCAAAATATTTGGAATATAGCTTGGATGTGTAGCTAGACCGAGAGCCTAAATGGGATGAAATCATTTAGGGCCTGATCCTAAAATACTTACACATGAGTAACTTTACTGAAGTGAGCAATTCCACTGAAGTCAGTGCGCGTTCTCATGTGGATATATGTACTCACATGTGTATGTGTTGCAGTAGTAGACTTCTAGTGGTTTCTGATTTATAGTTGGTCAATTATAAGTATTTTCACGAAGTCCATAAGTGAAAATACATTTCCTTTGCCTGGGAATTTCCGTGCATTGCACTTCAGCCAAATGCTGGGTTTCCATTGTCACACGTTTTCATACATCATTAGCTCATTTATTTTTGGAGTGTATGTTGGCGTATTTCATGTCAAAGCCAGAGTGTGGGTGTAATTCACACCATCACACTTCTTTTTTGTGTATTATGAGCACATGTGGGCTGTCCCCATTTACGGTGGCTGCTTAGTAACCCACTGTCTGCAGTCACTTTGGCAACGTGTCATGGCTCTCCAAGATCTACTTCAGCTCTGTGAGTAGCAGATGAATCATATAGAATTTATGTTCAATGCAGTTAAATAGCAAAGGAAAGATAAAGTAGTTACTTTAGACAGATTCCAGAATACATGACATGAGAACAAGACTAATTCCTTTTCTGTCAAACCCAAATATGAATGAATCATCTATTCTTTACATTTACCTTCCCACTTCTACCCACCTCTTCTCTTTTCCAAGTTCATTTTGGTTTTTACTTTTATCCGTTAAAAAAATTTACACCTTTTCTTCAGATTGGTTAGTTGTCATGGGATGGCTGAAAAAGGAAACCAAATGCACAAAATGCGGCTATTCTTATCATTATTTATTTATTTATTTATTTTATGTATTAATTTTATTATTATTATTTTAATTTGAAATGAAAAACCGATAGATTCCTATTTGCTGTCTTTTGTTGATGGTTATCACAGGATGCCCCTGGAAACTCCTGGATCCGGCTAACTTCCAAAATTTACTTAAAGAAAATTCTACCCAACCAAGTGGCAATGGAGTAGGAGCTGATCACAAGCCTATGGAGGTTCATGGAAAGCCCAAGTGGGCTTTAACTCAGATCCCCTAGAGGAATTAATGCAGCACTGCAACCACACCCTGACTAATACTAGCATCACTACTGCCCACACCAATCTCCCTGCAGAGAGAAAACTCCATCCCTGATGGCATAAAATGGGGTTTGATGATTCAGATACATACATAGAATATCTACAGACCCTCTGCCACTGCTGCAAAGGCGGTAGAGTGCTCAATTCTCCTCCACCTCAGAACAATTCTGTTCCACAGACTGCTCTGTAAACCCAGATATTTCCATCTACCTCCAGAACACAGCACCTCTCAGAACGAGGCTTCATGGCCTCATTTCTTTGCCTTTGGAATGGGCCGTCATAGACGGCCCAGAACAACAAACTGACCACAGGGCCAAGGACAATACTCTCTTTCAGGGAATTTGGTCTATTCACCTTTCGCACAAGTGTTCATGGAAACAATGCATCCTTATCTGTAGCTGGGGCCACTGGCTCTTCTAGATAGTAAAAGAGGGGATAGTAAAAGATAGTATGCTTTTCTAGATAGTAAAAGCTGGTATGCCCACCAAAGAGACTGCCAACACCTTTTACCCACCCCAAAACCTGCAATAGTCCAACTGGTGCTAAAGACACCACCACTTGACGCTGGTAACCTTGCAAACCCACTGTCCAACCTCCCTTTTCTAAACAAGCTAGTCAAGACTAGAAGTCTATTAATAGGAGTCTCCAGTGCCACTTGTTAGATGATAGTGTGTTGGTTCCCTCTCAGTCAGGCTACAATTCAGGGCATGGTACAGCGGCAGCATGTGCTGATGGCTTCCTCTTGTCCATTGACATCAGAAATATGTCCATGTTCATTCCTCTGGGTCTGCCTGTAGCTGTAGGTGGGACTGGAAATAGCGCAGGTTCTTCCTATTGGATTGAACCCAGAGGCAACTTCAGGGTGGGAGGTTAGTGAGGAGAGAGTCGTGGCCTTGACGTGCCTCAAGAAGGGTGTTTCATGATGACAGGTGAAGGCACCAAGGCAGCTGTGGGAGAAGTAGAAAAAGGACATGTTGAGGTAGGGCCTAGTGGTCTGAGACAATAAGCCTGAAATTGATGTAAGGGGATTAAAAGTGGGGAGTGCCGTCATCAGAACAGGCACGGAAACTGATCTTAGTGGTTGGCTTTATTTGGACTAAAAGGGGTAAACTGACTGACAGGGAGACCAGAAAGGAGGAGATTACGGTAAGTGAGTGCCTCAGAGAATTTTAGCTATAGGGAGAGAAGGAAAAGAACACGTTTTAGAAATATTCTGGTGGGTCAGGATTTGGCTGTGGCTTGGGTGTGTGAGAGAAAGTAAAGTGAGGAGTAAAAGGTGACGCCTAGATAATGGACCTGAGAAGGGATGGTGGTGGGCTCAACAGTGACCGGTGGTCTCAACAGCTACCAAGATAGCTTGAAAGGGAAGACAGGGAGCTCAGTTAGCCATGTTAAACTTTATGGCCAGACAATAAGGAGGAGACACGAGAGAGTCTCACTGACCAGAAGGTTTGGCTAGATGAAGACAAGTCAGGAATAGAGTTCAAGTCATAAGTCATTCAGATGACAGTGAAGCAGGGTGAGTCGATGAGATCACACAGGAAAAGTTTAACGAAAGAAGAGGAAATGACTGGTAGCCCTCTGATGTGCCAATGGGTGAGGACTCTCCAAAAAGACATTGAAAAAATGGTCAGAGAGGTAGAGGGACCAGAAGATGTTTGCTAGGTAACTCAAGCTTGGTCAATCCCCTGAATATTCAGATCCATTCATTTCCTGTACCAGCACTTTGACACCAGATAAAAATGTAGCAAAGAGAGCATGAAGCCTGACTTTTGCTTCTTGCTTAACTGGACACTGTCAGTTCATTCTCTGATAATGAAGAGCCAGCCAGTTGGTTGTTGATACCAGAGGCCTAAACTCCAGATACAAATTCCAAACTTAACAAGAAGAGAAGGCAAAATAAATCCCCCTTGATTCAACCGAATAGCTTTTTGCCAGAGAGCATCAGGCTCTGGGTGTTAGATGGCTGGCTTGAGTGGATTAATGATTTGCTTTGTTTTATCAACCCAGTTTCATCTAGAAATAAATCCTACATGATCTCTGTGTACAAGACACAGCTTATTCCAGCAAGTCTCAAGGCTGAGCTTTTTGCACTGCAATGGAGTGGTGAACCAGGACTGAAGGAAGCAGTCTGTTCAGAAGATGAGGGCTCCTCCCTACTTTTAGAATTAGTATTACTGGTGCAAGTACTAGGCACAGAGGGCTACACTGTGCTCTTATCATACCTGGCGAAGCAGAGGAAAAAGGAGACGTAAGGCCCCACCCTAGCCCTTTGCTCAGTTTACTTAGGTTTTGTATCTAGGTATGGGGCAGAGCACAGCCCTTGCTCTCCAGATAGTCCCTGCTCCAAGGGAATGGGTAGGCATGTGACAGAGAGGGTAAAGGAGTAGGCAGAGCCGTGTCCAGAGTAGATGGCAGACACTTCCCTACTAGAGCAAGAAAGGAGTGGGAGAAACAAGTCCTTCTCAAGGCTGCTCTTGGCATGGAGCAGTTACACACCACCCTTAATGAACCATTGGAACAACTGACCAAGGGCCATTGTGGATTCTCCATCACTGACCATTTTTAAACCAAGATTGTATGTTTTTTCTAAACGCTCTGCTCTAGGGATTATTTTGGGGGATGTGCTATAACCTGTGTTATACAGGAGGTCCAATGAGATGATCTCTTAAGGCCAGAAGGGACCATTATGATCATCTAGTCTGACCTCCTGCACATTGTAGGCCACAGAATCTCACCCACCCACTCCTGTAATAGACCCCTAACCTCTAGCTGAGTTACTGAAGTCCTGAAACCATGATTTAAAGACTTCAAGTAACGAGAACCCACCATTTACACTAGTTCAACCAGCAAGTGATTCTCTGTAGTAACTCAGAGCCTTCTATGACCTTCCAGGATGCAAACCAGACCAGTGAGGGGCTGTGTCACCCCTATCTTGCAACCTGGGGTACCTTACAATGCCTTTCTGCTGCAGCTCCCACTTGGGCTGCTCACAAACAGCCTTTCAGCATGCAAACCACACCTGGAGTGTCTAACTGCAGCCTGCCAGCCTCTCTTCAGTCACACGCTAGCTTCCATCAGTTTTAATTATCACTTGAAGGGGGACACCAACACACTCCCCATCTCAGCCCTTCCCCCAAAAATCTGTGTTCTGCACTGTCCAGCCCTCTCCTGGACAGTTCAGATAACAAAGGTTTGTTGTCCTGTAAAAGAACAATATACAGCAACTTGCCACCTTAAATGGAGTTACCCACACAGTTCGCAACACTGGATTAATTTTAAATAAAGAACAAAAAAGTTTAGTTAACTACAAAGAGAGATAGTTTAAGTGAATGCAAGTATTAAGGCATTAAAGTTAGAAATGGCTACAAGAGAAATGCAGATAAAATGCTTCCTAATACTAAACTTAACAGACTAGACTTGATTTAAGGTGAAGCTCTTACAACAGGTTCCCAGTATCATTGTTGACCAAGTTTCAGGTCAGGATGTGCCACCAAAGTCTGTAGGCTGTTTTTTTGTCGTCTTAGGTGGAAAAGAGAGATGGATTGGGAGAGAGAACTTGGGGTGTTTTTGGCCCTCACTTTTATAGTTCAGTCACCCTTTGAAATGCATTTTCCTGAGCTTGACCCTAGATTAAGTCTGGTGGGGACGAGGTGTTGTGCTGTTTCTTTTCATCTGTATATGCTGAAATGGAGCTTTCCTTTGTCTTCTTTCTTCCCCCATCTTGCCGTCTGAGGACTCTATTTGCAGCTTATATGCAAATTGAGGTGAACACACGTCCCTTTGTTTAAGACAATCTTGCTTGACCAGTTCTACCTAACTGGGGCTATGTGAGTTTGAACATGTGCCTTTAGCATAGTACAGGGGGGATTTCATAACTTTACACACAATTGTTGCTACATACATTTCACCCTGACATTATTGACCAGTGAGTTGTTAGTTTTCAAATGATACCTCACAAGGCATATGTTGTAGAAAGATTATTACAATAGTGTGTAGGATGTGAATACAGGGGTGCACTCTGTCATACCCTCCCCCTCCAGTGTCGTGTCTCTGGCTGTTGGAGATATAAGCTAATAGTAGTCGTGGATGGGCCATATGCCATTGTAGGCCATCACATCATACCATCGCCTCCATAAACTTATCAAGCTCAGTCTTAAAACAAGTTAGATTTTTTGTCCCCACTACTCTCCTTGGAAGGCCATTCCAGAAATTCACTCTTCTGATGATTCGAACCCTTTGTCGAATTTCAAACCTAAACTTATTGATGATCACAGTGGTCCCTTCTGGCCTTGGAAGCTATGAATCTATAATTCAGGGCTGAGCCACGAGGCTCAATCTGATGAGTTTCAATGAACCCCTGCTTGGACGGTACAGAACAGTGCTTTAATTAGCAACAAGGAGACATTTATAGAAACTCCAGGCATCATGTCTGCATTAGGACTAGTAGGGGTGTCAAAAAAAATCGTCTGCATTTTTTGATAAAAAGTGGCTTCTTTACCAAAATGAAAATTTTTGCTTGAAAATTATCATTTTGAGCTAAATTTTCCATTTAAAATAAAGAGCAAAAAAACCCAAATGTTTTCATTGCAAATGTTGATATTTTTGGTAAAATGTTTGTTTTCAGTAACAGTATTCAGTATTTGGTTTCTGAAAACCAAAAATTTGTACTGAAAACAGTTTTCAAAAAACCAACAATGTTTCCATTTGGGGTTTGCGTTGAAAAGCTGAACAATTTTGGCTGGGAATTTAGAAAAAAATAATGTTTTTGGTAGCTCTCACAAGAAATAATTTGTATTTTTCAATCAGCATTTATAATTATAATATTACAGCAGCACCTAATTCCAGCATTACTCATCTGATCCCAGCCTATGCTAGGTTTGGCCCAAAAGGAATGATAAGCAGGGATGGGCAAACATGTTCTAGCCCACTCCTACTTTGTGGAACTCAGATGTGGTATTGGGTTGGCATTCTTCCTGAGATGGCTGTAAAAGGAGCAGAGATGGGGAAAAAGAGAGCAAAGGATTTCATTATAAAACTAAGGGGAAAGTGGAAGACAGAATTGGCAGAATGTAATTCAAGTGCAGAAAGGTTGTGAAAAAAGGAGCAGAGAGGAGAAGAAATTAGAATGAAAAATAAATAGAGGAGGCCAGATCCTTAGCTGGTGTGAACTGGCACAGCTCCCTTGGTGTTATACCAGCTGAGGGTTTGGACCAGTATATTCTGTAAATCAGACACCTGCTTGGCCCTGCCTCTCTTGCTTTGAAGGATGGGATGTTTACTGGCCTTAACACAGAACACAGGCTTCCCTTTAGCTAGCAAATCATGGTTAAAAATAAATTATAGGAAAAATGAGTTTAAATGGCGCACACAGAGAAAAGGGCTCAACAAATTCATACCGTGCTTGTGAATCTAACACTTCAGACTCCACAAGATTTATCCAGCCACACTGATAAGCATCAAATACCCATTTTTGCTGCCGGAAAAATATAATTTTCTCTCTGTTGAAATATAGCCAGTGATTTTCTTGTAAGCCTTTAAATTGAATCCCAATGGTGAGATGGTGATATCTCCATTCATAGTGGATACAGCCTTCCCACCCACCAATTTTGTCAATAGAATAAAAAGGAAACCATATATATATTAGTACTCATGTATTCTGGAATCCAGTTTTTGGGCCAGATTTGCAAGATGATGTTAATTAGCACAGAGTTATGCAGATTTAGACCAGATTAGGATCCGGCTTAATGTACCTAACATCATCCTTTGCTTTTCACTCAATGTACATAGACTCCATGAAGCCACATTTTCTAAGGACCATCACCACATAAGTGAACCTTTTCATATGTAAACATGTGTGCAACTTATACAATGCAAACACAAGCATTCATTGGGCACTTTTTCCCACAAGTAACATCTGAAAAATGCATGCACATGTGTTTGCCATATGCAAAGTTGGTTATGCCAAGAAAAAGGCCATATTTGGAAAATCTGGCTCTTTATGATGAATCTGCTTTCCAAGTGGGTGAGGCCATAAACACTAGTCTTTTCAACTTATTTGCAAGACCCATCATGCCATTTATACGCTCAGATGAAATTCCAGTCTCCCATGTTTACCTAGTTTTAAGGTTCATCAATATCAACATACTTCAGATCAAAGTATTATTAGAGGAACATCAACCAGACAGACAATATGGTACATTTACAGAGATTTGCAGGTCAGTGAATGTACTATTAAACAAAATATTATGATTCAGTGGAAGAAGAAAATGGGAATCTAGCGAAGCTCTTATCCATTCAGGCCAATGTGTTTTGTCATTGAGCATAGTTATCAAGATCTTAGAGAAGAACGGGATTGCATTATCCCAAAGAGATCAAAGAATTGTGCCTAATGATCATGCTTTATTGAAATGCACTATGTGATTCTGAAACATTCCATATACATCTAGCCCTAGTCAAGCTAGCTGGAGTAAATAATAAACTTTCAAGCTGGCGAGGAGGTAATGAAAAGGATGCATTAACTTGTATTTTGAGGCTGCTGTAAATTACACTGTACTGGGAGGGAAATGAGCAAAGAAAATTGGTGGAACTGGTTTACTTTGTGGTCTGTGTAGTCGGAGCTACACATGTAGAACCTGCTCCTGAGAGACATGAATCTTTAATAAGCTCGCGCCTGAGTACCAGATGCACATTAACATCAAGGAAGTGGAAAAGGAGGGATGAACCAACTCGCGAAGAATGGTTGAATCACATACAGCAAGTTGCTAGAAAGACTAAACTCCCTCACTCTATTGATAGTGGTTATAGCATGGAGGCTTGGGACCTGACAATGCTTAAACGTAGACAAGGACAGATCTGGGCACAAAGCAAACCTAAGAGCAAGATGTCCATAAGAGCGGCAGTCATGAAGTAGCATACTTGTCATTCAGTGAATATAGTAGTATGATTATATGAACTTTTGAATGGATTGGTCATGTTTTATTTAGCACCTTTAAAAACCTTTGTCCCCTCTCATTTTCCTGAGGTCAGTTAAAGCTCTGAGCTATTTAACTACATAACAGTATGGTGAAGAGGACAGGTAATTGATAACACTGTAAAAACTCTGAGCCAAATTCTCTGCTGGCCTAAATCCATGGAAAGTAGTGGAGTTACACCCACAGAGAATATGGCTTCTTGTCTGGCTCTAGTGCTGTACTGGACTGGAGACATGATATAGCTAATATTACAGAAGTAACATAAAGATGAGTCCTGAACTTGCTCGTGTACATGTTTGTGTACATGTACGTTCACACACATGCACGTTAAAAACCATTATGTTCTCATTCAGTTAAAAGAAATATTGAGTGTTCTCCAGTACTATTGGTTCATCCTTTGTATCTTTAACACAAACTACAAATGGATAAACAATATCTCCAGTGGGCAATACAGATTGAAAGAGATCTAGAGCAAGGTCTGAATCGCCACAGCTTCTGTAGGTTATTTGGCATTAAGTAGGCTTCCTCATCTGTGTTCCTCAGTTTCTTTTAAATAGGCTTTGGGAAAAAGAGCAGGGTCCTGAGCCTTGTGCAATCTTGTCAAATTAAATTTTGAAGTATCGCTGAAGCTACTGTAAAATTGCAGGCAAAATAAAGCTCTATTTCAAATACAGCACTTTTGACAAGGCAGCGCTGGGAGTGTAGTGTCTATATTATGCTGGTGTCTAAGGACTGTGTTGCGACTCTCAAATATCACAGTACGGGCCCTAACCACGTAATTTTTCTTGTTTCTCTGTGAAAAGCAGCACAGGTTCAAATGGGGGAAATAGACCTTTCCAGTCATATTTTAATTCAGTAGTCCACTGCACAGTGAAGAACTTCAGGTCGTCTATGCTAATTTAACTAACATCACACAATGGGACTCCTTGTCCCCTCTCTAGTGGTTAGTTCATGTACAGAGCTTTACGAGTCTACTACGGCCTTTGAGCTAAGGAACCTGAGTCTTTAGTTCTGTTCATGCTTTTAGATTCCAAGATCCTGGGTCCAATCCCTGCTACCAGTGACCTATTCAGGGGCAT
Organism: Macrochelys suwanniensis; assembly: GCA_033296515.1. Lineage (NCBI taxonomy): Eukaryota > Metazoa > Chordata > Testudines > Chelydridae > Macrochelys > Macrochelys suwanniensis. The sequence goes on along the minus strand of CM065778.1, from coordinate 8,976,349 downwards.
CATGTTTTTTCAACCGCATAGGAGCTGATGAAAATGTGATAGTGAAGGAGATGCAGATTGTTTTGTATTCCTGACATATTCATGCCAAGCTGTAATTGTTTCTCAGCTAGATACGTGGCATGGATAATGTATAGCTTTTAGAGATAACTGAGTACCTATAACAACAACAAAAAGGAAAATGTTAATATAGGTCAAGGAGACAGAAATTGAGAATAACAAACTGGTGAATACTGAAGAATGTTTGCTTGGTAAGGGGTAACCGTTTCAACAGCAGCTAAGTGACTTAGGACCCTAAGTCATTAGGCACTTTTGAAAATTTTACCCAAGGATATTTCCTAAAGGTTAGGAAACTTTCCTCGCTTAGATCCTGATCCGATGTCCAGTGAAGTCAGTGGAAAGACCTTCCTTGATGTCAATAAGCATTTGATTAAGTCCTTAACTTCTGCTGAATTGCTCCAGTAGTTGTGATGGGAATTGAGTGGGGTGGATTGCTGCAGGAAGTGTCCAGCATGCCTGTTGTCCAACCTCTTATGAGGCAGTTTAGTTTTTATTTAACTGAAGCGTGGTGGCATATTAGAGTTGTGTGGGAATCAGAATTTCCATTTCATGGCGAAATGGTGCGACTTTGAAATGTTTTCATTCCGAATCATAATGAAAATGATTTTTGAAATTGCCCACCAGGCAAAATTGAAAACAATAACTCTTTTTGCTAAAAATCAAAATATTTTGTTTCAGGGCTCATTTCTTTGTTTTATATTACATCACAACTTGTACTATCAAATGTAAAAAGTTCAAAATGAAAAGTCATTTTCAAAACATAATTGAAAAGCTTTTTTATCGAAATGAAATTTCATTGAAATTGACATGTGCCCTCAGAAAGTGTCAGTTCTGATGACATGCCCTTGTCCAAAAGAAAAATCTTCCATTGGAAAATTTTTGACCATCTCCGTGGCACACACTGTTCTGAATGCCGAATATTCCCAAAGTGCTCTCTATGCCTTCTTCTTTGACAGATCAGTTCTGCTTCTCTTACTTACATTATGTAGTATCTTACTCTGTGGGTTACTTAGGTTCAGTACTGAAGTCAGTAGAACTATACCAATTTAGGAGTATCTGGCCCCAGAGTGGGCAGGAGTGGCAAACTCAAGTGGTAAATGATCATAATCATGTAGGTTATACAATGTATCCAAATGAATGGATCCATCTTTTGTTCTACAGGTGATTTTTTCCCCTTTGTACCGAGCACTTAATTTTTTCCCCATTAGCTGATTTATGCATTTCATCCTGAACTACATCAAAATCACCATTCAGTGCTGTATATTCATTTCTGCTTATGTGAGATGTATGCAATTTTCCAGTGATATACTGTACTTTTCAATAGTTAATTTGTTCATTTCAATGTATAATGTATCCATGGACCTTTTGAATTTTTAACAGAAAATATGATAAGTGGATTATATTATACAACCAAGGAGCTCTAATAGGAAAACACTTCTATATCATCAATTTTGTTCTAGCCGAATACAAAATAATATTAAAATATGAATCAATAAGAGAAGTAATATAATGGGATCCACATGGGAACATGAGGCTGATGTTTATTAAAGATGTTTACTTTGTTTTATTCATTTATTTGATATGCAGCTCAGCTGCTCTGAGTGAAATTATTTCATTGGACGTTCACAAGGAAATCTTACGTGTATTTCTTATGACAAGACGGGTGAGGTAACACCTTTGATTGGACCAACTTCTGCTGGTGAAAGAGACAATAGAATTTGGTCCAGTAAAAGATACTATCTCATTCACCCTGTCTCTTTAATATCCTGGGACCAACAGAGCTACAACAACAATGCATACATGAATTTTTTTGCAGCATTCAAAAATTTAATAAGCTATGTAGCTATCATAAAAAAAAAACCCTACAAGCAATACGGTGTCCTCTGAACATAGAAGTACTCAGAAGCTTTGGAAATTAACCTCTTTACAGGGCCGCGTATCCATAGTTAAGGTGAAGTGTCCTATGTGGCACATTCAGTTTAAATTGTGTGCTGGGAACTGTGGAATGAAGCAATTGCCTTGCTTCCGCGAGCCTCAGTCTAGTTCAGCAGTCAGTCAACTCAGTGGAGTTGTTTGGTAACAGCTGGAGATGTTGACAACTGATGGGGAGGAAGACTGACAGTTACGGCGCCCTTGAAGGTTTGAATTGGGTATTCAGAAGGCAGTTGAGACTTTTGGTGCTGCGGAGAGGATGCTTCTCCTCTTTCCATCTCCAATTTGAGCAGGTGTAGGGGTGACTTTAAATTTTTGGGGGGGAAATAGGGATGTTAAAAGTCCTCATTCCTCACCTCAGCAAGTGGCTGCCTCCCTGCCCCAATATCAGGCTTTACCTCAAAAAGGGACAACTAAGCAGAATAGCTTGAGATTCTGCTAAAATGGTCAGTATTCAAAAGGTTAATACTGAT